>CM076578.1:923084277-924381560 GCA_034641835.2 Pinus albicaulis | reverse complement strand
GCTGTAAAGACCGACTCTAACATTAAGCTTGGTTTGATGTTGCCTTGATTTTTACCTTATTTCAACCTAAGGTAGATTCGAGTGCTAACAGGCGGTAATTTCCGATTGGCCAGCGATTCCATACATCATCCGACGCGTGGCACCAGTACGGCTGGAAAGCTGCCCAATCATCGTGCGTTATCATTTGGTACAGGACAAGGAGCGATATGCATGTCAGTTGTCCAATCTGCGATCGCCCATCTAATGGTTGTCGCTTCACGAAGTTGCGCGGAGTTTAACCAGAGGCATTCATACCCCTGGCCCACTGTCCATCGCCCTCCGCCGCATCCCCAGCCATCGATCTCCTCCTGAGATCAGACGGCCCAGATTTATTACCACCCCCGTCATTGATTGTCCCGTCATTTCCCGGTCCCACCATGTCACCATTCCACGTGTCTCACCGTACATTCGCCCCTCCCATTATATATATTCACTCAAAAGGTCAAAATTAAGGTTTTCACGTTAAATTTCTCTGCATTCCGCCAACCTTCCTACCAAAGAATTTCTCCACCATTCCTCTGCATTTTTTTGCCATTTCTCTGCAGTCCCACTATCATCCTCGCAGTCGTCCACATCATCCGACCCCATGCATTTTTTTCTTAATAGTTTTCGTGTTTTTTCAAGGTTACAAAGAGGTAGAAAATTGCCATGGTTCATATGTACTATTGTAATGGCATGTTGCGCAGAGAAAGTTGAATTTGGAAGCTGGTACTACAATGGAAATGCCCATAAAGGTAGCAGCAGCATAAATATTATCCAAGGACAGTTCAATCTCCATGAAAAACCTATTCGGCGCCATTAAAACCCATATTTTGCAGATCGAGACATTTATGAAGCGGCGGAGAAATACCAGATAATGATCAAGGATTTCAACGTTCAGTATTAAGGATTTTAAGCCTTAATCCAGAGTTCTAAAGGAAGAGTACCAGATCAAAAACCCCGAGGATCACACAGGAGGTCCAGCGCGAAGAAAAAAATGTAATCAGGGTTTCAAATCAGGAGAATGTTTCTTCTTGAGAAAGGACACAGTACACATTATTGTTTCAGTCTACATTGTTTCCAAGTGAAGTTTTCCTCCCCCCCTACAGCAGTCCTATGCTATCAAAAGAATTTGTTGCATAGTATGGCAGATCTTAGCATCTTGATTCTACATTTTTTTTTAATTCACCAGAAGTAATACAGAGTATTGTAGCCAAAGTACACCAGAGACATACCGGAGTAAATGGGAACATGGAGAAGACCACTCTTTCACCCAAAGAGTGCCATGGATAAATACACAAAATTTATACAGAGTGGGCTTCGGCCTTCTTCCTCTTCTGAGTTTTTAATGTTGCATTTAGTTTTTCACCTACCTTCTCTACTCCACTGGAGCTATAAATTAATGAAGAAACTCATTGTAAAGGTTGTTGATCAGTTATCAGAGAATTGCAAGTAGTTTCTTTTGAGACACAGTCTCTGTGTAAAGTTGTAAGATAGGCTGAGGAATATGGTTTCAGACTGAGTATTCAGCTATTGGAAATGTTGTACTTGACTGGTATTTCTATTTAATATGACAAGCACATTTCATTGGATCTTGATCTAAAGCAGCGGTGATGTTTTCCTATCTCTGTGTTTTAATTCATTTCATTTCGTTTCTACTGGCTTGCATAAGAATATTGGCATAGGATTTACCCTTGTTAGGTACCCTATGTTTCTGCTCTCCTCGCCTTCAATTTTTTCTACTAAATGTGTTATCTAAGAATTGATTTCAGTTAATTTAACCAGTGTAGTGGATTTTATTGCCTACTCTCTGATGTATGAATTGAATGAATCAATTTTTAGATGTTTTGGTTCGGATTTAGCTGGAATATTTGGGAACACTGGGGATTAGAGTTAGCCCTGTCCACTACGATCCTTGTGCGACCAGCTGGTCTTTAACTTTGTGTTCTAAACCTTTACTGTTCCTCCTCTCTTACCATTCCATACCACACTATCATCTTTAAGATCCAACGTTTTAGATGACTAGCCCAATTGAAAGCCTGCATATTGATTAGCAAGAAAATCCTTTCTTGAATCCATCGCCCAATGGTCTTGAATGCTCCCTGGAATACTTCACCTCTGCCTAAATCCTCTTTTCTCATCCTTGTCTTATATTGAACCCTTCTTTCCTGATGAACTGGAACCAAACAAACAATCAAACAAACAAACCCTGAGCCTTATAACTAGCCTAACATCTAAACACTGAGCTTTCAAAGTCATATACCTTTGACATATCATAGAGAGATCCCTCTATGGACCCAGGAGGGCTAGATCCTGAGGTCTGAAAGTGGTTTTGATGTTGTCTCATCTTTTGGTCTTGCCAATCTGGCCAAAACATGGGAACCCCAACAATTGCAATGATAGGTACCAATGCATCCCAAAAGTTCATCAATAAAAATATGATGAGGTATCTTCATTTTAATCTAGATATGGATGAGAACTCATACAAAACAGTCAATTCAAAGTTGAAACCGACCACAAGTGTAGTTTTCTCAATGTTTATCTAGATAGGTGACTATATTGGTAGTATAAACCTAACAATTATCCCATTAGACAACCATGCAATGGTGGTAGGGAAGTGTAATACCCCTGCTCGATCAATGGATTGTAAATACCATGTACATGTGAAAATTAGGTTGGTGAGCCAGAACATATTAATTAGGATGATGAGCCAAGAATTAATTTTTGGGGTAGTGAGCCTGTGTGTATGTGTGTAGATATTTTTTGCGACTGGTTTACTTGTGTATATGAATTTATATGCCTTGAGGCTAGAAACCTGATGTCATAATATGATTAACATATGCTTGTTAATAAACACATAACAATTGTAAACAAAATCATATGAAAGGAGTATTGGGTTGGGGGGGGGGGGGGGGGAATATTCCATTGGAATATAAAAAGGGGGATGATGTGATTTAATAATGATTAAAAATATCACATGCATATAACTAAATTCCATTAAGTTACTTTATGGGGTGCCAAGTGTCATAAAAAGGGTCATGCAAATAAAAGAAAAGAGGATGGTACTATGAAGTAGGTAGTCAAAGTGGATACACAATATGGCCACAAGAACTCTTAGAGCCCCAATGATAAGAAAATATTTGTTCATTTGAGTTGGACACCCTGGATGTGGTGACATAGGCCAAGCGAATGCAGGTGTAGAGAAGGGTGTGCACCACTTGGGTGTTGATTGATGGGGGATGTGATTCTGGAGGTTGGAGGGTCTTTGGCTATGCTATGAAGGTCTTAAAGGTACCTAGTGGCCTCAGAGAGAAATAGAAACTCCTAGATCCACAAGACTCTAATAACATTCTTGTCTAGCTGAGTAATATGCCTTAGACATGGTGGCACAACTCGAGGGAATATAGGTTCAGAGAAGGGTGTGCACCAATTCAGTGTTATCTTATGCGTAACATGATATTTTAAGTTGGAGGTTATTAGGGTTTTGTACTTTGGTCATTTGATGGTACTAGACCTCCACCTAGATTTGCGTGAATTGTTTCCCCATGGAGTCTATAACAGTCCCTAGTTGATTTTCCATGTAAAAAAAATAAGACCAAGGTCAAGAGACATGTATTCCAAGCTAAATGTTGGGAAAACATTATAGAGGGCATCACTTGTGGATTAATAATGGCTATGGAAATTGGAATATTCATTAGCAAAGGCAAAGAAACAATAAATTGCATTCATTTATGAAAATAAAGGAAAATGGGAGAAAAGGAAGGTGAAGAAACACAAATTTTCATGCAAAGGAAATTAGAGGAAAATTGAAGGAAAATGAAGAAAAAAGGGAGATAAATGATAAAAAGGAATAAAATAATCAATTGCTATCCTTTTCACTATTTTTATTTGAGCACACTCTCATACTCTTACACGCTTAGAATATTCTTTGAGAATTCTCGCATTCACTTGGATTGGAGAAAGAAAGCAAAGGAAAGAAAGGGAGTTCAAGGAGATAGTTGGATCAAAAACTACAACACGATTAGTTTGCTAGTAATAGGTTGCATGTGTGATTTCATTGTTGATTTTTGGATGCATGGTTTATGCATGTGGTTCCTTTGTTATGTGATGTCATTGGCATCAATATTTTCCTGGATTGACATTGGTTTCATCCTTTCCTTGCCCTTTCCTAGATATCCATGGTTTTGTAGGTTTCCCACCTATGTTTATGATTAGTTCTCAGGTTCCCTATGGTTTTGGGTTGGAACAAATTCTCTAGAGCCCTGAAATATCTTGGGTTGAGTTACTAGTTCTTGGATCCTATGGGACAAATGCTCTAGAGCCTTGTTGGTTGAGCTAATAGTCCCTGGAGCCACAGGTTGGGAAAATTTCTTTAGAGCGCTGAATTATTTGTGGGTTGAGTTACTAGTTCCTGAAGCCTTGAATTAGTTTTGGGTTGAGTTACTAGTTCCTAGAGCACTGGACAACTTGGGTAGAGACCAATATGGTTTATGTTAGTGAGTTTTGGACCGTATAGGTCAGATCACTGTGCTTGAGGATTGAGATGGTTTTGCCTCTAGAAGCCCTAGTTGCTTTTATTTTGGTTTAACTCTTATGATCTCACATTCATGTTTAGAATATGGAATTGGGGTGATTGGCTAAAAGAGAGTTTTGATTCATTCTAATCTATGGTCAGGTGGTATGTGGAATTCCCTAACCTGGTTGGTATTTTAAAATGTTAAGAGTTATTTTACTATTCTGATCTATAAGCACTTATACTCATTATCATGTTGACATTATGGTTTATTTGTTATGGTATTTATTCTAGTTATATGCTGGTTATATACCTGGCTATATGATGTGCTCTAGCTAGGGCCTTTGTTCATGATTTATTAAGTTATTGGATGGCTGATTAATACATGGACCAACAACTGTTGTTGCAGCTAGTTAGAGAAGTCTTGGAGCCTTCTTGGTGATTCTTCAATGAAATTCAAAATTTTATGATCAAATATTCATTCATGACCTGTAGCTTTCATTTTTAACATAAGTTTGATGAAAATATTTTTGTGTAATAGGTATTTTCTAGTCAAGATCTTGCTCAAGTTTGAATGTTTGGCATTTTTTTCATCTTAATCATGATTTTGGAAAGTTACAAGAAGTTTTGGGAAGTGGTCTAGAGGCTTTCTTGAAAAAGTGACATAGATATCGTGACCGCATGCACTTAACTAGGAAATTTGGGTTATAATCTCATGGAGACGACCTTATGGGTGTGATTGGAACCTCATAACTACATGAATGTAGTCTTATGGGTGCAGTTGGAGGATCAACCTAGTGAAAAAGAGTTCCGGCTTAGGGATTGATCACTAGGGGTTTTTTACATGCTCCTGAGTGGTTTGCAATCCCTATGGGATGTCAATTGGTTTTCGTTTTGTAGGCCCCACTTCCATGGTTGGAACTTCAAGGTTGGTTCATATCATAGTGACACTCATCTCATGTTTACCCTAGAGAGCTTGTACAAATGGGTAAATGTGGGAGGAGGTGTTATAGAGTCGAAGCTCTAGCTTAGGGGTGATCCACAATTGGGAGAAAATGAACATCATGGTATATGGATGGGAGGAACATTGAAGGACTGCAACTAGTTGGTTGTTTATCAAATAATTGCTTATGCTAACATATAATTAATTATGCTACAATTACATGTGTCTCTTTTCTATATTATGTGTGAATTTTTATAGTTGCACATGAAGTCTAATTTGTGTATGTAAAGAATTAAATAAATAACTATTTATATACTTGTATATAAGAATTTTTAATTAGGGTGCATTTATAAATTCATACCACCATGCAAAAAAAAGAAGTAAAGGGGGAAATACTTAGATGACAAGGTAATATCATAATATGCGCGGAAATATGCCTCAATGTGAGGTTGGAGGATTCACTGAAGTTATATATATATATATATATATAGTTTTCAAAGAGCCTTTGGGTGAAGACCCACTAGTGGGTTGGAAATGTTATAGGTAGAGTCAGTAGTGGGGCGAGGGATGTTACGGCAAGGACTTATTTAAGACTACCAATGAATATCTATTAATGGTTGTAGATCACTTGATATTAATGGATTAAGATGGGTCATCAAGTGTACCAATGAAAAAGTAGAGTATGCTTAGATAGAGATTGCAAACTTTTATGATCAGGTTGTTTGGAGGGGTTCATAAGGTGCCTAATGGTCCTCATACCATGATATAAAAAAAATAAACAATAATGTTGTATTCATTAGGAGAAGAAAATTTTAGGATATGTAGAAGCATCAATACAATATATTTTAGATGGATTGGACCATATACAAGATCGTCAGTGGCCAGTTGGTGTACTCCCAGAGATACATTAGCGCAGGTATATTGTCTCCTTCAGATTTTCAGATCTCTGAAGGTCAGTTATGTATTGCTTCATTTGGTGGAGAGGAGGTGAGGTGCATCTCAATACTAATTTTGACCATTTCACACCATACTAGTGATGGGAAACGCATTATTTTCTTGCTTCTATTTTATGTTGATTCTTCATTATAGGAGCCACAACTTGTGAGGTGGTCTGCCATTTTTTTGTGGCAGTTTTTTACATCTTTAGATAGATGTCATGCTCAGGCACAAGGGAGGGTGAACTTCCCTTTTACTTCAGATCTATTTTGTTTATTTTTTGAGATATTTCCAAAGACGAGGCCTACTTTTTTTCGACGGCCTAGTAGGTCGATGATTCATGTACGGATGTAGATGTGGGGATAGATGATGCCCAAGAGGGGCAAGTCTGAGTTTTCTGCGAGGATATCGCATGATGCACTAGATTTTCTAGACAGTGTTGATGAGCATCCCTTCATTCTAGTCCCCTTTCTGTGTCGGTTTGGATTGGCGAGGGTGTGCCAACATCCTCTTCACAGATGATGAGCCGCCAGATGATAGAGGTAATATAACTGTTTTATTTAAATTTATTCTAAAATGTTCTTTAACTTGTTTTTATTCAATTGTTTAATGAAATTGTCTAATTATTATTGTTTTTATATATATTTTGCAGACATTGGGTCATTTAATGGCAATGAGATGTCAGCACCACCAAATGATTCAGGTGTAGATCCTGAGGACGATCAAGATATGGCATATGTCGAGGATCGGGCCAATGCAGACAGACCTGGTCCTCATGGTGCATCGATACCACGTTTTTATAGGCATAGGCCTAATAGTAGATTGAGGATGGAGTTGGGCGACCAACTCTGTGCACTATTTGTAAAGGTGGGAGTCGAGCCCGCCACTATGAGAGAGATACAAGCCGATGCTAGGTTGGTACAGATGTGGAGATTCATACCGCATGACATGTTCACCCTAATGCAGCATGTCATAAGAGCTATGAGCTTAGTTACGTGGTTGAGGAGGGCCCTTCGATGTAGGCATGGTCGAGACGCAGTACATTGATATTCCGTGAGCAACGACGCATCATCTGATGACCACGATCAGGGGAGTGATCATCCTTCACCTCATGATGCAGATGAGCAGCCTGCAGAATTGACCAACAGTCATGATGGAGAGTAGGCTGGACCATCAGCCACATCAATTCAGCAGCCTATAGCATCCAGTAGTATTCATTATCATGAGCAGGTTGGACCATCGACCATGTCGAGTCATCATGATGAGTAGCCGACAGTTGATCCTGATCAACATGAGGCACCACCAGATCAGCAGGCACGTGATGATCGACATGTATCTGAGCTTGTCGAGGCTGCACCATTGACTGAGCAGGCTTCAAGTAGTACTACTATTGAGGATGCACCACCAGCTGATATTTGACATTATATATATATATATATATATATATATATATATATATATATATATATATATATATATGGGTGTGTGTGTGTGTGTGTGTGTGTGTATTTTATGTTCATATTGCAGTCGTACTTAATTTACATGTTGGTGATCATCATGATGTGTATATTGTTAGGTATGTTAGATATGTTCATTTAATGTGCATCTTGCAGATAGATGTGTATGTGATAGTAGTTATTTAACATGAGATGTATATTTGATATTTGTATTGTGATGATGTTATATAATGCTAATTGTGTTTTGTTAGATGATCATGATCACAATGATTATATGATGTTAGTGAATTTGAATGTGTTTTTTAGTAGAAAATGATTTTTGTACGATGGTTATCATGATCGTGATGTTTATTTAATTTAATATTAAATGATCATAATATTTATTAAATATTATGTCGTGATTGTAATTGAAATTTTAATTTATTTCTATTGGATATTCAAGAAGAACATCAGAGCAACAAGCAAGACTGGAAAAAGGGTTTGGTGCACAGTCTGAGCACTGCACCAAGCTTTGGCGGAGGGTAGGGCCCTTCTCACAAAGCTCCGGAGATGTGGGTCAGTCCTAGCCCAATACATGAGGGGAACAGGGGCCAATGGGGCCCCTTCCTATAAACAAGAAATGACGGACAAAGGAAAGGCCCCACTGGAAGGGGTGCAGATCGTAGGATCTGAAAATGCAGGAAAAGACAAGCAAGGAAAAAATAAAAAGGTAGGTGGGACAACCAAGGAAATACAAGGCCAAAAACGGTCTGAATGGAATCAAGATATTGGATGGAAAATACAATGAAAACCCCAATCTCGAGAAGGAATCTCTGGAGGCAGGAGAAAAAACAAAGGAAACTACAGAAGATGAGGCCCAACCCCAGCAAGGCCCGGATTTGTCAGGATCTACTACAGAAAGAAAAAAACAAGAGGACCACAGATGCTGCAATAAAAAAACCTCAGAAAATCTACGAGTCATCATCACAGATCTAGAAATGCAAGAATATAGAGACCATATGATAATACATGCGTTGAACTGTAAGTTCATGGGATTTTGGCCATCAGAAAAAGCCCTATGTCTATGGATAAGGGTGACATCTAGCTGCATCTGGGAGCCAAAGGATTCTTCACAGTGGTCTTTTCCAACCTGGAAGACAGGGATCAGATCTTTGATGGAGGACCCTACTTTTATGCCTTAGCAGGTCTCTACTTGAGACCCTAGAAACCTAAATTTTTCCCAGAACAGGAGACTTTCACGCATGTCCTTGTTTGGATCCACCTCTTCTCTCTCCCCATCGACTACTGGAGGCCTTCAGCACTTGAACAAATTGGAAACAAACTGGAAACCTTCATCCAGGCCTCGGAGGCCGACTTGCAAAAAAGGTACACCTCTTGTGCACGTATTTGTGTTGAAATGGATGTCTCAGGTGCCTTGCATGAGGGACTTTGGTTAGAATTTAGGGATGAATCTTTCTTTCAGGCCATTGACTATGAACAGATCCCCTTTCGTTGTCATAAATGTCATGAACATGGGCACCTATTTAGGGAGTGCCCTCTGAATAAGAAAACATAGAAGACTAAGGAAAGTATGGTCAAGGATCAAGAAGGTTTTTCCCGGCCAAGCGGGAAACAAAGAGAAAATAGAAGACACTAGCAGAAAACATGAATTTCTAATAAGGGCACTGGTAATGCATTTGAAGTTTTAGGATCAGAAACAATGTTAGCAGAAAACCCCCAAACACCAGTCTCTGAACCAGATGTTCTGGGAACTCTTACACAGGCATCCCAAGATCCTAACACAGTCACGATGGATAACATCTTTCACAACCCAGAAGATGAGAAAGACATAGAGGGATATGTGGAAATGACTATAAGTCAAATAGGGACCGGGGATCTAGAACTTAGGGATATCCTGGAGTGAGAAGGTATGGACCTTAACACAATAGTGGAACAATGGAAGAAAAAAGGTTTGGAACACATCCCAGAAGAATAAATGGACAGGGTTAATTTTATGTTCTTAGCAAGGAAAGATGCAAAAATAAAAGGACAAAAAAGGGGTTTTGGAGCTACCAAAGGGCTGGGAATCAAGGCCCAGGGATTGCACCAGAAGAACCACAATGCCAAACACAGACGTAAGAGAGGAAGAAGGACAAATAAGGAGGCCCTCCAGGAATTAGGCCAGATGCTCCTGAATTCGGGTAAGATGAAAGCCCTTGAGGCTTTCACAACCTCTTCTTAACTCCTATTTATTATGAAGATCCTTTCATGGAATGCTAGAGGGATCAATAGCCAGAGGAAACAAAAAATTCTGAAGAAGAAAGTCAAAAATGAAAACCCCGACATGATATTTATACAAGAAACCAAATTCTCAGGTAAGAAAATGAAGGAAATTAGCAGAAAAATTGGGAAAAGAATGGAATACACAGAGGCAGAGGGCAATGGAATGGAGGGAGGTGTGGTTAACTTTTGTATCCCCCACCCCTTTCATCTCATCAATGCAAAAGCTTCAAGATCCTTCATTTCCTTGGAAATGCAAATCATAGGAGAACCTGATACCTACCTATGCATTAATGTTTACAGCCCCCAGAGATTAGAGGACAAGATGCTTCTGCTGGATCACCTCTCTAAGCTGCAACTTAGACACATTAATGCAAAAGGAGTCTATGGGGGAGATTTCAGTATGATTACCACACTAGGAGAAAAGAAATGGGAGCTAAGGAAACTGAACAGGGATGTAGAGGCTTTCAATCATTTCATCAAATTAGCAAAAATAATAGACATCCTCCCCAAAAATGGGCTATACAACTGGAATAATAAAAGAGGAGGAGATAGGCAAATTTCCTCTATACTAGACCACTTCCTCATAACAGAAGATATTCTCTCAGAGGGAGTTACTGTCAAGTCAGATATCATTGCAAGTGGGGGCTCTGATCACTGGCCCATCACCCTAGATGCGACCATCCTCGGCACTCCTAAAAACAGACCCTTCAGGTTTGAGAAGTTCTGGATAATCCATCCAGATTTCAAGTCAAAAATCAAGAAATGGTGGTATGAACCTCTTGAGATCAAAGGCACAAATATGTATTGTCTTCAAGCCAGACTGAAACACCTTAAATCCCGGCTCTGAACCAGGAACCAAGAGGTGTTTGGGAAAATCTTCAAAGAGAAGCTGGCCCTGGAGGATCAAATGGAACATATACATAAAAATTGGCTAAGTGGAGACATCACCCAGGACTCCATAAGTATTTAGCAGAACCTCATGAAGAAGTGGGACGGAAGATGCATGCAGGAAGAAATAATGTGGAAACAAAAATCTCAGATACAGTGGCTCAAGGAAGGGGAGAAGAACACAAAATTCTTCCATAGATCAGCTATGGACTACAAATGCACCAACAATATTACTCGGTTAAAAAACAATCAAGGAACCTCATATCACTCACATTAGGATATCTCCACCATCCTTATCGATCACTTTGGCCACATCGCCATGGAACTAGACATAAACAGGGGAGAGGAAATCAAGGTAGTGGTAGCCTCCATCCAGAAGATAGTTTCTAATGAGCAAAATAAAAATTTGGACCACCCGGTCACCCTTGTAGAAGTGGAAGAAGCGGTGAAAGAGATGCTCAATGGAAAAGCGCCAGGACTAGACAACTTTACCATAGATTTTTTTAAATATTGTTGGGACATAGTGCAGAACGAAATCTGGGAAGTGGTCAAAGACTCTCGCAAATATTCTTCCATCCTAAAATCCCTCAATTCAACTTTCATTGCCTCAATCCCCAAGGAAGAGGCAGCCTGCACTCCTTCGAAATTAAGGCCTATTGCTTTATGCAATGTCCTTTACAAAATCATCTCCAAAGTAATGGCCAAAAGACTTAAGCAAATTCTTCCATGGATTATTTTAGAGGAGAAATCAGGCTATGTGGAAGGTAGAAAAATTATGGACAACGTCCTGCTAGCTCATGAAATGGTTCACACCCTTCAATCTCGGAAAAAAGCAGGCATGATCATCCAACTTGATCTATCTAAAGCCTATGACAAGGTCAGTTCGAAGTACCTGGAGGAAGTTTTGGAGGCATTTGGGTTTGGCCACCATTGGATTAACTGGGTAATGGCCATGGTCAAGTCACCCAACTTCTCAATTTTTGTCAATGGTGCCCCACCTTTCCCTTCACTCCCTCAAGGGGTATTCCGCAAGGTGATCCAATCTCTCCTTTTCTTTTTGTTATTATAATGGAGGGCCTAAGCCGTATCATCAAGAAATCAAAAGAGAGAAATGATATTGTGGGTCTTGAACCTCTGCATAACTTCTCGGCCACCACTCATCAACAATTTTTGGATGACACCATGCTCCATGGCACTCCCACAGTTCGAGAGGCCCAAGGTTTCAAAGCTATCCTTAACCTCTTCAGTCGGGTGTCAAGTATGGACCTCAACTTGGAAAAATCATCAATTTTATTCTTTAATACTCATTTGGCTGTTCAGAGAAACCTCACAGCTATCCTTGGCTTCAGAAGGCAAATTCTTCCCTCTAAGTATCTAGGGATTCCCCTCATGGAAAATTCCTAGCAGAAAAACCTCTGGGAAAAAGTACTCTCCAACCTATAAAATAGGGGAAACTATTGGACGAATAGAGTCCTCAACTTCGGTGGTAGATTGGTTATGAATAAAGCAGTATTGCAATCTATCCCTCAGTACATGTTGTCCATTCTTCCTACCCCCAAAGGTATCTTCCAAAAGATCAGAGACATTCAACGAACCTTCCTGTGGTTAGGAAAAGCCGACAAAAAGAAATGGGCCCTCGTCACCTAGGAAAAGCTATGCAAACCCAAAATCCTGGGTGGGCTGGGGCTTCAGGACCCAGAAATAGTAAACAAAGCTTGTGGAGCAAAGCTTTGGTGGGGATGGATCACTGAACCGCAGGCACCTTGGGCCGCGCTCTGGAAGGCTAAGTATGCAAAAAAATTACGCCCTACGGACCTTGTTCGAATGAATGGCTCAATTACTGGATCCCCCATTTGGAACATGGCTTGGGAAAATAAGAAAATCATCCAAGATCACTGCTTCTAGGAAATTTGCAATGGTTGTACATCTCTCTTCTGGGAATATGCCTAGAAAAAACTTCCCAAACTCGAGAGTCTGGATTTCCAACCCCTCCAGAAAAGTTTCAAGAGCTCGTAAAAACAAAGGTTTATAATTACTTGACCGACAGCCATTTGAACCATCAGTGGCACCATTGACACCTGAACCTCCCCTCTCAGGAAGGCCTGCTAGAAAATAAACTTTTGTCCCTTCAGTCTTGGTTAAATAAAAGGAATATTCGGCACTCACAGGATGAAGATCAACTCAAATGGGGGAAATTTGAAGGCGAAACTTTCAACCTCAAAGAAGCTAGATTCTACCTAGAACAAAGAGATCAAGAAGATAAAGTATACTGGCACAATAACGTATGGGATGCTATCAACTGGCCTAAGGTAAAAACCTTCTTATGGCTTCTAATGCACAACAAAATTCATACCTAGGAGAATTTACGCAGGAAAGGCTTCATAGGTCCCTCGTGGTGTTCTCTTTGTGGGAAAGAAGAGGAATCCATGAATCACCTCCTAAACGCCTGCGAGTGGGCCAACAACTTATGGGTGTGGTTGGCAGAAATATTCTGAAAAACGAACAGAAACAGAGACTCCATTCATGACAGCATAGCCAATTGGTGAACCAAATACACTAACCATGAAATGGTTAACCTTCTGTGGTGGCTCATCCCAGGTTTCATTGTTTGGTCTATATGGAAGGAAAGAAATAGAAGAATATTTCAAGATGTAGTCTGCCAAATGGATCAAATTAAAACTGATATAATGAAGAACATATGAGAAACAACCCTTACCATTAGTAAAACAAAGCAGAAGGACAGACCTTCGGCAAATGACTAGCGAATTCTAACTATGTTTGGCATTAAGGCTGCAACAGGCTCCAATTCTCCTCTGCAACAATAGCAACCGGCAAAATTGCTTCTTTCTTGGTAGCTCCCTCTCCTAGGATACTGCAAGCTGAATTTTGATGGTGCCTCGCGAGGAAACCTGGGGTCGGCTAGTCACGGAGGGGTCATTCACAATGACAAAGGGGAAATCATGCATGTCTACAGCTACCCCTTAGGCAAAGCTACCAATAATGAGGCGAAATTTGTGGTGCTTGAGTAGGTTCTGCAAATTCTTATCCGAATGGGGAATGGTGCAGCTATAGTGGAAGGGGACTCGCTATTAGCCATCAATGCAGCAAAAAAATTGAAAAATGGTTCTCAACCAGGGAAGGTCACCAAGAACTGGCAGCTCTCCATGGTCACTACGCTTATCGCCACACACCTCTCCACTCTCAATGGGGTTGTGTTTTAGGTTGTTAGGCATACTACGAATGCTATGGCGGATATCCTGGCTAATCATGTGATGGACAACCCAGATAGTGTCCTTAACACTTGCTGGCAATACATCACATTTGATAACCTGTGTGATGATTGCCTTCAGATCTCAGTGAAAGACCTAGAGGGAATACCAGGCAAGGAGGACAGATTACAAGGTACTGATAATCAATGATAAATGAGGTCCAACCTTTATTTTTATTCTCTAATTCGTAATGCTTGGTGGCGGAAACGTAGGATACTGCCCTATGGCTCGTGCTGGGTAATGTGGAAGATTCATCCCACTAACAAAAAACAGAACACCAAATCCGATAAATGGTACATGTGGCTTCATCTAATAAAGGAAAAGTGTGGCATTCAGAGTGCAATCAACTGTAATGATTGGAACTTCATATGTCACTTGCATGTGAACCAGGTTGGCAAGCGTAAGAAAAAGACAGGAGTTTGGATTCAGGCCAAGGCCCCTTATACTGAAAAACCCATTATAAATACTGGTTTAAACGGCCAAGGATACACCTTTGCTGGCTTGAAAAATTTCTCTGATCCTGCTCTTGAGTCGGGTTTAGCTGCCTGCAAGCTAACAAAACGTGACCAGAATAGAACCATGGCCGAGCGCAACCTCTGCAGCTCCAAAGCTGCCCGTGAGTTACAGAAAGCTAAGGAAGGTTTCAATGCCTCTGTCTCCAATAAAGGAAAACAGAGTATTGAAATTCTTCAGATTGAAGTGGACAAAGCAAGGGAAGGAATGGATGATAGGGCCATAAGTGAAGAGGTGGACTGTATTTCGGGCCCGGGCACCTCAACTACTAGAGCAATGCAGTTTTTAAAGACACAGAGCATGGCCTGGAAAATGAAGACAACGCTGGCCAAGGTGATGAGCCTACAAGGGGCAGCTTTCAAATATTCTTACCAAGCTAACTCCCTTACCTTGGCCAAAAACTCGGTGAGGTTAGACAGCTTGGAGATCGCTCTCAAGTCCCTAACTGAAGAACTCAGAATGCAGTCTAAACATCTCGAGGGGTTCGTCAAGCTCTTTGAGCTTTACCTGTGGCATGTTCTGAATGTTTCTATTGAAATCTCTGAAGAAGACACCAAGACAACCATCATCAAGCGTTTCAAGCCCTGCAGCGTGCCTAGGAATGATGATGGCGCAGGCCCGAGTGCTGCTGGCATCTCTGGCAAAAAGTAAGCATGTTGCTCCTGGCAGGCCTTATTTTGGTTATTTACTGTTGGTAGTTGATGGCCTTCTGGTTTTTCTCAGTTATGATCATCTTCCTTCCTAGGTTTGGAAGCCATTGGTGTATGTTGGCCATTTGGTTTTTAGCTAAGATAGTTCTCCTTTCTGTGTTAGGCAGCCCTGCGTGGCTAGCCATTTTCTTCATTAGTCTCTGTCTTAGGCAGCATAATTTTGATGTAGCTAAGATACAACTTGTTTCAAGCCAATGTTGGCGTAGTCTCTTTTGCTATCTTCACCGTTCTCTGCTAAGGATGTCCTATGTTTGGCCTAGCCCAAGGTTTCTCATGTTGCTTTGGAACAGGCAGGCCTCCTATGTAACTCTATGTAATATTTTTTTGATCTAATATAACTGCTGATTTACACAAAAAAAAAAAGTAATTGGAATTTTAATTTTAATTGTATGTAAAATTGTAAAATTGTATTTGTATTTGTAATTTTAATTTTAATTGTAATTGTATGTAAAATATTTGTAAAATTTTAATTGTAATTGTAATATTTAATTTATTGTCAAATGATTGTAATTATAATTTTAATTGTAATTGTATATATGTAAAATTGTAATTCTAATTCTAATTGTATGTAAAATTATAAAATTGTAATTGTAATGGTATATATGTAAAATTGTAATTGTAATTGTAAATTTTATGTACATTTCTAAAATTGTAATTGTAAGTGTATTTAAAACTGTAAAATTGTAATTGTAATTTTAATTTTAATTGTACGTGAAAATGTAAAATTCTAATTCTAATTCTAATTGTATGTAAAACATTTGTAATTTCCCACTGTCCCGGGAGTTATTTAATCATCTAAACTCAGAAGGCATCTTTTCCTTGAATCAGGTGGCAGACCCCAGGACTACCTCCCTCGTCAAGCAAGGCTGGCTGTCTGGCACGGATTTGCATCTTGAAAATAGGTGGATGGACGAATGGAATAAGTATGTAGCTGATCTTTCGCATTCTTCCATCAGAATTTCGGATTCTGCTGATAAATTGAGATGGGTGCATGCACAGACAGGCATCTGCTCCCCAAAATTTGGTTATAAATGGCTTATGGCACAAGAAGGTTGGGGGAATCCTAGCTGGTGGTCCAAATCTCTCTGGAAACTTAAAAGTCCAGCTAAGACTAGACTTTTTTTTTGGTGCATTCTTCATAACAAGGTTCCAACATGGGATTTTCTGCAAAAGAGAGGTAAACAGGGGCCGAACTGGTGTTCTCTCTGCAAGTCTGATGAAGAAAATCTTCAACATCTTTTCCTCTCTTGCCCCTTTAACTCAAGTCTTTGGGCAGAATCTTTGCGCTTGACTAATATTCCTTTGAGATGGCATGGAGAAGACCTTTCTCAGGCTTGGAATTCATGGTGGCAGGAGGCTCCAGATAATAAAATCAGGGCCTTCCCTCTTCTAATAGCTTGGGGAACCTAGATTGCTCGCAATAAGATAATTTTCAATGAGTCCTCTTTTCCCATAGCTAGGCTGGCAGCAGAGGGAGCTGCAATCTTCGATAGTATTCCTTCTCCTGCTGTTGAAAGATCTTTTCGCAATATACAGCCTGAGACTATAAATGAGTCAGTTCCATGGGCTTACTTTGATGGTGCTTCTGGTGGAAATGATATTTGTGGTGCTGGCTTGGTCTTTCATCTTTCTGCTGAAAACTCTCTTCGAGCCTCTGTCGGCCTTGGGCAAGGGTCTAATAACTATGCTGAACTTAAAGCTCTTCATTTACTTCTCTGCTGGCTTATTTCTAAACAAATGAGACAGATTTAGATTTTTGGTGATTCTCGAAATGTAGTTAACTGGTTCAATGGGACCCAGCAGTGCAGGAATTTTATTTTACTACCTTTTCTTAAGGAGATTCAACGTCTAAAAACTTTTTTCTCTGAGATTTCTGTTGTTCACATTTACAGGGAAAGGAACCAGCAAGCAGATCTCTTATCTAAAGAAGGTGCTCAACTCACTCTGGGGTCCTGGGCAGTAGCTGAAGTGGTGGATGGGACTGTTCATGCCCATGAACAGCCTCCTTTTGTGTAATTATTCAGTGTTTTTTTCTGTATTGTATAGCTGACTTTATAATTTTTTGAAAACTGCTACTTTATAGAGTCCAGAACTGTTTTCCTTATGTAAGGAGGTTTTGGGCTCCCTTTTTGTTCAAGTGTTTGTGTACTTATGGGGCTGGGATAGTTTCTACTGCCAGCTCTTATTGGTGATAGTGGAGCTATGTTTTTATGTGCTACCTCATTTTCTGCTCTCATCTCCTGCTTGATGATGAGCGAAAAAGAGATGCACGTTTTGGTCACTATGGCTATATTTTGGTTTATAGGGCTACTAACATCCTGTACAGGTGTTTAAGCAGCTATGTTCCATTTCCTCTAGCAAAGGGAATGGTTATGTTGTTTTTGAAATGCTTGGCATATGTTCAGAGACTCTCTATATATAATAGAAAGTTCGTTTTTTTTTCTATGGAAAAAAAAAATGTAAAACATTTGTAAAATTTTAATTGTATTATTGTGAAATGATTGTAATTGTAAAATTTTAATTGTAATTGTGATTGTATGTAAAACTCTAAAACTGTAATTGTAATTGTAATTTTAATTGTATGTAAAATATTTGTAAAATTTTAATTGTATTAATGTGAAATGATTTTATTAAAATTTTTAAATTTGTAAGTTTGTAAAATTGTAAATAATTGTAAAATAATAAATCTAGAATAATATGAATTTTTGTAACATAATAAAGTTCAGAAAATAATGCAAATAAATTCATGTACTTTAGAATTATAATTATTTTATTATTATCTTACATACCAAAAAAAAGAACTTTATACATTACGCCATTGTTTTTGAGATCAACATAATTGCAAATTATCAAGTGAAATATTGATTTTAACATTAACACAATGCAAATTACAAATTAATTCAAAACACATATTACAATGTTTCGAAAAAAACAGTATTATAAGTTATAAGGTAATTAAGTCGTCTTCTTTATAAAAACCCATCTTAAAAAGTATAAATATTGATGAAATAACACTTGTACCATATCACTCTCGGTTCTCATGATCACCCTCATTATCTTCCATCTCGCATGGCATGATAACACTATTGTTCTCAAAAATATGTTTTGATCTAGGGTCATGTCTCAATACAATCCACCAATCCCTATCCAACACATCTGGGTAAAAAAACATCTGGTTGCAGTGTTTGAGGAAAACATAGGGCTCCTTAGCTTCATCCCACATCTTTCTAGAGTTGATACATATTAGCCTACTATCGTGATATTCCTTTACATTATTTCGATAAAAGGTGTCCCACCACTTGCAGCTAAAAATAACACATTGGAAAGAAGAGAAATCCACTTCAATGATCTCTTGTATCTTTCCAACGTAACCTAATGTCCCTCATACTAGGTTTTTATCACGGTGGCTAGATCGACTAGATTGATCGAACTCGACTTCCACTCCAAAGTCTTGTGTCATGTGTCCATCATCGAAATTTTCTGTGTGAAAATGGTGTCCATATGCCCACATAGATGGGAACAAATGCACCTATAAAAAATTTAAAAAATCATAGTGTCATGTGTCTTATAATAACCCAACAGTTAAAATATGAAATATAGATGTAATTACATTTGAAAGGTACATTATTAGTTTCAAATGTACATATAAATTAAATATATTATTACCGAGTTGCTGCACCCAATCCCTACGTTTAGTGTATCCTCTTTAGCGCACAGGTAATGACCGGTTGCACCGTATTTCTCTCTGACTTTGTCAGCAACCCAACTGTTGGGGCATATTTTTGGCATATTTTCTTTTAAATGATCGGGATAATGCACACTTCTATCATTCAACCGCTTGAATTCTTTCCTCTCACTATCCCATTTCATCCTCTTTTATTCGTACAATGCGACCCACGGTTGTGTCACTTCGGAATTTTAAAGAATGAATTTATTTATTGCTTCAATTTATGCATTCGTTGATGAAATAAAACCGACATTATATAGTACATAGAGATCAAAATATACATTATATCGAACTTAAACATCAATATTTAATTTGTGTAAATTTGAAAAATTATACGTTGCTTACTCTTTATCAAGCGCTTTTTTCCATTAGTTTGGAGCAACTCCCCTTCTCTTTTGTCTTCATCCCTTTCATCATCCCAAATCACCGCACCTGCTCTGTTTTCGATCTTCTTGATGTACTCACTGGCATAATATGATGACTCATACGATATGTATCCCTCTGCCATATACCCCTCAATATTTTCCCTTTATCGAACAAAACCTTTCAATTTCTTCATGTACCTCTCTAAGAAGAACACCCAACGACAAGAAACCACCCCAACTAATTCAACTTCATCTACTAGGTGGATTAGAAGATGAACCTACAAGTCCATGAAACTCATCAGCAGTTCCTTCTCAAACATACAAACAATCTCAACTATCTCTTGACGCCACTATGGAATGCTAGCCACATGAATCTCCTTTGATGTGATCCAACATACAAATGTAGATAATTTAGATATGGTTGGTCCTAGGTCTTGAGGGAATTTATGTTTCACATGCCCACGCATGAACAAAGGATAATTACAATGCAAAGTTATAAAAACATGCAATAATATACAAAATTAGTTATGTTTTATGATCCCTGCATGGAATAAATTTTTTTAATATAAAAAATAATAAAATCATGCTTTTGACATTTACGTACTCTTAGAAGATTCAAATGGTCATGTGATTTCGACCTCGACAAATGGTCATCCACAGTGATGCAGCACCATAGTGAATTTTGAGATTCAATAAGATGATGAGCTTAGTGAAAAGAGTCGCCTTCACTAAGTGGGCCCGTAGGCTATTTTGGCGCAAAGTCTATTTTTAGACATGTCGATCATATTCTATGAGTTGCAAGATTCTATTTGTGGATGGTTGTTCAAGTTGGAAAATTAGATGGACTTATATTTTTATACATATTGGGCGGAGTCTATTTTTAGACTGCTAGTCTAAAAATAGATATGTCGAATATTATTAGCTCTTAATAATATTTGGACTCTAAAAATTATCTTATTCTCTTGGATTAATTTATTTAAGTGCACAAATGTGGCACAACAGCTGATAGAAGGAATTACGCTATTCCTAAGCATTTACTGGAGTTATTGCATGGAGGACTCAGTTAGAACTCAAGTGGCATATTTTGGTGGAGTTGGAGAAGTAGTTGGTGGAGTTGTATTTAGTTTAAATCAGTTAGACTCAGTTGAGCTAGTTGTATCTAGTCTAACTGATTGATACACTAGTGACAGTGGAGTGAATTAATTAGTTAATTAATTCACAAATAATAACTCATTAATCAACTAAAGAATACATCAGTTAACTACAGTGCATGGCAGTTTCAGTGGAGACTGTTGGATCGATAAGTCATTCTTGCAGACAAGACAGACCTCCCAAGTGTCCTACGGATAGCTAGCAACAAACGAACAAACAAAACTATCTTTCTCTAGATATATTATGATTCATAATTAAATGCTATAAAGGTTTAACGATCTTACCTTCGATCGAACGCTTGTTTGTAGTAGTAGTCCTTCAGTCGCCCGAAAGAGTTATCTTCGAAGATCTGAAATCACAAAAAAAAAACATCAAATAGAACCTGCATAACATATATTCATAAATCATATCCATTATGGTGATCAAGGAATCCATAAAATAAACCAATCAATTGACAGCTTATTGAGAAAAAACGGATTTATTTGTATTAACTTAAATAAGGAAGAGCCTTACAACCATGTCTACCTTGATGTCATATAGGCCTTCCTGGGGTCCGGAACAGGCATTTCCTTTACTCTGATCAACCTTGAACTCTTCCAACCGAGATACATACAGGTATGTAATATTTCATATGAAATCTCAGCTAAAAGGGTCTAAGTTTCAACAGCACTTTGCCTCCAACAATACTAAACTTCACTCATCAACTATCACCATTTTAGGCTACCCTATGCCTCTTTTTATAGTGCAAGAGAAGAGGCTATAGGTCCATACAAGAAGGGAAAGAATCCTCCTTCAAAGGGATTAGTTCCTTACATCAAGGGGTTAGCTCCTTATTGGATGGGATACATGAACATGAAAGGAGCGGATTTTCCACTGCAGGAATGTTTCTAGAAGCTTCCAAAAATGACTTAAACTAAGCTTCTAGATTTTACTTTTGCCTTTTCTAACCTTTTACAGGGGTCCGCACTTTTAATAAACATAAAGTGCGCTTGGCTACGCATGATTTATATCCAAAAGGTGTGGGACCGCAGGAAAAACTAGGAGAGAGTGCGGTACTAGAGTTTTAAGGCTTTTATGAGCTTTTCTCTTAGTTTCAAGGCTTGAATTTAGGAACTTTGATATTGTAGACTTCCAAGGGAGTACTAAAATGTCATGGTGACAAATTTCAGTGTAAAAAATTGTCCCCTAAAGTGCTAAATCTGATAATATTCAAAGAGTGATGTGCTTTATCATTTCAAGGATCAGCTTGTGGACACCCTAGTCGGAACCCTATAAAAACATTCAACGCAACACATATACATATATATCATCGTTGAGGTAGGAATTCCCATACTCGGATAAAAACTAACTAAACTTGTTCTAATATATAAATGATTTTAATATTACATCAATAGTGCAGACACAACATGGGCGCAGCCATATGTAATGAATCGTCTACTGCATAATGAATAATAAAACTCCTCGTAGCCTAGATGGTGGAAACTAGATTCAGGGTCTTGATTTCTGCTTCTTGAACTAGTACAATTCTATCCATGCGATTAAATGTGTTGAAGTCAAACATGGTAGAAACCAATTGCTTACCAGTAAATGATGTGAATTTTTAACAAGTGTGAGAGAAACCACCAATAATGACAATGGCTCTCAAAGTACTCAGTACAATCCACGAAATGTGAATAAGTGATCTGAAGTCGAACATTTCACGGAATCGTTCGATCAAAGGTCAATGATGTAACCTTTTATCGAAGGCAAGAAACCTGCCATTAAGGTATGCAGATTCCAAGGTACTGACGGATTCTAGATCAACTTCCTAGATGATGAGCTGTCGTCAATAGAAAGCAATCTGTCATAAGAAAGCTCACGACACGAAACCATAGATCAAGTTTTGAAGAAATTTTTTGCAAGGACTGACTCAGGGATGGTCAACGCAAAGACAAGTGCTTGCAGATGAATGGTTTGTTTGACTATCCTCTTGAACACATAACGAAACTGTAGATGGTTTGGCGACAGTTGCCCTAAGCTAATACCCAGAAACCGACTGAAGACTTTCAATGTGGTTTGATTAACTAATAGGCAAAGGATTTCCCAACCCAGGTAGAAGTGCGACAAAAAGTTTCGTGTTCAATAGTGGTGTATTGCTTTTTACAAATCAAAATGTAACAAACAAATCTGTTTTTCTCTCTTTTCCCCCACCATTTATGGCAAGTACCTATTTATTTTTGACAAGCTTGAGGAGGATAACATTTTCTTGTTTATAAGCTCATCCTTCGGATGAGTCCAAATTAGTTTAAAATTGAACCCTAAGAAGGAGTGGTCAGTTCCTGTTTTTAATCGACAGGTCCTTTACTGTTAAATTTTAACGAGTCCAGTATAGGAGAAAATCAATGTTTTTCATTTTTATGGAGTCAGAAGAAAAAACTTAAGAAAACTCCATGGGTGTTATTTTTCGTAAATTTAGTCCCTCAGGCCCGAAAAAGGATAAAATAATGCAAGAGAGAACTCTGCTGACCATGATTAGTCAACGTATTCCTTTTTCTTAAATATTCCATTTCAGTCCGGAAAAGGGGTAAACTTATACTGAAGGGACGACTATTCATTTTCTTTAACGAGTTTGAATAGTCAAGTACTCGGCAATATTTTCATTTTTAGAGAGTCTGAAAAGGGCTTAAAAGAGGACTCCATGGTTTCACTTTTTCGTAAATTTTTAAAGAGCTCGAAAAAGTGATAAAAGTTTACTCTTCGTCAAAAATTACCACTTTTCCTGAAAAATCCGTTATTCTGCACAAAAACTCGAAAAATTAAACATACCTGTTTCAATAATAAAAATATTTTGGAAAAATCACTTTTAAAGTGAAAAATAAACAAATTTAAAATTCATCTATTCGAAAAAACTTATAAAAGGGAGTTTTTCAAGTTCATTTTTACCGTCTGAGTTTGGAGTGAAGTTTTAAGAGCTCTTGACAAAAAATTCTTCGGAGAATATTATGGGAAAACCGACCATCGGAATTAAAAACCGTCTGTTTCAGGTAATGCACAACTTCCTTACCTTGCTTTTCATCCATTTAATTTTTTAAATTAGGGTCATAATTTCATTTTTGGGAGGAAAATATGTAGAAAAATTCGCCCTCGGGGGTCCGCACCTAAGACATTAAGTACCTGCGGACCCTGACATTTTTCTACAAAGAAAAATGGCGGGGCCCCGCACTTTTAACAAAGGGCCCGTGCATATCTATGCACTGTCCCTAAGCGTAAAGTGCGGAGGCACCGTAAAAAATTTAAAAACGTATTTTCTTCCTAAATTACCCAAATGTTTTGCTTCAAAATAATTCTAATCCTTCATTTTACTTGTTGTAGGATATCTACAATGCTTATTTGGTGAGAACGGGAGAACGAAGAGGTAGATGAAGCAGCAATAAATCATCAACCTACTTTGCAAGCTTTAAGAGTATGTGGGCTTTACAAATTTTGGGCTATCAGTGGCATGAGAGCTCAAGTGGATCTTCTTACTTGGCTGGTAAATAAATGGGATGTTTAGGAACAGTGTTTCATGATTGGAGGTCACTGGCTCGAGATTGAGCTGGAAGACATCTATTTTTTGACTCATTTGTCCAGGAGAGGCAAACCATTATCTCTATTTGCGGCTAGGCCAGGTGGCCAGTATGTTGCTAGCCTACAATTAGAGTTCTGTAATGATGAAGCCAATCCCCGAGACAAACGGATTGACATAAAAACTAGCATCCATCCTGAGCTAAAAGTGATCACTTTTACTGTTTTCAAGTTGTGTGGAAGTGAAGCTTTGCATGTAGCCACTGGATCTCAGATGCGCATAGCAGTAGATTGCTTTCGAGGCACCATATTCAACAGGTGCGAGGAAGTGTTGGAAAACGTGAAAGGCCAAATTACCAGAGCAAAGAATGGGAAGCTAAAAAACTTTGGATATGGGTCCATTGTAGTCACCTTTGCTCTAGAGATGATCCCCATGCTAGCCCCATAGCATATTCCTGTTGATGTTGGTCAACCTTGAGAGCCTAGGATGATTCGTTGGGTTGCTTTGATAGCCTGCCACAGCGAGGGTGGAGAGATTGTTCAATTTCCCTCGACATATTTTCATTGGTTGGAATGCCAACTTTTTGTTATAGAGGATTTTCCTTATGCTGGCATGGATTTTCATGGCGACGGAGAAATTCCCCTTCCTCCAGGAGCTCAGTGGGACAAGTCAGGTATAAATCTTTTTTGACATGTTCTAATTTCTAATTTTTATTTTGTTTTTAAATCATCCAAAACTGAAAACAAAAATTTCAAATGCAGATGTGGGTCTGAGTCGACCAGCCATTCTCCGCCCCTTTGACTAGAGGCAAAGGGATGCAGCAGCACCACCACCACCCCCATAGGATCAGACTGTAGAGATCCTAACTGATTTAGAGCACCATTTGGAGTGGCTCACTATAGATATTCCTGAGACCACCATAGATGATATCCTGCTACATCTACAGAGATATGTCATTGGTGTTCCTGGACCATTCAGGAGGTTTTTGACTAGGGTGGCACGAGCAGTGGTGTATTATCATGATCATCACCACGGATAGTGGATTATTGACTTGTAGACTCATTTTTGTATCACTTTTTACTGATCATAATGCGTTTTGAGCCTATGATCGAAGACGATGCACTATTTTTTGAACACTACATCTATACTATGATATACTATTATTTCCAGTTTATGTGTTCAATCATGTTATGGAATGTTGATTTGTTACTTTGTTATTGCAAATGTCTATTTATAACATTAGAAGCAATTGCATCTGCTAATGTATTTAAATTTCTTGGAATGTGTTGATACTCAATATAATCGAATTCAAGAGATGAACCCTTAAAAATAATCTTAATAATACTATATTTCTAATGGCATATACTCGGTTTAATTGTAATGCAATGAGTTCAGAATCGAACTTAACGATCAAACTCCGAATTCCAAATGAAATGGATTTCGATAATAATTGAATAATTGCACTATATTCGGCAATATTGTTCATCGTTTGACCAAGACTTACCCCATGCATCGATACTAACTCGTCAGTGGGTGAGTAAATAACCTAAGCTGTGGAAGAGTTGTTCTGTGTACTATGACAAGTGCCATTAGCAAAACCAATATATGTTTGAAATAATGTCGACATCTGCGATATCAAAAATATCCAGATAAGTGGGAATAATAGTAAGAGCACACTTACGCTAGGCACATGTTTCTAATCTATAGCACACCAGCTAAAAAGTAACTAATATATAGAGAAGCTCTCCACACAAATTCAAGCGTAATATCTCTTCAAATAAAGTCCATTTCTGGGTTTACCCAAAAAGACTCCATCAAAATCAATCAATTCATAGGCCCCTTTTGCAAGTTGTCGCTTGACAATGTAAGGACCATGCCACATGGGTTCAAATTTCCCAGCCCCTAGTTTATCGTTGGCTTGATCATAAATCAAAACTAGGTCTCCTTCTAAAAAATTACAAGGGGTAACACTTCTATCATACTGAGCTTTCATTCTTTTCGCATGAGCCTCGGTAGCTAATGCAACGGTGCATCGATTCTCATCTAATTGAGCGAAGTATAAAAAAAATTTCTCCTCTTCAGAAGTGTCTGGTAGTAACTATATGGCTAGTTGGAGTGACGGTGTCTCGCATTCAATGGGTAATACCACTTCTAAACCATAAACCAGTTGAAAAGGGGTAAAACCTGTCAATGTTTTCGCTGAGCTTCGATATGCCCAAAGTGCTGAAAAGAGCATGGTGTGCCAATTCGACTTATGAATTCCAATGATTCGTTTGATCATGGTGACTAAAAATTTATTAATCGCTTCAAATAAACCATTGGCCTCTGGATAATATGGTGTAGAACTGTCATGGCACAGGCCAAGATGGTCTGTTAACTCGGTCATGATGATATTTCGAAAATGGCTCTCGTGATCAGTAATTATCGCTTGGGGTACATCGAAACGAGCAATCACATGATTGAATACAAAAGTAGCTGCAGTTTTTCCATATACTGCAAATGTAGGCATCGCCTAGGCCCATTTGGTAAAATAGTCTACTGCTAGAATAATATACCCATGCCCCCCGGCCGAGTGAGGGTTACATGTAATGAAATAAATGCCCCATTTTGCAAAAGGATTGACAACAATTATGGGGTGAAGAGGAGCAGGTGGTGCACACATTTTTTGATCAAAGATTTGACAATTATGACATTTTCGGACCGCGTAAATACAATCTTTAAACAAAGATGGCCAGAAATACCCTGCATGCAATATCTTTTGGGTTGTGGCTTAACTAGACATATGACTGCCACATGCTCCGGAGTGACAGTCATTTAAAACATTTTCGGCTTCGTCATGAGTTAGACAACGTCGAAAAAATAAGTCTGCACCATGAGATTATATTGTTTTACCAACAATATGATATTTTTGAGACTGGAAATGAATTTTTCATTGTTGCGACCGTGAAAGCTCAGGCTGAAAAGATTGGGTCTGAAGATATACAATAATATCTCCATACCATGGATCAATGGTACTAATAAGAAACAAGGATTCATCTGCGATTGGTTGTTCCGCCACAGTTTCTATATCAGTATGTGGGAAATCACACATAATTTCAGCAAATATCAATGATTTCTTGGATTTGGATTTTTCAAACCCCAAATCAAACTCCTACAGGATGAAAATCCATTTAGATTATTTCCCCCCTAGAAATTGTTTATTCAAGATGTACATCATAGGGTTATAATCAGAGATCACCGTCGTTTTGCGTAAAAGTATGTAGTGATGAAAATGTTGGACAACTTGAACAACTACCAAGGCCAATTTCTCCACATGTGAGTATTTGATCTCAGTCAGATGAAAATTTTGACTAAGATAGTAAATCACATGTTCACTATGGAATTCATCTTCCTGAACTAAAACCATCCCTATCGTGGAATCAGAAGTGGCGAGGTACAAAAAGTAATCCTGGTTGTAGTTGGGAGGATGCAGTAACGGTGCATGGGTCAACACATTTTTCAAAGCATCAAAATATCTATCAGCGACCTCGTCCGAAAAGAAAGGAATGTTCTGTTTCAACAACCTAGTGAAACCTTTCGTTAACCCAGTGTAGTTAGGAATGAATCGGCGTAAAAAGTTTGCTTTCCCTTGCAAACTTTGGAGTTGGTGAAGAGTAGAAGGAGGAGGTAAATTGATGATTGCCTCAACCTTCGATGGATCGACACGAATGTCTGCCTTTGAGACAATAAATCCCAATAATAATCAAGATTCTACGCATAAAACACATTTTTGAGGATTCAAATGAATCTTATAGTGCCTACATCATATAAGAATGGCTCGTAAATGAGTAATATGATCTGCTCTGCATGAAGAATGAGCAGGAAAATCATTGAGGTAGGGTTGCACAATATGCTTAATGTCATGAAATGCATAAGACATGGCCCTTTGAAAAGTGGTGCTAGCATTCTTAAGGCCAAAAGGTAATTTTCGATAAGAAAAAATTCCCCATGGAAAAATGAAATTTCTTTTAGGTTGATCTGCAGGGAGTATGTTTATTTGATTATAGCCGGAAAATCCATCCATGAACGAGAACATTTCACTTCCAGCACAGTCGTCGATAATTTGATTGATGTAAGGGGTTGGATAATTGTCTTTAGGACAAGCTCGATTTATATCCCTATAGTCGATACATACTCTTATTGTTCCTTGTTTTTTATTTACCAGAACAATATTAGATACCTAGTCCGTTAACGGGATCGGATAAATAAAACCTGCACGAAGTAAATTTTCAACTTCTGCTTTGATAGTGGCATCTTTTCTCGGATGAATCTGACGTAATTTCTGTCTGATGGGTTTGGCATCCGGGTATGTCTTAATTTCATGAACAAAAATTGACGAATCAATTCATGGCATTTCTTCATATGACCAGGCAAAGATGTCATGGAATTCCTGAAACAGGGCTTTATATGCTTGAATTTCTTTAGGCGTACAAGAAGCACCTATGTCAATGTTTTCAAAAATTCTAGGTTTTACTGAAATGTCAAGAGGAACTGTCGTAGAAATAATTTCTAAATTCAATTTAGAATCGGAATGTGAGAGAGGATTCTGAGGTTCTTTGATGTAATCAGTGGTAAAAATGGAGGAAAAATAATTCTCAAAATGATTGAGATCAGGTAAAAATGAAGACCTATGGTGTAGATCTTCCCATGGTAACTCATGTACCAACAAGAATTCATGAATAAGTTCATCAGTATGGAAAACTTATTGAGTAGGATCCAGAATTGGTGTCAAAGCTAAACTCAATATTGAAAATGACTCCTAATTGATCACATTCACTGGATCAGATTCGGTTGAAGGAGTATCAAAAAATGACTATACTTGCTGATATGCTAGCTCAAAAGGACTCAAAGGTATTGGGCCCTCGAAAGAATCCAATTCTGATTCTGAAGGTACTATCCAAGGATCATCAAAGGAAATAGTACTTTATGTAATCATATTGATATTAGAAATAGGAGTTTGTACGTTGGGAGGAGGCAAGGAAAAAGTTCCCAGTAAAGCTGAATCTTTAATCAAACCTACTATGACATCCTTATAAGGGATAGTTGATTTTTCAATATGTTGGATGCTATCAGTAGAGGCTAGGTCGGATGAATAATATGAGAGCTGATCTATATTAACTATCTTTCCTTTTTGAGGAAACATGATGAGATGAAATATCAATGATACAACATCAGTCATGGCGTAAGAATAACTATGACCCAGGAGAAGGTTGTAATCCAGAGGGGCATCAACCACCTCCACATCTAGATTGACCACTTTGCCTTCGACCTCTATTGGTAGATCTTGTAAAATACCATATGGCTGAAAACCTCTTCCATCAAAATCTTTGCGAATAGTTGGTGATTGGTTAATTTTCGGATAACCAAGTGATTTCCAACATTTTAATGACATTATACACGTAGAATCCCCTTCATCAACAACAATACGAAAGATATGCTTGTTTTTTACTATTACCGGAATCTGAAAAGCCATTTGATGAGGTAGGCAGAGTGTAAAATTTTCTAAATCAAAGATCATGAGGTTCGAATCCTCGAGATCTATGGCTCCTAAGGATTAAAAAAGTAATTTTCTTTGGGCTAGGCATGATTGCAATACTTCCAAAGCCGACATTGCTGAAGGGGAAATTGCCAAATCTTCAACAATATTGTAATTCTGAGCAACTCTCGCATGTGGATTAAAAGTTCATTTACGAAGTACACCCTTTCTAGGAGGTTTAATCACTAAGTCACGATTTTGTTTCTCGATCTGTAATGGATCAGAAACTGAGGGAGATGTAGTCAATGTAGAATTGGATGTTTATGCTTCTTTACCAGTATTTTTACTAGTGTAATCTTGTGATCACGTCGCAACCATGAAAATATCCTCAACTGGATTGGAGGAAGATCCAACCGTTACTATCTTGGGTGGGAAAGGGATCCTTCAAGACAATAGGTATAGGCGAACACTTAACGAATTTTGATACCTCGGCTCTATGTGGGCATTCTTTTATGAAATGATCTTGGTCACAGATGAGACAGGGATATTGAGGTTTACATTTTTTGTCAGTTGGTTCAGTTGTATCAGTTTTTTCTTTTGAATATTTTTTCTTTTTATTCTTACCTTTTTTCTTACCACCAGTTTTAGATTTGTTCATAGATGTCTCTACAACATGGACATTGACGGAAGTTTCTAGGGAAGAATATCCTTTGGGTGAATCGGGTAAAGTGATAATAGGAGAAGTAGCCTTGGAAGACTTCTTCTTACTCTTACCAGTACTAACAGAACCAATTACACCATCAGCGGCATGAGAGCCAGAAGGAGTTGTAGTTAACTGACCAGGTCTTGGTAAATCAGGGATTTTATCATACAAAGTACCTGACTGACTATAGACAAGGTCAAGGTACTGAGCCTGAGCAATAACTTTCTCTTTCGTAACAACGCCTCCTTTGGCCAAATCTTCCGTAATTTTGGGAAATAACAATTTAATAAACCATTCAGCCAAAATTTGATCAGGAATAAAGACTTTCACCAAACGCCTTCTACGTATCCATTCATGAATGTGATCAGATATGTACGTAGACATAGACTTCTTTAATGAAGTCAGAAATTTTGTGCCATTGTCGTATCTAACAGGCAACTGAAAATGGGTTAAGAAAGTAGTAGCTAGTGCATTAAAATTATTAAAAGATCCACGTGGTAACTCAATGTACCATTTGGCAGCTGGACCAATGAGAGTTCTCTGAAAAAGACGTAATCAAATAGAATCATCGACTAGTGAATTGGATGCGCACCAGAGGTGATAAGTCATAACGTGATTAAATGGGTCCTCTCCTGAATTACCTTCAAATTTCAGAATATCACTAGGCAAATTGTTAGGCATCAGCGGCCAATATGGAAGATAAAAAAATGGGATCGTTCGTAAGGCGCAACAGATCTGGTAAATCTAAAGTTTCTATGAATGGTAACCGATGGCTAGGTTATTGATAACCTTGACTGATCAAACCAATTCCAGGAGGAGGATAGCCAGGATATCCTGGAATCGGATGTGCAGTTGGAATCGTGAAACCTCCTGGGTAACTAGGATTAACCAGACCATACTGGGGTTGTTGAGGTATTTGATAAGTATACCCAAGATACGGCTGATACTAATACACTGAATTTTGTGTAGCTTGACCAATTTTATACTGTCCCTGGTATGGTTGATAAGTAAATTATGGTTGACTACAGACAACCGTACTAGTACCAGCTTTTCCTATAGGCATCTGGACCGTAGTCTGAATTGTAGGTCCTAACTGTGGTACAGAGGCTTGAGGAATCTACACTGATGCGAGGATAGAAGAAACCAGAGCTACAGATACTCCTGAAACAGGTGTTGTAGGTTGAACAGAGGTTGCAGTAGTTGTAGCAGTTTGAGGCAGAGTCTGAGGTGTACTGGGCCTAGGCTACTAAACAGAACCAGGTGCAGGGATTTGAACAGTAGGCTGAACAGGTTGCTGGGCTGGACCAGAAACTAAAGGCTATCCAGGTTGATTAGGTAACTGCACATTAGGTTACATAGTCTGTTGAATTTTCAGTGGATTCCACACCATGTTCATTCAAGGGTATTGACCCGTAGAAGGTTGTACATATGAAGGACCATAGCTTGATTGAACGTAGGGTTGATAATTAAGTCGTAAATTTCTAGTTCCTTGTAAAAATGATTGACCGGAAGGTGGTTGGAAACCTTGAGTTGGGTACTGACCTTGAGGTTGATAACCTTGAGGCACGTACTAAATCTGGGGTTGATAAGGACGCTGAGGACACTAGTAAATTTGGCCCAATTTTCCATAGCCACTTCGTCGCTATTCCGACACATAGTCGTCACAAGAGTGGCAGTTTAAGGCAGGAAAAAACGTGGTTAGCCATTACGTCGCATTTCTGACACTTCAATAAAGCATCGGAAGAGAGACACTTGTTCCGACGTTTCCAAATTGCCATCAGTCTTCCGACGTTATCCAAAGCATCGCTATTCCGACATTTTATAAGCATCAGTCTTCCGACGAGCCACAACTGTCGGTATTCCGAAGATACCAAAATGCCAGTCTTTCGACGCTTGTCAGGTTTTCAAACAAAAGTTGCAAGTCCAACGTTATCTCTTCCAATGTTTAAAGCATCGGTCTTCCGATGATTACAAAACGTCGCTATTCCGAAGAACATTTAAAAATATTTTAAGAAAATGCAACATCGCTCTTCCAATGTTTGTTTAAAGCGTCGCAGCATTGACGCTTATGAACTGTCGCAATACTAACGAACAGATAAAAATATGTAAAAAAAAATGAAGATATTCACGCACAGCAAGCTCGATCTCATGCCACGGATTTGGTTGGCAGGTCAGGGATTACATTTTCAAATTTTGTGGGAAATAATTCCCAGCTCTCCTCAATCTCATGCCATGAATTTAGTTGGTAGGTTAGGGATTAAATTTTCAAATTTTGTGGGAAATAATTCCCAGCACTCCTCAATCTCATGCCACGGATTTGGTTGGCAGGTCAGGGATTACATTTTCAAATTTTGTGGGAAATAATTCCCAGCTCTCCTCGATCTCATGCCATGGATTTGGTTGGTAGGTTAGGGATTACATTTTCAAATTTTGTGGGAAATAATTCCTAGCTCTCCACTCTAAATTTCGACTCTTCCACAATAGCTACATGTGCCTAGATAGCAGATATACGCAAAGGAATGTACACATGTTTCTAAGGGGATTTATCACAGCAATCTAGCGCAGATTTGGAGGTAGCTTGCCTCCCTTCACCCCATTCGAACCACACTTAGAATCCACAAGAAATATGCACATGGTGAGAGGGTAATACACTAGGCAGCAGAGAAATAAACACAGAGACTCATGGACACCTACAACCAGTTGACATTACACTTGGGAAGCTCGATTTGGATTGGATATTTCTCTCATACACTTGACATTCATTGAAGCATGAGGATCATCATTTATTTTCCACTTGTGGTTCCAGTTTTCAGTGGGATTCATTCCCAAATTTGTATCAATAAATTAGCTCCCATTTTGACATGGTTGGCAGCTCTATGCTTGATGTTACTATGGTTGGCTATAGAATGCATTCTCTAGTTTTTGCAAGACAACATGTAAATGGGCCTCCCTAACACCCTAAATATCTAAAGATGATAACAAAGCATCAAATGCTTGCATTGTCCAAACAGTAAAAATATATTATACTAAACATCAAAAACAAACATATAATCTTCCACACTTGTTGACATTTATACAATTATTAAATTGTTTATTACTGAAAGATCCATCTATGAATCCTATGAATAAATGTAAGGAGGAAGAAAAAAATGCCAAAGGATAATTTCATAATAAAGTGGATATAATCATTATTCATTACTATAAAGAGGCAAGAAACATTAAATAACTGTAAATAATCAAAGTGATCCTGATGTTATTAATCCTTGGATAAAAATAATTTCTTGGCAGTTGTGGGAATTTGATGCTTTAAAAACTTAACAATGCATACTTGCTATAAAAAACAAGAGTATGTAAACTTCTAAAGAAATTCTATGAATTTCAGCAAATAAATTGTGATATTTAAAGTGAAAGGTCTTCCTGCATCTTCCCCCTCTCTGGAGTCTCGTTCCTCTGAGATACTCTGAACCTTCCACGTGTTGGCCTTTGAGAGGGCTTCGTACAGGTATGGCTGCACCCTCTCCCTTCAATATAGATCTTCATAAGACTGACTTCAGGCCCCTTGAACAAAGAAGAAGCTCTTAAGACTGGCTTCAGGCCATTTGAGCAAAGAAGCTCTTATCTCTCATTCGCAAGATATAATTAGAAAAGGATCTCCCTGAATCACAAGTTGCAAAGCTTAAAGCTCAAGAGTGCATTTTGTAGCAACACAGTATATAGGAACATGTTCAGTCATTATGGATGTCAAGGCAATCATTTGGGACCCCCAACCTCATGGGTGGTCCCTGGGTTCTCTAAATAATAGGCCCACTAGGATAGGTAGCAAGGGTAAAGGATTTCAATGGATTTTTGAAATGGCATTGAGACATTTTGGTCTTTTCTGGGAATAAAATTTGAATTTTATACTCTTAGTCAGTGTTGCAGCAACTATCCCCCAGCGCAAAATGATACTCATAACATTTGAATATGAATATGAAGAACAAAAGTAAATCTTAGTAGAAAGTAGTTTGTAGTGGAACATAATATAATCCAGAAAATAATTAATTTGAACCTAAACACTTTGGAGAAGATAAGGATGTGAACTCTGTGCAAAACCAAGGCAATATGAACATTGCTTTTGTCTCAATTAGTCCTTTCGAGACAACCTGCAATAGCACTAAGAAAACCCTATAAAAATCTCTTATTAAAATGCCCAAGAACCATTTTGTAGGTGGTGGTTCGACTCTTTTTAGAAAAGGCATGGATCAAAAGGGCTAATGCATGATTGTGTATGGCCTTAGCATGCTGAAATTTGATGTAGAAAATTATCCTTGGGGAGATAGGGGTGCTAATTTAAAAGAAAGCCATAAAGGTGATGTTATATTGGTTCAAGCAACAATGTAGTTTGTTAGATGCAAGATTAATACAACAACAATGAACATGAGTTGAATTAATACTCACATTGCATTTTTACTTTTTAAATCGTAATGAGAATTTTTATATTAAGTGAAAATCTGCATTTGGAGCGCAGCTGTTACATTAATATACATCATGAGGTTGCAAAGACTATCTGGTATAATAAAACAAAAGAGATTTTCCAAGTTTCCAATGTCCCCAAAATGCTAGCCTATTACTCAGTTAAAACTAATTTACCTAGAAGAAAACACTTTCCAAAATACTGCCAACATTTTACAAGTTTCAACAAACATACTACTTTGTAGACTGATGGGTAGGATCACCATGGGCTATACCCATATCCTTAATAGTGTCCTGTTCATTAAGTCTAGGGACAAAAAACTTGATTATGTTTTAATTGAAAAACTTGGATCTCCTCTCGCATTTGGTGCATCTAGTCCAACAGCTATTGATGAGAAATTCCTGAGCTTAACATGTGGGAAAATTGAAATCCATTACCTGAAAAATCCCTTTGAAACTTCAAACTTAGATGAAACACCGAAATATACCAAGTCAAAACTAACATACATAGAAGTAAACACTTTCCAAAATACTCTCAAAACTTTACAAGCTTTAACAAACATACTACTTTGTAAATTTGGCCCAATTTCAACATGTAAATGGGCCTCCCTAACACCCCGAATGTCTAAAGATGATAACAAAGCATCAAATGCCTGCATCGTCCAAACGCAAAACATGAAGTATTATAAATAGCTCAACAGTAAAAATATATTGTACTAAACTTCAAAAACAAACATAGAATCTTCCACACTTGTTCACATTTATACAGTTATTAAATTGTTTGTTACCTAAAGATCCATTTGTGAATCCTGTGAATAAATGTAAGGAGGAATCGTAATGAGAATTTTTATATTAAGTGAAAATCTACATTTGGAGCACAATTGTTACATCAATATACATCAAGAGGTTGCAAAGACTAGCTGGTAGACTAAAACAAAAGAGATTTTCCAAGCTGCCAATGTCCCCAAAATGCCAGCCTATTACTCAGTCAAAACTAATTTACCTAGAAGCAAACACTTTCCAAAATACTCCCAAATTTTACAAGCTTTAACAAACATACTGCTTTTTAGACTGATGGGTAGGATCACCATGGGCTATACCCATATCCTTAATAGGGGCCTGTTCATTAAGTCCAGGGACAACAAACTTGATAAAACTGACAGAGCTGATGAGTGAGGAAGAACTGTATTGAATTTGACCAAAAGAGAATTGCAATTCCTCCAATTGTTGATGACGATTGGAGAGTTCATCCTTAGATTTTTGGATTAGAATTTGGTGGTAAATAAGAAACCCCATGGTTTTTGTGATACTAAAGACCAGCTGATTAGTTTTAATTGAAAAACTTGGATCTCCTCTCGCATTTGGTGCCTCTATTCCAGTAGCTATTAATGAGAAATTCCTGAGCTTGACATGTGGGAAAATTGAAATCCATTACCTGAAAAATCCCTTTGAAACTTCAAACTTAGATGAAAAACTGAAATATACCAATTCAAAACTAACATACATAGAAGTAAACAATTTCCAAAATACTCTCAAAATCTTACAAGCTTTAACAAACATACTACTTTGTAGACTGATGGGTAGGATCACCATGGGCTATACCCATCTCCTTAGCAGGAGCCTGTGTGTGAAGGTCAGGGACAAAAAACCTATTAAAATTGATAGATTTGTTAGATGAGGAAGGACCATATTGAATTTGACCAAAGGAGAATTGCAATTCCTCCAGTTGTTGATGTAGAATGGAGAATTCATCCTTAGATATTTGGTTTAGAATTTGATGGGAAATAAGAACCTCCATGCTTGTTGTGATACTAGAGATCGACTGATAATTTTTTAATTGAAAAAACATGGATCTCCTCTTGCATTTGGTGCATCTAGTCTAGTAGTTTTTGCTAAGAAACATGTGGGCAATTCGAAATCGACTACCTGAAAAATTTCTTCGAAACTTCAAACTCATGATACATCAAAATCTGCACACAATTGACTTGGCCATCGTTCTAACAAAACTGATCCTTTGCAGAATTGATATTGAGATAATAGATTGAAAATGGATAGACAGAGTTGCCTCACTAGTCATATAGACTGATAGTCTGAAGCTGATAAAGAAACAGAGCTATTCAGAATCTAAAGTAGCACCATGAACAATGTTGGGAAGGCATACAATGAGACAAATTCAGAGGTTTTGCTTCATGACCACCAATATACACTTCACCATAACTAGATATTTGCTTCGAGCATTCAACGACCAGTAGAATAGAAGCACGGGAGAATTACCCAATCGGGCTTGGCTTGCCATATAAAAACTAAAACTTGCCTCCACTGCATATGAAACATTCCCCAAGAATTGCTAGTAATTATCTTAGAAAGAATTAAAATTGCCTCTGTAATTTTCAACTTACTGGCAGAAATGTAATTATCTTGATTTCTGAGATATGGTTAATAGATCTTGATTAAAACGTCCACACCTCAAAATTTTCTATATCGTGAAAAGAGTAGCATCCATCATCATGGGCAAGCAAAACCGATTCTCCTTCTGATACAAACTAGCCTGCAGTAGATGTCTTGTGGCTGATATGATTCAATCGATCAAAGGAAACCTCTTCAGTTTCTTGAAATTTTCCTGCAAGATAACATTTATCATTAAAAAAATCTGATCAAACATGAAGTAATCTCATGAATTCTTCAGATTTATATTGCAATATCCATCTCATATTGATAGATCTAGAATATTAAATATTCTTATAAAAATGAATCCAATTTCTCAAAAATATTAAAGAAGCTCAAACCACATAACAGAATAAAAAACCAGTAATTCAGATGCAATAAAATAGTACTTTTCCAATACTTATGAAAAAATGGCTCAACACTAACATAACTTCAAAAATGATTGAACTCTAATGCGGAGCTACAAGAAAATATCTTTATTCAAATCAAAATAAGGAAAGAAAAATTAGAGAACCTTTGAGAAAACCATTAAAAAGTACACGCATCTCTAGTTAGAATTTGTAATGCTCCTCGGGTTTTCACATTTGCAAATAGAAAAGTTGGATACCTAAATTATCTGAACAAAAATATGCATTTAGGAAGATTCACATATTGATGGTCCCCTGTCTAAATCGAATGGGAAATTGTGCCAAGAGGAGATTTCAATAAGAGAAGATTTAAAGGTGCAATTCCACATTTGTAGCTGAAACCATTGGTGTCTGATTGATCATGTTAAGCTCAATATTTTTATTTTTGTTGATGATCATGGGCTCTTTCCAAAAACTAGCGCACAATGCATCATCCGATGAAGGAATTTTATCTGCCCATGTGTGCCATTCACTTTGATTTTGATCATATTGGGGGGGAATTCTACTAGCATCAATATTCACAAGGGTTTGGCTACATCTTAAACCATTCTAATGAAAGCTAAGAAAATCATGAATAGATCCCCCAATCTTGAATCTTGACTATTGGACTTAGTAGAATACCTAAAGAATGCAGTTTCGAAAACAGCAGATTGTCGAGACTGAAATTGCACCCAAAAGAAATTGCAATAGATCCCCCAATACTACATCCTGACTATTTAACTTAGTAGAATCCATGAAGAATGCAGCTTCGAAAACCACAGATTTTTGAGACTGTAATTGCACCCGGAAGAAATTTCAATAGATCCCCCAATCCTGCATCTTAACTATTGAACTTATTATAATCCTTGAAGAATTCAACTTCAAAAACTGCATATTGTTGAGACTGAACTAGCACCGGGAAGAAATTTCAGTAGGGCAGGTTCAAAACAAGACCCACAACAAAATCCCTAATCACTAAGCCAGCAGGAGATAACCAAAACAAATGTTTTCAGTGGGAGAAATGTTATTTTAACTAGAGGTCAAAAATTTAAAAGAAAAATGAATACTCCTGCTCTCCATTTTTCCAAACATCATTTTTAATATTATGCCTTCAAATATCATTTTAATATCATACCCATTTTTTTTATTATGGATGTTGAGCGCACTCAATGATTCTTTGTAATGCCAACCATTAATTTAAAAGGAAGCTTTAAAAATCAATTCAATTTCATTCTAATAAATTTATTTTAAAAACATTGATGGGGAACCACACAATGAGTGGTTCAAAGGCGTGTACCTTAAAAATTTTATGTGATTTATCCAGAAGAGTTTTTAAAGAAATTAATTAATTAATTATTAAAATAAAATTGAGATAAAATAGTAAATTTAGGAGAGGACAAGATATAGGAATTAAGAGAGAGGAACCAGTATCATAGAATAAAGAATAAGTGACCAAATTACTCTATATGGATATGGGAGATAGGGGCACCCTACCAGCTACCTACTAAATGTCTAAACTAAATGTGGTGTAAATGTCTGTAATGGTGGTCGATTATACGAGAAGAGGATTTTATGAGGAGGCATTGGATTTTAAGGCGGTCACATTTTAGCATTTTTTATATGACCACCCTCACACGACCCAACCCAACCCGACCTGACCCACCCGTACGCATCTGGGCAGGCACCCTCAGATGAAATGACCCAACCCGAACGCGTTTGCGCAGGCACCCTCACACGGCGCGTTTGGCTAGGCACGACCGAATGATTAAGGCACAAGGGAGAAAACGACAAACAGGCCGCATGAATGTGTAAAAGGCACTCGAACGGCCACAACTTAGAAAATTTGATTCGACTGCCCTCAAATGAAATGACCCGACCCAAACACATTTGGGCGAGCACCCTCACACCAAAACGACCCGAATCAAACGCATTTGGGCGGGTTCCCTCAACCGAAACGACTTGACCCGAACGGGTCGTTTGGAAGGATGCCCTCAAATGAAACGATGCAATGCGCCTGACCGAATGAAGGCACAAGGGATAAAACGAAAAATGGGCCACACGAATGTGCACAAGGCACCAGTTCAGTCACAACTTAGCAAATTTGATACCACCGCCCTCAAACAAAACGACCCGACCCGAACGTGTTTGGGCGAGCGCCCTCACACGGCGCAACACGAGATGCACGACCAAACGAAGGCGCAAGGGAGAAAACTGCAAACAGGCTACACAAACATGTAAAAGGCACCCATACAGTCACAACTTAGATAAATTGATATGGTCACCCTCAAACGAAACGACCTGACCTGAACGCATTTGGGTGGGCACCCTCACACGGCACGTTTGGGCGAGCACGACTTAATGAAGGCACAAGGGAGAAAATGGTAAACGGGCCACACGAATGTGAAAAATGCACCCGTGCGGTCACAAATTAGCAAATTTGATATGACCACCCTCAAACGAAACAACCTGACCTGACCCGAACGCATTTCCCACAGTCATGAGAAATTTGGCTCTTATACTCTTGCTCCACCCGATCACTGTGTCCTAGAAATACCCTTGTTTATTGCAAAAACATCCTAATGTTGTCAACCTTGTCTCTTAGCAGAACAAGGAAAAATATCTGACTGAGAGCAATGGAAAGCACTACAAAGTTGAATAGAGTACAAAAGACTAAGATGGTTTAAAGGATAAGCTTGAAATAGAATGTAGCAGTGTTGAAAGAACTAAAAATTGTCCCAAACAAACAATTGATAATGCAAAACCTTCTTCTGTACCAGTCAAGCAAGACTACATTCATGCGAGAGAAAGAAGAGGCCAAGCAACTGATAGGCATAGCCTGGAAGAATATAGGGTTTGGTTCCCTCTTTTTGATGAAATATTTGATTTACATTTTTTCTATCGAAGATTAACCATTTTAACCTTGCCGACAAGGCAGAATTAACCCAATCGTAGGTCCCAATATGTCATGATATATATTAACTCTAGATATATATCTTACCTATTATTTCACATTCCCCAAGGCACAAATCAAATATTTGGATGTATCTTGGATGACTTGTCACATTCCATGACTAGCTTCATGCACATTGAATAGGAATTCCAATCATTTAAGAATTTTTTGGATGGTTTTCATGGCATATTTTTTAGGTGCTTAGGGGTTCGATGAATAGGAGATTAGGGGTTAGGGTTTTAGGGTTTAGAAGTTAGGGGTTAGGACTAGAATAATGAGTTAGTGCAGGTTAAGGGGTTAGGGATTGGGGGCTTAGGGGTTAGGGGATCTAGGTACATTTAGGGGTTAGGGGAGTAATGATTTAGTAGTGGTTAAGGGATTAGGGATTGGGCTTAGGAAGATCATAATGATTTAGTGGTTAAGGGTTTATGGATTGGGGGTTAGGGCTTAGGGGATTTAGGTGCTAGGTCACAAGTATTTTTTTCTAGGAAGGCTTTCCAAAGAATTTGGTTGGCATCACTATGACACTATTAGGGAATTAGAAGGGAAGAGAAAGGCAAAGGCTCAGGTATCATATGAGAGAAGGAAGAAATTGGAAAAATTGAGATCAAAAGCAGTGGAGTTAGCTGAAAAGCAGCTTGCCCCAAAGATGGATAAGATAAAACTTGACAACATATTAGTCAATTTCCTTGACCCTTTATTGGTTATTCAGAAGGAGTATGAATGCACCACCATTAATATCAAGGTAACCAGCCCCTAGTAGATCAATAGTTGAGAAGAAAATCAATCATCAATGAAAATTCAAAATTTTCAAGTTGAGAAAGATCAACCAAATTGGGGGCAGAGTTTGGGGAACCTTCGTAAGTGAATGGGGCCTATGTGATATGGCTACGAGTTATCTGAGTATATAGTGAATTAGACATAAGTAAGAAAACAATTACTTCTTCAAAGCTAATTCAAATTTCGAGGGCGCCTTAGGGGATTGGGGGTTAGGGGTTAATGGATTTAGGTGCATTTATGCATTAGGGATCGAATAATGAGTTAGTAGTTAAGGGATTAGGGATTGGGGGCTTAGGGGGCCCGACCCGAACGCGTTTGGGCAGGCGCACTCAACCGAAACGACCCGACTTGAACGTGTTAAGGGGTTATAGGTTTATGGTTTAGGGGGTTAAATGGGTTAGGGGTTGGGAATTAGGGTTTAATGGGTTAGGGGTTAAGGGGTTATAGGTTTAGGATTTAGGGGGTTAAATGGGTTAGGGGTTTAGGGATTAGGGATTAAATGGGTTAAGGGATTAGGGATTGGGGGCTTAGGGGTTAGGGGATTTAGGCACAGTTAGGGTTAGGTGAATAAGGATTTAGTGGTTAAGGGATTAGGGATTAGGGGCTTAGGGTTAAGGGAAGAGAATGGTCATTCTAGATGCTCTATCTTCAGCCAGGTCACAAGTATTGTCTGCTAGGAAGGCTTTCCAAAGAAGTTGGTTGGCATCACTATGATATTATTACATAATTAGAAGGGAAGAGAAAGGCAAAGGCTCAGGTATCATATGAGAGAAGGAAGCAATTGGAAAAATTGAGATCAAAAGCAGTGGAGTTAGTCGAAAAGAAGCTTGCCCTAGAGATGGATAAGATAAAACTTGACAACATATTGGTCAATTTCCTTGACCCTTTATTGATTATTCAGAAGGAGTATGAATACACTGTCATTAATATCAAGGTAACCGGCCCCTAGCAGATCAAGGGCTGAGAGGAAAATCAATCATCAATGAAAATTCAAAATTTTCAAGCTGAGCAAGATCAACCAAATTGGGGGCAGAGTTTGGGGAACCTTTGTAAGTGAATGGGGCCTATGTGATATGGCTACGAGTTATTTGAGTATATAGTGAATTAGACAGAAGTAAGAAAACAATTACTTCTTCAAAGCTAATTCGAATTTGGAGGGCTTTGGCAATTGGGGTTAAGGGATTTGGGTGCATTTAGGGGTTAGGGATCGAATAATGAGTTAGTAGTTAAGGGATTAGGGATTGGGGGCTTAGGGGGCCCGACCCGAATGCATTTGGGCAGGCGCACTCAACTGAAACGACCCGACTTGAATGTGTTAAGGGGTTATAGGTTTATGGTTTAGGGGGTTAAATTGGATATGGGTTGGGAATTAGGGTTTAATGGGTTAGGGGTTAAGGGGTTATAGGTTTAGGGTTTAGGGGGTTAAATGGGTTAAGGATTTAGCGATTAGGGATTAAATGGGTCAAGGGATTAGGGATTGGGGGCTTAGGGTTTAGGGGATTTAGGCGCAGTTAGTGGTTAGGTGAATAATGATTTAGTGGTTAAGGGACTAGGGATTAGTTGCTTAGGGGTTAGGGGAAGAGAATGGTCATTCTAGATGCTCTTTCTTCAGCCAGGTCACAAGTATTGTCTGCTAGGAAGGTTTTCCAAAGAAGTTGGCTGGCATCACTATGACACTATTACGGGCGCCCTCGAACGAAATGACCCGAACCGAAAACGCCAAGTCGAGTGACCTCGCACGGCGCAACACGGCCCGCCCAACTGAACGATGCCACAAGGGAGAAAATGGCAAACCGGCTGCCCGAACATGCACAACGCACCCAGGCGGTCACAACTTAGCAAAACTGATACGGGCGCCCTTGAACGAAACGACCTGACCTGACCTGAACACGCCCAGTCGGGCGACCTCACATGGCGCGACACGGCGCGCCCAACCGAATCATGCCACAAGGGAGAAAATGAAAAATGGGCCACCTGAACATGCACAAGGCACCTGGGTGGTCACAAATTAGCAAAACTGATACGGGCACCCTCAAACAGAACAACTCAACCCGAACGCGCCTGGTCGGGCGACCTCACACGGCGCGACATGGCACGCATGACCGAATGATGCCACAAGGGAGCAAATGGTAAATGGGCCACTTGAATGTGCACAAGGCACCCGGGTGGTCACAACTTAGAAAAACTAATACGAGCGCCCTCAAATGAAACGGCCCGACCCGAATGCGCCCGGTCGGGCGACCTCACATGGCGCGACATGACACGCTTGACCGAACGATGCCACAAGGGAGAAAATGGAAAACAGGCCGCTCGAACATGCACAAGGGACTCGGGCGATCACAACTTAGCAAAACTGATATGGGCGCCCTCGAGTGAAACGGCCCGACCGAAACGGGCCCGGTCGGGCGACCTCACAGTACGGTACGACAAGGCGCGCCCAACTGAACGATGCCACAAGGGAGGAAATGAAAAACGGGCCGCCCGAATGTTCACAAGGTACCCAGGTGGTCACAACTTAGCAAACTGATACAGTCGCCCTCAAACGAAATGGCCTGACCCGAGCCGAACATGCCCGATCAGGCGACCTCACACGGTGCGACACGGCACGCCCGACCGAACGATGCCATAAGGGAGAAAATAGCAAATGGGGTGTCTAAGCATGTGCAAGGCACCTAGGCGGTCACAACTTAGCAAAATTGATACGGGCGCCCTTGAATGAAACGACCCGACCCGAACGCGCCCGTTCGAGTGACCTCATAGTACGGCGTGACACGGCACGCCTGACCGAACGATGCCATAAGGGAGAAAATGGAAAATGGGCCACTCGAATGTGTACAAGGCACCCAGATGATCATAACTTAGCAAAACTGATATGGGCGCCCTCGAACGAAACAACCCGACCTGAACGCACTCGTTTAGGCGACCTCACACGGCATGACACAGCGTGCCCTACTAAACGATGCCACAAGTGAGAAAATGGAAAACGGGTTGCCCGAACGTGTACAAGGCACCTGGGCGGTCACAATTTAGTAAAAATGATACGGGAACCCTTGAACGAAATGGCCCTACCTGAACGCGCCCGATTGGGTGACCTCACACAGTGCGCCCGACCAAACAATGCCACAAGGGAGTAAACGGAAAACAGGCCACTCGAACGTGCACAAGGCACCCAGATGGTCACAACTTAGCAAAACTGATACGAGTGCCCTCGAACGAAATAGCCCGACCTGAACGCGCCGGATCAGGCGACCTCACACGGCGCGACACGGGCGCCCGACCGAAAATTCCACAAGGGAGCAAATGGAAAACGGGTTGTCCGAACATGTACAAGGCACCCGGGTGATCACAACTTAGCAAAACTGGTATGGGCACCCTCGAACAAAACGGCCCGACCCAACCTGAACGTGCCCGGTCAGGCTACCTCATACAGCGTGATAGGGCGCGCCCGACCGAATGATGCCACAAGGGAGAAAATGGCCAATGGGCCACCTGAATGTGCACAAGGGACCCGGGTGGTCACAACTTAGCAAAACTAATATAGGCACCATCAAACGAAATGGTTCGACCCGAACACGCCCAATTAGGTGACCTCACACGGTACGATATTACGGCACGCCCGATAGAACGATGCCACAAGGGAGCAAACGGAAAACGGGCCACCTGAACGTGCACAATGCACTTGAGTGATCACAACTTAGCAAAAATGATACGAGCGCCCTCGAATGAAATGGCCCGACCCGACCCAAATACGTCCGGTCGGGCAACCTCACACGACGTGACACGGTGCGCCCGACCGAACGATGCCACAAGGGAGAAAACAGCAAACGGGGCACCCAAACGTGCATAAGGGACCCAGGTAGTCACAACTTAGCAAAACTGATACGGGCACCCTCGAACGAAACGGCCTGACCTGAACATGCCCAATCGGGTGACCTCACACGGTGTGATAGTACATCGCGCCCGACCGAACGATGCCATAAGAGAGAAAACGGAAAGCATGCCGCCCAAACATACACAAGGCACCTGGGTTGTCACAACTTAGCAAAACTAATACAGGTGCCCTCGAACAAAACGACCCGACCCGACCCAAACGCGCATGGTCAAGTGACCTCACACGGTGCGACATGGCGCGCCTGATCGAAAAATACCACAACAAAGAAAACAGAAAACAGGCCACCTGAACGTGCACAAGGCACTCGGATGGTCACAAATTAGCAAAACTAATACAGGCACCCTCGAACAAAATAGCCTGTCCGGACCTGAACGCGCTCGATCGGGCGACCTCACATGGCGCGACACGGCACGCCCGATCGAATGATGCCATAAGGAAGAAAATAGCAAACGGACCACTCGAACGTGTACAAGGGACCCGGGCAGTCACAACTTAGCAAAATTGATACGGGCACCATCGAACGAAACGGCCTGACTCGAACGTGCCCGATCGGGCGACCTCACACAGTGTGACAGTATGGCGCGCCCGACTGAACGATGCCACAAGGGAGAAAAAAGCAAATGGGCCACCCGAATGTGCACAAGGCACTTGGGCAGTCACAACTTAGCAAAACTAATACAGGCACCCTCGAACGAAACATCCCAACCTGACCTGAACACGCCCAGTCGGGCGACCTCACACGGCGCGACATGGCACACCCGACTAAACGATGCCACAAGGGAGAAAATGGAAAACAGGCCACCCGAACATGCACAAGGGATCTGGAAATCACAACTTAGAAAAACTGATACGAGCACCCTCGAATGAAACGACCCGACTCGAACAGGCCCAGTCGGGTGACCTCACACGGTACGACAGTACGACGCACCTGACTGAACAATGCCACAAGGGATAAAATGGAAAACGGGCCACCCAAATGTGCACAAGGCACCTGGGCAGTCACAACTTAGCAAAACTGATACGGGTGCCCTCGAACGAAACAACCGACCTAAACGCGCCCGGTCGGGCGACCTCACATGGCGCGACACGGCGCACCCAACCGAACGATGCCACAAGGGAGCGATTGGAAAATGGGTTGCCTGAACATGCACAAGGCACCTGGGTGGTCACAACTTAGCAAAACTGATACGAGCGCCCTTGAACGAAATTGCCTGACCTGATCCGACCCGACCCAACTCGAATGCACCCGATCAGGCGACCTCACACAATGCGACACGACACGCCTAAATGAATGATGCCACAAAGGAGAAAATATAAAATGGGCCACCCGAATGTGCACAAGGGACCTGGGCAGTCACAACTTAGAAAAAATGATATGGGCACCCTCAAACGAAATAGCCTGACTTAAACGTGCCCGATCGGGTGACCTCACACGGTGCGACAGTACAACGTGCCCTACCGAATGATGCCACAAGGGAGCAATCTAAAAACGGGCTGCCCGAACGTGCAAAAGGCACTTGGGTGGTCACAACTTAGCAAAACTGATACGGGCGCCCTCAAACGAAATGGCCTGAGCCGACCCGAACGCGCCCGGTCAGGCGACCTCACACGGCACGACACGGCGCGCCTGACCGAATGATGCCACAAGGGAGAAAATAGCAAACGGGCCACCCAAATGTGCACAAGGGACCCGGGTGGTCACAACTTAGAAAAACTGATACGGGCACCCTCAAACGAAATGGCCCAACCCGAACGTGCCCGGTCGGGTGACCTCACACAGTGCAATAGTACGACGCGCCTGACCGAACGATGCCACAAGGGAGCAAACAGCAAACGGTCCACTCGAATGTGCACAAGGCACCTGAGTGGTCATAACTTAGCAAAACTGATATGGGTGCCCTCGAACGAAATGGTACGACTTAAATGCGCCCGGTCGGGCGACCTCACACGACGCGACACGTCGCGCCTGACCGAACGATGCCACAAGGGAGCAAATGGAAAATGGGCTGCCCAAACATGCACAAGGCACCCAAGTAGTCACAACTTAGCAAAACTAATACAGGCGCCCTTGAACAAAACATCCTGACCCAACCCGAACGCGCCCGGTCGGGCGACCTCACACAGCATGATACGACGCGCCTGACTGAATGATGCCACAAGGGAGAAAACGACAAACGGGTTGCCCGAACGTGCACAAGGCACCCAGGTGGTCACAACTTAGAAAAATCGATACGAGTGCCCTCGAACAAAACGGCCCGACCCAAACGTGCCCGGTCAGGCAACCTCACAGTGCGGTGCGACATGACGTGCCCGACCAAACGATGCCACAAGGGAGAAAATGGAAAATGGGCCACTCGAACGTGCACAAGGCACCCGAGCGGTCACAACTTAGCAAAATTGATACAAGCGCCCTCAAACAAAATGACTCAACCTAAACGCACCCGGTCGGGCGACCTCACACGGCGGAACATGGCGCACCCAACTGAATGATGCCACAAGGGAGAAAATGGAAAACGGGCCGCCCAAACGTGCACAAGGCACCCAGGTGATCACAACTTAGAAAAACTGATACAGGCGCCCTCGAATGAAATGGCCCAACCTGAATGCGCCTGGTCGGGCGACCTTAGTACATTGCACGCCATAGCGTGCCCGACCGAATGATGCCACAAAGGAGAAAATGGCAAATGGGCCACCTGAACGTGCACAAGGCACCCGGGCAGTCACAACTTAGAAAAATTGATACGGGCGCCCTCAAACGAAACGGCCCAACCTGAACACGCCCGGTCGAGCGATCTCACATGGCGCGACACAGCGCACCTAATCGAATGATGCCACAAGGGATCAAGCAGAAAACGGGCTACCCAAACGTGCACAAGGCACCTGGGCACTCACAACTTAGCAAAACTGATACGGGATCCCTCGAACGAAATGGCCCGACCCGAACGCGCCTAGTTGGGCGACCTCAAATGGCGCAACATGACGCGCTTGACCAAACGGATATGCCACAAGGGAGCAAACAGAAAATAGGCTGCCCAAACATGCACAAGGCACCCAGGTGGTCACAACTTAGAAAAAATGATACAGGCACCCTCGAACAAAACGACCCAACCCGAACGCGCTCGGTTGGGTGACCTCACATGGCGCGACACGGCGCACCCGACCAAACGATTCCACAAGGGAGAAAATGGCAAATAGGTTGCCTGAACATGCCCATGGCACTTGGGCAGTCACAACTTAGCAAAAATGATACAGGCACCCTTGAATGAAACGACTGACCCAAACGCGCCTGGTCGAGCGACCTTGCACGACGTGACACGATGCACCTGACCAAATGATGCCACAAGGGATAAAATAGCAAATGAGCCGCCTGAACATGCACAAGGCACCCTGGTGGTCACAACCTAGCAAAACTGATACGGGCGCCCTTGAACGAAACGGCCCAAACCGAACACGCCCGTTCGGGCAACCTCACACGGTGCGACACCGCGTGCCTAACCGAACGATGCCACAAGGGAGAAAATAGAAAATGGGCCGCCCGAATCTACACAAGGCACTTGAGTGGTCACAACTTAGCAAAACTGATACAAGCGCCCTTGAACGAAATGGACCAACCCGAACGTGCCCAATTGGGCAACCTCACATGGCACGACACGACGCGCCTAACCGAACAAATATGCCACAAGGGATCAAACGGAAAATGGGCCTATAGTCTATGACTGTGGGTGAAGCCACCCGATGGTGTATGACTACGGGTGTTTTGTGGTCGGTAGGCCTAGCTGATTCACAACCTCTACTGAAATGAGGTTCTTTTGGCTCTTGTTTTCGACAATGAACTGCAGCGGAGAACCCTTCACCCACATCTATGAGTGGAAGAGGTGATCCCCATCCTCTGGATCTTCGGGCTCATCCTTATGGATCTTGGTGGTGGTAACGGTGGCACTGGGCTCTGCATCAATCATATGCTTCCCTTTGTCATTCCCCTTATTAGGTTCTAACTTAGAATCAGAGCATGCATCTTGTTAGCACTCATTTTTTCACCCTCGAAAGTTGTCTTTCATGATCATTTTTTGGCCATGATTCCTTATGCCTTCACTATATTCACCATTTTCCGTCGTTATCATATACCTCAAATTTTCTAAAAAGCCCTAAATTACCCCAATCTGGCCATTTGCATGCTAAAATATATGAAATCCTATTTTTCCTAAACTACCTTCATGATTTTCCTATCTATTTCCCTCTTTTGCCATTTTTGTGAAAATCTCAAAATGCCCTAATCCTATCGTATTCTAGCTTATTTTATTGGGAAAATAAAAAAGTGTATATCAATTTTATATTCAATATAAAATTGTTTATATTTTTAATAAAATTGTGGGTTTTTTACTCCATCGAGCCCCTCGCTCGGCCCAAGCACCTACACTAATCACCAAAGGACCAAGGTCGAGAACCACAAGCTAAACCACAACCAAGTCCAAGTCATGAGGGGAGGGGTCCAGCGCATGCGCTAAGTCCCAATTGAATGTATGAGTGTGCATAGACTTCGGCTCATAGTCGAAACATGTAAAACCTTAATACGTATATAAACACCAATATGATTCCCGGTGAATTTGGGATTATCCCACCGAACAGAAGAATATAAAAATGGAAAACAACAGGCACTGGTCACTTCAAGTATGATCTCTCAGCGTCCTCAACACTCTTAACACCAGGGTCAACCGGGCCTTTCTTGATGATGTGTCCAGTGCCCTTCTTGATGACCTATCGAGCTAGCCAATGATATTAACAAAAAATAAATATCGGAGGTTTGAACCTTGTTTTCAGAGCTTAGTTCTATTTGTTTATCAAGGACAACAAGTGGCTTGGGAATTTTCGGTTGGATGGAATTCATCCCGATCCTAGAATTTTTTGGTTGGATGGAATTCATCCTGATCCTAGAATTTTCGGTTGCATGAGTTTCGACATCTGCGTTCCACGAGATGAACGTTTTGGGCATCTGAAATTTTCTGATTTCTTGGCATATTCCCTCAAGGAAGTTGCCCAATCCCTATTGCCAGAGCTCAAATCACTCTTCGATTCAACCCCCAATGAATTCGACTCCATTGAAGACATTAAGAGGCTCTACTCCCACGGAATAATACTTCCCGACAACCACCCAATTCTAGACGCTGCCAAGAATCTCGTTCCTCGAAACAGATGACAAAAAATTCTCAAGTATCCCATTCCTCAGGTTATTTCCAGTGAGTATTTCTCATCTAAAAAAAACTCTGCATTTTCTTATTCTAGAACTTGATTTCCACCAGATTATGTATAACTGAATTTGGTCGAACTGGAATTAATGAGCGCAGAGGATGAATTTGCATGGAGAAAAGACGACGAGTTTGCGCACCAGATGTTGGCTGGTGAAGATCAAGTTGTTATACAGAGACTCCAAGTAATTAGCAAAGCACTAATTCCCTTCTCTCTACATTCATATAATTTTTGGAGGGTCAAGATTGATCAGGATATAGAAAACTCATAAAAATAGCTTCAATTTCAATTACACGTAGTCTGGACATAGTTTTAATGTTATGAATGACCAAACTGATAGAGTTTCCCCCCAAGAAGTAAACTATACCGTGACCAATATTTTCCCCTCAAATAGAGATGAGGTTTGATATTTGCAATGCAAGAATTCTGGAGATGATGGCCCAATATTCCACGAAAGTATATTTTCTCCAAACCATCGCAAGAGCGACACTTTGCCAAAAACTGTCGCAATAGCGACACCTTCCTCTAAACGTCGTAATAGCAACACCTTGTCTCTGTAATGTCGCAAGAGCGACACATTTCCCCAAACTGTTGCAATAACGATGCCTTCCTCGAAATGTCGCAATTTGGACACCTTGTTTAAGTGTCGCAATAATGACATATTTTAGCAATCCGTCACAATTATGACGCTTTTTTACAAACGTCGCAATACCGACACTTACCTCATAGTGTCGCAACACCGACACTTGTCTCCAAACGTCAGTATAGCGACATTTCGAGGATTTTGTGGCGGGATTTGAAAAATTGATAAAATTTTGGGAAATTTCTGACATTTCATCAAAAGTGTCAGAACTAAGGTGTCGAAATTTATGCCAAATGTACTAGTGGGAATATACTGAGTCTAGGGTTGACCTTGGGGTATGTACTGTCCTTGATGTTGTTCTCCAGGTAAATAATATTGTCCTATAGTTTGTCCTGGTAGAAAATTACCTTGAGGCTACCCCCAAGGCAGTAACTGACTACCTTGAGGTTGCCCCCCAAGCGGTAACTGACTACCTTGAGGTTGCCCCCCAGGCAGTAACTGACTACCTTGAGGTTACCCCCTAGGTGATAACTGACTACCTTGAGGTTGAGGATTTGGAATATTACCAGGCATCATAAATATTTTCTCTGCGTTTGACGTTTCAATTTTAGTTCCATTTGTACCAGTTGATAACACTTGTTCAGTTGGTCGAGGAGTTGCTCCTGAGAAAGTAATCGAGAGTGATTGGTACCCCGAAGGAATAGAAGGACCACAGTATAAAAATGTTTCCGGTGATTGGGAAAACATACATGACTCACTTGACATAATTGATGAAGGATAATAACCCCTTGGTGTAGGATGAAAAGGAATTCGGGGTGGTGAAAAACTAAGACCCGGGCTCTCTAAAAAATCTGTCACTGACAAATACCAAGCATCACTTCTAAAAGGATTTTAGAATATAGATTCATGCTCCCTAATATTCAAATTTTGTTGGGTTTCGGGAAGAGTTACTTCTTCGTCTGGACCGACAAGTTCTTCAATGGAAATGAGGTCAGAAGGAAGATTTTCAGTAATGATATGTCTTACCCTAGGTGAACCAGGATCACTAGAAGTTGGAGTAACAAATCCTGAAGATGGTTCCAAAACAGCAGGTTCAGTGTCAGGTTCAGAAATTTCAAGTTCTTCAGCGAATTCACTGGAAGGAGAAAGCTCGGAAAATGAAATCAGTTCTTAAATATGCTCTATAGTTTGTATTTGATAATCAGGATGAACAACTATAGATGACTCTCTTGCTTTTGTTGATATAATTCTACTGTCAGTAGGTGATACTAGAGCTTGTAGCCCTTCAAGTTGGCTTGGTGTATATTCAAGGCGCTTCCCCTAAAGTCTACGCGATTGTCTTTGTAATTCAAACATGATTAAAAATTATTAATCACACGCAATCAAATGAAAATTTCAATGAAAAAATCCTAGAGTCACTAAAGAAACAAATAAATGAATCACGCGCTTAAAAATATAGGAGATCAAACCACACACAAACAGTAACTTCCCACACTAAAAACCCTAGTTGGTGATGAAATCAAATGTCGTAATATTTAATGCAAAAAGGGTGGTTGGAATATTAACCCCGACAACCTACTTAATGAAACAAACTGGTGCAAGTTTCTCCACTTAAACCATCTCGAGTGAAGATAACCCTCCGGAGAGTCCAAGTGAGTCCATTCGACGATTTCTCCAGGTTCAGTGGGATCTTTCCTTTAGCGTCACCTTAGGAAAAACTGAAAGATTATGGTCACTATGGTTACCAACAAGAACTAATATACCTAGGGGAACAGTCTACGGTCCGACATATGCGCAAGGGCAGAGTAACAAAGCTCAATCCCTTTGAAGTCTCCTTGACATAATCCAAGGTATACCGACAAGTGACCCCAGGCTCCTCGACAATGGTCTATCCAAGGTTTATTGTTGTTAATACGCGTATATCTTCTATCGTTCCCAATGAGATAGAATTGATTATCTCACTGGTTCAGATATGACCTCATGCTTGACTCCTTTAAGAGGAGCTTCCCAAAGCATACAAGCGATTATTGGATTTTTTCCTACCGCAAAATCAACTACTTGTTTCTTTTAACTGTCTAGGAGAGTTAATTACTCCCTACTCCAAGACACTAGCCTAAGCTATATTGGTGAAAAGAGCCATAGAAATATAAAAGTTACTAGATTAATTTTAATTTAAGCGTTGATTTTAAAAATCTGTTTCTTAGGAAAATGGGTGCGAAAGTGAAACTGATGATATGAAGAGACCTGACTCAAATTATACTAAAAATGCATCTATTATGAGAAACAATCTGTTTTCTTTCAATGAATTCTTGCTAAAGGAAGAGTTGAGAAATGCAATCTTTTAAAACAAATATTTCCTTCAAACAAGAATAAATGAAAAGAAATCTAATTTCAATGAGAACTCAACATGATTTGTGCTCAATAAAAAATCCCTTTTTGTTCAAGACCGAAACTGCAAACTAAGTTTTTCTTCAAAAGACACTTCAATTTCTAGAAAAGCACTCAAAGATAAAAACCATTAATATTGAGATCTAAAAATTATAAGACTAAATCTGAATTAAAACTTCAAATATTTTAAGGACGTCTTACTTAGCTTGTAATCTAACTAAGAAATTATTTTCTTGAATCACAAAGAACTTGAAAAAAACATCCAATTTTCGTTTTTTAAGTGAAATTCCAACTTATTAACAAACGTTTTTAACAATTTTCTCAAATCGATCCCCAGTGAAGTCGCCATTTTGTTGGACAGATAAGTCATTCTTGCGGAAGGGAGAAACCTCCCAAGTGTCCTATGGACAGCTAGCAACAAACAGACAAACAAAACTATCTGTCTCTAGATATATTTCGATTCATAATTAAATGCTATAAAGGTTTAATGATCTTACCTTCGATCCAATGCTTGTTTGTAGTAGTATTCCTTTAGTTTCCCGAAAGAGTTATCTTCGAAGATCTGCAATCACAAACAAAAAAACATCAAATAGCACCTACATAGCATATATTCATAAATAATATCCATTATGGTGATCAAGGAATCCATAAAATAAACCAATCAATTGACAGCTTATTGAGAAAAACAGATTTATTTGTATTAACTTAAATAAGGAAGAGCCTTACAACCATGTTTGCCTTGATGCCATACAGGCCTTCCTGGGGTCCGGAATAGGCATTTCCTTTACTCTGATCAGCCTTGCACTCTTCCGACCAAGATACATATAGGTATGTAATCTTTCCCATATGAAATCTTAGCTAAAAGGGTCTAAGTTTCAACAGCACTTCGCCTCCAACAATACTAAAACTTCAACTCATCAATTGTCACCCTTTTAGGCTGCCCTATGACTCTTTTTATATTTCAAGAGAAGAGGTTACAACTCCATACAAGAAGGGATAGAATGCTCCTTCAAAGGGATTAGTTCCTTACATCAAGGGGTTAGCTCCTTATTGGATGGGATGCATGAACATGAAAGGAGCGGACTTTCCACTGTAGGAATGTTTCTAGCAGCTTCCAAAAATGACTTAAACTAAGTTTCTAGATTTTACTTGCACCTTTTCTAACCTTTTACAGGGGTCTGTACTTTTAATAAACATAAAATTCTCTTGGCTATGCATGATTTATAGCCAAAAGGTGCGGGACTGCAGGCAAAACTAGGAGAAAGTGCAGTACAAGAGTTTTAAGGCTTTTATGAGCTTTTCTCTTAGTTTCAAGGCTTGAATTTAGGAAATTTGATATTGTATACTTCCAAGTGAGTACTACAATGTCATGGTGACAAATTTCAGTGTAATAGAGACCAGTGGAGCGATAGGTGAAAGGGCAAGTGTGACTATCAGTTGTGACTATAGTGATGCATTGATTGCATCCAACACTCAAGGGAGATGCCAATGAGGATTGTGTGAGAAAGGCTGGAGAAATTTGAACCCATTCAAATCCATTCTTTAGTAGGGATTGCGCAGTAGAGGCAAGCTAGCAGGTGGCGAAGATCGGTGCATGGATTTGCAAGATCGTGCCTAATTAGTGTGTAGCGATTGTATTGTACTGAGAGATTGATATGATCATCTTTGTATGAGGATTTTTACATGATCTCTATGACATATATTATATACATATAGTTGTGGTTTTCATCTTTGGGATTTTCCGTTAAACAACTGTGTTAATGTGTGTGAATTTTTATTGTTTCATGTGTGCATTGCAATCTTGATTTAATTTCCGCAAATGATCAATGGTGGAATAGATTCTGTATTTTTCATGAAGTTAAAATAGTGTGAGATCAGGAGAATCTTGGACATATAACACATAATTTATATAATTTCTACATGGTATCAGAGTAGTTTATCATTGAAGGATATTTCAATTATTGAAACGGTTGAGTTTTGTGCTAGTGGAATTCGAATTTGTTGCAGTTTTTTATTGGTGTTGAAGTTGAGCATTCATTGAAATTTCTTTCAACGGATTGCGATTGGAGTATGCCCTTGATGGGAGCTCAAATTACATAGCATGGAAGGACAGGATGGAGGTAGTGTTGGATGATAATGGGTTAAAGGAGTTCATAGATGTTGATATTCCAAAGCCTGCTTCTAGCAATGCAGCTGCACTTGACGCATTGCAAAAGAAGGTAGCAAAGTGTCGAAGGATTCTATTAGAAGGTGTGAAGGACAAAATTTTGTCCAACCTTCATGGTAAAGCCACTCCATTATTAATTTGGAAGGCTTTGATAGACTTGTTCCAAATCAGAAGTGACCAGAGGAAGTTGGAGCTTAAAGACAAGCTCAGAATAATAAAAATGAAGAAAGGCGACAGTATACCAAAATACCTCACGAAGTTTGTCCACTGCAAGGATGAGCTGGGAAGTGTGGGGGTTACTTTTGAGGAAGAAGACTTGGTGAGCTTGGCTCTCCTTGGGGTTCCGAAGAGTTGGCATAGCTACGAAGACTCTGTCAATGGACGGGAGAAACTGCCAGGATGGGAGTGACTTTGGTCAGATCTTGTGCAGGAGGAGATAAGGCGGGGTACCAGGGATGGATCTCCATTGAAGAATGAAGATGAAGAAAATTTCACTTTGGCTGCCAAATCTCAAAAAGGAAAAGGGAAGAAATCTTCCAAATCTGAAGCTAAAGGTAAGAAGCAATATTTGTCCAAGGTGAAGTGTTTTCACTGTCACCAGCACAGGCATTTCGCCACTAATTGCCCAAAGAAGAAGAAGAATAAGAGCGTTGCTGGTTCTGCAGCAGGAGAGGCCTTAGCCTCGCATTTTGAGCTGGATTTTTCTTTGATCGCATGCTTGGTTTCAAGTGTGATGGGATTGGTGTCGTTTCTTGACAGTGGTGCGTCTTTCCATATGATCAGAGACAAATATGTGTTTAGTGATCTGGAGGAAAAGGATCTTGGAGTGCACATCGAGATGGGCGATGATGGTAGATACAGTGTGACTGGTATCAAGACTATTTCCTTTTAGAGGGAGTCCGGTAAACCTTTCATCTTGAAGGATGTCATGCATTTTCCAGGATTGAAGAAGAATCTGATCTCCGTGGCGATGTTGGAAGACAAGGGTTATGATGTTGTTTTTAGTGAGGGAAAAGATTTCCTGTGCCATAAAACAACTAGTCAAACCAGGAGGATACGGATTCAAGTTAAGAATCTTTATCAATTGCAGGTAGATGGCTGCAATGAAATGGCACGCAAAGCAAAAGGAGTGGTGAGCCGAGATGAGGGCGAATTGTGGCACAGGAGATTGGGCCATCCTCACCATGGCGCTTTGAAAATTTTGTAGCAGATTTCTACCAAGCTTCCCAAAGGTATACTTGTGCAGTCAAATCAGTGCAAGGGATGTACTTTGGGAAAATTTGTGAAGACCACTTTTCATGAGAAGGATAGTTGTGCTTCGACGATCCTTGAGAGAATTCACACAGATGTGTGTGGACCTTTCTCGGTTGCTTCAAAAAAAAAGCACAGGTATTATGTGATATTTGTTGATGAATTTTCTCGTAAGTGCTAGATCTTCTTGATGCAGAAGAAGAGCGAGAAATACTCAAAGTTTTGTGATTTCAAGGCGCTGGTTGAGAAAGAGTCGGGGAAGCAAGTGAAAGCTCTCCGGAGCGATATTGGTGGTTAATACATCTCTGGAGAATTCAAATACTTCTGTAGAAAAGAAGGAATTCGAAGAGAACTCATAGCGCCTCATAAACCACAAAAGCAGTAATGGGGTTGCGTAGAGGAAGAAAAAAATGATCTTGGTGTTGTGCAATTTGGCGTATGTTGCATGATCAGGGCCTTCCCATACACTTGTGGGCTGAGGCATGCAACACTGTGGTTTATGTGCAAAATTGTTGTCCTGATAGAGTAATTGGCATGAGTACACTCGAAGAGGTGTTTTCTGGTAAGAAGCCTGATATTTCTCATTTAAAGATTTTTGGCTCACCTGTTTACATTCATGTGACGAAGGATGCCAGGAAGAAGCTGGAGCTGACCGCAGAGGTTGGGATATTTGTGGGGTACACAGGAACACTCCATAATCACCCCACAATTATCGGTGTATTTTCCAGATAGATCGATGACCGTCGTGCGACAGGATATCAAATTTCATGAGGAGAAAGCCATGAAGTGTTCGCTTGAGAGGGAGCCACACTTGCATGCAGATGAGGAGCTATTAGTTCCTAAGGATGAGCCTTAGGATGTGGATCAGACATAAGAGGAGGTTCATGGAGTGGAAGAAACCACTCATGCAGCGCCAACCATCAGAGGGCAGAAGCGCACTATAGAAGCTGAGCGACTAAATCTTGATGCAAAGAAAATTGTAGGAGCACCCACATCACAGCGCAGATAGAGACAATCACCTGACTGATATAATGGATACATGGCTCTGATGAGAAAGTGTATCGTGACAGAGCCATCCTCTTTCAAGGAAGCTATGGAGGACCCTACATGGGTAGATGCCATGGTGGAAGAGTATGATTCGATTGTCAGAAACAGTGCATGGGATATTGTCCCAAGGCCGGAAGGGAAATTAGTGGTAGGTTCGAGATGGATCTACAAAGTGAAGCAAGCGACCGATGGGAAATGGAGAAGCAAGGCAAGATTTGTTGCCCAGGGCTTCTCACAGATTGAGGGGATCGACTATGAAGAAACCTTTGCACCTGTCGCAAGGTATTGCTCCATATGGACCTTCCTTTCTCTCTCAGCGCAGATGGGTTGGCACATTCATCAGATGGATGTGAAGGCTGCATTCCTCAACGGAATCATTGAGGAGGAGGTGTACATTGAGCAACTTGAAGGATTCAAAATCTTCAATAGCGAGTCGCATGTGTGCAGGCTCTAAAGAGCGTTATATGGGCTGAAACAAGCACCTCGTGCTTGGTACACACGGATAGACAGTTATTTCACCAGACTTGGTTTCACCAAGAGTGAGGTCGATCCAAACCTATACCAGATTGTGGTGGAGAGTAAGCTTTTGATCATTGTGCTTTATGTAGATGATTTAATGATGAAGTTTTGATATACTCATGCAAGACAGATCTTGCAAAGGAGATGAATGATTTGGGCTCCTTCATTATTTTCTGGGATTGGAAATTTGGGAGCGGAAAGGTGAACTATTTGTGTCTCAAGGCAAGTACACCCGGGAGATACTGGAGAAGTTTCACATGCAAGGCTGCAAGCCTATTGACACTCCTCTTCCTGGTGGTTGGATGAAGGAGGATGATACATTGGCAAAGGTAGTGGATGCCACTGTTTATCGACAATTGGTTGGTTCGCTCATGTATTTAGTCAATACACGACCGGACATACGCTATGCTGTGAACCAAATTTCACAAGCGATGGTGAAGCCTACCAAGATCTTTTGGAAGGCAGGCAAGCATGTCCTGAGGTATCTCAGGGGCACATTTGAGTATGGATTGTGGTATAGACAGTTGGATGAGGTGAAGCTGCATGGCTTCACGGATGCAGATTGGGTAGGAAGCCCAATAGAAAGAAAGAGCACATCTGGAGGGATTTTCAGTATCATATCTACAGCAGTTTCTTGGTAAATTAGGAAACAAATATCCGTGGCACTCACTTCAGCAGAGGCTGATTACATGGCAACAAGTTTGGCTGCATGCGAGGCTATATGGATGAGGAAGATCCTGGTCAGTTTGTTCGGTTCTCATTTAGATCCTACTGTGATATATTGTGATAATAAGAGTTGCATTAAACTCTCGGTTAATCCTGTGTTTCATGATAGATCTAAAAATATTGACATCCGGTATCATCATATCATAGATTGTGTGCAACGGAAGATCATGTTGCTTCAGTACATTCCCACGGACGATCAACATGCAGATATTCTGACAAAGGTGCTCACCAGGAACAAATTCGAAGACCATAGAGGTAGGATCGTGGTGAAGGATAATCCCTATCTTGTTGAGAGGGAGTGTTGAGATTCAACAAGATGATGAGCTTAGTGAAAAGATTCGCCCTCACTAAGTGGGCTCGCAGGCTATTTTTGGCGCAAGTCTATTTTTAGACTATGTCTATTTTTAGACATGTCGATCATATTTCAGAAGTTGCAGGATGTTATTTGTGGATGGTTGATCAAGTTGGAAAAATAGATGGACTTGTATTTTTAGACATATTGGGTAGAATCTATTTTTAGATTTCTAGCCTAAAAATAGATATGTCGAATATTTTAGCTCTTAATAATATTTGGACTCTAAACATTATCTTATTCTCTTGGAACACTTCAGTTAAGTGCACAGATGTGGCACAATGAAATTCTATTTAAGGAATTATGCTATTCCTGAGGGTTTATTGGATCTAATGCATGGAGGACTTCAGTTAGAACTCATGTGACAGAGTTTGGTGGAGTTGGAGAAGTAGTTGGTGGAGTTGTATTTAGTTTAACTTAGTTAGACTCAGTTGAGCTAGTTGTATCTAGTCTAACCGATTGATACACTAGTGAGAGTGGTGTGAATTAATTAGTTAATTAATTCACTAAATAATAACTCATTAATCAACTGAAGAATACATCAGTTAACTACAGTGCATGGCAGTTTCAGTGGAGACCAGTGGAGAGATAGGTGAAAGGGAAAGTGTGACTATCAGTTGTGACTATAGTGATGCATTGATTGCATCCAACACTCAGTGGAGATGCCAATGAGGATTGCATGAGCAAGGCTGGAGAAATTTGAACTCATTCAGAGCCATTCTTCAGCAGCGATTGCACAATAGAGGTAGGCTAGTAGGCTGCAAATATTGGTGCATGGATTTGCAATATCGGGCCTGATTAGTGTGTTGCGATTATATTGTACTGAGAGCTTGATATGATAAGCTTTGTATGAGGATTGTTACATGATCTCTATGACATATAGTTTATACAGATAGTTGGGATTTTTAGCTTTAGGCTTTCCTGTTAAACAACTATTTTAATGTGTGTGAATTTTTATTGCTTCATGTGTGCATTGCAATCTTGATTTAATTTCCGCAAATGATCAATGGTGGAATAGATTATGTATTTTGCATGAAGTTAAAATAGTGTGAGATCGAGAGAATCTTGGACATATAACACATAAGTTGTATAATTTCTACAGTGAAGACCCTTATGAATATGGCACGCTCACACCCATTATAACTTCCTTTGCCAAAGAAATATCACCTTTTTTTAAAATCCATGGGACATCACCTTCTTTGAAATACAATGAATTAGAGGGACCAATGCCTGCCTCTGATGCTGTACTTTCTAATCATCTTGGCCAATGTTTCTTTTTTAGTTTTTGAAGTAATAAGATCTTTCCTAACAACCAATGTGTCACTTTTCTTCGATGATATGTGCCTCCATAAAGAAGATGAAATTTTTTTAAATATATGCATGGGATCTAATAAGTGGGTAATCTTAAGATGCTCCCAATATGGGAGGTTATAAAAGATAGATTTCCTTTTCATCCCAATGGAAAATTTCTCAACATAGGTGTCTAATAATTCTAAATCATCGAACATAGGATCCCCATTTGAATCAAACATTTCTATGAACCCCTTTTCCTTCTCTCTCTCATATGCTTTAATCCATTTAGCTGGTGTCGTTATTGGAGGCCTTGGGTTCTCTTTCATTTACCATTGAAAGCAGATGTTGCTCCTCTATAAGGGTGTTCTTCTGGGAGGAATACCCTGGAGCAGTCATACACTGGCTTTCATAGGTTGTTGGACCATCTAGCTTTCGGAGAAGGTTCACAACATTTACATCCAAAATACCCTTTTGTTACAAGACCTACGAGATTATTGTATACAATTTATATGCATGGCACGTTAAATAATATCATGAAGATCAGAGCAATTACAACGAATTAAATAACTAGTATGCAAAAGAATATTGTTACGTATATAAACAAATCAATTAAAAAGTAATTTACCAGAGAAAACTGCTAAGCCTAGATAATCATGTGTCATGTAAAGCACATATGCCACACAACGTAAAACTCTTCTATGTTGTGATGGGTCTTGATACATCGTATACATTTATCCCATCCTATAATTCCTTCAATTCATCTACCAATGGTTGTAAATAGACACCCATATTCTTCACTTGTATTCTACCAGCATCTATGAGAGCCAACATAAGATGTTCATTCTTCACGGACAACCATGGGGGGATATTTTTACTGATCACCACTATAGGCCAAACATAATATTTGGTGTTCTGGAGAGGATATGGATTGACGCCATCCATGGATATGCTGAGTCGTAGACTTCATACTTCATCCTTGAATTTTTCAGACCATGTATCCTCTGTATGCTTCATGGCTATTGAATCAGTTGGGATTTGCATAACTCCCAACTCACTTCTGTGTGAGGCATGGCATCCCTACAACATAGCTAATTCTTTGCAACAAAATAGCCTTTAAATCCTTGGGATTATAGGAATGTGCCTCAATATCTTAAAAGGATGACCATGTGATTTACCTTTCTTTTTTTATTTATCATACCTGTCATGCCCACATTTCAGAGATATCTCTTTATTCTCCTCTATATAGAATACAATCATTTGGACATGCATGATATGATATGTTCTCAACACCCAACATTTTCAAAAAATTATTTTCCTCTTCGCAGCTTCCAGGCAAGACATTATCACTCGGAAGAAACTTATCTTTGAATAACTTGTAGTTGGTGATCATGGAAAATATGAAATGTACACTAATGTTGATATAATTATTAACGTTCATAAAATTGACCATTTGTAATGTTCTTGTGTGATTATATTTCTCAAATTTATATAAGGGAGGACTTTATGGTAACTTAACTCAAAATTTATGAGAAACATGCATTCGACAAGCCAAACTTTTCTTTCAAGTTGTATAGTAACATCTTTGTCCCAAACTAGGTAGACTCTGACTGACCGCCGGGTCCAAAGAAAGGGGTGGTGGAAGGAAATTTAAGGCTTTTGAAAAAGGTGTCAGTGATATGAGCATCATCCCCTAGTTGATCATCGTTTTGGAATGCATCTAACAGCATTGTCTTAATGGCAGTCATATCCCTTAAGTATCATCCAACCAACTTCTATTTGATTGCCTCCATTGCTAGCTTGTGAAGAACTACTATTGTCGTAGTCATTCCTAATTGATGAATTTGGACATAGTGGGAATTGAATCGGTGGTTGATTCAACCATTCTTGGTATCGTTCCTCTCCGATTTTTTCTCTTAATTTAGCCTTCTCTCAATTTGACATTGTCATGGGGTGAAATGGAAGGTGGTATGTAGGTCGTTCATCATTGCTAGAATCCTAATAATTTCAAAAAAAATATTTGAACATGATTAGTAAAAAATATATCATATCAATTAGTAAGAATGTTGCCAATGGATGATTAATTTATTTGACGTTGAAATAATTACATTAATATATCAAAAAATTATTATTACCATCATTGTCCCAAGATTTTGGCTAGAAGATGCAATATTGTTAAAATTAGCAAGGTGAAGCGGTTGTCCATTTTCATCTACCAAATGCGCCTTGCGGTACGCTGCTCCTGATAAGAGCTTCCGACGCTTTGGAGTTGTTTGAATATTTTGTGCATCTGAAATTGATTATGAATCTGCATGAACCTACAAATTTGTATATATTATAAATTTTATTAAGCTGATTGACATGGATAAAAAACATAAATTCAATTAGATAATGAAAATATAAATAAAATCTGAAGTAAATATTATGTCACGAGATGATAGGGAGAACTCTGCAATGGACCTTGAGAAATATTATGGAACGAGTTAGATTTCGAATAGTTTTCCATTCAATATAATTATGATATTTTCTCCCTGCATTTGAGAAAAATCAACTATAAATTTTAGTGCACACACCTAAACGTAATTTCAGTGCCTTAAAAATGGACTTATTATTATCGATGCTTATGTACAGATAACCACACGGGTGCATTGTAGTTACTACACACCGATGCCATGTTATTAACTGATTCACTGGTGCAATGTTATTAATTGACGCACCGGTGACAAAAACCCACAAATAAAAAAAAAACACAACTTTTTTTTTTTAAGTGAAAAAAAATGGTAAATTGAAAAATGAGCGGAAAAATATTTTCGAAAATCTAATTTCATAAAAAAATTCTTTAAATACTAAACACTTTTCATTATTTCACTTTTTTTGCAAAAAAAATCAGCCATAGATTTACATGGCATGCCTGGAGAAAGAGAGCACGAGAGTACTGTAGAGCAGTGAAATACACTCGAACAAAACTATTCAGACAATCAGAATTCCAAACCTCTGGTGATTCAAACCCTGTAGCATATATTTTCAAACGATCTCGTGATTAAATTTTAATATTTTTTTTACATTTTCTACAGTATTTTTTATGCAGTAAGTAAAAAATTTAAATTTTTTGTTTATCTCCAGGGAAAAAAAAACCATTTTACCCTAAACCCTTCATTCTTTTTGTTTCTGCCCTTGCTTCTTCTTGTTTCTATGATTTCAGAATTAGGGCTTTTAATTATATATTTATAGGGTTTTTATTGATATATATATATATATATATATATATATATATATATATATATATATATATGTCTATGACATCTAACCCACGGGACGACTTGCATAGTCGGATCCCAATCCATATCGGCCCTTGCATGAATTTTTAAAAAACTGAATTATTTTAATCGGTGTGCCCTACGTAACATAGCGCATCAGTGCATTGGCTTATCACAACACACCACGCATGTACTATTTGATAATAAAAAAATAAAAACAAATTTTTTTTTTTTAATCCGTGCGCCATATGTAAAATAGGGCACCAGTGCGCTATTTCATTATAGCGCATTGCGTGCATACTGTTTGGAAAAAATAATTTTTTATTTTTTGTTAATTAGTGCACCATGTAACATATAACGCATCGGTTCTCCTTGTTGATAGAGAGCACCATACGGTGGTCCCCTATTTGCGTGGGGAATTTATAAAAATAGGTCGCACCACCCCCTCCACGACACCATATGTTACAAAAACTAACACTAGATGATTTTTTATTATTTTGTCTGTGTTAATCGGTGTGGTGGTTAACATATAGCACACCAGTGCTCCTTGTTGACATGGAGCACCGTACGGTGTTTTATACTGTTTTGGCGATGTGTTTATAATAACACAATGCACCAACGTCGGTGCGTACACCATGAAAACCACACCAGTTTCTTGATATTATTTTTTTTACCTTAAATTTGATGATTTATTTATAAAAAATATTAATGAATGATATGGTACAGGTTTCATATTGATAAAGAAATGGCTAACAAGAGATCAAGTAACAAAAATATTGATAACACATCAATAAAAGAAAAAAATCCAAGTTCTTTGTAAATTCTTTACAAAAAATATTATTTTTGAACTATAAGTAATTTAAACTAATATGTATTGTTTACTATGTATCATACAAAGCCAAAAAATGATGAAGATAGGTAATATTATTTCTATTCTAGGACTACAAGAGCGTAAAAGCTTGATGGAAAAATTGCAAAAAGATGAATCAAGTGAATGAAAAAATACTATTGATCCCATATGAGTTTCTTTTTTAATTTTAATTAATAATATACTTATAATTATTATATAACATGTTTCAAACAATATATTAATTCACATTATATGTTTAATGTTCTACAGGGACCAACAACTCAGAAAATGAATGTTGTTCTAAGAAAAGAAAAAATATATAACATGCAAATGAAAATGAATTGATCCTTAGCTCATTTGGAGTGGCAATAGAGGTTAACGAAAGGGGGGGAAACTTTTACAAAAGTTTGAGGGATCTAGTGGAATGAATGTATAGACGTTCTTTCCACTTACAATACAAAAATCAATCCAATGATTCCAAGAACCAAATTTTACAAGAATAGTTTCCAGAGAATTGGTCAATGAGACATGTTAGACTTTTAATAGAAAAAACGTACAACAACAAAAAAGAAGGAATGAAAAAGTAATATTCCCTTAAATGTTTTTCTAGAATTATTTATAAATATATCATTTATAAATATCACTTTTGTTATATTTAATTTTCATATATCAATATAAAAATTAAATAGTTTATTGTCATGTTACATTTTCAGGAAGATTATGAAAATCTCTAAAGATGAATGAGCTGATATCGGAAATATGCCAGTAGGAATGTCCAAAAAGGTGTACAAGGAGATGGTCAAAGAAATGGACAAAATTGCATCGCATGAGGAGTCATCTCAACAACAACATAATTCAAATGTAATATGTAATCATTGGTTTTCTCAATATTTAGGTACAATAAATAAACAATTTAGCATTAAATATTAATTTTCAAGTATTTTCTTGCAGAAAATAAAATAAAATGGAACCCATTCATCACATAAAACAAGACAACAAGGAATAAAAGGGTTGATATCTATGTTTGTGAGTAATTGTTACTTCCTTATAACAACTTAACTAGATTTCATTTTTGTATATTTTAAGTTGTTTTACAACAATTTTTGAAATTCAACAAGATGATGAGCTTAGTGAAAAGTAAGCACCTTCACTAAGTGGGGCCTGTAGGCTATTTTTAGGTGTATGTCTATTTTTAGACATGGTGAGCATATTCTATAAGTTGCAGGATGTTATTTGTAGATGGTTGGTCAAATGTGGAAAATAGATGAAATTCTATTTTTATAATATTGGGCAAAGTCTATTTATAGATCTTCGATCTAAAAATAGGTGCATGTCGATTATTATTAACCCTTAATAATAATCCGATAATAAACATCAACTTATTCTCTTAGAGCACTTTATTTCAGTGAACATATTTGGAAAATCATTGAGCTGAAGGAATTACACAATTCCTAGGTTTATTGGTGGCTCATGCATGAAGGACTCAATTAGAACTAAAGTGGAAAAGTTATGACAGAGTCGGAAGAGTAGTTGCAGGATTTGTTATTCAGTTTAACTCAGTTAATGGAGTTAAACTCAGTTGAGCTAGTTGTATCTAGTCTAACTGAAAGATACACTAGTGAGAGTTTAGTGAATTAATTAGTTAATTAATTCACAACTAATAACTCACTAATAACATAAAAAATACAACAGTTAACTACAGTGCATGCCAGTTCCAGTGGAGACCCAATGGAGAGATAGGTGAAAGGGTAAGATGGACTATCCATTGTGACTATATTGATGCATTCAATGCATCTGACACACATTAGAGTTGTCAATGAGAATTGTGCAGTCAAGGCAAGGCCAATTAGAATTCATTAAAGGGTCTTCTTCAACATGGATTGCACAGTGGAGGCAGGCTGTCAGGAGGCAAGAAATTGGTGCTTAGGTATGCAAATTTCTGCATGACAGTGTGTAATGAATCTACATTGTACTAAGAGATTGATGTACTAAGCTTTGTATGAGATTATTACATGATTCCATTGATATACATAATATATGATATTTGGGGTTTTTAGATTTAAGATTTCCCGTTAAAAAATTGTGTTATGTGCGATTGAATTTATTCACATGTGTTTGCAATTGAGTTTTAAATTTCCGCAAGTTTAATAGTGGAAGGATTCTGCATTTAGCAAGAAGATAAATATTGTTAGATCACGAGAATCTGGTAATACATCAGTATTAATAAATATCTACATGGTATCGAAGCAGTATCGATCACTATAGATTGCAATTGTGAATAAGTGCTGAATTTTGTGCTGGTGGACAATTTGAATTTGCTGCAGAAATTTCTTGGTGCGACAATTGAGTATTCATTGAAATGTCTTTCAATGGGTTGCGATTGGAGTATGCCTTTGAGGGTAGATTGAATTACATAGCCTGGAAGGATAGGATGGAGGTGGTGCTTGAAGATAATGGATTGAAGGAGTTCATCGATAGCAATGTTCCTAAGCCTGCTTCTAGCGATGTTGCAGGACTTGACGCATGTTAAAAGAAGGTAGCAAAGACGAGAATAATTCTATTGGAAGGTGTAAAGGACCATATTGTTTCAAGCCTTCATGGTAAATCCACTCCATTTGCAATGTGGAAGGCTTTGACAGATATTTTCCAAAGCAGCAGTGACCAGAGGAAGTTGGCGCTGAAAGATAAGCTCAGAAAAATAAAAATGGAGAAGGGCGATAATATTCCAAAATATCTCACAAAGTTTTTCCATTGTAGGGATGAACTGGGAAGTGTGGGGATTACAGTTGATGATGATGAATTGGTTAGATTGGCTCTCCTTTTGCTTCCTACGAGTTTGCATAGCTATGAAGACTCTATCAATGGATGGGAGAAACTGCTGGGTTGGAAGCGACTTTGGTCGGATCTTGTGCAGGAGGAGATAAGGTGAAGTACCAGGGATGGCTCTTCATCGAAGAATGATGATGAAGAGAATTGCGCTTTGGTTTCCAAAGCAAGGAAAGGAAAGGGGAAGAAATCCCATCCAAAATCTGAGGCTAAAGGCAAGAAGCTGGATTTGTCCAAAGTGAAGTGTTTTCACTGTCACAAACATAGGCATCTCGCCACTAACTGCCCACAGAAAAAGAAGAAAAATAAGGCTGCTAGAGCTATAGCTAGAGAGGCCTTAGCCTCACAATTTAAACTTGATTTCTCTTTGATCGCATGCTTGGTTTCAAGCTCAATGGGATCGGTGTGGTATCTCAATAGTGGTGTGCCTTTCCATATGACGGGAGACAAGGAGTTGTTTAGTGACTTGGAGAAGAAGTATCTCCAAATGCATATAGAGATGGGAAATGATGGTAGATATAGTGCGATCGGCATTGGAACTATAATATTTGAGAGGGATTTGGGTAAACCATTTCTGTTGAAATATGTTATGCATGTTCCAGGTCTGAAGAAGAACTTGGTCTCAGTCACAATGTTGGAAGACAAAGGTTATGATGTTGTTTTCAGCGAGGGAAAAGCTTTCCTACAACATAAAGAAACGGGTCAAACCAAGAGGATATGGATTCGAGTTAAGAATCTCTACAAGCTAGAGGTAGATGGTTGCACTGTAATGAAAATAGAAGAAGTGGTGAGCTGGGATGAGGGCGAATTATGGCACAAGAGATTAGGTCATCTTCACCATGGCGCCTTGAAGATTTTGTAGCAGATTTCTACTGGACTTCCCAAGGGTACTCTTGCACAGTCAGATCAGTGCAAGGGATGTACTATGGGTAAGTTTGTGAAGATCACCTTTCATTGGAAGCAGAATCATGCTTCGGTGATCCTGGAGAGAATTCACACAGACATGTGTGGACTTTTCTCGGTTGTTTCAAGAGAAAAAAATAGGTATTATGTTATATTTTTTGATGAATATTCTCATAGATGTTGGATCTTCTTCATGGAGAAGAAGAGCGAAACATTCTTAAAGTTCTGTGAGTTTAAAGCATTGGTGGAGAAGGAGTCGGGGAAACAAGTGAAGGCTCTGCGGAGCGATAATGGTGGTGAACATATCTCGAATGAATTCAAAGACTTCTGTAGCAAATAAGGAATTTGAAGAAAACTCATAGCGCCTCATAACCCACAGCAAAATGGGGTCGCAGAGAGGAAGAACAGAATGATAGTGGGTGTTGCACTAGCTATGTTGCATGACTAGGGCCTACCGATGCACTTGTGGGCAGAAGCATGCAACACTTTGGTTTATGTGCAAAATCGTTGTCCTCATAGAGTACTTGGCATGAGTAAACCTCAAGAAGATTTTACTAGTACGAAGCCTGATATTTCTCATTTGAATATTTTTGGCTCATCTGTTTACATTCATGTTACAAAGGATGCCAGGAAGAAGCTGGAACCGACTGCAGAAGTTGGGATATTTTTGGGGTACACAGTAACACCCCATAATTATCGTGTGTATTTTCCAAATATTCAAATGACTGTGGTGTGACAGAATATATAATTCAATTAGGTGAAAGCCATGAAGTTGTTGCTTGAGAGGGAGCTACACTTGCATATAGAGAAAGAAATTCTTGTTCCCAAATATGAGCCTCTAGATGTGGATCAGCCACAAGAGGAGATTCATGGAGTGGAGGAGTCCACTCATGCAGAACCAAACATCATATCTATCAGAAAGCGTACCACAGAAGCTGAGAGACTGAAGCTTGATGCAGCATAGAATGTAGGAGTCCCTACATCACAGCGCAGATAGAGACATTCACCTGACCGATTTACTAGATACGTGGCTCTTATGAGCAAGTGTGTCATGACAGAGCCATCTTATTTTGAAGAAGCAGCATGGGAGCCCACATCGGTAGATGCCATGGTGGAGGAGTATGACTCCATTGTCAGAAACAGTGCTTGGGAGATTGTTCCAAGGCCGATGGGTAAACCAGTGGTAGATTCGAAATGGATCTACAAGGTAAAGCAAGCTGCTGATGGGAGCGTTGAGAAGTATAAGGAAATATTTGTTTCTCGAGGCTTCTCACAGATCGAGGGGATTTATTATGAATAAACATTTGCACCTGTCGCACAGTATTCTTACATAAGGACCATCCTTGCTCGCTCAATTCAAATGGGTTGGCACTTCATCAGATGGATGTGAAGACTGTGTTCCTTAATGGGATCATTGAGGAAGAGGTGTACATTGAGCAGCCTGAAGGATTTGATATCTTCAGCAGCGATTCACATGTGTGCAGACTCAAAAGAGCACTGTATGGGCTGAAGAAAGCACCACGTGCTTGGTGCACATGGATCGACAACTATTTCACTGGACTTGGCTTCACCAAGAGTGAGGCGGATGCAAACCTGTACCAAATTGTGGTGGAGGGGAAGCTTTTAATCATTTTTCTTTATGTTAATGATTTAATACTAACGGGTGATGAGAAATTGATACACTCATGCAAGTCATATCTTGCAAAGGAGTTCGAGATGAAGGATTTGGGCCTCCTTCATTATTTCCTTAGATTGGAAATATGGCAGTGAGAAGGTGAACTGTTTGTGTCTCAAGGAAAGTATGCTTGGGAGATACTTGGTAAGTTTGACATGGACGACTCCAAGCCCATGGATACTCCTCTTCTAGGAAATTGGAGGAAAGAGGATGCTACATCGGCAGAGGTAGTGGATGCCACTCTTTATCGACAGTTGATGGGTTCGCTCATGTATTTAGTTAATACAAGATCGGACATATGCTATGCAGTGAACCTGCTTTCACAAGCGATGGTTAAGCCTACCAAGCTCTTTTGGAAGGCAGGAAAGCATGTCTTGAGTTATCTCAGGGGCACATCTGAGTATGGATTATGGTACAAACAAATGGATGAGGTGAAGTTGCATGGCTTCATGGGTGCAGATTAGGCAGGCAGCCCAACGGACATAAAGAGCACATCAGGAGGGGTTTTCAGTATCGGATCTACAAAAGTTTCTTGGTACAATAGGAAACAAAGATCCATGGCACTCAGTTCAGTGGAAGAATAATACATGGCATCAAGTCAAGCTGCATGTGAGGCTATCTGGATGAGGAAGATCCTCGTCGGTTTGTTCAGTTCACATTTAGATCCTACAGTGATACATTGTGATAAACAGAGTTGCATTAAACTCTCGATTAATCCTATGTTTCATGATAGGTCTAAACATATTGATATCCGATATCATCGTATCAGATATTGTGTGCAGTGGAATATCATGTTGCTTCAGTACATTCCTACGGAAGATCAGGATGCAGATATTCTGACGAAGGCGCTCGGCAGGAGCAAATTTGAATACCATAAAGGCAGGATTGGGGTGAAGTATAATCCCTATCTTGTTGATAGAGAGTGTTGATATTAAACAACATGATGAGCTTAGTGAAAAGTAAGCACCTTCACTAAGTGGGGCCCTCGGGCTATTTTTAGGTGTATTTCTATTTTTAGACATGGTGAGCATATTCTATAAGTTGTAGGATGTTATTTGTAGATGGTTGGTCAAATGTGGAAAACAGATGAAATTTTATTTTTATAATATTGCGTGAAGTCTATTTATAGATCATCGATCTAAAAATAGGTGCATGTCGATTATTATTAACCCTTAATAATAGTCCGACAATAAACATCAACTTATTCTCTTGGAGCACTTTATTTCAGTGAAAAGATTTGGACAATCAGTGCGCTGAAGGAATTATGCAATTACTAGGGTTATTGGTTGCTTATGCATGAAGGAATCAGTTAGAACTAAAGTGGCAAAGTTATTACAGAGTTGGAAGAGTAGTTACAGGAGTTTTTATTTAGTTTAAATCAGTTAATGGAGTTAAACTCAGTTGAGCTAGTTGTATCTAGTCTAACTGAAACATACACTACTAAGATTTTAGTGAATTAATTAGTTAATTAATTCACAACTAATAACTCACTAACAACTGAACAAATACAATAGTTAACTACAGTGCATGTCAGTTCCATTAGAGACCCAGTGGAGAGATAGGTGAAAGGGTGAGCTGGACTATCCGTTGTGACTATATTGATGCATTCAATGCATCTGACACACATTGGAGTTTCCAATGAGGATTGCGCAGTCAAGGAAAGGCCAATTCGAATTCATTCAGGGGTCTTATTCAGCAAGGATTACGTAGTGGAGGCAGGCTGTTAGGAGGCAAGAAATTGGTGCATAGATATGCAAATTTCTGCATGACAGTGTGTAATGAATCTACATTATATTGAGAGCTTCATGTACTAAGCTTTGTATGAAATTATTACATGATTCCATTGATATACATAATATATGATAGTTGGGGTTTTTAGCTTTAATATTTCTGGTTAAACAATTGTGTTATGTGTGATTGAATTTATTCACATGTGTTTTCAATTGAGTTTTAAATTTCTGCAAGTTTAATAGTGGAAGGATTATGTATTTAGCAAGAAGATAAATATTTTTAGATCAAGAGAATCCGGTAATACATTAGTATTATTAAATTTCTACAACAATCATCATTGAATGTCTTCAAAAAAGTGCTAACATACGAAGAAGAACCATCAGACGAATTGATTGACATTGGGTTAAATATGGGCTATGAGTATATGTTGGCATATCAAAAATTAATTGTGGAATTTGTAAGCATCTATCCATCTTGTTTTACTTAGCTCCATCTATAAATAATAGAACAAAAAAAAATTATATTAAATATATGATTTTTTATGGGGTATAAAACTTGCAGGAATAAAAGTATGGAACTGCGCCAACAAATGAAATCTTGAAAGATGGCATGAAATTATGTTTTGAAAGAGGCTAGTATCTTTTTCCTAAAATGAAGAAAGATGTGGTATATTATATAGCCATGTGCATGTAATATTATAGGGTAAAGGTTGAGTACATACACCCAACATTATTTCCATAGCCATTGTCCATTATCAAATTGAAGAGGGAATTCACTACTATAGATTCCATCACCAAGTTACCAAAAATAGTAAGGCATGATGCTTCCATCGTTGTAGTGGTGGGAAAACTTAGAAAGGTTGCAAATTTTATTTCAATCAAAATAATTGACGAAGTGTCCAACATTACATATATTCACATGAATGAAGTTGATCTATTTTTAATTTCTAAATAATTTTTCATCCATATCATTGCTTGTGGAGTGGAAAAAAAAGGAGGAAGCAACTTATAAGAGTATTTTTATCGGTGGGACCCAATTTGAAGAATTGGATTTTGAAACCTTCTAGGGCCATTTTGAGACCTTAAATGATGTTTTTTGTGGGTAAATTTTCTCCTTATTAAGTGTATCATCCCATGATTCTATTCTACACTCAAATACCTTTCCAACGGTGTAAGAAAGACGCCAATCAGAGTTCATATGAAAAAGTTATGTCGCTTAGAAGTTGACCTATCATGTTGACCACCATAATTCAAGAGGATGCCATGCCAACCCCTATTACTCATGGAAAAATGATAACCATGTAAATACCATGAATAATGATTTATAAGAGTCAATTTGGTATCTCTAATTGAGAGTTGAAGAGGTCAAACTTAACCCCTAGTTGGCTATTAGGCTATGTTATAATCAAACCATTAGGAAGAAAATGGGTTTTATTCATTTCAATTGTATTTTTTTCCACAATAGACAAAAACAACTCAATATTGGGAGTGAGAGAGAATAAAAAAGGGGTTTTAGTGTTTGTAGCAACTTATTAGGCCACAAGTCTCAGGTGACTCCATAAAGGGTTCCTTCTCTTTTGTACTTGTATTATTTTCATTTTAAACAAAAGAGAGCAGAGCAACATCACATTCCAGCTAGATTTTCTCCCATAATGGTTTCCCCAAGCATATGTTTTGGTCATTGTGGTTCTTTTGTGATTGTATTTTTATCGTTATCTATTTTCCTCATTTTATATCTTAGATGCATAAGCACAAAAAAATACTTAATAGATGTGGGATCTAAGGAAGTTAACCCTCACAGTATAGATTGTATATACTTTTATTAGATCTATTGTGACAAACCATCTAGTGGCATATCCATAATAATTTACAGATCATAAATTATTGAGCTACATGGTGTGCCTAAGGTAATGGTGACAAGACAATATCCCAAGTTCACTTCCAATTTTTCGAAGGGGTTGTTAAAATGATATAAGAAAAATATAAATTTAAACACAACGTATATTCTATATGTTAAAGGGAAAATAAAGAGGTTCAATCGAATAATAGAAGATATGGTAAGAATGTATGTCATATAAAATACTTCTAGGTGGGAGGACAATCTTCATTTGGTTGATTTTTCTTATAACATTGGATAGAAAGCATCATTCAATATAAGTCTGTTTGAAACCTTGTATGGAAGAAAATGAAACACACTAGTGAGCTAGGATAACTCATCAAATCGAGCTATTATTGGGCCAAAAATACTAAGGGAAATAGAAAAGTATATGGTAAATATTAGCTATAATTTAAAGGTTATATATGATAGGAAAAATAGTTACGCTGACAAAGGTTGAACACACAAGGAATTCAAAGTGGGAGAGCATGTGCTTTTAAAAGTAAAGGCTAAAATGATCTAATTGAGATTAGGAAGTTTACCAAAGTTGGAAATGAGATATTATGGGCCATTTGAAGTTTTAAAGAGGATAGGCCCAGTTGTATACATGTTTACATTTTTTGCATCTACAAGGATTTAGAATGTGTTTCATGTGTCTTTATTGAAGTATATGTTTAATACTAACTATGTGATTGATTTGAATATGATCTAGGTGCAACATGAAGAGGAATTTTGGGTGAAACCAATGCACATCCTAGACCAAAAAGTCAAAATTATAAATAACCTATACATCAACCTTCTATCGACCTAATATGGCATGTGGGATAATAGGGAGGACATGTTGGAGGATTACTCACAAAATTTTCAAAAATTGAATGTAAACTTGTATATAAGTATCCAAAGACTCCACTTTGGTTGCTAGAGTTTATGGAGCCACAAATTTGAGACTTGTTGTCCAAGCTATGTTAGATCCTTGGAAGGGAAGAGGGACAACCCAAGGGACTACAAAATAGACAAGGGGGTACAATTTTTTGGGTTACACAAGTTGAGGGGGATGAGAGTTGTTTGTCGGAATTTCTACGAGCCAATAAATTTTAAAATTATAGAGTACTATAATATAGAATTTTGTATGTATGTACACGTACACTATTATGTGATGTCGTCGAGGAAAGTACAAAATTTAGGGGGAGAATAATGTAACATCCTAGTTATTAATACCCAATTATCAATGTATATTTTTAAATAGATGAAATACCACAAGCCAAACAATGTAATATGTAAACATGATACAATGATAATAATAAAAATAAAATGCATCATTAGTTGCAGGAGGATAAGCGCAAATCCATAGGGACTATAGTTTCACAAGAAAGGGGGATGGTGGGGTGTCTAAGGGAAATTATACATGCCCAATAAATCCCAAACTAACATTCAAAAATCAATTTTGTAATGAATCTTTTACTTTTCCTTTCTGAATATTCAAAAAACTCAATCATTGATTGCATGTAAGAGGTTTGGTAAGAATGTCACCTCACCTAGCTATTGCAAATTATGGGCTAAATACATTTAAACTTAGGAATTGGGAGAGAGTCAAACATATATGGGATAAAATAAAATTCAAATGGAAAAAGAATATATTATTTTCATTTGAGTATAAGAGAGTAAAAGAGAGGGGATCGCCAATAAATTGTAGGCAGGCATTGCATGGAAAATTAGTCTATTAGGCATGTAATTGAGATTTCCATGGAGAAAATTTACCCAAAAAATATATTTCCTACCAACCTATGTCAGAGCCCTAGAGGGAAGTAGAATAACATAAGGTCTTATGTAGCAGAAAAGGGGATCCCATTCCTTAGGTTGTGTAGGTTGAGGGGAAAGAAGGGTGGTGGATTTGAATTTTTGTGTGGAAATACCTCGGTATGCTTTTTTAATGAGTATTTGTATGTGAGTGGAAAATAAATAGCCATAGGGTAAATCTCTCTTATGGATTCATAGCCCAAACTCAATGGTGACTTAGTACTAAGGGAGATAAAGTAGTATGTCTATGGCTAGGTGAAACATATTTCCTTTATAGATGGTTATGGATTTGTTCACAAAGATAAGTTTCTTATTCACAATATTTATTTCTTATTAAAAGTTAGTCTGATTTCCATACATTTTACTTTGTATTTTTTAATATTTACATGTTTTTTGTATGCTTACATAATTGTGTTCATGTTTCTAGAGATTTATAGTAGTGTGTGAAAATTTTTGGCATGCTACACACATACATTTTAGTTAGTATTAGATATTTTATTTTGGGTTTAGTAATGGGGATTCCATAAGTTATGGGAAAAGTTATGGAAAGTAAAGTATGCATAGGCTAATTCCAAAAGTGAATCTCCTTAGGATGGAGGTGTATCACTATCGATCCTTGATATGGAAAAATGCATGGAATAATAGAAACATGGTATAATATTTCTACTTCTAAAAAATCTGCAATAGTAACTCAACCTTGTTTTTGGAGGATGCCTGGTAGCAAGAACCAATATTGAATCAGGAAAATATATTTCACACATCATTTAAGGAATAATTAGGGTGGAAAAATATTTGATATTATTGTATAAATATCATTGTGGCACCCATGTATTCCAAACATGAATATTTCATCTCGCATGTACACATAGGGACTTCCAACACCACTCCACATACATCAAGGGGAACTACATCTAATTCTACTTCATTAATAAAATCACAACTGATAACAAATCTAATTTTGCATTGTTTGGCTATCTTTATATATATATCCTTATTTACCCATCCTAATGGATAGGGGATTGGATGATCAATAAATTACAATCTTAATATGTTGACCAACTCTGCCACAATGAGATTCTCCAATGATTTTGAGCCAAATAGAGCATCAATATTTCTATTCCTAATAAGTATCTTTATATGGAAGAATATAGTCCTTTTTTTTATCTTCCTCTTGTTGAAGGGCAGCCAGATTCACCTCCTTTTGCACTAATGTACATATGGTCTTCTCAACCACATCCGAGCAACTTTCAACTTGGTTACTCGAATCAGTTTCCAAGAGGTTATTCTTATTTATATATTTATTCATGTTCTTTGGGTTAAGCTCTAGATGTAACTTCCATCACTTCTCCTATTTATCAATCTCAATATTACAGTGGTTGTAGTGGTTTCCAAGATCTTTGCACTAGTTTTTAGGGGTTTATTTATTTTTATATTTTCCCTTTTTCCACTTCTTCTTCCCCTACTTAGATTAATATTTATGCTCCTTCTACTTTGAACCCATCAATTTACCTTTCTTCTAGCCTATGTTGTCCAATTAATGTGCCTATACACAAGCCTCATCTACCGATCTAGGTTTGAACAATATCACTTGATTTTATAGATGATTGTGTAGAACCCCCAAATACGTGAGAATTACATATGGGTCTTTTGGGGAGATACCTAGAATTATGGACATCTTTGTAAACTCTTTGGTGTACTCCTATACACTCTACCCATACTTCTACCTTAAGTAATTCTACTGGACCCACTGGTGTGGCTTTCCCACCAAGTCAGTAGATGGCCCTCTAATTTCATTTGAGAAAATGAAATATTTTGTTCTTACTCTATATGAAGAACATTAAAATAAACTTATAATTGTTGCAACTAGTTATTTAGCTTCATAATGTCAATATCACCTTGATACAACATGACTTTTGCATATGGACCCAAATTGAGGTGATTCTTACATCACTGGAAAGTTTCTTATGTGTATAATAACACAAAATGGTGCTTCTATTAAGTAGAAAATTTCTACCTACAAAAAATTTCATTTGATGCTTCAAACTACTCCCAAAAGGTTTAAGACCCCAATTTTCCAAATTGTGTCCCGTTAGTAAAAATGGTCCTCTATGATGATTCCTCCACTTTTTCCACTTTGAAAGCCTTCAATATAGATGAAAAACAATATAATGATACAGTCTGGATCAAACATTCCAATTTTGGGAGTCTTTTGTTCACAAAAATCTTCTACTAATGAGGGGAGGATTTTTTTCCTCTGCCTTCTCTTGGGTGTACCATTTAGCCTTGCTTGGAAGTTATCATTTCAGTCGAATCTGCTAAATTTCATGTTTCCCCAATATTGTATTTATGGAGATAATTTTTTAAGTGTATAATTAGTTAACTTTTCCTGAGCATCTAGCATCAAATCCTATAGAGAACGTAGGACTTGTTCCTCTTCCTCGTTTAGCATGGAAGGATCATAGATTTTCATATTCTTGACATTCACCACTAAGTAAAAGTGCATATTTAGGGGTATAATGAGTTTATAGGATTTATCTCCCACATTTTTACCTATTTCAAAGGGACCATATCATATACGCTTGATTTTATTACTAAGACCTTGTAGCCACTCATTTTTCAACTATAACCATACTCTATCTCCCAACATGAAGGTCTTCTCTATTATCTGTTGATCATGCCTAGCCTTATATTTCTCTTCTGATTTTTATAGTTTCTATTTCACTTATATATGGATCATCCTAATCTTCTCAACAAATTTTATTCCCTTAAGGTATCCCTTTTAGGATCATCCCTCACTTCTCCTTGCTACCCATATGCAATATTCAAAGGTGAGGGTGGAAAATATCAAAAACTAAGTTTCAAATGGGGACTTACCAATATAAGAGTGGAATATTTTGTTACAAGAATTATATATATATATATATATATATATATATCTATATATATATATATATATATATATATATATATATATTCATCCTAGGTGTTTGGATGCTTTTTATTGTAAACCCTCAAAAGTTGCATGAAAGCCGTGCTAACTACCTTTGTCTGCCCATATATCCATGGATGGAATGTTGTATACCTATTAAGCTTTGATAAATTGAGAAATATGGGATATATATCTAAAATGATGCTCCTTGTTATCCCAAGGTGCACCTAAACATGTCCAAAGAACAAGTTTGATGCTTCTTTTCCACTGATGGATGTTTTATAGAGCATAAAAACACACACCTTTTCATCCTCTCAACTACCATGAATAGGTAGTCATGTCCCTTCCCCGTTGTTGGTAAACCTCCCACAAATTCCATGGAAATGGTTTCCCAAGGACAATTGGGTATAGGTAAGGGATGATATAGACCTTGTTTCCTATTAGTAGGCTTTTTGGTACAACAAATCATGCATCCTCTTATGAATATAACTACATGTTCTTGCAGGTTAGGACAACACACAACTTGCGCAATTTTTCCACTCTTTTCCCTAGACCAAAAGCCCTACAACCTTGGAGATTTGATCCTCTCTAATTAATTGTAGAACCTCACCTTTTAGGAACACATAAAATATGAAACTTGTGGAGTAACCCATCTTGGAGATTGTAGTTAAGTGTGTTTTCACCACTGTGCAGGTGACTCTGGCTCTAATTGTTGAAATGCCTCCTTGAAGTCATCATCCTTTGAATATTCCTCTCTATATGCATCAAGGGTGAATGGATCCATGTTCATCGAAGTTCCCAAAGTTGTGATATTTTATGTGGGTTTCCTTGAAGGCATGTCAACCAACTTGTTTTTGTTGAGATTCAACAAGAAGATCCTATTGAAAATTATGCACCTACACTAGGATGGAGCCTCAGGCTATTTTTAGGTGGTGGTATATTTTTAGATGCATGAGAAACTTTTATTTATATATGATGTATATTTATAGATGATGAGAAAATTCTATTTATAGATGATGTTATATTTATAGATGTATGTGTGAGTTCTATTTATAGATCGCATGTCTATTTATAGATGCATGTCAACTATTATTATCCCTTAATAATAGTTGGACAATAAAAAATAATTTATTCTCAATGAGCACTTGGAAATAGTTAACTGAAGTGGAAAACCAGCTAGCTATAGGAACTTCGAGTTCAAAGGTTGGTTGGTGGGACATGCAAGTGGACTTAGTTGTAACTGAGTGATTCAAAGTTGTAACAGAGTTGGATGTGTAGTTATCGTTGTAAATTATTTTAACTTAGTTAAGTGAGTTAAACTCAGTTGTGCTAGCTTTAACTGAAGATACACTAGTGAGAGATCAGGGAATTAATTATTTAATTAATTTATAATCAGTGGTCTCACTTGAAACTAAATATTTACTACTGTTAACAACATGCATGTCAGATCCAGTGGAGACCCAGTTGAGATGTAGGTGAAAGGGATAGTTTGACTATCAGTTGTGACATTAGTGGGTGAAATCATGTAACCACACACACATTTGATGTTCCCATGAGGATTGCGCAGTCAAGGCAAGCAAGATTCCATTCATTCAGGGATTGCTATCAGCTAGGATTGCACAATGGAGGTGGGTTGTCTAGAGGCAGTAAATTGGCACATGAATTTTCCAATTTTTGTATGATAGTGTGAGATGATTGTATATTATACTGAGAGATATTGGATTAGATTTTTGTATGAGATTGTTTCATGATCCATGATATATACATAATATATGATAGTGTTTTTTTTATCTTTATGCTTTCCTAGTAAAAACATCTGTGTTATGTGTGATTGATCTTTCTTCTTGATATTGCAATTAGTGATCGTGTTTTAAATTCTGCAAAGATTTTTGTAGAAAGGATTATGTATTTAATAGTGGCATATAATTGTTAGATCATGAGATTCCAAGCAATAGATAATTTCAATTAAAATTTCTACATGGTATCATAGCACAGAAGATTGCAATTTTGAAGCAGGATTTGAGTTCGTTGGTGGAAAGAATTAAAATTTGCAGAAATATTTTCTTGGTGCTACAGTTGAGTAAACATCGAAATGGCTCTCAATGGATTTGGGTTAGAGTATGCACTCGAGGGTAGATCAAACTACATTTCTTTGAAGGACAGGATGGAGACAATGCTTGAAGATAATGGCTTGATGGAGTTAATTGACAATGATGTTCCTAAGCCCACTTCGATAGATGTTGCATTACTTGATGCATGGAAAAAGAAAGTGGCAAAGGCGAGAAGGATTCTGTTGGAAGGTGTATGATACCACATTGTCTCAAGCCTACATGGGAAAGCCACACCACATTCTATGTGGAATGCTTTGACAAATATTTTCCAAAGCATTTGCGACCATAGGAAATTGGCACTGAAAGATAAACTCAGGAAGATCAAGATGGAAAAGGGCGACAACATTCCAAAGTATCTCACGAAGTTTGTCAAATGTCAGGATGAACTAGGGAGTGTGGGAATCACTGTTGCTGATGGTGATTTGGTGAGCTTGGCTCTCTTGGGACTTCCTAAGAGTTAGCATAGTTATGAAGACTCTGTCAACGGATGGGAAAAACTATCGGATTGGGAATGACTGTGGTCAGATCTAGTGCAGGAGCAATACAAGAGGAACACTAGACATGGCTCTTCATCAAAGCATGATGATGAAGAGGATTTTGCTTTGGCTGCCAAGGCAAGGAAGGGGAAGGGGAAGAAATTCCATTCAAAATCTGAGTCTAAAGGCAAGAAGCTAGATTTTTCCAAGGTGAAGTGTTTTCACTGTCACGAACATGGGCATCTCGTTACTAACTATCTACAGAAGAAGAAGAAAAAGAAGTCTGTTGGAGCTGCAACTAGTGAGGCTCTTAACTCACAATTTGAACTTGAATTCTCTTTGATCACATGCATGGTGTCATGTGCATTTGGATCAGTGTGTTATTTGGATAGTGAAGCTTCCTTCCACATGACGGGAGATAAGGATATTTTCAGTGACTTGGAGGAGAAAGATCTCCAAATGCATATAGAGATGGGCGACGATGGATGATATAGTGAGACCAGAATTGATACCATTACCTTTGAGAGGGAGTCAGGTAAACCATTTCAATTGAAATAATTTATGCATGTTCCAGGTCTGAAGAAAAACTTGGTCTCAGTCGCAATTTTGCATGACAGAGGCTATGACATTGTTTGCAGTGATGGAAAAGCTTTCTTGCGACATTAAAAAAGGGGTCAAGTCAAGAGGATAGGGATTCGAGTTAAGAATCTCTACAAGCTGGAGGTAGATGGTTGCGCTGCCATGATGGACAAGGCATAAAAAGTGGTAAGCCAGGATGAGGGTGAATTATGGCATTGGTGATTGGGCCATCTTCATCATGGAACCTTGAAAGTCATGTAGCAAATATCTATTGGACTTCCAATGGGAACACTTGCTCAGTTAGATCAGTGCAAGGGTTGTAGCATGGGGAAGTATGTAAATTCCACATTTCATGAAAAGGAGAATCATGCTTCGGTGATCCTGGTGAGAGTTCACACAGACGTGTGTGGACTATTCTCGGTTGCTTCAACAACAAAACATAAGTATTATGTTATTTTTTTTTATGAATTTTCTCGTAAATGCTGGATATTATTTGCAGAAGAAGGATCAAACATTCTCAAAGTTATGTGATTTTAATTCATTGGTGGAGAAAGAGTCGGGGAAGCAAGTGAAGGCTCTAAGGAGAGATAATGGTGGAGAATACATTTCTAACAAATTCAAAGACTTTTGCGGCAAAGAAGGAATTTGAATAGAACTCATAGCGCCTCATAACCCATAGCAAAATGGGGTCGCGGAGAGGAAGAACAGAATGATTATGGGTGCAGCACAAGTGATGTTGCATGATCAGGGCCTACCAATGAATTTGTGGGTGGAAGCATGCAATACTGTGGTTTATGTGCAAAAATGTTGTCCTCGTAGAGTACTTGGAATGAGTACACCTGAAGAAGCTTTCACTAGTAAGAAACCAGATGTTTCTCACTTTAAGATTTTTGGATGATCTGTTTATGTGCATGTGACCAAGAACTCCAGGAAGAAGCTAGAGCAGACTGTTGAAGTTGGGATATTTGTGTATGTTGGCAAAGAATCAGGTCTCACAGGCAAGACCCAGGTTTAGGATTTGTGGCCAACAAGGGAATCCGCTGTAGTCTAAAACCACGCCGGCATTATCACCCTACTCCGGAGAGCAGAGAGTCTCACCTGAGGCGTGTCGCAACCACATGCCAGATGGGAACAGATCGATAGCAAGGAACAGATCCGCAACTCATGATTACCATAAAACAGATTTCATAACATAGATATATCCGCAAGAACATTCAGAACATAAACAGGTATTAAGAAAATAAAATTTTAAACCATCGCAACCATTATGCATGCATAAGAATTACATAGTGGGACAATAACTTGCAATTGTATTGATATCTTCATCCACAACCATCGTTACATAGCTTCTGCAAGGAGAGCTTACGGTCTGATACAGATGCCTTACATAACAGAAAGGTAAATGAGAAAACACTAGGAACTACAGAGGTATCTTGGCCGATCTCTTTCAGTCGCTCTGCGTTCCATCTCCCTCTAGCCTCTCAGCCGGGTGACTGCTATTTATCCACCCTCTTTCGCAACTGTTAGTTCTTCTCTGTGTCCTTCTTTAGCTGCTTCCAGCTTCTCTCTTGTCGTCTATGTGTTACGCTTCCTGTCTTCTGTTGTATATCCTCATGCATCTGCTTTCTTCAGTTATCTCTTGCTTCTCTAGCTCCGCAGCTTACGGTAGTTACGAATTGGTCGCGATTGCCATGTGTCCTCATGCCGCAACTCTAAAATCCATCCTTTTATTCAAAATGAAAAATATTCCAAACAAAAACAAGGGCCTCAACAGGCCCCGACCACAGTTTCTTGACTCGTCCCCGAGTCAATCACAAATGACAGTCTCTATCTCCATCACCCCGCTTGATCCCGTGCCCTATTCGGCCTGTGTGCATTCATCTTGCACCTGTTCCCATTATGCAACATCAGCTTGTTCCTGTTCTCGATGTGTACCTTCTACCGGTTGTTCAAACAAGGGCCCCAACCCCAGGACTCTGTGGAATGCTATAGCTCGAAGCTTAGTGAAGGATGATACGGCTTGCTGCCACCCTTGCAAGACTGAAGCTGTGTTTTCAGCGATCTGGGTGACAGTGGCCTCTTCTAGGGGAACTGGGACAACCCTGAACAACGTGCTAATTTGGGCTTCGGCCGCGGTGGCTAGCTGTTGCATCGTCCTAGCGCAATTTTGGAGGGGCGGGCGTAGCTCATGAATTACCCATTTGGCCTCTGCAGAGTTGGCTTCCGTTTTCTGGATCTGTACTTCGATCTCATCCGCCTGTGCATATAATTGGTCTAACCTTGTTGTGTTCGTGACCTCCTGAATTTCCCGGGAAACCTGTTGTAGCTGGGCAGAGATTGGCTGTGCTTTGACAGTCAAGGCCAGTGAACATTCCTGAAGGCCCTTCAGGAGGTCGTGCGCCTCGCGCACCATAGAGGTGAGCGTTTCCTGCATTTGGGTTGCCTGGCCCTGCTTCACAACAACCTGGGCTAAATAGGTAGCCGTTGGGTCGGTCAGCACTGGGTACGCATCTAATGCTGCGCGGAGCTTCGTATTTTCCTGGTGGAGACCAGTGAGTGCATTCCGGATGTAAAAGGCTTGGATGACGACATTCTACTCTGCGACATCAGTAGGAAGCGGGGTGTAGTGAGCCTTTACCGAGGGCCATAGTTCTGAAAATACCTGAGTTACGTTGGCGATCTGATCTTGTAGGCGTTCTTGCGCCTTGAGAAGCTGGTCACACTGTTCAGTAAGCGCCACAATCTATTGTTGCTACTCTTTGCACTGCTGCTGCAGCTCTGAGTGAAGCTTCTCGGCTTGCTGGGCCACCCGCTGAATGAATAAGTACAGCTGTACTGTACCCCATGTTTCTAAATGAGCTGTGCCCGAAGTACCCTGGTCCGGCCGCCTTTCTTGGAGGGGTTGCCCACTGGCAACTAAGCGGTTGGAATGCTCTGGAGGGGACAGCAGTGTCTATTGCTACGTCGAGTTGGCCATATTCAAATCTGGCCACTCCTGTTGATCGGTCTGACCAGTGAGGGGAGGGTTAGCCTGCTCGGGCTGAGCCTCGGCCGAGTTGTCCCCAATGTTTTCCAGCTGGGTAAATATAGCAGATGAAGAAACCTGGGGTGCGCCCACAGGGTCGACTGGTGGTACTACGGTAGCAGTACGGGAGTCAACTTCAGCCCCGTGGTCCCCGGCAAAGATTTCTCGAATGAGCGGATCGAACACAGTGGCAGATGAATTGGATGGAACGGATGAAGTGGGAGGCGGAGGTGGAACGGTGGATGGAGGTGGAGATGTGGATGGAGGGCGAATGTTAATAAACTCGGAAGGATCAATAAGGGGTTCTTCTTGGATCAGTGCCCCTGTATTTGGGGGAAGTGGCGGATCATCATCAGTAAGGTCCACCACTAGATTGGCTATGGTGGTGCGGGCCCGCTTGGCCGGAGGAGTTTCTAATTTCTCAGGGGTCGGGCCCTTTCCTCCCATCGGGGTGATAATTGGGCTTGTAGAGGTAAATAAAATAGTCAGGAGGGGAGAAGTAAGCAAAGTGGTGGGGGTGTGCAAAGTAGACCGATAAATCTTAAATTCAGAAAATAAAGGGAACAGAGAGGCACCACTGGAAATAACTTGGGCAACCACGTTGAAATTTCGCACCTGTGTATTAAAGTGGCGGACGATGGGGACGAGCGGTTCTGGAAGTTCCTATGGTGGGGTTGCTGCATTTGTCTCGGCAGGCTGTTGCAATGGCATCGTCCGCTCAAAGTTGTACCTGGGGATGCCGTCGCGGATGTGCTTCGTGACCCCCAGCCACGAATAGACTTCGTGGTGGAAAGTGGCATCATCCAGCTGGAACTTCAATGGCGTCATGTGGAAGGTGGTTTCCGGCATGCAATAGGGTCGGAGATAAGTATGCCTGTGACTTACTCCGAACCACACTTGCTCGCTATACTCATCCAACAGATTCCTGGGCACCCATTGCTGGCTTGCTACGACGTTCGTCATTAAACCATACCAGGTCCGAAATGCTTCGGCATTCACTTGCTTGGTGCTCGGATCAGGCGACACCTTCCATGGAATAAATTTCATCACAAGAGGCTAGCCCTCTGGAATTTTTGCTGGTATCCTGACAAGAGGGGTGTGCCATTTCCACATGGCAAAAGCAATGATCAAGTAGCCACAAATTAAGTTGGTCTTGCACTTGTAGTTTTCTTCGCACACATCAAATAGCTCTTTCAAGAGAAAGGAGCACCAATTCAGCTGGGCACCCTAAACACAGTGCTCCGCAATAGAGGTGGTGTCCAAGGTGCATTCACCCTTGGTGTAATGCCTCATTGTCTTGTTGGGAATGAGGTAGCACGCAAATTTAATCTCAAGGGTGTTAATAAGTTCTATCTTGGCTCCCTTCCCTCCCCGCTGGGTGCCATACTTGTTGTATAGGTCTGTGTCCCCAGATTTCCATGTGCGCCTAGAGGTGGTCTGGCATGCGGTTGAGACAACTGCACCATTCTGTGAGAGCCAGGTCAGATGATGGATGTCTTCAACGTGAATGGGAATTTCCTTGTTCAGCCACAAGAACCCATTCTGAATGCGGCTAAGCAAGAACCGAGTGCACTGCAAAACCGGTCCGGTAGTCCCGAAGACTGGAAGATTTTTGAGATTCATGAGAGAAGACTGCTGAAGGCCCTGGAATGATGGTAAAATTTGGTTGGCGGAGTTCCTGGCTGTGCTGTAATAGTGTTCCATATATACTTGCCAATTGAGCGCCGGGAATTCAGAGGCGTCGGAAAGGTTGGTGTCTATCAAAGCATCACTGTCGTATTTCCCAACCAGAGACTCTTTCCTGTGAATCCTGCTGTCAATTTTTGGTTCGACGACAGATAGAAGGGCCTTCGGCATTTTTTATTGACTTTGATAGACCTGGAGAATTCACCTTGGTCTCCCTTCTTGAGTCTGTGCATTCTGAGACTTCAACTGCTCTGGTGCTGCTGCAATTGCTAATGCGAACTGGTCCAGTATTCTCACGCTTTTCTTCATGCAAGGGATGTAATTGTCTAGCACGAGTGGAGCTAATGAGACCCCATAACGAGTTAATTCCTGCTGGCATTCTTTTCTGCGATAATCGTGCGATCAATCGCGTGTCAATGGGTATTCTAACAGTTGTTGATGGTGGCATGGGGAAATGGGTGGACGCGAAGGCTGAGGTAACTGCGGATGATGGCGCAATGATTATGGCAAAGTTACTTCCAATTATGGTAATTTATGAGGCAAATCTAGATGATCCTACGGACTGACACAAGTACTGACTGAAATGACCTGGACTGACACTGGAACATTAATGGATCCTACAAGGATGACACGCTGGACACGCCCCTCCCCGACCACAGTCGGTTGCGATGAGGTCCCTGCAACAGAACGATTATTGATAAATAATGCGAAAAAGAAAAAGACTACCTATGCTCATCCCGGTTGTGGGAGAGTTATTCAGCTACCCTACCCTACGGGTGCTCTCGGTTGCGAGAGTTTATTAATAAATGTGGGGAGAACCTTACTCCTGGTAGGGTTTCAAGCGTGCGCCATTCACCCATCCTAGCATGACAGTACCATCCAGCTGAGCCAAACGAACGACACCGGACTCTCTAATCTCAATGACAAAGTAAGGTCCTAACCAGTGCATCCACAGCTTTCCTGGGAACTTTTGGAACTTGCTGTCATATAAAAGGACCTTGCCGCCAACCTGGAATGCTTTGTTCTTGATGTGGTGATCATGCCATGCTTTCTGTCGATCCTTTTGAACCTTTTGGTGAAATTCGATCAGGAACCGGGCTTCGTCCAGTTCCTGTAGTTCATGTAGTCACTCCTGGAGCGATGCTTCTTCTAAGAACTTGAGAGTCGTAGCAGTTAAAAGACTTGGCACCATGAACTCGGCGGGGATCACAGCTTCCCGGCCATACACCAATTGGAACAGTGTCTTATTGGTCAAGCACTTCACCGTAGTCCGGTAGGCCTAGAGCGCCGTTGGTAGCCGTTCATCACAGTCATCCCGCTGGGCGTTACAGATCTTGGTCAACCCCTTTTCAAGAATTTTATTAAATGCTTCAACAGTACCATTGGCCTGCGGGTGGTACGAGCTACTTTTTTGGTGCTGAATTATAAATGTGTTCAATAGTGACTTGACCGTGTCATTAATGAAATTCATACCTCGATCGTTGGTTAAAATTCGTGGGCAGCCAAACCTTCTGATGATGTTTTCAAAGATAAATTGTGCTGCTGTATCCACCATGCAGTCTCGTACCACCGCCGCTTCATCCCATCATGTGAGGTAGTTAGTTGCGGTAATGATGTATTGGGCCTTGGAGTGCCTAGCGACCGGGGCTATAGGACCAACGAAGTCGACGGCCCATTTCTCGAATGGCCGTAACACATGGACTGGGTGTAACAGAAGTTTGTCCCTGTGAGAGGGCCTCCCCATCCGCTGGCACACGTTGCATCGCTTCACAAATGCTTTACAATCAACATGTACTTTCGGCCACCACAAGCCAGCTTGGAGCACCTTCCTCACGGTCGTTTTGGCACCCACGTGCCCTCCCTTGACACCACTATGGCATTCCCACATCACAGCTTCACGCTCGTGATCGAGGACGCACTGGCGCAGAACCCCATCAAGACCCAGTTTCTATAGTTGTCCCGCAATTAGTTGGTATTCGGCAGCACGGACAACCAAGTGCCGTCTCTAGAGCGGGGTGTAATCCTGAGGACATTGTCCCGTGGTCAGGTAGGTGGCAATGTCGGCTAAGTAATCCGGTACCGCTTCAACCCGAAAGAGATCAGCATCCGGCAGCTGATCATCAAGTGAGTCGTCGTTCTCCCCCATATCCAACCTAGATAAATGATCGGGCCCAACGTTCAACCTCTCGGGCTTGACGATCACCTCAAACGTAAATTCCTGGAAAAGTAGAAGCCAGCGACAAATTATTCCTTCCAAAACAGGCTTGTTCACCAAGTATTTCAATGCAGAGTCGTCCGTAAAGAACTTGAATGTGCCTCCTAGAAGGTAGTGGCGGAACTTCTGGAGAAAATACACCATTTCCAGGGCCTCCCGCTCAGTCGTGGTGTAGTTCCTTTCCGCATTAGACAACTTGCGGCTGGCGAATTAGACCGGGTGGTCAACCGTCGTTTCCCCGGGTTGCGCCAACACAGCCCCAAGTGCGATACTGGATGCATCGATATGCACATGGAACTGCTTATCCCAATCTAGGTGAACTAGAATAGGCGTTGTTTCCAGCTTTTCTTTCAGAATTTTGAGGGCCATCTGACACTCCTCCGTCCACTGGAAGACTTCAGACTTCCGTAGCAGCTTTTCTAAAGGGGCAGTGATCTTTGCGTAATTTCGGATAAACCACCTGTAATATTCTGTATGGACAAGAAATGCATGCAAATGTTTCACTATTTCAGGGGCTTCCATATGGGCGATTACTACGACCTTGGCAGGGTCGATGCAGACCCCTTGCTTGCATACCACGTGTCCCAACAGCGTGCCGAAAGGAACTGCAAAAATACATTTCTTCAAGTTCAAGGAAATCTGCAACTGGCAGCACCGATCAAACATAATACGCAACAGGGTGGCATGTTTCTTCAGCAGACTGTAGATAGTCCAATCGTCCATGTAGACTTCCAAGAACTTGTGTATGTACTCCCGAAAAGCAGCAATAACAATCCGGGAAAACATGGCCGGAGCGTTTTTCAAGCCGAACGGCATTATGTGGTATGCAAACGATCCCCATTCAGTGGTGAATGTCGTTTTCAGCTTATCCTCTTCCGCAATACGAACCTGATGATAACCTGAAAAACCATCCGTGAAGGAATAAGCTTCATTTCCCACAACATGATCCAAGACTTCATCACTAAAAGGAGTGGGAAACGGATCATGGATGCAGGCGTTGTTCAGACTTCGGTAATTGACACAGACACGTATCTCCGCCTTGTCCTTCTTATTCTGAATGACAATAGGACTCACCCAATCTGCTTCTTCCACTGGAAATATGAGACCTACAGCCAACATCTTGTCGATCTCCATCTTGACCTTCTCTTTGATTCGTGGGTTCAGCCGGTAGGGTCGATGCTTTATGGGTCGGGCATCCGGTTTCAGCACAATGCGCATTTCTCCGAGGTCACCCTTGATACCCTTCAGATCTGCCACCGATGAAGGGAACAAGTCTTTGTATCCCTGGAGGAGAATGAAAATTTCCTTTATGGTCTCCTCATCCCAGTAATCGCCCACTATAGCCAAATTAGGCTTCTCCTCGGTCCCAATGTTTAACTTTTTGGTCTTCAGTGGCTGTAAATGGATACCTTCGGTGGTCAGTTCTTTGTTGATGTTCCACTCGCCTTCCTTCTCTTCGAAATACAGGTGCCTGAGGTCCTCCAGACTGTCATCGTATGGATCTCCATCAATCCATTGGCAAACCAACTCGTGCCTAGCCTCAGGACAGGATGAAACCGTGCCCCCATCGGCCTCAAGGTCATGGAAAAACAGGACCTCCCTAATCGCTTGTAATGCCCGAGAGTCTGGCTATGTCTCCCTTTCGAACGAGAAGCACCGAAAAAACTTGTTTGTGACTTCCTGCCATGAGCACGTTCCTTGTTTCCACTCTTCTTCTAAGTACCAGGCTTGGGGGATTGTATCCAAGGAGTGGATAAACCAATGTACCCACAGATCTTGCGAGTATCCCAGACCTCGCCACTATTCCTCACAGATCTGCAAGTGGGCCCGCGGGTCGGAAGTCCCCTTGTATCTACACCTGCTTCGAGGGCCTTCGTCCTCTTTAAACCGTGCCTTCAAATCCTGATTCGCGCAACTCCACCGCAACAAGGTGGTGCAGTGGTTCCTCCACCACCTTGCTGACGTGGACTGTAGTGCGACATCCAAAAGTGGTATCCTACGGCTTTTTTGAACCGTGTCTTCCACCTTTGCAATAAAGGTATTCACAGCCTGCATGTTCGACAGGGTGGGGTATCCTTTGAACTCAACACCAATCCAAATGACTCAGCCAATGGTTGCACATCTCCGCGTGCTGGTCTCATACCCCCCCTGCTACCAGTCTTCCCATGCAAGCTCTGAACCCAACTCCGAGCTTTGGACACTATGCCAGCTGACGGAGCCGGTTGCTGTCGTGTTGATATAATCATCCCACTGCCCTGCAGTCATCTGATAAAGGTGATATATCATCTGATCATCCTCCCGGGTATCCACAGTCTCGGTATATCGCGGACCTTGATACGGGTCGAGGGGCTGTGTGACCCGTTCCTCCCCATCCTCAAATATCATCAGCTCCTTTTGAGGTCGATGATGGCGTAATTCTCAAAAGCCCAATAAATTCCTAGTAGGGTAGGGTAAGGATCCTTGTCCCCCATAATATCAATAACCTCAAAATCGGTGTAAGTATTCACCCCCGCAATGTCGACCTCGACACCTTCGAGTCGGCCGATCGGAAGAATGAAGTACTGGTTCGCCATTCTGAGTTGGATTGGCGAGTAGATCAGTCATGGCCGTCCAAGAGCCTCCCATGTATTTCGCGGTAGGATGTTGATGTCAGATCCCAAATCAAGCATGGTGTCGCTGATTTGGAAGCCCGCAACCTGCGTGTTAAGCCGAAACTCCTTTCCCGTTCGACGCTTATTCTGTTTAACTCACCGAACGTACGGAGGTGCTCTGTCCGCAGGTTCCCTTGGCCTGATATTCCCCTGTAGTGCGTCCTGCAGGGTATTCTTGAGCTGGTCCCACAGCGAAGCATTATCAACAATTTTGAGGAACAGGTGAAACCATTCCTCAATCAAAGTCCCCGTGGCACTCTGTTCGCCAGAACCAGTCATCGGGGGTAGCTCAAGGCCCCCGGCTTCCCGCAACTGGGCGAAGGCCTCCACAGCCTCCTGGAAGTACTTCTTCTACGTGTCTGGCCTGATCAGTTGGTTGGGGGAGGAGGGTCGAATAGCCCGGACCGGCTCTCGTCCATGGGCGTCCTCACCCGTCTTCTTGCTACCCCACGTCACGATCGCGACATTCTACATGGCCAGGGTCGCGGCCCCTTGCGGCTCTGAATTTACCAAATTCATTCCCCTCTGCCACGCCGGTTCCTCCCACTTCTTGATGAGATCTGGACAGTCCTCTGTTGCATGGGCGTTCACACGGCACTGAGAACACCAAGGTCATCGCGGTAGGGGACATTCCCAAGCCACGTGACCCTCCTGGTCACAGTTATAGAATTTCACCGAACCTCGGCCCCCTGTACGGCCTCCGCGCATACCGCCTCCTCTCCCCCTGGGAGTCTCATTCACCCTGTACGAGGGTCGGTCAAACCGGTCTGTGAGTGCGTCGAGAGCCTTACACTAATCCGTGTTGTGAGTCGTGGAAGCAAAAAACTCACAGTATGCGTTGTTTGGGACATTGGAGTACTTCTGTAGTATCGGGCACATCTGAGGTGGATGCCCAGTCGTTCGGAAAATTGCACAGTACTCCGTGGTGGCAGGGTTCAGTTGAGGAGGGAACCCCACGTAAGGATGCTGCAGCTGGTATACACCTTGCGGATTCATCGCCGCGCCCCCCCTGGTGGGTGGACCCCCATGGATCACCGCGACCGAGGGTCCCACACCCGTGCCACACAGCCAAGGACATTCGGTTGCGACATGGCCCTCAACTAGGCAATGAGTGCACCAAACATTCGGCCTGGCGGGCCTTAGAGGTTGCATCTCCTTGAGCTTTTTTGTCAGACTAGTGATATGGTGTTGTAGTCCCACCAAGGAGGGATCCGGCGGGGCTGGCCCTCCTCGGTATTCCTGAGGGTAACCTGCCATAGCCTCTATCTTCATGGCCTGCTCTAAAGCATCCTGCAGGTTGTCAATCTTCTGTTGGGTGAGGGGAGTTCGCGTCAAGGGAAGTAAAGCCTTGATGAACCAGTCCCTCTGGTGGTTTGGGTCGATCGGGTAGCTGAGTTTCCCGATTGCGTCCTTGAACCGCCGCATCAGCTCCCATGCAGTCTCTCCTTATTTCTGTTTAATTTCCTAGAGCTCGGACAGACCCTGTTGGTCTGTCTGGGGAAGTTTAAATTCTCGGACAAAATCCCACTTAACATCTGCAATTACTAGATTAGGATGGGCCTCGGACCACTTGATAAACCATCACAGAGCCCTCTCTCTGAGTGTGGTTTGGAACTCTATTAACTTCCCTGCATCTGGCATCTGCCGAGCCCTCCATATGGCTTCGCACAAATACCAGTGTTTCTCTACATCGTCATTGCCCCAGCCAGAGAACTCTGGATACCGGGTGAAAGACCCCGCCATATTTACTTGCGGAGAGCTAACTAGGATAAAGCCTCCAGGTCCTGGTTGCGTGATTATTCTGCTAGGAAATGCGATACTACTGGTGCCGCTACTACTAACGGGCGGTGCTATCGATAATGAACTGCTATGCAATTGACTCAATGCTTGTAACTTAACAAAAATATTGCTCAAAGGTTGATAAAGTACCAGGCGAAGGTAGGGATCCTTGCCATGTAGAATGTTGGAAGCGGGCTGCCTGGAGAAATGAATGTCGTCCGCTCTTGAAAAAACCACTGCATCACGACGTACCATTCACCATCGAAACTCTCGTGGGGCTGCATACCTGCATCGTCTTCATCATTCACTGTCTCCCTTTCTCGCTTAGTTGGGCTCCCATGCACCCGCCGTACTCCCATAGCGGTCCCTTCTCCTTCCTGGGTATCCACGTCCATAATTCCTATGCTCTGAGGCACCTTCTTCTGGTTCTTCCTATCGGTTTCCCTTCGTTTCAAATCCCACATCACCCATTTTCGCCACCTATCGGCGATCTGCGCCCGTCAATGGGCATGTCGCTCCCTCAACTTCCGTGCGGCCTCAGCATCCATTCCCCACTCCTCGCCTCACATTCTACGTAGCATCGGTCCCTTCAGGCCTTCCCCCAGCACCAGATTTTTATGCTTCCATACTCACCTTGTGGAACTCCATTAGCCTTTCATCCACCATCAGGGCCTTAATCCACAGCGGAATCTTCTTGAGCAGCCTCCCTCTTAGCCCAGAGTGGAAGGTAGCTTTAGCCTTCGAGAAGGATTGGAAGCACTCTGCAGCAAACTCCACAATATATCCACCCAACATGGTCTCGACCCAAAAATCCACCGCGCGGGTCAATTCATTGTCCAACCGATGCAGAGCCACCAAGTCCCCATGCACCCACCTGCAGTTTATCCTCCGTGAGCTATCCCTAGGCACCTTGGTCTGTAACCTCCGCAACCAGTTGTAGAGGTCGCTAGGGAACTTCCCCCAGAGGATCTCGTACATATCACTGGCTGAATCTGAGAAGAGGACGAGCTCCTTGATCTCCGCCTCCTTTTGCTTGGTCAACTCTGCTTGCTGAGCAATAAATTGGTCGAGATGATTATCCCACCATCGCCGTATTTCTCTTTCATAGATCCTTGAGACCATGATCTAGTTCCCCTCATATCATGCAAGTCCCAGCAACGGAACCATTTGTTGGCAAAGAATCAAGTCTCGCAGGCAAGGCCCAGGTTCAGGAATTGTGGCCAACAAGGGAATCCGCTATAGTCTAGAACCACGCCGACATTATCACCCTACTCCGGAGAGCAGAGAGTCTCACCCGAGGCGTGCCGAAACCACATGCCAAATGGGAACAGATCGATAGCAAGGAAAAAATCCACAACTCATGATTACCATAAAACAGATTGCATAACATAGATATATCTGCAAGAACATTCAGAACATAAACAGGTATTAAGAAAATAAAATTTTAAACCATCACAACCATTATGCGTGCATAATAATTACACAGTGGGACAGTAACCTGCAATTGTATTGATATCTTCATCCACAACCATCGTTACATAGCTTCCGCAAGGAGAGCTTACGGTTTGATACAGATGCCTTACATAAAAGAAAGGTAAATGAGAAAACCCTAGGAACTACAGAGGTATCCTGGCCAATCTCTTTCAGTCGCTCTACGTTCTGTCTCCCTCTATCCTATCGGTTGGGTGACTGCTATTTATCCACCCTCTTTCGCAACTGTTAGTTCTTCTCTATGTCCTTCTTTAGCTGCTTCCAGCTTCTCTCTTGTCATCTATGTGTTCCACTTCCTGTCTTCTGTTGTATATCCTCATGCATCTGCTTTCTTCAGTTATCTCTTGCTTCTCTAGCTCCGCAACTTACGGTAGTTGCGACTTGGTCGCGATTGCCATGTGTCCTCATGTCGCAACTTGAAAAGCCATCATTTATTCAAAATTCAAAATATTCCAAACAAAAACAAGGGCCCCAATAGTGTAGTACACAAAAACACCCCATAATTATCGTGTGTATTTTCCTAACAGTAAGATGACTGTTATGCAACGAGATATAAACTTCGATGAGGGGAAAGCCATGTGGTTGTCACTTGATAGGAAGTTGGACTTGCATGCGATGGAGGAACTGTTGGTTTCTAAAGTTGAGTCTCTAGATGTGGATTAGCCACAAGAGGAGGTTCATGGAGTGGATGATTCCACTCACGTAGAGCCAAACATCAGAACTGGAAAAAGGCATACCATAAAACCTAATAGGCTGAGACTTGATGTTGCGCAAAATGTAGGATCCCCTACTTCATAGTGTATACAAAGACAATCTCTTGAATGATTTACTAGATACATGGCTCTCATGAGAAAATGTATTGTGACTGAGCCATCTTCCTTTCAGGAAGAAGTGCAGGAGCCCACATGGATAGATGCAATGGTGGAGGAGTATGACTCCATTTTTATAAATAGTGCTTGGGAAATTGTTCCAAGGCCAGTTGATAAATCAGTGGTAGGTTCGAGATGGATCTACAAGGTAAAGAAAGCTGTTGATTGGAGTGTTGAGAAATAAAAGGCCATATTTGTGGCATGGGGATTCTCACAGATCGAGGGGATTAATTATGAAGAAACCTTTTCACCTGTCCCAAGATATTCTTCCATAAGGACCATCCTTGCTCTCTCAGCACATATGAGTTGGCGCATTCATTAGATGGATGTGAATAATGCATTTCTCAATGGGATCATTGAGGAAGAGGTGTACATAGAGCAGTTTGAAGGATTTGAGATCTTCAGCAATGAGTTGCATGTGTGCCGACTCAAAAGAGCATTGTATGGGCTGAAGCAAGCACCCCGTGCTTGGTACACTCGGATAGACAGCTATTTTATTGGACTTGGCTTCACCAAAAGTGAGGCAGATGCAAACCTATAGCAAATTGTGGTGGAGGGTAAGATTTTAATCATGTTTCTTTATGTTGATGATTTAATACTGACTGGTGATTTGTAGTTGATACACTCATGCAAGGAGGATGTTGAAAAGGAGTTTGAGATGAAGGATATGGGCCTCCTTCATTATTTCCTTGGATTGGAAATATGGCAGCAAGATGGAGAAATTTTTGTGTCTCAAGGAAATTATGCAAAGGATATACTAGGTAAGTTTCACATGGAGGGTTTCAAACCCATGGATACTCCCCTTCCAGGAAACTGGAGGAAAGAGGAGGCTACATCTGGAGAGGTAGTGGATGCTATTGTCTATCGATAGTTAGTGGGTTCACTAATGTATTTAGTGAACACGAGACCGAACATATGATATGCAGTTAACCAACTAAGTCAAGAAATGGTTAAGCCTACCCAGCTATTTTTGAAGGTGGGAAAGCATGTCCTGAGATACTCGAGGAGCACATCTGAGTATGGCTTATGGTACAAACAAACGAATGAGCTGAAGTTGCATGGCTTCACGGGTGTAGATTGATCAGGCATCCCAACGGATAGAAAGAGCACATCAGGGGGGATCTTTAGTATCATATCTATAGTTGTTTCTTGGTATAGCAGAAAATAGAGATCCATGGCACTCATTTCAACGGAAGTGGTATACATGGCAGGAATTCAAGCTGCATGTGAGGGTATCTGGATGAAAAATATCTTGTTTGGTTTTTTTGGTTCTCATTTAGATCTGACAGTGATTCATTTTGATAATTAGAGTTACATTAAACTCTCGATTAATCCTGTGTTTCATAATATATATAAGCATATAGATATCTGGTATCATCATATCAGAGATTGTGTGCAGAGGAAGATCATGTTGCTTCAGTACATTCCTACAGAAGATCAGGATGCAGACATTCTGACAAAGGCGCTCACCAAGAGAAAATTAGAATACCATAGAGACAGGATCAGGGTGAAGGATAATCCCTTTCTTTTTGAGAGGGAGTGTTGAGATTCAACAAGAAGATCCTAGTGAAAATTATGCACCTACACTAGGATGGAGCTGCATGCTATTTTTAGGTGGTGGTCTATTTTTAGATGCATGAGCAAATTCTATTTATAGATTATTTTTATTTATATATGATGAGAAAATTCTATATATAGATGATGTTATATTTATAGATGTATGTGTGAGTTCTATTTATATATCGCATGTCTATTTATAGATGCATGTTGACTATTATTATCCCTTAATAATAATTGGACAATAAACAATAATCTATTCTCAATGAGAACTTGGAAATAGTTAACTGAAGTGGAAAATATCAGTTAGCTATAGGAAAATTGAGTTCAAAGGTTGGTTGGTGGGACATGCAAGTGGACTTAGTTGTAACTGAGTGATTCGAAGTTGTAACAGAGTTGGATGTGTAGTTATGTTAGTTGTAAAGTAGTTTAACTCAGTTAAGTGAGTTAAACTCAGTTGTGCTAGTTGTAACTGAAGATACACTAGTGAGAGATCAGTGAATTAATTATTTAATTAATTCACAATCAGTGGTCTCACATGAAATTGAAGATTGACTACTTTTAAACACATGCATGTCAGATCCAGTGGATACCCAGTTGAGATGTAGGTGAAAGGGATAGTTTCACTATCAATTGTGACATTAGTGGGTGCACTCATGAAACCACACACACATTGGATGTCTCCATGAGGATTACATAGTCAAGGCAAGTAGGATTCCATTCATTCAGGGATTGCTATTAGCTGGGATTGCGCAGTGGAGGTAGGCTATCTGGAGGCAGTAAATTGTCACATGAATTTGCCAATTTTTGTATGACAGTGTGAGACGATGGTATATTGTACTAAGAGCTCTTGGATTAGAGTTTTGTATGATATTGTTTCATGATCCATGATATATACATAATATATGATAGTGGGGTTTTTAACTTTATGCTTTCCCGGTAAAAACATCTGTGTTATGTGTGATTGATCTTTCTTCCTGATATTGCAATTGGCGATCATGTTTTAAATTCCGCAAAGATTTTTGTAGAATTTATTTTTTATTTAACAGTGGCATATAATTTTTAGATCAGGAGAATCCAGGAAATACATAATTTGTATTAAAATTTCTACAGTTTTTTCTTCCCTTCTTATACTTAATACCTAAATGAAACTACTGCAAAAACCCCATCCACTTTTAATGCCTAATCTGCTACAACTCACTTTGGCATTGAAGGTATTATAGCCATTGGTGATCCGTGTGAATTATTATTTCCTTTTCCATCAAATGGTTTTTCCATTTCCTCATAAATTTCACTAGGGCATAGATTTCCTTATCAATGGTACGGTATTTGAAAACTTTCCCATGAAATACTTCAAAATGGTTGCATACAAGCCTTCCTACTTGCATCAAGACCACTCTCATAGCATACCCACTCACATTTATCTCCATTTCAAAGGGTTAATGCAAGATCATTATTTCCCAAATTGGTGCTTTACTGATCTACTTCTTTAACTCCTAAAAGGCACTTTGTTGAGTCTTTCCCCATAGGAAACTCTTAAACTTGTTGTTATGGTGTGAAATGATACTACTACTATTAAAAACGAGGCTATGAATTTCCTTAGGTATTGTTCTACCCGAATGAAACTCCTACCCTCAGATTCATTAGTGCGCACCAACCAATTATTGATGGCCTCCATATTGGCATGATCTATCTAATGCAATATCCCTATAATTTACATACACGTTGGAATTTACAATTCTTTTTGGAATATTATTATTATCTACCATGTTTAACAAATCAAGAATTCGTTAGGTTTCAAACAGTTTTGAACTTAAATTATGTTCCATTATCAACCTTCCGTGAAACAGAACAAAAAAAAAGAAGGAATTTGGTTATTTGTATATCACACATAAAATATTGTTATTAATTACCATGATTAAGGTTTAACGAAATTTTTTTTTTCCCACAGAAAAAAAATCGAACCATTCATTAATCATAGAAAGTTACATAGTATATGCATAACGCATTCCAAAAACTATGTTTCCCCCTTGTTGAGAGAGAGACGGAGTTACAGCTGAAGTGAATAGAGAAAGCATATTCACCTAACAAGATAATCCAGATAAGAGTGTTTTCTCATCATCTTTTTTCCTCCTCCCAGGCTTCCTTTTAGGAAAAACACCTGAAACATAGGAGAGAAAAGACAGAGTCTGTTTGAAGTTTTAGAACTCTAAAAAACAAAAATCGGGTAGTAGACACTGATCCGGTTTTTCTGAGTGTATCATAACATATAAAGGAATTCAGACCCTCGACCCTCCTCAATGAGGAAAACATCCCGGAGTCGAAATTATAGATTGAAAGTTTCATAAAAAAATTACAAGAAGTCTGTTTAGCAGTTTAAAACAAAAAAGACAACAATAAAAAAAAGAGATCCTTAGGCAAAGACAGGTTGGTCGATATCTCGAACCAACCCAACTTCCACCTCAACAGCTATCCAGTGCCCCATATCCTACACAGTGCCTTCTTTATAAAGGTGGTTTGCATCGTGTTTTTGTTCCCTATAAATGTGGCAAACAGATATCTCATTAAAAAGGCATTTTAGATGGGATATAAAATTTAGTAAAGGAAGAAAAATATAATTTTGGCATCGTTGTGTCCCATTGAACCACTTGAAAATATTTAAAGAGTCCCCGAAGATCTGAACCTCACTCATTCTCAAGAAGGAGAGACAGCATAGAAGAGATTGTAATGCTTTTAATTCTGCATAATTATTGGTCCCCTGTCCAAGACCAATCAACACTTTGAGTATTTTTCCAGTGGGAACATGTATAACCAGACCTGCTCCACATCTATTTTGCAGATCCGAGGCCCCATTAAAGTATGCCCATGGGATGTCCCCCTTGATAATTTCTTGTTGAATCGCTCGATGTTGTTGAGGTACAGAGGGGATTGGAATGTGATTGTAAATAGATACACCTTCCACGGCCAGCTTGCTGATCGGAAAGTGTGAGTCTTTAAAAATAACATGATTCCTTGCAATCCAAGTTCCCCATGCAATCAACAAGGGGATAGAATGAACCCTATCATTTGGAGCTTCCTTCCACCATCTTTTCCAAGCTTCCCTCACCTCCTGTCCTTCCCATCACTAGGTAATTTTAAGGATCCTCAGAGATTCGTTCCAGAGACTGATATTGTAGGGACAAGTGAGGAAAATATGTTGCACCGATTCCAAACTATCTTTGCAAAGAGAGCACCATCTAGGATCGATCTTTCCCCTACATTGCAAAAATTCCCAAGTAGGGACTTTATTCTGAATAATACACCAGAAGAAAAATCTCAACTTTTTCAGCCCTTTCAATTCCTAAAGTGGTTTGAACCACCACTCCATCTCCCCCCATCCCTTCTGGGACATGAGTCAATTATAACCAAATTTGGGTGTGTACATCTCAGACAGGGAATGTACCCATTTGAGCTCATCATTTTTATCCTGAATCCTAATGTTGGAATTCTGGAGGTCTGAGATGTAGCCCTTCTGCTCCCATAGCCATATTTCCTCCAGCTGCATATCATCCCCTTTCAACCACTCTTGCCTCCACGTAGTTGAGCTTTCTTGATCTGCTATTTTATTAAGGATGGTAAAACCTCTATGATTCAGTAGCTCCATTAAGTCTCTAGATAAATCATATCTCCCAGAATAGCCCACACAAGGGTCTCGGCCCAGCTTGACCTGGGCACCATCCCCCACATGCCAAGAGAGCCCCTGATCTATTACCTTAACGGATGTTATGGTTGCCTTCCATACTACTGAGGAATTTTGTGTAGTTTTTTTAGGCAGTCTCAATCATTCGAGGATTGGCATTGGAATGATATATTTCATTTTTGTTACAGAGGTCCAAATTTTATCCTCAGTGATAAGTCTCCATGTAATTTTAGTTGCCAGAGATTTTGAAAAGGAAAAAATTTCTTTGATACCCCATCCTCCCCATCCTTTTGGCCTGACTATTTTCTCCCAAGCCACCCAGGGAGTCACGTGTTCCACCTTTGATCCTTCCCACAAGAATCTATTGCAAATTTTATTGATAGAGGCCAAAATACTTTTTGGGACCCATATAAGGCTAGCCCAAAATTTCAAAAACTTCTAAGAAGTACTAATGTATTTTTTCATTTTTTGAGTAGCATTTAGACTTGCTCACTTCTAAAAACTTAATTTTTTATGGGGTATTTCATTCTTTTTCTTTTTCTTCTTATGTTTTTTATTTTTTGTTCTTTTCACACACACACACACAGATATATATATATATATGTATATATATATATATATATATATGTATATATATATATATATATATATATATATATATATATATATATATATATATATGTATATATATATATATATATTTATATATATATATATATATATATATGTATATATATATATATATATATATATATATATATATATATATATATATATATATGTATATACTTTTTATATATATATATATGTATATATATATATATGTATATATATATATATATGTGTATATATATATATATATCCCCTTTTTGTTTTTTTTTTGTTTTGTTTTCTTTAAAGTTCAGAATGGAACATTATTTACAACATCTCATATACAAAATTACATCTATAATCAAGTCATCCTATAAAATATAGGACCCTAACATAGAGTACATGGTTGCTAGTCAAGCATCTTGTGAAGTTATTTGGGCGAGGAAGATTATTATTTAGTTATTTGGTCAGATGATGGATCATACTATGATTTACTCTAAAAAATCATGGTTATAGAAAATTCTCTAGTTTTTCATGATCAATCCAAACATATCGATGTATGGTATTACCATTTACGAGATTGTGTGCAGAGGAAGATCATGTTGTTGGAATACATTCCTGCTGAGGAATAGAATGCAGATATTTTGAAAAAGGCATTGTCGAGAGGAAAATTTGAGCTCCATAGAGACAAGATTGGGGTATTTGATAATCCCTTTCTTGTTGAGAGGGAGCGTTGAAAATAGCAACAAGAAAATCCTAATTTAATTTTCCCTTGAATTAAATTAGGAGAAAATTGTAATTCCACATCATAAGACAACGTGTATGAGTTAACTAAGTTATTTTGACTTATTTGGCTTATTTGATTCAATTTGAGGACCTGAATTGAGTCATGTAGAGTGTATCCTAAATTTTAGCAGCCTAAGTTAAGTTTAATTTGAGTTGTAATAATTTAATTTAGTTAAACTGTGTTAGATTTAGTTAAAATGGTTCCAATTGTTGGAGGAAGTAGTGGGAGGTCTAGTAGTGGGGCTTGTACTTAATAATAAACTATTTAACTGATAAATCATCCATAAATAAACCATACATGCATGAAATACAAGTTACCCAGTTAAGATTGGAGTCCAAGGGAAGTGTACTATTAGTTGTATAATTATCCAAATTTTACATGTGGTGCATACAGTCAAAGAAGGGCCTATAGGGATTTCATAGTTATGGATGAGGAATTCCCCTAAATAATAGGGTCTAATTCCAAAGAAAACAACGTAAGGAAATAGGGAATTGGGCAAGAAAATTTTTGGTTAAGTATTAACGAGAGCAGGCTTGTGAAGTAGTGAGATAGATTATACTTGTGCATATATTGTTCAATCTTGAACAAGCATCATATTTATTCTCTATTTTATGACTAACACAATACATATAGGAAGGGGTTTTGAGCAGTGGATTTCCCCTAGAAATATCCTCATGTATGTGTGTTAATTGATTCATGTTGTATGTTTTTTAGATTTCTTCTCAATCGTGAATTGATTTCCGCATATGAGTAGGGTAGATTTGAGTCTTATGATTTAGAATATTACATGAGCAGTATTGAATCTATAATTAAATTCTAAATATTGGTCGTGAGGAGTTGACGGTGGAATATGATGTCAGCATGACGTGGAAGCACATAGGAAACATGGCATTCAGATTCAAAATTTAGGGTGGCTTAATGGGGAAAATCCAAGTGACATGTGTCGCCACTAAGGAGACGCCATATGGCAATGATGACATACGCATGATGTCATCTCAGAGGTTGTATATTGGAAATAATAGTTCTCATATCTCATGTATAATTTCTTTATGAAAATTTTCGATGAAAGGGGCTACGATGTTAAGTGGCACATGGTCGTACGGACCCAAAATAAACTAGGGCATAGAGAAGGCTAACACCTAAGTGTTATAGGGTATATTGGAGGCTAAGTATATCGTAACTTTGTTATAAGTTAAATTTGAAAAATTTACGATATATAAGATCTTTGATGTGTTGGTGCTTGGTTGAGGAAGTCCATAAAAAAAGGGAGGAGATCAAATACATAGGGAGATAGGCCCCCAGTAGGAGCCTAAAGGCCTTAGCACCTAAGTGTTATGCCCCCGATCACAGCACCCATTCATATGGGAATAACAAGAAGGGGTTAAGAAAAAAGGGCTTGGAAACGTTCGATCTCATAACATCTTCTTAATAAAAGTTACGAAATGAAAGGGCTCGGATAGTGTAGCACATAGATAATAAAGGATGAATGGGTCGACAGCTAAGAGTAAATGAGAGAAGAGGAGTTGGTCATAGGAGTAATGGCAACTGTTGTAGGTAGGAGATAGAGGAAGAGATCACTTGCTCAAGGAATCAAGGACCATGATTATGGTTTTCAAACTTTTGTGGTTGTCGTTAATTGCAGAATCCGGATTATCCACAGTATCACTTGCTCAAGGCAGCAAGGACCATGATGTTCAGAGAGGAGTATAGGGTCTATTTCAAGTTGAAAGAAAGCCACCTTCGATCTTCCCATGCATGCTTCATTGAAATAAATGAAGAACGTAGCCATTTTTTTAGAGAATCCATTTTGAAGTACTTTTCAAAGATCTTATAGCAATGAATAAGCATGGAGAACCTCTTGAGAGTGCATTTTGACTAAGAATTAATTCTCATTATGGAGACCACTCAGGTATCCAGGTATCCATTCTCAATGGTTAATCAGGAAACAGTGGCAAGTTAGATGAGACAACAGAATGGAGAGGCCATGCAGAGTTACACTTGGGACAGTGTGAATGGTATAGAAGATGGGTAGTAGAGGTAGCATCGATGAGAGTGCAGCACAGCAACAAAACCTAGGAGCTCATATGAGAAAATTAGGGGAAAACAACATTTTTGAGAGAGTTGTGTGGAGAGATTTGTGGGTGTGTGAGGCCAAGTGAACCTATTGAATAGAAGGGGCTGAGAGATGAAGTGTTTGTTGTAGAGAGGAGAAGGCCAAGATAAGTATGATGTTGTAGTGTTAACAAAGGACTGAGTGGGTTGTGTGTTAGTAAATGTTGTGACTAGAAAAATGAGATATTGCAGATGCAGAGGGCCAAGAACAGAGTCTGCATACATGTATTCAGTGCTTCCATATCTAGTGGGTGCTTGAGAAGGCTTTGGGTTTGGTGCCTCCTACAAGTTAGTGCTTTCATAAATCCAAGGAGCTTCAATTTGGTGCTTCCAATAAATCCATGAATTTGGTGCTTCACATGGTGCTTCTGGTAAGTTGGACACATGTCTACAAAATGACGGAGTTGGTGCTTATTGATAGTTGGTGCTAGAAAAAAATCAAAGGGAGTTGGTGCTTCCTATGAGTGGTGGCTCACAAACAGATTGATGTAATAGAGTAGGTGCTCTTATTTTGCATCAATAACAACAACAAGATGTGATGGTTTTTTCCTGAAAGGGTTTCGACATAAAACCTTGTGTCGCATGTGTATGTTGCTCATGGTGTGTGCTTGTATGTTGATTGCATATTTCTGCCACATGATATGTTGTTGTTGATTATATGGATGGTTTCTAGGTTTGAACAATAAATTTAAATTGGCATAAAATTTAAAATTATCCTTAATATTGATTCACCCCCCTCACAATTTTAACATTGTTTCCAACAATTGGTATCAGAGCATGGTTCCTTCGGGAATAACTTAACCACTATAAGGTAGATCAAAGGGAAACAATGGCTAATCAAATTTAGCTTACATCAAAAGGAGTTCCATTCTTAAATGGATCAAATTATGTTCTCTGGAAGGTTATAATGGATCCTATTTAATGGTTTTGTATGATGATGTATGGAGATATTTATTGAATGGAGAAATGAATAAGAAGAATGAATAATCCCATAAGATTATCATGGAATGGTTATCTAAGCTAGATGTTGATAAAGTAAGAAATTTTGAGATAGGAAGGGAAATATTTTACATATTGTAATGTCTGTATGGAGGGGATGGCCATGTGGCTCAAGAAGAGGTTGAGAAACTTTACTGCTCTAGCAATGAACCAAAACATGCAAAAGTTGTTGCTCATGACACTTGTGTTGATGATGAATAAGTCTCAGAAGGGAGACCATGCTACTCTAAAGTTAGACTTTTTTTTTGTGATAATTGCAAAGATATAGGTCATTTAGCCACTAGATGTACATGTTCTTCTTTTGAATATAAAGATATTCATACATCTAATTTTTGTGTAGTGGGACTTGCATTTGTAGAAATATTCAATGAGAGAACCTCAGAGGAAGAAGAGAGATCCCGGGTGTGCTCCTCTGTAGGAGAAAATAAGAGTACTCCTAGTAATGATGAAGAATGGATATACCTTAGACCCATGGAAGATCCTATGGTCACAGACAAAAATATAGATGTTTTTGATGTCTCAGCTAGCACCTCTAATAATGAAGAAAAGGATCAGATTTAAGGGATCTACTTTAGAAAAAAATTGATCTTTTATCTAAAGGAGATCAAGGGTCTATCATAGGAAAATCTCAAGTAAGAGGAGCAACTAAAAATTTATGAGCTTGAGAATGAAAATTTGAGAAAAAAAATAGTTGATCTAAATGCTCAACCTGAAAAGGCTAGCAGACTGAATGGTATGTTAACCAATCAGTTGAGTGAGAATGAAGCTTATTTTGAGAGACTACAGATTGAGTAGTGTCATTGAGACATGACTTAGAAAATTTTAGTAAATATTTGTCTCAATATTAGAAGCTTGAGGGGAGAAAAAAGGCTTTGAATGAGATGATTGTTAAGCAGAGATCCCCTCTCATCAAAGCTAGTTTGGGTTTTAAAGAAAAAACAAGATCCAAGATTGCGAAGCCTAAAGGGTCAACTTCTGAGGTAAATGCAGTTGAAGGTTCCAACAACAAAAAATGGAAAGAAGTTGTTGGGAAGCACCAGCAATAGAATAAAAGGCAACAACATAAGGATAAGAAGTAGCAGCAAGTAGAGCAACAAAAGAGAGCTAGGAAATTGAAAAAAAAAAATGCAAGGAAGCATTATAGATATTCATGGAAGGCACATAAAGAACCAACAAAATTCATTTCCCCCTCAAGGACAAAACCTTCAAAAAAAGGTAACTTTTTTCATCAATTGACATAAAGCCATATACTATATATGTCATGCAAGAAAACAAGATATGTTGGGTAGTAGCAACCCAAGAATGTGCAAAGTAGCCAAGAGAAGGAATGACTGGAGCAATAGAGGCCATGACAAGAATGCTAGAAGACATGCTTGGAATTTGAAGACAAAAATCAATAAAAGAGAAAAGGATTAGGATTCTATCTTCAACTCTCAATATCAAAAGGACTTTCAAAGTAAAGGAGGAAGAATTCCCTCTGTGATCGCAAGCTATAACGAGTGCAAGCCTTAGGAAAGGAACGGGAGTAGCAAGAGGATTTGGGTTAAGAAATAGGCCTTGATGGGAAAGTGTCCTTTAGCCATGTATAGCCAATAAAGACCCAAATGTGGGAAAAGAAGAATCTGGAAAGTAATTCTCCTGTTAGGACTCGTCCATTGAAAATTTGGAAGAAGTAGGATGATTTTCTTAGGGGGAGTAAGTACTTTATTTCTCTTTATTAAATGAAGAGGATGGCCTCAAAGGAGGCTGAATAAGTCAGATGTAGGAAGCTAGAAAGAAAATACAGAGAGTTTCATCTCATTGTTGAAGGTTTGGTCAAGTCCCCTTGCTAATTACAGTGATGAATTTTTTTATTTCGAATGTATAATCATTGCAAGAGAAGAATATGGGTTGTAGAAAAGTGTAGAATTACAAGAAGCTCACATTCAAGTCGGGTTCACGGGATCAGTCCCCATGCAGAAGAAATGAAGCAGTTGCAGGAGATCAGAGTGAAATTACTTAGGGGGAGCTACTTTAGTAAGCAATAGCAAGAAATGACCATCAGCCTCAGGAAGAAAGATTGCTTAGGAAATGAAAGGTTTGCATCTTAGGTGAAATACCCTTATTTCATTTAAGTTGTGAATTTAATTATTCCTTGAAGTGTTGTGTTCATGAAACACAATTGGTATAATGTTTCATGTCCCTTGGCCTTCAATTGGTATCGCTATGAAAATTGATGGTCTAGGTTTGTATGGAGTAGCCTTTGTGTGTAAGTGTACATTTATTTTTTAGAAATAGCTATAAGAGGTTTCCCAGTACAACATCCAATTTTTATATACTTATTAGTGCAAATGGTATTGTTTAAGAAATGGTCCATCTTTTTAGATAAGATCTAAGGGGGATAAGTGATTAAGATTCTCAAGTGAAGTAAGCGCAGTCTCGGTAGGAGCAGCAGCAGTGTAGAGCAAGATCAATGCATCACTAATGATTGGTATTTATAGTAGCATCAATACCATGAGTATTTTAATTGGTATCAGGTTCCTTTTAACTTATACAAAAGATGCATTAGCAAGAGTGTATTTAGCCAACAACCATAAGGTGTCAAAAAATGGAGGAATTCAAATCATAGGTAGTATATGTTCAAGGGGATCATATATCATATGTCCAGTTTATAGAGTAGTAGTAGCTAGACCCTCTTCATTTGGCATGAACAAGAAGAAGCAGTTTTTATCCCTTTTCCATTATTTTCAAAGGGGAAGAGAGGTATTAGAGAAGCTATGATGGCCCATGCAAAGGATAGAAAAACATTGGTGGCTCATGCAAGAGAAGTGTGGAAGCAACATGAGGATTGGCCATCAAATTGAAGATGTGATGAGGTTTTGCCATCAATTTCAAAGGGGGAGATTGTTGGACACTTAGCATTGTCTGGATGGTTAGTGGTTTCAAGTGTGTTTGCATTGATTTCAATATATATGCTCATAGATCAAGTTGGGAAGTTTCCATTACCTAAAAGTTAGGAAGTATGTTGGAATTGATATCAACTAGATCAGCATGGATGTATGTCCTAGCATGATGTGGCAGCAGATTTTGGCTTTGATGTTCCCTAGCCTATATGTGATGATAGTTTGGATAGTTTTATGTGCTTGATGTGCTAAGCTCAGGGGGAGTCCCATGGTTTTTGTAGTATCTGGTATATAATCACCATAGTATAAATATTATTGGAGAAGCCATAAAATGATGACTATGGTGGTTGGGAGTCCAAAAATTTGGATGTGTTTTTGCCTCAATAGATCAGCTTGGATACTCTTGTAGATGGCACAATTTTTTAGTTCTCTGACAGAGCTTTCCAATGGTATTTAGAAGTCCATGAATGGCCATCGGGATAAAAAATTATTGACTCTCAAAGTTATTCCTAAGCAAGTCGAAATATCGGAGTAGGCTAGCATATCAGGACCTCAGGAGATCAGAATATCAGAGGGTTGGAGTCTTGGGAACCGATTCTCGGAACCTAATATCGAAAAGGATGGATATCGAACCTTAGCAGTTTATTTCCTCTCCATTTTATTTAAAAGAGACCTAAAAGGAGTAGGTTGAATATCGGAGCTAATTTTCGGCAGTTTGGGCACATCAAAACCTTGGAAGGTTGAATATTGGAGGTTGCAATCCTAGAAGGACTAAGTAGGACATGTCAGGACCTAAGAGCCTATATATTTTGGAACCTCGGAGTAGCCGAAATCAGAAGCAGGCAGATATCGGAGCCTTGATACTTCAGAACCTCGAAACCTCGTAAGCCCTTATAAATTGCAATTCTTTGAAAGCGTCGAGGTTTATGAGGAAGAGGAAATACAAAGTAATTTTTTGCAAAAAAAAGAACCAAGGGAACCGAGGGACCATTTCTCTCTCCTCTAGTAGGACACATGGCAACAGATGATTGGCCTTGAGGAGTTGACGGTGGCAGATGATGTCAGCATGAAGTGGTAGCATGAAGGACACATGGCAGTCATATTCGACATTTTGGGTGGCCCAATGGTGAAAATCCAAGTGAAATGTGTCACCACTAAGGATAAACCATGTGAAAATCATGACATAAGCATAATATCATCTCGAAGGTTGTATGTCGGAAGTTAGAGTTCACGTAACTCCTATGAAATTTCTTTATGAAAAGGTTCTGATGAAAGGGGCTTCGATGTTGAGTGGCACTTGGTCATAGAGACCCAAAATAACCAAGGGCATAAAGAAGGCTAGCACCTAAGTTCTATATATTATATCATAGGTGGAGAACATCGTAACTCTTCTCTAACTACAATTTGAAAAAATATGATATAGAGGAGCTTTGATGTGTTAGCGCTTGGTTGAGGAAGTCTAGAAAACTAAGGGAGGAGAGAAAATACATAGGGATATAGACCCATGGCAGGAGCCTGAAGGCCTTAGCACCTAAGTGCTATTCCCCCAGTCTCAGAACCTGGCCATATGGGAAAAACAATACGGGGCTAAGAAAAAGGGGCTTGGAACCTTTCAATCTCGTAACATATTCTTAATAAAAGTTACGAAATGAAATGGCTCTGATAGGATAGCACATAGGTAATAAAGGATGAATGGGTCGGTAGTTATGAGTAAATGAGAGTAGAAGAGTTGGTCACAGGAGAAATGGCGATTGTTTTAGGCAGGAGATAGAGGTAGAGATCGCTTGGTCAAGGGAGCAAGGACCATGATGTTCATAGAAAAGTATAAGGCCTGTCTCGAGTTCAAATAAAGCTATATATGATATTCACATGCACGCTTCATTAAAATAAATGAAGAACAGAGCCATCGGTTTAGAGAAGCCATCCTGAAGTACCTGTCAAAGCTATGAGAGCCATAAATAAGCACGGATAACCTCTTAGGAGTGCAGTTTTACTCAGAATTAATTCGCAGTATTTACACCACTAAGGTGTCCACTCTCAGTGGTTAATAAGGTAGTAGTGGCAAGTCAGATGCAACAGCAGAATGGAGAGGCCATGTAGAGGTACACTTGGGGCAGTGTGAATGGTAGAGATGATGGGAAGTAAAGGCAACATCAAGTAGACTATAGCATAGGAAAAAAACCCAAGAGCTTAGATGAGAAAATTGGGGAAATGTCGCATTGTTGAGAGAGTTGTGTGGAGATATTTGTGGGTGTGTAAGGCCAAGTGAGCTTGTTGAATAGAAGGGGTTGAGAGATGAAGTGTATGTTTCATAGAGGAGAAGGCCAAGATCAGTATGATGTGGTGTTTACAGAGGGATGAGTGGGTTGTGTGTTAGTAAATTTTGTGAGTGGAACAATGAGTTATTTCATAGCATGTAGAGGGTCAAGAATAGAGAATGGTGTGTGGGAAGAGTGAGCAGAGAACAGAGTTGATATGAGGAAGAGTGGCTGCCAATTATAGTAAACATTTAGTTCCTATTTAGGTGTGGGTTGGAGCGTGCATATAGGAAGTTGGTGCTTTCATATCTAGTGGGTTCTTGAGAAGGCTTGGGGGTTGGTGCCTCCTGCAATTTGGTGCTTGCATAAATCCAAGGAGATGCAAGTTGGTGCTTGCATTAAATACATGAATTTGGTGCTTCACACGGTGCTTCTGGTAATCTGGACATGTGTCTACAAAAGGAGGGAGTTGGTGCTTCCTGCTAGTGGGTGCTATTAAACAATCAAAGGGAGTGGGTGCTTCCTATGAGTGGTGGTTCACAAACAGATTTATGTAATAGATTAGGTTCTCTTATTTTACATCAATAACAAAAACAAGCTTTGGTGGTTTTTTCCCGAAAGGGTTTCCACGTAAAACCTTATTTCCCATGTGTATCCTTCTCATAGTGTGTGCTTGTATGTTGATTTCAATTTTTTTCCACATCATATGTTGTTGTTGGTTATATGGATGGTTTCCAAGGTAGAATAAGAAAATTAAGTTGACATAAAATTTTTAAATTAGCCTTAATATTGATTCACCCCCCTCTCAGTATTAACATTGTTTCCAACATAGGCAAGGAGACCTAATACTGATATGCGATGCAAGAAGATAAGAAAAAGGAAAACATGTGAAGTTTGACAATATTTGGTTGGGTCCCTTCAAGATTGCAGAGGTCAAAGAGAATAATACTTTCATTATCCAAAACCTAGAAGGAAAATATTTCTCATTTCCGGTTTATGAGAAAATTTTCAAACATTACATTCAATATTGAGTAAGTTCTTACATGATCATTGTAAATAAATCTGTGTGATTTACATATACAGAGAAAGTGTGATTTTATTACAGTAATGACTCCATAGCTCGAGGAGAAGGCATGTGGATTTGCATGTCCTATGCATCTCGTGGGGGAAGCAAACCCCATATAAATTCAATGCTATAACAATTTCTTGTTATAGTCAAATTTCAAAGTTTTGATTTTAAAAATGAAAAATTATTTTTATTCATGCACTTTGTAATAAAGAGTCCTAGATCTATTCATGAACTTTTATTTATTTATTTGTATTATTTATGTAAATAAAGGGTCCTATTGTTCCATAATATGATTCATGTACTTTTCAATGGTCGTGATTGTGTCTTCCTCGATCAATGGTCAATTTGAAATTACGGGACCCCACCCCCCCCCCCCCCACCCTCCCGACGTTTAAATAAGGGGGGCTAGGGGGGACGTCTGTAATCCTTGGTTTTTCAAAACCGTTGAATGTGAAATGGCACACATTTATCAATTGCACACCCCCCCCCTCCCCCCACAAAACCCCTACTTGAAACCCCTTACCTCCCCACCTCCCTGCAAACCGCTTTATAACATATACATTGTCTTGTCGTTATTTCTCCACCAATTTATCCCCAACTCTCCCATTCACTAATTATTAAAGATATAACTTCCAAATAATCGCATTTAATTTCCTTCAACGTTCAAATTCTCATTTGAGACCCGATCATTTAAACTGCCAATGGATAGTGAATTCTCTTCTAAAAACAAAATTTTCTCTCAATTTTTCAACCAAACATTCTCATAGTTCACGACATTGTCCGAAATTCAATAAACACAGGAATTGTAGAGTTCAAAAGTAGTCCACTCAACATCTTCAACTTTCTCTGGTATTCTTATTTCATTTATTATTTGTTAAATTTTTATAATGAGCAATTAGAAAGGGAAGGGAAAATTGCAGACTGAAAACCCTATCCTATGCTTCCAAATGTTGATGAATTACCATTACTTGACTTAGATTTTAAAATTGTAGAAAATAAATGTGATTAATACCTCTATGAACTACATAATTGGGCTTTGCAGAAATATAAACATGTCAGTAATGAATTTAATGTTAGGGAATCCATGCTTCCATGGTTTATTTTCCCCAAACTCATCATTTTCCTAAGTTCATCACTTGCTGTGGAAGTCGATACCTACCCACTCAAAGAGAAATTGTAGCCTAGAATGTTAAACCCCTCTTTTATTTTACCCTGGATTCTATCCTTCAAGCTTTATAGATAAATGTTCCCAATTCCATGCATGTCTTATTAAAGTCTTTAATGGAAATTTATCAAAATCTCACTTTCCAACAAAGAGGTTTTATTTTTTAGTCTTTCTTACCATAAGGGTCTAAATTTCCTCGTCGAAATCCACCTTACCTCTCATCCATGTTCCTAGAAATGTCCAGACAAATTATTTTAATGTTTTGTTTTCTATTGGGTTATCAAAGAGATGAATGGGTTGATGAGGTTGTTTTATGTTTCTTGTCAATTTTTGAACCTAGAAAGAAACCCTTTGCTTTATTCAACTTCAGCCAGTTTATTTCTGATAATATCCATGAGAAATTTTTGAAGTTTGGTGTTGAAAGAGATTTTAAACACTATCTTGTGTTGTTCTACTTGTTCTTATATCACCAATCGGAAGATTCAATATCCCACTACAGAAGAAATATTCAAAAGGAAAACCAAAGTATGTTATTCATTGGACTTCATTAGTAAGGAAAAACTTAGAAGAATTTTCTGTCAGTGATTTTGTAGATAAGTTTTTATATATATCACTTTTTCTTCTCAGTTAAGTTGATGATTGGTGATTGGTATTTGTATCAAACGTTTACAGAAATTAGAATTTATGGTTGTGATTTTCCACCATACAAGCTACCAGTGTTTATGCCTCTACGAATGTTTTCTCAGCTTTAAGCCTCGAGTACGCTACGAAAATTCCTGATAAACTGCAAATTTTAAAATTTTCACTTCTCGTCTCCCAAAAATTTTCCAATTTTGTGTGAGATGCTGACATGAAGTATGATAAGGAAAAATTGAGTGAAAATACATCTTACCCTCCTCAAGAAGTAGTAGCTTCACCTTCAGCAGGTTCATCTACTAATATAATTTTCATACCTTTCTCCTTTAACTCTGTTTGTACCATTCCCATTTGAATTTCCATCTCTTTAACCTAGCTTACAAGCCTTCTCCTCTATGCATGTAGCCGTCTATTCCTCCTCATGGTATTCTTCATCATATTATGCAAAGGTAATGTTATTTTCAACATTTTCTTGGACCTTTCAGCTATCTCATCATAAAAAAATAATTTTCTTACTAACTCCTTTCTTAAAATCTAACAATTCTTTCCTTTCTTGCTTGAAATATTCTAGTTGTAGCTTAGTCTCTATGACCTCATTTCTTTCCTCTTTAAGTTTCTCTTTAACGATCTAACCTTCAGATTTTTTTACCATTTTATCTTTGCCCATCTGTGGCTTAATGATTTCTTCTTTTGTAGGGGATAATTAAATGCTCTCCTCCACCATAGGCTTCTTATTCCTTTCTACTTCCTTCTGCATTTTATCAAATTTGTCCCCTTTAGATAGTTGTGACCTAGTAAAAGGCTTTCTAGGTTTGAAAACGTAACTAGAGTCTTCACTGGAGAAATATAGCTTCTTTGCATTCAGGCCTTTTTTCTTCATCTTGGTTCCATTTATCTCCACTGGTTTGACCACAGGGGTCCCTTTTGTTATCACTCCAATAATTCTCAAGGGTTGTGTATATTTTGGTTTAAAGAATATTAGAGGTAACCACAAACTTACTTTTAAGCCTTAGGATCTAGCCTTCCTAATGCTCAGATAGGGATTTATATATTATTTATCTTTTTTTATTTTATTTTATTTTAGGCTATTTATGTAGGATTACTTGAGATTTTGATTTTGTATTTGGTTTGGTTTGGTTTGGTTTGGTTTGGTGGTGGAATCACTAGTTTAGATGGATAGATTTAGGTCTGTATTCCATTGGGAAAATGGAGTTAATGTATCAAGCAGCAGGACAGAATCAAGGTCAAAAGGAAATGTTTACGGGACAAGATAGCTAGGTCATTTCAGATCTTCAAGCTAGATGGTGAAATTCTTTCAATCGAGATGAGAGATCAGTTAAGGATTCTCAGATTCGGATAATGAGTGAAAAGACAAAGGTCAATCGAAAATAGGGAGAAATTAAGAATTTCCTAATCTGGATATCAAAAGAAAACATATAAATGATAAACAGTTCAAGACAGAGTATTTAAACATATTCTGTAATGACATTTCTATTATATCATTTATATTAAGCAAACATATAAGCATGTGAAAAACATAATAAATTGACAAAGAACAAGTGAAAGTACTTCACTAAAGTGGCTCAACACATGAATCCTGTAATATGATGCTTTATTGCTCAATCCAGTCTGCTGACTTGAAAATGGTACAAAGAACCCTTAGGTTTTAGCTCAGTACAACTATAGAAATGTTTAGAAATTCATCCACACTCAATACTTCAAAATGGGAATTATTTATACAAAAACTCTTACAAAATATCCTAAAACAAACTTAGGAATTATTCATGGGAAAATAAATATCTTCTTGCAAGAAGATAGAGACATCTATCTAACTAATGCAAGTTGTCCCCTCTTTTATTGAATTTGTTGTTTTTTCTTTGATTTGTTGTTGATTTGTCTCGTTGTTGTTTTCTCAACGAAGGTTGCAGTTGAGTGTCCTTTATGCTAGCAACATTTCACTCTGATTTATCATCTCTGATTTTACTTTAACTCTGACTTTCACCTGATACACTTTAACTTTGATACTATTTAACTATCTATGTTTTCACTTGAAACTGTCATTGTTGTTTTTAACCTTTTGACTACTATGTTTACTGTTTTGCCTTCATAGTAAATCAGTCAACTTTTCCCAGTCTTCTATATTTGGTAATTTTATCTTCACCATCCTTCTGAATATTTCATTTTCCTTTGTGTATTTTGAAAATGTAGGCTTGTTGACAAATAGGTGTTTTACCTCATGTTGCAAGTAAAAAAGATTTTCAAAATTCTTGTAGAGAACTTTCCCTGTTGGAATTCCTTGTGAATAAGGAAGGTTAGCTTGATACTTGGCCAATTCTCTCATTTTCTTATCATAATCCTCTTGTTTCATCAATTTTCATGAATAACCAGAGGATTTGGAAGGCCTTTTTGCGTCAAAATGTAAAACTTCATCATAAATATAGTTATGGCAACCTCCATGTTCTGACATTTTTCTTCTAGTTGAATCATTAAATTCCTTTTTGAAATTACCTTCCTGAATTCAAGAATGGTATCTGTTCTGTCACTAATCCCAATTTCTTCTAGTTCTCTCTTGTTATTGGAATTGAGGAATTTGATGATTTCATTAGCATCTTCTGGCTTCTTGCCAAGTTCTTCTTTTATCTTCTAGATGGATTCTCATGGTGCTTTCATGAGATATTTTTGTTCATAAATAACCTGGATTGATGGCCAAATATCATTGACAGATTCAATGATATTGGACCATAGCTGCTGCTTGGCTTGTGCCATTGGTTCTTTCAGTGTTAGATCTTTCTCTAATTTCTTCAATTTGTTTGTGTTTTGTTCTTCATTCTTGTGCATAATCTGAGAAAGTTTCTTTTCATCCTCCAAACTTTTCAACTTTTCTTTAAGTCTGTTGATTTCATTTGTCTGAATAGACATGTCCTGCATTACTTTAATTAACTTGCTTCATCAATTGGTTGTGATGTCGATGTAGATGAATTTGTTGCCGAATTAGTTGTTGAGGTGACAGGAAGTGTTGTAGCCATTGGGAATGTAAAGGAAAAATATTCAACTAATGTAGAAGGCATAGCTATTGTGACTACAGGAATAATAGTGACAGGAAATTCTTCTGATTTGGCCTTTTTCTCCTGGACCAAATTGTCCATTTCTTTGATTTGGGAAGTGAACTAAAGAGTGAGATTCGTCATCTCATATTTTTGGTTTGCATCCTGTAATACTTCCTTTTCCGGAGGATGTTCAATAGGAGGTAGCTTGAGTTGCTTCTTTAATGCAACAATGTCTGCATTCTTCTTTTTTATCAATTCATCTGCAACTTTTACATTATTAGGATCATATCCTACTTCAATAATCAAATCTTCAAGTGATTTTATTCTATTATCCTTAGCCTATGAGGATGCCTTTTTTTGGGGCCCTTGTTTGGACAAGGAGAGGAAAAGGAGAAGGTAGGGTCAGCCACGGAGTCAAGAAGACAGATGGAGACTGAGTCAGCAGAAAATGATTGACTCAAGATGAGTCAATAGCATGTGTTCAGGGCCTGTTGGGAACCTTGTTTTGAAAATAAAATGGTTTTGAGTCACAGATAACAAGTGGCAGAGCGCAACCACGATAGATAGAGAGTTGTCATAGTTGTAAAGAGCTGAAGAGCAGGTGGTGCAGTTGTTGTGGAAGCTAGAACAGATGGCAGAAGGGAGTGATAAGAACAAACAGCGGAACTCCCAGTGGTCAGGGAGATGCAAAAAACAGCAGAATGGAAAAGAAGGGAAAATTTCTAGTCACGTTGGCAAAGGAACAAATAGGTAGTCGGTCAGTGTAGACAGAGCAGTTAGTACAGTGGAGAGAAGAGGAAGAGAGACGTAGGAGAGCTCTGTTTGCTCTAGTCATTCTGATTTTTCTTTTCACTTTGTTCTTTTTGTCTATTCTATGTGATGATATTGTAATCATGCTTGCCAAGATCACTCTAAGGAGCATTGTAACTGTCTACTACTATTAATGAAATATACTCTTATCTAGGTTTGATGGTCTAAGTTCTGTAATGTGTATATGTTTAAGATGAATGTATCGGTCACTTTTAAAATTTGTTTTTTCATCCCGAATGTGTTTATGAGTAGCATATTCTGTAAAGTAGTTAAAGCAGTTCGGGGTACATAGTTCTATCTGTTTCATTCTGTAGTTGTGACTGGAAATATCTGATATGTTCCTAACTTACTAAGGTCATGGCATGCCTCGGGTGAGACTCTCTACTCTTTGGAGTAGAGTGAAAATTTCATAGTTGTGCTATACTACTACGGAAACCTTGTTGGCCTCCATCCTGAACCTGGGTCTTGCTCAGAGACCTTCTTTCTCGCCAACAAATGGTTCTGTTGTTGGGACCTCCAAATTTCATTTAGGAGCTAGATCATGGTATCACGAATCTTTGAAATGGAAATACGAAGCTGGTGGGATAACCACTTAGTCCAATTCATAATTCAACAAGCTGAGTTGAGACAGTAGAGGGAGAAAACTGTTAAGAATAAGGTTCTATTCTCTGAATCTGTCAGTGATATCTACGAAATTTTCAGGGGAAAGTTTCTAGAAGAACTCTACAATTGGTTGTAGAGACTACAAGTCAAGATAGTCCAAGAAAGCTCATGAAAGCTTTGTCGCAAGTGGCCGCATGAGGACCTGGTAGCCCTCCATCTATTAGATACCGATTTAACCCGAGCTGTATATTTTTGGGTGCAATCTACCTTAGAAGGATATATAGTGGAATTTTCAGCTGTGTGTTACCGGTCCTTTTAAAAAGCAGAAGACATGTTTAGATCCGTATTACGAGGAGATATATTGAAGGAGATACCCTTGTGGATTAAATCCTTAATGGTAGACGAGGGATTAATGGAGTTCCAAAAATCTGAGATGGAGACCTAAACCTCCAGTACTGGGGGAAGGAGCTGAGGGAGAGATGCTACAATTAAGTTGGAAGGGGGAGTAGGGATATGGATGCCGACACCTACAGTAGGTTGAGAGAGGGACGAGCACATCAGAGGGCATAGATGGCTGATAAGTGGTGGGAGAGAGTGATGAAGGAGTTAGAGAAACAGGAAAGTAGTTGACAGAACAAAGAGAAGGCACCGCAAATGACAAAGTAGATGGAAGATAAGACGAAATCCCAAGGAATAGGAGGGACCGTGAAGGAATTCAGGAAAGTGTATAGGAGCCCAGCCCAAACAGAAAAGGGAGGAAATTCCAACATGGAGGACGCATGCCCTGAGGAGATGTCCGATTTGGAGTTGCATGTTGTGATGGAGCAACTATTCCAAGAGGAGTCTGCACCCATAACTCAGGGTAACTCTATTCCCCAAAGTTCAAGTAGCTCTAGTCCCAACCTTCCCCTGGTACTCTATCAACCACTAGGTGAAATTTTTGTTAAGTTACGAGAATTGAGTAAGTTGAATAGTGTTCAATCCATAGGAGTAATACACACTAGCAGTAGTGTTAGTAATACCATTTCACAACTGGGGGATAGAGGTTTTATTCTAGTATCACCCACACAAATAAGCATGGAAGGATCATTTACCCGATACTCAAAATTCTTGGGGAGGGGTAATGATGATGTGGAGAAGCATTGGTATCTCTGCGAAGCCATATGGAGGGCTCGACAGACACTAGAGGCAGTGAATTTGATCGAGTTTCAAACTACTCTCAGAGAGAGATCTTTATGCTGGTTTATTAAATGGTATGATGCTCATCCAAACCCAGCAATAGATGATGTCAAGAGGGATTTTGTTAAAGAATTGAAGCTACCTCAGACAGACCAGCAAGGTTTTTCATAAATGTGGGAGATTAAACAACAAGAGCGAGAGACTGCATGTAATCTGATGAGAAGATTAAAGGATGCAGTTGGGAAACTGAGTTACCCAATCAATCCAAATCATCATAGAGATTGGTTCATCAAGGCCCTTCTTCCGCTGACAAGGACTCCATTAATGCAGCAGAAGATTAATACATTATAAGACACATTGGAGCAAGCTATGAAAATAGAGGCCATGGAAGGATAACCACAAGAGTTCAAAGGAGGGGCCGCAGCTCAAGACCCTTCCATATTGGGGTTACAACATCAGATAGCTAGCCTGACGAAAACGTTGAAGGACATCCAACCAATGAGGCCTGCAACACCCAATGTATAGTGTACGCATTGTCTGATGGAGGGACACATGGTCACCGAATGCCTAAGGTTGCGGGGGTAGAATGCAGGGACATCAGCAGCAGGGGCCCAGGGAGCTCCACCAGTAGGAGGACTTGCACAGATAAACACACAAGAACTATATCTGTCGCAACCCACTTACCTAGGGTTTCCTGCACAATAGAATCAGGCCGCTACTGAATATTGCGAGATATGCAAGAGCATTGGACATCCACCTCGCCTATGCCAAATCTTGCAAAAATACTCTAATGTTCCAAACAACATATACTGTGAGTTATGTTCTTCCACAACACACAACACAGAGTATTGCAGAGCTATGGATGCTTTAGCGAAACGATTGGACAGGCCTTCATATAGGGTGAATGAGACTCCCAGGGGACGAGGAGGGGGCATGAGAGGAGGCCAAGCTAGAGGAAGAGCACCCGTACGATGTTACAATATTGACCAAGAAGGCCACATAGCCAGAGAATTTCCACTTCCTAGAAGACCATGGTGTTCTCAGTGCAGAGTTAATACACATGCAACAAAATATTTCCCAGGGCTAATTAAAAGATGGGAATAAAGAGCCAGACAAAGAGGATCAAATATGGTAAATTTAGAGCCAAGAATAGTAGAGGCTTAGGCTATGAAGAATGTAGCCATAGTGACACAGGAAGGAAAGATAACTAGGGAAGATTCATAGACATCAGACTCGATAGAGCTGATAAGGCCAGCATCCCCAAAGCCAGTGTTCAAGCCCGAGACACAGAAGCAATATTTTAAAGAAGCAGTGGAAACATTTTCCCAACTTGTGGGAAGAAAAGGAATTGGGTTACCACAGCCACGGGTAGATAATGAGAACCAAGATAGCACAAATAATATGATTGAAGAATGGTTCTGATTATTTCTAAAAATTGCTACCAACGCAGCAATGGTATAACAATTGAAGCAGAATCTGGAGATGGTTGTGCAAGATGCCAGAAAAACAAGAGAACTGGCTGCCACGACATAGAAATACATACGAAGAGTCAAAACAAATAAGAGAAGAACAAGGAAAGAGTTCCATATAAACACTCAAGTCGCAAGATTCCAAATTAAGGACACAATGCTTGACCTAGGATCCGATGTGAACATTCTACCAAGGAAGACATGGGAAGCATTGGGAAGACCAAAGCTGACATATTCGCCAATCCAACTCTGCATGGAAAACTAGTACTGCATTGTGCCCATAGGCAGGCTAGAGGAGGTCAAAATTGATGTTGTAGGGGTTAAGACATATACGGACTTCGAGGTGATAGACATAATGGAGGGATAAGGATCCATACCCAGCATTATTGGGGATTTACTGGACGTTCGAGAACTATGCAATAATAGATTTGAAAAAGGAACTAATGGTCTTTGAAGATGGGGAAGTTAGAGTCACACAACCATTTGATACTTATCAAGGACCACGATATAAAGAGTCTGTCGACAATAAAGAAGATGCTCAGCTTCTTGATCATCTTTATCAAATGATAGCGGGGAAAAGAGAGGATTATATCAACCCAACAGTGGGGGGCATGGTGAGCTGGAGAAGTGTTCAAAGCTCAGAATTAGGTTCAGAAATAGCCTAGGATGATTGGCAGCAGGGGGGATATGAGACAACCACAAGAAGATGCACTAATATCAAAAGGATCAATTGGGTCAGAACTGAGGTAAGAGAATATCCTACTCTGTCAAATATGAATGTTGTGAATACCTTTATTGCCAGAGTAGAAGATAAAGTACTAGTGGACCATAGGGTCCCACTCATGGATGTGGATTTACAATCCACATTAGCAAGGTGGTTGAGAAACCACTGCAACTCCCTATCGCGACGGGACAAAGTTACAGCAGCATTGAGGGCCATATTCAAGGAGGAGGAGGGTCCACAATTCACCGAAAAATACCAAGGGGACTCTAACCCCATAAAACATTTACAATATTTTGAGGACCAATGGAAGAATGCAGGGTACCTGGAAGAACTGTGGGTACACAAATTTGTACATTCACTGGATTCGATTCCACGAGCTTGGTACCTAACTGAAGAGAAGAAAAGAGGGACCTGTACTTGCCAAAAATTTGCATATCAGTTTACACAATGCTTTTCCTTTGAAGGAAAAATAGAACCAGTCACACAAGCATTGCAGGCTATCAAAAGGTTATTGTTCTTTCCAGAGATTCAGGAAGAGGAAGAAAAACCGCTACCACAACAAAGCATCAAACAGTCAGTAGCACATAAGAAGATAAACAGTGAAATGGATGATGATTATCTAGAAGATCTTAGACATATATATTTTGAAGAAAAATAAGGAGAGCGGGATATTCAAGAAGAACCAACAACAGAGGGAATTCATCTGCTACCATTGAAAACCTAGAAGTTGAACATTGGCACACCAGAAAATCCCAAACTTGCGTCAGTTGGAGACTACTGGGATGTTGAAACAACTAAAGAAAGATTAAATCTGCTATATGAATACGAATATTTGTTCCCATTCTCAGTAGCGGAACTAAAAGGAACAAAAGGATACATGGGGGAAATGCGTATAATTTTGAAGCCTAACGCAAGACCAATCAAGCATAGACCTTATCATCTGAATCCAAGAGTGAAAGAAAAATTCAAGGACGAGATTGATAAGATTCTAAAGGTAGGATTGATATTCCCCGTGGAAGAATCAGAGTGGGTAATTCCTATAGTCATACAAAGTAAAAAGGAAAAGTCTGAATATCGAGTTTGTGTTGACTACAGGAGCCTAAAAAATGCATGCATACATTACCCATTACCCACTCTGTTCAGTGATGAATTTCTCGACATTGTTGCGGGGAATGAGGCTTACTCATTTATAGATGGATTTTCAAGATACCATCAAGTAAGGATAGTTGAAGAAGATAAGAAGAAGAAAAATTTCACAACCGAATGGGGCTCATTTTCATATCATTTAATGCCATTCGGATTGAAAAATGCACCAATAGTATTTTCAAGGATTGTTATAGTAGCATTGTGGGAATACATCCATAAATTCCTGAAAGTCTGTATGGATGACTGGACAGTCTACAGCCTGTTAAAGAACCATGCAATGATGTTAAGGATAATGTTTGACAAATGTAGGCAACTCCATATTTCATTAAACCTCAAGAAGAGCATCTTTTACAGTACCCTTTGGGATGTTGCTGGGACGCGTTGTATGAAAACAAGGGGTTTGCATTGATCCAGCAAAAGTGGCAGTTATAATCAACATAGAGGCACCAGAAATAGTGAAGCAATTAAGGTCATTGCTAGGCCACACCGGCTACTATAGGTGATTCATCCGCAACTATGCGAAGATAACAGCCCCATTGGAGAATCTGTTGTGGAAATCGGAACAATTTACTTGGACAGAAGCCTGTACTACTGCACTGAACACCTATAAAGAAAATTTGGCAAGCATGCCCATACTAGTTCACCCTAATTGGGACAAGCAATTTCATGTCCACATTGATGCTTCCAACATTGCGCTTGGAGCAGTCCTGGCTCAACCAGGAGATAATTTACTGGATCACCGAGTTTATTTTGCAAGTCACAAGTGAACAACAAATGAAAAGAACTACACCATAACAAAACAGGAAGCGTTGGCAATGGTGTATTCCCTTTAAAAGTTCTGCCACTACCTACTAGGAGGTATGTTTAATTTTTTCACAAACCATTCAGCTTTAAAGTACCTAGTTAACAAACTGGTCTTGGAGGGAAAAATCTGCAGATGGATCCTACTATTTCAGGATTTCACCTTCGAGGTGATAGTGAGGCCCGAAATACTAAATGCGGGTCCTGAAATACAGAGAAAATGGAGGATCCCTGGATGATCAGCTACCAAACACTGATATTTTTAGAGTAGAATCCATCCCAGATTACTTAGACTAGATAACATCCTACTTGACAATAAGGCAGTGCCCGAATGAATATACAGTAGCCCAGAAAAAATATATTGTAGTCCGAGCAGCAGAGTATCAGCTTATAGTTTGACATCTGTATAATATGGGGCTAGACCAGATCCTGCAGAGATGCATTCTGGATCATGAGAGGGAAGACATACTTTGGCAATGCCACTGTGGAGTTGTGGGAGGGCATGTCGGAGCAAAACCAACAGCGAGGAAAATACTGCAAGCAGGCTTATGGATGTCGACAATACACATAGACAGTAAGGCATTTGTAAAAAAATGCGATGTGTGCCAGAGGACGGGATGTCCATCGCATGGAGATGAGCTACCGCTTCACCCTGTAAAATCATTGCAGCCATTTGAGAATTGGGTAATTGATTTCATAAGACTGATTGCACCTGTTGCAAGACACTCACAAGCCAGGTGCATCATAACCGCCATAGACTATTTGACCAGGTGGTCAGAGGCGATACCGACGAAGGATTGCACAGCGGAAATAGAGGCTCGATTCATATTTGAGAATATTATCAGCAGATTTGGTTGCCCAAGAAGTCTGACTAGTGATCAAGGTACGCATTTTATCAATGCAACGATCAAATCACTACTATAAAATTTCATGATACATCATCATAAAACCAGTCCATACCATAGAAAAGCAAATGGTACAGTAGAAGCATTCAATAAGATTCTGTAAAAGGGCCTATCGAAGCTTTGCAATGCTGATAGAGACGATTGGGATGAACGTACACCAGCAACGTTATGGGCGTACAAAACAACTATCAAAAGACTGAACAACCAGACCCCGTTCTAGCTAGTGTACAGGAGAGAAGCAGTGGTACTGGCCAAATTTGTCATATCGAGCCTGCTAATCGCATCATCGCTACATTTATCAAAGGAAGACTCACTAAAAGACAAAATTGTGACAGTTACAAGAACTGGAAGAGGACAGGTTTCTAGAAAAGTTCCACCAAACTATTCAGAAAGACAGAAAAAAATCTTGGCACAACTGCCATATCAAGCACAAAACATTTACGGTCGGAGGAAAAGTTTTACTATATGATAGAAAGTTCCAAAAATTCCTAGGTAAACTAATAATTCATTTCCTAGGACCGTACCATGTGATTGAAGTCTACGATTTAGGAGAAGTTCGGTTAGCACAACTGGACGGCCAGGTGTTACCAGGATGGGTGAATGACGCACGCCTAAAGCCCTATCACAAGTAAGTTCTATTATTTCATTCTTCAATAACTCTCGCAACCAAGAGGAATCAGTAGGGTAGATTAGAGTAGGTAGATTCAATAACTCTCTCACAACCGAGAATAGAATACATAGAACTGCAAATAAAGAAACACTGCAATAATAAAAGAAACTCACAGTTGTGATGCGGAGACCGCATCGCAACCGATTGTGGTTAGGGGGAGGGTAGTGTCCAGCATGTCATCCATGTCAGAGAGCCAAATTTTTCAAATATCATTCCATAATTATGACCCATCATTCCCATGTCAGTCCGTAGGATTATCGAGATTTGAGAAGTAATTGCTATAATTAGTATTTTCCATACCGCAATAAATTTTCCATATTAGGCCATAATCATTACCCATCATGTCTGCCCAAATCCTGAAGCCACAGTCAGCCATGTTAGAACCCACCTCATCGCGGTAATTAATCACATGATTATAGACGCAGGGGAAGAAGAAAAAATTAATTAGTTATGGGGTCTTATCAACCTCATTCGTGTCGGTTACTTACATAACTTGCATGGAAAAAGCAGCGCGAGAATGCCGAAGAAGTCCGAGTTAGAACCAGAAACAGCAGCAGCAGTGAGAGAAAATTCCTCAGAAGAAGTCCAGAATGAGCATCCAGAGGCAGGGATTTACAAAGAGAGAGCAGGAGAAGCTTTGCAAGTATATAAAAGAAGATAAAAGATGACTAAGGTAGCACCAGCAGTCATCGAGCAGGACCTCAACGAGAGAATACAGAAAATGGAGTTGTTGATGGGGAAATATGACAATGCATCGAAGTCGATGTTACAGGGGTTAATACATATACTGACTTCGAGGTGATAGACATAATGGAGGGATAAGGATCCCTACCCAAAATTATTGGGGATTGACTGGGTGTTCGAGAACTATGCAGTAACAGATTTGAAAAAGGAACTATTGATATTTGAAGACAGGGAAGTCAGAGTCACATAGCCACTTGATCCTTATCAAGGACCACGATATACAAAGTCTATCGACAACAGAGAAGATGCTAAGCTTCTTGATCATATTTATCAAATGACAGTGGGGAAAAGAGAGGATTATATCAACCCAACAGTAGGGGGTGCAGTGAGCTGGAGAAGTGTTCAAAGCTCAAACTTAGGTTCAGAAATAGCTTGGGATGATTGGCAACAGGGGGGATATGAGACAACCACAAGAAGATGTGCTAATATCAGAAGGATCAATTGGGTCGAAACTGAGGTAAGAGAATACCCTACTCTGTCAAATATGAATGTTGTGAATACCTTTATTTCCAGAGTAGAAGATAAATTAACAGTGGACAATAGGGTCCCACTCATGGATGTGGATTTACAATCCACATCAGCAAGGTGGTTGAGCAACCACTGCAAGTCCCTGTTTCGATGGGACAAAGCTACAGCAGCATTGAGGGCCAAATTAAAGGAGGAGGAGGGCCCACAATTCACCGGAAAATACCAAGGGGACTCTGACCCCATAAAGCATTTACAATATTGTGAGGACCAATGGAAGAATGTAGGGTACCCGGAAGAACTGTCGGTACACAAATTTGTACATTCACTGGATTCGATTCCAAAGGCTTGGTACCTAACTGAAGAGAATAAAAGAGGAACCTGTACTTGGAAAATAATTATGGATCAGTTTACACAATTCTTTTCCTTTGAAGGAAAAATAGAACCAGTCACACAAGCATTGCAGGCTATCAAAAGGGCATTGTTCTTTCCATAGATTTAGGAAGAGGAAGAAAAACCGCTACCACAACAAAGCATCAAACAGTCAGTAGCATGTAAGAAGATAAATAGTGAAATGGATGATGATGATCTAGAATATCTTAGACATCTATATTTTGAAGAAAAAGAAGGAGAGCGGGATATTCAAGAAGAACCAACAACAGAGGGAATTCATCTGCTACCATTGAAAACCCAGAAGCTAAACATTGTAACACTGGAAAAGCCCAAACTTGCATTAGTTGGCGACTACTGGGATGCCGACACAACTAAAGAAATATTCAATCTGCTATAGGAATACGAAGATTTATTCCCATCCTCAGTAGCAGAACTGAAAGGAATAAAAGGATAGATGGGGGAAATGCATATAATTTTGAAGCCTAACGCAAGACCAGTCAAGCATAGACCCTATTATCTGAATCCAAGAGTGAAATAAAAATTCATGGATGAGATTTATAAGATGCTAAAGGTAGGATTGATATTCCCCGTGGAAGAAGCAGAGTGGGTAAGTCCTATAGTCATACAAATTAAAAAGGAAAAGTCTAAAATTTGAGTTTGTGTTGACTACAGGATCCTTAACAATGCATGCATACATTACCCATTCCCCACTCCGTTCAGTGATCAATTTCTTGACAATGTTGCGGGGAATGAGGCTTACTCATTTACATATGGATTTTCAGGATACCATCAAGTAAGGATAGCTGAAGAAGATAAGAAGAAGACAACTGTCACAACCGAATGGGGCTCATTTTCATATCATTTAATGCCATTCGGATTGAAAAATGCACCAGCAGTATTTTCAAGGATTGTTATAGCAGCATTTCGGGAATACATCCATAAATTCCTGGAAGTCTGTATAGATGACTAGACAGTCTACAACCTGTTAAAGAACCATGCAACGCTGTTAAGGATAATTTTTGACAGATGTAGGCAACTCCAGGTTTCATTAAACCTCAAGAAGTGCATCTTTGCAGTACCCTTTGGGACGTTGTTGGGACACGTTGTATGCAAACAAGGGGTTTGCATCGATCTAGAAAAAGTGGTAGTTATAATCAACATAGAGGCACTAGAAATAGTGAAGCAATTAAGTTCATTGCTAGGCCACACCGGCTACTATAGGTGATTCATCTGCAACTATGTGAAGATAACAGCCCCATTGGAGAAGTTGTTGCAGAAATTGGAGCAATTTACTTGGACAGAAGCCTATACTACTGCACTAAACACCTTGAAAGAAAATTTCGCAAGCACGCCCATACTAGTTCACCCTAATTGGGACAAGAAATTTCATGTCCACATTGATGCTTCCCACTTGGAGAAATCCTGGCTCAACCAGGAGATAATTCAGTGGATCACCCAGTTTATTTTGCAAGTTGCAAGTGAAAAGCAACTGAAAAGAACTACACCATAACAAAACAGGAAGCGTTGGCAATGGTGTATTCCCTTCAAAAGTTCTGCCACTGCCTACTAGGAGGTATGTTTAAGTTTTTCACAAACCATTCAACTTTAAAGTACCTAGTTAACAAACCGGTCTTGGAGGGAAGAATCTGCAGATGTCTCCTACTATTTCAGGAGTTCACCTTCGAGGTGATAGTGAAGCCTGGAAGACTGAACGTGGGTCCTGAACACTTCTCAAGGCTAGAAAACGGAGAAAATGGAGGATCTATGGATGATCAGCTAATAGATGTTGATCTTTTTAGAGTAGAACCCATCCCAGACTACTTATACCATATAGCAACCTACCTGACAACAGGGCAGTGCCTGAATGAATATACAACAGCCCAGAAAAAACATCTTGTAGTCCGAGCAGTAGAGTATCAGCTTATATTTGACATCTGTATAAGATGGGGCTAGACCAGATCCTATGGAGATGCGTTCTAGATCACGAGAGGGAAGATATACTTTTGGAATGCCACTGTGGATTTGCGGGAGGGCATGTTGGAGCAAAACCAACAGCGAGGAAAATACTACAGGCAGGCTTATGGTGGCCGACAGTACACATGGACAGTAAGGTATTTGTAAAAAAATGTGATGTGCGCCAGAGGACGGGACGTCCATCACACAGAGACGAGCTACCACTTCACCCTGTAAAATCATTGCAGCCATTTGAGAAGTGGTTCGTTGATTTCATAATACCGATTGCACCTGTTGCAAGACACTCACAGGTCAGGTACATCATAACCACCACAGACTATTTGACCAAGTGGTGAGAGGCGATACCGGTGAAGGATTGCACAGTGGATACAGCGGCTCAATTCATATTTGAGAATATTATCAGCAGATTTTGTTTCCCAAGAAGTCTGACTAGTGATCAAGGTATGCATTTTATCAATGCAACGATCAAATCACTACTAGAATATCTCATGATACAACATCATAAAATCATTCCATACCATGGATAAGCAAATGGTACAATAGAAGCATTCAATAAGATTCTAGAAAAGGGCCTATCGAAGATTTGCAATGCTAATAGAGGCGACTAGGATGAATGTATACCAGCAACGTTATGGGTGTATGGAACAACTGCCAAAAGACTAAACAACCAGACCCCATTCCAGTTGGTGTACAGGCGAGAAGCAATGGTACCGGCCAAATTTTTCATACCGAGCCTGCTAATCGCATCATCACTACATTTATCAGAGGAAGACTCACTAAAAGAGTAATTGCGAGAGTTAAAAGAACTGGAAGAGGATAGGTTTCTAGCAGAGTTCCACCAAACTATTCAGAAAGACAAACAAAAATCCTGGCATGACCGCCATATCAAGCGCAAAACATTTACAGTCGGAGGAAAAGTTTTACTGTATGACAAAAAGTTCCAAAAATTCCCAGGTAAACTAAGAATGCATTGCCTAGGACCGTACCATGTGATTGAAGTCTTCGATCCAAGAGAAGTTCAGTTAGCACAAATGGACAGCCAGGTGTTACCAGGATGGGTGAACGACACACGCCCGAAGCCCTATCACGAGTAAGTTCTATTACTTCATTATTCAATAACTCTCGCAATCGAGAGGAATCAGTAGGGTAGATTAGAGTAGGTAGATTCAATAAATCTCTCGCAACCAAGAAGAGAATAGATAGAACTACAAATAAAGCAACACTGCAATAATAAAAGAAACTCACAGTTGCAATGCGGAGACCACATCGCAACCGATTGTGGTCGGGGGGAGAGTAGTTTCCAGTGTGTCATCCATGTTAGAGAGCCAAACATGCCAAATATCATTCCATCATTATGACCCATCATTCCCATGTCAGTCCGTAGGATTACCGAGATTTGAGAAGTAATTGCTAAAATTAGTATTGTCCATACCGCAATAAGTTTTCCATATTAGGCCATAATCATTACCCATCACGTCTGCCCAAATCTCGAAGCCATAGTCAACCATGTCATAACCCACCTCATTGTGGTAACCAATCACACGATTATAAATGCAGGGGAGGAAGAAAAAATTAATTAGTTATGGGGTCTTATCAACCTCATTCATGTTGGTTACTTACATAACCTACATGGAAAAAACAGCACGAGAATGTCGGAGAAGTCCGAGTTAGAACCAGAAACAGCAGCAACAACGAGAGAAACTTCATCAAAAGAAGTCCAGAATGAGCATCCAGAGGCAGAGATTTAAAAAGAGAGAGTAGGAGAAGCTTTGGGAGTATACCAAACAAGAGAAAATATGACTAAGGTAGCACCAGCAGTCACCGAGCAGGAGCTCGATGAGAGAACACAAAAAATGAAGTCTTTGGTGGGGAAATATGACAATGCATCGTTGATTGATGCAGACCTTACAGATTCCTACTAGTTCCCAACAATGAAGAGGCAAGTCTATATGGAAAATTATGCTACTGAAGTAGGAGAAGAGGTAGCAAGAGTTCTCCCAAAATTCAGAGGTATCCAACAATCAACAATACTAAATCTCAGAAATATTCCATTATTCAGAACCACGGGAGCTGCGATGCAGTGTACGAAATTCCTGCTAAGAAGAGTCCAGAACGGGTCGTTGTGGCTAGGAAGGGAAATATTAATACACGCAGAAGATATTCATAGGCTCACTGGGTTATCAGAAGAAGGAAGAGATGTCTCCACATCATTTCAAACTATCTCCAAGAGAGCAAAGAAGGCAGGAGATGGTGATTATTATAGGAAATATGACACTAAGAGAGGCGGAAAGGGGGCAAAAATAGACCTTATAAATAATCTGATAGTAAAATTCGCCTGTTATCTGATAGCTATCAAAACCATGAGTCATTATACAAAGGGTGAGTGTACACTCGATACTATCTCAGTTGCGGAGCACTGTCTCCAGAAGACACAATTGAATTGGTGTTCATTTCTGTTGTACGAACTATTTGAAGCAATGTGAAGATAAATATAAGAGAGCCACGAGATTCATCTACGGTTACATTATCATGGCATTTTCTATGTGTAAATGGACCTTCCCAGGAATCAGACGGCCCGTGCAACTCACAACAAGTCAGCCGCTGGCAATGAAATTTACACCCTAGAAGTTTTCAGGAGACCCCAGCACTAAGGAGGTGAATGAGGAGGCATTTAAATTCTGGTATACATAGTGTTGAGAACACAAAGAATCCAAAATATTTTGCTGGATAATTATTCTGAGCAGATATTTTTTGGAGTCAGCCACAATAAAACCTACATCCGACCTACATGTATGGCAGAAACGACATTCAAAATGAGACTGTTGAAGTTTAAAATTTATGAGCAAGCATTCCACACCGAAGTATGTTCCTGGCCAGGGGTGCACATGGATATCAAAAGTGGGGTCTATCACTATTTTTTTAAAGGTATGTTGCCGAATCCACTAACAGGAGAAACGTTGGATGAAACACTAACCAGAGTGTCTCGACTGCAACTGACACCAATAATCGAGGACATGAACACTAAGGTACAAGGCTTTAATCGGGTAATGCAGACTCTAACCAGTGTTTCTCCCCTATTTCCCACTTTTTCAAAGTTTCAAGCCTCCAATTCAGCATCCTCTTCCATAATTTCACCCATAGTCACGGCCTTACCGTCCACCTTGTTTAATTCACCACTAGCAACCACCACGGTTCCAAACAAAAAGCATAAAGCACCTAAGCCACATGTCGCTACACCAAATGCCAAGAAGGCAAAGGTTATAGTGTCTAGCCAAGTCATCGTTGATCTCATCGGGGAGGATCAAACACAACCAATGGATACAGGAGCCCCAATTCAGGAGGAGCCAGTGACGGCCCCCCAGGTAACTCCAGAGCTACATATTTTCAACCCCTACTCATTTTTAAATATTCGTATATCTCCACCTCTCACTCTCCACTCATCGCCTCATACATCATTCACTTCCAAAGACCATTCAACCCAAACTCCATCCACTTCAGCCACCATTTCAGACCCGGTAAGAGAAAAAGGAAAAACAAATGGAGAACACGAAGCAGAGGTTAACTCTAGTAAAACCTTGGTAACTGAGGTTAACCAAACACTGGTTGAAAAGAGAAATTTTCAAGACCTTCTAAGTCAAGGTGGATCCTTCACTGTAGATATAACACCCTCGCCCAAAGAGTTGAACCCATTTCAAGAAGAAAACTTGATACGACAACAAATTCAGCCTACTCTAAGCATGGGTAACTTAAGCACTTCACCACCATGACAGACCCAGCCGACATCACCACAGGAGCACTCAGCTACGTCAATAGCCAGCAGTCAACCACTCTGGGAGAAACCGCTGAATTAAGATATGTTAGGGGCCGAGAGTATGCAGACCTGGGGACGGCACAACTATACAACTTTATTCAGCGAGCAGCACAGTAGGCCGAGGGCCTACACAACTACCTCCAGTAGAGGGTTGAGAAGCAATAGATATAGATCATCACGCTTATTGAAGAGCGTGATCAATTGAAGGTAGAAAATGATAACTTGCAATACCAACTGGAGAAGGTGACAGAGGTTTTTAGGGATCTTTGGCCAACCATAATGCCTCAGGATGACTATAGAGCAGGCGACATATTGGCTGGCACACTGGTCGAATGGTCAGCTCAAGTTAAAACAGCATGTTCGAATCTTAGAAGGGAGAATTGAGAACTGAAAGCAGCACTGGCAACCAGGCCAATTCTTCCAGACCCCACTGTCATATACACCGAGACAGTAACGAAAAAGCAAAAACAAGTAACCGGAATGCAGGAGACCCTAGGCACCATGGTGAAGGATGCCTATAACCTTCTCAAGCATTTGCACGAGTATTCAACATCACTGTCTATGAAGGCACAACCAATCTCGGAACAACTACAACAAGTATCCAAAGAAATATAGGAGCCACAGACCTCGATTGATCCGGATTTATGCAGGAACGCAACAAAATAAACATATAACCATAAATACAGAGATGCAGCGGAAATAATGTGTCATTTCATTAATAACATAAATATGCTTACAGACATAATGGAAATAAAATAGCTAGGGCGCTGGTAGCTATCTCTGAGAAGAGATGTGGCGGCTACAGGCTTCTGAACTGTGTTACAATGAGGCTTGAGGGCCTATTTATTATTGAGAAACAATGTAGAATCCGAAACGTCCAAAAACCTAACCATAGGAGATGAGGCGCCAAAATTGTGGGCGCCCGTTTGGGTAAATTGGTGGTTCAACTTCTCGGGGGCGTAACTTTGGCACCCGATATTCGTTTGATGCGCTCAATAGCTCGTTAGAAAGATCTATCCGAGGACTAAAACTTTCAGGATGAATTTTATTATCAAATTCGCTGGTAAAACGATACCCAAAAAAGGTCGTTTAGGGCCTAAAAACGGCTCCGGAAGTTCAGGACCCGAAAAACTACTAAAAATAGTAAGTTATGCTGCAACTTGAAAACTGAAAGAACTGATGATGGGGGTTCAAATGGAATATGTGGGTGGCCACCAATATCCACCTGGATCATTAAGCCCCCCAAAACGGCTCCGAGAGTGGAGGACCCGAAAACCTGCTAAAAATAGTAAGTTGTGCTGAATGTGAAAAGCTGCAAGAATTGATGGTGTTGGTACAAATGGAATAGGTGGGTGGCCACCGATATCCACCTAGATCATTCCTCCCTCCTTAGGAAGCAATGGTCCCCATTGCGTTGAGATCCTCCATGAGATGAGGAAAATTCTGTTGAACTGAGTATTAGATGTATTGAAGATGTCCTGGACCTGTGGTTGGACATGCTGGATGCGTTTAGTAAATTTGGTTTCTTTATTAGCCTTATATAGTACATGTTTGGATTTTGTATGTGTAGTTGCAAGATGTATGGCAACATCAAGCGATGGTGCGTTGGGAGTCAAATCAATGGAGTGCTTGTCCTGACAGTGTAGAGGAACCTTTATGAGTGAGAAGAAATTGTCATCGTATTCCTCCATAACTTTGTCCATCTGCTGCAGCCGTGCAAGGGAGCCCTGTTTCGAGGTTGTGGCCATAATATTCTTCTTTCCCTGTGAGTGAGTCGTAAGGAAAAATAATTTCCTGGTTTGGGAAACAATCTTACTACGTTGTTTTGCAGTAGTCAAAGAGATGACAGGAGGCAATACTACCTCTGGTATCTTGTACAAGTTATTTCCCAAAGTAATAATAACAGCACGAGGCCTAGACTCATACATATCATGTCGCCTCCACAAGTATGGTTGGCCCAATAATACAGCAGCTACATCAAGAGGAGCAACATCACACAATACCTCATCCGTGAATGGCTTGATACTGTATGGAAGGCGACACTACTGGCGGATGCGGAGATCTCTCCCTGGGTGGAGCCACCCGATGGTATACGACTGTGGGTGTGCTATGGTCGGTAGGCCGAGCCACTTCAAGACCTCTACTGAAATGAGGTTCTTTTGGCTTCCGCTATCGACGAGAAATTGTAGCGGAGAACCCTTTACCCACATCTGCAACTGGAAGAGGCGCTCCCCCTCCTCTAGATCCTCTGGACCCTCCTTCTGGATCTTGGTGGTGGAAACAATGGCACTGGAATCCGCATCAATGATCTGCTTCCCTTTTTCATTGCCTTTGTCTGGTTCTAACTCAGGATCAGAAAATGCATCTGATTCAGGTGCCTTTAGTTTGGCCACCAAAGATTGTTTGGCTTGACACTCGTTTGTGCTGTGAGTGGGGCTGTTATGAAAGTCACACCACTTCCCTGTGTCCTTCTTTGGATTTGTGGTGTTGTTCTGAGTCGCATTGCTTTGGCCTTGCCCCTTGTTCTTCGATTCGGGGGCACCTTTCAGATTCGCAGATCCAAAGTCTCGCTTCTTCTGCTTAAATTTCTGCTCGATCTTGGCAGCATAGCGATATGCCGTGCCAAGCGATGTAATGTCGAGGAATTCCATTTCCTCCTGAATGTGTTTGTGCAGACAGCCGCGGTACTTGAGCACCAAATGTCTCTCCGAATCTTTAATACCCAACTTTCTGTGCAGGGTATGGAACGGATTCGTCAGTTCGTGCACATCTTGATCCTTTTGTTGCCGCAGTGTGGTCCATTGGATGTATTTGTCCTCATAGCTCCCCACGGGGTAATATTGTTCCTTGATGCCGTCTCGGAAAGAATTCCAAGTGGGTGTGGCGAAGAACAGAGAGGGTTCCCCTTCGCCCTCTTGCTCACGGTAGGTTTCCCACCAGTCTTTGACATGGGGGGCAGCTTTAAGGAGTGCAAAAATAATCTTTTCTCGGTCAGAGAAGTCATGGACCGATAAATACCCTTCCATCAAATTTAACCATCTATCTGCGGCGTCTGCATCTATTTTTCCTTCAAATATAGGAATTTCATAGTTTACCTGTACCTTGAAGGGAGTGGCACCTCCAGAGTGGTTGTTGGATGTAGATGCGCCATATGTTGGCAGTCGTTGAACGTTTTGAGCAAAGTTATCCATCATCGAGTTCCCTTGTTTCTCAAGGGCCTCCTCGAGTAGTATTTTGATAGGATCTCCTGCTCCCTCGTCTTTCTTTTCTTCCGCCATGGGAGGTCGTCGGGGTTTGCGAGGCTGATCTTGCAAGGGTTCAACCAGATCAAGCCCTAACTCCTTATACCCTGACCGCGTTGGGGACATGCAAAGAAAAACAAAGAAAGAGCAGATCCGCTCTGATACCACTGATCTGGATTTATGCAAGAACACAACAAAATAAACACATAACCATAAATATAGAGATGCAGTGGAAATAATGTGTCATTTCATTTATAACATAAATATGCTTACAGACATAATGGAAATAAAATAGCTAGGGCACTGGTAGCTATCTCTGAGAAGAGATGTGGCGGCTACAGGCCTCTGAACTGTGTTACAATGAGGCTCGAGGGCCTATTTATTATTGAGAAACAATGTAGAATCTGAAACGTCCAAAAACCTAACCGTAGGAGATGAGGCGCCAAAACTGTGGGCGCTCGTTTGGGTAAATTGGTGGTTCAACTTCCCGGGGGCGTAACTTTGGCACCCGATCTTCGTTTGATGCGCTCAATAGCTCGTTAGAAAGATCTATTCGAGGAATACAACTTTCAGGACGAATTTGATGATCAAATTCGCTTGTAAAATGATACCCAAAAAACGTCGTTTAGGGCCTCAAAATGGCTAACGGCTCCGGAAGTTTAGGACCCGAAAAACTGCTAAAAATAGTAAGTTATGCTGCAACTTGAAAACTAAAAGAACTAATTATGGGGGTTAAAATGGAATAGGTGGGTGGCCACCAATATCCACCTGGATCATTAAACCCCCAAAAACGGCTCCAAGAGTGCAGGACCCGAAAACCTGCTAAAAATAGTAAGTTGTGCTAAATGTGAAAAGCTGCAAGAATTGATGGTGCTGGTCCAAATGGAATAGGTGGGTGGCCATCGATATCCAACTAGATCATTCCTCCCCCCTTAGGAAGCAATGGTCCCCATTGCGTTGAGATCCTCCATGAGATGAGGAAAATTCTGTTGAACTGAGTATTAGATGTATTGAAGATGTCATGGACCTGCGGTTGGACATGCTGGATGCGTTTAGTAAATTTGGTTTCTTTATTAGCCTTAGACAGTACATGTTTGGATTCTATATGTGTAGTTGCAGGATGTATGGCAACATCAAGCGATGGTGCGTTGGGAGTCAAATCAATGGAGTGCTTGTCCTGACAGTGTAGAGGAACCTTTATGAGTGAGGAGAAATTGTCATCGTATTCCTCCATAACTTTGTCCATCTGCTGCAGCCGTGCAAGGGAGCCTTGTTTCGAGGTTGTGGCCACAATATTCTTCTTTCACTGTGAGTGATTCGTAAGGAAAATTAATTTCTTGGTTTGGGAAACAATCTTATTGCGTTGTTTTGCAGTAATCAAAGAGATGACAGGAGGCGGTACTACCTCTGGTATCCTTTACAAGTTATTTCCCAAAGTAATAATAACAGCACGAGGCCTAGACTCATACACAGCATGTCGCCTCCACAAGTATGGTTGGCCCAATAATACAACAGCTACATCAAGAGGAGCAACATCACACAATACCTCATCTGTGAATGGCTTGATAATGTATGGAAGGCGGCACTACTGGCGGATGCAGAGATCTCTCCCTGGGTGGAGCCACCCGATGGTATACGGCTGTGGGTGTGCTATGTTCGGTAGGCCGAGCCACTTCACGACCTCTACTGAAATGAGGTTCTTTTGGCTTCTACTATCGACGAGAAATTGCAGCGGAGAACCCTTTACCCACATCTGCAACTGGAAGAGGCGCTCCCCCTCCTCTGGATCCTCTGGACCCTCCTTCTGGATCTTGGTGGTGGAAACAATGGCACTGGGATCCGCATAAATGATTTGCTTCCCTTTTTCATTGCCTTTGTCTGGTTCTAACTCAGGATCAGAAAATGCATCTGATTCGGGTGCCTTTAGTTTGGCCACCAAAGACTGTTTGGCCCGACACTCGTTTGTGCTGTGAGTGGGGTTGTTATGAAAGTCACACCACTTCCCTGTGTCCTTCTTTGGATTTGTGGTGTTTTTCTGAGTCACATTTCTTTGGCCTTGCCCCTTGTTCTTCGGTTCGGGGGCACCTTTCAGATTCACAGATCCAAAGTCTCGCTTCTTCTGCTTAAATTTCTGCTCGATCTTGGCGGCATAGCGATATTCCGTGCCAAGTGATGTAATGTCGAGGAATTCCATTTCCTCCTAAATGTGTTTGTGTAGACAGCCGCGGTACTTGAGCACCAAATGTCTCTCCGAATCTTTAATACCCAACTTTGTGCGCAGGGTATGGAACAGATTCGTCAGTTCGTGCACATCTTGATCCTTTTGTTGCCGCAGAGTGGTCCATTGGATGTATTTGTCCTCATAGCTCCCCACGGGGTAATATTGTTCCTTGATGCCGTCTCGGAAGGAATTCCAAGTGGGTGTGGTTGAGAATAGAGAGGGTTCCCCTTCGCCCTCTTGCTCACGGTAGGTTTCCCACCAGTCTTTGACATGGGGGGCAGCTTTGAGGAGTGCAAAAATAATCTTTTCTCGGTCAGAGAAGTCATGGACCGAGAAATACCCTTCCAGCAAATTTAACCATCTGTCTACAGCGTCTGCATCTATTTTTCCTTCAAATATAGGAATTTCAAAGTTTACCTGTACCTTGAAGGGAGTGGCGCCTCCAGAGTGGCTGTTGGATGCACATGCGCCATATGTGGGCAGTCGTTGAAGGATTTGAGCAAAGTTATCCATCATCGCGTTCCTTTGTTTCTCGAGGGCCTCCTCGAGCAGTATTTTGATAGGATCTCCTACTCCCTCATCTTTCTTTTCGTCCGCCATGGGAGGTCGTCGGGGTTTGCGAGGCTGATCTTGCAAGGGTTCAACCAGATCGAGCCCTAACTCCTTATACCCTGACCGCGTTGGAGACATGCAAATAAAAAAAAAAAAGAGCAGACCCGCTTTGATACCATTGATCTGGATTTATGCAGGAACACAAAAAAATAAGCACATAACCATAAATACCAAGATGCAGCAGAAATAATGCGTCATTTCATTAATAACATAAATATGCTTACAGACATAATGGAAATAAAATAGCTAGGGCACTGGTAGCTATCTCTGAGAAGAGATGTGGCGACTACAGGCCTCTGAACTGTGTTACAATGAGGCTTGAGGGCCTACTTATTATTGAGAAACAATGTAGAATCCGAAACTTCCAAAAACCTAACCGTAGGAGATGAGGCGCCAAAACTGTGGGCGCCCGTTTGGGTAAATTGGTGGTTCAACTTCCCGGGGGCGTAACTTTGGCACCCGATCTCCGTTTGATGCGCTCAATAGCTCGTTAGAAAGATCTATCCGAGGAATAAAACTTTCAGGATGAATTTGATGATCAAATTCGCTTGTAAAATGATACCCAAAAAACGTCGTTTAGGGCCTCAAAACGGCTAACAGCTCTGGAAGTTTAGGACCCGAAAAACTGCTAAAAATAGTAAGTTATGCTGCAACTTGAAAACTGAAAGAACTAATGATGGGGGTTCAAATGGAATGGGTGGGTGGCCACCAATATCCACTTGGATCATTAAGCCCCCCAAAACGGCTCCGAGAGTGGAGGACCCGAAAACCTACTAAAAATAGTAAGTTGTGCTGAATGTGAAAAGCTGCAAGAATTGATGGTGCTGGTCCAAATGGAATAGGTGGGTGGCCACCGATATCCACCTAGATCACCGATGGCCTGAACCAGCTGTACAACTAGGCAGAGGAGCTAGAGAATAAGATACAAAGGATTGAGGAAAAATCAGCAGCTACGAGATAGGTCCTCCAAGAATTGAGACAACCAGTGAAGCTTACTTCACAAACAATACCGCAGATGGCAATTGAGGCCGAGATCAAAAATGTGGAAGTATTTAGCAAGTTGTCGGTCGTCTCAGGAGAAAAGAAAGTAGAGAAAGTCACCACAGAAATGGACCTTCTCATGAAAGGATGGCAACAGGCCATGGTCGACTTCACCAAACTCAAAGCATCATCATTGGCAAAGGTCCTCGAGTTAGGGCCCTTGTTTGGACAAGGAGAGGAAAAGGAGAAGGCAGGGTCAGCCACGGAGTCAAGCAGACAGATGGAGATCGAGGCAGTAGAAATAAATTGACTTGGGATGAGCCAATAGCGTGTGGTCGAGGCCTGTTGGGCCCTTGTTTTGAAAATATAATGGTTTTGGGTCACGGATAATAGGTGGAAGAGTGCAACCACGGTAGATAGAGAGTTGTCACAGTTGCGAAGAGCTAAAGATCAGGTGGTGCGAATATGCGGAAGCTAGCACAGATGGCAGAAGGGAGTGACAAGAACAAACAACGGAACTCCCAATGGTCATGGATATGCAGCAAACAACAGAATGGAAAAGAAAGGAAAACTGTCAGTCGCATTGGAAAAGGAACAAATAGGCAGTCGGCCAGCGTAGACGAAGAGGTTGGTGCAGTGGAGAGCAGAAGAAGAGAACCGTAGGAGTGCTATGTTCACTCTGGTCATTCTGATTGTTCCGTTCACTATGTTCTTTCTGTTTGTTCTATGTGATGATATTGTAATTAGTCTTGCCAAGATCGCTCTAAGGAGCATTGTAACTGTCTACTACTGTTAATGCAATATACTCTTATCTGGGTTTGATGGTCTGAGTTCTGTAATGTGTATCTATTTAAGATGAATGTATTGGTCACTTTAAAAAAAAAAAATTCCATCCTGAATGTCTTTATGAGTAGCATCTTGTGCAAAGTAGTTAAACTGGTTCAGGGTACGTAGTTCTGTCTGTTTCATTCTATAGTTGCGACTAGAAATATCTGATCTATTCCTAACTTACTAAGGTCATGGCACGCCTCGGGTGAGACTCACTACTCTTTGGAGTAGAGTGAAAATGTCAGCGTTGTGCTAGACTACTGCGAAAAACTTGTTGGCCTCCATCCTGAACCTAGGTCTTGCTCAGATATCTTCTTTCTTGCCAACACCTTTTCTGATTTGAGCTAATCTCTGATGTTCCCAAGAGTGTTTTGTAGTTTCTGTACACTCATGGATTTATTTGTCATTATTGAATACAACATTTCACCAGCTTGTTTGTGAAATTCTATTTGATTAATTGGATGAAGATCTTCTGCTTGAACTTCATATGATGCCTTTTCATAATCAGCTAATGATTTGGGATATTTGACTTTTGGTTGTAGGAAGGTCATTTTCATCTTCCTGGCCTTGTAGTCAAAAGCAGAAAGCAATCTACTTTGGTCACTGGGTGACTTCTTCCAGTACTGTGTGTATGTATTAGCCTTCAAGGCTTCATTTCTGATCTTGATCTCTTTATATTTCTACATAATTTCCATCTCCTTCTCTATTGGTTTGCTGGATGAGGATAGTTCAACAATCTGTTGTTTTTGAATCATTTGAGTGTTTGAAGTTGAAGGCTAGTGTGTTTTTTCATTAAATACAGGTGGTGCATTATCTTTCACCACTGTATCAATATCAATTACTTCAATTGTTCCCACTTCCTCATTTATAGGATTTAGTTTTGGCTTCTTCATGTACATCAATTTAAATTTGGTGTCAGTGGTAGTCTCTGCAGTGTATGATCCTTCTTCTCTGATTCTTTTTGAGTTCCTATCTTCTTGGGCTGGAGTCTACAAGATTTGACTAGTATCACCTTGCTTCTCTTCCTATGTCAAGGTGTTCTCCAACCATTCATACTGCTTGGAGTACTTCTCTATGTTTGGTTTTTTCTCATGTACATAAGGAGTTAATTTACATTTAACTCTCAATTTTCTTATTACTCCTAGAGGATCATAATACCACTAAAATTTCTGAGTAAACTTAAACTCTTGCAAATTTCTTTATGCCTGTGGACCTACATCTCTACTATTACAAATAAAATGGCCAACCTGATTCTTAGTCTTAAATTGTGTCTTCTTTTTGGCTGCCAAGAAATTGACTGCATCAAAATCAATGATCTGCCTAATATACTCAAGGGAAAATAAACTCATTGGGAGGGATTTGGGCAGCTTATATGGAAATATTTGATCCATATACCCTAATATCTATATGGTTCTGATAAAGGTACCAATCTCCTTTCCTACTATGCTCTGATAATTGTAAGACCTTCTTAATTTCCTCACTGATTCTTGGTTGATTGTTGTTGTTCAGCATGTTGACCATAGGATAAATGAAAGAATCAATGAATTCTATATAGGTGGACTGTGTTGAGTCTTTTCTAATTAATGGAGTCTAAAATATTACTGATCGTGGGTTACCTTCAACATCAAGATTTTGAAGGTTGATGGCAAATTTCTCAGACTAAAAGTATAGAAACATGTGGAATAAAACTAAGGAATACTTGAAGACACCTTCCTCAAGCATTTTTACCAAATGTTCATGAATTGAGTCAGAAAGGTACTGGGAAAAATTGAAAATGGTATCAGGAGGATGAATAAGTGTGAAAGTGGATAGGAAACCCAAGACTGAAGCATCAACATGCTCATCAATAAAATAACCCAAAACGCAGGATAACATTGTGATAATGTGCCTGGTTCTCTCAAAAAATATTGTAGATGGGTAAGGAGGATTTGTCTTGGGAGTTTCTACATATGAAGGCATGAAATTTTGGCATATCTAGAACCTCTTGGGGAATTCCAGATTCAGGTATAACTATATAAGGTTCTCAATGGACAAAAGGGTTTCATCTGGCCTAGGTTGGATCTACAGCATTTGGTTGATTGACTCAGTTGTGATAGTGAATAGAATTTCTTTTCCAGGGGTAATTAAGGCTCTCTGGTGAGGGAAATAGAAATATTTATAGATTCTAATCACTTCTGGGCATTGGAAATTCTGTGGGAAAACATACTTTGGAAAATTAGACTCCCAAATGAAAACTTCATCAACTTGGTCAATGGATTTGTCATGGCTCCAGCAGTGGATCTTAAGAAGATTAAACTCAGTGACAGTGTCATTAATTTTAAAATATTTTTCTACCAAGGGAGTGTGTTCTAAATCTACAACTGGAGGTTGCAGGGGATTTACAGTTACACTACCTTTGGAAGCCATTGTTTATTTTATTTTACTCAATTGATTAATCTTTGATTCAAGAAATAGACTCTGGCCTCTTAAGAATGTTGTGAAATATTTTTACAATGTGAAAAAGGGTTTAAGAGGAAATAGGGGCCTTTCTATGGTCTGAAAACGTTTAAACTGATCAAATTTTACTCTTTGTGATCAAAAACAGTCTTAGGATCTCATAATTTTGTGAAAAGAAATCTAGGTTCTACAGAAAATAATTGGAAGGCAAGAGGGATTTCTTCAGGTCTACAGAGGCTCCTAAGTGATTCAATTACTTATTAATTTCTCTTTAGATTAAGTACAAGTCTTTTCTTTGAATAATACATAGATAAAATGAATATTTTAAGTTTGCAGAAGGGGTTCTGAGGTTACGGAAGCTTTCTGAAGCTCGACTAGTCTTTATAGTGCTTCAAATCAAGTTCTGCACTGGTTGTAGCAGCAAATAGTTAAATTTTGTTTGAAATTTGGTTTAAAATAGGGTCGGTAGCAATTCTTTAGGTCAGCAATGGCTCTGTTTGCATGATTTTGTAACAGAGATGGTAAAAAAGGTTTGGAAAGGGTGGTTCTATGGGTTTTTAACAAACAATGATTAACAATGAATGCGCAGGGTTAATTCAAATGGGTAGGATGGTTTTCGCAATGGGAAAGAATACAACCCAGTGGTTTTTGCATGGGTGAAAGGTGATATAATTTTGATGGATGCGATCGAATGGAATAGCGCCATTTAGCCAGGAGCGGGGCTCCGAAAACCATGCATTTCACAAGGTCTGAGGAATGCTAACTATCAGGCAATGGGATGTGCAAAAGAGGTTATTTTTTGTTGGATTAGATCAATCAAGATCTGACGATTGGGCAAATGCGACGGAATCATTGGGTTTTGATAGGCGTGGGGCTCGATTTTAAAGATAATGTGAGTTATATGATATATGCTATGGCTTAATGTATATGGTCGGGGTTTATAATAGGTGGACCCAAAATAAATCAAACTTGGGGGAATTAAACTATAATTTATAAATAAAATAAGGGGTTTGGGGATAATATATATGCGGGAATTAATTTTAAATACGGAATAAATGTATATAATGGGAATTAATAAATAAAGTTAGTTAAATGATTAAAATGAATGGGGGGGTTAAATATACTAAGTTTAATGTAAAAACTGATATCGGGAAGGAATTTCTTCAATGTAGGACCCGATATATCACTTTTTTAAATAAATACTTAGGATAAAGGTATTTTGGGTATTTTTGAATAAAAATGGAAGTTAATAAAGGTTTTTTTTACTTTTCCAAAGGAAAATTTTCATTTTAACTTAGGAAAAGGGGTTTTGTAAGGGAAAAAAGAGTGAAGTAGGGGGAAAGGGTTAAAATGAAAGGGAGTGGGTATTTTTACAAGGGAAAATGATTTCAAAGGGAAATTAGGAAGTATGAAAAGACCATTTTCTGCTATCCATGCCTTGTGAAAACTACTTTTACCTACCCATCAGCTACCCTAACATTTTTTCTTTATTTCTTTGGGTGCATTTGAACTTGCAGGCCCTTATTCATTTTTTTTAATAGCAAACTATCTAATTCTAACCTTATTACTTCCAAGGGCTCAGATTAAACTGTTGAGCTCCTTATTATTTTCTACCTAACTATTGATCTACCAAGATTAAGCAGTTTGGCTAGATCTTTATTCTCTATATATCAGCATGAAATTTAAAACATGAAAGGTCAAGATTAGACAGTTTGAATTTCATGGATTGTGGCATTTTTAACAGGCTGCACACAATCTTATTTTGCAAAGTAAATTAAAGTAAAAAGTAGTAGCATTTGAATTTGCATCACTTTCATAATCTATTTTTATCTCCTTTTTTTGGGGGTTCATTTTTAATATTCTTTTGGATCCTTTTCTTTCAGCCCTTTGATTTTTCTTTTAGGACTTTTACCCTCTTTAAATTTTTAATTTTTAATATGGGAAAACAAATTTTCAGAAAGAAAAGTATGTACATATTACAAGGCTAATAAAAGTCAATTCAAAATTATAAATCCTATTATTATAGGACCCTAACAGTGGCTCCACTTGGGGATGGCATTTCCTGGTGAATGTCAAGATCTTTAAGATCAGTAGCCTTGAAATTTGATTGTGATGGCCTTGAAATTATTTTCTGAGCTCTATATTATTCATACTTATGATATTTTGTCTTTCAAAGCTTATGGCCTTCTCTCTGGGCTTCAACTTTGCAAGAAAAACATCCAATCCAATCTAAACTCTGCAATGTTATTTACAATGAGCAAAGTGAACTATTTTTATTCCGGGGAATAGTAATGCTTCAGCATCCTACCATTGATAGGTCCACCTAGCAGGTCTGATCCATCCAACTCCTTCAAAAATAATGCATTGTTACCTCTGTAACCATAAATGACATAGGGACCTTTCCATAGGAAATCAAATTTACCATGTTTACCTTTCTCATCTCTCCTGGAATCCCACTTAAGAAATGTTTCACGTATGTAAAAATCATCTTCCTTAGTCTTCTTGTCAAATATCTTTTTAATCTTCTCTTGAAAAAATTGTGACTTGACATAGACTTCTTCCCTGGTTTGCTGCAAGTGTATGGACTGATTTATCCTTCTCTGTATATCATTGGTTTCTACCTGCAAGTCTTGGATCATCTTCATCACTGGCACTCCTAAATAGGATGTAAGAACAACATCCATGCCATATACAAGCTGATAAGGGGATGTACCAATAGACTTCTTTGTGGTGAGTTTGTCTGCCCGTAAGGCACTAAATAACCTTTTGTTCCAGGTCTTCTTATTTTCTTCTAGCAGTTTCTTGATGATATTAACAAGGCTTTTATTTGAAGATTCAGCAAGACCATTACCTTGAGGGCAATAAGCAGTGGAATGTCCAAGGCTAATGTGGTATTTTTTACAGAAGTCAATCATTTTCTTAGACTTGAAAGCAGCTGCATTATCAGTAATGAGATTTTGGGGACATCCAAATCTAGACAGTATATTGTTTTCTAGGAATGAGATTATGACTGAATCAGTGGCTTGCCTAAAAGGAATGGCTTCTATCCACTTGGTAAAATAGTTTGTGGCTATCAAAATCCATTTGTGTCGGGATGAGGAGGGTGGGTGAATTTCACCAATGAAGTCTAGACCCCATTGTTGAAAAGGCATTTATGTGGAGATGGGTTTAAGGGGTAAAGGTAGTATATTTTTCTTCCCTTCAAAGATTTGGCATTTATGACAGGAGGTCACATACTTACTTACATCTGCAAAGAGAGTGGGCCAGTACAAACCAGCCCTCAAGATTTTATCTATAGTTGATTTCCAGTAAAGCTGTCCTCCACAGTCACCTGCATGAAACTCTTTCATAACTTTATCAGCTTCATATTTAAGTAAAAAATTCAATAAAATTCCACCATGATCTTTCCAAAATAGAGCATTATCTATGATACAAAATTTCAATTCCTTTAACTTTAAAAATCTAGCTTTAGTTCTTGACAATCCAGGAGGAGCTTGTAAATTTATTAATACAAATACTACATCTGCATACCATGGTGAATCTAAAAAGGCTTCACTGATCTGTGGAGTCACCATCTCTTCCTGATCATCTAATTGGGAAATCAAATTTATATCTAAGGCTTGACAGTTCGATTCAGCCATGCATTTGGCTAAAACTTGGCCTTTAATGAGTTTGTTGGGCTTAATTTCCATGTCATATTCCAAAATGGTGGCAATCCACTTGCCTCTCTTACCATCAGGCCCATTCTGAGTCAGAATGTCCTTTACTATTGAATTTGGAACATATTCTATGATGTGTGAATACAATATGTATACTCTCAAGTCTTTGATAGCCTTCACTAAAGTTAGTGTCTGCTTTTCCATTATGTTATAATTCAGTGTGGTATCTCTTAGTGATTTTTTGAAAAAAAGAAATGAGTTGTTCATAGCCCTAATCATTTTTCTGCAGTAATACTGCAGCAATAGTATGTTCTAAAGAAAAAGAAAAAATAATGAAATCTTTTTTGAAATTAGGACTTATTAGGACTAGTGTTTTTGTAAGGGATTGTTTGATTGATTCAAAGGATTTTTTGGCCTCTACTGTCCATTTAAGTGCTGAGTCTTTCTTCAACATGTTATTGACTTCTCTAATTAATTCTGCTAAGTTTGAAATGAATCTTCTGAGAAAATTGATTTTACCTAAGAAAGCCTGCAATTCCTTAATATTCCTAAGATGGCTTATGTTCGAAATGGCCTCTATTCTAGCTGGGTCTATCCAAATTCCCTCTTTTGATATTATATGTCCTAATAGTTTACCTTCTTCAAGTCTAAAGAGAGTCTTTTTGGGATTCAAATAGATACCAAATTTCCTGCATTTGATAAACACTTGTCTCATATGATCTAGATGTTCATTGTCAGTTTTTAAAAATATAGTTATATCATCTAGATATATAACAAGGAAATCATGAATTTCTTTGGCAAAAGCTATATCCATAGCTCTTTGGAAAGTGGCTCCTGCATTCATCAATCCAAAAGTCATTTTCAAATACATGAAAGTACCCCATGGAGTAGTAAATGCTATCTTAGGTTGGTCTTCTTTTTGAACTAAAATATGGTTGTATCCAGAGAATCCATCAAGCAATTAAATCTTGGATGAACCAACCACCCTTTGTAAAACATGATCCATCTTGGGGAGAGGGTAGTTATATTTTAGGGACACCTTATTTAAGTTCCAAAAATCAACACAAAGTCTGATTTCCCTTGTTTTTTTCCTAGTGGCAACTAGGTTTGAAACCTAATCAGAATATAGGTGCAATGATCTGAGCTTCATACATCCTCTTAACCTCTTTTTCAATTAAAGGCATTAAAACTAGATTGATTCTTCTAAGCTTATGTTTGAAAGGTTTTTGATCTTCTTTTATAGGTATTTTTTGTTGTATTATGCTAGTGTCATAATATTTTAAGTCTTCATAACTCCATGCAAATACATCCTGAAATTCCCTAAACAGAGCTATGTATTTCAGTTTTTCTTCTTGAGGTAAGGCTTTGGAAAGTTTCATGAGTTTAGGCCTTTTTTTTGTTCCTATATTTCATTCTTCTATATCTGATCTTAATGGTTCCATATTTGGTTTTCTTGCAACGTCATTTGAATCAAAAAGATATTCTAATGGGGCTAATCCCTTAAGTAAAAAGTTATTCTTAAGGTTTAAAATGTCAGAATCATCATCTGCTAATTCTTATATTTCTACCTTTTCTAAATTATCTATTTCTACTTGAGTGAATTTAGTGGGTTCAATGAAATCTAAATTATTTACATCTATCTCACTATCTATTTTATAATCTATTGTACAATCTGTATCTATGTTACAATTATAGAATTCTCTCTCGGCATTCATAAAATGATGTATTTGACTATCCTGTGTCAAAATTTTCCATTATTTTAAGTTGGTTGGTATAGTAGGCCTGTGTCTTACCTTTGTTGTATATTGATTATTTGGCTGAAAAGGAAAATTGCAGGTGCTAGCAAAAGTTGCTAAACTGTGAGCCTGTATGTTCTATTTTCTAGGAATTATAGCAAAGTCACATTCAAGAAATTATTTAATCATAACTAAAAAAAAATCTCTGTATTGGCTTAATCTAGGATTATATACAAAAAATTCCCCTCTAATTTTTTTTACAATTAAATCAGAGTCTCCCATGATAGAAACTCTTTTGCCTCCTAAATTTCTAACAATCTGTAGTCCTAAAATCAAAGCTTCATACTCAGCCCTATTTTTTGTACATTTAAATTTTAATCTAAAGGCATGACCTTATGAATGATTGTTTTCCACGTTATGAATCCAAACTCCTTCTCCTGCTCCTAATTTGTTCACTGAGCCATCAAAATCTAGGTGCCACATTGATTCATGAAATATGTTGTCACTATTTGGTTCTTTCTTTCTATTTTAATTCTTTGTTGTTCTCTGTACCAGAATCAGAATTACATAAAATGAAAGAGTCCATATCAGTAGGTGTAGAATAAATAGGATAGTTTCGAGGTCTTTCTACACTACTAAACATGTACTTCATTAGATTCTCTCTATAAAGTTTCTTGGGTTGACCAAATACTAAAATAGTGGCATAAGACATGTCTAATTGTAGAGATCCCTGTATTTTTGCTCCCCATGAGTGAGATAACAACATTCCATCCTTAGGAGGGATATAAGCTACTACAATATCCATGACGATGCTTTTTCCTGGGTATTGGACTAAAGTGACACATAGATATTTGATTAAACCTAGACATTTCACTTTACTAGAATCAAATGAGAAAATATCTTTATAAGGTCTAGTGATGTCTAAATTTAAAGTTTCCATAATGGCTTTTGGCATTAAATTATGCGAGGCTCCTGAATCTAGCATAGCATTATGTAAAATTTGATCATGAACAATCAAGCTAATGTAGAGAGGAGGAACTCCTCCTTCTTGGTGTTTTCCATTTACCTCAGGACCAAATATTAATTTTGGTTGGTCATCATTCAAATTAACAGTCTTCTCCTTCGTTCATGTTTAATGTGTCAGTGTTTTTTTATTTGTATAAATTATGCTTAACTAACTCTGTTAAAGGAATTGGTATCTTCAGTTTGTAAATTTTAGTTTGGATGTTGAATGGGGCTTGTGTTTTTCCTAACTGAATGACTTCTTCATTACTAATTGTAGATTGAGTGTGTTTCTCTTCTTTTTCTACAGTTGGTTTTTCATTTTCTGTTTGTGTTTCCACTGTTTTACTGTTTTTTATCTTCTTTTCAAGGACAGTTTGAGTTGCAGTGGTAACTTTGGCAGTTTTGGGAGTTTCAAGAACCGTTTTGGTGGCAGTTGTTTTGGGATCAGCTGATTGATGATCATCAGCAGATGTTTTTGGATCAGAAATTATTGTTTTAGCAGAATTTGTTGTCTTAGCAGCAGCTAATTTTTGAGAATCAGCTGATGTTTGAGAAACAGTATCTGTAATGTCAACAATTTTAGGACTATGTACAATTTTTGGACTAGAAATTTTCTGATTAGGATTTAAATTTTTCTTATTTGAACTATAGTTTTGTTGGGTTTCCCTAGGGAGGATTTGCAGTATTTTGGTTGTAGGAGCTTCTACTATTTTCTTTGTTTGATTTTGGGCAGATTTATTAGTAGGGGCTTCTATATTTTTCTTACTCCTAAGGTTATATTGCTTGTGAACTTCATTAATGGAAAACTCATAACCTTGCTTATAATCGAAAGACTCTCCAAATTCTAACTGTAATTGTTGTAATTCATATAATTCTTGTTCTTCTTGTGTAAGAAAAAAGGTATTATCATCATTAATGCCCATTAGATTAATCTGAGTGTCTTCATCATCTTCGTTTTGGTGAGAACTTTCAGCACAGTTCTCTTGGAAAGGTGGTCTTATTGTTTGATCAGGTGTTGATTCTCTAGATTTACCAATGTTGGTGTTTTTTCTAAAGTTGGGATTTATTATTTGAGGTCCTTGTTGTTGATTATCCCGCTGTGGTTTCCTTTCCATACTTTCTATTCTATCCATCATTTTCTCCATCACTTTTGCTAAACTATCTATTTTTCTATCTGATGTAGATTTTTCCTCTTTTATTGTTACCCTTCTTTCATTTCTCATTATTTCTCTCCTGGCTAACAAATTGGCTTCTACACTAACTGCTATGTTTTTCATTTTCTCTAGTGTTTCTAGGTTCCTTTCCCTCAGTTGGTATGACATATCCATATCAAAACCATCAGGAAATTTGAGTAATACTAGATCTGGTGGGGGTTTAATGTTTACTATAATAGAATTATAGATAATGTTGAATCTAGTACAATAATATTGAACTGTTTCATTAGGTCCTCTTTTTATGTGTTCATAATCAGACAAAATTTGTAATGGATTCTTCTTTTTCTCCCATCTACTGATAAAAAATCTATGGAAGGCTTCTAAATCAGCAATATGATTTGCAGGTAAAGCTTTAAACCATTTTTTTACTTCTCCAGCTAAAGTTTGGGCAAAAAGTCTCATTTGGACATCAAATTCATCAATTTCATTCGGTTCAAAATAGTCGGTCATTTTGTTAACATGTAGTTGTGCAGTATATTGACTGATTCCGTCAAATTAATGGAGTTTTCTTTGATAACCTTGGGGCATGTTATGTAACTTCCCTAGTAGGACCAAAGAAGCATATCTGGCAGCCATAGCTAAGATTCTGGCTGGACTAGGAGGTAAATGTGTGGTGCTTGATGATGAGGTTGAGGTACGTGCATATGAAGTCAGTACACTAGAATATGAACTGGGAGATGTGGTTGAAGGGCTTGAAAATGTAGTAGAAGTACTAGAGGATGTACTTTCACTATTAGGGATGGAAATAAAACTATAGGTTGAAGAGGAAGCTTAGGAATGAAGGATTTAGTGGAATGAGGTGTAGTGGAAATAATAGATGAGGTGGTACTAAATAAATTTGAATTTATAGACTCTAAATGACTAGTAGAAGGCTTATGGGGTATAGGCAGATAAATAAGTCAATTCAAATGAATGCTAAAAATAAGTTTCATCAATTTCCTTAATCAAAGTTGTAGTTAAAGCATCAAGTTTATCATATACCTCTAGATACTTTTCATCTGAATCAAGTGAAACAGTTTCCCTCTTAGTTTCAATAAATGAAATGAAATTAGGATCTATTACACTATTATATATGTCACTTTCTGATTTATTTTTAAACAAATATTGCTCAAAATATAAATCAAATTCAATGTCTTGTAAACTTGATAATTTATTGGGAAGAGAATTTTCTTTGATCAATGAATTTTTATTACCTAAACTTTCTACTTTTTTTTTTCTTTAAAATTTTGTTAGGATTATCTACTATTATAGCAGGATCTGGATCTGGATTAGACCTCGTATAGTATATTCTTCTGGAAGCCAAAATTTCAATTTGAATGAAAATTTTACTCACAACCCTTTAAAACAATCTTAAGATGAAAAGATAAGTAAAATCATTTCCTTTAAGATTTATTTTAAACACTGAGGATTGGTTAGCTCCCCAGTATGGTCGCCAGTATGTTATCACTCTAATAAGTCTCAAGGGTTGTGTATATTTTGGTTTAAATAATATTAGAGGTAACCACAAACCTACTTTTAAGCCTTAGGATCTAGCCTTGCTAATGCTCAGAGAGGGTTCTCTCTATATGATTTACCTTTGTTGATTTTAGTTGATTTTAGGCTACTTATGTAGGATTACTTGAGATTTTGATTTTGTATTTGGTTTGGTTTGGTTTGGTTTGGTGGTGGAATCACTAGCTCAAATGGATAATGTAGGTTTTCATTCAATTGGGTAAATGGAGTTAATGTATTAAGCAGCAGGACAGAATCAAGGTCAAAAGCAAATGTTTACAAGGCAATATAGTTGGGTCATTTCATATCTTCAGGCTGGATGGTGAAATGGTTTCAACAGGATGAGAGAGTAATTGAGGATTATCATATCTGGATAATGAGTGAAAATATAGAGGTCAATCGAAAATAGGGGGCAATTAAGAATTCCCTAATCTAGATATCAAAATAAAACATATAAATGATAAACAGTTCAAGACAGAGTGTATTTAAACATATTCTGTAATAACATTCATGTTATATCATTTATATTAAGAAAACATATAAGAATGTGAAAAACATCATAAATTGACAAAGAACAAGTGAAAATACTTCACTAAAGTGGCTCAACACATGAATCCTGTAATATGATGCTTTATTGCTCATTCTAGTCTGCTGACTTGAAAATGGTACGAAGAACCCTCAGGTTTCAGCTCAGTATAGCTATAGAAATGTTTAGCAATTGATCCACACTCAATACTTCGAAATGTGAAGTATTTATACAAAAAATCTTACAAAATATCCTAAAACAAACTTAGGAAATATTCATGGGAAAATAAATATCTTCTTGCAAGAAGATAGAGATAGCTATCTAACTAATGCAAGGTGTCCCTGCTTTTATTAAATTTGTTGTTTGTTGTCTTTAATTTGTTGTTGATTTTTCTCTTTTCTATTTGCTCAATGAAGGCTGAAGTTGAGTGTCCTTTACGGTGGAAATATTTCACTCTGATTTGTCATCTCTTATTTGACTTTAACTCTAACTTTCACATGATACACTTTAACTTTGATACTCTTTAACTGTCCCTGTTTTCACTTCAAACTGTCACTGTTTTTTTTAACCTTTTGACTGTTCTGTGTATTGTTTTACCTTCATAGTAAATCAGTAAAATTTTCCTAGTCTTCTGTATTTAGTAATTTTATCTTCACCATCCTTCTGAATATTTCATCTGCCTCTATATATTTTGAAAATTTAGGCTTGTTGACAAATAGGTTTGTAGGTAAAAAAGATATTCAAAATTCTTGTAGAGAAATTTCCCTATTGAAATTCCTTGTGAAGAAGGAAGGTTAGCTTGATCCTTGGCCACGTCTCTCATTTTCTTATCATAATCCTCTATTTTCATCAATTTTTCATGAATAACTAGAGGATTTGGAAGGCCTTTTTGCCTCAGAATGTCAAACTTCATCATAAATCTATTTATGGCAACCTCCATGTTCTGAAATTTTTCTTCTAGCTGAATCATTAAATTCCTTTTTGAAATTACTTTCCTGAGCTCAATAATGGTATATGTTTTGTCACTAATCCCAATCTCTTCTAGTTCTTGCTTATTCTTGGAATTGAGGAATTTGATGATTTCATTAGCCTCTTCTGGCTTCTTGCCAAATTCTTCTTTTATCTTCTGGATGGCTTCTCCTGCTACTTTGATGAGATATTCTTGTTCATAAATCACATGAATTGATGGCCAAATATCATTGACAGATTAAATGATATTGGCCCATAGTTGTTGCTTGGTTTGTGCCATTAGTTCTTTCAATGCTAGATCTTTCTCTAATTTCTTCAATTTCTCTGTAAATTTTTTTGCTTTTTGTTCTTCATTCTTGTGCATAATCTAAGAAATTTTCCTTTCATCCTCCGGAATTTTCAGCTATTCTTTAAGTCTGTTGATTTCATTTGTCTGAATAAACATGTCATGCATTTCTTTAATTAACTTACTTGCTTCATCAGTTGGGTGTGTTGTTGATGTAGATGACTATGTTGCTGAAGTAGTTTCTGAGGTGATAGGAAGTGTTTTAGCCATTGGGACTGTAGGGGCCAATTATTCAGCTAATGTAGAAGGCATAGTTGTTGTGACTATAGGAATAATAGTGACAGGAAATTCTTTTGATCTAGCCTTTTTCTCTTGGACCAACTTGTCCAGTTCATTCTCCATTTCTTTAATTTGGGTATTCAACTGAAGAATGAGATTCATCATCTCATATTTTTGGTTTGCATCCTGTAATACTTCCTTTGCCTGAGGATGTTCAGTGGAGGCATCTTGAGTTGCTTCTTTAATGCAGCAATGTCTACATTTTTCTGTTTTATCATTTCATCTGCAACTTTTAGATTATTAGGATCATATCCTACTTCAATAATCGAATCTTCCAGTGATTTGATTCTATTATCCTTAGCCTGTTAGGATGCATTTTCTAATTTGAGCTGATCTCATATGTTCCCAAGAGTGTTTTACAGTTTTGTGCACTCATGGATTTATTTTTCATTGTTGAATACAACATTTCACCAGCTTTTTTGTGAAATTCTATTTGCTCAATTGGATGAAGATATTCTACTTGAACTTCATATGATGTCCTTTTATAATTAGTTGATGATTTGGCATGTTTGACTTTTGGCTGTAGGAAGGTCATTTGCATCTTCCTAGTCTTGTATTCAAAAGCATAAAGCAATATGCTTTGGTCACTGGGTGACTGCTTCCAGTACTGTGTGTATGTATTAGCCTTTAAGGCTTCATTTCTGATCTTGATCTCTTTATATTTTTGCATAATTTCCATCTCGTTCTCTACTAGTTTTCTAGATGAGGATACTTCAAAACTGTGTTGTTTCTGAATCATTTGAGTGTTTGAAGTTGAAGGTTGTTGTGTTTTTTCAGCAACTACAGGTGGTGCATTATCTTTCACCACTGCATCAGTATCAACTACTTCAATTGTTTCCACTTCCTCATTTACAGGATTTAATTTTGGCTTCTTCCTGTACATCAATTTAAATTTGGTTTCAATGGTAGCCTCTGCAGTGTATGATCCTTCTTCTCTAATTCTTTTTGAGTTCCTATCTTCTTGGGCTAGAGTCTACAAGATTTGAATAGTATCACCTTGCTTCTCTGCCTCTGTCAAGGTGTTCTCCAACCATTTAGACTGATTGGAGTACTTCTCTATGTCTGGTTTTTCCTCATGTACCTAAGGAGTTAATTTACATTTAACTCTCAATTTTCTTATTACTCCTAGAGGATAATAATACCACTGAAAGTTCTGACTGAACTTAAACTCCTGCAAATGTATTTCTGTCTGTGGACCTACATCTCTATTGTAACAAATAAAAGGGCCAACTTGATTCATAATCTTAAATTTTGTCTTCTTTTTGGCTACCAAGAAATGACTACATCAGAACTAATGATTTGCTCGATATACTCAAGGGAAAATAACCTCATTGGGAGGCATTTGGGCAGCTTATATGGAAGAAGATTTGATCCATATACCCTAATCTTTGTATGGTTCTGATAAAGGTACCAATCTCATGTCCTACTATTCTCTGATAATTGTAAGACCTTCTTAATTTCCTCATTGATTCTTGGTTGACTACTGCTATCTAGCATGTTGACCGTAGGATAAATGAAAGAATCAATGAATTCTGTATAGATGGATAGTGTGGAGCCTTTTCTGATTAATTGAGTCCAAAATATAACTGACTGTTGGTTACCTTCAACATCAAGCTTTTGAAGGTTAATGGAAAATTTCTGAGACTGAAAGTACAGAAACACGTGGAATAAAACTAAGGAATACTTGAAGACACCTTCTTCAAGCATTTTGACCAACTGTTCATGAATTGAGTGAGTAAGGTAGTGGGAAAAATTGAAAATGGTAGCAGGAAGTTGACCGAGTGTGAAAGTAGACAGGAAACCCAAGACTGAAGCATCAACATGCTCATCAGTAAAATAATCCAAAATGCAGGACAACATTGGGATGATGTGTCTCGTTCTCTCAGAAAATATTGCAGATGGTTAAGGAGGATTTGTCTTGGGAGTTTCTACAGATGAAGGCATTAAAGTTTGGAATATCTGGAACCTCTTGGGGAAGTCCAGATTGAGGTATAATTGTGTAAGGTTCTCAATGGACAAAGGGGTTTCATCTGGCCTAGGTTGGATCTGTAGCATTTGGTTGATTGACTCAGTTGTGATAGTGAATAGAATTTATTTTCCAAGGGTAATTAGGGCTCTCTTTTCAGGGAAATAGTAATATTGACAGATTCTAATCACTTATGGGCATTGGAAAGTCTCTGGGACAACATACTTTGGAAAATTAAACTCCCAAATGAAAACTTCATCAGCTTGGTCAATGGATTTGTCATGGCTCCAGCAGTGGAGCTCAAGAAGATTAAACTCAGTGACAGTGTCATTAATTTTAAAATATATGTCTGCCAAGGGAGTGTGTTCTACATCTAAAACTGGAGGTTGTAGGGGATTTACAGTTACAATACCTTTGGAAGCCATTGTTTATTTTCTTTTACTCGATTGATTAATCGTTGATTCAAAAAATATACTCTGGCCTCCTACGAATGTTGTGAAATATTTTTACAATGTGTAGAAGAGTTTAAGAGGAAATAGGGTCTTTTATATGGTCTGCAAAGGTTTAAACTGATCAAATTGTACTCTTTGTGATCAAAAACAGTCTTAGGATCTCACAATTCTGTGAAAAGAAGACTAGGTTCTGCAGAAAAGGATTGGAAGGCAAGAGGGTGTTCTTCAAGTCTGCAGAGGCTCCTAAATGATTCAATTACTTATTACTTTCTCTTTAGATTAAGTACAAGTATTTGCTTTGAAGAATACCTAGATAAAATGAATATTTTAAGTTTGCAAAAGAGGTTAGAAGGTTGCGGAAGCTTTCTGAAGCTCCACTAGTCCTTATAGTGCTTCAAATCAAAATCTGCACTAGTTGTAGCAGCAAATAGTTGAGTTCTATTTGAAATTTGGCTTAAAACAGGGTCGGTAGAAATTCTTTAGGCCGACAATGGCTCTGTTTGCGTGAGTTTGTAATAGAATTGGTAAAAAAGGTTTGGAAAGGGAGGTTATCTAGGTTTTTAACCAATAGTGATTAACATTGAATGTGCGGGGTTAATTCAAATGGGCAGAATGGTTTTCGCAATCGGCAAGAATACAGCCCAGTGGTTTTCGCATGGATGAAAGGTGGTAGGCGGTATAATTTGGATGTATGTGATCGAATGGAATAGCGCCATGTAGCCAAGAGCGAGGCTCCAAAAACCATGCATTTCGCAAGGTTTGAGGAATGCTAACAATCAAGCAATTGGATTAGATCAATCAAGATCTGAAAGTTGGGCAAATGCGATGGAATTTTCAGGATTTGATAGGCGTGGGGCCTAGGTTTAAATTTAATGCGGGTCATACGATATATGTTATGGTTTAATGTATATAGTCGAGGTTTATAATAGGTGGGCCCAAAATAAATCAAACATGGGGGAATTAAACTATATTTTATAAATAAAATAAGGGGTTTGGGGATAATATATATGCGGGAATTAATTTTAAATATGAAATAAATGAATATAATGGGAATTAATAAATAACGTTAGTTAAATGATTAAAATGAATGTGGGGGGTTAAATATACTAAGTTTAACGTAAAAACTGATATCAGGAAGGAATTTCTTCAATGTGGGACCCGATATATCACGTTTTAGAAGAAATACTGAGGATAAAGCTATTTTTGGGTATTTTTGAATAAAAATGGAAGTTAATAAAGGGTTTTTTACTTTTCCAAAGGAAAATTTGCATTTTAACTTAGGAAAATGTGTTTTGTAAGGGAAAAAAGAGTGAAGTAGGGGGGAAGGGTTAAAATGAAAGGGAGGGGGTATTTTTACAAGGGAAAATGATTTCAGAGGCAAATTAGTAAGTATGAAATGACCATTTTCTGCTATCCATGCCTTGTGAAAACTGCTTTCACCTACCCATCAGCTACCCGAACATTTTTTCTTCGTTTCTTTGAGTGCAGTTGAGCTTGCAGACCCTTATTCATTTTTCTTTTAACAACAAACTATCTAATTCTAACCTTATTACTTCCAAGGGCTTAGATTAAACTCTTGAGCTCCTTATTATTTTCTACCTAACTACTGATATGCCAAGATTAAATAGTTTGGCTAGATCTTTATTCTCTATCTATCAGCATGAAATTTAAAGCATGAAAGGTCAAGATTAAACATTTTGATTTTCATGGATTGTGGCATTTTTAGCAGGTTGCACAAAATATTATTTTGAAAAGTAAAGAAAAGTAAAAAGTAGTGGCATTTGAATTTGCATCACTTTCATGATCTATTTTTATCTCTTTTTTGTTTGGGGTTCATTTTTTTATATTCTTTTGGATCTTTTTCTTTCAATTCCTTGATTTTTCTTTTAGGACTTTTACCCTCTTTACATTTTTTATTTTTAATATGGGAAAAAAAATTTGCAGAAAGCAAAGTATGTACATATTACAAGACTAATCAAAGTCAATTCAAAATTTTGAATCCTATTATTATAGGACCCTAACACCTTCAGTGTCAATAGCTTGCAAAATATCTTCAAGTTTACCTTTTCCTTCTATTTCACTACTGGTAATCCTCCTATAAGTCCTTGTGTCAAACTTTTTATTGCTGCTTGTGGATGGTAGCTGAGGTGCCACTGTTGTTTCCTATAATTGTTCAACTTCCATCTCCATAGGTTCTGCTACAGGATGCATGTCTTTTCCAAGTTCAGATTCAGCTTCAACTATGGGGCCTTTATCCTTTTTGGGAGTATTTGTCTTGCATTTGGGTGTCTTCTTTGGATTAATCACATCCACATCATAACCACTCATATAAAAAAAATGTAGCCCAGTGTAGAAATTATATGCACTACGCATGCATATGTCCAAAATTCTCCTGATTACACACTATTTTAACTTCATGCACAATACAGAATCTATTCCACCATTGATCATCACATGCAAAAATTAAATCAATTGCAATGCACACATGAAACCATAAAAATTCACACACATTAACATAGTTTTTTTAACAGGAAATCCTGAAGCTAAAAACCCCAACTATCTGTATATAATATATGTCATAGAGATCATGTAACAATCTCATACAAAGCTTATCACAAGCTCTCATTACAATATAATCGCTACACACTAATCAGGCCCAATCTTGCAAATCCATGCACCGATCTTTTCCAGCCTTTAGCCTACCTCTACTGCGCAATCCCTGCTAAAGAATGTCTCTGGATGAAATCAAATTTCCCCAGCCTTGCTCACGCAATCCTTAAAGGCATCTCTACTAAATTTGTGGTGCAAACAATGCAACACTATAGTCACAACTGATAGTCACACTTGCTCTTTCACCTGCCTCTCCACTGGTCTCCACTGAACTTTCCATGCACTGTAGTTAACTGATGTATTCTTCATTTGATTAATGAGTTAATATTTAGTGAATTAATTAATAATTAATTCACACCACTCTCACTAGTGTATCAATCAGTTAGACTAGTTACAACTAGCTCAACTGTGTCTAACTAAGTTAAACTGAACACAACTCCACCAACTACTTCTACAACTCCACCAAACTATGTCACATGAGTTCTAACTGAAGTATTCCATGCAATAGCTCCAGTAAACCCTCAGGAATAGCATAATTCCTTCTATCAGCTCATGTGCCACATCTGTGCACTTAACTGAAGTGCTCCAAGAGAATAAGATAATGTTTAGAGTCCAAATATTATTAAGAGATAATAATATTCGACATATCTATTTTTAGACTGGCAATCTAAAAATAGATTCCACCCAATATGTCCAAAAATAGAAGTCCATCTATTTTTCCAACTTGACCAACCATCCACAAATAGTATCCTGCAACTCATAGAATATGATCGACATGTCTAAAAATAGACTTTGCGACAAAAATCACCTATGTGGGCCCCACCTAGTTTAGGTGATCATTTTCCAACTAGGATCAGGAATGATGTTTCAGGATGCCTCCTTCAATGTTTCTTGTTGCAATCTTCAACACTCCCTCTCAACAAGAAAGGACCGTCTTTGCATGCGACATGCAACTCCATGCATTCACCCTGCAACCTTTGCAAGCGCCATGCAACTCCATGCATCTGCTCTGCAACTCTTCCGAAACTGAATAGGCTCCAAGAAACTCAATCAATATGATGCATATATCATCAAATTCTTCGACTTATGCTTAGCCACTGCACATGTCTTCAGGAACCACTGCGATGTTTAACTCTACACCCATGCACTCTGCACTTGCTGTCAACTCTGAACCGCACTCCAGTATCCGACACTGTCACTTTGATCTACCCGCATCAATTCAACTGATCATGCTACTGCTACTCTGTGGGCACCTCGTAGCTAGGTTCAATTCATGAGATCCACACCATCTCAATGAATCCTGCCCAGAAATATCCTCTTAGGATTACTCATGCATGTCGCCCCACCTCTCACCTGGTGGTATAGCTGCATGCACTCCCTGTGCTCATCTGGCACGAAATTTCTCTGCATGAGTGGTTTCTCCCACTCCATGATCCTCATCTTGTGGCTGCTCCACATCCTGAGGTTCACTCTTACATGCATGCAAATCCTGCTCCCTCTCAAGCTTCAATTGCATGACTTTCTTGCACTTCCCAACAGTAGGAAGCTCCGTAGAAATCCCATCTACTTCAAGTCTGTATAGATTCTTGGCTTGAATCCCAACCTTTTTTACTTGTCCTGTTGCTCTATACTTAAGTAAAAATTTTCCTTCACTAAAGACAACAGCATACCCTTTATCCTGTAACATTGCGATTGAGATTAAATTCTTCTTTAAACCTGGAACATGCACTATATCTTGTAAAAGAATGAGTTTACCTGACTCCCTCTGAAAGGTAATGGTACCAATTTCGGTCACATTGTATCATCCATTGTCACCCAAATCAACATGCAACTGGAGATATTTCTCCACCAAGTCACTGAAAAGGTTCACAACTCCCATCATGTGAAAGGAAGCACCACTATCAAAGTACCACCCCAATCCCAATGCACTAGACACCATGCATGAGATCAATGAGAAGTCCAACTCAAATTATGAGGCAAGAGCCTCACCAGATGTAGCTCCAGTATCCTACTTTTTCTTCTTCTTCTGTGGATAATTTGTGGCGAAATGCCCATGTTCGTGACAGTGAAAACACTTCACTTTGGACATGTCACTCTCTTTTCCATCCGCACCGGATTGAGAAGGATTTTTGTTACCCTTCCCTTTCCTTGATTTGGTAGCCAAAGCGCAATCCTCTTCATCATCATTATTTGATGAAGAGCCATCCCTGGTACTCTGCCTTATCTCCTCCTGCACAAGATCCGACCAAAATCGCTCCCATCCTGGCAGTTTCTCTCGACCATTGACAGACTCCTCGTAGCTATGCCAACTCTTTGGAAGCCCAAGGAGAGCCAAGATCACCAAGTCTTCTTCATCCACACTAACTCCTACACTTCCAAGCTCATCCCTACAATGGAAAAACTTTTTCAAGTATCCCAGAATAGTGTCATTCTTCTCCATTTTTATTTTCCTGAGCTTGTCTTTAAGCGCCAACTTCCTCTAGTCACTTCTGCTTTGGAAAATTTCTATCAAAGCCTTCCACATCAAGAATGGAATGGCTTTACAATGAATTCTGGACACAATGTGATCCTTCACACCTTCCAACAGAATCCTTCGACACCTTGCTACCTTATTTTTCCATGCATCAAGTGCGGCTGCATCGCTAGAACTCGATTTAGGAATATCAGCATCTATGAACTCCTTCAACCCATTATCCTCCAGCACTGCCTCCATCATATCCTTCCATGAAATATAATTTGATCTCCCATCAAGGGCATACTCCAATCGCAATCTGTTGAAAAACATTTCAATGAATGCTCAACTTTGACGCCAAGAAAACCCTACAGCAATTTCGAATTCCACCAGCACAAAACTCAACTGTTTCAATAATTGCAATGTGCTCCAATGATCAAATGCTCTGATACCATGTAGAAATTATATGCACTACGCATGCATATGTCCAAGATTCTCCTAATCACACACTATTTTAACTTCATGCACAATACAGATTCTATTCCACCATTGATCATCACATGTGGAAATTAAATCAATTGCAATGCACATATGAAACCATAAAAATTCACACACATTAACACAGTTGTTTAATGGGAAAGCCTGAAGCTAAAAACCCCAACTATCTATATATAATATATGCCATAGAGATCATATAAAAATCTCATACAAAGCTTATCACAAGCTCTCAGTACAATACAATCACTACACACTAATCAGGCCCAATCTTGCAAATCCATGCACCGATCTTTGCCAGCCTTTAGTCTGCCTCTACTACGCAATCCTTACTAAAGAATGGCTTTGGATGAAATCTAATTTCCCCAGCTTTTCTCACTCAATCCTTAAAGGCATCTCTACTAAATTTTTGGTGCAAACAATGCAACACTATAGTCACAATTGATAGTCACACTTGCTCTTTCACCTACCTCTCCACTGGTCTCCACTGAACTGTCCATGCACTGTAGTTAACTGATATATTATTTAGTTGATTAATGAGTTAATATTTATTGAATTAATTAATAATTAATTCACAACACTCTCACTAGTGTATCAATCAGTTAGACTATATACAACTAGCTCAATTGTGTCTAACTGAGTTAAACTGAACACAACTCCACCAAACTCTGACACATGAGTTCTAACTGAAGTCCTCCATGCAATAGCTCCAGTAAAACCTTAGGAATAGTGTAATTCCTTCTGTCAGCTCCTGTGCCACATCTGTGCACTTAACTGAAGTGCTCCAAGAGAACAATATAATGTTTAGATTCCAAATATTATTAAGAGCTAATAATATTCAACATATCTATTTTTATACTGGCAATATAAAAATAGATTCCACCCAATATGTCTAAAAGTAGAAGTCTATATATTTTTCCAACTTGACTAACCATCCACAAATAGAATCATGCAACTCATAGAATATGATCGACATGTCTAAAAATAGACTTTGCGAAAAAAATCACCTGTGTGGGCCCCACCTAGTTTAGGTGATCATTTTCCAACTAGGATCAGGAATGATGTTTCAGGATGCCTCCTTCACTGTTTCTTGTTGCAATATTCAACACCCAATCTCCGTTCAACCTTTGTAATTCCTCAATAACCAGCAACTTAATCAATCCATGATGAAATACAGATGGCTCACTACTCTCAGGTCTTGCTTGAACTTTATCAGACATCTTACCTAGATTTCTGAAAAGGAATAATGGAAGATCTAAGAGATGTTTACCTATAAAGTGGAGTAGAAGTCTGAAATGGTACTGGTATATCATGTGGAATCTTCCCTCACATGTAAAATACTTCTGGAATACTAGCAATAGCTTTGAATAGTTCTCCTTTAAACAGCTCCTAAGTATACCTGATGTCATGTCCACCCATATATGTTCTTGCTTCAAAAAATCATCACAATTCTATAATTTAAAATTAGTGGACTTGAACCAGTCTTCCCCTAATCTAGGAATCTCTGTTGCTTGAACAATGGTTTCAGGAGAAACTGTAAAACTCAATATGCCTACCTTTGAAGCATTAGCCACAAAATTCACAACATGATACCCATGCAACTTCTAACAAAACCTCATGCAGCCATCATTGGTGAAGGCCTCTGCAAAAATGGGATCATCCATGAAAAATTTGAGGTCCATAGGTTCATACCTAACCACTAAGCCTCCCTTGTTGGTCTTCTTATGTGTAGTCATCTCCTCCAAAACAGTGTTCCTTTCTTCAAAAATTGACACCTGCAGAAGATAAACTTTGACAGCAAGTTGTTTGTGGAAAGAATTGGGAAAACACCTATGACAGTAGCTAGATCAAAAATGAAACAGGAAATGGTGGCAGAAGCAGCTTATCGGGATGAAAAGGTAAGTGATTAGGCTCGAATGCATGAAGGTTAAATTAAGAAAAAAAAGTGGAGGTAAAATGGAATGATGTGGTGGTGATGATGACCAAGCATGACACACATTAGACTATGATTCATAACAGGTAAGCATGTGATGGAAACTTGACCCCCAACCTCTCACAAACTGACAACTCATCAATCCCTTCACTGTTGCATAAAAATTGGAGTTCCTAGCAAATTCTCTTATAAATTTTGTAGATTCGCTACGAAATTGTCAGGTGAGTCCATAGCGAAAGTCACCTTATTTGCACAGAAATCATTGCAGACTCAGGTAAAAGGTCAAAAATGTCAAAAATTAATTATTTGACCTGATGTATGTGATTATTTTGAAATTGTATTATGAAAACACCTTAATTACACAACACAAAAACACCTTGGACCCTTTAAAACTATAGAATAATCATGAAATTTTAAAATTTTCATGAATTTATTTGATCAACCTACTTGACCTAACTCAAAATGACCTCTATGACCAACCTATTGTTATTGGTGATAGTAGTGGCTCCACTGGGGATGATGCGCCCCTGAGTTGCATCTAAGAACCTGCAAATCCAGTGCCTTTCTCGGAAAAACTGAAATTGATGAAATATTTTCCAAGATCTTATGCCCTTCTCCTTAGGCTCAAGCTTGATGATGAATCCATTTTTATTTTCAAAACATCATAACAGAGAATGAAATATATACAATTAAATGTGATTAAGAAAAATAAATTAGGAAGAGTAGTGCTTTAGAAACCTGCCATTGACAGGTCCTCCTCCACACATTTTTCCATTCATTTCTTGGAGTAAAAACATGTTGTTCCCATGATATGTAGCTATTACAAAAGGGCCCTTCCAGATGTTCTCAAACTTTCGATGCTTCCCTTTTTCTTCAATCATGGCTTCCCATTTCAGAAACACATCTTGAATCTTGAATTTTTCTTCTTTTGTCTTTCTGTCAAAGGTCTTCTTGACTCTATTTTGTGATTGTAGATTATTATTTTACACTTCCTCTCTTTTTCCCTGTAGGGAAATGAGCTGGTTTATCCTCCTTTGGATGGCATTAGGTTCTTCTTCAAGTCCTGGCAGCAACTTCATTACTGGAACTCCAAGATAAGTTGGGAAAATAGCTTCATCTCCATATACAAGCTCATAAGGAGATGTAACTATAGATCTCTTAGTACAAAATATATTAGCCCACAAAGCAAACTTTAACTTCAAATGTCATGATCTTTTACTCTCTTGCATAACTTTCTTGATGATCCTGACTATGCTTTTATTTGATGATTCAGCTAACCCATTACCTTGAGGGTAATATGTTGTGGAATGACCAATATTGATATGATATTGATGACAGAAACTAATCATTCTTTTATATTTTAAATCTCAAGAATTATCAATAATAATCTTCATGGGACAGCCAAAACTTGACAAAATGTTGTTCTCCAAAAACTGGATGATGACCGATTCTATATCTTGCCTTGTAGGAACCGCTTCAATCCACTTGGTGAAGTAATCAGTGGTTGTCAAAATCCACCGATGTTTTCCTGAGGATGCAGGGTGTATTTCACCAATGAAATATAATCCCCATTGCTGGAAAGGAGCTTCAACATATATTGGTTTCAGGGGTAGAGGTATCAACTTCTATTTTCCATCGAAAATTTTGCATTCATGATAGGCAGCAATATTTTTATAGATTTATTTAAACATAGAAGGCTAATAATATCCCGCACTGAGTATCTTATTGATTGTGGCCTTCCAATAATGGTTTCCTCCACAATCTCCCTGATGACACTCATCAATAATCTTTCCAGCCTCTTCTTCTAACAAGCAATTCAAAAGAATCAAACTAGTATCCCTCCAATATAATTTTTTGTTCAAAATACAATACCTTAAAGACTTCAGCTTTACAAACCTAGATTTGGACTTGGTTAACTGAAGAGGATCTTTATGATACTGTAAGAAAAAAATTACATCTCTTTACCACTCATACATAGTGAATTTTTCTTCAATAGGAACCAATTCTTCTTCTTCAATCACTTTTGAAATTTCTGCAATGAAATTCATGTCTAGGCACTCAAAATTTGATTGTTCCATCAGTTTTTCCAACCCTTAACCCTTTAAAAACTTGGTAGGCTTGATCTCTATATCATATTCTAACAAACTGGGAATCCACTTACCTCTTTTTCCATCGGGATAAGCTTGGGTCAATATTTCTTTCACCACAATATTAGGTACAAATGCTATAATATGAGAATGAAGAATATAAATTTTGAAATATTTAAGTACCTTTACTAAAGAATATGCATATTTATCCATGATATTATACTTCAATTCATATTTTTCAAGAGTTATACTAAATAAATAAATAGTTTTCTCACTGCGTTGTTTCCTTTTCTACAATAATACTCCAACAATTGTATGTTTAGAGGCGAAAGTAAAAACTAGAAAATCATTTGAAAAATTAGGACTTATGAGCATTGGGGCTTGGGTGAGGGCCTTCTTAATGTCTTAAAAATATTTCTTTGCTTCTGTTGTCCATTTAACATCATATTCTTTCATAATCATCTTATTAATGTGTTTAACAATCTCAACAAAATTAGGAATGAATCTCCTAACAAAATTTTCCTTTCCGAGAAAGGATATTGTTAGTGCTCGAATCTGCCTTAGGCTGAAGGAAAGCAGGATTCAAGGTAACATCAAACCAAGCTCAGCCTCATAGCTAGCCCTACGAGGACAGGAGAGGGCTCTCTCCAGGTCAACTCAGTAAGAGATATTCAAACAGGGCCTGAGATGACTGAAGATAGATACTGATTTTAGGCTAGTAAATAAATATGAAAAGAGGAAATTTAATAAATGTTTCTGGGCTGAGTGTGGCAAAGAACAGCATGATCTGAGAAATTAACTCAAAGACACAGATTGTTTCATGAGGCAAGATAGGCAGGGAGTTCAACAATCAATTTGGAATAATATGGAGTGAAAAGACTGTCGAGAGGTTGATAAGGGCATATATAATGAATCCTTACCAAACAGAAGAAAACATAGAACGTGAACACTTTCCCAAGGCAGAGCAGTAAACTAAATTCTACCTTTCTTACTTAAAAACATTCAACTGGAAATGATTTTTAATGAGTTGTGAAACATAACAAGACACATATGAAACAGGAAAAAAAAACATATGTCAAACTCACGCCACATGAATCTCATAAACCAGAGCTGTATCCTTTCATTAATCCTCTATCAATGTACAGTGAAGTGTTGGGAATTTCTCCCACACGTTTTCCAGAACTCTCCCCTACAAATTATTTACAATATAATAAATAAACCCAACTATGAGAAAAAAAATCGACCAAAAAGAAGGGATTGTTTAATCATTAATAACAAACAAGACTGAAAAGCCAATCATATGTTCTGAAGACAAAACAGCGCTCCCCTTAAATCTGTCGATGACCAATGAGAAAGTGAAATCTGTAGGTGTAACTCCTTTGAATCGCAACTAAAGATAAAAATAGGCCTCCAATCCTATTTCTCTGCTTATGGTTGATATCTACATTCTAATTTTGGCTTTCAGTCTTTGACTGCCATTTTTCCATCTGTCGTTTGAATAAAAACCAATTTTTAATAAAATTAGCTTTTAAACTAAATTTCGCCCCTTTGAGCAAAGTCTGGACCATTTGGGAAAAGTGTCCAGCAATATGCATTTTCCCATTTCTACGTCCTGCAAAAGTTCTAGAAGGAATTGATTCCCATCAGCATCAAGGCACCTGTTGATTATTTCCTGCAGTAATTCATCTTCCTCTATTGTTGTCAGTAGCTTTGTAATAAGGTTTTCACATCTCTCTAGAAACCACTTATTTACAATTGTGTCATTTTCAACAGATATTTACAATCCTGAAAACGCAAGATGCCCATTTTCCTTGCGAAGATTTGGTAGTGCTGTATGATATCGTAAAGCAACTAGCAAAGAAAATGAAGGTTTTCCATCCCACTGCAAAAAAAGGTGATTCCTCTCCCACTGTTTCACAGTCGACATATCATTATCCAAGTCAATATAAATCTTGTCATTTGGATTATCACTGAGAATGAATCCATAATGCTCAAGGAGCTCTAAGTTTGTATATTGCCCATAGCACAGCAGGACCCGTTCCCTTTGCATATATCGCTCCCTTGCATAAAGGCAATATGCACCAACTTCTACCTCAAATCCACCATCAGTCAACCTTTTATTCAAGCCATTACATCCACTGCTGTCAGACACTTCCTTCAATACCAGCGAACACATCTCTGTTTAAATGAATACTTTGACCTGTTTCGACAATTTTTTAGGTGGTATAATGATTATATATTGAAATGCAAATTACAAAACAGGGGGAGCATCTGAGTTTGCTGCAAACTTGTGGAACCCACGCTGGTGTCTTCCAAGCTGAATTCGGGGTCTTCAATTGATTGCAAGGCTGACATTTTTATGTTGCGCAATAGCAGTATGTTGTCGGGAGACAAATGGATGGTCCAGCACAAAATCACAAGTAACAACCTATAAATATGTGTCTTCACCTATCCAAATTGATCTAATCTAATACTTCACCATCCTTCTTGATGCGCAACTGTTGATGACGGAGCAGGTTCGGGAAAAACAGTCTTTGTCATTCCATGATGCTACGGGTGCTGTAACTATGTTTGCGCAACAGGTGGTTGAAAAGGCCGAGATTGCTGCTGTTCCATAGTCGATTTTGAAACTGGATTGACATTGACTGCAAATGGTTCTATTGTCTGTGCCGTTTTGAATCTATCCAGGCCAGCTCAGCTAAACATCTTGAAACCAGGTACAACCATCCCGTCGTAGAGATCAAAAAGGTCAACCTACTTCAAATAATATAATTTTTCTGACAAGAAGACACTGCGAATTTGCAATTCCAGGATCTAAGTCCATGGACAAGACTTCCGCAAATCAATTTCCAAATCCTTTGTCGTGACTGTCAATCCATGATCATAGCTAAACTGTACAAATCTATTTAAGACATAAAAGATTGAGTTGATTTGATTTTTTGTAGAACAAATGTCAAAAATATAGTGTTCTGACCCTGTGCACCGCGCGCACACCATGTGCGCCGAGTTGCGCCTATGCGCCGCGACAGAGCAAAAATACATGATGTGAAAATGCCCAACGCGTCGCGCTGCCTATGTGCGCTGCGTTCCAATAGTCACACAGTCAACCCTTTCATAAAATCTATTTTTGCTCTTCAATTTTAAACTTGACTTTTCTCTGAGATTTTCCCAAAAATTCTTGATACAAATGGGTTGATAAACTTGGAGAAAGATCTCATATAGAGATGATTCTGATCTTTGTTTCTCAATAACCCATTTTCTTGTGTTTTGATTCATTTTAATACGGCTCTATTTTGCAATTTTCCTTTTTTATTTTTGAATGATGAAACTCTTTGTTTGTTTGCCGGGATGATTGGCGGATCAGGAAAGGCTGCACATGAAACATCCTCAACTGAAGAACTTTGAATAATTACATATTTGAAAACAAATTTAATGATTTCTTCTTCAAAACAGATTTTTGAAGAAGAATCACTCTTAAGCATTATTTGATGACGAAATCTTGAAATGAAAACTTATTGAAGCTCCCTCTGGCCTGCAGGCGTTTTTGAACACTTTGAGAACAACAATTTGCGAAGCCTAGACCTAATGACAAAATTTGGCTTTTTGCTTATCAAACGACAAAACAAGACGGTAAATGACTTCATTACTGATTTAATGAACTTTGATAAACAGAGCTAAGCCAGCAGGACAAGGCATGAGGGAAAATGAGAAAACCAAGCCCTTCCGTCAGTAAATAGCATGCCCCTAGCGGAATGCAACTGAGTGAATCAAGCGAGACAACTAAAAATAAAATGCAAAAAGAGTTTCTGATCTCTGACGGAGGACTGACAAGACCAACTCTAACATGGGCTCCAATGGGGATGGTAGCTCCCTAGAGGTGCCAAGAACGGTAGATCTTTGGAAGAGCAGATAGTGCCTTCGTCCATTGGGCTATGGAATCCATTATTTGACAAATCAATAAAATACTGACGACTCAATTTATTGACTGAAACTTGATTTCGAAATGACTCAATGAAATGACTGAACCAAACCGACTAGACATACTCAAACCAAAATTGCAATGAAACTGAAATGAAATGCTGCCTTTGGCTGCTTATTTATTTACAAAATCTACCCTAATTTGCTGCAGAGCCAATAGATCAAGTAACGTTGTAATGCCAGATCAACCAATCAAGTAACTGTGAGAAGGACGCTGCTTGAGAATGCTTCCACCAGGACATAGATGCAATTGCTGGTAGCCACACATGCACATAATGAGTCTGGTTATGTAAAAGACAAGTTAATCTATCATTCAGACTAAAAAAAATTTCCATGTACGTTGCAATAGGATCGCAAAAGCCAGACTCTGTTTTTCGCCCCAACTCTGCAATACATACTTCCAGTTGCACACTGTCAATGCAAACATCTACGGGCAACTCTATTGTTTCTTGTTTTGAAGGAGGGAGAGTTTCCAAGAACTTTTTGGGATCTCGGAATTCATATGATTGGATCTGATCGTTTAAATACTGAATCTCCTTCTCAACTCTTTCAACAAGTAACTCGCAGAAACCAGTTTTAGCTTCAGGAGGAAACTTCGGGGATTTCAAACATTTAAGCACGGCAATGAAAAATGCTTCATCAATTTCAAAATCCACTAACTAATTTCTAACTTCTTTTACAGCTTCACAAAGCACAGGGTTTGCCACATACCCTACCATTGCATGAGTGGATCAGCGAGCACTGGAATCTCTGGATCGAGTTGGAGTCGCCAGGTGAATGTTTCAGCCTTCATATGTCTGATCGTTGTTCACCATCAACCATCAGATCTGAACTTTGTCATCCTTTACCGGGGAGGAGTCCCTAGTATGGTCACCACTATGTTAGTGCTCGAATCTGCCTTAGGCTGAAGGAAAGCAGGATTCAAGGTAACATCAAACCAAGATCAGCCTCGTAGCTATCCCTACGAGGACAGGAGAGGGCTCTCTCCGGGTCAACTCAGTAAGAGATATTCAAACAGGGCCTGAGATGACTGAAGATAGATACTGATTTTAGGCTAGTAAATAAATATGAAAATAGGAAATTTAATAAATGTTTCTGGGCTGAGTGTGGCAAAGAACAGCATGATCTGAGAAATTAACTCAAAGACACATATTGTTTCATGAGGCAAGATAGGCAGGGAGTTCAACAATAAATTTGAAATAATATGGAGTGAAAATACTGTCGAGAGGTTGATAAGGGCATATATAATGAATCCTTACCAAACAGAAGAAAACATAGAACGTGAACACTTTCCCAAGGCAGAGCAGTAAACTGAATTCTACCTCTCTTACTTAAAAACATTCAACTGGAAATGATTTTTAATGAGTTGTGAAACATAACAAGACACATATGAAACAGGAAGAAAAAACATATGTCAAACTCACACCACATGAATCTCATAAACCAGAGCTGTATCCTTTCATTAATCCTCTGTCAATGTACAGTGAAGTGTTGGGAATTTCTCCCACACGTTTTCCAGAACTCTCCCCTACAAATGATTTACAATATAATAAATAAACCCAACTATGAGAAAACAAATCGACCAAAAAGAAGGGATTGTTTAATCATTAATAACAAACAAGACTGAAAAGCCAATCATATGTTCTGAAGACAAAACAACGCTCCCCTTGAATCTGTCGATGACCAATGAGAAAGTGAAATCTGTAGGTGTAACTCCTTTGAATCGCAACTGAAGATAAAAATAGACCTCCAATCCTATTTCTCTACTTATGGTTGATATCTACGTTCTAATTTTGGCTTTCAGTCTTTGACTGCCATTTTTCCATCTTTCATTTGAATAAAAACCAATTTTTAATAAAATTAGCTTTTAAACTAAATTTCGCCCCTTTGAGCAAACTCTAGACCATTTGGGAAAAGTGTCCAGCAATATGCATTTGCCCATTTCTACGTCCTGCAAAAGTTCTAGAAGGAATTGATTCCCATCAGCATCAAGGCACCTGTTGATTATTTCCTGCAGTAATTCATCTTCCTCTATTGTTGTCGGTAGCTTTGTAATAAGGTTTTCACATCTCTCTAGAAACCACTTATTTACAATTGTGTCATTTTCAACAGATATTTGCAATCCTGAAAACGCAAGATGCCCATTTTCCTTGCGAAGATTTGGTGGTGCTATATGATATCGTAAAGAAGCTAGCAAGGAAAATGAAGGTTTGCCATCCCACTGCAAAAAAAGGTGATTCCTCTCCCACTGTTTCACAGTCTACATATCATGATCCAAGTCAATATAAATCTTGTCATGCGGATTATCACTGAGAATGAATCCATAATGCTCAAGGAGCTCCAAGTTTGTATATTTCCCATAGCACAGCCGGACCCGTTCCCTTTGCATATATCGCTCCCTTGCATAAAGGCAATATGCACTAACTTCTGCCTCAAATCCACCATCATTCAACCTTTTATTCCAGCCATTACATCCACTACTGTCAGACACTTCCTTCAATACCAGCGAACACATCTCTGTTTAAATGAATACTTTGACCTATTTCGACAATTTTTTAGGTGGTATAATGATTATATATTGAAATGCAAATTACAAAACAGGGGGAGCATCTGAGTTTGCTGCAAACTTGTGGAACCCACGCTGGTGTCTTCCAAGTTGAATTCGGGGTCTTCGATCGATTGCAAGGCTGACATTTTTATGTTGCGCAACACCAGTATGTTGTCGAGAGACAGATGGATGGTCCAGCAAAAAATCACAAGTAACAACCTATAAATATGTGTCTTCACCTATCCAAATTGATCTAATCTAATACTTCACCATCCTTCTTGATGCGCAACTGTTGATGCCGGAGCAGGTTCGAGAAAAACAGTCTTTTTCATTCCATGATACTGCAGGTGTTATAACTATGTTTGCGCAACAGGTGGTTGAAAAGGCCGAGATTTTTGCTGTTCCATAGTGGATTTTGAAACTGGATTGACATTGACTGCAAATGGTTCTATTGTCTATGTCGTTTTGAATCTATCCAGGCCAGCTCGGCTAAACATCTTGAAACCAGGTACAACCATCTCGCCGTAGAGATCAAAAAGGTCAACCTACTTCAAATAATATAATTGTTCTGACAGGAAGACACTGCGAATTTGCAATTCCAGGATCTAAGTCCATGGACAAGACTTCCGCAAATCAATTTCCAAATCCTTTTCCGTGACTGTCAATCCATGATCATAGCTAAACTGTAGAAATCTATTTAAGACATAAAAGATTGAGTTGATTTGATTTTTTGTAGAACAAATGTCAAAAATATAGTGTTCTGACCCTATGCGCCGCGTTGCGCCTATGCGCCGCGACAGAGCAAAAATACACGATGTGAAAATGCCCAACGCGTCGCGCTGCCTATGTGCGTCGCACTCAACTTCAATGCACCGTGTTCCAATAGTCACACAGTCAACCCTTTCATAAAATCTAGTTTTTCTCTTCAATTTGAAACTTGACTTTTCTCTGAGATTTTCCCAAAAATTCTTGATACAAATGGGTTGATAAACTTGGAGAAAGATCTCATATAGATATGATTCTGATCTTTGTTTCTCAATAACCCATTTTCTTGTGTTTTGATTCATTTTAATACGGCTCTATTTTGCAATTTTCCTTTTTGATTTTTGAATGATGAAACTCTTTGTTTGTTTGTCGGGATGATTGGCGGATCAGGAAAGGCTGCACGTGAAACATCCTCAACTGAAGAACTTTGAATAATTACATATTTGAAAACAAATTTAATGATTTCTTCTTCAAAACAGAGTTTTGAAGAAGAATCACTCTTAATCATTATTTGATGATGAAATCTAGAAATGAAAACTTATTGAAGCTCCCTCTGGCCTGCAGGCATTTTTGAACACTTTGAGAACAACAATTTGCGAACCCTAGACCTAATGACCAAATTTGGCTTTTTGCTTATCAAACGACAAAACAAGACGGTAAATGACTTCATTACTGATTTAATGAACTTTGATAAACAGAGCTAAGCCAACAAGACAAGGCATGAGGGAAAATGAGAAAACCAAGCCCTTCCATCAGTAAATAGCACGCCCCTAGCGGAATGCAACTAAGTGAATCGAGCAAGACAACTAGAAATAAAATGCAAAAAGAGTTTCTGATCTCTGACGGAGGACTAACAAGACCGACTCTAACAGATTGAATCTCCTTTTTGTTTCTTGGTAAGTCTATTTTTTGTATGGCAGCGACCCTACTTGGATCAATACTTATTCCTTCCTTTAATATAATGTTTCCTAACAACTTCCCAGTAGTCGAAGAAAAGACACTTTTAGTAGGATTAAGAGATATACCAAATTTTCTACATTTCTGCAAAATTTTCTCCAAGTGTTTAATGTGTTCTTCCTCCTCCTTTGAAAACATTGTGATGTGATCCAAGTAAACCACCATTGATATATCTTTATCTTCAGCAAACGCAATGTCCATCGCCCTTTGGAAAGTCACCCCTGCATTCATGAGACCAAATTGGCATTTTGGCATACAAAAATTTCCCCCATGATGTGGTGAAGGTATTTTTATCTTGGTCGTTTGGATACACTAATATCTGATTATAACCTTAGAAACCATAAAACATAGACGTTATCTGATATCCAACAATATTTTGCAGAATTTGATCCATCATAGGAAGAGGATAGTTGTCTTTAAGATATGCTTTATTTAAATTTCTGAAATCAATGCATATATTAATTTCGCCATTCTTATTCCTCACAGGTACCAAATTATCAAGCCGCTGAGAAAACCTTAAAGGGACAATGATTTTTGCATAAAACAACTTCTTAATCTCCTTTTCAATTAGGGACATGAGCAAAGGATTGATTCTTCTTAATTTTTGTTTGAACGATTTTTCATTCTCTTTGATCAGGATGGTATGTTAAATAATGTTGGGGTCATATCTCTTCAAATATAAATAAATCCATGCAAAAAAATCAATATAAATTTTCACCATATCCACATACCTTTTTCTTACTTCTGGAGAAAGAAATTTTGACAACTTAACCATCTTGAGAATTTTTGCAGTGCCAAGGCTTCATCTTTCCACCTCTTCATCATCAGCCTTCATCTTTGTGAACTTAAAGACATCATTCTAATCAAAAAACTTCTCAAGGGGTATTAAACCTTTATGAATGCAATTATTCTTCAGCTGAAGGACCTCCGGATTGGCTTTAGTTTCAACAAACATGCTCTGTTGATCCACTTGAATATTTTCAAATTCATCTTTCAGCTCAAGGAAATTTTTCACTTGTTGATCACTATCAAACACTTTCCAATTGATAATATTTTCAGGGATAGCTGGTCTATGTCTGACCTCAACTTCATAACCCTTGCTAGAATGAGAAGGAATAACAAACAAGCTGGCTGAAACGATGAAATAATCAGTTATAGAATTCTTATTTCTAGCTTTAATGGTGAAAGTATGCTCTTTGAAATTTTCAAGCAAATCAAGGATCAAATTTCTACAAGCTCTCATTCTGACATCCTTGGTTTTATAATACCCTTTTACTTGCTTGATTACTAATTCAGAATCACCACAAATTGATACTTTCTTGGTGCCTAAATATTTCAAAGCTTCTAGACCAAAAAATAGATCTTCATACTCAGCCATGTTATTTGTACAATCACAATTTAATTTTTAAGAGAAGAACTTACTCTCATCACGAGGGCTTATAATACATGTGTTGACACTAGCTCCTTCTCTTCTAGCAGTGCCATCAAAATGAAAATACCACCATCCTTCTTCATTTTCCTTCATAACTTTATGATTTTTTGCTTGCTGATTTTTTTCAATTTGTTGATTTTCTGCCTCATCTGTGACCTCATTGAAAAAATAGAAGATCCCAATTTAGTCTCAACAGCATAAATAGGAAAATTTTGTGGTTTTTCCTTACTACTAATCATATAAGCCATCCTACTCTCTCTGTACAACCTCCTCTGCTCACCAAATATTGGAATGGTGGCATAAGTCATATCCATCTTCATAGTTCCTTTAATTTTGGCAGCCCAAGATGTAGATAAAAGCATGCCAAATTTTGGAGGAATATCAACTGCAACTATATCCATTAACACTGTCTTAGCAGGCACTTGAGCAAGACCAACAACCACATCTTTAATGATACCAATGCACTAAAATCTCTTGGATTCAAAAGAAAACAAACCTTTATAAGGTCTAGCAATGTCTAAACCTATTCTTTCCATGATCACCTTAGGCATAAAATTGTGGGAGGCTCGTGAATCTAACATGGCGTTATGCAAGGTCATATCATGAATGTTCAGACTCACATAGAAAGGAGGAACCTCTTCATTATGTTCATCTTCTACTATTGGTCCTAGAAAATTGGTAGGATGGTCTTCTTGTAGATTTAGAATGTTTGAAGGTCTGGGCTAAGTGTTAAGCATCTTGACAATCTAGCTTCTATACTCAGCAAACTTAATGATCTCCCTAAAGGGAACTACAATTTTTATTTTCGAAATATCATTTTCAATATTAAAATTATATGATGTTTTTTCAATCTCTTTACCATGAAGTGGTGTGTCTTTCTTTTGTTCAGCTAGCTTAGGAGAATATTTCTTTGGCTTGGCTTTATTGGTTTTTATTGGAACATTTCTATTCCTCAAGTTGTAATTTTTTTGCATATCAAAAATAGTATGCCGATAGTCGTTTAAATAATCAGATTGTTTTTCATCTTCTCCTATTTCATGACTAGACTCATCATGTTCTTATTTAGTTAGAAACATTCCTGATATATTTTCATCTAAACAGTGAATAATGTCTTCTTGAAATTATGGTTGTGTCTCTTCTTCATCAAGTAGATTTTGTTGAAAAGGAGGTATAACCTGTTGATTAGGCTAATTTCTATTTTCCTTTGGTATTTGTTGATTTTGAGGTCTCCTAAAGTGAGAGTTTCTAATTTGTTTTTCTTGTTCTGCAGCAGGTAAAGGATTAGCGCCAAAAGGAAGCCTATCAATAAGCCTCTCCATGGTCTTCATTATGGTATCGAAATTCACATCTGAAGATGAGGAAGGTTTTTCTTCTTCCTTTAATTTAGCTTTTCCCATCTTAGACCTCTTGTTTGTCGCCATATTTACCTCAACCTTAACAACATCATTCTGCATATCAGCCAAGGAAGCAGACTCTCTTTTTTTTTTTTAAATGGAGAAATCATAGTCAAAATCTTCAGCATAGTGTAATTGAGCAGCTCCCGGAGGAGGTTTAATGTGAGAAGGTATGGAATTATAAACCTTATTAAATATTTTAGAGAAATATTGGACTAATTCATCTATGGATTTTTTCAAATTTTTATACTCAATTAAGGCTTGAATAGGGTTCATCTTACTCCCCCACTTTGTCAAAAATATATCTTCTAATTGATCCCAATTTTGTAAACTAGTTGTGGCCAAAGCTTTAAACCATTTTCTTACCTAACCTATGAAAATTTGAGAAAACAAACTCATTCTCACATCATCATCATCTACCTCCTCTCGGTCAATAAAGTTGTTAAACTGATCAACATGTTGTTCAGCAGTAGTTTCTTCTTCACTCCCAAAGGTTTTAATCCTAGTAGAATACCCCTCTGGAAGGTCATGAAGTATGGCAGGAAGGACAAGCCTGAGCATATCTTGTTGGCCCTATGGGAGGAGGAACTATAGTCATAATGACAGGGGTTGTTCTACTTGAAAAAGTAGTTTATGAAATCAAATTCTAACTTTGGGAAAAAACAGTGAATGAGGATGAAATGTTAGGAGATGTTGTAATGGAAATTTAGAGTCTAGAGACAAAGGAACTACATTTAGGCAAAGGAACACCAGACCTTCTCCTTAATAAGAAATCAAAAGGGTCTAATTATTTTAACTTTTCAAAGTACTCTTTTTCCAATGACGATTATGATGTGACAGTCTTCCAAAAGTATTCTTTTTCTTCTTTTGAAACAAGAGATGATGTATCAATACCTAGTCTTTACAAGTCTAAAATTATTTTAGTCAAATAATTCTTAGGTTTATACCTAAAAAGAACCTCTTCTATCTTTCATCAAATTTTTTATCTTCAATACTTCGAACAATCTTAGAGGCAAAAGATGAAATTCTTGAATGATATGGATTACCTGATTTTAATGAGTCTCAGTCTACTCCTCGAATTTGGGAATGTGTTTTCATAGTTGATGATGTGTTCAGAATTAATGAGTTGGCAACCCAATTACTTTCCATGATGACTGCTCTCATCAACCAAAGTCTCCACTGATACTCTTTGACTAATCCAGATGATTAATATTCTTCAAAAATGCATTAAATACTTGAAAAAATTTGAAATCCACCTTCACAGCAAAAACATAGGACTTTAGGAAAGTTCGTAGCAGTCTTCATTTGACCTCTTCCGCAAATAGTTTGACTTATTTGATGTTTTGAAGGTGTCCACTAAGTCAAAACACTTAAATAGATGCTCTTACTCCTTTATGAAAAAACTTGGATTTAATTGCAAAAATTCATCTTCAACGAGTTCGTAGTGAAAACTCGGCTTTAAGCCTGGACTACATTATGAACTTGCCTGATAAACTACAGATTTTAAAAATTTTACTTCCCAACTCCAAAAAATTGTTCATGGTTGTGTGAGATGCTGACATGAAGCATGATAAGGTAAAATTGAATGAAAATACACCTTACCCTCCTCAATAAGTAGTAGCTTCACCTTCAGCAGGTTCATCTACTAATATCATTTTCAGACCTTTCTTCTTTAATTATGTTTGTACCATTCCCATTTGAATTTCCATCTCTTTAACCTGAATTAGAAGCCTTCTTCTCTCTGCCTGCAGCCATCTATTCCTCCTGATGGTATTCTTCATCATCTTATGCAAAGGTAATTTTATTTTCAGCATTTTCTTGGACCTTTCAGCTACCTCATCATAAAAACTAATTGTCTTACTGAATTCTTTCTTAAAATCTGATAATTCTTTCCTTTATTTCTTGAAATCTTCTAGCTCTAGCTTGGTCTCTATGACCTCATTTCTTACCTCTTTAAGTTGCTCTTTAAGAATTTCAACTTCATATTTTTCTACCATTTTCTCTTTTCCTTTTTGTGCCTTAGCGATTTATGCTTCTATAGGGGATAATTCAATGATCTCCTCCACCATAGGTTGCTTATTCCTTTCTGCTTCCTTCTACTTTTTATCATATTTGTCCCCTTTAGAGAGTTGTGACATGGTAAAAGGCTTTCTAGGTTTGAAAACATAACCAGAGTCTTCACTGGAGAAGTCTGGCTTCTTTGCAGTCAAGCCTTTTTTCTTCATCTTGGTTCCCTTATCTCCACTGGTTTGACCACAGGGGTCTCTTCAAAGTCAATAGCTTGCAAAATATCTTCAAGTTTACCTTTTCCTTATGTTTGACTCTTGGTAATACTCCTATAAGTCCTTGTGTCAAACTTTTTCTTGCTTCTTGTGGATGGTGGTTAAGCTGCCACTGTTGTTTCCGACAATTTTTAAAAGTTCATCTCTATAGGTTATGCTACAGGCCGCATGTATTTTTCAATTTTAGCTTTAGTTTCAACTATGGGGCCTTTATCCTTTTTTGGAGTATTTTTTTTTGGATTTGGGTGTCTTCTTTGGAGTAATCACATCCACATCGTAACCACTTAGAAAGAAAAATGTAGCCCAGTCTCTGTTCAACCTTTGCAATTCCTCCATAACTAGCAACTTAATCAATCCATGATGAAATATAGATGTCTCACTACTCTTGGGTCTTGCGTTAACTTTATCATACATCTTACCTAGAATTCAAAAAAGGAACAATGGAAGATCTAAGAATTTTTTATCTATAAAGTGGAGTAGAATTCTAAAATCGTACTGGCATATCATGTGGAATCTTCCCTCACATGTAAAATACTTCTGGATTACGAGAAATAGCTTTGAATTTTTCTCCTTTAGACAACTCCTAGGTATACCTGATGTCATTTCCACCCCTATATTCTCTTGCTTGAAAAATACATCACAATTCTATAATTTAAAACTAGTGGCCTTGAACCATTCTTCCCCTGATCTAGGAATATTTGTTGCTTGGGCAATGGTTTCAGGGGAAACTGTAAAACTCAATATGCCTACCTTTGAATCATTACCCATAAAATTCATAGAAAAGTCTTAGGAAACTTGGGCATGAAAACCCTGCAACTTCTGACCAAACCTCATGCAGCCAGCATTGGTGAAGGCCTCTGCAAAACTGGGATCTTCCATGACCAATTTGAGGCCCACAGGTTCCTACTATTGAGATTCAACAAGAAGATACTAGTGAAAATTATGCACCTGCACTAGGATGGAGACTCAGCCTATTTTTAGGTGGATGTCTATTTATAGATGCATGAGAAAATTCTATTTATAGATGAGGTCTATTTATAGATCTATGTGCAAGTTCTATTTATAGATTGCATGTATATTTATAGATTCATGTTGTCTATTATTATCCCTTAATATTAGTAGGACAATAAACAATATTCTATTCTCAATGACCACTTGGAAAGAGTTAACTGAAGTGGAAAATTAGTTAGCTATAGGAATTTCAAGTTGAGTGGTTGGTTGGTGGGACATGCAAGTGGACTTAGTTGTAACTGAGTGATTCGAAGTTGTAACAGAGTTGGAAGTGTAGTTATGAAAGTTGTAAAGTATTTTAACTCAGATAAGTGAGTTAAACTTAGTTGTGCTAGTTGTAACTAAAGATAAACTAGTGAGAGATCAAGTGAATTAATTATTAATTAATTCAAAATCAATGGTCTCACATGCAACTGAAGATTTACTACTGTTAAATGCATGCATTTCAAATCCAATGGAGACCCAGTTGAGATGTAGGTGAAAGGGACAGTTTGACTGTCAGTTGTGACATTAGTGGTTGCACTCATGCAACCACACACACATTGGATGTGCTAATGAGGATTGTGCAGTCAAGGCAAGCAGGATTCCATTCATTCAGGGATTTCTATCAATTGGAATTGCTTAATAGAGGCAGGCTGTCTAGAGGCAGTAAATTGGCTAAGGAACTTGCCAATTTTGGTATGATAGTGTGAGACAATTGTATGATGTACTGAGAGCTCTTGGATTGGAGATTTGTATGAGGTTGTTTCATGATCCATGATATACACATAATATATGATAGTGGGGTTTTTAGCTTTATTCTTTCCCGGTAAATCATCTATGTTATGTGTGATTGATATTTCTTCATGATATTGTGATTGTCGATTGTGTTTTAAATTCCACAAAGATTTTGTAGAAGCGATTCTGTATTTAACAGTGGCATATAATTTTTAGATCAGGAGAATCTAGGCAATACATATTTTTTATTAAATTTCTACATGGTATCAGAGCACAGGAGATTGCAATTTTGAAGTAGGAGTTGAGTTTGTTGGTGGAAAGAATTCGAATTTGCAGAAAGACTTTCTTGGTGCTACAGTTGAGCTACCATCGAAATGGATTTCAATGGCTTGAGGTTAGAGTATGCACTTGAGGGCATCTCAAACTACATTACTTGGAAGGACAGGATGGAGGCAGTGCTCGAAGATAATGGCTTGAAGAAATTCACTAACAATGATGTTCCTAAGCCCACTTCGACAAATGTTGCATTACTATATACATGGAAAAATAAAGTGGCAAAGGCGAGGAGGATTTTGTTGGAAGGTGTACAAGACCACATTGTCTCAAGCCTTCATGGGAAAGCCACACCATATGCTATGTGGAAGGATTTGATAGATCTTTTCCAAAGCAGCAGCAACCATTGGAAATTGGCGCTCAAAGATAAACTCAGGAAGATCAAGATGGAAAAGGGTGATAACATTCCAAAGTATCTCACAATTTTTTTCCAATGTCAGGATGAACTGGGGAGTGTGGGAATAATTGTTTCTAATGATTATTTGGTGAGCTTGGCTCTCTTGGGACTTCCTAATATTTGGTAGAATTATGAATACTCTGTCAACAGACGGGAAAAATTGCCGGATTGGGAATGAATGTGGTTGGATCTGGTGCAGGAGGAGTTCAGGCGGAACACCAGACATAGCTCTTCATAAAAGCATGATGATGAAGAGGATTGTGCTTTGGCTGCCAAGGAAAAGAAGGGGAAGTGGAAGAAAATCCATTCTAAATCTGAGTCTAAAGGCAATAATTTGGATATTTCCAAGGTGAAGTGTTTTCACTGTCACGAACATGGACATCTTGCTACTAACTATCCACAGAAGAAGAAGAAAAAGAAGGTTGTTGGAGCTGCAGATGGTGAGGCCCTTGCCTCGCAATTTGAAATTGACTTATCTTTGATCGCACGCATGATTTCAAGTGCATTGGGATCAGTTTGGTATTTGGATAATGGCGCTTCCTTCCACGTGACCAGAGAGAAGGAGATTTTCAGTGACTTGGAGGATAAATATCTCCAGTGCATATAAATATGGGCGACGATGGACAATACAATGTAACTGGAATTGGTACCATTACCTTTCAGAGGGATTCAGGTAAACCATTTCAATTGAAAGATTTTATGCATGTTCCAGGTCTAAAGAAAAACTTGGTCTCAGTCGCAATGCTGGAGGACAAAGGCTATGACGTTGTTTCCAATGATGGAAAACCTTTCCTAAAAAATAAAATAATGGGTCAAGCCAAGAGGATAGCGATTCGAGTTAAGAATCTCTACAAGCTAGAGGTATATGGTTATGTTGCCATGATGGGCAAGGCAGAAAAAGTGGTGAGCAAGGATGAGGGAAAATTATGGAACAGGCGATTGGGCCATCTTCATCATGGAGCCTTGAAAGTCATGCAGCAAATATCTACTGTAATTCCAATGGGAACACTTTCTCAGTTAGATCAGTGAAAGGGCTGCACCATGTGGAAGTATGTAAAATCCACATTTCATGAAAAGGAGAACCATTCTTCGTGGATCCTTGAGAGAGTTCACACGAACGTGTGTGGAACATTCTTGGTTGCTTTAATAGCAAAACATAAGTACTATGTTTTTTTTGTTAAATACTTTTCTTGTAAATGTTGGATCTTCTTCATGCGTAAGAACGATAAAACATTCTCAAATTTCTGTGATTTTAAGGCATTGGTGGAGAAAGAGTCGGGGAAGCAAGTGAAGGCTCTGAGGAGCGATAATGGTGGAGAATAAATCTCTAATGAATTCAAAGACTTCTACAACAAAGAATGAATTCGAAGAGAACTCATAGTTCCTTATAACCCACTGCAAAATGGGGTTGCAGAGAGGAAGAACAGAACGATCGTGGGTTCAACACGAGCGATGCTGCATGATCAGGGCCTACCAATGCATTTTTGGGCGAAAGCATGCAACACTGTGGTTTATGTGCAAAACCATTGTCCTCATAGAGTAATTGGCATGAGTACACCTGAAGAAGCTTTCACTAGTAAGAAACTGGATATTTCACACTTTAATATTTTTGGCTCATCTATTTATGTGCATGTGACCAAGAAATCTAGGAAGAAGCTGGAGCCAACTGCTGAAGATGGGATTTTTGTGGGGTACACAGAAACACCCCATAATTATCGTCTATATTTTCCTAGAGTAATATGACTGTTATGCGACGGGATATAAAATTCAATGAGGGGAAATCCATGCAGTTTCGCTTGAGAGGAAGTTAGACTTGCATGCAAAGGAGGAACTGTTGGTTCCCAAATATGAGTCTCTAAATGTAGATCAGCCATGGGAGGAGGTTCATGGAGAGGAGGAGTCCACTCACGCAAATCCAACCATCAAAACTAGCAGAAGGCGTACCACAGAAGCTAATAGGATAAGATTTGATGTTGAAAAGAATGTAGGAGCCCCTACTTCACAGTGCTGACAAAGATAGTCTCCTGACTGATTTACTGGATACATGACTCTCATGAGAAAATGTATTGTGACTAATCCATCTTCCTTTCAGGAAGAAGTGTAGGAGCCCACATGGGTAGAGGCAATGGTGGAGGAGTATGACTCCATTATCAAAAACAGTGCTTGGGAAATTGTTCCAAGGCCGGTTGATAAATCAGTGGTAGGTTAGAGATGGATATATAAGGTAAATCTAGCTACTGATGGGAGTGCTGAGAAATACAATGCTATATTTGTGGCCTAGGGCTTCTCACATATTGAGGGGGTATATTATGAAGAAACCTTTGCACCTATTGCAAGGTATTATTCCATAAGGACCATCATTGCTCTCTCAGCGTAGATGGGCTAGTGCATTCATCGGATGGATGTGAAGGCTGCGTTTATCAATGGGATAATTGAGGAAGAGGTGTGCATAGAGAAGCCTGTAGGATATATGAGTAGCAGTTGTCTGTTTAAAGATGGTAAAAAATTATGTTCCAGTTTCATATCTGATGGGTAACTGGAAGTGGGTTAAAAAATTAGTGGCTAAAGCTGTAAATTTATCAAAAGAAGCTCGTGGTAATTCAATGTACCACTTCAAAACTAGACCAGTAAATGTTCACTAGAAAAGACACAGTCTAACAGAATCATCATTCAAGGAATTTCATGAACACCATAAATGATAAGTTATAATGTGCGTAGATGGATCTTCTCCATAATTTACATTGAATTTCGTAATATCAGAGGGTAATTTATGAGGAATCACTGACCACCAAGGTAAATAATGAATGGGATCATTAATGAGCCATTTTAAATCAAGTAGCTCTAATGTTGCAAAAAATCACAACTGTTGATTTAGGTCAAGTTGAGCATAACCAGGGTAATATGGAATTGCTTGGGAAATAGCTCGTTGTGCACCAACATAAGGATTTCGCTGTTGGTAACCTGGATAGGGGTAATTTTTTTGACCAACCCCTTAATAGGCTTGTTGACCAGGACCTGGATAAGCTTGAAACTGTTGGAATGGTTGTTGTGGCTGCCATGGGATTTAATAAAAATATTGTTGCCCACTAGGATAATTTGGAACAGGTTGTGAATAGACGGGACCAATAGAAACTCGTGACAAAGATAAACTAACCGGTGGTTGTGAAATTCCCAATACAGATGGTTTTTGAATACCAACCTAGGAAGAAGGAGAATGTAGTCATGAAACTTGAGGGTTAATGGTTGAAGTACTCGCCTGAGCAGACTTAGAAACAACCAAGGAAGTAATAACAGGCGTAGTAGGTACAGATGTAACAGGTTGAATTGGTTGAAATTGATACACAACCATTTGCAGTTGAATAGGCAAGGTAGGCTGCCATTGAAAAATAGGAATTCTAGCATAAGATTAACCTAAAAATGAAGGAGTACTACCATATGGCGTGAGCATCTGTTTCCCCTAGCATATGCAGTATAAAGATATTGAACATTCTAACTTTCATATGATGGGAGTCCAGCAGATACTGGATAAGATGGACAGTAATTGGATGGACCAGCCTGATATTGAGCTGATGATGTCAATAAAGGATCAGGTCGTTGAGTACTCGTAAGAGAGGAACTAGATAAAATTCTAGATGATGACATGGGCGAAGTCCATGGCTAGAGTAGACAGCAGAGTAGGTTCCATTTAAAGCTTGGTAACCTAGTGGGACGGATGAACCACCATAAAGATGAGACTTGGGTGTCATATAAAACATCGAAGATGAAGTAACAGTAGATGTTGTCGCAGCTGTAACAGATGGTACAGTCTGAGATGCTCTCTCGGCCATGGTTAAATAACCCAGAAAATAATATAAATAATATATGATAACTTGAGAGTGAAAAGGATCAACAGGATAAGAGTAGGTCAAATGAAGAAAAGATGGATAAAGATGAAGCCCCAACCCAAAATGAGTTGGAGTTGAAGGGGTTTTCTCTTCCTAAAATTCTTCCACTATTGAAATCAAACCAGGTGGAATTACCTCACCCACAGGACCGAGATAAATTTTAGGCGGTAAACTCTGTGGTAAAGAGGAAGACTCAATGGTTACAAATGACTGAGGATGACATAGTTGCATGGGAAAAAATTCTTGTTGTTCAAATTCAGGATCAAGATGTTCTAGTAAAATAACAATAGGTTCTAGATCGAATTCTAAGTGAACAACTTCAGGTTTTGGATTTACCATTTCACTGGATTGAATTTCAGTGTCCTCAGCTAACTATGAGGGTTTTGTCTCAACAGTAGCAGATAAATTGGGATCGGTCAAAATGACTCGAGACTTGGTACTCAAAGGATCATATGACTATGGTAAATCAGATGAATATGTAGCACCAAAGGTTCCAGAGGTACCAGGCTTGGTAGGACGAGCTCGCCTTCGTCTACTAAGTGTAACTTCTGGCGGTAAAGGTGGTTTAATCGCTGTCCTATGTGAACGATGTGGAAAGGGTTGATCTTGTTCCACAATTGCTGATTTATTTTAATACAAAAACAAATAAACAAAAAGAGGGTAATGCTAGGAAAAAGGTTTACCAAGCAACTGTGAATTGCAATATACCGCCCCAGTAAACCAAGGACTTATGTATGTGTAGGCAATCTCCTCGAATGTTGTGTTCGGTGTATCCCAGTGTACAAGGCGGCCGACTCATTTACCTATGGATGGTAAGTAACCTAATTTTTCCCTCCCATTTATACTCGATGGTACGTGGAGGCCCAATCTGTATTAGTGATTTCCAATGTGAAACTCCATAGTGAGAGTATCCCCTTATACTTTTCATACTAGAACAACGCTCGATATACCTTAAGGTATGTGGATGAGCTCCGATATACTTACATACGTGGAATGAGGTATAACACTTGGAATGTATCACAGACAATTAACAATAGTTGCTATGTTTAATGACCTTGAAACACGTCTCTAGCCTAGACCTCTAAATGTTATCGTTAAGTGAAAATTCTCCATTAGATTAATTTAGATAATTTTTAAGTCAATCTTGCTTATAAGTTTGTCTTTTAGGTTCACCGCAAGATGTATTTAACATTCCTATAATGCAATAAATATTATAAGAATTCGTTTTGATTTAATTTTTGACAATGAAAACTTAGCTACAAGGGATAGAGAAATAAGATTGTAAGAAATCAACAATGAGCACATCTAAATGAAAATTCCCTAACTATTCCTATGCATAACTCACAATCCCTATATGCAAATGCGTGTTTTTATTTTCAATTTATTTTAAGTTAATATGAACGAAAAAGAAACTATAATGCACAAAAAATCAATCAATACTTTCCAGATAAACGAAGACTGAAACGACAATTCCTCTTTCCAAAATAAAGAACTGATCAAATATAAAATTTTAGACTTTGGATCTATTCGACAATAATAAAGAGAACAAAAAGAAACATTCATCAAACAAATATACAAAGTGAGGCAAGAATATGAGAGGTAATCTGGTCTCTAGAGGGAATGAGACACTTGAAAACTCAACAAACAAGATACTGAAATGGATTCAAAAAGACAAAAATATGATGATTTTTGGTTGGTCACAGGAGCAATGCACCCATGAGTGGGAGATAGTGCGTTGCATAGTATTGTCTATAAGCCAACAGTTATATGCAGAGCACTATTTCAAGACCAATAGTGCATTGGTGCCAGAGGAAACTCAAAAAAGGCAATAAAACACACTAATTTTACTAAAACACATTCAAATGACTAAAATAAAGCAAATAAATTCAACTAGAGGCTGATAAACAAGGATAAAACCACCAGGGAAAATCCATTGATCCCAATATGGTCGCCAATTTATTTTATGGAAATCAAACCTACTAATAGAACATGGCATTGACATTAGAAATGGTAGATCTAGATCTTCAACACTTGCAGAACACTCATCAAGGACATGTCACCATGTTTTCCTTGAAGACACAAAAATTATCACCAAAGAGAAGCATTAGTATAAATGTAAGATCCGTGAAGCCCTTGAAATTATAAAGCATCATCACAATCTTAATAGAGATGGGGGTATGGAAGTAAGTAGGATTTGGATCCCCTTACTCACTCAAGTACCTATGTATTGCAACCTTGACTAGAACCTCTCTCCCTTGCTCCCTCCAGCACTTAATACCTCATTTTACCTTTCCTTTGTCCCTCTCCACCATGTTTTTTTCCCTCTAAATATTCTCATTACATCCCCCTTCTCCTTATTCCCTCCTTTCCTTCCTTATTATTCCTAAAACTTAATAATCATATCAACTATGACATCTCTAATAATTAATCCCAATGGTAACATTATTATCCCTTATAATAATTATTAAATTAATAACAAAAATTATTAATTCAATTATAACATTTTGTTTTTGTTTTTCAATTGGTCTGAGTTCATCAAAGATTACATCAGGCTTGACCTGTGGCTTAAGAAACTGCGACCCATGGGCATCTAAGCCATCAAAATCACTCAGGGATTGAACCTGGCCTGAGCCACACTAGCACTAAGCTAAATGGGTTTAACTTGTTTCCTCTCCCTAGCACGGGCACAACAGCCTTCATGAGGTTTGATCTTGGGTCACCCTTCTGACGAGGCCCATCCTCAACCGGTTGTGTTAGTGGGACTTGACCAATTATAACAATTATTATTATTAATAATTATTATTAACTTAATGGGTTTATAATAATAATTATTAGCTTATAAGGTTATTAATAATGATTACCATCATTATTATTATTAATTAACTTTATTATTAGTATTAATTAAGTAATAAATACAAATAATAATTAATATTAAGAATAAAAATTATTATGATTGTTCACTCTATTATTTTTAATTATTAGTAATAATAATTAACACTAAACAATGAATCTAGTAAATTTATAGTTTATTAATTTTCCTTAAATAAAAATAAATAAATAAATAAAATTATTGTTATTTTTAGTTGGTCAGCTCTTTCTTATTTCATTTCCATCCATTCAATATTAATCTCTTGCATTTCTTTCTCTTCTCTGTAGGTATTTGTCTTGATGATGAGTCTTGTTATAGATTCGAAACGTCAACTCAAAAATGGATAATGTGGAATTAGTTCAGAACACTAAACATTCTCAATTTCAATATTATTAAGTAGTTTGAGAGATACTCGTGTGAATCTATTAATGCACAAATTTTAGAAGAAGACAAAAAACAAATTTGGATAGATATAAATTCTACAATTACTAACTTATGGCCATAAATATAAATCATCTTTGAGTAGGAGCAGTTACTAAAGAAATCTAAACAAGTTATTGAAAACATTAAAGAAGAGATAGACAATAATCTTGGAGAAGCTAGAATAATAACAAATTCTTGAATACAAAAACAAAAGAGGAACTAGAATAAATGGGCATTGAGGATGCGAAATATGCAAATAATTAAGTAAGAAAGTTATTGACCAAGAAAAATATCATGTTGCAGTTAGAAACCAAATGTGAAAATATCGAGATACGAATCAGAAACTTTTCATAAGAATTTTTATGTTCTTGAACAAAAAGGAATTCCTTCTGTGAAAGATTCCCTGGGTGAATTAATTTAGGATGAAGATTATCATAGATTATTACACAATATAGAAATAGATAGATCTAAGTTTGATAAGGTTAAAGGAACTATCAGTGGTCAAATTTTTCTTCAAGGTATATTTGGTGACTTCTTTATTTCTCATGAAGTTCACCACCTTTTCATAATTAAACCAACATTCGAAAAATATACTAAAGTTGATGAGGCCTATAGAAGAGTAATCAAGTTTCCATGTCTAGATGAAGAGAAATGGGATAAATTTGTTGAACTTATCTGTTGAAATGTTTTTTTAGGCAACATTTCAGGGGAAAACAAATATTTCAGGAGCATAATCAAAAGGATGATGATTTTGAGCAAGAAGATGAAAATTAAATCCTCAAATAGTGTTCGGAGTCAATAAATCAGCTCGAGGATCTCTATTTTTGAGTCATTTGATTAGTATTATCCAAATTACCTTAGGTAAAGACTTATATTTTATTGTAAAATATGTAATATATTAGATATTTTCTAAGAACACTATATATACTTGATAATTTGAAGAAAGGTTGATACCTGGAGCATATTTTTGGGCGATATTGTTGTAATATTTTCATCTTCAAGATAATCAAAGGATTTTGGTTTCCATTTATGCGACATTTATGTACTTGTGAGTGTTTTCTAGTGATCTTCATAATCTATTTCTACATATTTTTGAGATAGTGTAGGACATTGGGAAGGGCAGGGCTAAATATCAGTATCCTCGACATCCCTAGCAAGGTTATTTTCTAGATTGTGTAATACTTAAATAATTTGTTTAATTTTATACTCATAAATTAATATATTATTACTTCTATGTTATACTTAAACATATTTTGTTCGCTATAAATATGCATCTATATATTTCCTCTCAATTGATATTATTATATGTTCAAGAAGAATATGTATTCTTCTAAGTTCTTTTGTATTCTTCCTTCAAAGAACTCATAAATATTGTGTGTTTTCATAATGGAACACCGACACTTTGACCCTTGTTTAACCCATAATTTTGTAGTGCATGGTGTGGACTATGTGATGAGGGATGATGTTACCCTGGCATTTAAAGTCGATGACATCACCACGAACCCCTAAAACCTAGATATTTTGGGTGAAAGGCATAGTAGAATTCCTATGATCTAAGTCCTAGGGTGACTTGACATGTGTGGGGCATGTTTAATTGGATAAGCGTCGTGTGGTTAGAATGCATTTTTGTATGGTTAAGGAGGGTGGAAAGATTCAAATCGAGGTTTGTAATTCCACTTAGCCTAGAATTTTGTCCCTGGAAGTTTCAATGGGGAGAAATGTTGAGACCTATTGTGATTTAACTCTTTTGGTGACATGGCCTTAGAGGTATTTCACTCATATATATCCATTACATATAGCATATGTTATGTTATAGTTAGTTGAGAGGACCTTAAGATAGGGTTATATGTGACCTCGTATGAGAAGGTCGGTAGCTTCCACTTGGCATGACATGGTATATGAATTGGCAACCATGTGGGTGCCATGGGGGTGCCACATGGCAAGTTAAGCTCACATGACTCAATATGATTATCGAAGACTCTAATCAACCATATATTTCAATCTAGGAGTCAAATTGAGAAAAATTGCATATTATTGGAAAGGTATCGATGAGGGGAACACAACGATGCTATTTATTTTACGTTTTGAAGAAGTCATATGAGATCAAATAATTTAGACCCAATTTCCATGATGTGTCTATGGGATTTAGATCTTCATGGTAACCACCTCTTGTAATTATTAATGGGGGCTAGGTTAGTAGGGCGTGTGTTACAGAGTGATATCAGAGCTTCCAAGTTCAACACTTGGACTAGATGGATTCTATGGCAAAAGTAATTATGTGAAGGTTCAACACTAAATATTAAAGATCCAATGAGACCTTGAAGCCTTGGGATGAGCGTTAGAAACCCAATTATTATTATGGATTGATTATGTGTGAGTTTTGGTGTATAATTTTATGCATATAGAATGGCACTAAATATGTATTTGATTTTATTGATATTAATGTTGCACCTAGCCTCACACGAGCGGATTTCCATCAACAAGCCATGGTGATAATATTTATTATGCATCTAAATTTTATTAAATATAATAGTAATGTGTGTATATGACAACACATAAAGGATACTAAGGCCCAAAGAGATGAATTTCAAAGACTACAAGAACAAAAAAGGGTGGTACAAAATAGAACCAACGAACCAAGGAAGGAATAGTAAAATGGTGCATTATAACTCTGACCAATCATAGCATGGACATGAAGAGGAAATATCAATTACCCACCAAGGAGGGTGTTGGGCTATATAAATCACTGTTAAATGACTAAATAGAACACATTAATTATCAATCCAGGGATGTCTGTTTATTCCAATGACAGTTGCATTGTCTATGCCGATACACCAACCATAATCAATTTCAAAGAAAATAAATCATTGCTGAAGTAAATGCTGGAAGTAAATCACTCATGTAGAATTAAAAGGATCTAAAAGACTAAAATCACACTTCAATTAATCTGTTCTAGCGCGCCACATGACAAGTAACCAGCTAGTGTCTCTAATATCATATGTGTAATAGCATACAAAGTATTGAAATTGAAGTGGATATACACACAGCTGAACAGCAGCAACAACACTCTATGGATACATAAAATGAAATACAATTACATACACACAACTACTTTACTCATTGCAATCCCTGCTAAGAAGGAGGGCCCTTCCTCCCTAGCAAGGCATAGGTAGAGGAAGAACTTAATGGAAACTAAATTGAACAAATCATGTAATAGCAATAACAGGATAATCTGTATTAATCTGAACACAATTACATAGCTAAAATAATGTTGTTCTCAGCTAACCTTTCAACCTCTGCGGCCGAGAACTATATAGTGGTTACATCAGAAAATCAAGGGATAGATCAGTCATGAGAATATTATGATTCTCATGCTAATCGAAATAGAACACATATATTTATATCCACTTCCTAATAATTTTTTGACTAGAAAATAAAATATTACAATCAAAACCGTCCTTAGGCTGTTATCCCAAAAATACAATGCTAAACAACTTCTACAGCTATCGTAATAGAATCACAGCTGTAGTGTAATAGCTAGAGGATAGATCAGCAACAAGTGTTGATGAGATCAGTCAACGATACAACTATATCAGCATTTCACTAGCGGGTCTGTAACAACAGTTTTCCGACAGGTCTGTAACAGCAAGGTGTAACAACATCGCTTTTCTGTAACATTACCCTCTTAACTACCCCTGTGAACTTCGTGCTCAGGATCTTTGGTGCTACAAATGACATCTGAAAAGAAAACACAAATTAGACCATCGATATTCTCCAAACATTCACCACCAATTAGTCATAAAAAGGTATGATATATCATAATAATTGGTGAATTGGAAAAGTGATAAAAACAAGGTGAAACAACACAAGTTAGGGTAGAAAGGTAGGAGAAATAGGCAAAGATACTCCCATTGGTTATAGTTAAGAGGAAAAATAGGGAAAAAAAAGGTAGGAAGTGTTTACAAAACTAGCACCCAACATCTCTCCCCAACTGAAATACTTGCATGTCCTCATGAAAACTCATCTCTCATGGGAATATCTCCGGTGTAGGTCGGTAAGATCATAAGCACCAGCTATATATTCATCTGCAGACCTATATCCCTAATTAGCCATCAACTTCCATACCCAGGATTTTGACGCATACTTACTCAATTAATAATTGATCTGGTAATCCTCAATTGGCAACCAGATCAAAAGAAACTTGAATCTCAATCCGAACCACAAAGAAACAAGGGATTGTACAATCTTTGCATAATATGGTACATGTGTAATAGCCACCATGAAATTTTGGAATGAGAATGGATCCCCCTTCAATAGCTCAGCACTGCTGGCTTCCATGTGTTTCAAGCACCCAATCAAAGCTCGACTTTTCATCATTGAGAAAATATTGAGGCAAAATTTCACAATTCTTCTTCCATAAGTGGCAGCCGGTTCTTTAATCCCAGGGGTACTCAGCATTGTCCTGAATTCTCGTCTCAACTCGGCAACTCGTCCTAGTTCTGCTCGAACCCACAATGTCATCTTATCCTCATTAGTCTCCATAGATTTAATGGCCAAATGCCATTCAATATGATGCTTCACAAAGGACACAAAAGCTCTCAATTGAATATATCCCATATAGGTGAATAATGTCACAACCATCTGCATACTCACATGTTCACAAATAATATTGTGTAATAATAACTCACACAGCAAGCTTTGTTAATCAAAATCAGAGGCACGGAAAACATCTAGAAATGTAAAAGTGGAAGAACATAAATAAGGTCTATCCTCCATAATAGATTTCATCTGAAACAAGTAATGTTCCCACAGGAAAATAGGATAGGATGGAGAAGGCCATCTACAACCCAGAAAATTGAGGGTGAAGTCATGAATTTTTTGCTTGCCTGAGGTGAGGTCCTAAACTTGTTGCTGTAACAACAAGAGCTGTTCTTCCTGTTTCTTTAGAGCTTCCTTATTCTTGTAATTCTCCCATCCTTTATTCAACTCTACTTTCATCCATATTTCATGTAAAGTGTCTATTTCTCTCTAATTTTCCTTCAGCGAAATCATCCCCTCTCGAAGGGAGATTGCTTCCTGTTTCCACTTTTGTAACTCAGAAATTAACAATATTTTCTTATAAATCCATCCCGAAATGGGACTCGACGTTCTTCTGCATTCAATATCCACATCAACAATGGGTGTACCAACCTCTGCTACAAGGCGTTTTTCCACCTCTACTGGTGGTTCTTGTGTAACAGCAGCTTCCTCGATGGGTTCTTGTGTGTCATCCCCTTTGTTTACACCTAGAGTAACCCCTGTGTTCATTGTTGTTTCTTCTACAATAAGAGTGGCCTCCACAGGTTCTTTTGGGTCAGCTTCTAGGTCAATTATTACAGGAGGCTCTGCTTTAACTGCTGGTTCTTGTGTAACAGTAGTATCATCAATAGGTTCTTGTGTAACAGCCTCCTACTGTTTTGTTTATGTTTCCATTGTGCTGAAATTTTCTCTACAGACCTTATATCCCGCTGTTGTTAAGTCTTGAAAAAATTTCATGCATACCGACACCGATATTTCCTTCCCCTTAGATAATTTTTTCTTTAGTTCTTCATTCTCCTTTCTTAGATTTTTGAGTTCTAAAAACATGGCATTTTTTTTTTCCTTACCTCATGAGGAGGGTTACCTTTCTTCTTCTTGGACTTCTGCTTCTGTCTACATTCCGGCCATAGGCAAAGGTTCTGTAGGTATGCTGAATTTCACTCCTTTTTTGGCCTTCTATCCCTAATTGTTTCATTAATAGGCTCTTTCCCAATCCTAACTCCAACAGGCCGAGTTTGGGTTTCCACCTCTACCTGACTTCCTCCTGAAGTCATGGTATGTTACCCCTAGCTTTTCCTTGGCCTCTTTCGCTTGAATTCTTCCCAAGATTTTCCTTTCTGGCCTAGGGCATCTAGAATGATTAGCTTAATGAGTCTGTAATTAGTCACACATACCTCCGGGTGTGCTTCTATTTTTACTATTGTCACTATATTCTTGATATTCCCTAACAAATAGAATGGAAGATTAATTCTTTGTTGGTGTCAAAGGTGATTAAGCAGATGAAAGTGATAGTTGAACACTATCGTGGATCTTCCCTCACAAGTGATATATTTAATTAAACCCAGGGAAACATCTTCCCAAGGATGAGGAAGTGACAATCTATCAATTCCTCTCCCTTTCTTCTCCAGTTTTTCTTCCCTTATTAGGAATTTTTCTTTCAAGGAGGGGTCATTGATTTTTCTATTAAATCACCTTCACCCCTCTACTAGTAATGAAGTTACCCAGACAATTACCTCTTCAGTAACCTCCACTTTCATGCCCCTTATGCGGGTTTGATTATTGTTCAAGTTCTGAGCAAATTCAATTGCCACCACTTCGTCTGAGCCTTCAAGCTTTTGGAAAAACTCAATCCATCTGACATCTCTGAATATATGGTAGGCTTCTGGAAAATTCTGCAAGGTTTCCATAGAATCCAGCTCATGCCTAACCGCTGCTCCACCCATCTCTACTGTTCATTTCTAAATTTACTTCTTGTTGTTCAGTCCCACTGTAATATCACTATGTTTCTGAATTCACTTCTTTTTTGTTCAACCCCACTGTAACATCACTGTGTTTCTGAATTCGCTGCTTCTCGGCATCTCTTCTTATCCCAATGGATGAGTTTACAATGAGGATGCAAGGTTTCAGTCAAGGAGTTTTATGGGAGGTTACATCTTTTATGGATTTACCGAATCGTACCTCACACTAATATTCATAAATGGCTCATTATGGAAAGTAATGGGATTTAGTACACATGCTCTTTTCCGACTGGATTTAGTCATCATTGGAAATTCTGTTATTGATTAGGTGCATGTGTATTTGATAGATGTTTATGATTACAGCTTTTTGCAATTATTTCAAGACATATCCCCTCCCCCACCTTAATAGTAATGGTCGCCCATGGCCATCACAGGAATATCATTACTTCGCTAATTAATCACTGAATCATCAATGACAACGTTTACCTTTTTAATGACATACCTGAGGTGACATGGAAGAAGACTTTGAATTGGTGGCAGCCGACTTACAGTGCTCATGTTGTTGTGTTTGGCCAGCACGGTTATTGTTGTTTATAGAATAAAGCATAAAAACAATATTCGTGGTTGTCGGCTGTTACATGTGTAACAGCCAAGAAGGGCCTTAGATTATTCTTAAAAAAACATAATAATCAGGATAAATTGGTACAGAAAAGGAAATTACATGAATACCATCATCCTATAAAATAGATCAGAAAGGGAAGATGATGTTTCAAGAAGAAAAACATGGGTGTAACAGCCGCCACAAAAGTGGTTTTCAGCTATTACAGACTGTCTGACTGAGCCTCAAAAAGGGGTTTTCACGGTTAGATTTACTTTTTTTTCTCTTTATTTTGTTTATATGTGTGTGTGTGTGTGTGTGTGTGTGTGTGTGTGTGTGTGTGTGTGTGTGTGTGTGTGTGTGTGTGTGTGTGTGTGTGTGTGTGTGTGTATTTAAACAAGTGTAACAGCTGCCACAAAGGTGGTTTTCAACTACTGCACTTATTGGAATTTCAATTTTTAAGGCTGCACAGGGGAATGTTCCCCTGCTATCGTAACATGAAGATCAGAGTCTGCGACAATGTTGACAAATGATTCCTTCAAAGCAGGTTGATGATATAACCTTAGATGGATCCCATTAACCAGTAACGGCGTCTTAGCACTGTCAATGGTGACCAACTGTACAGTCCCATTGTCAAAGACCATATCGACTTCGTAAGGACCTGGCCATCTGGTGTAGAGCTTGCCTTTGAAATATTTGAACCTTGAATCATAAAAAAGAGCCCAATCTCCTTTCTGGAAATTTTTCTTCTTAATAAACCCATTGTTTGGTTCCAATTGACGATGTCAATTAGAGTTTAATTTAATGTCAACCCTGGAAGGTAAACTTATAAGTGCTTATCTAAAATATATAGATCTAGAAAGATTCCTAATTTGTCCAAGATCTTAAAGTCCCCTTACAAGAACATATTCATTAAGATCTCTTTCAATAACTAATCAAACCTAGATCTAATAATTGTATGAGGTCTTACAGTTCTCTTACAAGAACACTTTCAAATAAGACTCTTCCAATATTAGAACATTTAACAAAGCTTAAAAACTGAAATGAAACAAACCTAATTCTAATAATTGTATGAGATCTTATGGTTCTCTTACAAAAACACTTTCAAATAAGATCCTTCCAATATTAGATCATTTAACAAAGCTTAAAAACTGAAATAAAACAAAAACATAAATAAATTATACCTAAATTAAGCAAATAAGCATGCAAGTGAGGCCATGGGGGCCGTCCATAACTCCACAAGCACACCACTTCAATGGAGACTCAGATGTAGAGACAAAATCGAAGTATGAATCCTTTATTTGAAAATCTCCATTACAAACCAACTCTAAGGTTACAACTCTAAGCTTCTAAGATTACATACTCCAAAATTATAAGATTACAAAAACTAAGATTACCTATGGAGGATATTGTACTCCTATTTATACAATGAGATGAGTAACAAACTCATAATGATCATCCACTAATCTCTCTTTAGTTCCATACATCTCTCAACCATCTAGACACATAACCCCTTTTGTCCTTGATCTTCTCCATGAGGTTTATCTTCTCAAATTCGAATTTGATCATCCAAGGCCACATAAAGGTGTCTTGGAAGCTTCCTTGGCACCTACACATGTCACAAAAACAACCCACTTTCCATATATAAAGTAAAATATATTATTTTCTAATATTTAATCAAGAATTTCTCTTAAAAATGATTTAAAATAAATAATATTTGGAAAATATAAATGAGACCCATTAATGGTGAATAATAGGGAAAATGAAGTGACATGGTGGTGAATAATGGGTGATAAAATGGAAGCATAGGTGAAAAATGTATGGTAATGAGTGACATTTTGAAACCCAAACATACTCTCCAACTGAAGCTCTTGCATGTCCTCATGCAAGCTACTACAATGACTTATTTGATTTAATTCTTAGATGAACTTCCTTTTACAAGATGTTTGGTTCTTGTGTAACAAACATCTTTCAATCATGGACTTCCTTTTATAAAGGAAAAAAAATGCATAAAATAATTACTAAATCCTTCTAGTTGCACTTCCCCGGCAACGGCGCCAAAATGTTTGGTTCCAATTGACGATGTCAATTAGAGTTTAATTTAATGTCAACCCGGGAAGGTAAAATTAGAAGTGCTTATCTAAAATATATAGATCTAGAAAGATTCCTAATTTGTCCAAGATCTTAAAGTCCCCTTACAAGAACATATTCATTAATATCTCTTTCAATAACTAAACAAACCTAGATCTAATAATTGTTTGAGATCTATGGTTCTCTTACAAGAACATATTCTACAAGATCTCTTCCAACATTAGAACATCTAATAAGAACTTAAAAGATGAAATGAAGTAAACCTAGATCTAATAATTGTCTGATATCTTACGGTTCTCTTACAAGAACACTTTCAAATAAGACTCTTCCAATATTAGAACATTTAACAAAAACTTGAAAACTGAAATCAAACAAAAACATAAAATAAATTATACCTAAAATAAGCAAATAAGCATGCAAGTGAGGCCATGGGGGCCCTCCATAACTCCACAAGCACACCACTTCAATGGAGACTCAGATGTAGAGGCAAAATCGAAGTATGAATCCTTTATTTGAAAATCTCCATTACAAACCAACTCTAAGGTTACAAATCTAAGCTTCTAAGATTACATACTCCAAAATTCTAAGATTACAAAACTTCAAGATTACAAAAACTAAGATTACATATGGAGGAGATTGTATGCTCTATGGCAAGGATGAGATGATATGACTTTCATAATGATAATCACTATGATCTCTTTAAGTTCACTTATCTGAGCAAAATACAATTTGTAACCTTACAATGTCCAGTCTTCTCCATGAGGTTTATCTTCTCAAATTCGAATTTGATCCTTCAAGGCCACATAAAGGTGTCTTGGAAGCTTCCTTGGCACCTACACATGTCACAAAAACAACCCACTTTCCATATATAAAGTAAAATATATTATTTTCTAATATTTAATCAAGAATTTCTCTCAAAAAATGCTTAAAAATAAATAATATTTGGAAAATATAAATTAGACCCATTAATGGTGAATAATAGGGAAAATGAAGTGACATGGTGGTGAATAATGGGTGATAAAATGGAAGCATAGGTGAAAAATGTACATGTGTGATGACAGTGCAGGCTTAGAACATACTATAGTGAACTCTCTTGTGTCTCTTTTTTCTAATAAACTTATTTGATTTAATTCTTAGATGAACTTCCTTTTACAGAATATTTGGTTTCTTGTGGCTAATATCTTTGTCCTGGACTTCCTTTTATAAAGGAAAAAAATGCATAAAATAATTACTAAATCCTTCTAGTTGCACTTCCCAAACAAGTAAAATGTTTGGTTCCAATTGTGAGTATATCGTTAGAGTTGGGTAATGTCAGCCGGGAAGGTAAAATTAGAAGTGCTTATCTAAAATATATAGATCTAGAAGATTCCTAATTTGTCCCAGATCCCTAAAAGTCCCCTTACAAGAACATATTAAATTAGTCTCTTTATTAACTAATCAAAACCCTAGATCTAATAATTGTATAGGATCTTGGATTTCTCTTACAGAACACTTTCAAAATAAGACTCTTCAATATTGAAACATTTATATAATTAAAAACTGAAATGAAACAAACTAAATCCTAATAATTGTGAATTGTATGAGATCTTGGTTCTCTTCTAAAAGCTACTAAAATACAAAAAGATCCTTTGTGTTAGATCCATTTTAACAAAAACTTGAAAACTGAAATCAAACAAAAACATAAAATAAATTATACCTAAAATAAGCAAATAAGCATGCAAGTGAGGCCATGGGGGCCCTCCATAACTCCACAAGCACACCACTTCAATGGAGACTCAGATGTAGAGGCAAAATCGAAGTATGAATCCTTTATTTGAAAATCTCCATTACAAACCAACTCTAAGGTTACAAATCTAAGCTTCTAAGATTACATACTCCAAAATTCTAAGATTACAAAACTTCAAGATTACAAAAACTAAGATTACATATGGAGGAGATTGTACTCCTATTTATACAATGAGATGAGTAACAAACTCATAATGATCATCCACTAATCTCTCTTTAGTTCCATACATCTCTCAACCATCTAGACACATAACCCCTTTTGTCCTTGATCTTCTCCATGAGATTTATCTTCTCAAATTCGAATTTGATCATCCAAGGCCACATAAAGGTGTCTTGGAAGCTTCCTTGGCACCTACACATGTCACAAAAACAACCCTCTTTCCATATATAATGTAAAATATATTATTTTCTAATATTTAATCAAGAATTTCTCTCAAAAATGCTTAAAAATAAATAATATTTGGAAAATATAAATTAGACCCATTAATGGTGAATAATAGGGAAAATGAAGTGACATGGTGGTGAATAATGGGTGATAAAATGGAAGCGTAGGTGAAAAATGTATGGTAATGAGTGACATTTTGAAACCCAAACACCCATCATGCCATCTATCTCTTTACTGTTGAATGATCGTTGTTTGTTGAATGGAAGCCAGTCGTTTCTCTTCCAACTCATTGAGTTGGTTTAATCTTTGAGTCTGTGTTGTACTCAAATCCAGATCGACCTGCAATGTTGTTGTTAATATATTTATTTCAAATTCTATGGGTAATAAGGGGTTCTTACCATACACCAATTCATATGGTGAGAAGCCTGTAGTAATCCTCTGTGTTTTCCTATAAGCCCACAGTACCTCTGGAAGTTTCTCAGCCTAGTTTCTTCGCTGGCTGGCTACTGTATTTGTTAAGATTCCCTCAATGACTTTATTGGTTCTTTCTACTTAACCATTTTATTGTGGGTGATATGGTGTAGTGATTCTGTGATTAATTCCATACTTTTCAACCAACTTCTTGATCAAATTAGATGTGAACTGAGGCCCCCCATCTGTCACTATCTCTATGGGTATCTCAAAATGAACAAAAATATCTCAAAACAAGAAGTCTGAAAAAGCCTGCTCTATTGATCTAGTTAGTGCCTTTGCTTTGACCCATTTTGTGACATAATTGGTGCAGACCAATATGTATGATTTTTGTTGTAATGAAGGATTAATTGGCCCCCACAAATTCTAGGGCCCATTTCTCAAATGGTTCTATTACTATATGAGGCTGTAATGACATCTCATCAGATTTCAGAGGCTGACCCATCCTTTGATAGCTATCACATACTTTCACAAACTTCTTGGCATCTTGGAATATAGTTGGCTATTAGTACCCTATTGAGAGTACTTTATATCATGTCCTCTTTTCCGCAAAGTTTCCTCCACAAGGTTCCTCATGACAAGCCTTCAATATTTCAAATACTTCATCTTCTCTAACACATCACCTAATCTGAAAATCTGTCCCGGTGTGATAGAGATTGCCTTCTATCCGGGAGTAGGTAGCACTCCATTGTATAATCCTCCTTCTTTCCTTAGAATACAATTGATGTGGAAATTTTCCTACAGCAATTTAATTGGCTATATCTACATACCATGGCGAGTGAGTAGAGATGGAAAAAAGATATTCATCTGGAAAAGAATCCTCAGTGGCAGTGCAGTCATCACTTATAGTTAATCTAGAAAGGAAATCAGAAACTACATTATATTTTTTGAGTTTATCTAAAATATTAATATCAAATTCTTGTAACAGCAATAACCATCATGTAACTCTACCATTAGTAATAGGCTTGTTCATTAAAAATCGAATTGCAGCATGGTCAGTGTGTAAAAATACTTGGTACCCGGTGATGTAGTGCCGGAATTTGTTGATAGCATGCACTAATGCTAGGAATTCCTTCTCAGTAACAGTGTAGTTGAGTTCTGTTGGAGTTAATTTCTTGTTTATTTAATAAATGGTATAAGGTTTCTTCTCTTTCAGCTGCCCCAAAACAGCACTCACGGCCATGTCAGATGCGTCTGTAGCAATATGAAATGGAAATTCCCAGTTTGTTCCTCGTAAAACAGGTGTTGTTGTTACACATTTCTTCAAATTTAAAAAGTCCTACTCACACTTCCCTTTCCACAAAAATTCCACATCTTTCATGAGTAATAAAAATAGAGGAGATGCAATCTTTGAAAAAATCTCTATAAATCTCCTATAGTATCCTACATGTCCCAAAAAACTACGTACCTCTTTCAGAGTCTTAGGGGTCAGGATTTTTGAGATTATCTCAATTTTTGCAGGATCTACCTTGATTCCATCTGCTGAAATGAAATGTCCCAACACAATTCCCTCAGTCATCATCATGTGGAATTTTTCCGTGCTCAGAGCAACATTAGTTTTTTCACAAAGTTCCAGCACTTTTTCCAAGTTAGCTAATGTTGTCTCAAAGGCATCCTTGTAGGGTGTAAAATCATCCATAAAAATTTCAAGACATTCATTCAAAAGATCAGAAAAAATGCCCAATATTTCCCTTTGGACGATTGTTGGTGCATTACAGAGGCCAAAGGGAAGGACTCTATACGCAAAATTACCCCATGGGCAGGTAAAGGTTGTCTTGTCTTGGTCTTTTGGGGCAATCTGTATTTGATTATAGCCACTAAACCCATCTAGAAATGAAAAGAATTTTTTTCCAGAAAGAGTGTCCAAGACCTGATCAATGAATGGTAAAGGAAAATGGTCCTTTTGAGTGGCCTTGTTAAGTTCTCGATAGTCAACACAGACTCTCCATTTTCCATTCTTCTTCGGAACTATGACAAGCAAAAACACCCACTGACTATCAGAAATGGGGTAGATGAACTTAGCATTAAGGAGTTTCTACAATTCTTCTTTCACTATCTCCTTAAGTGTGGGGTTCATTCGGCACTGAGGTTGTCTAACTAGTTTGAAATCCTCTTTAAGGTAAATGTGGTGAGTAGATAAACCAGGAAGGATTCCTTTCATATCCATATAGTCCCTTGAAAATTCCTTTTTGTATTTTTGTAATCGTTGTATCAGCAATCTGTTTTTTTCAGCATTCAGGTTAGGATTTATGTTTAAACATTTTCCAGGTTCGATTTCAACAGGATTGCTAACATTAAGTGGATTTGTTTTCAAATGTTCAATAATTGCATAATCTTCCTCATATTCTTCTCCCAAATCTCTAATGGAGGCAACAGGGAGTGAATTACTAACAAAACCATTAATGATATCGTCTTTTGTTTCATCCTTAAACTATTGTGCTTTTCCAAGCATGAGAAGAGGTAGGGAAAGATCAGATTTGGGTGCAAATTCGTCGCACCAGGGACTACTCGAATCCATATGAGGTTTTGCTGGGGGATAAAAGTTTAGGCTCTGAGTGGCCTATCCATATGAGATCACCATAGATCTAGACCTACATCCGATATATGCATCTGTAGTGACTAGCCATGGTCTTTCAAAGATTAAAGGATGACCCCCTAGGTTGGATTTGGTTTGTAAAATGAGAAAGTCAGCCGGATAATTCTAGGAATCCATTGTGATAACCGCATATTCAATCATTCCCTCAGGCTTAACATGGGACCTATCTGCTAATTCAAGCACTGTAGGTGTAGGTATAAGCCCATGGAGTCCTAGAGAGATGAAGAGGTCTTTAGTCATGACATTAATAATTTCTCCTAGATCAATCGAATTATTTTTTGTGGGATGATTTTCAATATGGATAGTCATTGTAGGGTTCCCTGGGTCATTATATTTAGTCAACAAAGGTTGATCAATCATAAGATAGGAAAATTTCTCCATGACATGGATAGTAGCAAGGTCTTTAGGTTTCCTTCCAGGTCTTTTGACGTATAGATCCCTCACTGTTTTAGCATAGATATGAACTTCTTTAAGAGCTTATAACAGCGGAATCCACACATAAAAATTTTGTAGCTCCTAGAGGAATTCAAATTCAGGTTGTGAGACCAGCCCAGTTTCAGTTAATCGTTGAGGGTATGGGGGGTTATGAATGCTAACAAATGAGTCAGCTATCACAGATGTATCAGCCTTGGTTACTGTAGGAAAAACATACCCTCCTGATCGGGTTGTTACAGATGTAACAATGGGTGTTGTATCAGTTGTTACATGTGTAACAGCTTCCTCAGAATTTTCCATATCCTTCCTGGGTGATTCACATTCTTCGATAATAATGGGGATATGTTCAAGTATGATTACTTTCCCTGATCGAAGCCAAACCTCGTTAAGTTTGATAGGAGTAAGAAGATAAGTTTGGAGGGTAACCGGAGCATCCATGCTTTGGGCTACCTTATTATTTGGATTGGGGTTAGGTTGCACAGGTAATTGGGGTCAGACAGAAGGTGTAGGATTTTGAATAGATGGAAATTGTAATTATTGTTGTTGCATTGGTATTGGAGGGGGTACTGGACCTTTGCCATTTCCTCTCCAGTTCTAACCCCAAGGATTGGGTTGTGATGGAGGATATTGCATTGGTGGAGGAGATGGCCACTGGTTCCATGGTGAAGGAAACTGTGTTGAGGAAGGAGTAGGATACTTCCATGGGTATTGATGACTATTATAAACATTATTCCAAGGATAAAAAGAGGAAAAATCTGAATTCATACATGTAGGTCGCAGCTTCCATGGTCTCTTTGATCCGATGAAATAAGAATATTGAACATCCTTGCTTGATTCTTGAAGTACCGCCTTCAGTCTAGGAAACTCAATACATTGATTCGTAGAGTGTGCCAACTCACAGATGTTGCACTGGCTGACACTATTTATTCCACATTCTCTTTCCAAATGTTTATTTTTGCATTGGGGACAGAATATTGCTAAGGCTACTTCAGCTTATGCTTGTGCTTTCTTGACTTGTACTATAGTGATTTAGGAAGAGAGAGTGATAAGGAGGTCAGTTTTAAAATCCTCAAATAAGTTCTTGATCTCTTCTCTGGTTACTCCTTCACTTGTGGACTTCTATATCTGAAGTGAAGGGTCCTGAACTGAAACTCTCCCCTTGACCGATCCTCTTAAGCTACGCAGGCAAAGCTTCATTATCTCATCAAAAGTTTCTTGCGACATGTCTCCTTTTCCTATTATGTTTAGATGCTCCATACAATCATCTCCTAAACCTCTCAATAATATTTTCTTTAGAATTTGTGTATCTAAGTTACTGAACTTAGACCTCTGTAAATTGTAGTGAAATCACTTCAGATAGTCTTCTAGGCTTTCCTCCTTCTTCTGTGCAATTCTAAAAATCTCGTCCTTCAAATCCCTAGTTCGGTAGTAGTCCTGATACTTAAACAGGAAGGCCTCTCTCATGTCATTCCAGGTTCGAATTATTCCAGCACCCAATCTCATGAACCATCTTAATGTTGCTGCTTTCAGAGTAGCAGGGAATAATATTAGCTTCTGGGCATCTTAAGTGTAGTCATAACCTCTACACAACACATCAAATTCAAACAGAAAGGTATCAGGATCTTCAACAGCCATCCCCTGAAAGGATGGTAGGGATGATAAAGGAATATTCTTCATATAAGCCTCATCCTGTGTTACTACTATTGGGAATTCAAAAGTAACAGAGCTATCGGTCTTCGCATTCTTGTCCCCCATGGTTGATTCTTCTTAATGGGATGAACTGACCTCGGGGTATACTGGAGATTGACAAATAGAAGGATTGGGCTGCTCCAGGACCAACCGTTTAACAGCATTACCAACGTCCAATTTATGATCAACTGAAGGTTTTTCCTCAGGTCCCTGATGCTCCCCACTAGTCTCTCTGTGTCCTTCAATTCTCAGATCCTGATCAATGATTTTCCATTGTTGTTTTGAATCTGGATTTTTGATATTGGGAGTGGATATTTTGTTCGAAGGATGGTGAGGTTCAGACACAGAAGACACCAATGGTCCAGGCCTTGATATGGTAGCTTCTTTCTATGGCCATGTCTTCCTATTATCTTTGTATGACGTGAATTTTTCCTTCTCTGCCCTTGAAATCATATCTCCAAAGAATGTATTCCTTCCCAAATATGCAGTCTTCTTTTCCTTATTACGACCCATCTTTCCTCTATTCAGTAGAGTGGGGGGTGTTTGTAGATGTTGATGTTGTCCTACCAGCACACATGGGCCCTATGTGTAGCAATTCATCTTATAAGTGCTTCATTTTCTACAGAAGTGAGCCCGCCTAAGTTTGTTAGAGCGATGTGCAGGTTCTTACCTCTCGTCTTACCGCCTAACGACTGTATAGCTAAAGGAATCCTAAAAAAACACTCGAAATTCAACTCCTAAGTGTCCCAGCAAGACATTGGTGAGCCTGCTCAAGTTTGTTAGAGTGATGTGCAGGTTCTTACCTCTCATCTTACTGCTTAGAAATTGTGTCACTGGAGACACTCTAAGAAAAAAACAAAATTCATAGAAATTCAACCTCCTAAGTGTCCCAGCAATACATTGGTGAGCCCGCTCAATTTTTTTAGATCGCTGTGCAGGTTCTTACCTCTTGTCTTACTGCTCGGTAATTGTGTCACTGGAGACACTCTAGGAAAATGCATGGAAATTGCACTTCTAAGAAACAACTCTGATTGATTGGATCGTCACTGCCATCCCTAGCAAAAATGCCAAAATGTTGGGCTATATAAATCACTATTAAATGACTAAACAAAACACATTAATTATCAATCCAAGGAAGTCTATTTATTCCACTGACAGTTGCACTGTCTATGCCAATACACCAACTAGAAGCAATTTCAAAGAAAATAAATCGTTTTTTAAGTAAATACTGGAAGTAAATCACTCATGCAGAATTAAAAGGATCTACAAGACTATAATCACACTTCAATTAATATGTTCTAGCACGCCACATGACAAGTAACTAGCTGTTGTCTCTAATATCATATGTGTAATAGCATACAAAGTATTGGAATTGAAGTGGATATATACACAGCTAAACAGTAGCAACATCACTCTATGGATACATAAACTGAAATATAATTACATACACACAACTACTCACTGCAATCCCTGCTAAGAAGGAGGGCCCTTCCTCCCTAGCAGGGCACAGGTAGAGGAAGAACTTAACAGAAACTAAATTGAATAACACATGTAACAACAATAACAAGATAATCTGTATTAATGTGAACACAATTACAGAGCCAAAATAACATTGTTCTTAGCTAACCTTTCGACCTCTAGGGTCGAGAACTATATAGTGGTTACATTAGAAAATCAAGGGATAGATCAGTCATGAGAATCTTATGATTCTCATGTTGATCGAAATAGAACACATATAGTTATAACCACTTCCTAATAAATTTTTGACTAGAAAATAAAATATTACAATAAAAACCAACCTTAGGTTGTTATTGCAAAAATACAATGCTAAGAAACTTCTACAGCTATCGTAATATAATCACAGTTGTAGTGTAACATCCAGAGGATAGATCAGCAACAAGAGTTGATGAGATTAGTCAACGGTACAACTGTATCAGCAATTCGCCAGCAGGTCTGTAAAAGCAGAGTGTAACAGCAGTTTTTCGGCAGGTCTGTAACAAGGTGTAACAGCGTCGCTTTGCTGTAACAACACCCTCTTAACTGCTCCTATGAACTTCACGCTCAAGATCTTTGGTGCTATAAATGACATCTAAAAAGACAACACAAAGACCATCGGTCTTCTCCAAACACTCACCATCAATTACTCATAAAAAGGTATGATATATCATACTAATTGGTGAATTGGAAAAGTAATAAAAACAAGGTGAAACAGCACAAGTTATGGTAGAAAGGTAGGAGAAAGAGGCAAAGATAGTCCCATTGGTTATAGTTAAGAGGGAAAATAGGGAAAACAAAGGTAGGAAAAGTGTGCAAAACTGGCACCCAACAAAGGGGCAGAATCACCTGACTTTGTGGACACGTTGAGAATCCTGAGAGCATAAATAAGGAGTTGTAAATTTGACAATCATAGGCTTGTCATAGCACAAGAAAAGCAAGTCGAAACCAATGAAATAATACTGCAAAGCCTATCATAATGGCAAAGACAAATGCTACATGAGTTTGGTATCAGACATATAGACATGTAAATCCCATTAGGGTAGGAAGAAATAAAAAATGGGGAAAATGAGAGTATATGTAGAAAGAGGCACCACTTGTCCAGTGAAGACACCAGGAGAGGAGGAACTTTTTTAAGTACCCCAGAAGGAAACTCAATCACCCATGAACAATAGTATGAGAGTGCTAACAAAATGTCACATCATATTCACTATCATCATCACCATGGGAGAAGAAGGGAAATAGATTATATATCAGAGGATTTTAAAAAGGCTAAGCCTCCTACCTTTGATGGAGAAATTAGAAAATCAGAGGATGTTAAAGCATGGCTGGTGGTAATGAAGAAGTTATTCTAAATCCAAGATTATTCAGAAAACATGAAGGCAAAGGTAGCTACTTTCATTCTAAGAGACTAGGCTGACATATGGTTGGAATATTTGAAAAATTTTAAGGGAATAAGGGAGGAAGAATTGTCCTACAAGGATTTTGAGTAGTATTTCAGGAGAAAATATATATATCTGAGAGATACTTCGAAAATAAGGCGAAGGGGTTCTATGAGATCAGATTGGGAAAATTGACATATGATGAGTAAACCACCAAATTCTTAGAGATGTTAAGGCATGCTCCTTACCTTAATGAGGAAAAATCCATGATTTAGAGGTATATCAGTGGTCTTCCACAATATTTCACGGATATAGTTGAATTTGACGATCCCAAGACATTAGAGGATGCATTTTGAAAATTGAAGCATTGCTATGAGAAGTCTAGGCATAAGCTTAAATATAAATTAGAATGGAGATTGAAGGGAAATGTCAAGTTTAACAAGAAAAGGAAAAATTCAACCAGGGTATCAAGTGTGACTCCTGTTAACCAAGAAAATCAACTGAGGCCATTATGTTCAATATTAATCCAAAATTTATGGTAAGGGTTCATATAAATGTTGGAATTGTGAACGAAATCATCTAAGGAAATGTTTTCCACCGCACAAGCATGTTGACTTGAGACTGTATAATGCACAGGAGGCAGAGACAATCAAGGATTTAGCTCAAAATATACCCATAATTTACACAGCAGTGGATAGACACCAATTTGATCATCATGAAGCAATTATAGAGATGGAAGGTATGCTCCATGAGCAAAACATTTCAATTTTGATTGACCCTTGTTCAAATTTCAGTTAGATAAGTATCGTCGTTGTTGAGATATGCACACTAAAGAAGGAAGCACATGATGATTCTTATATATTTCAACTATTCACATGGAAAAAAAGAAGAGTAAAGCATTGGTTGAACACCTACCCAATCGAATTAAACGTGATATCAATATTGTAAAACCTCAATGTGTTGCCATTTGGAATGTATAACATATTTTTAAGCATGGATTGGTTATATGTGCATCAAAACAAGGTATATTATTTTGAAAATACCATTGAATGCATGGTCGAAGCTAGAGAGCCTATAGTATTGTGTGGAAATTTGAAACCCACATCGCTGAAATTAATTTCATCCATGCAATCCAAGAGAAGTTATTAAAAGGATTCCTTTTATTTGTTGTGCAAATATCGATCAGTGTTTTAACTAATCACACTGTTGTGGATGATGATGGTGATATCCTAAGGAAATACCTTGTTTTACAGTTTTTTTTAGATGTATTCCCTGAATAAATTCTGGGTTTTCCTCCTCATTGAGAAGTAGAATTTTCCATATAATTAGTTCCAGGGGTCATTATAGAACTTTTGAGGTCTAAAATGGGCCTCCTAAGAAAAATTTACAACCAAAATAAACTGTATAAGAACCAATAGGATTCAATTTGATGATGTCAACCATAGGTGATGATTCACCATTTTTGGAGTAAAAAAGTAAAAAGATTAAAAAATAATAAAATAATAAAAGTACTTTTTCAACTTATCTCCCTAAGGTTTTACTAGAATTTAAATGGAGTAATTTTTGGATGTAAAATATAATTCCTCATCCAAGGAGTACCTATGTTGCATACTTTCAATGAACCCCGCTACATAGGTACTTTTTGGATGTAAAATATAATTCCTCATCCAAGGAGTACCTATGTTTTATTATTTCCACTATTATTTTATAATTTCCTTAGGAGGCCCATTTTATACCTCAAAATTCCCCTAATGAGCTCTAGTGTCCAAATCTCCATATAAAATGAGTACTCCAGAATTAGTTGAGTTGAGGCTACAACTCAAGGAGATGATGGAAAAAGGCTACATAAGGCCAAGTGTGTCTCCATGGGGAGCATAAGTTTTGTCTATTTAAATAAAGGATGGCACGCTTAGGTTGTGCAATGATTATAGGCAACTAAGCAAGCTGACCATTAAGAACAGGTATCCATTGGTACATATTGATGGTCTGTTTGATCAATTAAGAGGAGCAACAGTCTTCTCCAAAATTGAACTAAGATAATGTTATCATCAGGTGCATATAAAGGATGAGGGTATCCATAAAACAACCTTTAGAACAACGTATTGGAATTTTGAATTCATGGCAGTTCCCTTTGGGCTTACCAATGCACTTGCAACTTTTATGTGTATCATGAACAATGTGGTGCGCCCTTTCTTGGATAAGTTTGTCACAATTTTATTTGTTGAAATATTGGTATATTCAAATACCAAGGAGGATTATGAAGATCGTCTAGCCACATTACTACAATTTCTAAGGGAGAATAAGCTTTATGCTAGGCTTAGTAAGTGTAATTTCCTTTAGTCACAAACTCATTACTTGGGAAACATTATCTCAAGGGAGGGAGTAGCAGTTGATTCAAAAAATATCAAGGTCATCATTAAATGGACAACACCTAAGAATTTTGATGAATTCAAGTCCTCCATGGGATTAACAGGCTATTATAGGAGTTTCATCAAGAACTTCTCTAATATTGACCACCAAATTACTACTCTACAAAAGAAAGGGAAGAGGTTCGAATGGAAAATTGATTGTTTTGCACGCTTCAATTAGCTTAAGAAATTGTTAATTGATTCACCATTGTTAATAATAGAAGATTCTAAACATGATTTCATTATATGTACAGATTCCTGCAAGGAGGGACTTGGTGGATTTTTGATGTTGGAAGGCCAAGTGGTCTAATATGAATCTCAAAAATTTAATTAGTATGAAAAAAACTATGTAACATGTGACTTGGAATTGGCTTCCATCATCCATGCATTGAAAATGTGGAAACACTACCTCCTCGGTAGAAAATTTAATCTAATGAATTATCATGGAGGGTTGAATATTTGTTCGATCAGCCTAAATTGAATTCCTAGTAAGCTAGATGTTTGGCTACACTCAACGAGTTTTATTTTGAGATCAAATACATTAAGGGAAAGGAGAATAGGGTTGTTGATGCACTTAGCAGAAGAGTGCAAATAAACCACCTATCATCCATAAGTTTTTATGGTATTAACCTTGAATACTATCGAACCAAAAATGTGAGACAATATGATGAAAAGTACTAGTATATTAAGGAAAAGTTACAACAAACTGTTGAGGGTGAAAAGAATGAGGAATGTCATATTATAGGATATGGATTAATTGGATTCAAGAACATAATATATGTTCCAAATAACAGTGACTTGAAGAAATTCCTACTAAATGAGTTTCATGCCAAGGCATATTTTGGCCATATCGGATACCAAAATACCCTAACAACCATTAATAATTTTTACTACTGCCCTGATTTAAAGGGAGAGGTCATTGATTTTTTTGAAAAGTGCATGGAGTGCCAACAAGTGAAGTTTGGGTGCAAGCACCCTTATTACAACCTATTCTCATTCCAAAATGGAAGTGGGAAGTGATTTCAATGGAATTCCTTACAGGACTTCCAATGACTCCAAGACAACATGATGCAATCATGGTAGTGGTCGACAAGTTGAGAAAGGTGGCTCAATTTGTGGTTTTTAAATCTAAAAATTTAGCTATTTATGTGGATCAATTTTTCATAAAGGATATTGTGAGACTGTATGGAGTTCCCAAGAAATTCATCTCAGACAGAGATTCCAATTTTACTTCAAGGATTTGGAAAGAGTTGTTTGCATACTTGGGCACAAAGTTGGATTTTAGCACGACATATTTGTTAGGTAAAATACTAAGAGGGTGTGTGGTGGGGGAGGTGAATCAGTATTTTTAATTCACTTTAACTTCCAATTTCACATTTATAATTTTTTACGCTACTTTGATTCATACAACCCATGTGTCTACACGACTTTAGTGAATTAAACCCCTGTATATCAAGATTAATAATGTTTCATAATTTCCATCAGTGATTTAACTTAATAATTGCATCATTATCTCTTTATTCATTCATTATCCAATATCCATGAGCATTAAAAAGTAGATAAACCATCAATACATATGGAATCTAGGATTTTAGGTGGAAACCCAACGTGGGAGAACACCACGGTTGTTTTCGTCTTTGTCTTCTTATTTTATTATTAATAAAACCTTCATTACATCTTGTATTGGTGCATACTCTTACCAACATGCAAGAACCTAGCTACAAGAGGCTACAACCTTCACTAATTCTCCAGCACCCAATAGAAGGGAGCTACAACCCCCTAATATCATTTACCGGCTCCTACCGGAAGGGAGCTCCTACCCCCTCACTAAAGGCTACAACCCTCAACACCTTGTGGACCATGTTTCATAATTTTCATACTGGATCCACCTTACTCAAACCATCACAATATGCAGGCCACCATTAATTATATTTTCACACTGGACCCACACCAGTAATAAGCTCAAACCAATATACAAAATATGAATCACTAAAGCACGGTAAACCAACTAAATCACTAAAGCATCAAGCCATTTAATACTGAATCAAACCAATCACCGAACTGAATCTAAACCAAATCAAATCAATGCAAAACCAATCCACAACAAACACAAACCATCATGATCAAGGCATCATTGATAGACATCATCAAATACAACAAAAATCATCAATTTTCATCATCAAACAGAAATTCAAACCCTGATCAAATTTAACTTAAAATATATATGCAATTGTTAAGTAAAAAATAGATGGAATACCATGAATCCTTTGGTAATGTTGATGGTATTCCTTGACGGGATCAAATAGATGTTTTCATCACAATACTACGAGAATGGCCCCTAGTATCCATTTTTCCATAATTTAGATTATGTATGCGACTTTTGTTCACAAAACCTCCATATGTACGCGACTATTCTTCACAGGAACCCTGTATACATTTCAAACTTCACATTTTGATATTTTCTAGAGTAAAACATGTAACAAGTTTTCCAAAACACTTTCTCATTTCTACAATACTTGTACCAATATTCTTGTCTTCAACATTAGTTCCATAATCATCATATTTTTCAAGCAGTTTTCCATCAAGGACAACACATTAATCATAATGCAAACAATCTCCCCCTTTGGACTTTATGACAACCACTTTGGTGTTTGGAAACCACCTACAAACACCTGAAATCACCAATTCTTCTCTCCCCCTTTGACATCAAAGGAAAAATGGTAGAACTAGGATGAACGAAGTACTTTCCCTTGTAGCGTTCATCAATGTAAGTCTGATCTGCTGATATGAATTTGCATACTAGTCATGCTTCTCATGAGCATATGCTATAGTTTCTAAAGATATGAATAAAAGTACAAGACTTTATGACTCAAATATGTGACTTCTCATATACCAATGACTCTATGATAAATCTCCCAACATAATGGGGTTACACATTTGACCCAAATTTTACATAAATGACCTAAAATATACATGACATGACTTGATCCTAAAGGCCCATACATGATTGAATTTTAAAATGATTAGAACATGGGTATTTTCATGACCTTTACATCAAGATACATACATGGCATCCATAACCATAAACAAGTATTTTAGTGATGACGTATGTTTGTAGCAAAACCATGATAATCATCAACAACCACCATGTTCCAAATGGGAATCTACAACATAATCATCTGACAATAACAACATAATTGGCATAATGGTAGAAACATGAACATACTCATCATCAAGAAGTAGTGTATCATCAAGCTGATAAGACAGAGTAGCATCAATCTCTCCAATATCATCAACACGTGACCAAATATGCAATGACTCCTAGCATCACTATGCAAATGTAGCAGAAGCATAAGATTCTGCAGTAAATATTTGTCAGCAACTCATCCCCTTGACCTCATATCATCAAGGTCAACACACTCTCTCCACATATAGGAAGATCCACAATCCTTAAGCAGCAATATCAATTTCTTGAACCACAACACCATAGGTAACGTATACATACATCAACAACATATGTGCAAACAAGGATTACCTCTGAAATTACAAGACATTAAGTAGAATAGAATTGATTAGCATCATATTGATTATTAACCAATATCAATTGCATACATATATTCCTCATCAAGTGTATCAATTTTTAACAGTAACAAGAATAAGATACCATCAACAGCTTCACCAAGTATGACTCAAGCAACATATATGCATCATTGATAACCCATGACACAGTGACAACAACATATATTTTCCAGTAGTGAGTAATACTAAGGATAGTGTTGGACTCCTATACCAATAGGTGTCATTTTTCATGATTGTCTTGATTGAACTATGCAATATGTTCAAACCTTTTTTCTTGTGCAAAGGTGTTCCATATTCTTGAAAAAACCAAAAAATCAAAAAAATTTAAAAAAAAATGTAAAGTGGGTATACCCTAAAAGAAAAATCAAAGGGTAAAAAGAATAAAATGGTCAAAAAAGTGAAAGAAATGAACCCCGAACAAAAATAGACCAAAGAAATTGTGCAAATCCAAATTCCACTACTATTTCATTTTTTGTAAATAAGTGATTGTGTGCAGCTTGTTAAACTTTGCCACAATTTATGAAGAGTCAAACTGTATAAACTTGACTCTTTCATTTTTCAATTTCATGTTGTAGAATAGTGAATAAATATCTGACCAAACAGTTTAATCTTGGCAGATAAGTAGATAGGTAGAGTTAATAAAAGGTGCTCAATAGTTTAATCTGAGCCCTTTGATGTAATAAGGGTAGAATTAGATAGATTTGTCTTGTAAAAGAAAAAGATTGACAAGGGTTTGCCAGTTTAAGTGCACCCTAATAAAGAAGAAAATGGTAGTGTGAAATAGATAGGGTAGGTAGATTGTGTTGCAAAGTTTCATATGATGAATGATGGTGCTAAATGTGTTTAATCCTTTACTTTCATCACAAGTATTGAAGCAAAATATACATTGGAAAATTCACAGAAAGCAAAGTCAAAATCATTAACTTCCCACATCACTTTCTCCCTAAGAGTTTTACTAATTTCCACAAAGTGCTAAGGTATTTGAAGATTAAAGGGGCTCAAGGCATTTCCTTGACTTTTGGAGGGACCGGACCCTCGACCTAATGATCAAAAAGACCTAAGTATTTGAAGTTATTTATCATTATAAACATTCCCTTTTAATCTTTTCCTAAGTAAAATTCTATTTTACTTAGGAAAATCATGCAAATTTCCATAATAATCCCTCAAAATTACTTTCTGCTTTTTCTAAGTCACTTTCACATGTTGAAGCTGATATAACACACCTTTTCCGTAACCCTTACTTTCCTAGATTTGTTAAGTATTTTGAGTTTCCTTGTTCCCTTGTTGCACATCTCATTTTATTTATTAACCCTAGTGAAAACATTTTATCCCATAGTATATAAATTTCTTCATACAAATATCCCAAAAACCCATCTTATTATAAAATTTTAACCAAAGTATTTATTTTCCAATTATTCATAAAAAACCCATATTATGTGCCCTTTGGTTAAAATATATCATTATATAACTAACTCCTCCCCTATGATAAATGAATTACATTGATTGATTTATCATATAGAAAATATATCGAAAAATCCTGTAAACATATATTTTATATGTTTAAAACAAAAATAAACCAAAGTTTAATTAAAACTAAACTTTGGAAACCCCACGCGTAATTTTTCACCCCGACCATTCACTATACTAAGGGATTAATTGATCATTTGGATTAATTAATAACCAACATTCCCAACCAATCAGACGCCGCCCGGAATAGTTAATTAACATTGATTACTTTGGGCCCGCGCGTTAATTCCCCCGCCATCTTCCCGTCCCGTCATCCATTGGATCACTCCGTCGAAGATCTACGGTCCACGATGATTCCGCTGGCCATCCTCTGTACGAAGATTAACGTGCGAAATCCAAATGGTTTCGAAATAGTGCACTCGCTACATGTCAATCAACCAATGGATTCGCTGCTCGTTCGTCTGAAACCACCAACTCCCGAAAGTGGTGCGGAATGAAACCGCTTACCGCTCGTCCCTGATGACGTGTCCTTCCCATACCCTGATGACGTCACCCCCATAAATAATAAAAAAATCCCGTTGACTTTGTAAATAAAACAAAACCCCGCGTATTTTCCATTATTTTGTCTGGTGATAGTGACTGCATTCTCCACTGTGAATTTGAAAATTCTGCTGATTAAACTACTGTCGACCAAGATTGCTTAACTCAATTGCTATACCAGTGCTCGAGCATTCATCCGCCGTTGACCAGTACCTGTAAATCTCGACATTTTCCATAAAACAGGTTTTTATCCCATTTCTTACTGGAACTCTTTGAAAAATCCGTATTCTAATGCTAAAATTCATGCCATAGTCCGAAGAAAAGGTTAATATTGGTTTGTTTTAGTTCCTGCAACTAAAATCAAACTTCCAAAACTGAAATTGCGCCCGTTCCTTGAAAAACCCCGAAATTTCCATTTTGAATACACAATAACCAAAATGGAAGCTCCGGCAGCCCTGCATGTAGCCCCATTAAACGCCCCTCACAGAGAATTAGAATACTTGCCATTAGTGGATAAAGACTTTCAAATTGAAGACTTAGTGTTCGATGAAAATCCCCTTCGAAGTTATTGTCACTGCAGAGGTCATTATTCGAAAAGTTTGGATGTCATTGGGTTATGGAATCCAATTTCCCAAGATATCTCATCCCCTCAGTCCGTATATTCCCAGACATTATCCACTACTGTCATTCCAATTATCATCCAACTCAAAGAGCAGTGATGTTCCTTGACCAGAGTGTCCTGTTCCCCATTACTCCTCAAGCTATAAATACAATGCTCCATTTTGAACCTGATCAAAATCTTACTCCTTTGTCCATGGAAGAACTACTTGAAAAGTCTACCCAATTGTCCCAAGAAAAATTGAAATGCATTTGCTAGACCTTTATGTTACCTAAACATCAACCTAAGGGCCCTCCTCCCTATGGTTTTTCTTATTTTACTAATTTAGGCAAGCTCATCCTGAGTATGATATCCTTTGTACCGGGTTTTAATACTAGTGAGTATGTTGATGAATTGACCCTAGTATTATTATCCATCTTCACTCCTGGACAACCACCTGCTGTGAAATATGATTTTGCATCTTTCATTGCAAATAAAATCCATGACCAGTTCATGAGGTTAGATAATGAGAAAGTGTTTAAGTATTCCTCAGTCATTTACCATCTCATCATCTATTATCAATCAGAGAAGTTCCCTTTTCTTGTTTGAAAGCTTGATGCCAAGGGAAACCCTAGATCTGTTATATTTTGGTCTGCCATAACTCACAGTTCCTATAATTCTCCCTATTCTTATGATGAGTTCATTGATCTTTTCATACATCCTGCAACTACCTTGTTGACAGGAGTTGCTCCTCCAAGGCTCAGCAACGAGATTAAGAAAACTTTGCAGCTTTCAAGGATATACAAAGTTGGGGACTGGTATTTATACCAAAATTATTCAGAAATCAGAATATATGGATGTGAACTTTGTCCATTCAAATTGCCTAAATATGTGCCTATGAGACTTTTTGCCTTAGAATATTTCAGGCAAATGAATAATTCTGATGTTATTCATTTTTGTAATGCTAAAAAGAAAGCCCAACTCAGAATCAAAATTCAGTTAGGTCCCTACATATGAAATTCTAGGGATGCTGAACAAGAAGCAGAAAATATATTGCAAAACCATTTCAAGTTACAAAAGAGTTTCCGTTGGATTCCTTATGATCCATTCAGTTTTATCTGTGACAAAAGAATTAAGAATAAATCAGCACCCTACTTTCACCACAGAATTCCAGAAATAGAACAATATGCTAATCAAGATGAGTGGGTGGAAGGAACACTAGTTGAGCAAGATAGTGAAGAAGACAATATGAACAAAATTATGAAAGATCTTGAGAAAAAGTTTGACCTAGAATCTTTTGGGCAAGTGCAGGTACCTCATATTGGCACTTATTCAGCAGGAAATCTTCAACAAGGATTACAGGAAATCAGTCCATCAATTACAGTTGAGTCTAAAGGAAAAGGGAAAGAACCTGAAGTACAAGTTATTGAAACTTTCATTATGACAGAAAAGCCTCAAACTTCCAAGGCACCAGATCAAACACAGGTTTCTCCTACTCAGGTTAATCACCTTGAAGTTTCAGAGTTGTAGACTCCATCTAATGTGGAAATAGGCAAGAAAAGATAGGTTGCAGATCCCACTCCTCCCAAAGGATCCTCACAACAACATCAAACTAAAAGGCAGAAACTGAATCCACTTCCAGAAGTGGAATCTATAGATGAAATCATTGATGATGAAAGAGAGGATAATCAACTAACTGGTTCAGTTAGTGAAACTCATACAATTCATAAAGGAAAGGAATTACAAAAACAGTTGAGTACTGAAGTGTCTTCCTTTAAACTGCCAAAGACAGATGCAGGTGATATAAAGAAGACTTTCATTAATATAAAAGCAAGGAATGACCCATTGAGGATGCAGGTATATGATCAGTATCTTATATTGGATCCACACAATCAAGAAAGATTAATGTCAGCTTTTGATATTCAACAAGGGAAAATGATGATGAGCCATTTCAAATCCAAAGTGCCAAAACCCAAGACAGCATCTGATTACATTAGGACCAATTTTGAGGTCCTAGCAAAAGACATTCATCCATTAGACCAGATAGAGTTACATAAACAAACTGGGGAAATGATATATTCCACCCTTACTGATAAGGCAATGGCAGCCTATAGATTGCAAGATTCTTTAAATAATACAAATACCCAGTTGCAAATTGAGAAAGCTTCTTCTCAGGCAAAAGATAACAGAATAAAATATCTGGAAGAAATAATCATCATTTTGGGTCACAATCCCAAAGATATAAAAATAATTGAGGCACTGATTAAAAAGAAGGATGATGATATTGCTGCACTGAGAAAGAAATTGAAATTGCCAGCCTCAAGGCATCCCCAAACTCAAGAAGTTTTGAAGGAAAATTCACAAGAAGAAATGATGGAATTTCTCCTGAAAATGACTGAGCAACTGAGTGATACCGAGAAAGAACTGGAGAAGGCATTAAAAGAAAATGAAGCTATCGTGCAGACATCCACCACAGGGGCTACTACAACTACAGGTACAACAACAGCAGATCAACAAACAGATCCATCACAGGTAAATACTTCCAATTTAAGTTCTGATGAATTAGCAAAACAAATGGAAAGTTTAAAACTCAGAGTCACGGAACTTCAATGTACAAAATTACAGCTGGTGAATTTGGAACAAAAATATGATATGTCAAAAAAGATTGTTGCTGATAATACAAGGGAAATTAAGAGACTGGAAAAATTGGTTAAGGCTTTAGAAAAAGATCTCTCATTAGAAAAGCCTTTAAGAGAAATAAATGAAATTCTTTGGAATAATATTATTGATTCAATAAAGAGTATTTGGTCCTTTTTTCAAGTAATCTTTGAACAAAATGACTTGGTCAAAGTAGCTTAGGAAGAGATTGACAAAACAAGAGCAGAATTAAGGGACAGACCTGAGCAAGCAAATCAACTCATACAGTTTTGAACACCCAGACCAAACGACAGCTTGCAGAGCTTGGAATTGATGACAGGACAATTACTATTTTAGAAATAAAAAGAGTTTTTACCAAGAGAACTCTTATGCAAAATCTAGAACGTAAATGCTCAGATATTCAGCAAGAGATCAGTGCATTTAAAGAAAGGTTTAATTTTTTGATAGCCAACGGATTGCCCAGTCCAATGATTTCAGAAGACCAAATAATGGAATTGGAAACTTATATCAACAAATTAGACATACATGCTCACAATGTTGCATGTTCCTCTACCAGCTCATCAGAAGCAACATTGCCAACAGGAAAGAATCTTTACGACAGACTACAGAATTTTTTTCATCTTAAACATGAAATAAGGTATTTGTTCCCTAATCGGCCCAATTTTTTCAGATACACAGAGGCCGATGAAACATTAAGAAAACTCAAAAGAACCATAATAGCAGAAGACAAATGGTGGGAAGACCTGTTGGAAATTTTGTAAAATTCATCTTCAGATAGAAAATTTTGCCTTTTACTATTGTGTAAAGGATAAATAGATGACTAAAGGTTAAAGAGTATCAGTTTGGCAGTTGAAAGTGTATCAGTAGAAATAAAGAGTATCATACAAGCAAAGCACTCAAAAAGAATTACTCAAAAAGACAGCATCGAGCCCTTTTGTAGGACCTGCCTCCAGCACATCCACAAAGGGAGGAAACAGCACACCAGCAGTTATCTTTTGTCCTATCTACGAGACCATCTGTCTCCTCTTTTATTGTAACTTATTCATTAGTCACCCTAGATTATTTCCTAGGTTAGTGTGAGATATTTTAAATCATTTTTTGTATAAATAAACCCTCGAATAAAGTATTGAGGGTGGATTCTACTACTTTGCTATGACATTGATGTTTTTGGAATAAAAGTGTTTTGGAGAAATTTATTTGTGGCTTGCTGGATGACAATTTGAAGCTCAGGACTTTTTGCAGGATTCATGTGTCGGACTGCAGTTCAATAAGTCTTTCTATCCTATGTCTTAAGTTTTATATTTGTTTATAATATCATTGTGTCCATTTCTGAATACTTGACATAAAAGAATAACTCAGAATTTACTTAATTGTACTCTGAGTTCAGTTGTGATTATTCTAAATGTTTTCCTCTAAATTAGTTATAAGCAATGAATTCTTAATTGCTCTTTCTTCGCTAATTTAAACATTTTGGTTACTATAGTAAAGAATTCTTCACTGCTCTTTATTTGTAATCATTTCATTTCTTTCTTTTGAACATGGTAAAATATTCTTAACTGCCTTTCATCCCTTCAAACCCATTCCATCCACTTTAAAATTTAAGGATTGTTCTCTGTTTGGCTATCTTGCCCTGCAAAGCCATCTTGTGTGTAGAATAGAAATCCAGTAAAGCCATCCTTTGACTCCATAGCCCAATGGACTGAAAATCTTCAACCTTGCCCTTAGTTGGCGGATTCCACCATTCAAACAAACTCTTGGATTTATAACTAGCCTAAAACTTTCTAAGAACAAAGATAAATTATAAAGAGAGAGCCCTCTCTGGATGCAGATTGGCTAGATTCTGCATCTGAAGGTTGGTTTGTGGTTACCTCGGGTATACTTTCCTTTTCCACAACTTCAAGGAAAACCTGAGTGATAACATAGTGGCGACCATACTTGGGACCTAAATCATGTTTATTGTTAATATTGTTCACTTATAAGCTATAGACAGAGTCTGAAGATCAGCCAAGTAGCCTTTGAAATGCTTTTGCCCTGCAACTGCAATAAATGCTGCTTCAGTCTATCTCTGATTTATCTTATACACTGAACCTTAGTTTCAAATGTTTAATCAGACTCTCTAGTTCAATAAATATTTGAGAAAATTTTAATCACAAATCATTATTTCTTGAAGAATTTGTAGAAGTTGTACTTTCATATCAATTAAAACCAAAAATCCAAAAACATATATCATCTAGGAAAATTGGCTTCAGAAAGGATTCGTCATACTAGGTCAAATCTTGACCCTAATCCACCACTGATATTTGAAAATCCAAATCTGATTCCGAGAATTCTTAGAAGACAAGGAATTCAAGAAAGCTCTGAGAGAGAAAGTCAAGAAAGTTCTGGAAGTTCTCAACCTCTTTCCAGATCTGCATCCTATCCTGTGAAGATTATATATGTTGATGAAATCCCTTTTGATGAGCGATTTAAAACATCCTTATTTGTAAACTTTTCTGAAACTGAATTATCAAGATTAGTTCCAGATCCATTGTTTTTTGAAGATTTGCAATTCAGATTTGTTTCATATCACCTTGACAGACATTTACAAAACTCCATTCAATCTGAAGAGACCTTTGAAGAAAGTTCAAACATTTCTGTAATTACTGAAGCTTCTCCAAGTTCAGTTACCTTTTCTCAAACTCCTCAAAACCCAGCTACTCCTTCTATCCCTCCACTCACTCCCTCCAGACCATCACCACCTGTTATTCCATTACATCTTCCCATGGCCTATAGATATGCTCTGTTACAGTTTCCAGCCAACCCTCTGGCTTTGCCCCAAGATTATCAAAGTAAGATCACACCTTTTGATGGCTCAGGTACTTACACAGCTCAAAAACATACCAAAAGGATGACTGATTACTTTGAATTCTATGAAATTGATACTGATGATGTCCGAATGAGAATTTTTGTTCAGAGTCTTACTGGTGAAGTCAGGACATGGTTTAGGGCCCTTGCTCCAAACAGTATTGCTGATTTACCAGCTTTGTATAGGGCATTTTTGAATATATGGGAGAAGAAGAAAGACCCTCTTCAGATCCTATCAGAATTTGAAAAATTAAGAAGAAGACCTAATGAAACAGTGCAAGATTACATAATAAGATTCAACGAAGCATATAACGTTGTTCCTCAGAACCTTAGACCCCCTCCTGACTCAGTATTGGTTAAATTCCCGGATGGTTTTGACTCTGACATAGCCTATTCACTCAGGGAAAGAACCCCCCAAACCCTAGAGGAAATGCAAAGCATAGTGGTTAGTGTGGAAACAAACCTCATAGAAAAACGAGCTAGAGCTAGGGCCGAAAGAAGAATGCCTCTGATTGAAGAACATTCAGCTTTTGAAAGAAAACTGGATGCAATCATCAAAGGTATGGAAAGACTAGGGGACAGGGTGGAGAAAATCAAAAGAAAGTCTTCACGTGCTAATCAAAATGTTGTGAGAAACCCAAATTTTAGAAGGAATCAGAAACAAAACATTGGGAAAAATGCCCCTGACCAAAACATCAGACCACCTTTTCAAGAAAATTTTGTTGAAGGTTCAACTTCTGAAGAACCTACTGAGGATGTTGAAATAAATAACGTAACTGAGGACAAAAATGAACCAGAAGTTTTCCTATCTCAAGATGATCAAGAAAATCATATTCTTGAAACATTTCATACTCATTCAGGAGAAACATTTGATTTTAAAGAAGGCTATGACACAGCAATTTATGAGTTTCATAAACAGTGCAATTTAAGAAGCAGACGGATTGATGTGCCAGAGAATAGAAAACAGAAAGTTGTAAAACAAAATGTCAAAGGTAAATCCCCTCCTGTACAAAACATTCCTCCTGTACAAATTCTGTCTAGGACAACTCCTAACCCCTCAAATCCAATAATTGAAGATGTGTCTGACAACCAACCAAGTAATAAACAACTATCTAATACTTTTCCTCCTATAGGAAATGTAGAAGAAACAGTAGAAGTTAGTTCAGAAACACCTTCAAATCATAATCCCACTCATGAAAAAGAGAAAAATGTTGAAGATCCAAAAAATAGAGAAAATCCAACTGTCCAGAACACTAGAGCTCAAACAGAAAAACCTTTCAATCTAGAGGCTGAAATAGGCAAACTAAAGATAGTTTTTCCTTTATCAGAATTGGCTAGACATGATGTCTATATAATTCAAATCAGCAAATCCCTTAACATTAACATTACTGGAATGGATGATTCAGTGAATATTCTTGATGATCAACCCAAACTCCTTTTTGGCCCCGAGGTAAATGGCAAACCAGAAAGTGGAGGAACTCCTCCATTTTATGTGAGCTTGAACGTTCATGACAAAATACTCCATAATGCTATGCTTGATTCTGGAGCATCCCATAATTTGATGCCAAAAGCTGTGATGGAAAGATTAAATCTAGACATTACCAGACCGTATAAAGATTTGTTTTCTTTTGATTCTAGTCAGGTAAGATGTTTAGGTTTGATTAAAGACTTGTGTATTACTTTGGTGCAATACCCTGCAAAGTCTGTTTTTATGGATATAGTAGTGGCTGATATTCCTCCTAAATATGGTATGTTGTTATCTAGATCCTGGGGTGCTAAACTTGGAGGATCTATTCAATTAGACATGTTATATGCCACTATTTCAGTATTTGGTCAACCTAAAGATTATATAGAGAGACCTTGATGAAATATCTAGTCAGTAGCCATGAGAAGCCTAAAAACTTCCCTGTCTATTTAGTACATTCTGATATGGACTCTTTCATCCTTTATAATGCTGAAATGGACCTTCCAACTGAGCTAGAAGCACCTGAAAAGGAAACTACAAATAAATCCACTGTTCAGATCGAAGAGATTTCTGAAAACAAAGAAACACCAGAAAAACAAGAAATTCCAGAAAAAGCTAAAAAACTAGCTCCTATTAAGAAACATGTTAAAACAGTTGATGAAGATTATGAACATGAAATTCTGTGGCATTTAGAATTTGATGGCTCAGTAAACAAGTTAGGAGCAGGGGCTCGAATTTGGTTACATAATGTTGAAAATGATCATGCTGAAGGTCATTCTTATAGATTGAATTTTAAATGCACTAACAACATGGCTGAGTATGAAGCTCTTTTGTTAGGGCTTAAACATGTCAAAAAGTTAGGAGAAATTAGGGTATCAATCATAGGAGACTCTGAATTAATTATCCAACAGATTCATGGTGAATGTTCAATAAAAGATCCCAGATTAAAACAATACAGAGAAACGGTTGTGGAAATTCTCAACACTTTTCTACAAGCTCAACTTGCCAAGATTCCCAGGAAACAAAATTTGCATGCTCACAGTCTTGCAATGTTCACTAGCACATGTAAATTTCCTTTTGGACCTAATCATCAGTTCACAGCTGAGATTAGACATAGACCTGCTATACCGGACAATCTAATGAATTGGCAAGTATTTGTAAATAACAATCAGATTAATAGTTTTTTGACACTAGAAAATGAGTTTTCTAACAGTAATATAGATGAAGACATAACAACCAATGAATCTGATCAAGTAGATGAACAAGAAATGAATATTTCAAAAGAGACTGCAATTCATATGCTTCACCCAACCAAATTCACTGAAAAAGATATGCAAGATTTGATACAAATGGAATTCGATGAGATCATAGAAGATGAAACTGAAATCATTAATCTGAAAGATAATCATTTACCCAAAGGATTAACTCCTTTGGAAGATATTTTTGACTCAAATGACATTCCCTTAAAACCCAAAATGGAACCTGTTAAGGCTGATATTGAAGAATGCAATTTAGGAACACCAGAAAATCCCAAAATGGTTAAGTTATCCAAATCTCTACCAGCGGATCAAAAAGTTAAATATGTTGAACTCTTAAAAGAATTCCAGGATGTTTTTGCCTGGATTTATGAAGATCTTAAATCATATGATACATCAATAATTCAACATACAATACCTTTGAAACCAGATCAGAAACCTTTTAAACAGAAACTTAGAAGGATCAATCTTGTTTTACTACCTTCAATTGAAAAATAAATTAAAAGAATGTATGAAGCAGGAATTATAGCTCCCATTAGGTTCTCTGAATGGGTTTCTAATCTAGTACCAACATGAAAAAAGACTGGAGAAATTAGACTGTGTGTCGATTTGAGAAATTTGAATAAAGTTTCTTTAAAAGATAACTATCCTTTGCCTAAAATGGATCATATCCTACAAAGGGTAGTGGGATCTTCTAGGATATCTCTTCTGGATGGATTTTCAGGGTATAACCAGATACTGGTTCATCCTGATGATCAAGATAAAACAGCATTAACAACACCATGGGGTACTTTTAAATATGTCAAGATGCCATTTGGACTCAAGAATGCAGGAGCTACATTTCATAGAGCAATGGACATTGCTTTTGCTAAAGAAATACATGATTTTCTGGTAATTTATCTAGATGATTTAACAGTTTTTTCCAAAACAGATCAGCAACATTTAGATCATCTAAGGAAAGTGTTTATAAAGTGCAGAAAGTATGGTATTTCTTTAAATCCTAAAAAGTCATTGTTTGGTTTGGAAGAAGGAAAGCTCCTAGGTCACATCATTTCTAAAGATGGAATTAGAATTGATCCTAAAAGAATACAAGCAATTTTGCAGATACCTCATTCTAGAAACATTAAAGAACTTCAAGCTTTCATAGGAAAGATTAACTTTTTGAGAAGATTCATTTCTAGTTTAGCTGAATTACTTAGATTTCTTACTAACATGCTTAAAAAGGATTCAAGTATTGACTGGACTGTAGAAGCTAAGCAATCATTTGAAGAAATCAAAATGGCTTTAACAATAACACCAGTTCTTACCAGTCCAAAATTTGATAGAGATTTCATTATTTTTTCATTTTCTTCTGAACATACAGTTGCAGTTGTTTTACTACAAAAAGATGATCATGGATGTGAAAAACCAATTGCATTTTTTAGTAAAGCACTTATAGATGCATCTTTAAAATACAATATCATGGAAAAACAGGCTTTTGCACTTTTGAAAGCAATTAAAGATTTCAGAATTTATATATTATATTCTCATGTGATAGCTTATGTACCTAATGTTGTCGTTAAAGACATCTTGACTCAAGATGGTATTGAAGACAAAAGAGGTAAGTGGATAGCTACCATATTAGAATATGATATTGAGATTAAACCAACAAAACTCATAAAAGGTCAAGGTTTGGCTCAACTCATGACTGAAACTAATTGCCAAGCCTTGGACATCAACGAGCTGGATGACGAACAGGAGATGGCGACTCCACACATCAGTCAAGCCTTTTTAGATTCACCCTGGTACACTGATATCATTTATGTTTTGCTAAACCTACAAGTTCCTCCAGGGTTGTCCAGAACTAAACAAAGAGTTTTGAAAATGACATCTTTAAAATATTGTATTTTAGATAATGCTCTTTTTTGGAAGAATCATGATGGAATCTTATTAAATTGTTTATTGAAAGATGAAGCTGACAAGGCACTTAATGAATTTCATGCAGGGGATTGTGGTGGACATCTCTACTGGAATTCAACTGTAGATAAAATATTAAGGGCTGGTTTTTACTGGCCAACCTTGTTTTCAGATGTTAAGAAATTTGTGACTTCTTTTCATAAGTGTCAGATCTTTGAGGGCAAAAGAAAGTTGTTACCTTTACCATTAAAACCAATTTCCACAGAGAGACCCTTTCAACAATGGGGACTGGATTTTATTGGATAAATCCATCCCCCTTCTTCTGGGAAACACAAATGGATTCTTACTGCCACAGATTACTTTACTAAATGGATTGAAGCTATCCCATGCAGACAAGCCAATGATTCTGTAATCATAGGGTTTCTAGAAACTAATATACTTTCAAGATTTGGCTGTCCAGAGAAAATTATAACAGATAATGCTGCTGCATTTAAGTCTAAGAAAATGATTAGTTTCTGCAATAAATATCACATCACTTTAGGCCATTCAACAGCCTATTACCCCCAGGGTAATGGACTGGCAAAATCTTCCAATAAAAGCCTTATTAATATCATTAAAAAATTATTGGAAGAAAATAAAAAGAACTGGCATAAGAAACTTACCAATGCATTGTGGGCAGACAGACTTACAACTAAGAAATCAATTGGGACCAATCCATATGAATTAGTTTATGGCATTGAGGCAAGATTCCCATCATCTTTAGGAATTCCTGTTATGAAGTTACTTCAGGAGGCTCAAGTGGAACCAAATGACATTCAGAGAAGAATTAACCAAACAATTCACTTGCAACAAACCAGAGAAGAAGTGTATCAAAGATCCCAAGAATTGCAGGAAAAGTTAAAGAAAATGTTTGACAAAATAACTAAGGCAGAAGATTTTCAACTAGGAGACAAAGTCCTAAGATGGGATTCCAGAAGGGAAGATAAAGGGAAACATGGAAAATTTGATTTCTTGTGGAAAGGACCTTACATCATTCATGCTTTACAGGGAAAAAACACATACTTTTTGAAGAATTTGGACAATTCAGAAGCTGAGGAAGGACCAGTCAATGGTCGAATGCTAAAGCACTATTTTGATCCTATTTACTAGGATGTTCTGATTTTTTCTAACTTATACATAATATATCCTTTCTAATGCATCAGTTTTGATTGGATGGTGACTTTTTGGAGTTGAAGCCTGAAGTGAAGGCCCTAAGCTTTAAAAGTTTAACTATCATATATACAATAAAGCCACCAGAAGAATGAGATTACATGGTTCAGTTTGAAAACATGTTGAGGCATCTGACCTGCTGTTCTTGACTTTTCACCAGGAAAAGCCATCCCCAAGTGGAGCCAGTGTTAGACTCCTATGCCAATAGGTGTCATTTTTCATGATTTTCTTGATTAAACTATGCAATATGTTCAAACCTTTTTTCTTGTGCAAAGGTGTTCCATATTCTTGAAAAAACCAAAAAATCAAAAAATTTAAAAAAAAAATGTAAAGAGGGTATACCCTAAAAGAAAAATCAAAGGGTAAAAAGAATAAAATGGTCAAAAAAGTGAAAGAAATGAACCCCAAAAAAAAATAGACCAAGGAAAGTGTGCAAATCCAAATGCCGCTACTATTTCATTTTTTATAAATAAGTAATTGTGTACAGCTTGTTAAACTTTGCCACAATTTATGAAGAGTCAAACTGTATAAACTTGACTCTTTCATTTTTCAATTTCATGTTGTAGAATAGTGAATAAATATCTGACCAAACAGTTTAATCTTGGCAGATAAGTAGATAGGTAGATTTAATAAAATGTGCTCAACAGTTTAATCTGAGCCCTTGGATGTAATAAGGGTAGAATTAGATAGATTTGCCTTGTAAAAGAAAAGAAGATTGATAAGGGTTTGCCAGTCTAAGTGCACCCTAATAAAGAAGAGAAAATGGTAGTGTAAAGTAGATAGGGTAGGTAGATGGTGTTGCAAAGTTTCATGTGATGAATGATGGTGCTAAATGTGTTTAATCCTTTACTTTCATCATAAGTACAGAAGCAGAAAATACATTGGAAAATTCACAGAAAACAAAGTCAAAATCATTAACTTCCCACATCACTTTTTCCCTAAGATTTTTACTAATTTCCCCAAAGTGCTAAGGTATTTGAAGATTAAAGGGGCTCAAGGCATTTCCTTGACTTTTGGAGGGACCGGACCCTCGGCCTAATGATCAAAAAGACCTAAGTACTTGAAGTTATTTATCATTATAATCATTCCCTTTTAATCTTTTCCTAAGTAAAATTCTATTTTACTTAGGAAAATAATGCAAATTTCCACAATAAACCCTCAAAATTACTTGCTTTTCTAAGTCTAAGTGTTGAAGTTGATATAATACAATTTTCTTCAGAAATCTTCACTTTTCTAGATTTGTTAAGTATTTTGAGTTTCCTTGTCCCCTTGTCATATTAACATCTGATTTTATTTATTAAATCCCTAGTGAAAATACCTTATCCTGTAGTATATAACTCCTTCTACATAAATATCCCAAAAACCCATCTTATTATAAAATTTTAACCAAAGTATTTATTTTCCAATTATTCATAAAAAACCCATATTATGTGCCCTTTGGTTAAAATATATCATTATATAACTAACTCCTCCCCCATGATAAATGAATTACATTGATTGATTTATCATATAGAAAATATATCGAAAAATCCTTTAAACATATATTTTATATGTTTAAAACAAAAATAAACCAAAGTTTAATTAAAACTAAACTTTGGAAACACCACGCGTAATTTCTGACCCCGACCATTCACTATACTAAGGGATTAATTGATCATTTGGATTAATTAATAACCAACATTCCCAACCAATCAGACGCCGCCCGGAATAGTTAATTAACATTGATTACTTTGGGCCCGCACGTTAATTCCCCCGCCATCTTCCCGTCCCGTCGTCCGTTGGATCACTCCGCCGAAGATCTACGGTCCACAATGATTCCGCTGGCCATCCTCTGTACGAAGATTAACGTGCGAAATCCAAATGGTTTCGAAACAGTGCACTCGCTACGTTTCAATCAACCAATGGATTCGCTGCTCGTTCGTCTGAAACCACCAACTCCCGAAAGCGGTGCGGAATGAAACCACTTACCACTCGTCCCTGATGACGTGTCCTTCCCGTACCCTAATGATGTCACCCCCATAAATAATAAAAAAAACCCCGTTGACTTTGTAAATAAAACAAAACCCCACATATTTTCCATTATTTTGTCTGGTGATAGTGACTGTGTTCTCCACTGCAAATTTGAAAATTCCGCTGATTAAACTACTGTCGACCAAGATTGCTGAACTCCATTGCTATACCAGTGCCCAAGAATTCATCCGCCATTGACCAGTACCTGTAAATTTCAACTTTCTCCATCAAACAGGTATTTATTCGATTTCTTGCTGGAACTCTTTGAAAAATCCGCATTCCTGTGTTAAATTCACACCACAGTCTTTAAAAAAAAGGTCAATATTGGTCTATTTTAGTTCCTGTAACTAAAATAAAACTCCCAAAACTGTAATTGCGCCCGTTCCGTGAAAAACCCCCGAAACTTCCACTGTGAGTACACAAGAACCAAAATGGAAGTCCCGGTAGCCCTGAGTGTAGCTCCATTAAATGACCCTCACAGAGAATTGGAATACTTACCATTAGTGGATAAAGACTTTCAAATTAAAGACTTAGTGTTCGATGAAAATCCCCTTCAAAGTTATTGTTGCTACAGAGATGATTATTCTAAAGGTTTGGATGTGATTGGGTTATGGGAATCCAATTTCCCAAGATATCTCATCGCCTCAGTCCGTATTTTCCTAGAAATTATCCACTATTGTCATTCCAATTATGATCCAACTCAAAGAGCAATCTTATCCCCGGACCCGAGTATCCTTTTCCCCACTACTCCTCAAGCTATCAATACAATGCTCCATTTTGAACCTGATCAAAACCTTACTCCCTTGTCCATGGAAGAACTACTTGAAAAGTCTACTGAATTGTCCCAAGAAAAATTGAAATGCATTTGCCAGACCTTTATGTTACATGAACATCAACCTAAGGGCCCTCCTCCCTATGGTTTTGCTTATTTTACTAATTTAGGCAAGCTCATCCTGAATATGATATCCTTTGTACTGGGTTTTAATACAAGTGAGTATGTTGATGAATTAACCCTAGTATTATTATCCATCTTCACTCCTGGACAGCCACCTGCTGTGAAATATGACTTTGCATCTTTCATTGCAAATAAAATCCATGACCAGTTAATGAGGCTAGATAATGAGAAAGTGTTTAAGTATTCCCCAGTCATTTACCATCTCATCATCTATTATCAATCAGAGAAGTTCCTTTTTCTTGTTCAAAAACTTGATGCCAAGGGAAACCCTAGATCTGTTATATTTTGGTCTGCCATAACTCACAGTTCCTATAATTCTCCCTATTCTTATGATGAGTTCATTGATCTTTTCATACATCATGCAGCCACCTTGTTAACAGGAGTTGCTCCTCCAAGGCTCAGCAACGAGATTAAGAAAACTTTGTAGCTTTCAAGGACATACAAAGTTGGGGACTGGCATTTATACCAAAATTATTCAAAAATCAGAATATATGGATGTGAACTTTGTCCATTCAAATTGCCTAAATATGTGCCTATGATACTTTTTTCCTTAGAATATTTCAAGCAAATGAATAATTCTGATGTTATTCATTTTTGTAATGCTAAAAGAAAGCCCAACTCAGAATCAAAAGTTAGTTAGGTCCCTTTATATGCAATTCTAGGGATGCTGAACAAGAAGCATAAAATATATTGCAAAACCATTTCAAGTTACAAAAGAGTTTCTGTTGGATTCCTTATGATCCATTCAGTTTTATCTGTGAAAAAAGAATGAAGAACAAATCAGTACCCTACTTTCACCACAAAATTCCAGAAATAAAACAATATGGTAATCAAGATGAGTGGATGGAAGGAACACTAGTTGAGAAAGATAGTGAAGAAGACAATATGAACAAAATTATGAAAGATCTTGAGAAAAAGTTTGACCTAGAATATTTTGGGCAAGTGCAGATACCTCATATTGGCACTTCTTCAGCAGGAAATCTTCAACAGGGATTACAGGAAATCAGCCCATCAATTGAAATTGAGTCTAAAGGCAAAGGGAAAGAACTTGAAGTACAAGTCATTGAAAATTTCATTATGACAGAAAAGCCTCAAACTTCCAAGGCACCAGATCAAACACAGGTTTCTCCTACTCAATTTAATCACCCTGAAGTTTCAGAATTGCAGACTCCATCTAATATGGAAATAGGCAAGAAAAGACAGGTTGCAGATCCCACTCCTCTCAAAGAATCCTCACAACAACATCAAGCTAAAAGGCAGAAACTGAATCCACTCCCAGAAGTGGAATCTATAGATGAAATCATTGATGATGAAAGAGAGGATAGTCAACTAACTGGTTCAGTTAGTGAAATACACACAGGTCACAAAAGAAAGGAATTAAAAAAACAGTTGAGCACTGAAGTATCTTCGTTTAAACAACCAAAAATAGATGCAGGTGATATAAAGAAGACTTTCATTAATATAAAAGCTAAGAATGACCCATTGAGGATGCAGGTATATGATCAGTATCTTAGATTGGATCCACACAATCAAGAAAGATTAATGTTAGCTTTTGACATTTAGCAAGGGAAGATGATGATGAGCCATTTCAAATCCAAAGTGCCAAAACCCAAGACAGCATCTGATTACATTAGGACCAATTTTGAGGTCCTAGCAAAATACATTCATCCATTAGACCAGATAGAGCTACATAAACAAACTGGGGAAATGATATATTCCACCCTTATTGATAAGGCAATGGCAGCCTATAGATTGCAAGATTCTTTAAATAATACAAATACCCAGTTGCAAATTGAGAAAGCTTCTTCTCAGGAAAAATATAACAGATAAAAAAAATTTCCTTTTACTATTGTGTAAAGGATAAATAGATGACTAAAGGTTAAAGAGTATCAGTTTGGCAGTTGAAAGTGTATCAGTAGAAATAAAGAGTATTAGACAAGCAAAGCATTCAAAAAGAATTACTCAAAAGGACAGCATCGAGCCCTTTTGTAGGACCTGCCTCCAACACATCCACAAAGGGAGGAAACAGCACACCAGCAGTTATCTTTTGTCCTATCTACAAGACCATCTGTCTCCTCTTTTATTGTAACTTATTCATTAGTCACCCTAGATTATTTCCTAGGTTAGTGTGAGATATTTTAAATCATTTTTTGTATAAATAAGCCCTCGAATAAAGTATTGAGGGTGGATTCTACTACTTTTTTGTGACATTGATGTTCTTGGAATGAAAGTGTTTTGGAGAAATTTATTTGTGGCTTGCTGGATGACAATTTGAAGCTCAGGACTTTTTGCAAGATTCATGTGTCAGACTGCAGTTCAATAATTCTTTCTATCCTATGTCTTAAGTTTTATATCTGTTTATAATATCATTGTGTCCATTTCTGAATAATTGACATAAAAGAATAAATCAGAATTTACTTAATTGTACTCTGATTTTAGATGTGATTATTCTAAATGTTTTCCTCTAAATTAGTTATAAGCAATGAATTCTTAATTGCTCTTGCTTCGCTAATTTAAGCATATTGATTACTATAGTAAAGAATTCTTCACTACTCTTTATTTGTAATCATTCCATTTCTTTCTTTTAAACATGTTGAAAGATTCTTGAGTGCCTTTCATCCCTTCAAAAACCCATTCCATCCACTTTAATTCCTAGAAATTGTTCTATGTTTGGCTATCTTGCCCTGCAAAGCCATCTTGTGTGTAGAAGATTAATCCAGTAAAGCCATCCATTGACTCCATAGCCCAATGGCCTGAAAATATTCAACCTTGCCCTTAGTTGGCGAATTCCACCATTCAAACAAACTCTTGGATTTATAACTAGCCTAAAACTTTCTAAGAACAAAGATAAATTACAAAGAGAGAGCCCTCTCTGGATGCGGATTGGCTAGATTCTGCATCTGAAGGTTGGTTTGTGGTTACCTCGGGTATACTTTCCTTTTCCACAACTTCAAGGAAAACCTGAGTGATAACAGATAGCACCAATAACTATGAATTCAGTATATGCAACACCATGAAATACAGAGTGCTCAAAAGTGCATAATGCCAACAACAAACCATTAGAAGCATAGAAGATGCTCCCCCTGAACCTTTGCCAACTCTTCAGTATAAATTCGGATTACATTATATCTTTCATACCAACAACAAAGAAACAAATCAACAGCATTAATAAGGTTTTGCAACAACTCATCACTCATTACAAAACAATACTCTTTCACACATTTAACAACATAAGGGCATCATCAACAAACTGCATCAAACCAACGTTAGAGCTAGAATGCCAATAATTAACGGATATATGAGAAGATCCCCCTAAATTTGTGCTACTTATTAATCACAACATAGAAGCATACGCGAATGTATAAATCAAAACCCACATACATATGTGACTGTCATTCATGAGAACTGCATACAGAATGTAAAATACTGATTTCTCATAGCCACATCTCCTCCTGAACATGTCATGTATGTTCTTGATCATTGTTACTTCATTAGATTCAACATTAGTAATATAAACATCACCAAAAGAATACCAAAAAAACATAGGGAATCATCATCAAGATACACATGCATAGGGTTATCACCTTAAAAAAATTTCTAAATTTTGAAAGTTTACCTTGTTTATATTCATGGTCTTAAATAGGTTTTAAGTCATTTTAAGTTTTTAGGGGTTAAGTGATAGGGCTAGAGTCTCATTTTCATTACAAAATAAAGTCCAAAAACCTTACCTCATACCTTGAGTGTCTCATATCATGTTTAGAAAGTCCAGTTTTTAACCATTTAAAAAAAGAAAATCATTAAGCCACAAAACCACGTTTTCGTAGCGTAGACAGTGTTAAAAACTGCTTCTGTGGTACGAAAACGCTGCTCTTTTCGTAGCGCAAAACCCTGAAATTACATTAGGTGCGCTACAAAATCGGGGATTCATAGCATGTCTTGTCAAATTATCAAATCCATCAAATTCCATTAATCTTTCATGATTTGGTGTCAGCTAGGATTCTTTTCTCATACATGCCATCATTCATAACCATCATGACATTCGTTAGAGGTTATTTATGTTAGTCATTTTCAAATTTGAAAAGGACTAGTTCCTAGTTTTATTTTCTTATGCAAGAAACACCTCATGCATGCCCTTGTTTCGAATGGTAAGCTCATGGTAAGTAGAAACCAGAGCTTCTCTCATTTATCAAGCGAGGCTGAATCCCTAATCAAGCGAGGCAGCTTATTCTAAAATCAAGCAAGGTTGATATTACAGGTTTTCAAGAAACACACAGAAATTTCAAGGGAAAGATTACAGAAGAAAGAAAGAACCACAGGTCAGGCCACTGTTTAAGGACAGAGCCTAAAAGCATAGAGGCTCTAACTAAGGAAAAATCAGTTGCGGAGGCCTTCAAGAAGACAGTATGTTGGAAATTCTGTGAAAAATTGCAAGGAGGTCATAATCAAGTGACAAAAGAGTTTGCTCTTCATTTCACCGGTTCAAATACAAAATTTGGAGTCTTAAACTTGCCAATTTCCCCTGAGATCATATCATTAGTGACAGAGATTTCAAGGCGAGAAGAAATATGGTTCAAAAATTTCAGGTTTGAGATGGAACCTTGTAAAATATTTCTGAAGCCATAGTTTGTAGGGATAGACTTAACTAAAGTAGTGCCAAGAAGTTACATCAAAAACACATATGCCAACCTGCTCTTCAACATTCAAAGGTATTTCACCTGTGAGGGAAGATACCATAAAGTGTATTCTTATCATTTCAAACTCTTGTTGCATTTTACTGGAATGATTTCTTTGGATTTTCCTTTCTTCTTGTTTCAAAGTTTAGCTAAGATGGCAGATAAAGTGCAAATGAAAACTCAAGGATGTGAAACTTCACTTTTCCATCATGGTCTAGTTAAATTGATAGTTTTACATGAACTTCAGAGGATAAACAGATAATGGTCTACATTTTTTTTTTGTGCGGATTTGGGGTGGAAACACAACAAACAGGTATTATCCCTAAGGCCAAAGAAAAATCACCATCAGAAACTAGTGATCCTGCAGAGACAAGATCAAAAATATTTGTCAAGTTGAAACCCAGAAAGCAAGTGAAAGAGCTAGAAATTAAAACATCAGTGATTATTTTAGAGACTCCTCAACCTACACAAAAGAAGACAACTAAAGTTAAGGAAACAGTACAAGAACAATCAACTAGCAAATAAGTCCAAAAAATATTGACTAGAAGTCAAATAGAAAAGGAAAAGGGTAAAAAAGTGGTTTTAGGAGAAATTTTAGATTTAAAGGGTGATTTAAATGATATTTTATAGGCTATTGATATTGAATAATCTCCTTTGGTTCAGGCAGACTTCATAAAATTGGATGAAGGGAAATTTAAGAAGATGAAATCTTCTAAATAGTTGGATTCTGATGATGAGATTTCAGAGTTTGTATTCAAGCCCAAAAAACCTTTAACCAGGCAATCAAAAAAGTTTCAAGATCTGGATATGGAGTTAGAGAAAATAAGGAAATTTTCCAATGTTTATGAAGAACATATAGACCTATCATCACTAACGCCTAAAGCTGATAAAAACAGAATTTTTCATACTCAAACAGAAAAAAGCAGTCATGAAGAAATTGAAGAGAAGTTGAGATTATCTAATTTTGAAATTTCTAAGCTCAAGAGGAAAGCAAGAAGACATGCTGCTGAGAAGACATATTTCAATAGAATAAAGGCTCTGTGGGAGGTTGAAAGAGTTTCAAAACCTGAAACAGTCAGCAGTGAAGCTCAGTATTTTACTTGGACTGTTCCTGCAATCAAAGAGGCTAGATTTATGAGAATGATAAATGTTAAACTAAGGGCTACTAATAGGAGGCTGAAGAGGTAGATTGAAGACCTCAAAATTCAATTGACAAATTCTAAAGGTAAGTTACAGCAGAGATAAAACATAGGAACAAGTAACAAATCCTTAAAGCAGTTTTGTTATTAAGAAGGAAATTAATTTTTGAAGACATTTCAAATTAAACTTGTTTTTCCTATTAAGGTCTATGGAAATCATTGCATAAGTTCAAATATTCTTAAGACTACAAATTTTGAAAAAAAATTCTGTAAAAGAGGCATACACAGCAGTTTCGTAGCGTTCTACGAAACTGCTGTAGGTGAATTTTGGGCATTTTTCATAGGTGTTTTGGGGGTAAAAACAGTTGATTTCCAAGTTTTGATGCTGCTAATGATGGAGTAATGATCACATATGAAGATTTAAGTTTCAAAGTAGATGAATGAAAGGTTAAAAGGAATGTTTCAAAGTAATACAAATTCTGCGCTACGAAAACAGCTGTTATTTTCGTAGCGCAGATATATCCAATCTCCTTTATACTTTTTCGAGGTTTCTTTTTGAACGGGTGGAAGGGTGAAGTTTCAAGGAAATGTTAGCACATGTCACATATCTAAAATAGTCAGAATTGTTAGCAAAATATGGTCGAAGATCGGTATGGAAGATAAAGGCTAAAATGCAGGAAATGTGTTCCCTAGTTTTTAGGACAGTCAAGACATGAGTCAGCAGGATCTCACAACAAGACTGGAGGCATCATCAAATTCGAAGATATGGAGAAGCAGTTGTCAAAAGAGAATATTTAATTCTTAGATAAGGTTGTTTTAGACATGATAAGGAGTTTTACTCCTATTTGTATTAGGACTCCTAAAGAGACAATTAACTGTTAGTTGTAATTAAGAATATGTTTTAGGAGTAGATAGGTGTCAAACTTAGAAATTCGAATTCTCTTCAAGATAGATAAGGGAATCCAAGATTGTAATGATGAATTTATCAGAGACATGAGGTTGAATTCCTCAACGTTGGCATTTTCATTAGAAAAGCAGTTGTGTTATTGTATGTTACTATGATCTTTCAACTTAATATAGAGATTTGTTTGACTACTCAAGATTCACAAGGAGTTTAAGTGTATCATCTTTCTATGGCCTTTTTCAATTACCTATTTGTAGTGGTATGAGCACGTGTTACTTAGAATTCATTGGATAATGCTCTAACTTCCTTCATATGCTTGTAGACTGTGTTTTATCACTGTGTTACTGTTTCTCATAAACTTAGACTCCAAGTGCCTTGACTTCCATGTTTGACAGATTATGATGTTTTGTTGAAGATTATCTTGACTCCATGGCCCAATGAGTGTTTGATAATCTTTGATTCAACCAATTGTACATTTTTATCCTTTTATTCCTATAGTTAGCCATCTAATCATTAATCAAAAATCTTAAACCTATTGAAAGAGCCCTCTCAGGTTGAGGAGGCTAAGCGTCAACCAAAAGATTGGTTTGAAAGAGTTACTCAGATTCTACTCAATGAGCAGCCTATCAGGGTCAGATTTTGTGATAACATTTTGGTGTGTCTGTCGGGAGCCTGAAGATTATTCATTCCCAAAATCAAGAAGTTGAACTTCTGAAGGTAGCAAGATCTCAAAATCTGTTAGAGGCTGCAGCACTACCTTGGCGACTCCACACATCAAATAATGAAATTGGAAGGTGACTCCACTACTTAAATATCAGTAGATTGATGAAGTTTCAAGATGAGTTCCATTGCAATATTGAATGCCAGGTATGCCCCTATGAATCGGTCTCATATCCCTAGTTTTCCAAATCCTATGCCAAAGGTTGAATGGTTAGATGATCTTCCAATATTTAAAGATGAAAAGAAAGAAAATGTTGCTCTTCATTTGGTTAGGTTCCATATGCATGTATATATTATTAAGGTTCAGTTTCCTGAAGATTGTCTCATGAAGATGTTTATGACCACTTTAGAAGGAAAAGCATGGTCTTGGTATGAAATCTTGCCAAATGGTTCATTATATTCTCTTTTTGATTTCCATGATGCATTTTATGAGATGTATAAAGAGTGTCATCCCTCCCTATTGTTGTTCAAAGACTCCTGTGAACATTCTATGAGTTTTATTGAATATTTGGAGAATTGTTATGAAGATGATGAGTTCATGGATGAAGAAATTTTAGAGGCCCTTCATGACAATACTTTTCATCACCAAGAAGAAAGGATAACATCTCCCTTGGATGCAAATGAAACCCAGCAGGATTTTACTTATGAAAATCATGTCACATCCTTTGAGTTTGAGGAAAATTTGCAGCAAAATTTTCAATCCTTTAATCATCAGGAATATGAGAATAATTTCAAACAGCAAGAGGAAACATTGGAAAATGCTTGCTAAAATCCTCAGGTACAGGAAAAAATTGATTCTTCATGTCATTTCTTGCATCAGCCTACATCAAATGATGATTACATTGATCAAAAAGTGGGTGAAAATTTCTCTTTATCCTTGTCCTCTAATCTGAAATCGTTTTAGTGCAAATTAGTAGATAAGATTCAGTTTGTGGATGAAGTTGCAGAGAACACTGAAAAGGACATTCAAGTTTCAAAAGATAAAATTCAATCACATAGTATTCATAATCAAGATCAGTCTTTTAAATTTATTTTTATTCCAGAAAACAAAGAGAGGGTGTTGCCACCTTTCTCCTTTGAGTTTGAGGAAGAATACATTGTTTTTGAAAATCGGTTTGAAAAGCAGTTGGAAAGCATACAAAAGAAATCTTGTGTGGCTGAGAATCAGTTATCTGAATTTACAGAAAGTTATGAGTATCATCAAATTGATCAGGTCTTCTTTGACCCTATAGCTGAATACATGGAAGAGTTTTACTCTCCATTGTTTCAGTTTCATTTTTATTATGAAGATCGGATACATTTTCAGGGGCATTGGTCATCTCAATATCATGTTTACTTTGGGTTCAAGCACAGTCAAGAGCTTCAAATATCAGATCAAATCAATGACTGGCTTCATTGGAAGTTTCATGTTCCTTGAGCTACAAATGGAGAGTGTAGTTGATAGGGTAGTTAAGAATGTGCAAATAAGCTCAAGGTTGACTGAGCATTTTTCAGTAGGTACAGTTTGAGTGCTTCTTGCAGAAATCATCAAGCTTAAGCCCGAGGTGAAGGCCATTAAACATTTGATGGGAAACTGGGCAAAATTTTAGAATTTTTTTTCTAAAGGATGGATAGTAGCACTGGAGCTACCGGTGCTTAGTGTACCACAGGGGCACACTATCCCAAGTGGAGCCACTATTATCACCTTAAAATTTTTTCTGAATTTTGAAAGTTTACCTTGTTTCTAGTCATGGTCTTAAATAAGTGTTACATCATTTTAAGTTTTTAGCGGTTAAGTGATAGGGTTAGAGTCTCATTTTCATTACAAAATAAAATCCAGCAACCTTATCTCATACCTTGAGTGTCTCATATCATGTTTAGAAATTCCATTTTTTAACCATTTAAAAAAAATATATTGATTAAGCCATGAAACCATGTTTTCATAGTGTAGACAGTGTTAAAAATTGCTTTTGTGCTACGAAAATGTTGCTCTTTTCGTAGCGTAAAACCCAGAAATTACATTAGGTGTGCTACGAAATTGGGGATTCGTAGCATGTCTTGTCAAGTTATCAAATCCATCAAATTTCGTTAATATTTCATGATTAGGTCTCAGCTAGGAGTCTTTTCTCATACATGCCATCATTCATAACCATCATGACATTTGTTAGAGGCCATTTATGTTAGTCATTTTCAAATTTGAAAAGGGTTGGTTCCTAGTTTTATTTTCTTATGCAAGAAACACCTCATGCATGCCCTTGTTTCGAATGGTAAGCTCATGGTAAGAAGAAACTAGAGCTTCTCTCATTTATCAAGCGAGGTTGAATCCCTAATCAAGCGAGGCTGAATTCCTAAATCAAGCGAGGTAGCTTATTCTGAAATCAAGCGAGGATGATATTACAGGTTTTCAAGAAACACACAGGAATTTCAAGGGAAAGATGACAGAAGAAAGAAAGAACCACAGGTCAGGCCATTGTTTAAGGACGGAGCCTGAAAGCATAGAGGCTCTAACCAGTGACAAATCAGTTGAGGAGGCCTTCAAGAAGACAGGATGTTGGAAATTCTGTGAAAAATTGCGAGGAGTTCATAATCAAGTGACAAAAGAGTTTTCTCTTCATTTCACCAGTTAAAATACAAAAGTTGGAGTCTTAAACTTGCCAATTTTCCCTGATATCATATCATTAGTTATAGAGATTCCAAGGGGAGAATAAATATGGTTCAAAATTTTCAAGTTTGAGATGGAACCTTGTAAAATATTTCTGAAGCCAGAGTTTGCAGGGACGGACTTAACTAAAGCAGAGCCAATAAGTTACATCAAAAACACCTATGCCAACCTGCTCTTCAACATTCTAAGGTATTTCACCTGTGAGGGAAGATACCATAAATTTTATTCTTATCATTTCAAACTCTTGTTGCATTTTACTGGAATGATTTCTTTGGATTTTCATTTATTCTTGTTTGAAGTTTAGCTAAGATGGCATTTAAAGTGCAAATGAAAACTCAATGATGTGAAACTTCACTTTTCCATCATGGTCTAGTTAAATTGATATTTTTACATGAACTTCAGAGGATAAACAGAGAATGTTCTACATTTTTTTTGTGTGTGGATTTGGGTTGGAAACACAAGAAACAGGTATTAGCCCTAAGGCCAAAGAAAATTCACCATCAGAAACTAGTGATCCTGCAGAGACAAGATCAAAAATATTTGCCAAGTTGAAACCTAGAAAGAAAGTGAAAGAGCCAGAAATTAAAACATCAGTGATTATTTGAGAGACTCCTCAACCTGCATAAAATAAGACAACTAAAGTTAAGGAAACAGTACAGGAACAATCAACTAGAAAATCGGTCCAGAAAAGATTGACTAGAAGTCAAATAGAAAAGGAAAAGGGTAAAACAGTGGTTTCAGGAGAAATTCTAGATTTAAAGGGTGATTTAAATGATATTTTATAGGCTATTGATATTGTAGAATCTCCTTTGGTTCAGGCAGACTTCATAAAATTGGATGAAGGGAAATTTAAGAAGATGAAATCTTCTAAAAAGATGTATTTTGATGATGAGATTTCAGAGTTTGTATTCAAGCACAGAAAACCTTTAACCAGGCAATCAAAAAAGTTACAAGAGCTAGATATGGAGTTAGATAAAATAAGGAAAGTTTCCAATTTTTATGAAGAACATATAGACCTATCATCACTAATGCCTGAAGCTGACAAAAACAGAGTTTTTCATACTCAAACAGAAAAGAGCAGTCATCAAGAAATTGAAGAGAAGTTGAGATTAGCTAATTTTGAAATTGCTAAGCTCAAGAAGAAAGCAAGAAGACATGCTACTGAGAAGACAAATTTCAACAGAATAAAGGCTCTGTGGGAGGTTGAAAGAGTTTCAAAACCTGAAACAATCAGCAATGAAGCTTAGTATTTTACCTGGACTGTTCCTACAATCAAAGAGGCTAGATTTGTGAGAATGGTAAATTTTAAATTAAGGGCTATTAACAAGAGGCTGAAGAGGCAGATTTAAGACCTGGAAATTCAATTGACAAATTCTAAAGGCAAGTTACAGCAGAGATAAAACGGAGCAACAAGTAACAAATCCTTAAAGAAGTTTTGTTATTAAGAAGGGAATTACTTTTTGAATACATTTCAAAGTCAACTTGTTTTGTCTGTTAAGGTCTATGGAAATCATTGCAGAAGTTAAAATATCCTTAAGACTGCAAATTTTGAAAAAAAACTGTGTAAAATAGGCATACATAGTAGATTCGTAGCGCGCTACGAAACTGCTGTAGGTGAATTTTGGGCGTTTTTCATAGGTGTTTTGGGGGTTAAAACAATTGATTTCCAACTTTTGATGCTAATAATGATGGATTAATGATCACATATGAAGCTTTAAGTTTCAAATCAGATGAATGAAAGGTTAAAAGGAATGTTTCAAAGTAATACAAATTATGCGCTACGAAAACAACTGCTATGTTCGTAGCGTAGATATATCCCATCTCCTTTATACTTTTTCGAGGTTTCTTTTTTAACAGGTTTAAGGGTGAAGTTTCAAGGAAATGTTAGCACATTTCACATATCTAAAATAGTCAGCATTGATAGAAAAATATGTTCGAAGATCAGTATGGAAGATAAAGGCTAAAATGCAGGAAATGTGTTCCCTGTTTTTTAGGACAGTCAAGACATGAGTCAGCAAGATCTCACAACAAGGCTGGAGGCATCATCAAATTCGAAGATATGGAGAAGAAACTGTCAAAAGAGAATATTTAAGTCTTAGATAAGGTTTTTTTAGACATGATAAGGAGTTTTACTCCTATTTGTATTAGGACTCCCAAAGAGACAGTTAACTGTCAGTTGTAATTAAGAATCTGTTTTAGGAGTAGATAGGTGTCAAACTTAGACATTCGAATTCTCTTCAAGATAGATAAGGGAATACAAGATTATAATGATGATCCTATAAGAGACATGAGGTCGAATTCCTCAACGTTGGAATTTTCATTAGCAAATCAGTTGTGTTATTGTTTATTACTGTGATATTTCAACTTAATACAGAGATTTTTTTGACTACTCAAGATTCACAAGGAGTTTAAGTGTATCATATTTCTATGGCCTTTTTCAATTACCTATTTTCAGTGGTATGAGAATGTTTTACTTAGAATTCATTGGATAATGCTCTAACTTCCTTCATATGCTTGTAGACTGTGTTTTATCATTGTGTTACTGTTTCTCATAAACTTAGACTCCAAGTGCCTTGACTTCCATGTTTGACAGATTATGATGTTTGTTGAAGACTATCTTGACTCCATGGCCCAATGAGTGTTTGCTAATCTTTTATTCAACCAATTATACATTTTTATCCTTTTATTCCTAGAGTTATCCATCTAATCATTAATCAAAAATCTTAAACCTATTGAGAGAGCCCTCTCAGGTTGAGGAGGCTAAGCCTCAGCAAAAAGATTGGTTTGAAAGAGTTACTCAGAGTCTACTCGATGAGCAGCCTATCAGGGTCAGATTTTATGATAACACATAGCTCCCCCTAATATCATACACGATTGATCCTGTGGACTTGATATTCATCATTTTCTTTTCATGAGGCTATGTACCTCATGTTTACTTCTGTAGTCACTATTAGAAGTATGATTTAAGGACAATGGACTGTAGTAGGGACAATCTTGCCTACGTCTCTGATTGTTTCTCCTTCTCCCTCCAAATATGTTTGCAGTTTTTTATCACGTGTTCAATATTGTGTTGTATATACCATTTCATGTAGCCAAATTATTGTGAGCTTCCATTCCAGTCGCTTGACCTGAAATTAGTGGCCTTATGCCCAAATAAGTTACAAGTGAAAAATATCCATAAAACCATCTTTTATACCTGCAGATTGATCTTTAAGGACTTGATATAGTTGTCCTTGATCTTAATGTTTTCACATTTGATGAGTGACTTGATTCATTCTTTTGTCGGTCATTATTATCTTGTGGATTTGAAACCTTGTGGTTGTATCCAATGTTTGTCTTGATTATAGGATAGTTATGTTCATTAATGATATTTTATAATAATTTAGATGTCTTTACCTATTTGTTTTTTTTCTCATAATATTCCCTTAGATTCACAGTTTTTCTAACTTTTCATAATGCCTTTAATTTTCTTGAAGTTGTTTTGCTAATTAATTTGTTCTTCTATTGGTTGCTTCTAATTGAGACTTTAGCAAGTTCATTTCCTTGAAAATACTACTTTCTTTTGTTTCCAATTTGTTTACATTTCAAATTCTATCAATTTATTTCAATGCTTTCATTAATTTATATTCTTCACAACTATTCAATTCACTAGTTGATTTATCTTCAAGATCCATTAGTACTTTATATTGTTGATTTGAAACTTCATTATCTAAAGAATATTCACTATAATAACTTTCCTTCTTAGTAACATTTTATTCCTTATCATGATTCTCTTTACTAGCATAATATTCACAAAAAATCTTACCTTTTAGATATTGATATACTCCTTCAATAGCTCCCCATACATTGGCTCCTAGTATTCTTTCCAACTTCATCCTTTTGATAGATCTCCCTTTAAGCGATCAAGCTTCTTCAGAGGGACATGCTCTGATACCAATTGTTAGGAAAAATATTTAAGGCGGAGGGTGGTCAATATTCTTAATTCACTTTAACTTCCAATTTCACATTCAAAAATTTTTGCACTATTTGTTTTCATACAACTAGCGTGTGTACGCAACTTCAGTGAATAAAACCTGTGTATATCCAGATTAATATTTTTTCATAATTTCCATCAGTGATTTAACATAATCATTGCATCATTGTTTATTTAGTAATTCATTATGCAGTATCCATGAGCAATAAAAATAAGATAAATCATCAAACACATAAGAAACACATCAAAAAATATGGACACTAAGATTTTAGGTGGAAATCCAACGTGGGAGAAAACCAACACTATTTTCGTCTTTGCCTTATTCTTTTATTATAAAGAAAATATTCATTAAATATTGTATTGGCGCAGACTCTTACCCAGATGCAGGAAAACACCTACAGGAGGTTAGAACCTCCACTCATTCTCCAACACCCACTGGAAGGGAGCTACAACCCCCTGATCTCATTTATTGGCTCCTACCGAAAGGGAGCTCCCACCCCCTCACTGAAGACTACAACCCATAGCACCTTGTGGACCATGTTTCATAATTTCATACTAGATCTACCTGGCTCAAACCATCACAATATGTAGGCCATATTTCATTATATTTTCACACATGACCCACACCAGCAATAATCTCAAACCAATATACAAAACTTTAATCAATGAAGCACTGTAAACCAATCGAATCACTAAAACATCAAGCCACTGAATACTGAAGAAAACCAATCACTGAACTAAATCTCAACCAACCAATGCAATCAAATCAAATCAATTCACAACCAATCCACATTGGATACAAACAATCTTGATAAAGACATCATTGACAAACAACAAAAAATACAACAAAAGTCATCAACTGTCATCAAGGAGAAATTGAAACCCTAATCAAATTTAACTCATAATATATACACGAGTGTTATTAATAATAATTGCATATATGTGCGCTTATCATGTGTTAAACCCGCATATAGATTTCAACATAATTAATATATTATCACAGAGTTTATACGCGACAATATTGAATCATATATGTGTATGTATGTGACAATACTTAAGAAAACCTGTCTACAGATATTAAACTATTGAATCAAATCTTCACTGAAAATCGCAAAAATTTTCAAACCCACATATCGACACACATATTGTTAAAGTCACATATCACTAAATTCATATCATACTGCCATCATAGCTACAGATCTAACATTGTTAGCTACACAAGCATTCACAAATAAAGCAAGTATATCCATTAGTATTCTATATAATTTTAGATCTATCATATCTTAGCCATTTCCTTGCTCCCTAGTGTACACCTATTCCAAATTAGATCACACAAATAAACCATTCCATTGCAGACTTAACTCCTTGATCTCCATCTCCTTATATATCTTTTTCCTTTGCTAATACCTTAGGAAAATCCTTTGGTAATATTGATGGTGTTCATTGATGGGATCAAATAGACGTTGTTGTCACAATACTATGGGAAATTTCCATGGTAATGGCCCCTGGTATCCATTTTTCCATGGTTCGGATTATTTACATGACTTCTGCTCACAAAACCTATGTATGTACTCGAATATTCTTCACAAGAACCCCTTATAATTTTCAAACTTCACATTTTTATATTTTCTTCAAGTAAAACCTATAACAAGTTTTTCAAACACTTTCTCATTTCTCTAATACCTGTACCAATATTTGTGTCATCTACATTAGTTCCATAATCATCATATTATAACCAAGTTGACCTAAAGGACATATTTTTTAAGCAGATTTGCCTCAATGACAACACATTAAACATAATTCCAACAATATCTTCGTCAGACCGATGGAAAAATAGAGAGAAAAAATAGAATTCTTGAAGACATGCAAAGAATGTATGTAATGCACTAGTCGAATAAGTGGGAAGAGTAACTTCCACTTGTGAAAATTTCCTACAAAAATGGGTATCAAGAGTCACTAATAATGAGCCCATTTGAAGCACTTTATGGGAGGATTTTTAACACTCCTTTCATCTAGAGAGATTGAGTGAATAGGGTCCTTATTGGGCTTGATATGTTGAAAGACATGGAGAAGGAAATGAAAACCATTAGAAGAAATCTAAAAGTGGCACAGATCAGAGAGAGGAGCTATGCGGACCAATATAGGGTTCAAAAGGAGTTTCAAGTTGGGGAACATGTTTTCTTGCAAGTTAGACCCAAGAAGAGATCCTTGAAATTTGGTTCATGTGCCAAATTGGTACCATGGTTTTGTGGGCCTTTTAAAGTGTTTGAAATGATAGGTCCAGTGGCCTATAAGCTATATTTTCCTCCATCAATTAGAGTACATGATGTTTTCAATGTTTCATTTCTTAAAATATATGTGTAGAATGTTAATCATGTGATTTATTGGTCTATGTTACAAGTATAACCATAGGGAGAGTTCCAAATGAAACCTCTATGCATCTTAGATCAGAGGAAACACATGCTCTAGAATCAAGCAATAGAGAAATTCAAAGTGCAGTGGAGCCACTTTGGGCCCAAGGAAGCCACGTGGGAAATGGCTAACCATACATGGGAAACATATCCTTTATTAATTATTGAGTAAGGCAAATGTAAATAAAATGAAAATGTTGTACAAAGTTTTGTATATAAAGCTCCACAACCAACAATGCTTGGTCTAAAGCATGTTTTGTTGTATATGGTTATTTAACATCAAGGATGGTGTTCCCCCCAAGGGGGAGGGGAATTTAACATCCCCTGGTTAATATTTTTCCAATGTAAATAAATTGTAATTAATTATAGGCTGAGAGAACAGAAATAGATTCCAAATTTCTTGAGGAATGATTTTTTTTTAATAACAGTCCTGGTTGGCTGAGTGGTTTTAATTTGGTTGAATGATCAATAAATTTAACTGAAAAGAAGAGGATAGGTCCACGTGTTCTTTAAACTCCAACAATAAGAAACAAAAGGACAAAAAAATTAAGGATATGCATGGGTTGTGTTGTTTAGGGGTTGACTGGTGTGGAGTTGGGACAGAGAGAGACAATTTGTATATTTGGGGCATCCCCACATGATATACATGTGCAACTAAAAACAGACTCTAGCTCATTCTATCTAATGGGTAGAGACAATGGAATAAGGGAATGCATTTTATTACCCTCTCGTGCATACGCATAGGCAGTGGAGGGAAGGACGTAGTGAGTAATGTTGTGAAAACATTTCCTCCAATGGTGGAGGTGAGAAAAAAAGAGAGACAAATGATCAAATTTGGAAGAATGCAAGCTATGGAGAGATAGGAACTAGCTGAAGAACCCTCACCAAAGTTTGATAGGAAAAAAGAATTATAAAGAGCAATGTCTTTCTTATAACGCTGAAGAGACCATTGGAAGCTTATGTATTAACGAACCTAATAGTTTGGGAAGAGTCACTCAGGTGCTTGTGAGGGTTGTTGAACCTCTAGGAGTTTCCTTGAGATTGAATATTTGGTGCTTGATTCGCTAATGCACCACCTGGAGAGGTGATATATTACCCATTAGTAGCTTATCCATTGATGAACCTTACCTTGATGTGGACTCTCTTCTCCTCAAAATGGGCAGAAACTCTTTATGTCATGGTATCCTTGCATGGATGTTATTTATGTCTAAAAATACTGAAGGAAAACATGTGTAGTTGATGGATGAAGGTAGTGTCGCCTTGTGGCATCATATTTTAGTTGTTTTGTTTGTTAAAAATCCATCTAAAGAATCACTCCACCTCAATCACTAGAATCTAGCTTGGAGGTGACAATTGCAACTAAAAATGGTTATAACTTCAACAATGGTTATAGCTTCTCTATGGTTTGGTGGGGATTTAGAGCCCCACTCTTAGTTGGTAAGTTGTTGTGTTGCATAAGATAAGTTTTTATCTATGCTCCTTGTTTAAAAATTTTGTACATATGTTTTTCATTGGTTGAATGTGGCATTTGTGATATGAAATTGGGACTCCACTCGTAAAAAAGGAATTCCAATGATTCATGTAATGATTTCAAGGAATAATTGTTTTCCTGTGATTAATTTTGGATTGTATTGTAACCTTAATAGCTCGTTAAATGCATAAGTGAAATCTATTGTTAAAAATACCTCTTTGTTTCTTCTAAGATTATAAATTTATCCTAATGGCACATATGAAACCCTTTTATATGAAGAAACATGTGATTATATGCAATGGGTTTCATTTTTCTTGTTAAGCTCAATTTTTCTTCTAAGATTGGAAATTTAGCCCAATGGTTCATATGAAACCCTTCTATATGAAGAAATATGTGACTATATGCAGTGGGTTGCATTTTTCTCGTTAAATTCAGAAGAGATAATGTAGTACATTATACACACACATATATATACATACTTATCTAGGATCACAAGTGTACGAAGGTCTATGGTCATGGCCTAGTTTCATTAAACCTAGGAAGGGATAGGCCGAAAGAGCCTATGTGTGCCCTTGTATTTCATTTATTATATATTAGAGGCCTTTTACATTTAATAAGTGATCGTTAAGAGTGGGGAAAGAAATATTTTAGCCCAAATAATACGGCGTAAGGAGGAATTGGCACCCTCATTAGGGGAATTTTGAGGTCTAGAATGGGCCTCCTAAGGATATTATAAATAATAGTGGAAATAATAAAATAAGATTAGATTACATCATCAAATTTTTGAGGGAAAAAAGAAAACTAATTTTTCAACTTATCTCCTTAAGGGTTTACTCAAATCTCAAGCGGGAACACTCGTTGGATGCATAATTTGATTCCTCATCCAAGGAGTACCCATGTTGTATACTTTTGATGGACCCTGCTACTTTAAAAATGATAAATACATGAAAAATGTAATTACAATCATGTTTTCTCATGTATTTCTCATTTTTGTGTAGTAGGATCCATAGAAAGTATGCAACATGGGTACTCCTTGGATGAGGAATTAAATTTTTCATCCAACGAGTAATCCCGCTCAAAATTTGAGTAAAAACTTAGGGAGATAAGTTGAAAAACTAGTTTTATTAATTTATTTAATCTTTTGACCTTTTTACCCCAAAAATGGTGAATCACCCCCATGGTTGGAATCATTATCTTGAATCCCATTGGTTCCTATAAAGTTTATTTTGGTTGTATATTTTTATTAGGAGGCCCATTTTAGACCTCAAAATTTCTCTAATGCTTCAACCCTATGACCAGATGTAGTGACCAAGTGCGTAGGTAAGGAAGATCTCGGTTATTGATGGACAAACGTCCATGGATGTTGGATGACCCTAGATGTTTCAAATGGAGCACCAAGGTAAAATCCTGAGATCCAATCCACAGAATTGTGTGGCAGTGGGGTCTATTTCCTAATACAAAATGACAAAGGGAATACCCCTAGTTAAATATTACAAAAAAGCTCCTCAGTGGAACCCATAGTTACGTAGTGCATGGTGTGGAGTATGTGACAATGGATGACATGACCCCAACATTTAGGATCGGTGATGTCACCCCAAAACCTAGACCTCAGATATTTTGAGTGCAAATAACAGTAGAATGTCTGAGATGTAAGTTCAAGGGTGGCTTGACATGTGTGGGGCCGATTCAATTGAATATGCTCCATGTGGTGAGAATGTGTTTATATATGGGTAAGTAGGGTGGCAAAATTAAATGTGATGTGTGTAGTTCCATGTAGCTCTAAAATTTTTCCCTAAAATTTTTAGTGGGGAGGAGTTTCAAGACCTGTTGGGATTTATCTCAGGGTGACGTGGCCTTAGAGGGCCCGCACTCACATATATCCATCGCATATAGCATACATTATGTTATAGTTAGTTGAGAGGACCTTATGATAGGGTTATACATGACCTGGTATGATAAGGTTGGAAAATTCCACTTGGCATGACATAGCATGTGACCTGGCAACCATGTGGGTGCCACATGGCAGGTTAAGTTAGTGTTGTTCAATATGATTAGACAAGACGTTAATCAACCATATCTTTCAATCCAAGAATCAGATTGAGACGAATTTTATATCGTTGTAAAGGTCTTGATGAGGTGAACATAATGATTCTATCTATTTTATGTTTTGAAGAAGCTATAAGAGGTCAAAAAATTTAGACCATATTTCCATGATGTGTCTAAGGGAGTCTGGTCTTCAAGGTGACTGCCTCCTACAATCCTTAGTGGGGGCTAGGTTAGTATGGGGTGTGTTAAACTATAGATACAAAGAAAAGATATATTTTAGAAACCCATTACATAATATTGGCTCAAAAAAATTATTTTCCTTCGATGTGGTATTCTCCCTTTTGATATGATAATGAGTGAGCCTTAGTTTATCGCTTTTGTGACTCTATCAATATATTATTTTTATCATCAATCTCCCTAGATATAATGGCTAAAAAGAGATTTTGGAGGAATCATACCAATAATCATAGAGAGTTCTAAGCTCAAACACATGTCATTGACCTCGATCCTAATTGAATAGAAATTGACCTTGATGTTTCTTCAACCACTAATTTGCATTAAAATGTTGTATCTTTGTAAATATTCAAAATTTTGTAAGAGCCTTCTGAGGCTTGAACTGATGATATCCTAATTTATTCTTTAAATATGCCCATAGAACTAAACACTCAAACCATGTTTGGTTACCATATTTACTCTATCTAATTCTTCCTCCCATGAATATTGAGACACCCATTTTAATTTCCTTTGGAATTTCCCCAAAAATAAATTTCCAACCGTGAACTAATTTCACTGTGAAAGAAACTAGATAAAATGTTAATGAAACTAAGATGAAATTCAATGCAAATGAAAATTTAATATATGAAAAAAGGAAATATACAATGGAATTTTTACATACTAAAATCTATAAACTAACATAAATGGTTGTAGTGAAATTACCCTTGAACTCAACCGTTTACCCACTCCATTATCTAATTTAGTAATATAATTTAAAGAAGTCAATGGGATAATATATGTTAACATACTTACATAAACTCTTGCATTCAAACTACGTACTCATATGCCAAACATTGTACCCAAATACATATGCATCGTTTCAACTCAAATATCATAATAATGGCATTTCCCAATTTCACATACATTTATCCAAATTGCAATTGCATTAAGATTATTATTGGTAAAAGTGAAAAATAGAAGTAAATTACATTTGTCACATGGCTATCTAGTTAGGTTTTTCTGTCATTAACTACTAGACTAGATGTTAACCAGCATTTCACCTCCCAACTATGAGCCTCAGTTTCCATTTCTATCTCAAAGTTGGGTTATGATGCAATCATGGAGAAGACATATCTTTCACAAATCTTAAAATGCAAACAAGCAAGGCATCTAGCTCAGTTTTAAATAAGAAAAAATCCTAGCTCATTCAACTTTCAAACAACCATAAACTCCTCCCTCTCAACCCAACACAACATAAGATAAGGAATGCATCTTCCCTTAGTGCTCAAGTGCAGGAAAGCAAGTATGTCCTTCTAATTATACTATGGAATTAATGAAGATGTATCTTGGCTTGATTATGAATAATTCTAACGTGGGAATTAGGGTTGAAATTTTGTAAAATGTCGAGCCTCTTTTCTCATTCACAACTTGAAATTTATTGTATCATATTATTTGTAGTTTCTAGTAATTAAATAAATATTGAATTTGTATAGGGTAAAACATTTTATCTTCAATGAAAAATATTATGGCTTATATAATATAGAACCTATATGAGACCATTTGACTCCTAGTAACACCCCATGTCTCTCTTTTAGATATCTAAAGTCACGATTTGTAATACTTCCTATTATTATAAGAAAAATGTGGAAAGTTGATATTATGGTTGATATGCTCTAGACCTTGCGTGAGACTATGTACATCCGTAGGAATAAACTATGTCTCTATTTTGGATATCTAAACTCAAAGTTGGTAATACTTCCTATTATAATGGGAAAATGTGGAGAGTTGAGGACTAAGTTGGATGTTGGAAATGAAATAATATTATTTCTCTGCTTACCCTCTTTCTTCCCCTCTCATGCATTCATATACTATTGGTCTTTATTAGCAACATTTTGGAGGTATTTACCATTATATTTCATGTTACTTAGATTTTAAAAATGAATAATGGTAATGTTTACTCACATGGTGACTAGTAGATGTAGATAAACATGTTAAAATTACAAATAAAGGCTTATATTTCTAGCCATGTTGGCACTCATGTATATGTCTAACTATCCATAATTAAAGGGTCAAAACGACAGTATTACAAGTACAACTTCTCATAACTTCATCATGTTTCAATGAATTAAATGAATTTTTTGTATATTAAGATCCATATGCCATGCTTATTTCTTTAAGAAACCTCATAAAACAAATCTAATGTATCAACAAAGGAGCATAACTCTCTTCTACAACTCTGACATCAATTAGTGATACAAATTCATCTACATTTGGAATATTATGGTACAAAATTTACATAAGAGCATCAAGATAAAAATATGCATTAGTCTCTAAATGTTGATTCTCTTATGGATAATAATAAGGGCTAAAAATTCCTCCATGGAGAGTGCTTGGGAGTGAGCATATCCCCCCCCCCCCCCCCCTTCTCTACCTTGATATGATGTTAACGAAATTAAAAGGAGGGTGTGGTGAATCCTCCACCTGTCACAATGCATGTATGCATGTCACTTAAATATAAAAGAAAGTGATATGCATGAGGGGAAATGTCATTCCAATAGTAGATAGGGCGAGGGAGAGTAAAATTGAGCTTAGTTATAAGTTAATGTAGTCACATACCATTCCCAAATCATAATTAGGATAAAACTCACACTGAATTTGCAACATCATTGCAAATATAGGAGGTTTTCCATGGTGATTACCACTGCTAACATAAATGGCTCTCAGGGATTTCGTAAAGCACCAAACTTTTCGCTCTTCTTACTCACATATTTATTTAATTATCATTTTCCCAGAGCTAATTCATTCTTTTTGATATTGAGCTATCAATCTTTCTGCATTTTTGATATTGGTATTGGTAATGGTCCACAGTTTAAATCAGGCATAGTAGCCAAAGCCAACCATGCCAAGGTTATTTGGTGGCATGACTATGCAGAGTTCCTCCTCATCATGGTCCTTCAACGCTCAAGGGTTCAACCTCTTATTGGTGGTCACTTTGTACATAGTGGTAACATTCTTCTCTGCAAGGCTTTGTTTCATTATTGTTTATCATCTCAGAATTATGTTTACCTTTTGTTTTGTTAGTGTTTGGGTTTGTATTTTCTTTCTTAGTATCATTTTATAATTCTATTTCTGGTATCCTATGTTGTTTTGTTGACGAACTCCTTTTCTAAGTGTATGCATCTAGTTTTTTCGCTTAATTTTAGTCACTGCATAGTTTTCTTGGCCCTTTCCACCCCCAAATTCTACCCTTTTAGGGCTTTCCTAGAACTCTAATTGGGTGAACCATTTCCTCTTTGTATGCCCCTCCAGACACTCTTTATTGCTCGTCATTCTAGTTAAATTTTTCATAGATTTCACAGCCACAAATGCTCTATAGTACCAGCCTCTTCCTAGCACCTTAGCCAATGCTAGTCTCATCAACATATGCCACTCTGCCAGATGGTCTCCTCCTTTTTCCAACATGGAAGTTGTCTTCTCCAACTTAGTATTCAAATCTTTTTCACCTAATCCAAACTTCTATGTTATTGTCTTTTTTGTCAATATACTTTGTGGCAGGTCAGTTCTTAGGCGTAGGGGTGGGAGGTGTGATCTAACCACTACCTCTACTCCAATGGATAATCATGCCACCTCCTCTTTAGAGCCTCAAGATTAAGCTCAAGCTCATAGCTCCTCTACCCATCACCAAGAGATTACTCTTAAATTGGTTCATAATGGAATTAAGCATGTGGAAGCTAATGTGCGCTATAGTTTGTGCCTTATCCAAGACACCCATGTTGAAAATGCAACCTGAGAATTGATTCCTAATATAGGAACCTCCTCTCAATCTCAGTTTTCTCGATACATGCAATTTTTAAATGTATATTAGCACACAAATATCCTCCTGAGGCATGTACTCACAAACAAAGCTAACACCTAGCAATAAATCACAATCTGAATTGCAAAGCTAGAGGATTAAATTGATTGAATTAACAGTAAGTTAACCATTTTTTCCAAGAGATCAACCAACATTATCTTCTCCTTGGACGAGGAAGGTAATCATCAATCATAGATGCATTAGGAACCTCCTCACTAATTTTAATGCTCCACTGGAATTTTGTTTATGCATTAGGTGATATATTTTGTTTAGTTATGTTGCAGTATGTAAAGGGTTGGCACAACCAACCTGTCTATAAAATTTTTTGTCTAAAGGATGCTTCGATCTAAAGAGGTATTAGTAACCTCAAAACATTAAACTTGTGTTATTGTTCTAGTTTCCCTGTCAGTAGACCAATAGTAAGTTGATGGCCATGCTGGGTAGGATGCACTACTTTCATTTTCAGGTCAGGGAGAGAGTGGTGGTGGTCTGGCAAGGCCAAAACGACCTTGTAGCGAAAGTGGAAAAGCTGGAGACTTGGCTGGCGCACTTTGAAGGGAACATCCAATGCAACTTCTGCCATCTGCGACCTTTAGGAACGGCCCCGGACAACCCAGCTTCTATTAGGTCGGATAACTAATATACTCTCTAGCATTTTTTATGTATTGTTTGTATTTCGGTGCCTGTGGCCCTCTCATTTATGGATGTTGTCCTTAGCTTATTTTTTGTATTTTTTTCACCTAGTGCAACTTTTGGTCAACAAACCTAGTCGGGGTGAGACCACATGTTTTCTACTTGGACAGATGTGTACCTTTTTCTCCATACGAATAGAATATTGGCTTACAAAAAAAAAAAAAATCAAACATTTGAATGGACAATAAACTTGAATGTGTGTGTGTGTGTGTGTGTGTGTGTGTGTGTGTGTAGTTTTATATTATATATACATAGTTAAATTGAAATATTTTATTATAGTTTATATTTTACACATTAAAATAATAATAATATCCTAATCATATTTGAAAGTAGAAAACATCTCTCTCTCTCTCTCTCTCTCTCTCTCTCCCTCTATATATATATATATATATGTGTGTGTGTGTGTGTGTGTGTGTGTGTGTGTGTGTGTGTGTGTGTTATTAGCCTCTGCTAATGCAAAACTTTAGCAGAACTCTAGCAATCGATTTGTTTATGGACCACTATTAGTTTAACATTGACCAATACAATTTATAATGTTTAACTTTGAAAAACAAATACTCTCTCTCTCTCTCTCTCTATACATACATACATACATACATAGATATATATATATATATATATATATATATATATATATATATATAATTTTATATTTTACACATTAAAATATTAATAATATCCTAATCATATTTGAAAGTAGAAAACATATATCCATTAAAACTATATATATATATATATAGTCACTGCTAATGCAGGACTCTGGCAATCCATTTGTATCTTGATCACTATTAGTTTAACATTGACCAATACAATTTATAATGTTTAACTTTCAAAAACAAATATTTATTCTTCAATATTATTATAAAAAATATTTTTCAAACATTTGAATGGACAATAAACTTGAAGGTCCTGTAGTAGTTGCACCATGTGAAAAATATCTCGATTTTTTTGCTATAATTTTTTGATGGAGTTACATTATTTATTCCATGAATCTTATATCTTTTTGGAGTGATGTTCTATTGGCGAGAAGTCAGGTCTCGCGGACAAGACCCGGGTTCAGGAGTTGTGGCCAACAAAGGGGTCCGATGTAGTCTAGGATCACGCCGGCATTTTCACCCCACTCCGGAGAGCAGTGAGTCTCACCCGAGGCGTGCCGCAACCACATGCAGAAGGGGATGAGATCAATGGCAAGGAACAGAGTCGCAACTCATGATGGGAAATGCATCGATTATATAGACAGAGTCATGTACGCAAGAGCACTTAAGAAGCATTCAGAAATTAGCAAATAAAATTTTAAACCAGCATAAACATATTACATGCATGTAAACCTCTTATTGAGACAGCAACCTTTCATTGTATTAATCTCTTGGCCAAGCCCATGATTACATAGAATTTTCAGTGATAGCTTACAACTCTGATACAGATGTATTACGGAACAGAAAGGTAGAATAGAAAGATTAGGAACCATAGAAGTGTCATGCATGATTTCCCGCAGTCGCTCTGTGCTTCTTCTCCTATCACGAGCCTCGCAACCTCTGCAGCATCCTCTTCCTTTCAGCCGGGTGACTATTATTTATTCACCCGCTATCGCGACTATCAGTTCCTCTGTGTCTTTTCTTCAACTGCTTCCAGCTTCTCTCCTGTTATCTGTGTGTTCCGCTTTCTGTATTCTGTTATGTGTTTTCTTCATCTGTACTTGTGCGTGTTCTTTCTTCAGCTATCTCATGCTTCCACGCCACCTTGATAGCTCCGCGACTCCTGGTAGTTGCGATGCGGTCGCGATTTCCATGTGTCTTCATGCTGCAACTCAAAAGGTAAAAATTCAAAATTTTCTAACCAAGGTTTCAAAAACAAGGGCCCCAACAGGCCCCGACCACAGTTCCTTGACTCGTCCCCGAGTCAATCACAAATGACAGTTTCCACCTCCATTGCCCCGCTGGCTCCCGTGCCCTGTTCGGCCTGTGTGCCTTCGTCTCGTGCCCTTTCCTGCTGTGCTCCTCCAAGCGGTTGTTCAAACAAGGGCCCCAACTCCGAGACCCTGCGGAGCGCTGTATCTTTGAGTCCGGTGAAGTCTGACACAGCTTGCTGCCATCCCTGCATTAGCGAGTCGGCTTCCTCAGTGATCCTGGTGGTAGCGGCCTCCTCTATATTCATCGGGACAACCCCGAACATCGTGGTAAGCTGGGTCTTGGCCTTTGCAGCTAGCTGTTGTATTGATTTGGCACTGGCTTGAATAGGCGGACGAATTTCCTGAATTATCTGCTTGGCCATTGCTGAGTTGGCCTCGGTCTGGTGCATTTGAAACTCAAGATCGTCCGCCAGGGCATATAGTTGATCTAACCGCGTGGGATCTACGGTCTCCTAAATTTCCCTGGAAATCTGTTGCAGCTGTGCGGAGATGGGTTGCGTTTTGACCGTGAGGGCGAGTGAACACTCCTGCAGACTTTGTAGGAGGTCGTAGGCCTCGCGCGCCATGGAGTGAAGGGGCACCTGCATGTGAGCTGCCTGGGTCTGCTTGGCGGCCACCTATTCTGAGTATACAATCTATGGGTCGGGGAGCGCAGGCCGTGCAGCTAACGACGCTTGAAGTTCCTGATTCTCCCTGCGTAGACCCGTGAAGGCAGACCGAATGTGGTAAGCCTGGATGGCTACATTCCTCTCCGCTATATTTTCAGGAAGTGGGGCATGGTGAGCCCTTACAGCGGGCCAGAGGTCTGACAACACCTGAGTGACAATGGTGACCTGCTCCTGCAGGTAGGCCTTATCCTTGGTCAGCTGGTGGTGCTGTTCAGTAAGTGCTATGATCTGGTGGTGCTGCTCATCGCACCGCTACTGCAGCTCCGAATGAAGTTGTTTGGCCTGCAGGGCCGCCCGCTGAATGAATAGGTACAACTGGGCTGTACCCCATGTTTCTACGTTGGTGGTGCCGGAAGCGCCCTGCTCCGGAAGTCGCTCCTACAAAGGTTGCCCACTGGCCACTGATCTGTTGGAATTCTCAAGAGGGGACACCGGTGTCTGCTGCTGCGTTGAGGTGCCCATGTCGGAATTTGGCTGTTCTTGCTGAGTGGTCTGGCCTGTGGGGGGAGGGTCAGCATGCTCAGGCGGAGCCTCGACCGAGTCAGCCGCAACGTTGGCCAGCTGGGTAAATATAGTAGAGAAAGAACCCTGGGGTGTGGCCACGGGTCGACTGGTGGTACTACAGCCGCAGTACTGGAGGTGACTTCAACCCCGTGGTCTCCTCCAAAAAGTTCCCGGATAAGGGGGTCGGATACAGTGGCAGATGAGTTTGATGGAACGGATGAAGTGGAAGGTGGCTGGATGGTGGAGGGAGCGGTGGACGGTGTGGAGGAGGGATGGGAGAGGCGAATATTGATGAATTCTGATGGTTCGATAAGGGGTTCCTCTGGAATTAATGTCCCTGTGACTGGAGTGGATGGCGGATCGTCATCAGTAAGGTCCACCACCGGATCAGTGATGGTGGTGCGGGCCCGCTTGGATGGAGGGGGGTCTAATTGATCAGGTCCCGGGCCCGTTTTGCCCATTGGGGTGATGATGGGGCTGGTAGAAGTGAATAAGCTGGTAGGGATGGGAGAAGTGAGGGGGGCAGTATGGGATGGAGAAAGAGAATGACTGAGCTGGAATTTAGAAAATAAAGGAAACAAAGGGGCACCGCTTGAAATAACTTAGGTCACCACGTTGAGACTTCGTACCTGAGTATTGAAGTGTTGGACAACGGGGACCAGTGATTCGGGGAGTTCCTGTGAGGTCCCGGTCGCATCCTGAGAAGGTCCCACCGTGGCCTGTGAGGGCCCTGCTGCGCCCGTCTCGGCAGGCCGTTGCGCCAGCAACATTTGCTCAAAGTTGTATCTGGGGATCCCGTCGCGGATGTGCTTTGTGACCCCGGCCACGAACTGACCTCGCGGTGAAAGGTAGCATCGTCCAGCTGGAATTTGAGCGGCGCCATGTGGAAGGTGGCTTCCGGCATGCAAGTGGGGCGGAGGTAAGTGTGCCTGTGGCTTACCCCGAACCATAACTGCTCACTATAGTCGTCCAACAGGTTCCTGGGCACCCGTTGCTGGTTAGCCACCACATCTATCATTAGCCCGTACCAAGCCCGAAACGCTTCCGCATTCACCTGTTTCGTGCTGGGGTCAGAGGACACCTGCCATGGGGTGAATTTCATCACGAGGGGCTGGCTCGCGGTAGTTTCTGCCGGCAGCTGGACAGGAGGAATGTGCCATTTCCACATGGCAAAAGCTACAATCAGGTAACCATAGATGAAACTAGTGGTGCGCTTATAGTTCTCTTCGCATGCTGCGAACAGTTCTTTGAGCACAAAAGAACACCAATTTAGCCTGGTGCCTTGGACACAGTGCTCCACAATGGAGATGGTATCCAAGGTGCACTCTCCTTTGGTATAATGCCACATCGTCTTGCTAGCAATGAGATAACAAGCGAACCGAATCTCCGGCTTGTTGATCAGATCAATTTTGGCACCTTTCCCCCCCCGGCGAGTGCCATATTTGGCATAGAGGTCTGTATCACCTGACTTGCGTGCGCACTTGGAAGATGTCTGACCGGTAGCGGAGACGTCTATGCCATTCTGAGACAGCCCTGTGAGGCGATGAATGTCTTCAGCGTGAATGGGGATCTCCTCGTTTAGCCACAAGGACCCATTCTGAATTCGGCTGAGGAGGAACTGGGTGCATTGCAGGGCCGGTCTGGTAGTCCCAAAGACAGGAAGATTTCTTAAATGCATCAGGGACGATTTCTGGAGGCCCCTGTACTCTGGTCGCATTCGGTTGGTTGAGCTACTGCCTGGTGTGTAGTGATGCTCCATATATGTCTGCCAATGGAGGGAGGGGAATTCGACTGGGTCGGACAGGTTGGCGTCTATCAACGTTGCACTGTCATATTTGCCAACCAGCGACTCTATTCTGTGGATCTGACTGTCCAGCACTGGTTCAGCAACGGATAGGAGAGCCTTTGGCATTTTGGCACGACGCTGGTAAACTTGGAGAATTCGCCTGGAGCTTCTGTCTTGGTGCGGTGCGTTTTGAGACTTCAACCGCTCTGGTGTCGCTGCAATTGCCAAATTGAACTGGTCTGGCATTCTTGTGTTGTTGATCTCCATGCAGGTTGTGTCATCACTTGGCACAAGCGGAGTTGATGAGACCCCATAACGACAATTAATTCCTGCTGGCCTTCTTGCCTGCGATAATCGTGCAATCGATCGCATGCCTGTGTGTAATCTGACAGTTGCTGATGGCGGCATGGGGAAATGGGCGGACGCGACGGCTGAGGGAACTAAGGATGATGGCAAATGATTATGGTACGGTTACTGCCTACTTATGGTAATTTATGATGCAAATCTGAGCGATCCTACGGACTGACGGAAATGACCTGGACTGATACTGGCACGTGGATGGATCCTACAAGGATGACACGCTGGACTGGCGCCGCCCCGACCACAGTCGGTTGCGGTGCGGCCACCGCAACTGATCAGTTATTGACAGACTACCTATGAACAGAAAAGACTCCCTACACTCATCCCGGTTGCGGGAGAGTTATTCGACTAAGCTACGCTATGGGTGCTCTCGGGTGCGAGAGTTATTGATGAGAAGTGAAAGGTACTTACTCCTGGTAGGGTTTCAAGCGTGCGCCATTCACCCACCTAGGGAGAACTGTACCATCAAGCTGTGCCAACCGAACGGCTCCTGAGTCACAGATCTTGATGACAAAGTAGGGTCCCAACTAGTGCATCTGGAGCTTGCCTGGAAACTTCTGGAACCGGCTATCATATAAGAGAACTTTGCCATCGACTTGGAAGGCTTTGTTCTTGAGGTGGTGGTCGTGCCACGCTTTCTGCCTGGCCTTCTGAACCTTTTGGTGGAATTCTGCCAGGAATCGGGCCTCATCCAGCTCCTGTAGCTCCTGGAGGCGTTCCCGAAGTGACTCCTCTTCTGAGAACTGAAGAGACGTAGCGATTAAAAGACTGGGTACAGTGAACTCGACGGGAATCACAGCTTCCCGGCCATACACCAACTGGAATGGCGTCTGATTGGTCAAGCATTTCACCGTGGTCCGGTAGGCCCACAATTCCACTGGGAGACGCTCATCCCAATCATCGTGCTGAGCATTGCAAATCTTAGTCAAGCCTTTTTCAAGAATTTTGTTAAATGCTTCCACAGTACCATTGGCCTGCGGGTGGTATGGGCTACTTTTATGATGTTGAATCATAAATGTGTCTAGTAGTGACTTGACCGTGGCATTAATGAAATGCATACCCTGAACGTTGGTTAAGCTTCGTGGGCAGCCAAACCGGCTGATGATGTGTTCAAAAATGAATCGGGCAACGGTCTCCACCGAGCAGTCGCGTACCGCCACTGCCTCAGCCCACCGGGTGAGGTAATCCTTGGCGGTAATGATGTACCAGGCCTTGGAGTGTTTGGTGACCGGGGCGATGGGACCTACAAAATCGATAGCCCACTTTTCGAATAACCGCAACACATGCACTGGGTGTAGCAGAAGCTCGTCTCGGTGAGAGGGCCTTCCCGTCCGCTGGCAAACATCGCATCGCTTAACGTAGGCCTTACAGTCAGCATGTACTGTCGGCCACCACAGGCCAGCTTGGAGAACCTTTCTTGTTATGGGTTTCTCACCCACATGCCCTCCCGCAACACCGCTGTGACATTCCCACATCACCGCTTCCCACTCGTGGTCAAGGACACATCTACGCAACACCTCATCGAGGCCCAGTTTGTATAGCTTCCCTGTGATCAATTGGTAGTTGGTCGCCCGGACAACCAGGTGGCATTTCTGGAGCGGGGTGTAATCCTGAGGGCATTGTCCCGTGGTCAGATAAGTGGCAATGTCAGCCAAGTAATCTGGTACTTCTTCGACTCGGAAGAGGTCGGCATCCGCCAGCTGATCGTCCAACAAGCCTTCGTTCTCTCCCGTCTCCAACCTGGATAAATGATCAGGACCGACATTCAACCTACCGGGCTTTACAATCACCTCAAACGAGAATTCCTGGAAAAGTAGAAGCCATCGACAGATCCGTCCTTCCAAACAGGCTTATTCACCAGATACTTCAATGCAGAGTGGTCCGTAAAGAATTTGAATTTTCCACCCAGAAGATAGTGGCGGAACTTCTGGAGGGAGTACACCATCGCCAATGCCTCCCGCTCGGTTGTGGTGTAATTCTTCTCCGCATTTGATAACCTGTGGCTGGCGAAGTAGACAGGGTGGTCAACTGTCGTCTCCCCGGGTTGCGCCAAGACAGCCCTAAGTGCAATACCGGACGCATCGATATGCACATGGAACTGCTTATCCCAGTCGGGATGAAAAAGTATGGGCGTCGTCGCCAACTTCTCCTTCAAGGTGTCAAGGGCCTTCCTACACTCCTCCGTCCACTGGAATACTTCTGACTTCCGCAACAGTTTCTCCAAAGGGGCCGTAATCTTTGCGTAGTTGCGGATAAACTGCCTATAATATCCTGTGTGCCCGAGCAGTTCCCGCAACTGCTTCACGGTTTCAGGGGCTTCCATGTGAACTATGACCGCGACCTTGGTGGGATCGACACAGACCCCCTGCTTGCACACCACGTGGCCTAAGAGTGTGCCGAATGGAACTGCAAAAATACATTTCTTCAAGTTCAAGGAAATCTGCAGCTGACGACACCGATCAAACATAATACGCAAAAGGGTGGCGTGTTTCTTCAACAAGCTATAGACGGTCCAGTCATCCATGTAGACCTCCAGGAACTTGTGAATGTACTCCCGGAAAGCAGCAATTACAATCCGGGAAAACGCATCCGGTACGTTCTTCAGACCAAACGGCATAACGTGGAATGTGAATGATCCCCATTCAGTGGTGAATGTCATCTTTTCTTTGTCTTCTTCGGCAATGCGCACCTGATGGTAACCCGAAAACCCATCAGTGAAGGAATAGGCTTCATTTCCCGCAACATGATCTAGAACTTCATCGCTGAAAGGAGTGGGAAACGGATCATGGATGCAGGCATTGTTCAGACTCCGGTAGTCTACGCAGACACGTATCTCCGCTTTGTCCTTCTTGTTCTGAATGACAATGGGACTCACCCACTCTGCTTCTTCTACTGGAAAGATAAGACCTACAGCCAGCATCTTGTCGATCTCCATCTTGACCTTTTCTTTGATACGTGGGTTCAGCCGGTAGGGTCGGTGCTTCACCGGCCTGGCCCCCGGTTTCAGCACGATGTGCATTTCACCAAGGTCCCCCTTGATCCCCTTCAGGTCTGCAACCTAGGACGGGAACAATTCTTCGTATTCCCGGAGGAGGCTGAAAATTTCTTTTGTCATTTCCTCGTCCCAATAATCTCCCACCATTGCCAGCTTGGGGTTATCGTCTGTTCCAATGTTCAGCTTCTTCGTCTTTAGTGGCTGTAAATGGACTCCTTCAGTCATCGGCTCTTCACTGATTTTCCGCTCGCCTTCCTTTTCGTCAAAATAGAGATGCCTGAGGTCCTCTAGACTATCATCATCCAGTTCGTCGTCAATCCAGTGGCAACCAACTCGCACCTGGCCTCAGGGCGTGACACAACCGGGCCCCCGTCGGGCTCGGGATGGTGGAAAAAAAATACCTCCTTGATTTCCTGTAGGGCCCGAGACTCCTGCGTCATCTCCCCTTCGAACAAGAAGCACCGAACAAACTTGTCTGTGACTTCCTGCCAAGAGCGGGCTCCTCGTTTCGGCTCTTCCTCCAGGTACCAAGCCTGGGGAATTGTATCCAGGGAGTGGATAAACCTGTGGACCCACAACTCTTCAGGGTAACTGGTGCTACGCCACTGCTCCTCACAGGCCCACAAATGGTGTCTTGGGTCGGAAGTTCCATGATACTTAAGCATACTGCGAGGTCCTTCATCCTCTTTAAAGTGCGCCCGCAAAGCATCCGCCATGCAATCCCATCGCAACAGAGTGTTGCGGTGATTTTTCCACCACCGGGCCGACGTGGATTGCAAGGCCACTGTTAGTATGAATCCTTTGTCAAAGTGTATGAAAAAGGACCACTTTAGCTATGCATAACTAATAGCCCTAACAACAAAAGTGGCTTCCAATATCTTCAGATCTGCAGTTAGTTAACCAAGAAAAGAGCTGCAAAAAACCAAATCTATGCATAGAAAGACATTAAGTAGTAAAAATAAGGGTTTGCTCCATATACCAATAGACAAGACAAGAACAATTTTTGAAAGAATTTTTGTATTAAGGGCACCTAGGAGGAAAACAAGAAGGCGTATCCAATTCTCCTCAGTGGGATGGGTTCTTGGAAGTCCTCAGCACTTCAGATCTAAGATCTCTCTCTCTTGCTGGTGTAGAAAACCCAATGCAAAGAATAGAGCTCAAAGGGAGCTCACACAGCAAATAATGGAAAAATGTGACCAAGTGTATAGATCCAGAGTGATCTAATAGGTAACAAAAGGTGAAGAATGATAGGAAAAACCCTCCTATTTATAACAAAATATTGGGTCATTCTAGATCTTGGTGCATGATTAAAATAATGTTAACCAAATCTAGATCCACCTTTTATGGAATATTTTATTATATTTGTTGGAGGGAAAAAGTATTTGACTTGGGTCAAATCCCTTTATTTGTCAATAATAAATAAATAAATGATTTATTTATCTTTTAAGGAAGTGGTTGAAGGATAATCAAATAAATAATGATTTATTTAATTATTTGTGGATGATTTGGTCATATTTAACAAGGAATATTATCTAAATAAGATTTAAATAATTATTCCTAGAAAATAATAAGATAAATAAAGGTTTATCTAATTAATTTCTTTTTTTTTGGGTTAAACATGACTGGGAATAATAATTAAATTATGGTTTAATTAATTATTCCATGAGGAAAATCAAACAAATATAGGTTTGTTTAATATTTCCTTTGGGGTTTCCTGTTTAGACCATAAACAACCTAATAAATGTGGTTTATTAAGTTATTTAACATAGTGAAGGCAATTTTACTTAGGGTAAAATTGGTCTTACATGGTGTACTTGGGTCCATCTAATGATAATAGGTTAGATGACCAAAAAATGGTGTAACAGCCACATCCAAAAGTGGAATCCGACTTTCGTCTGGGACCATGTCTTCCACCTTGGTAATAAAAGTATTGATAGCTTGCATGTTTGACAAGGTGGGATATCCGCGGATCTCAGTCCCCACCCACCGGACTTGGGCAATGGTAGCACATCTCTGCGTGGTAGTCTCATACCCCCCTTGCTGCCAGTCTTCCCACGCGAGTTCGGATCCGAGCTCCGAGCTCTGCACACTCCGCCAACTGACAGAGCCAGTTGCGGTCGGGTTAATATAGTCATCCCGCTTTCCTGCAGTCATCTGATAAAGGTGGTCCATCATCTGAGCATCCTCCCGATTTTCCACTATTTCCGTATATCGCAGGCCCTGATACGGGTCAAGGGGCTGGGTGACCTGTACCTCCCCATCCTCAAACATCATCAGCTCCTTTTTAAGGTCGATGATGGCGTAATTCTCAAAATCCCAGTCAATGCCGAGTAAGGCAGGATAAGGATCCTTGTCGCCCATGATATCAATAACCTCAAAATCGGTGTATGTCTTCACCCCCGCAATGTCGACCTCAACACCCTCGAGCCGGCCGATTGGCAGAATGCAGTACTGGTTCGCCATCCTGAGTTGGATTGGCAAGTAGGCCAGCTGTGGCCTTCCAAAGGCCTCCCACGTCTTTCGTGGCAGGATTTTGACGTCGGACCCCAAATCCAGCATGGTATCACTGATTTGGAATCCCGCAACCTGCGTGTTAAGCTGGAATTCTTTGCCTGTTCATTGCTTGTTCCGCTTGACGTGCTGCACGTATTGAGGGGCAGCGTTCGCCGGATCCCTAAGTCCTATGTGCCCCTGCAATGCTCCTTCAAAGCATGCTTGAGCTGCTGCCGCAACGCAGCATTTTCAACAATTCTGAGGAATAGTTGGAGCCAGTCCTCGATCACAGTACCTGTGACGCTCTGCGCCCCAGATTCTGGCAGCACGGGCTCCTCCAGAACTCCCGTGTCCCGCAGCTGGGCGAACGCCTCAACTACCTCCTGGAAATACTTCTTCTGGGCTTCGGGCCTGATTAACATCTTCGGGGATGCTGGCCGAACCACTCGTGTTGGCTCCTTCCCATGGGCATCCTCCCCAGTTTTCTTCCCGCCCCTTGTCACGATCGCGACGTTCTGCATGTCTGGGGTCGCGGTCCCTCACGGCTCTGAATTTATCAGATTCGCTCCCCTCTGCCTCGCCCGTTCTTCCCACTTCTTGATTAGCTCCGAACAGTCCTCTGTGGCATGGGCGTTCACCCGGCACTGGGAGCACCAGGGTCATCGCAGAAGGGGACATTCTCGAGCCACGTGACTCTCCTGATCACAGTTGTAACATTTCACCGGACCGCGTCCGCCTGTGCGGCCTCCCCGCATGCCGCCGCCTCTTCCCCTTGGGGCCTCGTTCACCCTGTAGGCGGGACGATCCAATCGATCCGCAAGAGCATCGAGCGCCCTGCACTGCTCAGTGTTGTGAGTCGTGGAAACACAAAATTCGCAGTACACATTGTTTGGGACCGTGGAGTACTTTTGTAGTATCGGGCACATCCGAGGAGGATGCCCCAACGTCCGGCAAATCTCGCAGTACTCTGTGGTGGAGGAACCCGGTTGAGGTGGGAACCCCGCGTAAGGCTGTTGCGGCTAGTAGACCCCCTGCGGATTCATTGCCGCACCACCACCAGGTGGTGGACCCCCCTGGATTTCTGCGACCGAGGGTCCTACCCCGGCGCCACGCAACCGGGGACACTCGATTGCGACGTGGCCCTCGACCAGGCAATGCGTGCACCAAACATTCGGTCACGCTGGTCTCACCGGCTGGAGCTCCTTGAGCTTCTCAGTCAAGCTAGCGATCCAGTGTTGCAACCCTATCAAAGAAGGATCTTGCAGGGCCGGCCCCCCCGGGTATTCCTGGGGGTAGCCCGCCATGGCTTCAATATTCATGGCCTGCTCCAAGGTGTCCTGCAGATTATCAATCTTCTGCTGAGTGAGAGGGGTTTGTGTCAAGGGAAGCAGAGCCTTGATGAACTAGTCCCTCTGGTGGTTTGGATCGATCGGGTAGCTGAGTTTCCCGATCGCGTCCTTGAATCGCCGCATCAACTCCCACGCGATCTCACCTTCCTTCTGCTTAATTTCCCACAGCTCGGACAGGCCCTGCTAGTCTGTCTGGGGAATCTTGAATTCGCGGATAAAATCCCGCTTTACGTCCACAATTACGGGGTTAGGATGAGCCTCGGACCATTTTATAAACCATCGCAGAGCCCTCTCTCTGAGCGTGGTTTGGAACTCTATTAACTTCCCTGCGTCTAGCGTCTTCCGAGCCCTCCAGATGGCTTTGCACAGATACCAGTGTTGCTCTACATCATCATTTCCCTGGCCAGAGAACTCTGGATACCGGGTGAAATATCCAGCCATGTGTACTTGCGGAGTATTGACCAAGATAAATCCTCCAGGTCCTGGTTGCGTAACGGTTCCACTAGGGAATACAACACTACTAGTAACGCTGCTATTACCGGACATTACTGACGCTGATGAACTACTGTATGACTGACTCAATGCGTGTAACTGAATGAAAATATTAATTAAAGGTTGATACAGTACTAGGGGAAGGTAGGGATCCTGGACATGCAGAATGTGGGAAGTAGGGCTGCCTGGAGGGGTGAGTGTCGTCTGCTCTTGAAACATCCGTTGCATCACGCCGTGCCATTCGTCATCGGAACTCTCTTCGGGCTGCATCTTTCCATCGTCTTCGCTAGTCACCATCTCTCTTCCTCACATCGCTGGGATCCCATGCACCCATTGCACTTCCACCGCTGTCTCGTCTTCTTCCCGAGTATCCAAATCCATAATTCCTATCCTCTGAGGCGCCTCTTTCTGATTTTTCCTCTCGATCTCTCGTCTCTTCAAATCTCGCATCACCCTTCTTCGCCACCTATCAACGATCTGTGCCCGCCGATGCGCACGTCGCCCCCTCAACTTGCATGCGGCCTTAACATCCATTCCCCGCTTCCCGCTTTCACATTATACGTAGCATCGGTCCCCTCAACCCTTCCCCCAGCACGGGTGGTTTACGCTTCCATACTCGTTTTGTGGAATTCAGTCAACCCTTCATCTACCATCAGAGCTTTAATCCACAGCGAAATCTCCTTAAGCAGCTTCCCTCTTAGACCTGAGTGGAAGACAGCCTCGGCTTTCGAGAAAGATTGATAGCACTCAGCAGCAAACTCCACAGTGTATCCTTCCAATGTGGTCCTTACCCAACAATCCACCGCGCGGGTTAGTTCAGTGTTCACCCGATGCAGCGCCACCAGATCTTTGTGCGCCCACCTGTGGTTTATCTTCCGCAAACCCTCTCGAGGCACCATCGCTCGTAATCTCCGCAACCAATTGTAAATTTCGGTAGGGAACCTTCCCCAGAAAATTTCGTACGTATCACTGGCTGAGTCAGAGAAAAGGACGAGCTCCTTGATCACCGCCTCCTTTTGCTTGGTCAACTCTGCTTACTGGGCAATGAATTGGTCGAGATGATTATCCCACCATCGCTGTATTTCTCCTTCAAAAATCCTTGATACCATGATCTAGCTCCCCTCAGAACATGCAGGTCCCAGCAACGGAACCATTTGTTGGCAAGAAGTCAGGTCTCGCGGACAAGACCCAGGTTCAGGAGTTGTGGCCAACAAAGGGGTCCGATGTGGCCTGGGATCATGGCAGGCATTGTCACCCACTAAGAACGAGTCCTCACAGGGGCGTGTGTGCAGAGGATGGGGTCAATGACGAGGAACAAAGTATAACTCATGACAATCAATGCATCGATTATACTTCTAATGATCATGTACGCGAAACGCCGAAGCATTAGAACATTAGCAAATAAGAGTGCAAGCAAGCATAATATATGCATGACCTCTTGTGGACGACAACCTTTCATTGTATTAATCTCTTGGCCAAGCCCATGATTACATAGCATTTTCAGCGATAGCTTACAACTCTGATACAGATGTCTTACGGAACAGAAAGGTAGAATAGAGAAGATTAGGAACCATAGAAGTGTCATGCATGATTTCCCGCAGTCACTCTGTGCTTCTTCTCCTGTCACGAGCCTCGCAACCTCTGCAGCATCCTCTTCCTTTCAGTCGGGTGACTGTTATTTATTCACCCGCTATCGTGACTATCAGTTCCTCTATGTCTTTTCTTCAGCTGCTTCCAGCTTCTCTCCTGTTATCTGTGTGTTCTTCTTTCTGTCTTCTGCTGTGTGTTTTCTTCATCTGTACTTGTGCGTGTTCTTTCTTCAGCTATCTCATGCTTCCGCGCCACCTTGATAGCTCCGCGACTCCTGGTAGTTGCGATGCGGTCGCGATTGCCATGTGTCTTCATGCCGCAACTCAAAAGGTCAAAATTAAAAATGTTCTAACCAAGGTTTCAAAAACAAGGGCCCCAACATGTTCCATTTTTAAGGTTCATAGGAAACCAACCAAAATTAAAATCTTTCAAAATTTAAGCAAAATAGTAACAAGATGTAAATAAATACACTTACCAAGAGTTATGGCACACCATTATTTAGGTGTTCTTTATCATTTTAATAAGTAGGAGTAAAATGTAAATGTACAAACTTACTAATGGTTAACAACCACCAATATTTATGCAACTTCTTGCCCCTTAGTTTGCAATTGATTTTTCCATTTCAAATATCAATTTGCATTTTTTATGAAAACATAATTTTCACTTAAGTGGGAGGGAATAAGTTGCCCCAATTCTATTCGTGAAAAGAGAAATTGTTTTTTCTTGGTCATGTTCTACTAGCTATCCCATAAGTGACCTAACTATATGGGAATAACTCCATGTTACAGTATGGTTGTTCTTATCCATTGGGTCGAGAACATGCATGTTGAGCAATTCTTTTAGGTTCCTTGCTTGTTGAGTTAGAGGATTTCTCATTGTAGAATTTGTTGTCATATCAGATACCGCTTAAGGGTAGAGCATATAACACACGTAGAGAGTGGAATATTATGTTTTTTTTTGCAGATATTATATGAAGAATTAAAAATATATACTTTACATTCACATTATTGATAGAAAGAGTGGAACATTAGATTTTTTTTGGGATATTATATGAAGAATTAAAAATATATAGTTTATTTCCCTCGATCGGGGTGCCAACTGGCGTTGCAAGGATTATTACATGTGGATGTGGAGGGCGCACGCGACAACCTTCAAACCCGCATTGATGATGATGTGAGCTGACAGTGGTGGGCGGATCCACCCACAGAGCTTAATGATGGCATTAATGATGAATGTCGAACAAAAAGGCAGGACACGTCGGCTGTCAGGAAAGTTTGGGAGAAAGAGTCGATGCATGAGGTGGAAGTGGCATATGAACATTCTCTTTGTTGTTTTTTGGTGTATGGTAGTCAGTCGAGCACAGAGCACCAGAAAGAAGTTATGCGTTCGGGGGAGAGCTCTTCCATATTTAGCGTGTCGTCTACGAGGGTATGTATCAAATTCTCTTCTTACCTTTTCCATGAAGCATGTTTCTAGTTCTCGGTCTATGGAAAAAAAGGTCCTGGTCCTTCTGGATTACCTATTTCGTTTGCAACTTATAGCTCTAAATTACTTGCATTTTAAAATTTTCATTGTTTCTAGCCTGGTTTTGGAAGAATATTGTGGCTTTTCCTTTCTACATTTCAGTGGTGGGGTTTTGGTGGGTACATTGGCCACTTACCTTCCTACGAAGGGCGCAATTCAGAGCAGGCTTCCCCATTTCATGGTCATCTCTATTGCTTTTGTCTGCTCTGATTTCTTTACTGGCCTTGCATGGTTGTACTTCTTTAATCTCCATCTGCTTGTTGATATTTTCGCTTGGTGTTGTATTGGCCCTGCATAGCATCATAATGGTCCTGCTTGTCCATCTCTAGCTCTAGAGGGCTTATTTCTGACCTTCTAGGGTACCCCTCTTTTTCCTGGCCTTTGCATGTCACTAATTCATATAGTAGTTATCAGTTATGGGAAATTGACCATATCGCCTACAACAATTTTCCTGTGGGTGGTGAGTCTGTAAAGCTCAGCTGCAATGGTGCGAGTGGTTAGTGGGTCACTTTAGTTTTTTTGTTGGTTAAAGTTATTAAATGTTCCATTGTCGCAATTATTTAGTCTATTTTTGGTTGTTATGATGGGGTTATCCTGATTAAAAGGGGAGTCTTCTCTGCAGTCGGGGCGAGTTTTGTGGTTCTGATGCATCTGGTCCACCGAATTATGTTTATGGTCAATAACTTGAATAGTAAGGTTGTGTTTTTCCAATCTATCAAGGCATTGTCAATTCCTGTAATGTTGTTTCCTCCTTGTCTGTCAAGGTTGGGTCCAGTGCAAGCTGGTATTTCTCTTGGTAAAGACGTCTAGTATCTGGTGCCTCCCAGACAGCACCATGTTCATCTTTCTATCTCAGGAAACTTTAATATTTCCATGCTTTGTACTACTGCAGGTCTTCCTATCAATTCTCACCTGCACATATATTTGTTGGAAGACCGAGGTCTGAAGATAATGGTGAAAGCCCAGTCGACTAAGAAGGAAGGAAGGGCTAAGGGGAAAAACAAAGCTCTCAAAGCTACACCAGCCAGATAAGGTCAGAAGTTTGGTAAAGAGGTAATGGAGAACTTATTCCAATCCTATTCAGACGACACTCCCTATTATATCAAGTCCTTGATTCACAGATGGGAACAGGATGCAAGGGAAAAAGAGGAAGTGGAATTTAAACTGGCTGAAGAAGAATTGGACCCAATTGTAACTGACCCGGGTAATACCTGCAATAGATTGTCTCTGTTCCATCACTCGATCCGCACCTACTAGATCCTAAAATGTATCTTAGTGAAGGCAATTGTCTCATTCCAAGAGATAGGGGAAGACCCGCATGCAGCCTCAACTCTAGCGGATATTCACAGAGACATCGAGAGATAACCTTGCAGCAGCACCATCAGAGTGTCCGACTCAGACGAATTGATAGATAGTTACAAAGCATGCACCGGGCTGATATGCCAGGATCGAGTGTTAAAGAGCCGGGTCCTATAGAGTCTTATGATGACTTATTTTCCTATATTATGTTTTTGAAATGAAAACGGATAGAATTTACTTTTTTAATATGTCTATGGAAGAAAAGATAGATAATAGTTCCTTAAAGACACTAAGAGACCACTTTAAGTTGTTTAAGTTTTGGATGGCCTATAACTCTTTAAGACGACCAATAGACCTGGTTTCCTGGGCAGTTTGAGGTCAGAAGCTGTAAATTTCTATAACCTACATTTTATTTTATGAATAGAAAATATAAAGACACTACTAAGTTTACTATATATATATATATATATATATATATATATATTATTTATTTTAAATATGCTTTAGCTTCTAAATTGTTTCATGATGATATGTGTAACTGTGTCACCAGGTATCCAAATACACCTGGAATATGGAATGAGTAGCAGGTAAAAGCATGGAAACCTATTTTCCATGCCAAATACGAGAAAGGATACATTTTCTTCTATCAAATTTGGCATACGAGAAGGGCTTCCCATATGTATTTTTATTTGTAAATTCCTTCCAAAATTGTATTTTCCATTTGCAAACTCCTTCCACTTTGATAATTTGTATTGGAATAAAATTATTCAAAATAACAATAACAATAATAATAATAATAATTTTTTGTTAGTACAAAAACCATTTTATTTGTTTTTCAATAAGAAAACATTTTATCTAATAATTAGATTAAACTAATATTATTATTTAAATATAGTTCTTCAACAATAGTTAATCATTTCAAAGAATTATCTCAAAACAATATGAATCACAAAAGTTTGAATGCAGATTATAAGGAAAGCTTTTGTTCAACAACGACATGGATTTTGTAGATTATCCTTGAGCTAGGAAATTCCACAGATTGTTAATGATTTTCTTGTTGCTTCCATAAATATTATCAAGCATGCAAGTTTCATTCATATTTTAACAATTAGCCACTTACTAAGTTGTTGTTACCATAATTGAGTGAAGTTTTTCAAATTAATTGTATTTATTTATTTATTTTAATTAATTTTAAACTTTTGTTATATAAATAATTTTGGATTTAGAATATTATCAATGGAATTGCTTATTTCTTATTAGTCTTTGTTAATAATGTGCATTGAATAATATATATAATTTTTCGATTTTAATAAGTTATTATGATTTTGGATATAATTTGTTTCAAAATTTATTGGTAATTTATGGATATTTTGTTGCTAATTAATAATTAATAATAATTAATATCATTTATTGTGATATATTGTTTTAATATCAATTAATATTATTAATTGTTATTATTTAATATATACTAATTTCTTCTTAAATAATAATAATAGTTGGGTCTTGCAGAGAGACTGTGATCAAGTGCTCCCCATGAGGTAATACATTGGACACTATAAAGATGTAGTTCTGTCAAACTTACAAAAAGAAGAAAATAATAATAATAATAATAGGTGATTATATATATATATATATATATATATATATATATATATATATATATATATATATATATATATATATATATATATATATATATATATATAATTTTATTGTACAATATGTTTATAGACATATTCAAATTATTAACTTACATTTAAACATTTTTATATTCAAAATTATTTGGCTAATAATAATAATAATAGAGGTGGTTATATATATTACAATATGTTTATAGACATCTTCAAATCATTTACATACATTTAAGCATTTTTAAATTCAAAATTGTTTGGCAGACTCAATTGCATGTTTCTCTTGTTAGTATTTAAAATGTTACATGCCAACTCTATATTAAAAAACTAATTAATTACAAATTTCCCTAAAAAACTTATTAATGGAAAAAGAATTTTCTCTCTTTTAATGCACAATCAATATTAAACTTTTTTTGTTATTAATTTTTTTTAAAGGAGTTGTTTTAATGTGATTTTTTAGAGTTTCTCGTGGATTTTCTGACCCTAATCCAACTTAAAAATTTGAGGTGAAATATTGATTTGTGTTAATTAAACCCATTTTTTCATTACATATATGGATTCAGTGCCTTGAAAGATTTCAATGAATAGACAAATTAGATCAGAGAAATCCATCCGAAAAGTTTCCAAAAAGTGTCAGTAAAGAAAACTAGTATTTTAAATGTTATATATCAACTTCATATTAAAAATGCAATAAATTACACATTTCGTGACAATGAAAAGTCAAAATATAAGAATTTTTTTTATTTAAATTATTTTGTTTTTCTTTATATAAAATTGATATAAAAACTATGTTATTAATCCAGTTAAGGTAGGTCTCTAGCCGTGGATTTGGCTATTGACCACTATTTGTTTAATATAGACCTATGCAAGTTATAATGTTTATCTTTTAAAAACAAATATTTATTTTTTGAATATTATTGAAAAAACTATTTTTCTAACATTTGAGTGGACCATAACTTGTCTTATTGTATCCTTTGCACACTACAATGTCATTCAAATTTTTTCAATATAGATAAATATACTTCATATAAATATGGACATGAAATATTTTATTTATTGTTAATATTAAAATATTTTTGTTATTAGAATATTTTTATTATACTTCAATAAACCTATCAAAAAGTATCATTGCAGACAACTATATTTTAAATTTTATATATCAACTTCATATTAAAAATACAATAAATTACACATTTAGTGACAATGAAAAGTCAAAATATAAGAAATTTTCTTATTTAATTTTTTTTTCTTTATATAAAATTGATATAAAACTATGGTATTAGTCCAGTTAAGGTAGGTCTCTAGCCATGGATTTAGCTATTGACCACTATTAGTTTAATATAGACATATGCAAGTTATAATGTTTATCTTTGAAAAATGAATATTTGTTTTTGAATATTATTGAAAAAATTAATTTGCAAACATTTGAGTGGACCATAACTTGTCTTATTGTATCCTTTGCACACTACAATGTCATTCAAATTTGTCCAGTTGTAGATATATATACTTCATTGTTGGAACAGGGTTCCCTAACCTGTGTTTTTCTATAATTTTGTAATAATTGGTCCTGCGTAGGGGTTTTGGGGTGGGTCAAAGCTCCTAATGTTTTGTAATGGGTTAAAGGGTAGCTCTAGGGTCCACAAACCATAGTTTGTAGACCAACGAATAGCGAAGGCTGCGATATTATAAATAGATATATAGTTGAGTCTAGTATATCAATAGATTGATGCTACGTGCGAACTGTTAAGATCTGTTTGGGTTGTTTTGGGTAAGGACTCCTGATGGCTGTGTGCACGGAGATCCTTAGTCCTGCTATGTGAAAACCCTGTTAGGCTGTGTGCGTAGGTTGTGCTTGGGTTGTAAGTGGATCTTTGATATTAATAAATGTGAATTATAGTTGAAGTATCTATGTGTTATCTGAATTGGTTGTGTTTACTACTGAAGCACATCTGTGATATTTATTTAAGCTGCGAGTGTATCTATATTTTGGAATTGGAATGAGTATATCTGTGATCTGATAGTGGCTGAGATTATAGTGCTTTGTGATGGTATTTGGTATTGTGTACGTGGATGCGAATGTACTGATTAGATATGATAGCTTTGTCATGGTTATACGCTAATTACGTTATAAAAGAGCTACGAATAGACTCATTTTGTGCGAACCTAATAATTTGCGACCTAGATCTGCCTCGAATTACCTTCTCTCTCTCAGGGTGCAGAAACCTGGTTCCAACAGCCTCCCATACTACTTTGGGTGAGACCTTGGCCTGCACAAGCAGGTCATTGCTGAAAGGGCCAGTAGTATAGGGTTTTGTTGGCAAACCTTCACCTCCGAACCTAGGTCAAGACCCCTCAAGCCAACAAATGGTTCCGTTGTCAGGACCGGGAGAATTTTGAGAGAAAAATCGAGTAATGCCACAAGGTCATTGGAGACCTAAGAGGGTGGAAATTGAAGAGTGGTTTGAAAGATAGATTCATGAATTTGTTGTAAAGGAGAATCGCAGCACGAAGTTGACAGCTGAGAAGTGGAAGAATAAGTACAGCTTCACCGAAGTATATGAAATTTTCTTTGTAACCTTTGTGCACAAGCTTCAGGAGTGGTTGGCAAGGCTCGTAGAATTCCAAACGTGTTGGAAGGTCGATCAAGTCACGCAGTGGACCCCAGAATTGATTCAACAGTTGGAAAGGACTGGCAATACAATCACCCATACGGTAGATCACTGGGTGGATAACATGCTGGGAGGATTTGTGATAGAATTCATAGTCGATCAGTTTGTATCCTATTCTAAAGCAGAGTGGAGGTTCTTCAAAGGTTTCCGAGGTAAGTTCTTAAAAACATTACCATTATTAATCAAAATATCACAGATGCACTTCAGCAGTAAACACAACCAATTCAGATAACACATAGAGAATTCAACTATAATTTGCATTCATTAATATCAAATATCCACTTACAACCCATGCATATCCCACGCACATAGCCTAGCAGGGTCCGCACACAGTAGGACTGAGGATCTCCGTGCACACAGCCAGCAGGAGTCCTTACCCAGAACAACCCAGAACAACCCAAACAGATCTTAACAGTTTGCACGTAGCATCAATCTATTGACTTACTTACCTACTAGACCCAAATATCTATCTATTTATAATATTGTAGCCTTCCTTATTCTTTGGTCCCCAAACTGTGGTTGCGAACCCTATAGCTACCCTTTAACCCATTACAAAACATTAGGGGCTTTGACCCACCCCAAAACCCCTACGCAGGACTGATTATTACAAAATTATACAAAAACACAGGTTAGGGAACCCTGTTCCAACTGGCCCCCAAAGAAATCTTGTGACTTGTCTTGAGTCATTACGGCCATGGGATCAGCATCTTCGCCTGAAGCTGCTTGATCGCATCAACCAGCGAGGACAACACTCCTTCGCTCTGTGCAGCAGCATTCTGAGCAATCTCCACCAACTTCTGCAAAGTTGGACCTTCTATAGCAGTAGTGACGTTCTCTAAAGTCTGGTTCAGCTGCTTAACTTTGATATCGACGTCCTGAGAGAGCTTGAGGGCTTCATCAGCCCAAGGCTTGAGGTGATCGCTGAGAACCTTATTTTTATGGCGGAGCTCTTTAATGTCATCTCTAAGTTGGTGGCTAGTACGCAATCGTGCCAAACGCTGAGCGGGAATCAAGGATGACATAGTAGCCTCGAGCTGTTCAAAATCATCCTCCTTCTGGTGCAGTTCTTGAGTAAAATATCGTAGGAGGGGGTCACGTTGCACCTTAGACCACAGCTACATAGTTGTCTCCAATAGTGATGCGCCCTGAGCAATCTAAGTTGTGATAGTATTGGTGGCCTCGGTTACCAGCGCGGCTCACTGGACTCTTACCTCAGGTGGAGTTTCTGGCTACAACTTGGTCTGTAAAGCTACAATCTGATGTTCCATCTCTGTCTTGATAGCCTGAATCTCAGTCCTCTAAGCCTTTAGTGCTGCAACAATCCCCTTAATATTGGCCTGGGGGGTGGCAGAAGCTGAGATATCCTCAGTGAAATCTGCGTAGAGCCTACTGATTAGGCATTCCAATTCTGTCTGTTACGTGGTGGAAAGGGTGTATGCAGCCTATGCCTTGGTCACTTTAGTGGTCTTCTCCATAATCGTCTGCTCAGTTGTACTGAGTTTCTGGTGCACCCGGCGGTCTTCGTGTTGAATTTCTTTGAAAAGAGATGCGTGGAGGACCTGTAATGGTTCATGTGGCAGCCGAGCTAAATCCAACAACTGAGAAACAGTTGCGCTTTATCCTCAGACATACAAGCTACTACAGGAAGTTCATTCAAGGGTACACACTGATCAAAACACCTATGGAAAATTTTCTAAAGAAGAATGTTTCGTTTTTTTAGGACGAAGAGTGTCAAAAGAGCTTCGAAATACTCAAGGAAAAGATGGTTTATGTGCCTATCCTCATATTTCCCGACTGGGTGAAGGTTTTCCATGTTCACGTAAATGCGTCAAGGATCGCCTTGGGAGTTTTCCTTACATGGCCTGGAGACGGAGACATTAACCATCCAGTTTCATTTTCTAGTAGGAAGCTTTTTGGTGCGGAGCGCAACTACTCCACTACTGAACGTGAGGGGTTGGCCATGGTATATGCCCTGCAAAAATACCGACATTATCTATTAGGATGGCACTTCAAGATGTTTACAGATCACTTAGCTTTGAAGTACCTAGTGAATAAGCCTGTGTTGGGGGGGGAATATGTCGATGGCTATTGCTGATTCAAGAATATTACTTTGAGATCATCGTGAAGTCGGGGAAGTTGAATGTTGGGCGGGACCACTTATCCCAAATCGAGAGCAGTGAGGAACTAACTAACCTAGAACAAGGATTGCCTGATGTGCAGTTATTCGCGATTAAGGTGGTTAATGCACACTTCGCCGACGTCATTCAATTCTTAACTACGGGGATGGCGCCTACGGAATATATAGTACAACAGAAGTAGGAGCTGGTAACCCGAGCTATGGATTTTACCATCATAGCGAGCCATCTGTATAAACTAGGAGTTGATGAAGTGCTATGAAGATACGTTTTGGAACATGAACAGCACGTCATCTTAGCAGAAGCTCACAGGGGTGTAGCAAGAGGTCACTACGCAGGGAAAGCAACAGCACAGAAGATTTTAAGAGCTGGACTATGGTGGCCCACACTACATAGCGACTCTCACGATTATTGCAAAGCCTATGACACTTGCCAAAGGATAGGAAGACCATCGTGTAGAGATGAAATGCCCATGCAGCCACAGGTAGCCTTGCAACCATTTGAAAAATGGGCCATAAACTTCGTGGGGCCCACCAACCCGCCAGGAAAGAAGACAAGTGCACACTACATCATCACTGCAAATGATTATGTAACTAGATGGGCCGAAGCACAAGCTATGAAGGACTGCACTGCATTTTTGAACATATTTAGACCAGGTTTGGTTGTCTGAAGATCTTAATGAGAGATATAGGTATGCATTTTCTTAATGAAACAATAGAGGCCTTGACTGATTAATTTTTGATCCACCACACAAAAATCACCTCGTATCATCCACAGGAAAATGGAGTTGTAGAAGCTTTTAATAAAATCTTTGAGCAGGCACTGACCAAGGTCTGTAATTTCGATCACAACGACTTGGACGTGCGCATCCTATCAGTCCTTTGGGCCTATCGAACCACCTGCAAGAAGCTGACTGGGAAAACACTGTTTCAGATGGTTTATGGCAAGGAGGCCATTATGCCCATGGAGTATGTTTTTCCTAGCCAACACATCGCAGCCTTTACCAACATGGCAGAGCCTAATATCATGGAGCAGTTAGTGCAACTTGTAGCCTAGGAGGAAGATTGTTTCATTGCTAATTTCCTTTAGCATGTTCAAACGGCTCGAGATAAGGCATGGCATGATTGACATATTCAGCAAAAGAAATTTGCGGAGGGAGAACTGGTCCTGCTATACGATAGCCAGTTTGCGAAACACCCAGGGAAGTTTCGTCAGCACTAGCTAGGCCCCTATATGGTAAAAGAAATTACCAATAGAGGAGCAGTCCGGTTAGCCACCTTGCACTGTGATATGGTACCAGGATATGTCAATGGCAGCTGGCTCAAACCATACTGGATCAAATGGCTATATGGTCGGAGTAGCTGTATAGGGTGAAATACGCGCAGGCAAGAGGACAAACGCAGGCAGGACCGTGGGACATGCAGGTATCATTCACAGGTCTGGAAGCACGGAGAGGTGCGTTGGGAGCATATGGGTGCGCTCAGAGCACAGGAGGTGCACTGGAAGCATAGGGGTTAAATCTACAGCTGTGAAAACTAGCCGTTGGAACAGTAAAACTGGGTAAAAAGAAAATTTTACAGTTGAAAGGAGCGGGCGACCGGCAATTAATGAGGTGATTTCCAAAGATGTTTTATCGTTTACTTGATGGTAAGTTTCTGATAAGCCTCACCCAACCGTTGGTTGACCCCCAAGGCTATAAAAGCAGAAGGATAGCTTAGAAGAGGGTTTCGTGTATCTTGAACAGTTTGTGTTCTACGAGATTCTGTGACTATTGTGCTTTTTTCATGTCTGAGCATGCTTCCCCCTCTGATAGTAGCCACCCTAATTTCATTTTTTGCGTAATAATTACCGCAACTAATCCCACTGAATCTTCCCAGACTGTGACCTCGACGGAGAAATAATCTGAGGAAGTACTAGAAGTCACCCCTGAAGTTGAGGAGGTTATGTCCACACCAAGCAAGGGAAAGAAGGAAGGGAAGGGAAAAGGCCAGGAGCAAGGGCTGAGGAAACCTGCGAAGTGGGCTGGGGTGAAGCTGCGTACTTCCCCTCGGAATGTGAAATCCCCATGAACAGTGCCACAAGCGCGTTCGTCCAACCCCTTAAAGAGATCTTTATCTGCTCAAGAAGAGGCCTGGATCGCTGAACCAATAAGCTAGCTGCCACCCTATGTGCAACCTCACAGGCCCTCGGTGCGCATGCCCAAGAATCTCGATGTGATGCGCACCTATCTGTAGATGCCCCTGATTCCAGGCGAGGTCCCCATCACTGGAGACTCTTTTGGAAAGCTCCACACAGTGAATTTCGATGATCATGACCTAGAAAACCTGGAGGCCTTCCTTGAGCTAGCACCAGAATTGTATCTGGAGAGGGTATTGGAGGATGATTTACTAAAGGTATTCCCTATGCCATGGGCAAGTGGATTGGTTGGGTTTGGGTTATTAAACTTGTTGTGCATGCCTCATTTCAGCCACTACAATATCACTAACAAGATTGTTTGATAGTTGCTCGCCCTGGTCCATGACGGCTGCTTATGGATTCAGGACCGCATTCCCATAGACGTAGCGCTCATTCACCGTATCATTGGTTTACCCATGAAAGGGATGAATCCCATGGAATGTGTCGGGAAGAAATATGAACAATAGATCGTTGATAAGGTGCATGAGGATTATCACGTTGAATGGAACACTAGGGGGTTCATGATCAGCACTATCAATGACCCCGGTGTGCGCAGAGGCACTTTGTTGTTAGCATGCAAGATGATGCACAAGTTTCAGGTTACCACAGTCCTCACATAGGTGATCCAGTTGGCCAACCGCTGCGAAAAGGGGGTTTGCTTCAACTGGTCCCAGTTCTTGTGCATTGAATTTTTGGAGAACATGCACGAAGCCCACGATCATGGAAGGGCCTTCTGTTACTCCTGGTTGCTGCTCCTCATCGTGTTGGTCACATGGGAAGCCCTAGAAGATTCAGTCCTCCCTGAGCTAGAGCCGGATATGTGCGAAGGGGCGCGGTATGTGAATCTGTGGGATTCGAAGGATGAAAAGCGAATTTAAGATAATAAGGTCTTCTGGGTCCTATTTCAGAGCGGGCTCGCAGCTTCCATTCACTCCCGGGCGTGCTTGTCACCAGAAATTTATGACAAGTACAAGAGCATCGTAGTGTTTCAAGTAACAATGTACAATGTACAGATCAGGGGCCGCAAGGATCCCGCATGGGTATCACTCCCGTATATGGTCATTGATGAGGAGGTGGATCACCTTATTGCTACATGGCCTATGCATTGGAAAATTGGCTACAAATCAGGTACGCAGAACACTGCAGGTACGACCACCACAAAGGTCACCCCGCCCACCACCACCAAAGAGACTAGAGGATAAGGAAAAAGTACTGGGAAGGGAGTGGACCCAGAATCACAGAAGGATTCGCAGTAGGATCTGGGCACAGAGGGTTTGGATGCGAGAGGTGCTGACTCCCCTCGAGGTATGAAACAGAATGGTGACCCTGTTAAAGGACCAGGGAAGAAGCAACAAGCTCAACGGTCAGAACGAGATACAGGAGTTACTCTGACAGAAGAGGACCTGGAGCAAATCATAGACGTAGTCACCCTCATCGCAGAAGATAAATGGTTGGCTCTAGAAGAGCAGAAGAAGGCCATGGTTGATACACTCCAGGCTGAGCTCCGAGCTCTGCAACTCAAGACTGACACCCTGCAAACGAGTATAATTCAGGCAAGGCCAGCCCCAGCAACAAGCAGCGCATTAATCATTACAGGAAAAATTCGCCTTTGCCCTCTACCAGGCGCAGCCCTCATGCTAAGCCCACTCGACTTAGGCGCACAAGTCTAGGCCTACGCAGAGGTACAATTGGTTTTAGCCCGGCTGCCACATGAACCATTGCAGGTCCTCCACACATCCCTTTTCGAAGAAATTCAACACAGAGACCACTGGGTGCACCAGAAGCTCAGTACAGTTGAGCAGAAGATTGTGGAGAATACCGCTGAAGTGACCCAGACACAAGCTGCATACACCCTCACCACCATGCAGCAGACAGAATTGGAACACCTAATCAGTAGGCTCTGCGCGGATGTCACTAAGGATATCCCGGCTTCTGCCACCTCCTAGGCCAAGATTGAGGGGCTTGTTGCAACACTAAAGGCTTTGAGGACCGAGATTCAAACTATCAAGGCAGAGATGGAACAGCAGATTGCAGCTTTACAGGCCAAGTTGCAGCCAGAAACTCCACCTGAGGTAAGAGCCCAGCGAGTTGCGCTGGTAACTGAGGCCACCAATACTATCACAGCTTAGATTGCTCAAGGTGCAGCGCTATTGGACACAGCTATGTAGTTGTGGTCTAAGGTGCAGCGTGACCCCCTCCTATGAGATGTTACTCAAGAACTGCGCCAGAAGGAGGAAGAGTTTGAACAGCTCGAGGCTACTATGTCATCCTTGATCCCTGCTCAGCGCTTGGCACGACTGTGTACTAGCCACCAACTTAGAGATGACCGTGAAGAGCTCTGCCATAAAAAGAAGGTTCTCAGCGACCACCTCAAGCCTTAGGCCGATGAAGCCCTCAAGCTCTCTCAAGATTTCGATATCATAGTTAAGCAACTGAACCAGACTGTGGAGAGCGTCACTGCTGCTACAGAAGGTCCAACTTCGCAGAAGTTGATGGAGATTGCTCAGAATGTTGTTGCGCAGAGTGAAGGAGTGTTGCCCCCGCTGGTTGATGCGATCAAGCAGCTTCAGGCGAAGATGCAGACCCCACGGCCGCAGTGACTCGAGACGAGTTACAAGATTGTGATGGGGGCCTGTTGGAACAAGGTTCCTTAACCTGTGTTTTTATATAATTTTGTAATAATCGGTCCTACGTAGGGGTTTTGGGGTAGGTCAAAACCCCTAATGTTTTGTAATGTTTTAAAGGGTAGCTTTAGGGTCCGCAAACCATAGTTTGCAGGAAAAGAACAGCGAAGGCTACGATATTATAAATAGATAGATAGTTGGGTCTAGTAAGTAAGTAAGTCAATAGATTAATTCTACGTGCGAACTGTTAAGTTCTGTTTGGGTTGTTTTGGGTAAGGACTCCTACTAGCTATGTGCGTGGAGATTCTCAATCCTATTGTGTGCAGACCCCGCTAGGTTGTGCACGCGGGCTGTGCTTGTGTTGTAAGTGGATATTTGATATTAATGACTGTGAATTATAGTTGAAGTATTTGTGTGTTATCTGAATTGGTTGTGTTTACTGTTGAAGCACATATGTGATATTTATTTAAGCTACGAATGTATTTGTATTTTGGAATTGGTATGAGTATATCTGTGATCTGATATTGGCTGAGATTATAGTGCTATGTGATGGTATTTGGTAATTCACACGTGGATGTGAATGTATTGATTAGATCTGATAGCTTTGTCATGGTTATATGTTGATTACACTGTAAAAGAGTTGCGAATAGACTCTTTTTGTGCAAACCTAATAAGTTGCGACTTAGGTTTGCCTCAAATTACCTTCTCTCTCTCATGGTGTGGAACCCTGGTTCCAGCACCCTCCCATACTACTTCGGGTGAGACCTTGGCCTGTGCAAGCAGGTCATTGTTGAAAGGGCCAGTGGTATAGGAGTTTGTTGGCAAACCTTCACCTCTGAACCTGGGTTAGGACCACTCAAGCCAACATTCATATAAATATGGACATGAAATATTTTATTTATTATTAATATTAAAATATTTTTGTTATTAGTATATTTTTATTATACTTGTAGGTATAAACCCATCAAAAAGTCTCATTAAAGACAACTAGTATTTTAAATGTTATATATCAACTTCATATTAAAATGTAATAAATTACACATTTCGGACAATGAAAAATCCAAATATAAGAAATTTTCTTATTTAAATTATTTTGTTTTTCTTTATATAAAATGGATATAAAACTATGTTATTAGTCCGATTAAAGTAGGTCTCTAGCCATGGATTTGGCTATTGACCACTATTAATTTAATATAGACCTATGCAAGTTATAATGTTTATCTTTAAAAAACAAATATTTATTTTTGAATATTATTGAAAAAACTAATTTTCAAACATTTGAGTGAACTATAACTTATCTTATTGTATAGTTTGCACACTACAATGCCATTTAAATTTGTCAAGATATAAATAAATATACTTCAAATATTTTATTTATTGTTAATATTACCATATTTTTGTTATAGTATATTTTTATTATATAAACCCATCAGATTTACATTAACCTTATATTAATTTAAGTTTTACGAAAAAAAAATTGACACTAATGTATAGTTTAACTTTATAACAACAAATAAAATTTATTTTCTAAAATCAAAACTCGTTGGTTCGATTCTCTAAGTTCTTATTTTGTAATCGATTACACGGTCTGAGCGTACTTCCTGAAACAATTAAAGCGAAGTGCTATTTCGTTTTTCAAAGTTCCATGATTTAATATTATATTATATATATATATATAGTTTATTTATCTATTTTATTATTTTTATTGACTTGGTCTTTATTATTATTTTTATGATTTTTGTTGATTTTAAATTTGATTATTTTATTTATTCTTTTTTTTTGACTTGGTCTTTATTTTTATTGCTTTAGGATGGGATTTATTTCGTTTTCATTCGTTTATTTTTATTTTTATTATTTTTATTTTTCATTGTTGACAGTTTTTAAGGTCTAATTTTCCATAGGTTTTATAGTTGCTTTGCTTTGCATGATATTTATATGGTTAGTCTGATCAGCCAGTCTTCATTATCCTGATGATGAACTACATTCAGTAGTTCAAAACGCATCGGTTCAAATATTTTTCATGTGATTTCTCAGAAGATTTATTCTCAGAAGATTTATTTTAATATGTTAATATGGATCACATAAGTTTACACTCTCAAATATTATCCAAACATATTTGTATTTGGATTCATAACTAGTTGATAGCTACAATTTTTTTCCAATAACAACATAAGTAATCTATTGAAATACTTTATCATTTCCCATAAATTTATTTAATTTAATTAACCAAATTTGTTAATCATTATTTGATTAGCTATTACCATGGATTTATATAATTTAATTAACCAAATTTGTTAATTATGATTATTACTTAAGTGTTTGTAGCTAGTATAAACACTAATTCTTACTGATAAAAGTTTTTATAAATGAATTAATTTTAATACTTATAGTATAATAGAGTATATTAAGGATAACATAGCTATTTGTTTTATAAATATTCACATATAATTATTATACCTTCTATGATTTTCAATATTATGTTATAACTCAATTCTAATTCATAATCTATTTATCAAATTGTAAAAATCTAAGTCTGCAAGTACTAACTATTATATAGCACTTGTTTTAACTATTATATGTTAAATAAATATAGAATAAATTACATATTTTATAATATCAATTATATTACTTTTACATAACTTATGTCAATTATTGATTTTTTTTTCTTTATTATTTTTATATATAATAGATAAAAAATTAAAATTAAAATAAAAATATTTTATTTATAATTAAAATTAATTTTTTTTTGTTATTTCTCTTTTTAAAATTTATTATTATAAATATTATTTTATTGTTTTTAAAATTTATTATTGTAAATATTATTTGATTATTTTTAAAATTTATTATTGTAAATATTATTCGTTTATTTTTAAACGTAACCTTACTCTCGATAACTTCTCCCTTATTCATGTCTCATACATATAGAGCGTACATATTTTGAAAAATACGGGACCAAATTTTATTTCTCTCATACAGCTGTAGAGCGTACAGATTTGAAAAATACCACCAAATTTTAACCACAAGGCATGAACCTGATTTCTATCTTTCCACTGGTTAATCTTCATCTTTTATCTTTTTAATTGTCTGTAGGTTGCCATCTGTCTATCAGGAAGTGCATTGTCTTTTTTCAGATATGCAGTAATTATATGGTGCAGAGCTTACTAGTTTGATGAATGAATGAATAATATTTTAATTTCTATGAGATTAAAAATAGGCTATGGAATTACTAATTTTATTGTTTTTTTAACTTTTATAATTCAATTTTTTTATTATCCAAAACGATGATGAGCTGACCCAATCCAATCTCTAACGTTTCTCTCACTAGAAAACAATACCACGAAATTAATGCTAACATACAGAGTAATTGTCCTTAATATCTCTAAAAGCATCACATTTCAAAATAAAATGTTTTTCCGATCAAATGGTTACCCATATTTTATTACTGAATTAGTAATTACCGATATTTTTATTACTGAATTAGTAATTACCGATATTTTTTTTGTGGACAATTGAACCATCGGAATTCATGTTCGCACCAGGAAAGCCAGATTCGATGGTGAATAATGTAGATGCTAATCGTGACTCATGTTCTCGAGATCTGTCACGACTACCGGACCGGACGAGTCTTGTTATCAGTCTGCTCCAATTGAACTCAGTTTTATCAGCTCCCCCTCTCTTTATTACTCCCCTTTTCTTTATCACTGGAAATATTTTAATTTTAATTTTAATTTTGTGGGACATGAGGGTTGATGTTGGAACAGACTAGCTTTCCCATTTTTCCTCAACAAGAAGTTGCAGAGTTCAAGTTATTATGTATATTTAATGCGCAATATCCTTGGGGTAAACTTTTTCTCTCCACGTGAATTGATACTATTAAATTATTTTCTCTCCAATGCGCATCATGCCGTTTTAGGAGTGGGGAATTTGAGGTGTTCAAGCCCTGATTCATTTTGTATATTTATACTGAGACTATCTATCTACCAGGAGACCAATACTGACGTACTGAATTTTTAGAATTGAATTTAAAGCGCATTGTCTTCCATTGATAAAACTAACTTTTCTAAGGATTCACAGCTTTCCAGCGTCCTGGTTTTTTCTGCAATGGGATGCTCGCAGCTTTCCAGTCGTCTAGATTTTTCTGGAGAGATAGCTTAGCTTCCTAAAGAAGCTATCTCCACCGACATTCCATAATCCAGAAACTTCTCTGCTTTGTATAAATAAATAACAAGTTAAGTTTCTGTTCCGCTGCTTTTTCTGACTTGGTATCAGAGCTCCTTCATTGGAGTCGTTCTGGTTCTTTCTTGGTTTCAGAGCCGATGGTTGCGGCTTGGTGTTTGCAGGGGTGAGTGTCTGCAGTTGATTGTGTTGTGAGAGAGCTGTGAGTGTTCGGTGAGGAGCTGTGAGACAGCTCAGTGGAGTTGAAAGCGTGTGTTCAATATTTGCTGATTGTTTTTGATGGAGAGCGTTGACTTGGCGTGAGAAATTTGCTGAAGAGTAGCGTGGAGGGCGTATTGGCCCGAGGCTGAAGGTTGAGTGTGTGAGAAACCACTGAGTTTTGATGTGTGCCATCACAGAGAAATTGTTGAGGGCGTGTCGCAGAGGAGTCTGTGTGTGCTACTACTCTTCAAATTTATTTGCGTCTTGGTGCGCTGCCTGCTAAGGAGCCGCCTTGTGTGAAGAAGTGAAGTGTGAGAGTGTGTTGTGGACGGTGTAAGCGTGGTTAAGAGCGTTAGGAGCTCGTTGTTGGAAAACGCTGTGGTTGGTAGCAACCTACAGACCGTGTGAACTATTGTGCTTTGGAGTACCGTGTTGTGCTAATTTTTTTCAGATTATGAAATATGTGACATTGTTTTGAATCTATGTTGAAGTGTGCACTGGGATAGTGTGTAAAGAGCTACGTGAGGGCTGAGGAGTTGTGAGGAAGAACGCCGAGGAGCAGGCCATATTGAGCCGACAGTGGTGTTTTGGTGCAGCGGCGTGACCTGTAGAGGGTCAAACCAGGCGTGGTGGAGTGACCTGTGGTGTGGACCGCTAGTCAGAACGCTATTGTGGACAGGGGTGTTGTTCGTGAGCACCATGTGTGATATGTGTTGAGTTTTAAGTTGTTGGAGCTGGCGTCTCTTGCTGTTCGTGGAACACAGGGAGGCTTTTGAGAAAACTGTGAAGATAGGTCGAAAAGTTCTTGCGTGAGGCCGAGTAGTGCCCGGAGGAGAGCTGTGTATCTAGAGCAGCTGTTACAGCGGAGGACGCCGAGATTGGCGAGTTAGACTTCAAGAGCCGAATGTGAGAGCCGAATGTTAGCTCAGTCAGGGCCGTCGTAATTAAGGAGCCGCTGACTGTTGTGCCTGTTAAGAGTGATTGTCTGCCCATCGTGGAGGAGATTAGTCTCTTCATTAACTATTGCGAGCTGGTAGTTCCTGGTGTTCGAAAGGTGGCCAAGTAGTGTCTCTTTGAGGCAGGATCTGAGTTGCATGATGCTGTGTGTTGAGCGAATTTATTGTGAGGCTGTAGCGTTGTATGAGGAAGACGCGGAGTGCATTGTGTGCAGTGGAGAACTGAAATCCGAGTAGCCGTGAGGGCTCGGTGGCGGAATCGTTCATTGGTGCTAAGAGTTTTAAAAGATTTGGTTTTGTATGTGGTAAGAGCAATGGGTAAGCAGAAAAGACTCAAAGAGTTTCGAAGAGAACTCAATAATATGAGGAGAAAGGATCAAGAAATAGAAGCTACAGAAGAATATGCATGGTTTCCCATTATAGAATCAAGGCATAATGAATACATAGATCCAAATACCGATTTGGATCAACAGAAAGAGTTTGAATTTGACGAGAATGATGTAATACTGAAAAGATTAATGACAGTGCTGCGATCATTTTTAGGTAAAAATTTTGAACTTTGGGCTATTAACATCGAAAGACTGCTAGATTTAGTAGATTTATGGAAATTTGTCCAAAAAACTTCTATGAATTTTGATGATAAATGTAGACGTGTAATAGCATTGTTTCTCATTATATCAGCTTTAGATGAAAACACCCTGTCAAGCATTTTAAATGAATTTAGTGAAGTATTTGATCCAAATCTGTTTTGGCATATTCTTGAAACGAAGTATAGCATAAAGTGGAGTCAAAAAGACGAAATTGATGACATTGTTGTTAAAAATAATGATTGTGTTGAAAGCATCATAACAGGGATCAAGACTGAAAGTATGTCTGTAGATGACAATAAAGTAGCATGTGATAGTAAGGAAATTCCATGTGATGCAAAAACTTGTGAAGTCAAATATGATGAGAATTATGTATCTCATGAAGAGTGGTTCAGTTTGATGCATGAAAAACAATTCATTGATGAGTTGTTGTTTGGTGAGAAGATATGCCTATCTCCATATACAAATCAAATGCAGGATGACTCAACCACAGAGTTGATTAAAGAGGTTGAAAACAGGAATCAACCAACTATGCAAGATGAAGATTTACATAATGATGTAGAGATTGTAGAAAGAAAAATCATGGAGGATTCAATAGAACCTAATGAAGTTGTGGAAGACTTGATAATAGTTGATGATCAACTGAAGAAAGTTAATAGTCCCTTTAAAGAAGAGTTTGCAGATATTGACAGTGAGGAAAAGGCAATAAAACTTGAAGAAATGGCAAGAATTGAGGACAAATGTAAATCCCGAAAACCTCCAGCAATGGTGAATGGAAAGAATGTTAGCGTGCAATCAAGAAAGGGGAAATTTCACCACTATCTAATGGCCAGAAAGGTGAAGATGAAACTGCATTTGAAAATAAACAAGTATGGACCATTTAGAAAGAAGACAAAAATGAAAGTCTTGTTGTCATGAACTGTTGCAAGCCTAGCTGAGACTTAGACCAGCAGGCATGTCAATTAAGGGACCTATGTTTGTGTCTTATGTATTAGTGTATTTTGTGTGTCTGTCATATGGTTGAAATTAAGGGGGAGTGTTGGATGTACAATAATTTCAACCTACTTTGCTGACAGCAGTTAATGCAAGGAGTCATCTAGATTTGAGTAGGAGTCGTCTAGATTTTTCTGGAGAGATAGCTTAGCTTCCTAAAGAAGCTATCTCCACCGACAATGAACTTTGAGAAGGTTCTTCGCTTTGTATAAATATCTATTTCCTGTAATGCAAATAAACAAGCTATTCTTGGAGTCTTCTGTTTTCTGTCAAGGATGCCTTTCTTTGAAGTGTCCCATTCATAAACATGAATAAAATAACCATAGTGAAGTCTTTTTAATATACAGCCCCTTAAAATGTTCCCTTTTATCTTGAAATATATAGTTTTTCATTATTACTATCATTACTAAATTGATAATAGTAGTTTTGATAGTGTGTTTATATCAAAGAGTTTTTCATTATTACTATCATTACTAAATTGATAATAGTAGTTTGAATAGTGTGTTTATATTGAAGAGTTTTTCATTATTACTATCATTACTAAATTGATAATAGTAGTTTTGATGGCGCACTATATCGAAGAGCAAGGGCGTTGTTTGTAGTTTATTGAGTAAATTTTTAGTGGAATTTGGAAATTTATTTTTCAAGAAATCTAATTATCTTTGAATGGTTTTTTTTGGGAAAAAATAGATTTAGTATTATGAAGAAGAGCAATTATTTTGTTGGCCCAAAACAGATTCTTGACTATCCGTACATGTCCTTATAATCTTTAATGGGGTGTATTTAATGCTAAAATTTTATCAAACTTTTTTATAAGCAATTTTATGCTCTTGCTTTTATGAACTGGCTGTTATTGTAATCAATGAAATTAATTATATATATATATAGATAGATAATTTCAAAGAAAGTCTAGAAATAAAAATAGGAAGTAGAAATAATAAAATGGAATAAAACGAATCTTATTAAATTTTATGGATGAAAATACAAAAATTTTAAGATGTCTTATTTTAAGATTTATCAAATTTTATGTGCTATTTATAGATATTTAGATACATCAATCTTTTTAAAATATTATATAAGGTATATGGAAAAATATTATATAATGTAACATTCACTTTTAATTCTCTAGACATGGTAAAAAAAAAAAGTTAACATTATAGTGGTGCATTTTTCAATTAAATTTACATGTCAATCAAATTATGAATATTTTCATGAAATGGTTTAATTAAAAGCTAATGGGTATGAGTTTAATCAATTCAAGTGTATCTATGCATTTGGTATATATATTAATAACCAGAGCATATCGGTATTGTATCATTTAAGCCTTTATTGTTCGAGGAAAGCTCGCATATTCATTGATTAAGCAAGAACGCCACGCGTTATTTACATGGTTTGAATGGCCTTAATACTTACACACAAACCTATGAAAGTGTTTAATATTTCACATCTACTTTGGATGCCAACCATCCGAAGTTTCCTGACCGTCAGATGGCAGGAGGTCCAGCTGACTCATGGCACCTTCTACGCGTTAATCTCGAGATGATAGGACACTGGAGATCTTCAGGAGGGCAGTTAGGGTTATACCCTACCCGAACCCACCTTGTTGATGTCATTCTTTCGCTTGCCGCTGCCGAGAGTCGTTCTACACAGTGCAATGGAAACATATCTAACCCTTGTTGCCGCGGAAAATCCCCTTCACTGAATTCTACTTCATTCAAATAGGTATGTCGTATAACACGCACCCGTCCACATAGATGAACACTTGCTGGTTGCGTCGAATGGTTTTCTAGTTTACATTTATTTTGTTGATTGGGATTTCCTTTGGATCAACTAGTTACTGTCACGAAGTTCTCTTTTATTAGGCGAACATGATACTGTTTTTTTCTTGCCCAAACACGGTGAGGGTTGTTTCTGCAAACAAAGTTTGGTGTAAAACCCTAAGAGGGTTTCTACCTTACCGCCTTCCAGTTCGCTGCTGATGGTCGCCACGACTTTCCAGTTAAATTCGTCTACAATAATTTTTTGATCATTAGACTTCCATTGTTTTGTATTTTTATAATGGTAATTGCAGTGCATCTTAACAGTTACCCAATTTATGTTGTTTTGCATCGCCCAAGGGGTTTTGGTTCGTGCTCTTATCAGCTACCCCTCCACCAAATCTCTGCGAGAGCGGTTACCAGGTACATCATGAATTTTTTGGTGGTGATCACTCAGAGCTCAACCCAGAATTTGTAGCGTTCTTCATAGTTGCAGTTTTTAGCTGGCATGCCTTAATGGAAAGATTTCTGAGAGTTTTATCCTCACAAAACCCGTCAATTTCCTCGGTTTTTAAATTAAAAGTTGCAGTTCTTAGTCCAATGTATAATTGTATAATCTTTGTTTAACTGTATGGAAATTATTTACATATTTACTGGTTTACCTCTGTGCATAGAGGTTACAGGAAAATGGGTTATTGAATTAGAGATTTTAAACCCTGAACACGCAAGGTGTTATCGATGTTTTAATGGTTTTATTTTTATGGTGAACAGGACAATTATTGGTTGTAACTTATTTTACTTTGGGGAAATGGAACTATTCTGAATCAGCTCGGACTTGTCGTAGGGTTTTATGTGTTTGTTGGTCCTCCGCTTAATACACATCAAGGGTTTGATTTATGGTTCTTGTATTTTAGCTATGGATAGAGCATAATGCTACATTTCCAATATCAAAAAAATATTTATTTTCCGATGGTTGATTTTTTCATTTTCTATGCTCAAACATTTTGTCATTTTCTATGCTCGAACGTTTTAAGTTCTATTCCCAGTTGAAGCCTTCCTCTGTACTGGGTTGTATTGTAGTCTGTCTTTTATTTGTTTTCCCCAGAATTTGGGGTATATGAATATCATTTGAACCCTTTTTTAGTTGTATAGTTTTTCTATGATTATAACATTTTAGTATTTAAATTGGAATTAACAGCTTTCTGGATAAGTAACTCGCATTGTTACATTTATTCTATCAGTTATATTTACATTATTCTCCATATCACCTCTGCTAAGTACGCTACTGTATGGAATGCTTGTAGACTTAAAACATAAGTGGTTTGCATGAACACTTAGAGAGTACAAGGTTGTCTATGGTCTCATTCCGGAGCACAGTTAAACCTCTCAAGCGACAAAATCACAATTTTTACAGTTTCAAACTTAAAAAAAACCTCTTAAATGCAAAAATAAATTTCCAAAATAAGGACTACTTAAAGGTAGACAGATAAAAATACAGCCCTTTACTGTCAAGATTGTTGTACATCAAATCACTCTCTATATTGTTCATAATATGCCCTAAAATGACATGCACAGTCTTTTTTGTCTATTTTCTCGTAAGAACAGTCACCTCTAATCTAGGAAAATAAATTCAACCGTCTTTCCTATCCTATTTCCTGTTTTTAATTCCCAAACATGCATTATATTAACATTGCAGAATTATCCCCTAACTAAACTTTGAATTTCGACATTCAAAAACTATTCTACATAGTAACCATATTTTCATATTTACTTATTTGTTTTCAATGGGAAAAATTACGCATCTTAGTTGGTCCTCCCAACCTTGAGAAGGGCAATCATGTCCTTTTCTCCCCACCGAGCTTCTGCTCCTGGACAACTTCCACAACTGCTTCACAGTTTAACCCCTAGGGCAATGGAACAATAGTCCAGCCTCTAGTATCCAGATCTAGGATTCTCCATTGGCTCCCAATCCAGCTCGGGAGTCTTTCCTTAGGCAGCATCCTGCCTATCACAGACCTTTGTATGCTCTCTTTTCCTCTTGTCTCTTCACATACCCTCCTAGGAAAATTGTAGCCAACCCCTTCCTCTCTTCATATTTCCTATAAATCTGCAAAAGGGTGGTTATAATTGTGCAACTGTCCAAACTGCCCAAGGTTGAAATTCATTACTAGCCAGCTTTTCCTTTAATATGTAAAAGTACTTATTAAATTCATAAATGAAAATAAAGTACAACTATTCATATGTTCACTTAAGTTATTTAACAGAATTTGTAATAGCATAATTACCATAGTAACTTTAAATAAGTATTTAAACAATCATGAGGGTTACATCTCCCCCCTCTTAGCACATCACCATCCTCGACGTTCATTCCAATCCATGGAACATGTCTGGATAAGCTTTGTTCATCAACCCTTCATCTTCCCACATGGATTCTTCTGGGCTAAATTTGCATCCATTTCACCGCAATGTGGCTTCTCTCTGATCAAGGATATGCAGGGGTTATACCCTGAATTATTCGTCTAGTTTGACCTGTCAATCATTACAATATTCATCGATTTATAATTATAAACTTGAGCATATTTTTTTTAATCAATTAGAGCACCTTCCTAAAATTCTTACCAATTAATTATATGTCAGGGGTCATATATGTATTCCTTTAACAAAGAAACATGAAAGACGTTATGGACCTTCACATAGCTAGGGAGGGCAAGTTAGTAGGCAACCGACCCTATTATTTCCAGGATCTGGAAAGGTCCGCAATAGCGAGGTGCTAACTTAGCACACCCATTCCACTGCAAAGTAGTTTTCCTAGATTTAATTCTCAAGTACACATGATCTCCCACTTGAAACTCCGTATGGGTCCTTTTCCTATATGTTTATGTTTTCTATTGGTTTTTGGCAACTCGCGAATTCAGGCGGATTATTTTAACTTCTTGCTCCATCTCCTTAAGAATATATGGTCCCAATATCATTTTGTCCTCAGTACCATTCCAATTGGCGGGTGTTGTACATTCCCTGCCATATAATACCTCATAGGGAATCATTTTCAGTGACTCATGATAACTATTATTATATGTGAACTCAACCAAGTGGAGGTAATCCTCCCATCTAGTTGGTTGATTCATGACGTACATTCGCATCATGTCTTCTAGTACCTGATTCACCTGCTCTTTTTGCTCGTCCGTCTGAGGGTGGTGGAAGTGCTGAAATGTATTTGGGTACCCAACCCAGTGAAAAGAGCCTTCCAAAAGGCAGACGTGAATTTCACTTCTCTATTAGAAATTACTACTTTAGGTATGCCATGTAACCGGAATACTTCTTTCATGAAAATATCTGCAATATCCATTGTCTTGAACATGGATTTTACTAGAATAAAGTGAGATTTTTTGCTTAACTTATCCACGACCACCATAATGGAGTCATGATGTTTCCTTGTCTTCAACAGTCCAGTTATAAAATCCAGTGTAATCATTTCCCACTTCCATTCTAGAATACGAATGGGATCCAACAAATATGTTGGGTGTCGATGTTCAACCTTCACTTGCTAACATTCTAGACATTTAGACAAGTATTTTGTGATGTCTTTCCTCATTCCTGGCCAAAATTATTCCTTCTTAAAGGCAGAAAACAACTTTTGATATCCTGGATGTGATGCGTATGGGCTGTGGTGGTGCTCATCCAATAATAATTTATTGATAGACAGTTGATTAGGAACATAGATTCTCCCATGAAAGGTCATTGGTCTTGGTTATTAATATCATATTCATTGGCTTTTCCCAATGTCTGCAATTATTTGGTGTGTTTCCAAAGGTATTTATATTCAGAGTCCTTAAGGGCAACTTCTGCAAGCGGTCTTGATACATCGAACTCGATTTGATGGTATTGGACTTCATAGACACTGTAATATTCCCAATTAGTGATAGCTAATTGGAAATATTAATTTTGATCGATTTCGCCTTCTATAGTTAAAATATAAATAAAAGTGAGTAAGAGGGGGATATAAATCACTTTAAAATAAAGTACACTCCCTAGTAGACTCAACGTTGTAACTTAAGTGGGCCAAGGGGGGCCAAGAGACCACGTAGAGGGGGACCCACTTAGACCACGTGGGCATAGACAGCGTAGTTGGGTTGGCTACGTGGGCCAAATGGAGGCTACGTAGGAGATGGTGGGGCCTAGGGTTGAGAGAGGCCCATCGTTATAAAAAGGAGGAGAGCCTCCTCATTTCCTCATTCAAGTTTATGCATATTGAGCTGGTCACTTCAACTTTGAGCACGCTAGTTGTTTAGCTTGTCTGCAACACTCTTTAGTGCATTGAGTGTCTCCGTTCGGAGTTCTCACCCTCAGCCCCGGGAGACTTCGAGTGCTTGCTTGGGTGAGGCATTCCCATCAGTATTTTGTAGGAGGATCGAGTTGTGGCATTTGTGGAGGAGCATTACATCTATAGACTGCGCAATCTTGAGAGGGAGGATGCAGTCCATCTTGAGGGAGCTCTGGTTTGGTATTATTTCAAGGGTTTCAAGTCAGGAGATTGAGCAAAGGGCCAACCCTTGCCTATTGGAGGCTTTTGGCAGAGTGGGAGGCCATATTTTGGGAGGATTCATTCAGCATCAGTGTAGAGCCTTGGGAGGATAGTGTAGATCCTCAAGGGAGGTATTTTCGGGGGTCATCCATTCCAGAAATTCTCTCTGGGCTTTATTGGGTATTGTGAGTAGAGGCTGATTCTAGAGTTTCAGATCATTCCAATTAGGGGAGCAGCCCCAAATACTCATTTGGTTCCAGCAGTAGCAGCAGCACGGCAGTTTTCCAGCAGCTTGGACGCAGAGCATAGAGCAGTCATTCCCTTGTTATTCTGAGAGTATTCCTACACTTTCGTGGTGCAAGTCGAGATGCCATCCCTCTGATCACCTCTTGTACTCATTTCTATTTCTCATTATAATAAAATGGCTCAGTATTCTCTTTATTTTATGTGTTTCAGCTTCATGTTCAGTTTATAGTATTTGGTATCTTATTGTATGCTTTGTATTACTGGTTATTTCCCTTTCGAGATATTACAGTGGTATCAGAGCTCATAGACCTGGCTCAGCCTGTGGAGCAAGTTGTCTATGACACCGGGAGAGAAGCCGTACATTTGCTACATGGGTAGGAAGTACCATGACAGAGAACGTAGGTTGAAAATCACCTACGGAGAGGGTGACTGTGTTCCAATAGTGGACGCAGAAGAGGATCCAGTAGTAGACGCAGAATAGGTTCCAATAGTGGATACAGAGCAGGAAGTACCGACGGCTGATGATAGTGATGCAAAGAAGTTTGGGGAAGCACTCCTCAAGTCAGTCCAGGATCTGTCGAGGCAGATTGAGGTGATGGGACAGAGATTCACCGCTATGGAGGCTAGACAGCGTGAAACCTCGAGGGGTTTCCAGATTAGTGAGGGATCGGGCACATCCCACAATTTGAAGGAGAACGATGCCACTCAGCACATGGCATCACATGCCCCCACACGTTCCACTATGCCCACTTTCCTGGGTGCAGACACTGGGGCAGGAGCACAGCAGGAGCCAGAGCCTGGCCACATGGGTGATTATTTTACTGAGTATCAGGCACATGGGCAGGAGTTCAGGGATGCCCTCCCATTCAGAGATTTTTTCCAGCTCCAGCGAGACAGTAGACCCCGCGACCATCATAGAGGGCACTGGCATTATCATGAGGGAGACACCCAGCGTATAGTGAGCAAGTTCCATTTTCCCACGTTTGATGGTTCATCAAACAGTTTGGCAAAGGCTTGGGTGGAGAAGCTAGACATATACTTCCAGCTCAACCATATGGCAGAGACAGAGGCCATCAAGGTGGCAGCATTTCATCTGGATGGAGAGGCCCAGGATTAGTGGTTCCATGGGATGGTTACACTCGGACATTCGACAGTGACTACATATGCCGAGTTCACCCGGAGATTGATAGAGAGGTTTCATAGATGAGAAACGGAGGAGCATTTCGTTGAGCTAACGAGGCTCAAGCAGACTGAGAGCCCGGATACTTACATCTCATATTTCCCGAGACTTTCAGTGATGGTGCCAGATCTATCCGCGGCACGGATGATCTACATGTTCATTGAAGGGTTAGCAGAGCCACTTCGAGGTTTGGTCAAATCCACTAGACCAACCACACTCCATGACGTAGTTGGAAGGACCCAGGATTTACAAGATGCCTTGCCCAGGACCAGGACACCTTACCCACAGAGACAGGCTTTCCAGCCTAAGGGGAAGGACGTGAGGATTCCACCTCCAAAAGGGAATCCGGGTAGAGGACAGTTGGATGATGATGCCAGGAGGGAGTTGAAGAAGAAGAGGCTGTGTTTTACATGTCAGGAGTCGTGGGCACCAGGACACAGATGTGCTGCGGGAAAAGCACACTTTATTTAGGTCTTCTCCGAGAGCAGCGGAGAAGAGGATGAGTATGATGATGGGGAGGCAGGAGGCAGCCATGCAACACAAGACCATTTGCCACCTCCACCACCAGGAGCAGGAGGTGTAGCCTTTGCACCCACAGGGGGGACTCTTGCAGCATTGTGGGGAGTACCCAAGTATTTGACGCTGCGTGTCTGAGGGACAGTATGTGGGTAGCGAGTTTCAGTACTGGTAGACAGTGGGGCAACCCACAACTTCATCGATGCACAGATGGTTGAGTGGAGAGGCATACCGACAAAGAGCTTCAATGGATTTTCAGTGTTGGTCCTAGGAGATCAGACGATGTAGTGTGCCAGATATGTTCTAGAGCTAGCTGTGACGACGGGTACCTACACAGTGACTAAACACTTTTTCGTGGTTAACATACCGGATACCAATGTGGTATAGGGTGTACAGTGTCTGATTACTCTAGGGAAGGTCACCACAGATTGAGAGGCCTTGGAGATGGAGTGGGATGATAAGAAGACCGGGAAGCATGAGAAGATATGAGGGATGCACACTTACCCACCCCAGATTGTTTCAGCTCGCTGAATGGAGGCAGAATTCCAGAAGGGTGACATAGAGTGCGCCGTAGAGCTACATGCATCAGAGGCAGGGACTACTGGGCAGATAATTCATCCTGAGATACAGACCATCCTTGACAGGTATGTCGTGGTGTTTGGGGAGATACTGTCGGGACAGCCACCAGATCGAGGATTTGAGCATACTATCGAGCTAGAGTAGGGCATTCAGGCCGTTATTACCACCCCCTATAGGCACCCCAAAGCCTATCGAGATGAGATTGAGCAGGCTATCCATGAGTTGTTGGCTCTTGGACACATACGGCCCAGCACCAGTCCTTGCGCTTCTTCAGTAGTGTTGGTGAAGAAGAAGGACGGCACATTGCCGATGTGCATTGATTATAGGGATTTGAACAAGAAAACCATGAAGAATAGGTACCCCATACTGCGGATTGATGAGTTGATGGATGAGTTGAGAGGAGCACAGTTCTTCTCAAAGATTGGTTTGAGATCCGGGTACCATCATATTTGCGTGAGGGAACAGGACATTCCCAAGACCACTTTCAGATGCCATTATGGCCATTTTGAGTTCTTGGTGATGCCCTTCGGGCTAACCAATGCACCAGCCACATTCCAGTCGTGCATGAACCACATCTTCCGCAGTCACCTGAGGAAGTTTGTGTTGGTTTTCTTTGATGATATATTGACATACAGCAGGACATGGGAGGAGCATCTCCAGCACATAGAGGCAGTGTTGCATATTTTGAAGGAGCAGCAGTTTTATGCTAAGCTCTCCAAGTGCGAGTTTGGACTGACAGAGATGCTATATCTGGGACACATTATAGGAGTGGACGGAGTGAGGGTCCACGAGGAGAAGATCAAGGCCATCATAGATTGGCCAGAGCCGAGAAACGTGACAGAACTTCGTGGTTTTGTAGGCATCTGCACCTACTACAGGAAGTTTGTCAAGAGTTTCTCTCAGCTTGCTGCACCCCTGACAGATTTGATGAAGAAGGGGGCATTCAGTTGGCCAGATACAGCGCAGCGGGCCTTTTACAGGCTCAAGGAGGTGATGAGCAGTTGCCTAGTACTTGCTTTGCCGTATTTCTAGCAGCCGTTTGTCCTGGAGTGTGATGCATCGGGAGAGGGGATCGGTGCAGTATTAATGCAGGGAGGTCACCCAATAGCTTTTGAGAGTCGGAAGCTCCTTCCACATGAGCGGTTATATGCCATATATGACAAGGAGATGTTGGCCATCATGCATGCCTTGGCCAAATTCTGGTAGTACTTGGTAGGTAACAGGTTCAGGGTGAGGACTGACCACAACAGCCTTAGATTCTTTTTAGAGCAGAAGCAGCTATAGGAGAGGTAGCAGAAGTGGGTCAGCAAGATCCAGGCCTATGACTTTGACATAGAGTATGTCAAAGGAAAGAACAACGTGGTGGTTGATTCACTTTCACGTAGACCAGTCACGTTGTCTTTGATGAGTCTTGATGCAGATTGGAGGGCTCGACTTTTGGTGGAGTACTCCAAGGACAGGTTTGCTTGCGAGGTTCTGGATGGACAGGTGACGGATGATAGATACAGGGTGATGGATGAGATCATATACTAGAGGGACACGATCTTCTTGACTGAGGGCTCTCAGCTCAAGAATAAGATACTACAAGCTTCTCATGACTCACCATTGGCTGGTCACCAGCGGTTTACCAAAACCTACAGGGCCATCAGAGATAGGTTCTCATGGAAGCGCCTCAAGGAGGATGTACTCCAGCATGTCAGGGAGTGCAAAGTTTTTCAGTGGAACAAGGGGGAGATGAACCATCCAGTAGGATTGTTACAGCCTCTTCCCATTCCAGAGGGGAAATGGGAGAGTATTTCGATGGACTTCATCACGGGGTTGCCCATGGTGCAGGGAAAGGACTGTATATTTGTCGTCGTTGATCGATTGACAAAATATGCACACTTTTTCGCCATATCCGCACACTATACAGCAGCACAGGTGGCAGAGTTTTTATTTCGGGATATATTTAGGTTACATGGTCTTCCCAAGACGATTGTCAGTGACAGGGACAGCCGCTTCATGGGCGGATTTTGGCAGGAGCTTTTGCGGTTGGTGGGGACAGAGTTGACACCGAGCACCAGCGATCACCCACAGACAGACGGGTAGACGGAGATAGTTAAAAAGTGGCTAGAGGGATACTTGCGTAACTATGTCAATGGGTAGTAGAGAGCATGTAGTGGCTGCACCTAGGAGAGTACCGCTACAACAACACACATCGCATGTCTATCGGTATGTCTCTGTTTTATGCATTATATGGTTATCAAGCTTTATCTTTCGTTGATGTGATGTTTGGTGCCAGCAAGGCTCTGAGAGCCAAGGATTGGATCCAAGAGAGTCAGGACATCCTCCGAGCTCTCAAGGATAACATGGCTACCGCGTAGAATCAATAGAAGTTGTATGCCGACAAGGGTCGGGTGGAGAGATAGTTTGAGGTAGGGGACTTGGTCTACCTACGCTTGTAGCCATATCGACAGTCAACTCTGAAGTAGAATGGGGTTGAAAATATCAAGCCCCGCTTTTATGGACCATACAGGGTGATACACAAGGTTGGACAGGTTGCCTATGAGTTGGAGTTGCCCCAAGGCAGCAAGATTCATAACATTTTTCATGTATCATGCCTGAAGAAGGATTTGGGACAATAGGTGACAGTGACGGAGGAGCTTCTACCTACAGATGATGAGGGGCATTTGGTGCTACAGCCAGAGGCCATCATTGATGTCAGAGAGAGACAGCTACAGAGTAGGACAGTCCGGGAATTCTTGGTGAGGTGGAAGAATTTGTCGGATGAGGATGCCACTTGGGAGAGTGATAAGATCTTGCAGCATCCATCACTATAGTTGCTTGGGGTCAAGCAACATTTTTCCAGGGGAGACTGTAATATTCCCAATTAGCGATAGCTAATTGGAAATATTAATTTTAATCGATTTTGCCTTCTATAGTTAAAATATAAATATAAGTGAGTAAGAGGGGGATATAACTCACTTTATACTCAACGTTGTAACTTAAGTGGGCCAAGGGGGGCCAATATACCACGTAGAGGGGGACCCACTTAGACCACGTGGGCATAGACAGCACAGTTGGGTTGGCTACGTGGGCCAAATGGAGGCTACGTAGGAGATGGTGGGGCCTAGGGTTGAGAGAGGCCCATCGTTATAAAAAGGAGGAGAGCCTCCTCATTTCCTCATTCAAGTTTATGCATATTGAGTTGGTCACTTCGACTTTGAGCACACTAGCTGTTTAGCTTGTCTGCGGCACTATTTAGTGCATTGAGTGTCTCTGTTCGGAGATCTCACCCTCAGCCCCGGGAGACTTCGAGTGCTTGCTCGAGTGAGTCATTCCCATCAGTATTTTGTAGTAGTATTGAGTTGTGGCATTTGTGGAGGAGCATTGCATCTATAGACTGTGCAGTCTTGAGAGGGAGGACGCAATCCATCTTGAGAGAGCTCCGGTTTGGTATTATTTCGGGGGTTTCAGGTCATGAGATTGAGCAAGGGGCTAGCCCTTGCCTATTGGAGGCTTTTGGCAGAGTGGGAGGCCATATTTTGGGAGGATTTATTCAACATCAGCGTAGAGCCTTGGGAGGATAGCGTAGATCCTCAAGGGAGGTATTTTCGGGGGTCATCTATTCCAGAAACGCTCTCTAGGCTTTTATGGGTATTGTGAGTAGAGGCTGATTCTAGAGTTCAAGCTCATTCCAAGTAGGGGAGTAGCCCCAAATACTCAGTTGGTTCCAGCAGTAGCAGCAGCACGACAGTTTTCCAGCAGCTTGGATGCAAAGCATAGAGCAGTCATTCCCTTGTTATTCTAAGAGTATTCCTACACTTTCCTGGTGCAAGTCGAGGTTTCATCCCTCTGATCACCTCTTGTACTCTTTTCTATTTCTCAGTATAATAAAATGGCTCATTATTCTCTCTATTTTATGTGTTTCAGCTTCATGTTTAGTTTATGGAATTTTTTATCTTGTTGTATGCTTTGTATTACTGTTTATTTCCCTTTCGGGATATTACAGACACATTGTACTTTTCGACTTAAACCATCTGCTACCCGATTTTCCTTCCCCTTAAAATGCTTTATCTCAAAATAAAACTCACTCAAGAATGCGGTCCACCTAGCTTGTATTGCGTTTAGAGTTGGCCGATTAAAGAAATTGGTAAAACTTCTATGATCTATCAACAAGTAATGGCATCACATCTTTAAAGCATGAACTACTATTGTAAGTTTCAAGCCGTAACTTAGCAGAATACCTTTGTTCATGTTCCATCAATTTGTAGGATTCATATGCCACCACCTTATCCTCCTGCATCATAACCCCTACCACTCCTTCCTGGCATGCGTTATTGCACACAACAAACTCTTTCCCAGGATCTACCACCTTCGAAATTGGGGTTGAGGTTAGTAGTTGTTTTAGTTGTTCAAATCCTTCTTAGAATTTCGTTGCCCACTTAAATATCCTCCCTTTCTTCTGTAAGGAAGTTATGGGGTAAGCGATCTTGGAAAAAATCTTGATAAATAGATGATAGTAACCTACTAAACCCATGAAATACTATATATCTTCAACGTTTTTAGGAACAGCCCAATCCATAATTGCCTAGATATTTTCAGGGTCGACAAATATCCCTTCGGTTGATATCACATGACCCAAATACTAGATTTGGTCCTTAAAGAAGTCGCACTTGTTTTACTTGGCATACAACTTATTTCCTCGTAGTGTTTGTAGCACTACCCTAAGGTGATCCTCATGCTCTTCGTGGTTCTTAGAGTAAATTAGTATATCATCAATGGAAATTAGTACAAACTTATCCAGGTATGGCTGAAAAATTCCATGCATTAGGCTCATGAAAGTGTCAAGGGAATTGGAGAGGCTGAAAGGCAACACAACGAACTTGTAATGTCTGTAATGAGTTCGGAATGTTGTCTTGAAAATATCTTCCTCTTTAATCATAATTTGATGATATCTAGATCAGAGATCTATTTTTGAAAACACACTAGCTCCATGGACTTGGTCAAACAAGTCATCAATTCATGGTAGCGGGTATTTTTTATTTATAGTTAGTTTATTCAACTACCAATAGTTAATGCATAGGTGCATAGTTCCATCCTTTTTTCATACAAAAAACACTGGGGCCCCCCAAGGGGACACACTAGGATGGACGTACTAGGACAGATGTATCCCTTATCAAGCAGTTCTTACAACTGCATCTTGAGCTCAGTTAATTCTAGCATGCTCATACGGTAAGGTGTCCTTGATACGGGACTTGCTCATGGAATCAGCTCTATCATGAAGTCAATGTCCTGCTTAGCTGGTGTTAGTGTCAAATATTCAGTGATCAAAATGTACTCTTTCAAATTTGTCTAGTAGTGGTTCTAGGTCAAAATTTTATATTTCCAAGTCAATTTTCAAATAACATTTTGTTTGCTGGATATGTCTAGGTCTTCAAAAGCTACTCCGTGCAGGTTATTCATGGTCATTTCCATTTCATGGGTCATACCCTTCATTATCATCTAGATTCTTAGGTCAAGTCACGATGTTTTCACCTAGGTCAGTGTCTAGGTGTTTGTCATTTCGCCACCATAAATGTCCAAATTATGTCATAAAGAAGACGAAAGAAGGGTCATTTCCATAATACAAGTTATCTTTACAAGGGAGTTAGCTTAGGTAGGAAAATAATAATAAAAAAGTCATTTTTTCTTGTTTTAAAATCTTGTTACATTGTCAAAATATTCAAAAAAAGCAAAGTGTACCTCAAAAAGGTCATGTTTTCACTAAATGACAAAAAGGGTATTTTATTGATGTTATAAAAGGGAAAAATTGATTTCTTTCACTCATTTTATCTTCTCTTGCTCGATAAAGTGCATCTCTCACCTTCAGAATACTCTATGATTGCCAAAGGTGGAAAAAAACTGGAAGAAATTGCAAGAAAACCTATTCTGCTACGCTTTTGGAGGTAGTGCGACGTTCTGGGAAGTAGCGCGATGTTCCTGGGGGTGGCGCTATGCCTTTGCCACAGCACTATGTTTAAGCATTAAGCACTACGTTTTTGGGTTTTAGCCTTCAAATCATCTACACAAGCTTCAAAACAATTTTACAAACCTTCTGTGGCCTCCAAAATCAATAAGTTGACACTTTAAAATCCTTCTTCAAGTAAATTCATAAGTGTATGAGTGTTTTCTATCTTTAGGGTTTTTTCCTTCACTACATTCTAGGGTTTCCTTTCTTGATTGGTTTTAACCATTAAGAAACCCTTATACCACCATCTAAAACCTTAATTTATCCTTCACAAACCCTACCCCACCACCCCCTATCACTCGTAGTCCCCTTTACCCTTCTTCCATCTAAACCCTAAGTCCCCACTAAATTTCCACAAGAAAACTGGAAAATATCTATGTTTTCCTATTTTGATCCATCTCCCCATACCTATTTCAAGAAATTCTACATGTATCCTCAAGCTAACACATCATCCTACTTCCTAAAAATTTTGGGGAATTTTCCTTAACCTTCTTATACCTCATCACAACCCCTAAAGTCACTCTATTCATATCCCCTGTTTTTCCAAATTCACCATCCATACCCACTCATTCCATCTAGGAGGGCTTCATCATGTTCAAAAGTAGTATGGAGAGTGAGAATAAAGCTCAAAAGGGAGGCCACCATTCCAGATTTGAGCCATCCACATTGCAAGAACTCAATGCCTCCTCTTATGCCAAGAGAATTTTTGAAAACTCCAGATGTTTGAGATTCTGTGAGAATATCATGGAGGTAGGATGTCATGCCCCATTGATTACCCTTTTTTCCACTAACTTCAGCAGAGACAAGGCCACCATAGAAATCATTGAATTCACTGTATCAGCAAAGGCCATCACTTCAGCAACAAGGATTCCAAATGAAGGAGAAGTCTAGTCCAAGGGCATGGAATTGGATCTTGAAAACTACCTGATGTTCCTAAAAATTCATTACAGAGATGAACCTGAACATGTTTTCCATTTCAGGCATTTACTTGATAAGTATGCCCCATTAATGAAGCTGATCTTGAAATATTTTACATGCAAGGGAAGATTTTCAAGGCTGTACCAATACCATGTCAGGTTACTAATGCACTTCATAGCTACCAAATCACTCAATTTTTCAAACTATCTATTCAGGAGTTTGGTCAAGATGGAAGAAAAAGTATAGAGAAAAGGCAGAAATACTCATCATAGTATATTTCACCATGGTTTGGTTAAGTTGATTGTTTTGCACTAGCTCTCAGCAAACAATATGACCTGGGAAGTTTTCATGGAGAAAGTAGCATCAAATCCTGCTACTAGTCCACCTATTGTTCATAACACATCATCAGTACAACCAAAGGAGGTTGGCTCTTCAAGCAGTCAGGCTTAGATTTCAATAGCACCTAGGGCTGAGATCACTCAAACCTATGAGAAGGGACATAGAATTTTTTTTTCTCCTAATACCATCGGATGTTTATTGGCACTTGAAGCTACACTTAAGCAAAGACAAATAGTGGAACAGCCACCTAGCCATGATGGTGAGTCACCATTGCAGCACCATGATGAACAAGCACCCTTAGAATTTGACATGGCAGAAAAGGTGAAGGATAAGTCACTTAAGGAAATCATAAAGGAGAAAGATGAAGAAATAGTAGGCTTGAGGGAGGTTTTCTCAATTTCAAATTCTTAGATCACATTCCTACAACAAGAGAATCTTCAGTTAAAGGTGAAACTACTCCTCCAAGACAAGCCAAAGGTACATGTTGGTGTAGATAAATGTAAGGGAAAAGAAATAGTAGATGATGATCAGCTGGAGGATGCAGAAGTTGGAACAAAAATAAGGAGAACAAGGACAAGAGGCCTCAAGAGGGCGCTTCAGAAAGAAAGAGAATCAGCTCCTAAATCAGGTTCAGACTATTGATGAACTAATTATTGATGAAATAAATCAAGATAGAGAGTATTGGCTTGACAGATTCAATGGAAACCTTGAGAAGCTTCTGAAGAAAGCTAAAAAGAACAATAACCTCCAGATAAATATAATGGCCAATCATTTATGCACCAAAAACTAAAATTTCCCAAATCAGGCTCAAATAAGTGAAGAAAAAGCTTAAAGAAGCTCAAATGAAGCTAAAGGAGAAGGAAAACTTAAACCTCCTTATTGAGGAATCCATGACTATTTAGCCTATCCTTCACAGATGTCAAAAAAAAAAATTTTGATCAATTTTGAGCAGTTTTGGTATTTTGATGATTTTTGCAAAAATCTGGAAATTTTGTCTCCATAGAAGTGTCGCACCGAGGTGCGACCCTTTCTCTCAGGGCATCCAAATGAATTTTTTCTTACATGTATGGGTTCATCTTGATCAATACATGTCATATGTGGACTTATTTTTCCATGAAAATCTCTGGTTTTGAAGAAAAACACAAAAAAATGCCTCATTTTTATGCTTCTCCCAGTGTTTTTGACTAGGCGCAGTGCTTCTGGAGTGAGGTTGGGAAAACCACCTTTGGAGGTCTTCATGTGGGTTTTTTCCAAAAATTCAAGGTGCATTGGAAAAAATACTCATATGGCTACTCATACCAACTTTCATATTTTCATTTGGATGCTTCTAAGTGGGTCAAAATCACCCTTGAACAAATGTGATGTTTCTGCCAAGCAGTCGCGATGCTTCTGCTAAAGGCACTACGTTTCTGCATAGGATTCCTTTCAGACAACTGTCATGCTAGGAAAACTCCAGAATTAGATGCTATTTGTCCTATGAGGTGTCATTTGATGTATTTGAGTTTTTTTTTGCCTCTATGATGAGGAAACATGTAATTTAATGAAGGGGACACATACTCCTAGTCCTTAGCTAAATTTCAGGGATTAGTTTCTAACTTCCCTAGATTCTAGGAAGTGACTCATATGATGTAATTATGATGCTTTTTGGATAGGATTTAGACCCTATGAGGTGTAATGAACTCTATTTTCTATAAGTAGTCCACCTCAAATATTTTTAGAGTTTGGATATTTTTTATTTGCACGGGAGCTATGGTACAAGATTTTGTTAATGAAATCAAAGACAATGTTGAATACATAGCGTTGAGACTCCAGTGGTATGCCTTTGAGAATTTGTTTTTCTCTGTAAAATTATCATGTTGAATGTTATGTTATCCATATTTCACATATATGCTTCTCTATGTTAAGTCTTATTAGTTTATAGATAGAATTCATGCTTTCCATGCTCTGCTTTTTATAATATTTACATGAAAGTGTCTCTGCTCTTCTGATGAATTAATTCATTTTAATGCTCATTTTAACTCCCTTTCAGTTCATTCTATACACAATGAAAAATTAATAATGCTTCTAATATTGCCTACATGGCTTCACCCTTACCTCTGCAACTAAACCTTTGAATTCAGACCTAAACCCTAGACCTAGTTTCCTAGTTTTCATTCCTATCCAGCAAAATTCGAAGCAAACAAAAACCCTAATCTAATGAGCATCACAACTAGCCTAAAACATTATATACATTCATCCTTTTGGCTTTTAAGTGACATTGAGAGAGCCCTCTGTGGTCTTGGTAGGGCTAGCTACCTGACCTAAAGGTTGGTTTTTGGTTACCTTCCTTCAGCTCCATTCTCAGCCTTGGGAAGCGGGGGGAAGTGATAACAGGTGGAAAGCCAGGAATTGACTCGGGAAACACATCAGAAAAGTCTTGAACTATTCGTAGATTTTCAAGTGAAGTTGTCTTTTCTTTAGAATTTTTGTACCCCACTTGAACAACGTAGATTTGGAAACCTTTTTGGATACACTTTCCTAATTGATTGGCCGTAATGGGTCTTAGTTTAGTACCCTTTTTAATACCCCGCAGCTCCTTTCTTACTCCCTCATCGGTAATGAAGGTGAAAATATTCTCCTTATAATCCACCACATACCAATGGCTTTCTAGCCTATCCATTCCAATTAGCACATCATATAAACCCAAGGGAAGCATGTTCAAATTCACATGAATGCACTGTCCTGATATTTAAATAGGAAACTTTTATGTTTTCGTAGTTACCCACCACTTGGCACCAATGGCCAACTGTACCAGCCAAGGTTTCTGAAATTTAACACTTTGCAATTGGCATAATTCTATGACTTTGGGGCTAATATAACTTAAAATAGCACCTGGGTCGATTAAAACATAAACAGGTTAGTTATCTATTTTACCTTCACATTCTATCATTGAGGGTTGGTACTCCACCTGATGGTCCTCCAAAGCTGCATTGATTTGAGGTATGCTTCTTGTTACCTCATCCACAGTCGAGGCCTCCTGTACATTGGCTACTTGTTTAGTCCTTGCTTTGTGTGGGTAGTTTTGATAATAATGGGCTTCACCACAACCCCAGCACTGTAAGGTGGGTTTTTGCACCGGGTTAGGCTCTGGTTTGTTGGTTGCTTCAATTGTGCATGCCCCTAAATGCCACTTTGGTTTTGGCTATGATTTTTCTGTCACTCTATTTGTTGAGTTTCTCTGAAAATTTGTAGAAGTAGATTTCGAATTCCAAAAATTTTGAAAACCCCTTGATGTCTTCTACTAGTTCCAGCCTTTGTTAGAATATTTTTTCTTGGTTTGTTGGTAGCACATACATGCCTTTTTTATTGCCTTGTCCATTTTTTTTGGACTGTTGAATTCAATTCTCTATTTCATATGAGTAGGTAAGCTACTTAAAAAGTGTTGCAATTTCATCTTTTCCTCATGCAAGTATGGCACATACCTCAATAATGTTGTGAATTTAGTTATGAACTTGTACATGGTTAGTTTCTCTAGTCTCAAATCATGGAATTCTTTGGATTTTTCATCATAAAAACGCTCCATGAGAAATTTATTCTTGAAGTTCCTTTGAAAATCCTCTTAGTTCACTCTTTTTCATTAATTTTCTGCACAACTTTAACCTCCTCCCACCACAGTATGGCCTTTTCCCGTAGCTAGTAGATAGTCAAACTCGTCTGGAGATTATTGTTATAATCATAAAATTGAAAATATTTATTCATTTCAATATTCCAGAATTTGACTGCCTCTTCTTTCTCTCCATCGTAGGTTGGTGGTTTGATTTTCCGAAACTATCCTTGCAGTTTTGTTCTTTGTTTCTTTGTCATTCCTTTTTCATGGACATTATCAAAATCCTCCTCATGTTCAATTCTGTGTCTCTCATGGCACTGAATTCTTTGGGTATGACTCTCGTCTTGATCATTTTCAGTATGTTGTTGTTCTCTTTCATAGTGGGTCTCATGATCCGAGTTTGGCTTATAGGCTCTATTATTTTTTCTTACTAGAGAGACTTTTCAAGATTTTCTCTTGTTCTTAAATCAACCTTACATTATCATTCCTCATATGTTCCATTTCATTTTGTAGTTGTTGCACAATTTCCAATAACTTTCTAGTTTATTGTTGGTATTCCATCATTTTGTTCATGTGATACTATCGGTTCGCATCCAGCTGTACCCACATCTCTGGGTTAGTTCCTCCATATGACGCTTTGGGTCTCCCTGACGATCTGGACCCTCTCTGCATCTTACTCCTAGCTCTGTTTCACTTTCCTTGTGTTCATCACATCATCGAAATTTCAGTACCCAAGAAGCCACAGTATTGGAACGTGGCTCTCATACCACTTGTAACATCCACTTTTAACCCTCTAGACATGGTAAAAAAAATAGTTGTTAACATTACACTGGTGCATTCTTCAATTAAATTTACCTATCAATCAAATCATGAATATTTTCATGAAATGGTTTAATTAAAAGCTAATGGGTATGAGTTTAATCAATTCAATTGTATCTATGCATTTGGTACTGTATCTATGAATTTGGTATATATATTAATAAGGACAGCATATATGTATTGTATCATTTAAGCCTTTATTTTTCGAGGAAAACTCACATATTCATTTATTAAGCATGAGCTCCAGGCGCTATTTACATGGTTTCAATGGCCTTAATACTTACACATAAACCTATGAAATTGTTTAATATTTCACATCTACTTTGGATACCAACCATCTAAAGTTTCCCAACCGTCATATCGCAGGAGGTCCAGCTGACACATGGCACCTTCTCTACATTGATCTTGAGATGAACGAACGGTGGAGATATTCAGGAGGGAAGTTAGGGTTATACCCTACGTGAACCCGCCTTGTTGTTTTCATTATTGTTCTTGTCGCTGTCGAGGGCCACTCTGCACAGTGCAGGGGCAACATCTCTAACCCTTGTTGTCGCGGCGAACCCTCTTCACTGGATTCTACTTCATTCAAATAGGTATGTTGTATAACATGCACCCATCCACACAGATGAACACTTGCTAGTTGCTTCGAATGGTTTTCTGGTTTATAGTTATTTTGTTGATTAGGATTTCCTTTGGATCAACTAGTTACTCATGACGTTCTATGTTTTTAGGAAAACATGATACTATTGTTTTCTTGCCTGAACACGGTGAGAGTTGTTTCTACAAATGAATTTTGGTGTAAAACCCTAAGAGGGTTTCTCCCTTACCGCCTTCTGGTTAGCTACTGATGGACGTTGTGACTTTCCAGGTAAATTTTTCTACAATAATTTTTTTATCATTTTTTTTTCTAAATTGAGCTAATTCTATTTATGTATAAGTAGTAGTACAAAACTGCCGCAGTTCAGCTGCGTTAGCCTGAAACTGGGCTTGAAAGTCAAGCATAATGCTAAAAGGAAGCTGCCCATGTAGGGAAACCAGCTTTTTTAAAACAGTCTCGCCGCCCTTATGATGGGAAACCGGCTGAATTGTTATGGTTGCAAAGACACTGTGACAAAAAGCTAGAACTGTAATGAACGAGAGCCCGTAGGCTGCTAAGTACATAGTAAAACTAACAGCATTACAAAAAGAGGCTATGTCTAAGACCATACTGTTCCAGATCGAGGCTGAATCAGTTGGAAGTGCCTGGAGAAGGTTGCTCTTCCAAATTTTTTTATCATTAGACTTCCAATGTTTTGTCTTTTTATAATAGTAACTATATTGAATCTTAATAGTTACCCAATTTATGTTGTTCTGCAGCACTCGAGGGGTTTTGGTTCGTGCTCTTATCGGATACCCCTTACGAAGTACATCATTGAATTTTTTGGTGTTTCTTATTTGGAGCTCGACCCAAAATTTGTAACATTCTTCATAGTTGCAGTTTTTAGCTGGCATGCCACAATGGACAAATTTCCGAGGGTTTTCTCCTCACGAAACCCGTTAATTTCCTTAGTTTTTAAATTAAGAGTTGTAGGTCTTGGTCCAATGTATAACTGTATAACATTTGTTTAATTAGTATGGCAATATTTTACATATTTACTGGTTTAACTCTGTGCATCGAGGTTACAAGAAGCTGGGTTATTGAATTAGAGATTTTAAACCCTAAAAGCTCAAGGCGTTATCGATGTTTTAATGGTTTGATTTTTATTGTGAACTGGAAAATTATTGGTTGTATCTTATTTTGTTTTTGGGGAAATGGAACTATTATGAATCAACTTGGACTTGTCGTAGGGTTTTACGTGTTTGTTGGTCCTCTACTTAATACACAGCGAGGGTTTGATTTATGGTTCTTGTATTTTAGCCATGAATAGAGCATAATGATACATTTCCAATATCAAAAGAATATTTTTTTTTATGATGGTTGATTTTTTCATTTGCAATGCGTGAACATTTTCTCATTTTCTATGCTCGAACATTTAAGCTTTATTCCCAGTTGAAGCCTTCCTCTATACTGGGTTGTATCGTAGTATGTATTTTATTTGTTTTCCCCAGAATTTGGGGTATATAAATATCATTTGAACCCATATTTCGTTTTACATTTTTTCTATGATTACACATTTCAGTATTTAAATTGGAATTAACAACTTTTTGGATAAGTAACTTGCACTGTTATATTTATTCTGTCAGTTATATTTACACTATTCTCCATGTCACCTCTGTTAAGTACACTATTGTATGGAATGATTATAGACTTAATTTGTAAGTGGTTTGCATGAACACTTAGAGAGTACAAGGTTGTCTCTGGTCTCATTCCGGAGCACAGCTAAACCTCTCAAGCGGCAGAATCACAATTTTACAATTTCAAACTTAACAAAAACCTCTTAAATGAAAAAAGCAGTTTCCAACATAAGGACTACTTAAAGGTAGACAGATAAAAATATAAACCTTTACTGTTCGGATTGTTGTACATCAAATCGCTCTTATCATGTTCATAATATGCCATAAAATGGCACACACATTCTTTTATGTCTATTTTCTCCTAACACCAGTCACCTCTAATCTAGGAAAAGAAATGAAATCGTCTTTCCTATCATATTCCCTGTTTTTAATGCCCAAACATGCATTATATTAACATTGCAGAATTAGCTCCTAACTAAACTTCGAATTTCGACATTCAAAAATTGTTCTGCATAATAACTAGATTTGCATATTTACTTATATGTTTTCAATGGGAAAAATTACACAGCTTAGTTGGTCCTCCCAACCTTGAACAATCAATCATCACTAGATGTGCCCTCTATTTCTTTGAACAAACTCGAATGGTATACGATTGCCAATGGTCTCACTTGCCACCGTTGATCACTTCCTTGAAATCAACACAAGGTTTCATTTCATGGAAATGATTTCTGTCTTCTATGATGCATAGCTTTCAACACGTTGCTTCGTGGAGATTTGTCTTCTCGTTTTGAATCTTTAGTCTATAATTGATACAAAAATCATTCCTCTATTAGAATTGCCTTTGATCGTATCAGAATTGGCTCTAATATTAGCATAGAATCTGCATGATAGATTTAAAAGACCCCAAATTTATCATTTAATTTCAAATCTATATATAAGATTTGAAACTCTTCTTAATTCCAGATTACACATAAAACTCAAATTCTTCATACAAAAACAATTTGTGAACCCAATGAAATTATTTATTCAATCATTCTTCTCTGTAATGTCTGATTTACATTCATTTGGACATTAGTTTGTATTGCCCATAGACTTACAATAAGTAGTATTAAGAAATGTGATAGCTTTTGTAGATTCTAAAAGCACTCCAATAGTTTCTAAATTTCTAAACTTTATCCTATCTTAACAGCTTGTTAATTACTGCTTGGATTTTTCTCCTACCTCTCATGATTTATTTCCTAAATATTTCATGTTTTAAAAGGCAGATTTGCTTTACCATAAGGAATTATAATTCCTTTTTTTTTTTATGTTGAAACTTGGTTTGGAGCTTTGTCTCCAAAATAATTGATGACTTGAAGCTCTAATGCTCTTGCATCACACTTGATAATGTGACTTTTATTATAAATATTATAGACCACATTCATGATGACTTTATATTACTTTTAGAAAATAATTTTACTTTAATATTATATTGTGTCAATTGAACTTATTATATTAGGGCATTGTGTAAAATGTATTAGTTGTGGTAAGTGTGAGATAGGGTATTGAAAAAGGGCAAGACCAAGGCTCCAATCTAGTTGTCATCATTAGAATATAACAATGACATTGTTTCAAAACTCACTTTTATGATTAGTAATATGTCTTGACATGGACTCCTTCATTTCCAATGCATCTGAACATGTTGATAGTTTTGTTTAAGTTGAACAAACTAAATTAGTCAACTCCTCTAATCTTGTTATCACAACAAGATAATGAGACAATTTTCTTGGTGTGTACAATGTAAAGTGGAAATGTTTTAGTATTTTATTTTACTTTATATATATATATATATATATATATATATATATATATATATATTGCAGAAATATTAAAAAAAAAACTAATAGATACATGAACATGATATTCACAGTGAAATTAATGATTCATAGGTATTTAAAAAAAAAATCATCCTTGAATTAACAAGCAGCTAGTCAGCCTCTGATCGGGGTGCCACGTAGAAGAAAATGGGCTACGGCCGGTGTCACGCGGCAGTGTGCACCTGACCGTCCATCAAGTCTGGTAACGGAGGAATGTACCAGCCATGCTTCATCATTATGGAAGCTGACGAGAAATCTGGCTGCCATCAAATTTTGTTAGGAAAAGGTTGGAAAAAGCGTTACTAGAGAACTAAGTTAAGGCAACAAGGTAAGGAGAAGCAGGTATTGTTCTCGGTAGGTGATTTATAGAGGAGTCCGGGAAGAAGGAAGCTGGTCTGTGGCATCGATTGTTAAATTGGTATGTCATGGCTCTTACAACCTACGTATTTCAATTACCTGTTCCTGCTCAATGTAACAAAGGCGACATCATGTTCATGGATGGTTTCTATGACTTGCATGCAGTTTGTCGAGTCAATAGCTGGTTTTATTTTCAATTTGGAAATATCTTGATTCTTCTCTATTTCAATTTGAAGGAAGGGTTTGTTATTATTGCTTGCATGCTGGTTGAGATTATTCTGACTCTAATAATCAACCCCTATTTTAGAACCCTGACCCCATTCATGTGTGTCGCTCAATCAAATGTTGTGTTTTGTTATGGAACCCAGTTAAAGACCCTTTCAAGTTTACATGTTAATGGTTTATGCCCGGTTGATCCTCATTTAAGAATCCCTTCTTTGTTCCCCTATGAGATTCAAATACAGACCCTCTTGCGCTCCTCTCTATGGGTGGCTCAATTTATGGTTTGGGCTTTGTGGCCTATCAATGCTGTTGATTTATCCCAAGCCTATGAGCAGACATGTATGTCTAGCAATGATAAATTCATAACTCAAAGCTGGCCTCCTCAGAAAAATTATTTGTTGTTAGGCATCAGGGTAATCTCTGCTCTGTTTCTTAGTTCTGGCCGCCCTAGTAGTAATCAAAATCTTGTTAGTCAATCTTATTGTTGCAATGGTATTTGGAAAATTTGTTTACGTTATACGGTCTCTATGACTCTTTTGTTTACGCTTCAAGCTACTGGTTGCATGGAAAAAAAGTCTGTGGTTCCGCCTGCATATAAGGAAGTAATGGGCCCCATCAGAGATCAAACGAATTATGTTATTGATTTTGCCTTGCCATATACAAGCTTGTTTCATATTTTCACAGAGATTACACAGGAGTTGTCAGTGTGTGTTCGTTATTTCAAAAACATGGCAAAAGGTCAAACTGGGAAACGATAGGGTACAGGAAAAGGGAAGTAGAAGTTTCCTATTCATAATGTGGGACCAAGTAAGCGTGGCAGGAAAACTTAAAAGGAATTCATGGAGAATATTTTCGATATTTATGCAGCCAGAAACCCACCTCAGGTTTGCAACACAATTCAAGGTTGGGAAAGAGAGAGCAGCCACAAAGAAGAATACATTGAACAATAGGAAGCCACCATGGACTTTATCTCGGACCCCAGGAATACAAGAGGGAGGCTATCTCCTCTTTCACCTATCTATCCACACCCATTGGATTCTCAAATGTGTTCTGGCGAAGGCCGTGACCAGTATGAAGGAAATGGAAGGAAACCCCAATGTGGTTTCAGTTCTGCAAGAAATCAAACAGGAAATTCAAGAAATTGGAGTATCTCAGTATCATGCAATGGCTAGAATTGGTAGAATTGAAAGCCAACTTCAAGCTATGCAGCAAGTAGATATGCCAAGTTCTACTGCAAAGGACCCGACTCCTATTGACTCCTCTGATGGATGACCCTAGATATTAATAATTTTTAATGATTTTTTGGAAATTTTTTACTGATTTTTGTTAATCTTTGATGGACATAGTAAAGTAGATATAGTGGAAATTAGAAGGAAGAAACTGTTCCAATATTGGTTGGATTTTAACTCACTAAGGTGGCCAACAGACCTGGTTTACTTCGGGCAGGTTGAGGCCACTAATTGCTTAAGTATATGTATGGCAATCTGCTCCTTTTTTTATAAATGGAAAATGGTAAGGCTCTACGAAATTTACAAAAGAAAAACGCAGCTAGTTAGGATTCTAGGCATAAACCTTGAAATCCCATAGAGCATAAGCTATGAAAAACAGTGAATAAATTTAACAGAATGTGATAGGTATACAAAGATTACAAAGATGCAGATTGTGTAAAAGAACAAGTTGAATTTATTAAAGTAATAGCCAAATTTTAACACCGGGTCTCTGCGAAGACCATTGATCATTTCTAAGACTCATTGTAAGACTCAAACCACTGCAATGTACAAACTCATATACAACAGCCAAGGAAACCCAATGAAGTTGGAAACATAACGATCCTTCAAGCAATTTTTATGAGTGGGCAACTTGCTCTCTGCAGAAAGATCACTATTAGCACTAACAAAAATAGAATACATACCTTCAGAACAACAAGTGAATGATAAAAAAGAATGGAAGATAACTTCAGAAATCCTTGAATAATTGAGGGAAGTCACTTCAAAAATCCTTGAATAATTGAGGGAAGTAACTTTAATTGGTCTCTCCTTTAGAGATAGAACCATTTTCACCATTATTATCAACTCTATAAGGAGTAAGGGACAACCTAATTTTGTTGTAGCATTCCTTTTTTCACATCTTTCTTTATCGTGCCTCCATAGGTCTCTCCTCTTTTTAAAGAGGCCTCAAGTGGTTTTGATAGTTTCCAAACTTAAAATATCTGATAGTTGTATTTATAATCATTGTGATTAGGTTAAGGGGAGGGACTTCTAAGGTTTGGTTTAGGAGTTTTTTTAAATTAAGAGTTAGACAGTAATAGGTGGATCCCTCATTTCCATTCAATTGGGCCTCTTTATCTTCTTCTTTTTTAAATATAAATCAAATTGAAATCACCAACTTAAATTATCCCATAAATGTTGGCCATTATAAAACATAACCAAATATTGCAACAATCATAAATCATATGCAGTCAACCAACAAAGCATATCCATATCCTCACACATCATGATCTCATAAATAGAACCTTGTGTCTCATGTCCCATTGTTTCTCCATTTATCATTCACGTGTAAAGTGGCACCACAAAATATATATGTTCATAAAAAATATAAATATATACAATGTACTTGCAGGTAACAAAAATATGAACTATTCATCAATAAATACCAAGCAAATCTGGGTTTTAAACAAAACAAGGATCATATATTAAACGAGGAAAGGGAAAAAATAGACATCGATACTTTATTATAATCATGTTTCCAAAAAAATAAAACAAGATATAATGTATCTGTATACACACTGAGTAATATTTGGTCACACATTCCAAAGGAATGACATGGAGTCATCGTAAAACCCTAGGGAATATTTGGGTTCATCAAAAAGGAAAACCAAAGAGCAATTTCATGCAATTATTTGGTAACATAACTCTTAAGAAAATTTATATTGCAGGGTTTCACAATAATAAATGAATGAATCCTTGATGGGTATCTATAGCCAACTTTGCAGACACTTTATAAAGTGTAAGTGGGAGGGTGTAATATCTTATTTTATGACTAAGGAAAAGACCAATGGAATCCTTGCATACAACCAACCGAATTTTTTTCCCAAGGTCTTAAGACCTCGAGGGCTCCTAAGGAAGAACGATACAAAACATATCCCAGTGGGGTTAATTAACCAATGATTCCGATAATATATATTCCATAATGGTTATAGAAAACACAAGATTCTTTTTTAATTAACAGATTTAATTATTTATTCGCAATCGGTAAAACATATTTAATTAGTATAATGGCCAAAGATTGTCCACAGAGGACAAATCCATAGTGCTTGGCATTGTTTACCTGAGGGTCAACCCCCAAGGTGTAGCACCCTCCTCCCATATCTACCCAAGCAACTGGTTAACCGGGGTAAACATGTGACCATAGGCTACTATGATCTGATTCAACCTCCCAGGTCACCTTAAGGAAGTGGAATCGACACCACACAACAACACAAACCTTCTACACATGCTACAAGACACCCAAGAGCCATCCCAACCTTCCAGGAGGCTAGCCCTTGACCCAACTTGACATTTTCATGCTTCAATGCCCCGGTCACACGCTTGGTGTTAACTGCCTTCAATTTCCCAAGGCTAAGAAGGATGCTAAAGGGGTGACCACAGACCAGCTTTAGACTCAATATCTAGCCCTACCAAGTCATATAGGTCTCTCTCAAAATCAGTCTCACAGCCAATGGAAATGACTGGAAAATAATTATTTTAGACTAGTTATAAGCTTAGTAAATTTGACTAGGTTTTTTTATTTAAGTTTGTTGGATCAAGATCATAGATGTAGGAACTAGGTTAGGGTTTCGAATGATCAATTGTGGGGATGAAAATGAGGAAAAGTAGGTATGTTTAGTGACATATTTAGGCTATCACTGTGGTATAGGGTTGAAAAATAAAGGATCAAAATAAGCATATGACTATAAATTCATTCATCAGAATAAACAGAATACAAACATGAAGATCTCATCAAAACAGAGCATAAAACTTATGAATTATGCTTGAAAACTAATGAGATGATCATATGAAAGCTTGCATATGGTTGTAAGGAGAAATAAACATTCAAATTGATGACAAAACTAAGAAGAAAAATTGTCAATAAGCATACCATAAGAATCTCAAGATTATTATTGAAAATGCCTTTGATATCACTGTAAAATGGTGTACACTAGCTCCACACTATGATTACCAAGTATCCAACCCTCACAATGACTTGAGTTTGAGTACATATAGAAAAATAAACAAGGTGCCACCTTTATGGGTCAAAACCTTATCCAAAACAACTAATTAATGCACCTAATGACTCATAACCTAATTTCTAGGGGAGTTAGAAACAACTTCCCCTTTTTTAGCTAACAAGTTGAGTCTTTGTCTCAAGTCATTAAACACAAGATCTTTTAACAAAGATGACCATAAATATTCTCATTAACCATGAAACAACTTGTGAGATAGTTTTTACATAGACCAACTTTGACCTTGGACCTCCACGTGTCCATAAAAGTCTTCAAATCCTGAAGCACAATGAAATCTCTCAAAAACGCAGTGAAATTTAGCAGAAGCGTAGTGAATTTTGGAGATTTTGGATGGCTTAGGTGCATTTCTAAGCTTGGCCGGAGGTTGGTAAAGGTATTTGAGGATGTACACAAGGCCTCTGAAGCATAAAATCAACAAAATATCACCTCTAAGGCACCTCAAAACACATTCTCCCACACCTAATCTAGAAGCACAATGTATGGTCCAAAATAGTGGCAGAAGTGTGAAAAACTGATGGTTTTTTATCTTTTCCTGCAAATTTGTGAGCTAACATGAGAGGAAAAGTGGATTTTTTTAATTTACTAGACATATGACACCTACACATACTTTCCATTCATCATTTGAAGCCTCTAGAAAAAGCGCAGCATGGCCATGCTACGTTTCTATGCACTAAAATTGCCTGAATTACCAAAAAAAACTCAAACATTTCCAAAATTTTCCAAAAATTCTCTCCTTTCGCATTTTTCAGTCATGGCTTAGACAAATAGAGTTGCATTAGCCAAAATATCAAGGCTCTCCTTCTCCTTGAGCTTTCTTAGGGTCTTCTTGAGCTTTTTCTTCATGTTCTTAACCTTGATTTTGCAAATGATGTTTATAGTGTAGTAGTGCCTTGCCATGTGCCTCTGCATGGAAATTTCTCTATTTTCCTTTTCCAAAAGTTTCTCCAAGTGCACATTCACTCTATCAAGAAAATAATCCCTTTCCTTATCAATACTTGCAGCTATAGGTTTAGTGGATTCCTTGTGTGCTGGTGGAGGAGATGGATGCTTGTCTTGCTCTTTCTTCTTTTCCAGTGCTCTTGTGGTAGGTCTCCTTGGCTTCCTCTGAATATATCTGTCTTCATTCTACTCAACATCTATCATTGCCTTACCTTTGTCTTCAACTGCTTTGCTGGATGATGGAGGCTCTTGTGAGATACTTTGTTGCATCAAGCTCATTTTCAAGTGCCTATTTTCATGTTTCAAGAAGGCCACCATAAATTTTTCCTTGAGAGATCGTCTTGTAGTCGCTTGATTTGTGCTTGCTTCTCCATGATAATGTATGCAGTTGACTTATCTCCATGGTCAATTATTTCTTCTTCATGAGGCATCTCTTCATCATTATGTTGCAGGGGTGACTCATTTCCATGCCTAGGTGATTGCTCCATAGCTTTTCCCTGAACTTCTTCGACTGTAGCTTCTCTTGGCAGTCTTCTAGCTTGTGATCTAGCCAGAGGTTTAGGTGTAGGCATGTCTTTAGCTATATCAGGGGAAAAAGCCAATCTTTTCCCCTTCTTGTAGGTTTGAGAAACCTCTTCCCTAAGTTGTCTTTTGGTCACTGAAGGTATGCTAGATTTTTCAACTCTTTGTGGCCTAGATGATGTAGGAGTTTTGATGCTTTTGGACTGAGGAGGCATAGGAAAAATAGTTGTTGCCTCCAAAAATTCCTCCCAAGACAAATTAACCTGTGTGAGATGATGAGGAACTATGACTTTGACCAAGGCATGATGGAATAATATAGTTGAATTACCTCTCCCTTTTGTCTTCACTTTCTCAGTCATCTTTGCAAGACTTCTAAATAGGTAGTTAGGTATATTTAGTGGTTTAATAGAGGTGAATTGCATCAACAATATAATGTGGTACTGATACAAACTACTAAACCTACCTTCACAAGTGAAATATTTCATTATCATCTTCATCAAAGGAATGTATTTATCTAACAACTGTCTACAAGGGAAGACACGAGAGGGAGCTTCTTTGTATTTTGGCTTGAGAAAAACTATGTAGTTTTGAATGTCCAAATCCATTCCCTTAAACCATATTTCTCCTTGATTGGAGATCCATGTGGCTAATGCTATGACTTCTGCTCAAACCAAAAATTCCATCCCTACTATGGTAGTCTTGTTTTTCTTGAAATTAGTGGAAAAAAGGCTGGTGAGCTCACAATGGTAACCCACTTGTTGAACTTTCTCACAAAACCCTAGGCAACCTACTTTTTCAAAAGACCTTTTGATGAATTCTAAAGAATTTATCTCCTGCATATCAGTTGGCTCATACCTGGAGATTTTCCCCCCCTTGTTGTATCTTTTCTTCTCACTTCCCATGTTGTTGGTTTTTCTTGATTGAAAACCCTAGTTTGATAGGGGAAGGGGTAGGGGTTTAGGGATGCAAAATAGGAAAAACAGAGCAGCTAGTTTAGGGAGGGAAATGGAGGGGATAGGGGACTGAGAAAAATCTGAAAAAATTATGGGAGATAAGGGAGTGTTTTGGGAACACAAGGGTAGTGAAATTTCTTATAATGTGTGAAGGAAGAAGGGGAAAACATGGAAAACACAGGGAGAACCCAGAAACGCAACAGAATCACAACATGAAAACCCTAAGGGAGGAATTTCCCCATTTGAGAAATAAAACATGGCATGAGGGGGCTGAGGAATGCTTACTTACTTTCTTGGGAGCGCTTTAAACTTTCTTGGTGGAAGAATGACCTTGTTGTTGCCTTACTTTGAGCTTGAAAATCAAAAGCGCAACATTTTTCAGAAGCGTGGTAGATGCACAACGACCTGATGGGCAAGGCGTTTGGTGATGAAAATCGATGCTCTGATGGCTAATATGAGGCACAATGGTGGAGAAGATATCTTGGAGGATTAAATGAAGTTCTTGAATGCTTGGATGGTCTTTTAATAGCTTGAGACTCGATTTTGGTGGAGTGACATCATGTACTTGAGAGAATGACCTAATGAGGTGATTGTATAGCAGCTTTATTACTTTGTTTGGAAAGGTTACATCCCCATGTACCTTTGATGCATTTTCGACAAAATTATCCATAATTGCTAACTCCCATGATGGTGACAATGGTGGTGACATGACTCCCATGTAGATTTTGATGACATGAGAAAATGATGACACCTAATGCATATATTAACCATGATTTGGAACTTTGAACCCTTTAAGTTTTCATGTAAATGACTTAATGAAAAAAATGATGACCAAGACATTCATTTGATGACCTTGAAAATGGAGGGAGTAGTAATGATACCTATGACATGACTCAAGACTCATTTGACAATAAAAAGACATGTCAAATTTTATTTGAAAATTTTATTTTAAAATATAAAAATTTGACCTAAGAGCCTATAAATCACATGGAAAGGGTATATTTTATCACTGGTGACTCATAGACACTAATACTTGATATGGGCAAGAGTGAAACTAAAAACCTCCAGTCACACGCACAACATGGCATGCATGCGACTGGGTACTTTTCCCAGTAGTTTTGAGCATGTGACCCCGATTTCTATGCCATGTTTTCAAGCCCATAGCCTAGGTCACTGCCTAGAATTCCATGACAATTTCGAAATGAAATATAATCAAAATAACAATGTAAATGTAAACACTTGAATAAGGACTATTTGGAACCCTACTAGCCATGACAGGCATTTCATCAAACATGTCGCAAATATATAATCTATAGGTCTAAATAACAGATATGAGCATAGGGGTCTCATACTTAGAATCGCTAAGAAGCATTGTTCACTTACATCATTAGCTGAATTATCATCTATTAGGTCATATATAAATTGATCATTCATTTAAAAACCAAAACATGATGAGATTCATACATCATCATTGTCATAATACATGCTTACAACCAACATAATAACAATAGAAATATCAAGGATACATCAACCATATAATCCACATATAAACCAGTACATTTAACATAAGATACCAAGGAAAGAAATTATCATTAATGAAAGAAAAAACCAACCCAGTATGGGACAACCACGTTCCACCCGATTGGTTGAGCCAAATATCTCTTCATCCAATCACCCCTGTGCCATATTCCAAGCATGAATGTGTGACTCAAACCGAAACAACCAACTAGCATTTCCCAAGGGTAAACCACCTCACCCTCGTCAATGAAACCAAACTTTACCATAATCCACACCATATCACAAGGGAAAAACAATAAACATGTAATAACAGGATTTAGCATGATCTCCACTAGATCACTAGGCCAAAACAAGCATGGATACCACCAGATTTCTCCACCTACACTGTGAGGAATTTTCTTGTCTCCTAGTCTCTCGGCTTTACTGCAATCCGCAATCTGATCCAGGTATCACTAGGCCATAACCGAGACTGCACTCTTCAGGCTTTACCATATATTTCATCCCAATATTCCTAGGCCTGATGGAGAGCTCCCACCTCTAGGATTTACCATATATCTTGCCATTCACATGTCAAGGATTCCTAAGCCCACCGAGGCAACACACTATTTAGGTTTACCACAACCCACAGTCTGGTTTAGGAGTTACTAGGCCACGTGTTCTTTCATTCAAATATCCACCTCACTCAGCTTTGAATCCATCCGGCAATCCAACTCAACCAAAACATGAGAACCCCATCACACCATGTGTTACACAGCATTTTGTCACCGTCCCTGCAATCCCTCGCCCCACATATTGGAGGGCCATTCCCATGACTTGTGAGCAGTGTCATACTTTGCAAACACCTTCTTTGCATCCTTCTGCATAAGGAAATCATTTCTCCTGTTGGACATTTCCTCAAAAAAATCACACAAAACCTATGTTTTGGCCTTGGCGCAGGTAGCCAGTTCACCCCTCGCGCCGATGTGGAAGATTTGCACTAGAGCCCGCCCACCTGGCGTTGTCTTAATGCAGTGCCCGCGCCAAGATGTTTTAGGAATGTTTTTAAAAAATTAGAGGTGGAAGTTTCCTTCTAACCACCTCAGGGATGAGTCACTGGAAGTGGTTAAGTTGATTATCCATGGATCTCCCTCTTTAGGCAGTGGTTTCCACCTCCCATGGAACACTCCTTGAAGATAGGCCTCCCTTCCATAATTATAGGGATCCTAACCTCTCCCTCTCCCTCTATAAAAACAGGCATTCTCCCTTTATTAAAGCTAGCTGAACTTGGAGAAGAATACTATAGTTGAGTAATTGCTATTGAGAAGGTAGAACCAAGGATAATTCCATAGAGAGAGTCCCGTTCGAATTCCCGACGAGCCTTTGTGAGATGTGCTCCACTTGAACCCTGTTGGAGGAGACCACAACGTCGAATCTTGGTTGTACTCTTCCTTTCATTTATTAATATACTCGACTATGGTGTTGGTTCCATCATTGTGTTATGTTGTTTATTTAATGCAATTGATTTAGTCCTCTTCGACTGAATAATAGTTATGAATGTCAATTAGTATGTTGTATATTGTCATTGTTTCTTGTGTGTGTGCAGGTGTCCGAGCGTGAAAGCAAGCAGATCGTGATCTGTCAAACCAGGAGCGAGAGGCAGTCACTCTTTTCGACAACAACAACAACATCGGACCTCCGGTAAGTCATCTATAGAATCTCCGTCCATTCGTTAACTAGGAATCAATATTATAGCTTGTTTTGTTTGTTGCTAGACCCACACTAGGGCTAGTGGGATCGCCTCTGTCCGCAGAGAAGGGATTTACCTCACCAAAAAATTGGCGACTCCACTGGGGATCAGTGCGAGTTTGTCTTTCACCCATTAGGTGTTCTTTTGGTCTTTTCTTGCTTATTTTTCCTTTTCTGATTATTCTACTAAGTCTAAGACCCTTGTTTAGCCCCAGAGGATCAGATCTGACCTCTGTCTTTAAAAAAATTTCCCTTTTTCCTGAGTGAACTGGCTTGGCGCGCTTTCTGTTCAGAAAATCGTGCCAATTGGTGCTAGTTTCTAGTGCTGCGCCTGTGTCATCCCCTGTTTGGCGCTAATTATAGCCAAACAGTCACGCCAACCCCTGTAGGTTTAGGGTTTGGTCTGTTTTGAAGATTTTTGGTCAGTAATTTTGCTTCTGGGTTATTTTTAGATATGTCTTGAGTGCTTTGGGATTGTTTTTTATTGTGATCATCTTTCTTCCTTCAGTTGTTTGTCCATTTCCTATCAGCATCACAGCCTTAGGGTTTTTAAGTGCTTTGGTATGCTAAGCCTCCTATAGGAGTTTGAGTCTTTTGTTTCGCAGTCAACTTCATTCCTTGTTTGGTTGCATTCAACTCCCTTGATCCGTTTGAGTGATTGCATTGGTTGAATGATTCTTGCCTCTTTCGTTCAATTTTGCTTCTTGTCACTCCAAGCATAGATCACACTGCTTGCATGGGTCTGTTTTGAAATCTTCCTTCAATTTGAGAGATTTCAATGTTGGTTTGAGTTTTGTTATGTTTGTTTTGGGTTGATTGAAATTATTTCGCTTCAACTCTCGCATTAACGTTCTCGAACTAGTGTTTTGGCTTGTTTTTCATGTCATTTAGTGCACTGTTTTCTCTATTACATTGAAAAAAAAAAAAAAAAATTTGTTTACATTCTTGTTTGCATTGTGAAATTGAAAGTCTTTCGCATATCTAGCATTGGAAAATTCTAGGAAAGATTTCTTATTTTCATTAGCTTGCATCAGATACTGTAGTGGATGTTTTTGCGTGTTCTTATTATTTGCTATCACTTGAAAACTCCTAACTTTCTCGTAGATAACTTTACATCGAACGAAATGGTATCTTTTGGCATGTAGATTGCATTTAGGGATTTTTTGAGATCCAACATTCGGTAGGACCTTGGAATTGAAACGTAAGTACAAGATCAACTTAAAATTTACTCAACTAACCTAAGGCAACATTGAAACCTAACGAAACATCTAGTGGTCTAAGTTAGATACGTGTTTCGGCGTCTTTAAACCTAGTAGTTGTCACTCGCCATTTGGCTTCATACAGCACTAGTACGGACTTGCGCTCCCCGTATCGTCGAGTATATAAAGGGAGACCCCTCTAGGTTGCAATCCTTTATCTGTAGGAAGCCGATTTTGCCACCTTGTAACCGTGATACACCGAACACAGCATTCAGGGAGACTACCTACACGTACGTCAAGTCCTTGGTCAATTCTTCTTTCATTTGATTACCAAGGTGTATATGGCAGTTCACAGAAACCTGGTACATCAACTCTTTCGAGGGGGGCGGTCCTTCCATCATTAGGGATGTCGCCAATGACACTTGTCTCATCGATGCCTTTTGTTATGTCTGTCCCAACTAGACCTACTGTCTGTGTGGCTGCATCGGCACCGGTTGTCACCACTCAGTCGTCAGAGGCTTCGCCTTCGGTAGAGACTTCAATTGCCATGCCGATCCCTGACGACCTTTATTTCGAGGAGTATCAGCTGGCTGTTCAGCAGCAGAGCTCCCAGACTTATCAGTCCCCTCAGGATTCTGGTGATCGTTATCTTTCTCATTATGACGTGGTTGGCAACCCAATTTATTCACTTCCGTTTCATTATGATGAGCACGGAAACCCTATCTATTTGCCTACTCCTGAAGCTTATCAGTTCCTTTCCAGTTTTAGACCTACCTTGCCTATGCAACCTTCTAACCAACAAGGAAAACCCTTTCAGGGACAACCTTCGGTTCAGCAAGGGTATGCTTACGACCCACAAGGACAACCCTTTTAGGGACAACCTTCGGTTCAACAAGGGTATGCGTACGACCCACAAGGGCAACCCTTTCAGGGACAACCTTAGATCTAGCAAGGACTATTTTATGGCCCACAAGGGAAGCCTTACAATCCACAAGGCCAACCTTTACAAGGTCATCCTGTGATCCAACCTGCTGGGTAACCCCAAGGACCTGCTGGGCAACCAATATATCAACCAGGACTTTCATATGGTTCTGGGGGGGGAATTTATCCATCTCAAGGGAAACCTTTCGTGCAACCACAATATCCATACCTTCCAATTGGTCCAAATGTTGCACAACCAGGGCCATCTTATTGTCCTGCTCTGGGTCAACCTAGTCATCAGGCACAACCTGGCCCATCGCAGCCATCAGGCCAACCTGCTTTGCAGGGGCAACCTGGTGGCCCTCATCAGTCAGGTCAACCTGCTCAGCAGGGACAACCTACACAAATAGTTCACCCTGCTCAGCAACTTCTCTACTCTATGCCGCAGTTGGGTCAACCTATGCACCCAATTTATCCAGCTCAGCAGGAATCTACTTATCAGCAGCCCGCTCGACCCCGAGGCACTTATTACCCTCGAGGTCAATATCAACCAGTATACAATGCGCCTCAAGGTTATGCTTATTACCCTCAACCGCAAGGCCACACTTAAATTCCATAGCAAAATCTTTATGCTGCTCAATCAAGACCCTCATATACTCAAAATCATTATCTTGGTCCTCAACCTCAATATCCTAGTCCTCAGCTGAACTATCCGGCTTATATCCCTTATGGTCCAAATCCTTCGGAACAGAACCAATGGGGGCAAAGTTACACTCAGCCAGGCTGAAATATGGGTATGGGTCCTTATCGAGGACTTGTTATGCCTTTCAACCCTCAATTACCCTTTCTCGCCACGTTGGAATTACCAGATGTGTCCAAATTAACCAATGATCCACTCCTTCATAATCCATTTTGGCCTCCGGTTCCAATGAAGGTTCCTGGTGATTGCCCCAAGTTTGAGGGCAAGTCTCGAGAAGACCCCCAAGCACATGTTATGACATACCATTTATGGTGTTCTTCCAATTCTTAGGTGGATGACTCTATTCAACTCCATCTTTTCCAGCGAACTCTCACTGGAGCTACTGCTAAGTGGTACATCGAGCTATCTCGCGGTATCTTTCAAGATTTCAACTCTCTCGCTATGGCGTTCCTTACTCATTTCCAGTTACCGGTTCATTATGAAGCTGGGACGCATATCCTAACATCCTTGAAACAAGACCGAGCTACCCATATCTCGGACCACATTCATGAATGGAGATGTCGTCGTCGCCTGATCAAACTTGAAATTCCTGATCAGCTTCTTACTTATTGGTTCACTACCTCTTTTTTCAATCATATTGCAAAATACATAGCCATGGGGGCATGTGTCATCGAGGAATAGGCCATTTCTCGTGCCCAGTACCTTGATTTAGTGTACTCTCAGTCGGGCATATTGTATGATATCTTGACTGATGCCCCGCGACCTGGGACTTCTAAAGCGCCGACCACCCCATCCGTCGACGACATTATTGGTTCTGTGTCTCAGACTTCATGTAAGTCTCCCTCTTCCAACACTGGGAAGCAAAAATAAAATTCTTCGAATGATTCTGCTCCTCAGCCTACCTCGGATTCTGGTAAAACCTCGAAGTTCAACACCGTTTAGGCCAATCCTGCAGACAAGACATCCAGGGGAAAAAAGAAGGGAAAGGCAAGGGCAAAGTCGATGCCCCAAAACCAGATTCGTCTAAACCTTGTGCTGATGATGGTTCACAGTGCAGGCCGAAGTATCCCTGTTTGATTTGTGATGAGGAACACTACACTAAGGATTGTCCTAGACGAGACGAAGTTAGTAAATTGCTCAAAGGCACTAAGGGAACTTCGGATGTCCTCAAAGAACCTTTTTTATCTCAGCAAACACAGATGGTCGAGCAACCTGTGCCATCTGCACCGTTTGGCTCTCAAGTGTTCATGATGGATGGTTCTGCACCCATTTCCATCGCTACTCGGTCGAAATACTATACTGGATCATGCCAGGAAGTTGGGAAAGAGATCGCTGATGGTCCTCCTCCCCCACCTGCCTCTGGTCCTCTTGAGATTGAAAGGCCCAGTGTTGAACCCGTTGTACGGCCACCTTCTAAATGTGTTCTCCAGAAATCTTCTTATAATCCTAATGCCCGTGCTGCTCAGCATTACAGTATTGTTTAGGATTTAGCACAGGCACCATCTGCGATGTCCATGTTAGAAATGCTTTAGAGTTGTCCATCTCAGAAGAAAGAGTTATTATCTATGATCGACGGGATTGATCTTGCTGATTCTAGCCTTCTCTCTTTCAACTTAGAGAATTTTGTCCCTCGACTTCCGCACTATATTGCGCTTTTCATACAAGTTGGCATTAATAGTCTCAACATCCATAGAGCTATTGTGGATGAAGGTGAATCCACCTGTGTCATGTCATCTGCTTGCTGGAAGGCTATTGGCTCTCCAGCCCTAACTTCTTCACCCAATTCCCTTGAGGAATTTGATGGAAGGGAATCGAAACCCTTGGGTGTTCTCACCAGCTTGTCGATCATGTTGCAAGGAAAGACGGTCAATGTCGAAGTATAAGTAGTTGACGCTAAACTCAATTATAATATTCTACTCGGTCACAGTTGGACTCACGCTATGTTGTGCGTTCCGTCCACCCTCTTCCATGTTCTGAAGTTTCCACACGAGGGAAAAATCATTACTCTCGACCAGATGTCATTCTTTACCTCGTCTTCTGAGAACAATGTTCCATACATGGATCAGATTCCTTCTCCCCCCGATAGCGTAGGGCCGAGTCTTTTCAAAGACCCTGCCCTCATGGGTATATTTCCCCTTCCGATACCAAATAACATTCAAGTTAATATGATCTCTCAGTTAAATGACCTATGGATTGTCCCTCTACCTGAACAGGTTGATTCATTTGGGGATTCGATGCCGCCGTGTCCAATTTAAATCAATCATTGCAAGCTTGTAGCTGCATAAGATTCTCCCCCTTCTGAAGGTGCTCCTTTGAGCATGTCTCTCGACGTTTATTCTCAATCCTCCTGGCTCGTCGATACAGGTTCGCTTGATCCTTTGAAAGAAGTGTTTCCATCCAATGATGCTATTGTGGAAACCATGTCTCTCGAAGACCTACCGTGGAGCGATGGGCAATCGTTCCTTGTTTATGCCTGGCCTCGGGAAATGTCTAACTGTCTTGAGCATTTTTCGTCTCAAGTTCCTTCTCCACCACTTCAAATGCCTATCTTGACTCACGAAGTCTTCGCTGAAGGTAACTTGAGTAACATCACCCAGACGATGCCTATCGACATTTCCGTGAAACCGAGAATTGTCGAGAACATCCATGTCGGAGTCACTTGCTCTTCCGATGAAGTCCAAGTGTATATTAGCCTCTTTCACGAATTCCGTGATGTTTTTGCCTGGTCTTATGAAGAGATGTCTGGAATTGATCCCAATATTGTGGTACACGAGATTCCCACCTACCTTGGTGTGAAGCCTGTTCGCCAGCGTCTTCATCCAGTGCATCGTCGGAAAGCCGCCGCCATAAAAGTTGAACTTGAAAAACTTCTCAAAGAGCGTTTCATTTATCTGATTCCTCTGATAGAGTGGGTTTCTAACATTGTTCTTGTGGATAAGAAGCAGGTAACAAGTTGCGTCTGTGTTGACTATTTCGATATTAGTCGGGCCTACCCTAAGGATAACTATCCCACCCCTTTCATCGATCAGATCATTGACGATTGTGTGGGGAGTGAGATTTTTTCCCTCCTGGATGGATTTTCTGGCTATAATCAGATCAATATTCTCCCGTCTGATCAACACAATACTGCTTTTATCTTTCCTTGGGGAACGTTCACATATAAGAAACTCCCTTTCGGCTTGAAGTACGCTGGGGCTACGTTCTAGTGCGCGATGTCTTATGCCTTTCACGATATTTTTCATGTTGTTCAACCATACCTGGATGACCTTCCCGCTCATTTAGCTGCGCGAAAAGACCATCCGGACCATCTCCACCAGATATTTCTTCGTTGTAGATGCTACAACATTCAGCTCAATCCGCATAAATGCATCTTCTGCGTCGACTCTGGTAGACTTTTAGGGTTTATCATATCCAAAGATGGAATTCACCTTGATCTGCTTAAGGTTGAGGCTATTTTTAATCTCCCCTCTCCATCCTTGTTACACCAGCTCCAGATTCTCCAAGGGAAAGAAAATTTCTTACATCGTTTTATCCCGAACTATGCCAAAGTAGCCAAAGGGTTCACACGACTTTTAAAGCAGGATGTCCCTTTCTATTGGAATGAGATTGCTCAACAATATTTTGATACGCTTAAGACGTTGCTTGTCAACGCTCCTCTTTTACGTCCTCCAAATTATCATCGTGATTTCACCCTCTATCTAACTGCCGCCTTCAATATGATCATCATGGTTTTGGTTCAAGATGATGATGACGAGCATGTTATTTACTACTTGTATCGAAACCTTCTTGACCCTAAAACGTGTTATGCACATGTTGATAAGTTAGCACTGGCTGCGGTCCAGGCCGTCCAACATTTTCGTCATTATATCCTTTTACGAACGGTAATTGTGATTTCTGATTGTAACCCCATGACCTATATTCTGTCTCGACAGTTGCTGGGGGGAAAATACTCGAAGTGGATCATTATCCTCCAAGAGTTTTATTTGGAATTTACTGCCGCCAAATCAAAGAAATCACTTGTTTCCACTGATCTGATTTGTTCTCTCCCCGCCGACTCTGCTCCTTCTTATTCCGAGGATCATATTATAGACGAAACTCTTTTCTTGATTAGCACCCTCTATCCATGGTAAGGTGATATCATCTTGTATCTCCAGACTTCTACTTTTAGGTCTGAGTTGACGAAAGATGCCCGACGCTGCATTCGGCATCAGTCGCAACCTTATCGTATTATCGGAGATACCCTCTATCGTGTTGGAGTCGATTACATACTCCGCCAATGTCTGACCCTTGAGGAAGCTGAGAAAGTTTTAAATGATAGAAATAGTGGCGCCTGTGGTGGTCACATGTCTAGTTGTGCCACCGCACAGAAGATCCTTCGTGCTGGCTATTTCTGGCTGTCCATTTTTAAAGACTGCATCGTCGCAGTACGCAAATGTCATGCGTGCCAAATATATCAATGCAAGATGTGTGTGCCACCTCTTACTTTACACTCTGTCATATCCGTTGGTCCTTTTTCCAAATGGGGCACTGATTTTAGGATGTGTAACCCTTGCTCGGGTAGGGGGCATGCCTATATTATCGTCGTCGTCGATTATTTTACAGAATGGGCCGAAGCAATGCCTACACTGGTTGCGGACGGTAAGATAGCAGTGTAATTCATATTCAATCATCTTATTTCTCGGTTTGGTGTCCCTCAAGCCATCGTTACTAATCATGGTTCACATTTTTGGGACTATATGATGGCGGAGCTGACGTCTAAGTTGGGTCTGCATCATGACAGCTCAACGCCATATTACCCTCAAGTTAATGGCTAGCTTGAAGTTGTAAACAAAGTTCTTGTTACAATGCTTCAACGAAGAGTTGGGATCTGTTATCACTCAGTAATTTCTCCAGGTTCGAGAGAAATATTCCGAGGTAACCACAAACCAACTTTTAGGTATAGAATCTAGCCAATCTATACCTAGAGAGGGCTCTCTCTTTAAGTTTTAGCTTTGTTCTTGAAAGATATTAGGCTAGTTATGAAAGTCCAGGGATTTTGATTGTTTTTGGGTGATGGAATTCAATATCAGAGGGGTAGGAATTAATAGTTTAGGCCATTGGGCTAATGGAGTAAAAAAAAATGGCTTAACTGGATTTAGTTTCTTAACAAGGGATGGTTTCACAGGGCAAGGTAATCAAGTAGGGAACAATTAAAGATCTAAAATGAATGGAATGGACTCAAAATAGATGAAGGGAAATTAAGAATCCTTCAACATATTCGAAAGAGGGAACTTGAATGATTATTAATAAATATCAATTAAGAATTATTTACCAAATAATCAAAATGAATAAACTAGAAAACAGGAGCAATTAAGAATTCACTGTTCATACTAGTTCAGAGGAAAACATTAAGAATAACAACGATTGAAAACAGATTGAACTCAAGAACTTTCCGAATTATTCTTTTTCATTTATCATTCAGATATGAAACATAGATGGTATAATAAACATGTATAAAACTTTAAAACAAAAGAGATAAAAGACTTATTGATCCGGTGTCTGACTCAAGAATCCTGTGAAAAGTCCTTTGCATCAATTCTTCATCCAGCTAGCCATGCGAAATTTTTCCAACAACACTTTATTCCAAAATAATCAGTATTACAGCCAAGTCTAAGAATCCACCACCAAAATACTTCCAAGAGTGAAGTATTTATACAAATTCTAAACTAAAATATCTTGAAAAAATATCAAGATTAGTTCACAAATCTCTCCAACTATTTTACATAAATAGAACTTAAGTAAAGGAAACTCAAACTAATGCATCTATTTGGCACTATTTTGTATGGATAGGTGATGAAAAAGAGGATAATTCTAATTTTATCCAACTCTTAGTTGATGATGAGGCATCCAAGTCACTAACTGCTTCCTTTCTTTGTGCATTCTGCTCCAACAATTCTACAAACTTGGGGTCAAATGATATCTTTTTATTTCTCAATCCGTAATATATATGTAAAAATTGAAAGAGGTTATTGTAGATAAATATGTTTATGATATAAACCTCTTTCATTTTCCTAAAATTACTCTCTAGATGTGCACAATAGGCTCTGCAAAAAGATGTGTAAAACAGAGTTTTACAAAGTCTGAAAAATAGCCTGTAACGATTCACATGTATCTCTTGTTATGTAACACCTGTGAGAAAAATGGGATAGGTTTTTATATATGGTTCCCTTGGGAAAAAAAACCTCCTTTAATTTTGTAAACTGTCCTTCTGATTTACCAAAATATTCTCTGCAAAATGATGACTTAACTGGAAGTTTCTAAAAAACGTATTTTCCAACATTATTTAATATTTCCAAAACCATAATAGATGTTAGAAAAGTGAGAGAGATTGTTGTAGATGGTCCTTTTAAGAACATAAACCTCCTTCATTTTTAAAAAAATCATCTTGGATTGATCACAATAGTTTCTGCAAGACAATGCCTAAAACATGAAATTTCTGCAAAAATGTTCCTTTTTGTTGTGTTTTTCATCTTTTCACTTTTTTGTTCTTTTAAATGTTTTACTTTCACTTTAGACAAACTTCAATGTTGGTGAAAGTATTTTCATTTCTTTTTACCATTTTACTGCCTCTGTTTTTACTTTTACTATTTACCTTTGACTGCTCTGTAACTTCATTTTAACTTTCACTCTGACTTTTACGTGATACACTTTAACATGTTTGATCCCTGTTTATCCTTTTTGCCATTACTTACTGTAGTAAATAACCAAAATTCATCCAAGGATATTTTTACAAAATTTCCAACATGTCTTCCCACCATTTTGCTTCTGGTATTCTGGTTCTTTGAAGCTTTCTCAGGGTCTCATCAGTTTCTGTGTACCTGAAAAAGGTAGTTTGAATTGGAAACAAGTTCTTTACCTCATGTTCGAGATAAAACAAATTTTCCAGACTATCAAAAAGAATTTTTCCTATAGGAAACCCTTTTGCTGTGGATGAACCTGTCGATGGACTTGCCTGGTTGTCTGCATAAAATAGTGAAAATAACGTGCACTTGTTTGTTTTATTCATAAAGTCAAGGTTGGTGGGGGTTTTATTATTTTGGACGAATGACATACGCGGGAAAAGGTTTTTTTTTGTATGTGGAGAGCGGTAAGCGGTATGTATCACACCGCTTTTGGGGATGGGTGGTATTCAACCAGGAGCCATCGATCCCATACACCTTGTGACGCGTGGCGAGGCACTGTTTGCAAAACCACTCTGCGATCACGCGCTATCGTTCAGTCGTGGAGGGCCATGTGATATAGATGACAGCCATTGGTTGTGGAGTGGTTGATCGGATGGCTATCGGAGAAGTGAGATGAGGATAGTTTAATGAGGGCGGGCCCAATACAATCAACAATCATTTAATCATATTGGGAATGATGTCATTGGTCGGGTAAGTTATTAATTAATCGTGAGGGTTAATTAATCCTTTTTTAATGTGGCGGGGAGTCAGGGTGCTTAATTAGTTAGAGATTTAACTAATTAATCCAAATTAACACAGTATTATGGTTATATTTTAACCAAGGGGCGGGATATGTAGAATTTGGGAATTTTGCATAATTATAATAATACGAGAACTAGTTGATTTATATAGGGAATTAAATAATATAAGTTAAAAGTTAATATGTGAAAATGAATAAAAAACGCTAATTATAAAACATTAGGTTTATGTATTTAACTTATGCTTGAATGAAAAAGGGTTTTTAATGGGATATTATGTAATTTTCCCAAGTAAAATAGGATTTTAATTAGGAAAAGACTTATGGAAGTAAATGAATGACTTATGGATGGTTTTAAGTACTTAGGCTTTTTTAAATTATTGGGCCGAGGGTCTGGTCCCTCCAAAAGTCAAGGAAATGCCCTGAGCCCCTCTAATTTTCAAATGCCTTAGTACTTAGGGGAAATTAGTGAAATTTTTAGGGAAAATGAGAAGGGAAGTTAATCATTTGACCTTGTTTCGCTTGAAATTCTTCCAGTGTAATGTCTACCTTGCATTTGTGATGAAAGTAAGGATTAACACATTTAGAGTCATTATCCATCACATCTAATTCTGCAACATCATCTACCTACCCTACCTACTTTAACCTAGAATTTTTTCTTCTTTATTAGGGTGCACTTAGACTGACAAACCCTTAGCACACTTTCTTTACTTTTACATGCTGAAATCTATCTAAGTCTAACCTTATTACATCCAAGGGCTCAGATTAAGCTGTTGAGCTCCTTTTATTTACTCTACCTATCTGCTTATTTGCCAAAATTAAACAGTTTGGTCATATTTTATTCTCTATCTCTCAAACATAAAATTGAAAGATGAACTAGCCAAGCTTAAGTTGTTTGACTGTTCACCAATTGTGGCATAAGATACAAGTTGCACACAATTTTTTTATTTACATAAGAGCAAAAAATAGTGGCATTTAGACTTGCACACTTTCCTTGGTCTTTCTTTTGGCGGGGTTCATTTTCTTTTACTTTTTTGGCCATTTTTATTTTTTTTCACCCTTTGATTTTTCTTTTAGGGTATACCCTCTTTACATTTTTTTTATTTTTTATTTTTTATTTTTTGACAATATGGAAAACCTTTACAACAAAGAAAGGTATGAACATATTACATAGCCCATCAAGTCAATCATGATATATGACACCTATTGGTATAGGAGCATAACACTGGCTCCACTTGGGGATGGCTTTTCCTGGTGAAAAGTCAAGAACAACAAGTCAGTTGCCTTCATCTTTGGCCTTTGATGATCTTAGTAAGTGTATCCTATCTTTTGCAAACTGAAATTTGATCTGAAACTAAAACAACACACAGAAAATTTTTAAACCAACTTAATGCAAAACTAGCTGAAAATTGAAAACTAAAAAAAAATGCTCAAAATTCTGAGCTTATTAGCACTCATCTACCTACTCAATCTATTGTTGAACTGCTGGTTAGGTAAAATGAAATAGCCAATGCAACCATTCAAGCATTATGTACTTTGATATATTTTGTTTCATTTTCTTGTTGATTATCAAAACTCTACTTCTTCAACCTATTAGAAACTTGTCAACAAATGATAGGATAAGGAAATACTTGATTTCCTTTATTAACTCTAGAAACCATACAAAAGGATCTTCCAAAATATATACACTGATGTTTAACTGATCTAAACAACTGTACATCTATTCTGGATGACCTCCCTGCCATGAATTTGAAATTTTATTTTCATCTTTATCTCCTTGTTAACTTTCAGATAAGATTTGTGATGATATTCCTACTGATTGTAATGTTTGACTGTTGAATCCTTTATCATCTTGATTCTAAAAATCATAGTTAGTTAATAGAGGAATGCTTTGAATGGCTTCAATTTTCAACATATCTGCTATTGGATCTTGAAAAACTTGAGAAAATGGCTGCAACCTATAGCATATAGGTTTCCATGAGACTTCATAAACTTCAACAAGTTTCTCATCCTTTTCATTAAATATGTTATACCACATTTCCTTTAAAAGCTGAAATGGTTCAAAACATAGTGGTATGAAACTTTCTTGTGTCATTTGATTATTTATTTCAATGGGAACTGATAACTGCAATTGTGAAACTAAAAAATCTTGATCAATAGTTTCATTATCTTCTTTGTTGTCAATCACAATTCCTAAAGATTGCTGATTATTGATGGCATGATAGTTGTCTCTAATGAACTGAAATGAAGCAAAACAAAGAGGTAAAGAACCTTCACTTATTTCCACATTTTTTGTTTTTTCTTCCTCACTCTCATGGTTTATTGGTATTGGTTGATCACTGTCTTCAATCTGCTGAAACTGAGTTTCTTCATCCCACAAACTAGCTTCTGATTGCTCTGTAAAGTTAGCTTGAGTTTGGAGAACATAACTATCATCATAATGATCATACTTAGGCAAATAATCAAAAGAAGGAATGTCATCAATCATACACATTAGATTAGCAGATTCCTCTTCCTCATATTGATCTGTAAATTCATTTTCTGATCTATGATAATTTGAATTAAGAGGAATTTTTTCATGGCTATCAACCTTTTCTATTTCTTCATGGTGATTTTGAGTAAAAAATTCATCTTTCATAGAGATTTCTTTTGTTCTTTCATCTAGTTTTCTTACCAAAAAGCTGAGTTTTACCTCTGCAATGTGTTTCTTTTCCTCTTCCTCTGCTTTCAACTTTTCCTGTCTGATTTGGAGATTAACTTCCACATCAACTGCAATGTTCTGCATTTGTACAAGTGTTTTTGGATCTCTTTCTCTTAATCGAAATTCTATTTCTGGATCAAAGACACTTGGATAATGCAAGAGAGTTGAATCATGAGGAGGTCTAATATTTTCTGGCATTGAATAATAAACTTGGTTAAATCTGTCAGAAAATTGTTGTATTGTCTCATTTGGATGTCTTTTTAATTGATTATATTCTTCCATGATCACAAAATGATTAACTTTGATTATCCATCTATCAAGGAAAATTTTGATAAACTGCTGGAAATTTGAGATGCCAACATTAGGCAGATTTTTGAACCAACTCTTTATTCTATTTTCTTTTCAAAAATAGAATAAAGAGTTGGTTCAAAAATATATGACACCTATTGGTATAGGAGCATAACATGATCCATAAATCAAATTGGCATCTCATGTTGTTTGCAGCGTGTGCATCATAAAAACCCAAAAAAATATATATGTATGTTTCAGTTACATCCCGAGACAACATGTCTCTCAAAATATGCGTAAATAAAAGCCTAGGTGCCTAATTAGTGTGGTGCTCATGATAGCACGTCACCGCCCATACCAACCACCTGAGCAAGCAGTGGATACGACTCAGCACCCCTACGGTATGCCTCTGGTAGGCCCGAGGAAAATCATCAAAGTGAGCATAATCCGAAATCCCATGGGCAATCCCCTCCAGATTTTGTACTATCTCCTCCCCCTTGCCACCCTCACCATGAGGATTGAAATCACGAGGAGTTCATCGCGCTATCGGCGACATACCTGTAGGTCTCTCTGGGCTAGCGTCTACATACATATAATATTAACTGTCAGAACATGCATATATACCAAAAAATCATAAAAATTGAGTCTCACCTAGCTCTTCATCCCAATCCTCTCCCTCTGGGAGCGGGAGGTTTGGATCACCAGTGAAGTCTGTACCAGAGTAGGGCCAGTTCTCCACAAAAATTAGTTTTTGGTGGAGCCAATCGAAGAATTATGGCCTCCAAGACATCTACTAGCCGCCCCATGCTCTTGGAATCAGCGCAGCCCATCGGGCCATCCGTGGTTCTCTAGGTGGTGGCATCGGGAAAATGAACTCCTGGCACTGGAATATCGTTAGTCATTCTAAGAAGAACGATACCAAAATTGATCCATACCCAAACTGCTTTAGTTTTGTCTTCTTGCATTTGGTTAGTTTCCGCTTAATGTTAATAGTCGCGGCCTCTGCCCAGTTGTAGAGAGTTGGGTTCAAGCACCCTACGGAAAGAAGCAATTGTGTTTTTGTGGCTTCATGCGGTGCTTGCGATCCTGCAGCCCGCGTGATAGTGCACAACACGACTTTTAGTGCCAGATCTAGGATGGTTTGGATGTCAACCTTTCCACTCCATGTTCCTTTTCGTGCCGCTCAGCACACCCTGTCAATCACCATCCCCATGCTTTCCATGGTGGGACGGGTACCAGTCATGATAGGGACTGCACCCCTCCGCGACAATCTTGTGATAAAATAGACATCAGAAACTTCGATTTCAAGTTCTTGATCTTGAACCACGAAATTTTCTTAGTCTTCATCCCAGATACTTATAAAATACTGAAGTAATTCTAGCTGAGCCAAGAGGCACGGTGTTAGGAAGAATTTATTTAGCCCACAATCTCTGAGGGCATCCATGCATCGATCATTATCCATGGCCAGTTCATCTTCCTCACTGTGTTCCCTCTCTTTCTACTCGATCACCATTCTTTCTGCTTGGTACCTGCACACATTGTTCATATGAGCATTGTTAGTCTACTTGGGCATTGAAATTTTCAAACAATTGACTGCATTTTCCTTAAAATTATGTGGATTTTTAGTTTGTGCGGTTGGCGCGACTGTTTTGCAAACATTCGCACCAATGGGCGCGCCCTCTATGTAAAAAATGGGCGATTGGCGCGGGTTCGTGCCCGAAACCCATGCCAACCACGATGCCCTAATTTTGATAAATATTCTCCTAGGAAATCAAAATGACATGTACAGGTAATGAAATTTAGCTTAAAAGATGGGAAATGGTGTCGGCTCTTACCTGAGACTGACGGAATCAAGATCAGTTCACTAGATCACTCGCAATCGTTGCCACAAGATCGCAAAGCACAATGGGTCACTGTTGCTCCACAAAGAGGTAAAAGTGAAAAGTAAATAATTTTTACCACTTATGGCATTTTATAACTTTTTAGAGTCTTAAATTAGGTTTTAAAACATATTTGTCGATTATTTTATCATATTATTCTCGAGAAATGTGTTTTACACATGTCTCTTGTGCAACAACAGGTTTTTCACATGGTTATGACAAAGTAACGAGTTATATTTTATACTTTTTTGGACTTAGTAAAAACACGAAAAAGTCACTACTGGAGTCATCTTTCAGCCCTTTTCTGACTCTCTAAAATTGAAAATATTTCCAAGACACTTTTCATTTTGAACTCATTAAATGGCTACGAAACGATATCTACCTAGTATACGTTTACTCCTTTTTCGAGCTGGGATAGATTATTTACAAAAAAGGAATACCTTAGCCTATCACGACTAAGAGGTTCTCTTGGATGTTGTTTGCTACCTTTTTAGATCTAAGAGACTATTTATGAAAAGGGCCTTGCTGGAGTTTTCTTTTCCGCTTTCTTTTCAAAATCTCTAAACATGTAAAGATGTCGAGTTCTCCCTTTGTCAGACTCGTTAAAAACTGATGACATCAGACTCCGTCGTTATGACGTTACTCGAGTTCCTCCTTCCTAGGACTCGTAAAATGTACTAGGTTGGATTTGTCCGAAGGAGAAACTTACATCGCAAGCATATGCTATCACCCTCAAGCTTGTTTAAAAAAATAATTGGGGTACTTGCCAGAAATGGTGGGGGAAAATGGAACCAGACTTTAGTAAGCAGTATGTCACTCTTGAACATGGCACTTGTTTGCATTCGTGTCGGGTTGGGGACATCTCACTTCGTCATTTGTTTACCTCCATGGGTTTGGGTAATCTCTTTTGACCGCTCATCTGCTCTTTTCCACGTCACCATGATCTCAAATCCCTTGATGTCAAATACTGCGAAATCTAGTGTCGTTCCATCGATATGTTCAAGAGACGTTTTGCCTTTGTAATTTTCAACCTCCATCTGATTCTCTGTTGGTATTGATTCACAACTCATCATATTCCTTTGTCTTGTGTCAATGATGTGGGAAACATCATGGCCCTCCTTCCACCAGGTCGCTTCCTGTCGACTTCAGCTCATTTTCCAGGAAGTTGATCTAGAGACTCCCTTCAGGTACCTTCGAGGCTGCATGCCTTAATGGCAGGTTCTTTGCATCCAACACAAGGTTCACATCATCGACCTTCGATCGGATGATTCTACGGGTATTCGATGCCAGATCACTGTTCACATTTTGTGGATTGTACCTTTTGTACCTTGAGAACCATTGTTATTATTGGTGGTTTCTCTCGCATCTGTTAACAACTCTCATTATTGGTTGATAATCAGATGATGTTCCTGCATGTTCGAATTCAACTCATCTATTTGCATGCTCGAATTTTTACTTTGTTCAGGTCGAGATGGAGCACAAGACCCTGGGTTTTGTCTGATGAAATCCAGGCTGCGGGTTTTTTGTGGATTACTATGATTTATTACATGACTCTTCTAATTGGATGGTCGCGACCATACCTAAGTCTATTTGTTGATCCTTATTTATGGATGGTTGCGTCCATACATCGAATCTCAATTTTTATTTACTCTATTATGGATGGATGTGCCCATGCCACATATCATGTATCAGAGATATCAGTTGTATTTTTACTCTCAGGTCTTCTGACAACGGTGTTTGGGTCGAATGCGTTCTCATAAAGCATTTCACCTCTCCCTCTCTCTCAGACCTCATGCTTTAAGGGGCATCTGTTACACATCATTTTGTCACCGTCCCTGCAATCCCTCCCCCCACATATTGGAGGGTCATGCCTATGACTTGTGAGTAGTGTCATACTTTGCAAACACCTTCTTTGCATCCTTATTCATAAGGACATCATTTCTCCTGTTGGACATTTCCTCAAAAAAAGCACACAAAACCTATGTTTTGGCCTTGGTGCAAGTAGCCAGTTCACCCCTCCTGCCGATGTGGAATATTTTCACTAGAGCCCATGCCACCTGGCGCTCTATCTCAGTGCAGTGCCCACGCCAAGTTGTTTTAGTAATGTTTTTTAAAAATTATAGGCAGAAGTTTCCTTCTAACCACCTCAGGGATGAGTCACTGGAAGTGGTTAAGTTGATTAGCCACGGATCTCCCTCTTTAGGCAATGGTTTCCACCTCCCATGGAACACTCCTTGAAGATAGGCCTCCCTTCCATAATTATAGGGATCCTAACCTCTCCCTCTCCCTCTATAAAAATAGGCCTTCTCCCTTTATGAAAGCTAGCTGAACTTGGAGAAGAATACTATAGCTGAGTAATTGCTATTGAGAAGGTAGAACCAAGGAGAATTCCGTAGAGAGAGTCTCGTTCGAATTCCCGACGAGCCTTTGTGAGACGCGCTCCGCTTGAACCCTGTTGGAGGAGACTGCAACGTCGAAGCTTGGTTGTACTCTTCCTTTCATTTATTAATATACTCGACTATGGTTTTGGTTCCATCATTGTGTTATGTTGTTTATTTAATGCAATTGATTTAGTCCCTTAGACTGACTAATAGTTATGAATGTGAATTAGTATGTTGTATATTGTCGTTGTTTCCTGTGCATGTGCAGGTGTCCGAGCGTGAAAGTGAGTGGATCATGATCTTTCAAACCAGGAGTGAGAGGCAGCCAATCTTTTCGATGACAACAATAGCATCGGACCTCCGGTAAGTCATCTATTGAGTCTCTGTCCATTCGTTAACTAGGAATCAATATTATAGCTTTCTTTGTTTGTTGCTAGACCCAGCCTAGGGCTAGTGGGATCGCCTCTGTCCGTAGAGGGGATTTACCTCACCAACACCATGGCTATTTGAAAATGGAAAGGCTAGGCTAAAAAACATTGTCACACCTGGAAAAACCCATGCCAATGACAGAAAGAGAACCAAGAACACACATGCAACACCATGCATTCCATATCTAGCAAGGAAACCACACATGCAAATCGATACCGACAAAGAATCACGTTGTAGCTGCTTGATCTTGCTCTTCCTTGCTTGATCTTTGCTTCCTCTTTGCCTTCTTTTCTTTTCTTGAGCCAATGCTGAAATGCTCCAAGAAAACTCTTCCAAGAGTGTGTGTGTGAGAGAGAGAGAGAATATAGAGAGAACTCCAAAACTAAAATGACAAAAGGTACCAACTAATCCTCAGAAGCCTTTTTATCAACGAGGCATCTATTTTCCATTATTTTCCTTCATTTTCCTCCTCACATGCAACCTATGACCTTTCACCTTCCTTTTCTCCTAATTTCCATAATTTTGATAAATAAAATGCTAATTAACGCCACTTTTCCTTTCCAAAGCTAGCTTTTTCATTGCCTTTGCCAATTTCCTTAGCCATAATAAACCAAATGAACACCCGCACTAGGATGTTTTTGCCCAACATTCAGCTTGGAATAAGTGTCCCATAATCTGTGGTTATTATTTTTCCTTTATTAACTTTTATTACATGGAAATTTTCACCAAGGATGTTACACAAGGGCTTCATGCCTTTTTGTACGCAGGGTGGAAAGTTATGTGTGGTTGTCGAAGAGAAATTTCCCATTTTTAAACAAAGTTTTAGACTTTGCATCGAATGAAAACATAATATCGACATCAAAGCAAGAAAACATAAGGAAAAAAGGCAACATATGGGGATTACTCATATATTTATTGTTAATGTGGAATAGCTCAGTATAGGCATACCTAGAAAGAGAGAGTCGTAAGGGACGTTGAAGCTACAAAACACACCAAATTCCCGCTTGTGGCTCCCTAAAGTAGAGAGAAACCTTCTAGGAAGTGCATACAGAGCAGGCCAGATTCACGATAGGAACCAAATGGAAACCCTCAGAGAATTTGGAAAGGTTCAAGAGGAGGGTACATGGCTTGAGGTGGTGGTTGTAAATGCGGGTGTAATGGGTGAGTTGGAGAGTTGATTGGCCCAAAAACCAGTGCCATACCAAAATTACAATTGAACGAGTGGATACTGAAAATTATAGTCCATGCAGAGCATATGTGCAATGTAGGGATTTTTATCATCAATAACATTTAGTTTGGTTAGGAAGGTCATTTTGTATAGTTTTTAGTGTGTTGGTAAATTAATTCATGAAAATTGATGAAATTTTATGAATTGGTTATAATCCCAAGTCTTTAGAGTCCCCGCATGTCATCTCATCAGGGTCATATCAATAAAAATCTATCAAAAATTCACATGCAATGGTTCAGATTAAGTTTTAAGCCACCTATCCACTTTTTCCCGAGTCTGCAGCAAAATACATGGAAAAAATGTTGTTTTCGCTACGAACTCACCTGACAAGTCCGTAGCGAATATGCCAAACTCATAATAGAAAATATATGAACTCATGATTTTCTGCACCAGCAAGATAATGGGTGAGGTGTCAATAAGGAAAGAAAAACAGAATGATGGGATGATAATGATGATAACACATGCACCATGACTCCAAACAACTAATCACATGACCTCAGACTGACCTCTATCATGGATTAATTAAGCTACAGGTTATGGAAGAGTTGAAAAAAATAAATAGAGACTAGGCCACATTTCTGTTTCTAAGTGGTTATGAATTGGATGTGTTGACTCCTAAGAAAACACCTAAATCAAAGACCTGCCCTTCAAGTAAGAATGATGAGCCTATATCTGAAGTAGAGGGTGGAAAGGAAGGAGAAATGTAGCCAATTACAGAGCCCATGGAGGTTGAAATGGAAAATTTGCAGAAGACATATTTATCTCAGGCCACACCTTCAAGTAGTAAGCCTAAACCTAGCAAAAAGAGTCAGGGAAGAATCACTAGGTGCTAGACAGTGGAAAAAGTAAATCTTGATGATATTTTACAAGCCATAGATATAGAAGAAACTCTTGTGGTCAAAGCTATGGAGGTAAAAGGAGGTAAGAAGAAAAAGAAAGGCCTCACTGCCAAGAAACATGAATTTTCAAGTGAAGACGCAGGTTTTGTATTTAAACCAAGAAAACTTTTCACTAGATTACAACTTGCCAAAGGTATCAAGGCTGATAATAATACTGAAGAAAAAGAAAAGGGAAAACAACCTATGATAGAAGAAATCGTTAACCTATCCCCAACAAAATAAGAAATTATCAAGCAAAGGAAAGGCAAGGAGAAGGTCACTGAAAAATCTGAAGTAGAGCTTTTAAAGGAGTAGTTGAGGGAAGCTAGGGAAGAGGTCATTGAAACAAAGCTGGAGTTGGAAGAGGCTAAGCAAGAAAGAAATATGGTATAGAAGTTCAAGGAGAGATTGAATGAGTAGATTAATTATTATGATGAGGCCCTAACAAATGCAAAGAAATTTCTAAAGAGAACCCCCCCTTTACGCAGAGTGATGAAGCACACAAGGAAAAGGAACATTTGGCTACAGGGAGAGAGAAAGAAGCTCAAAGTTCAAGTGAAAGAGTTGGAGGTGCATATGGAAATGGTACAAACAAAACTCAAGAAAAAGTGTTTAAAAATGATAGTGATAAATGAACCTGTTGAATTTGAAGCCACTATTACCAAGGGTGAAGCTACTGCTACTTGAAATGGGGTAAAATACCTTTTAAAATATTTTTGCCTCATTATAGTTCATCACTTACAGAACCATTAGAAATTTTGAAGAAGAAATCAAGAATTTTCAAGTCTGATGTCTATTAGGAAAGTTTTTACCTTGTCTCAGGCTTAAACCAAGAAAAATCTACGAACTCGCTGAAGATGCTTTTTGGTTATATATATGTCAGGTTTTGTAACAAAAAAGCGAGGTAAAGGCATGTATTTAATTTTTTGTCTCACTAGACAATCTGAAACTAGCAAAGTGAGAAAATAGTTTGTAGAGATGGCCAAAGTAAAAATGCTACGAACTCTCGCTACTGACTTGCCTAAAAGTCCTCTGTTTCTGCAGCGCAGAGGAATTTTTAGATTTTTCAACTCTTAATTGTCTTTTTGGGATAGGTCAGCCACATGGAAAGGTCAAAAATCATTAGTTGAATATTTGGATGAAGACACACTCCTCAACAAAGCTGTTCAAGTTACCAGCTCATCATGGAAGCCACATCAACAAATATGACATCACCTCCTCAAAGCTAGGAAGACAATCCTCCTATCTTGGTGGGGGTGTTTATTGTCTAGTCATGGTCCTTTCCACCTCAGGCACATGATATTTTCGATTTATATCAGCAAAGCATGGGGCTTTTAAAGATTGTTAAGTGTAATAAAGAGTATTAGAGTCCTATTAGCTTTCAAAGTCCTACAAATGGAAAATGTTTGTTTTATCTCCTTGTAATCCGCTTTTGGTTAGTCTAGGTGTCATTAGAAGTATTCTAATGTCTAGCCTTGCAAGCAGACTCATTGTAAAGGTGCCTAAATTTATAAATAGGAAGATAATTGATGGAGAGAGGGTTGATGGATGTTTTTACTATAGACTACTATTGTAAATCCTTTTATCAGTAATATATAGTGGCATCATACTTTTCTTTACCTTAGATTCATTGATATTCTTATGAGTGTTTGTATTTTATATTCTGTGATTCTATCTTCAATATCCTAGTTGTTTGATTACTTAGAATTCATGGTCAACATGCTCTAACATCCTTCAAACATTTAGCCTATTGTAAATGTTATGTTTTCATCATAACATATATGCCTCAGCTTCCATGAGCGGAGTTTCATATGTCACTGAGTTTGCTTATACTGACTCCATATGCCCAATGGTAGTAATTTGTCTACATCTTTCACCTGCACAAAAATACATTTAAAGCCAATTTTAGAGTTAGCCATCTGTTGATCTTCATTTACATAATATCATCTTTATCCTTGAGAGAGCCCTCTCAGGCTGTAAAGGCTAAGTTCCAGCTAAAGTAGGTTTGAAATAGTTACTCTGAATTGACTATTGAAGCAGCCCATCAACCTCAATTTAGTGATAACAGGGATAATAAAAAAAACTAATGGAGAAGTCAAGTTAGTGGTGCAATATTGTGCATATGTTCTATTACAAAATTTGACTGATGAGATGGATCTAAGAAATGTATTAAGGCTTGCAGGGGTACAGGATTCTTTAATGACCATCACATCATCACATTCAATTAATCATGAAACTCAAAATATAAAATTTTTCAGCGAGATTCTAAGTGATACATTTAAGGTTGTGAAATTAAACCAACAATATTCATCAACACATATATTAATGCCCACGAATATCAAACTCGATTGCCAAGAAACCATATCCATGCAACAATCATTGTATATTTTTTCCATACACATCGTAACATATTATACGATAAGAGTGAAATTAAAAAATAAAAATAAAAAACATGCTTTGTCATCATACGCCATCCCATAATCCACACCATAACCATAGTTTTTTTCCACATTGCACAGACATGAGTTTTGTTCGATAGTACTAATATAAGTGCATCACAATTAATCCTAGGTTTTAGCAAATAAACTTTTCTGGAATGGAGTTCTTTCATGGCCATAGTCAAAACTTCCAAAGCTTTGGCAATTAAAGTTTTGAAATTGCATTATTAACATCAGACTTAATAAAATGTGATGCATCACATGTATATAAGTTCCGACCCAAAATATTCAAAATCCTTCCAAACTGAATATATATATATATATATATATATATATATATATAACGACCAAAAAAATGTTGAACTTTTGCTAAGAATGATGTGCATCAATCAATGTAACCCATATAGATGCAAACTGGTGGGGACACGAGGGTGACGACTTAAATTAAAATTTTAAAACTATAATCAATACACCTTCTAACAATAAATTTTATTGAATAAGAAAATTGATTCAAATCCACTCCTTTACAATGTGCTTAGCCCATACGATCATGGGTCTGGACCAAGGCCTTAACTCCACACGTTTAAACGTTAGAAACTGAGGGTTTATCCCTCATTTCATTTATTTTTCGCGAGGGTTTGTTGGAGAGGGAAAACTGGGTGAGGGTTTTGACCCTCCTTCCACCGGCAAACCTGCACAATCCTCCAAGAATATGAGGGGGGCTTATAACCCTGATATGGCTGCCTACAAACTGGTGCAACCACCAAATGTATGTGTCGACCCTTTTGGTAATTCTTGGGGTTTTTATTTTTGTTTGTTCCTTCTTAGTTCTTATTTTCTATCTTCGGAAATTTGAAAATTTTATTTATGCAACCAACATGTGTTGGCTTCTTCTCCAAGGTGGCTCAACCTCGGCAACACGAGGTAAGTTTTCCATTCTAGTTTCAATTCTTGAATTTATTCATTCCCTTGCTAATTTTCCTACGTCTTGGTCAACAAGTGATATCTTCAGTGGTTTGCATAAATTATACTTCCCTTTTGTGGTCATTCTACCTCTCTTCTGGTCCTCGTCACTTCAAGTAAGCCAGTTCCTCACACTTCTTCTCAGTTCATCTTCGCTTTCTATTTTCTGTTTGTCACTTGCTGCCTTCTAAATCTTCTGTGTGTCTGCTTGTGGTTGCAGGTGCTGGCCTGGGCTATCTCCTACTGCCTCCGTGGTCCGAAAACTCCATGGTGAAACAGGGTAGGACCCTTCTGATGTGCACCTATGTTTTGTTTTTTTAGTCGGCTAGGAATTTTGTAAACCCTCAAAGGGATTTCTAACTTGTAGTTGATGTAGAATGTAGTCTTCAATTTCTTTCCACTGTCTTCTTTGCAACTATTGTTTGGTATTGTTTGCCATATTGTGGATACACTTCGATTTTTAAGCAGGGTATAAACCCTAATGGTTATACAAATTTTTTTTGAAACCCTTACAGGTTCAGTATTCGGCACTATCTTTAATTTGCATAAGCTATTATAGTGTTGCTTTCTTGAATTTGTAAATTTAATTTACAAACTTTTGAAATAAGGCTTATTCGACTATGAATTTCGTTGGCAGACTTTTAAATGAAAAAAAATATAAATGAAAAGAATTAAAATCTGTTACCAATGTATTTTAGTTATACCTGCACTTCTTTTTTTCCATCGTATGGCTTTGTCCTGCTTGTATATTTTTGGGTCCTGCAATTTATGTTATTTGATATGGAAAGACCTTCAACACATTTCAATACTCAGTCAAATTTAAAATGCAAAGAAATACTTGTTCTTTAAAATGAGAAGTTCAATAACACTTTCTTTATTTGTTCACACACAGAATATCTTTCATAATACTCTCCTTCCCTCTACAAATGGAAAACCCTCTTTTCGTGGGGTTTGGGTAGGTTTATACCTTTCCCAAATCCCCCATGTAACTGAGAAACTCCCATTCAGTTTCCAACTGTCTATTAAAATTAATTCTTGCTCCTTAACTAATTTACCCTAAATATTTTTTTTAATTTGAAAGTTACAATAGCTGTGTTAACTTGCTTTTTACTTTTTGTAAAAAAAAACAAAAACATAAAAGAAAACTAAATAAAAGTTCAATTTCTTCCCAACAGAAAGTAGCCAGCTTTTGGCTGTGGCTCTTTAGTTGGATGCTCCTGCATCAAGCTCATGGGGTAAATTAAACTCATGGCTCATGTCCATGAGCTCTTCAATAGAGTACCCGACGCTTTGAATCTGTGCAGCGTCCAACCAAGAACAGTCCTCAATAGGATGGTTCTTCCACTTTACCAGATACTGCAAGTATTCCTTTTTGCGCGTCTTCCTGGCTACCTGTGTGTCCAAAACCTTCTCAATCTCCAAACGTTGTGCCAAAGGCATCCACTTAATCCAAGGTTCTTCATCATCTTGGGTATCCCATGTTCATCTTTCCGAACTATCTTCCACATCATCAACAACGTATGGGTATAGATATGCCACATTAAAAATGGGCGAGATTCCTACACCCGAAGGTAACTACAACTCATAAGCATTTGCAGAAAACTTTCGAAGGATTCTGCAAGGCCCAATTTTTTTCATCTTCAATTTATTGCACTCCCCTTTAGGAAACCTCTCTTTGCATAAGTGCGCTAGTAACAATTCTCCTACCTCGAATTGTACCTCCCGTCTTTTCAGATCTGATTTATGTTTGTATTTTTGGCTGATGTCTTGTAGTTTCAGTTTTGATGCAGATCGTTGATTGCATTTGCAAAATATTCCCCATCAGCACTCCTGTGCTCCAACTGTCCCAAATCTCGCGATTCAAATATTCGGTGTGGGTGCATTCCATATAGGATTTGCAAAGGACTTTTGTTCGTGCTTCTGTTGGGCAAGTCATTGTAGGAAAACTTCACCTATGCAAGTACACGATCCCACTACCTAGAATTTTCACCAACCAGGCTCCTTAATGGATTTCCCAGACTCCTGTTTACAAATTCAGTTTTTCCATCGGACTATGGGTGATAATTCGAACTGAAGTTTAGTTTTGTGTCTAACTTCTTCCACAATGTTTGCCAGAAACGGCCTGTGAACTTCACATCCCTGTTTGAGATGATTGATTTCGGCAAGCCATGTAATCTGACTATCTCTGAAAATAACAAGTGTTCTACATGCATGGCATCACTTGCCTTTCTACATGGGATGAAATGAACCATATTGGTGAAATGATCCACCACCACCATGATGGAATCGTAACCTCATTGTGTCCTAGGCAAACCTAAGACAAATTCTAGACTGATTGACTCCCAAGGTCTGCTTGGAATGGGTAAATGTGTATACAACCATACATTCTGGCTGCGTCCCTTTGCATGTTGACAAATCTTTCACCTGGTGACAAACCTTTGCACATCTCTTCTCATTCTCGGCCAAAAATATAAGTGGATCAGCTGATCCAAAGTCTTATCTATGCCAAAGTGTCTGATCAAACCTCCATTGTGCTTCTCTTGAATCAGGTTCTACCGCATGGAACACTCCGGAACACACAACTGTCCTCCCTTGAACAACAATCCCTCCTGCATGTTATAGTCCAACCATGGGCTATTATCTCTCAACAAAGGATTTTGGCAAGCTTCATAAGCTTCCTTAAATTCTGCATCCATCTCGTACAAGTCCTTAAGATGCTAAAATCCCAACACTTGTACTGTGCTTTCCTGCAGTAATAAACTTCTCCTGCTTAATGCATCTGCCACCTTGTTGGCATGATCGCTAATGTGCCTTAAAAAAAATGTAAAGCTCTGTAAGTACTCCACCCATTTCGCATGCTTATGGTTCAACTTGTGCTGCTACATAATATATTGCAGTGCAGAATTGTCTGAAAACAAGACAAATTCATTAGCCAGCAAATATTGTCTCCAATGCTTCAATGTTTGGACGACTGAATAAAAATCCTTGTCATATGATGTATACTTTTTCCTACTCTCATATAAATTCTCGCTGAAGTATGCTACTAGATTATCTTCTTGGCTGAGAACTACACCAATGGCTGTCCCATTGGCATCACAACGAACTTGGAAAAGTTTGTTGAAGTCTGGTAGTTTTAGGACTGGTTTTTTAGTGATCTTCTTCTTCAAAAGCTGAAAACTCCTTTCAGCCAATTCTGTCCAATGAAAAGGTTGATTTTCCTTCTTGATATTATCTACCATAGATGCACAAATACCATTGAATTTCTTAATAAACTTTCGATAAAAACTTGCTAGTCCATGAAAACTCTATACCTCAAACAGGCTTTTGGGAGATGGTCAGCTTACTGTGGCTGCAATCTTCTCTGGGTCCATCTTCAATTCATTCTCAAATATTAAAAATCCTAAATAAATCAACTCTTTCTTAAAAAAAGAACATTTTTTAAGGTTTATCAACAATTTATTTTGCTACAATTTTTCCAGCACATGCCTGACATGCCGAAAATGTTCCTCCTTGGTCTTGTTGAAAATGAGTATATCATCCAGATATACAATCATGAATTTTCCAATGAATTATTTCAACATCTCATTCATCAAACACATGAACGTGCTGGGTACACTACTCAGTCCGAATGGCATGACCAACCATTCATAAAAGCCTTCATTGGTCTTGAATGTCATCTTCCACTCGTCACCTTCTCTAATCTGGATCTGGTGATAGCCATTTTTCAGATCTATTTTTGAAAAGTAAGCTACTCCACTCAGACAATCCATCATATCGTCCACCTGAGGTAAAGGAAACCTATACCTGATGGTGATCTTATTTATCGCCGTAGAATCGGTGCACATCTGCTATTCACCTTCTTTATTGGGAGCTAAAACAGTCGAAACAACAAAAGGGCTCAAACTCTCCTGAATCAACCTTTGTCCAACAACTCTTGTACTTGTTTTCTGATCTCATCATTGTCCTTTGGACTCATCTGGTAAGCATATTTGTTCGAAAAACTAGCTCCCGGTATGAAATCAATATGGTGACTAATACTCCGCTTTGGTGGCAACTTATCTGGTAGGTCATCTACCACTATGTCACTGAATTCCTGTAACATGTCATGTATCTCCACAGGAAAATCGGTAATTTCAGTATGCAGTAATACTACCCTTGATCTTCGCACAACTGCATAGTTTACTTCATTTTTCTCACTTTGTCGCAGAAAATCCTTTCTGCCTATTAGCAATGCTTTTGTTCTGCTAGTTTTTGCAACATTTTCCTCCTTCATGGGAACACGCATGTGCTTTATCCCATCCTTCACAAACTTGTAACAATTCTTCTCCTCGTTATGGACAACTTTCCTGTCATATTTCCATGGTCTTCCTAGCATAATATGGCACACATCCATAGGCATAACATCGCAAGTCACCCAGTCCTAGTACTTTCCAATATGAAACTCCACCTCACACTGCTCATCAACTAGCAGTTGGTTCCCCTTTTGCAGCCAAGACACCTTGTATGGAGTCGGGTGTTTCAGCTTCTTCAAGCCCAATTTTTCTACCATCTTAGTGGCTACCAGGTTATCAGTACTCTCGATGTCTATAATTAGTTTGCACCATTTCCGATGTGACCTGCATACTGTCCAGAACAATGCTTTCTGCTATGTTATGTCAGTAACTTATTTGGCTGGTTTAAGTAAAACCTTGTTCAACAAGAAGGCCTCACTTGTTTCAGGCACATTCTCCAACTCTTGTGGCGGTGCCTCTGCTACGTCTGGTTGAGCAACATATGCTCCCCGTTGTCCAGCCTACTCACCTTCAGGACATTCAAAAGACCCGTGCCCCCACTTGTGACACTTGTAACACTGGTAGGCATTTCCTCTACCTCTTCCATTACCTCTTCCTCGCTGGTATGGCCTTTCACCTCTGGTGCTACCTTCTCTCTCATTTTGTCCTGAATTCTTTGAACTGCTTCCTTCTTCACTACTACTGGTAGTTTTACCTCTACCAGAACCACATCCTCTCTTTGCATTCTTCTTCTTGGTAATCTTTTCTTCCGCCTTCAAAGCACATTGATATGCCTCCTCTATAGTTTTAGGGGAAAGAATACTGATCTCATCTAAGATTTCCATCTACAGACCATTCACAAATCTTGATTTTTTCTTAGGGGTATCTTCAACATTCCCAACCCTCAAGTTCACTTTATAGAATTCTTATGTGTACTCCTTTACATTCATCATTCTCTGTCTCAAATTTTGTACTTGCCTATAAAGGGAAATTTGGTAATCTTTACGTAGGAACTTGCTTTTCATCTTTGCAATCATCCTGTCCCATCTCTTGATAAAAGGCTTGTTCAGTCTCCTCCTTTCTGCTTGCACACTGTCCCACCACAGTGCTGTGTGTCCGTTCAACTTGGTGACAGAAAACCTGATTTTCCTTTCCTCACTAACTTTCTCATACTTGAAGTATTTATATAACTCACTTATCTAGTCCAACAATGCTTCTGTGGACAAACTACCATCATAATTAGAGATTTCTGGACTTGACTTGCTGCTAGCCATCAAAAATGATTTTAGAAATTTTATTTCTAGTGTCTTGTCCTCTGACCCATCTGTCAGTGCCATTGTTTCACCTTCATTGTCATCCCCACCTTCAGGATCCCTACGCCTTCCTTCCACTACTGCCAAAAGTGCTGACAACATTCTAATTTCTTCACATAGTCCTTCATCTATTGCTCCCCTTGCAGCTCTTCTCTGACCTCTTCTTCCTACTTCCATCTCCACTTAGGAAGAAAGAATCGCTCTAATACCACAATTGGTGGAGACACGAGAGTGATGACTTAAATTGAAATTTTAAAACTATAATCAATACACCTTCTAACAAGAGATTTTATTGAATAAGAAAATAGATTTGAATCTGCTCCTTTACAATGTTCTTAGCCCATACGATCATGGGTCCAAAATAGGGGGTTAACTCCACACGTTTAAACATCAGAAACTTAGGGTTTATCCCTTATTTCATTTCTTTGTCGTGAGGGCTTGTTGGAGAGGGAAAACTAGGCAAGGGTTTTGACCCTGCCGCCACCTGCAAACCTGCACAATCCTCTAATAATACGAGGGGCACTTATAACCCTGCTATGGCCACCTGTAAACTGGTACAACCATCAACTGTATGTGTCGACCCTTTTGGTAATTGCCGGGATTTTTATTTTTGCTTGTTCCTTCTCAATTATTGTTTGCTATCTTTGGAAATTTGAAACTGTTTTTTATGCAACCAACAGGTGTTGGCTTCTTCTCCACGGCGGCTCAACCTCAACAACACGAGGTAAGTTTTCTGTTCTAGTTTCAGTTCTTGAATTTCTTCGTTCCCTTGCTAATCTGCCTGCGCCTTGGTCAACTGATGATATCTTCGGTGGTTTGCAGAAATGGTACTTATCTTTTGTGGTTATTCTTCCTCTCTGCTGGGCCTCGTCACTTCAGGTAAGCTGGTACCTCACACTGCTTCTTAGTTCATCTTCGCTTTCTCTTTTCTGTTTCTCACTTGGTGCCTTCTAAATCTTCTGTGTGTTTGCTTGTGGTTGCAGGTGCTGGCCTGGGCTGTCTTCTGCAGCCGCTGTGGTCCGGAAACTCCCTGGTGAAAAAGGGTAGGACCCTTCTGATGTGCAGCTGTGTTTTGTTTTTTTAGTCGGCTAGGAATTCCATAAACCCTCAAATGGATTTCGAACTTGTAGTTTTTGTAGAATGTAGTCTTTAGTTTCTTTCCACCGCCTTCTTTGCAATGATTGTTTGGTATCATTTGTCGTATTTTGGATACACTTCGATTTTTAAGCAGGGTATAAACCCTAATGGTTATACAAATTTGTTTTGAAACCCTTATAGGTTCAGTCTTCGACACTATCTTTAATTTGCAAAATCTATTACAATATTGCTTGCTTGAATTTTTAAATTTAATTTACAGACTCTTGAAATAAGGCTTATTCGTCTATGAATTTCGTTAGCAGACTTTTAAAATAAAAAAATATATAAATGAACAGAATTAAAATCTGTTACCAATGTATTTTAGTTATACCTGCACTTCTTTGTTTCCAGCGTATGGCTTTGTCCTGCTTGTATATTTTTGGGTCCTGCAATTTCTGTTATTTGATATGGAAATACCTTCGACACATTTCAATACTCAATCAAATTTAAAATGCAGAGAAATAATTGTTATTTAAAATGAGAAGTTCAATAACAATTTCTTTAGTTGTTCACACACAGATTCTCTTTCATAATACTCTCCTTCCCTCTACGAATGGCAGACCCTCTTTTGGTGGGGTTTGGGTGCGTTTATACCTTTCCTAAATCCCCCATGTAACTGAGAAACTCCCATTCAGTTTCCAATTGTCTATTAAAATCAATTCTTGCTCCTTAACTAATTTACCCTAACTATTTTTTTAATTTGAAAGTTACAATAGTTGTGTTAACTTGCTTTTGACTTTTTGTAAAACAAAAAAAAAACATAAAAGAAAACTAATAAAAGTTCAATTTCTGCCCAGCAAAAAGTAGCCAGCTTCTGGTCGTGGCTCTTCAGTTGGATGCTCCTTCATCAGAAACTTTTGACCATAACCAATGTAAAGAAAAAATTGCACTTTGAGTCTCTTATTTAAATATTTCCAACATATATGTGTTTTCTTTTAAAGCACTAGTGCATAGGCCTAAAAGTGATTCATTCTATCAATCAAAAGAACACATGTCTGACATTATCAAACAAATAATTTATGTTCTGGAGATTAATTTGACTTCAAACGTAGTACCTTTGTGGCCATAATTTTCTTATGGGGGGTCCCACCTATTGGGTATTTTATTCGCAATAGGATATAACAAACGATATTAATCATAGGAGAGCTTAATTTTTTAATACACAATCATGTGCGGGTTTAGTTAGTGTTGGCCATCGTCAATAGAACCATTGGACATTGCAACATCTTTAAGACTTTTATTAGATAATATATAGTTTCAACATGGGTACTGCTATCATGATATGATTTTTTTGTCAGATGATTTAAATGTTCATTCATATTACTTTCTTAAATTATTATTATTTATATATTTTTTGTTGGACACATGATCTTATGTGATTTTTTTGTCATTGTAAATAATGATAAATATTAGGAATATGAAAAAATAAATGAACCTCTTGGGAGTTGAAACCAAGTCACTCATCAATTGTATTAAATAAGGTTCTAAGCTTAATGAAAGGAATCCAATTCTAGAGTTATCTTTGACATTTTTCATAGAGCTTATTAAATCCATGATTCTTTGTTTTTTTGTGGTTTTCGAGACCCTGTAACGAGCAATATTCCTCATTAAACATTAATCTTTTGGTATTATTCTTCAAAATTATTTCCATCTCCTCACTTACTTCAAAATTATTTGGATTATCCACAATATCGAAAAACAGTGGTCGATGTTTCGAATCTGAACGAGGATCTTGTCCTGAAGATGGATCCCCATTGGGATTGGAAACTTTGACCATTGTTTTTCGATATTGTGGATAATCTGGAGAATTTTTCAATGAATGAAAACCACAGAAACCTAAAAACCATAATCTCCTCACTTACTGAACCAATTCTGCAACCGAGAAACCCTACTCCATGATAGTGTTGGACATCCACAAAGAGAGCTTGATTCTGAAATTTTTTCCTAAAATCAAAGGATTTAATGGAGTTATTTGATTGAAGTTGGTCATGCCAATTGAAATGATTAGATTAAAGGTCACTTTCACCCATACTCGTGATTGTATATAGAACCACTCATATGTCAATGTGCCCAAATTTATGAGAAAGGAAAGTGTGACATTAACTCTTATTCATCTTTATTATTTGGAAAATTCTTGCAGCAATAATTTTGACCAAAGATAAAATCCTTGAGATTTGATGTTGGCACTCAAGATTTCAAATAGTCCCTCCACAGTTAATAAGCCCCAAGGGCCTGAGTTTTCTTTTCTAGTTCCATTAGAAAACCATTTAGAGGTGCCTCCACACAAGACTGTCAAAACCTATTGATAGTTTATTTAAATGGGAATTTAGTATACCAACCTATTTTTTGTTCCTGGTTTCACCTACTTCAGAATTGTGCAATATAATCTTCCTTGTGTCTTATCAATAACTATCCTTGTGTCGCATTAGTAATATTTTATATGAGTGCAACCAACCTTTTGTTTATGAGTGTGGACTTGAATAATAAATTAATTTTGTAGAGTCAAGTACTAGCTTTGGTTCATCCCTTAAGGAAGAATACCACTCTCTATTTGTGTCGCATATTCTTATTAGTTTCTTGGGTGAACTAATTTTAAGAGTATTTTGCAGTGTTTTTTCTTATAAATATGCATTCTCTCATCTCCATTGTTGGCGTGGTGCTAAGTAGAAATATTGAGAGTGGTATAGAAAGATCAAACATACTCTCATCTCTATTTATTTCTAGGATGGAATCTATGAAGAAGAGGATAACAATGGACCTAAGAAGCATACATCAAGTAAGGAGCTAGCCATATTGAATAATAAAGACAATAAATCCTATGACTTGATTATTTCATTAGTCACTGAAGTAATTTGTCATATTATTTTCATTGCAGATTCTTGTGATAATTTGCAAAAGTTAAAAGACTTGAATCCCTCATTCTCATAATTGGAGCTTATGCAACTATTGGTTAGATTCTCCAGCCTAGAGTTGAAGGATGATGACCCCATGGCCTTAGCTTTTGAGATCAAAGATATCATACATGACATAGATGCCACTAGAATGAAGTCATATCTTCCTCTCATAGCCTTCATCAAGGTCCTCTAGCCTACATACACTCACTATCTTGAATCCCTACAAGCTAGTGACCAATTTAAGTCTATTACATTTGACTTTTTGGTGGAGAAAGTTGCAGAAAATGAGAAAACCTTTGGAATGAGGAAGACAACAGATCAATTCCATGAAGAAACAATGTGCCTTACTAAGAAATGGAAGAATCAATCACATGATTCTTCTAGAGGAGAAAGAAGTAAAAGAGGACATCGAAGAAAGCACTTCAGACGAAAGTGGGGTAGACATCATCAAGGACAGATACCTGACCTTCATTGTTTTCATTGAAATAGAAATGGACATGATGTATGAACATGTCGAATTCCATAGGAGAAGATCAAAGACAAACAAGATAAAAAATAATACAAAGGTAAAACACCATGTCCAACAAAATAAGGTGCCTAAATATACTCATTACATTGTTACCCGTTGCAATATTGGAGTAATTGAAGGTTTATCTCACACTTCATTTTCTTCTTGGAGAGATGTGTGCTTTCTTAACATAGGTGAAACATGCCACGTGAAATTTCAAAGATACTTATTTGAAGAATTCACTGACAATGTAGATAACATGGTGTATTTTGCATATAAACCAAGTCTCAAACATTTAGGACTTGGCACCATCATGCTTCAACTATATGGACTTTCTAATTTTATTTTGCATGATGTACTCTATCTTTTAGATTTGCAAAGTATTTTTTCGTCCCTTGTGCACATTCAATAGCAAGGTCATTGTATCCATATATTTGATGGAAAAGTGAAAATAAGGAATAATTCAAAATACATTGTTGCCATGCCTAGAGTAGAGGATGAAATACAACTAAAATTGAAAAGGACATAATAATGCTCACGCACATAATTTTTCATACCTCTCTCATCACGATGAAGGTACATGTCCATCTATTATTTTATGGCATTCTATATTTGGACATTTCAATTATAACAATCTTCATTTATTGAAAATGAATGGTGTTCTAGTTTTCATTTTATTCTTAGCGAACTAAAGCAATGTGATGCTTATATCATTGGAAATAAAAACAAACAACCCTTCAATGATTCCCCCTCCAAAACATCTAGAAAACTTGGATTGGTACATTATGATTTTTGTGGCCTTATGCATTGTCTATATTCTAATGGTAATAAATATATTATGACTTTTATTGATGATTACACTAGGATGTGTTGGGTGTACTTGTTGAAAGACAAATGTCAAGATTTCAATTTTTTTTATAAATTTTCATGCATGGATTCAAAATGAAGCACAATCACATATTGGTTGTCTTATTACTAATAATAAAAGATAATATACATTTAATGAATTTGAAAACCATGTTTTCCAACATGGGATTCAACATCAAACCACTGTATAATACAATCCTGAACAAAATGATTTCGTTGATTGAAAGAAAAGGAATATCTTGGATATGTTTTTCCCATGATGTTTTTAAAAAGTTTAAAGTTGATGTTTTGGGATGATGCATGTGTACATCTCATTCTCTTACGAATAATATCGCTTATGAAATGTGGTATCTCCACACTCATTCAGTGAGGCATCTATGGTTCTTTAGTTCCACCTATTATGCCTTAATTCATAAGGAGCAAAGAAACAAACTTGATTCCAAGGAGTTCAAAGTGTATCTTCTTGAGGTATTCAAATACCAAAAAGGCATATCATCTTTATAATGAGGTAAATAAGAAGTTTATTATTTTCAGAGATGTAAAGTTTTATTGAATCTTCCAAGATTGACAAGACTATTGAGTGGGAGTTTGACCATTTGAATAAATCCATTCATGTAAATAAATATCATTAATGTGGTGATGAGATTCAAGATCTTGAAGGTGGGTTCCCTATTTTGGATCAATCTTTGAAATCTCCTTTTGAAACACCATATCCCCCTTATAAAGTATTTATTGATTCATCGCATTAGGAAGATCCTTTGAATGTTGTGATTTAGAGGATTGAAAGGCTGAATTTTGATCAACACCATGTTAATGAGTGACGCAACCTGGAACATCTCCAAAAGGTCCACCAAAATGGCTCATCAAAGCACTTGAAAGTGTTCATCCTTATGAGGTTGAAAGCATGGGAGCTATAGGTTCCACCATACTTGATGGAGGTGATATGGATAATTCTAATTTAGGTGATATAGATGACATGGATGTTCCATATGACCATGAACTGAATTTATCTACTAATTTTGAACTAGAATCATTTAAAGAAGTTGTTACTCATGATGAGTGGAAAGAAGCAATGCAGAAGGAGTGTGATGCTCTCATCAAGAATGGGACATGGAAGTTGGTGGACTCTCCATTTAAAGCCAAACCAATTGGCTACACATGGGTCTACAAGAATAAGTAAAAAATCAAATGGCCAATGATAATGAGGGAATTTTTGCTTCATTTCCAATAAGTAGAAGTTAATAAGTCACGACCATGATTTTACGAGGGGTGATAAAGAGTAGATCTTGAAGTACAAATCCAATCATGTCCCCTTTATCTTGAGATAAATTTCCTTTATTTATCCTTTAAGTGACCTTGAAGCAAAGAAAAAGGGGAAGCGATAGAAAAAAGGGGGCAAAGTGACTCTCTGACACGTGATTTGTGAAATTAATGTTTATTAATGACATGAAGTGTGGGTGAGTAGATTGTCTGGAGATTCATGTTGTGTGGGAGATGAGTATGTGCATGAGTATTATTTCCAAAGACATGATGTTTGGAGAGGGGATATGTGTAGTTTATTCGCACATTGGAAAATTAATTAAGTGTGGATATGAAGAAGAGAGTGCAGAGAAATCTTATGTAGAAATTTGTAAATGAAAATTTTCTCCACATAAGCCTAGATTTTTTTTTATCTCAACAAGATGTCAATCCTTCTACCCAACCATATATTTCGTTGCTCCTAATCTCATAGCAACAAGTCACATGTTTGGGAAAATTATAGACTTATAATTTGACAAACATAAATCATCAACCAAGGGTAGGTAAGCTTATGAGATTTTGTGAAAAATATATGCAAGCTAATACTTCAAGTCTTTTTCTAAAAAAAACCATACACACATTGCTTCAATATCTCTTTTCCTCATCAACACTTAGCAGAAAATTCTATGGAGCGGATTTAATCATCCCTCTACAACACTTAAAATTGTTGATGCTGATCAAAAAAAGATAAGGGATCAATCAAATAGCAATTAAACCAATTTAACATTTCACAATATAAATCAACGTTTGATCAAATGATTCCAAACATATTCATCAAATAAGCTTCACTATTTAACCATCATACATGTGTTGCTACAAATTAACAAAGAGAAACAACAGTTGTGAAATGATTCTATCAATTCATGAGAAATATCAAAAGAAACACAAATTTGCAACTATTGGAGGTGTGACTAAAGGGATCCCTCCCTTACTCACAACCTCTTTTAATGATAAAGGAGCTTAGACAGGGAGATTAGCATAACATGCAACTTTATATTAATCTAGAAAAATACTACAATTGTGCAGAAGTCTGGTACATCTGACCTCCTTTGCAAATAAAACATAAAAGTATTTATACAAGTGCAGAGGCATAAAATTTCCCAAATTAGGAAAACTAACATACTGGAATTTTTTGCTAACAATAACTGGAAAAGAAAATAAAAATTGCTATGTTGAGTTTGATCCATGACTGAAATCACGGATCAAACTGATTTTGTTGGTTGCTGGAGCTATTTCCCAATACGGCCATCGATCAAAGGACTGAAGATTTGGGCAGTTTTGGTGGCATTTTCGAGGCAACCAATAGGACATCATCCATGTAGCCAGATTTCATAACAAAACCCATTTTCCTGTTCTTCTTAAGGCTGAATATAACATACTCAACCGTCGAGATCGTTGCAAGAAATCCATGTCTACAGGAAATCGCGGAATGTCTACAGGAAATCAACGAATCACGGGTTGTCTACAGGAAATTGTGGAACTTCTTCAGAAGATAATTAGTTTGCATAATATTCAATCAATCAACCTTGAAATTGTAGATAATTCGATTAGGTAACACAAAGCTTCAAAAATAATCAAGAAAAAAGTGAAATGATACTTTTTATAATAATTTGCATACCTTAAAGCTCACAACATCCTTTTGGTCAAAACACATGTAATATGGAAAAAAGAGAGTTATTAAGGATCAAAAGATTTCAAAAAGGGGGAAGCAATGCCTTAGAAATGTTATAAAAAATGAGAAAAATTGGGACTCAACATCTCCCCCACACCTAGCTTCTTGCATGTCCCCTATGCAAGCAAAAATGTTGCAACTTCCGAAGGAAAATCCACTCTTTTCCCTATGTTGTAGCTACTGCAACCAAGTGATCCAATTGCGCCCTGCTGGACTCATCTTCCCGAACCCTACTTTGATATTCTTCATTCCTCTTATGCAAGTGGTCAATCTGAGTCTATTTCTTCTTCATGATTCAACATGCCTTCTGATGCTTCCCTTTCCACTCATCCAATTCCTTCTGCAGGTATAGGTTGTTCTCCTTTAGAGTTTCTTTTTCCTTCCAAAGAACCCATTCAGACACAGTGGGCTCAGTGATAATTTCCTCCATCTCCTTTCGGGACTACTTTTTCTTAGAAGTTCCCTCCTCCCCATGTTGGCCTTGAGAGGACTGAGGCAGACTTGGTTCCTACTGCTCTTGGCAATCTTCAACTGTCTTATCCCCACTTTCCTGCAGCTGTGGGTCTTGGAAAGACGCGACCTCCCACTCTTCTTTGTCAATGAATATAGATAACTTAATATTCCCTTTCTCCTTAGACAAGTCTCGGGGCTTCTTATCCTTTTTATCAACTTTAATTTGTTATACCCCTTCCTCTGCAGTCTCCTTTATTGCCAGCTTCGCAGCCTGGCTTCTCATAAAGTGTTTAGTAGGGGTAGAAGTACCCTTCGATAGATTAGGCTTCTTCCCTACAGTTTCCCCAATGACCACCACCTCCTCATCTTTCTTAACCTCTTCTGTCAGCTAACTACGGGTCCACGGTTTCTTTCTCGACTTCTCTGCAGATTCTTCCTCTTTGGTTTCTGGTGAATCAGGCTCCTTCTCATCATCCACGAAGTAATTTTATACCAAGAATTCTTCCCATGTTTTGTTCTATTTATTCAAAACCATTGTCATGATAATTTTTACAAGACCATGATGATATAGGTTCTCCTCTATATATGTTGCCTTTTCCTTGGTAGAAGTAGACATCTTCAACAAGGACATTCTAAGACAATATGGTAAATTGAAGGGCTTTTCTCAGAAATGGCCAAGGAGACGAATATGAAATAGAAAATCTAACCCAAAATGACCTTCATAGGTGATATACTTCTGCAGGAAAAATAAGAGATGCTGATACTTACTTCTAAGGTAATATTGTAGAATTCCCTTGCTCCAATCCATACTTGCATGCTCTTTTCTGAGGAAGGGTGCACAAATATCCTTGTTGAACCATTGGCTTTTAGACCAGTGCTCCCTTTCCTGTGGAATTCCACAAGCTTGGCCTACTAGCTACTCTATCAATCTGAACTTAACATTACCCACCTGCACCCTGTCGTCATTTAAATTTAGGGAAAAAGACTTCATCACCTCTGAGTTATGCCCGCTAAACTTTAGGAATAGAGGCAACCATCTTTCCTTATCCAACCTTGATTTACTTTGTGGGTCAACATCCATTAATGCAGGACCCTGAGGTTGGAACCTGACAGTAAACCACATTTTCGACATAGCTAGGAGCGGGAGAGAGCATATTTTGATTCAGTTCACAGATATGCTTATAAGATGAAGCAGAATAGTTCAAAACCCGATAAAAACAAGGATAACTTAAATTAATAAATGTTCGGGGTAGTGAGGCAACTTCGAATGACGCTGGACATGATCATGATTGTCATCATGATTCGTCCTGCAGGATAAATGTTGGGAAGATAACCAAAGTACATGTCAAAATAATAGTCGGGAATAGGAACTCATGTTATGACACAAACGACTCATAGTTTCCTTATTCCGCAAGGATGACCATGACTCATAATTATGCAAATTCAAAAAAATTGTATCATTACCTTTTTACCTTAAGTATTCTGATGCCAACCGTACTTGCTCGATATTACCTTACAATGGTCAAGTACCTGTGTAACGACTGCACTTGCCTTGGAATAATAAACCACCTTGAAACCATATCATATGAAAAATTGTATAGTTACATTGCCTCAACTAATGATGAATATGATCAGTACTTTCCAGATCCTTTAATTTAATGTTCTGCCTAAAATTCGTTTTTCAGGAAATAAGTGATGTTTTTGCAGGAAATGCAACTGCTAACTTTTCTGTAGGAAAACGTATTCTCCCCTTTTTGTACAGTTCACTACACATGAATATAGGTGTTGAGGTTGAATGTGCAATGATCTCGTTGGATTACCAACCATTAAGGTCAATTTTTAACCAACACAAGGTCGATCACCATTAATGAGAGTGAGGACCAAGGTACATCTGATGCATCCTATTAGGTGTGAATGTATGAGCTGTTGTCGAACCCCCTATAGGATCCAATAGTCAAAGAGCCATTATGAATCCCCATTGTTGCTGACAATATAGACCGTAATTAAGGTATACAAGCTTCAAGGCATCAAAATTATCTAATATTGAACCCAGATAATTTGTTGATGTTGATGGGCCAAGATTGTTGGAAGGAGGGCCTTAAGAGATCCTGAATCAGTCCAAAATGAGTAAAGAAAAAATTAAATGAAATGCATAATTTATTTAGAGGATCCCAAAGGATCTACAGACCTGTGATTTTAACGAGCCCAGGGTTGTTCATGCTCACCATATTTCAATTTTAGAGAGTCTGAAACACTGAAAAAGAAGACTCCAAGGAGGCTCATTTTCCATAATTAGTCCATTGGGGCCATAAAAAGGAATAAAATTGTACCCAGTAGACATTCCTCTCATGGTTTACTAAGCACAAGAAGGAACAAAGTGAGCTCATTTTATTATGGCAGAAAATCAGGAAGAGGTAGTGAAAGGAATAACTCCCTCTCCCACCATTTGCAACTCCTTCTTCTTCACAATCTCTTCCAAAAATTCCTCCTTAGATTGGGGTTTTTGATATAGCTTGAGTTTGTGCCCATTCATTAAGAATTTAATGTTTCCATCATCAATTGTTTTAACTCGAACATATCCATTATCAAAAACTTTCTCAATTTCATAGGGGCCAAGCCAATGTGTGTTAAATTTCCCTTTATAATTCTTAAATTTTGAATCAAACAGCAATGCCCAGTCTCCCTCTTTGAACTGATTTTTCTTAATGTGTCTGTCGTGCCATTTAGCCCGTTGTTGTTGGATTAGATTAGTATGCTAAAAATCATCCTGCCTAATCTCATCCAACTAATTAAGCTGCAAGATTCTCTGTTGTTGTGCCTCATTAAGGTTTATGCCCAAATCTGATGCCATCTTAAAAGTTATGATCTGAAATTCAATTGACAATAAAAAAAAAATCCATACATAAGTTCATATGGAGAGAAGCCCATGGTGTTTCTCCATGTGATCCTGTAGGCCCAAAATGCCTTGGGAAGTCGATAAAACCAATCCTTCTTATGTAATTGCACTGCCTTTGTTAGGATTGTTTCCAACACCTTATTTGTTGATTCGACCTATCCATTGGCCTGTGGATGGTAAGGGGTGGACTTCCGATGAGTAATCTGATATTTCTGTACAATTCCCTACATAATATTTGACACAAACTGAGTACCCTGATCAATAACTATTTCCCTTGGTACCCCAAATATTACAAAAATATCAGAAAAAATAAATAAATAAATAAATAAATAAATAAAAAAATAAAAATAAATAAATAAATAAATAAATAAATAAATAAATATATATATATATATATATATATATATATATATATATATATATATATATATATATATATATATATATATATATATATATATATATATATATATATATTCTACCACTGATTTCTTCATTTCTCTAGGTAGTGCTCTTGCTTCCACCCACTTCGTAACATAATCAATACAAACCAAAATATACTTCTTATCTTTGGACATAGGATTAATGGGAGCTACAAAATCAAGAGCACACCTCTCAAATGGTTTTATGAGAACTTGTGGATTCAAAGGCATTTCATCTACTTGAACATGTCGCCCTATTCTCTGGCAGCTATCACATTTATGAACATACTCCTTTGCAGCTTTGAAAAGACTTGGCCAATAGTATCCTGGGCGGAGGATCTTATAGGTTGTCCGCTTATCTGCAGAATTTCCTCCACAGGGTTCATCATGACAAGCTCTCAAGATATCATATATCTCATCCTCTCTGACACACCTACGAATAATCCAATCAGGTCTGGTGAAAAAGAGGTCTTCTTTTATCTAAGAGTAATCATCACTTTTTCTAATAATTCTCTTTTTCTGACTAGATGAGAAGTAGGGTGGTAACTTTCTTGTAGCAAGGTAATTGGCCATGTCTGAAAACCAAGGTGTTTTGACATAAATAAAAAAACAAATTATCATCTGGAAAGCTATCATTAACAGGAATATCCTCACTTGCATGGTTGAGCCTAGATAGGAAATCAACTACATGATTTTATTTTCCCGACCTGTCCAATATTGTGATGTCAAATTACTATAGCAGCAAAAGCCACCTAGTAATCCTGCCATTAGTGACTGGTTTGTTCATGAGATATTGAATAGCAGAATGATCAGTATGTACAAAAACTTTGTAACTAGTGATGTAATGTCTAAACTTATTAATAACATAAATTACAGCAAGGAACTCTTTCTCAGTTACAGTGTAATTCAGTTCTGTAGGAGTTAAATTTTTACTAACAAAATAGATAGCATGTATTACAAGATTTTACTTTTAGCCCAATACCGCTCCTATAGTTGAATCAAAGGCATCAATGGAAATATGAAAGGGAAATTTCCAATCTGGACCTCTCAAGACAGGTGTTGAAGAAATATTTTCCTTGAATGTATCAAATGCAGCTTGACACTCATCACTCCAATGAAATTCATATTCTTTAGTCAATAATTTAAACAATGGAGAGGCTACCTTTGTAAAATTCTCAACAAACCTTCTGTAGTAGTCTGCATGTCCAAGGAAAATTCGAACTCCGTTTTGACTGGTTGGTGGGGGCATCTTTACAATCTCTTTGATCTTATCCAGATCAACTTTAATTCCTGCAGCAGAAACATGATGACCCAAAAAAATACCCTCAGTCATAATCATAAAACATTTTTCATTACTCAATGAAATATTAGTTTCTCTACATCTCTGCAAAACTCTCTTAAGATTATGTAAAGCTTCTTCAAAAGTATCATCCATTACTGTAAAATCATCCATATAAACCTCTACGCAATCATGCAAAATATCAGAGAAAATATCAAGGATCACCCTTTGAAATGTGGTTGGTGTGTTGCATAAACCAAATGGTAGTACCTTATATGCATAGCTACCCCAAAGAAATGTGAATTTTGTCTTCTCCTGGTCCTCTGGAGCTATCCTAATTTGATTGTACATATTGAATCCATCTAGGAAAGAAAAATACTTCTTCCCTGCTAAAGTGTACAACACTTGGTCTATAAAAGAAATGGGAAAGTGATATTTTAATGTAGCTTTATTTAGTTCCCTATAATCTACACACACTTGCCATTTACCATTCTTTTTAAGGACGATAACCAGTGGGGATACCCACTGGCTCTATGAGATAGGATAAATGAACCCTACATTTAACAATTTCTGCAGTTCATTTTTTACAATTTCTCTTAAAGTGGGGTTCATCCTTATTTGTGGTTGTCTCACCAGCTTGGAATCTCCTTCTATGTAGATATGATGAATGCATGTGTCTGGGTGAATACCCCTCATGTCTGTATATTCCAAAGAAAATGTATCCGAAAATTCTTTCAATGTCTAAATTAATTGTTTCTCCTGTTCAGGAGTTAAGGCCGAATTGATGTTTAGAGTTTTTCCAGGAAAAATTTCAATTACCTTACCTCCACATTCAGTCATTAAATATGCAGGGAATGTAGATAAGAGGGTTGAATGTAATTCATTTTTTGTACTATGTTCATAAGAGTTATGCATATCAGTAATGATATCTATATTATGACTAGATTGCCCTTCTAAATGCTATGAAAAATTGTTATTAGAAATATAAAAATTTATCAGACTTTCCTCCATATTTTCCTTAAGGCTCATGGCTTGGGATATTTTCAAAAATGGATGGGTACATTTTGAATTATGTTCTTCTTCTTCAACCCAATGAGTATTTTCTAATCTTAAGAGGGGTTTAACATGGGGGTACAAATTGATATGCTTAGTTTCAGCTCCATGAGTGATGGTCATGTTTCCAGACCTACACCCTATGTAGGCATCTGCCATAGCTAACCAAGGTATCCCCAAGATCAAAGGATGCCCTCCCAATTTGGTCTTAGGATGAAGAACATAAAAGTCTACTTGGTACTCCCAGGAATCCAATGAAATGACAATGTCTTCTAATACACCCTCTGGCGCTTTACCTTAGACTTGTCTACTAATTCTAACATGGAAGGAGTAGGAAGTAAGTCAAAGGATATTATGTGAGATAATGTCTCCATTGTCATCATATTAATGGCTGCACCTAAATCAATTAGATTGTTTCTTATCGGATACCCATTGATAAAGGTGGTAACCATAGGGATTCCAAGGTCTGCATATTTCTCAGTAGAAAATCTAGTGGACATAAGGATTGTAAGTTTACCACCTACTTGAATTGTGGAGGGTTCTTTCTTCTGTCTCCCTGGTTTCTTGGTACATAGCTCCCTCATTATTTTAGCATAAATCAGGATGTCCCTAATTGCTTGCAGTAATTGGATCTTAATGCATACATTTCTTAGTTCAGACACAAGATCAAACTCAGGTTGTTTTATTTTCATCTCCAACCTCTCTGGAAAAGGAGGTTGGACAGTATGGGACAAGGAAGGTTCTTGTGAATTTGGAATGGTTTATTTTTTTGGTTCTGGTGTGTTTTCTACTTCAGGTGTGTCCAGAGTGTCTTCCTCTATAATATCTTCAATTTTTCCAGGCTGAGTCACCACTTTTCTTGATCTGAGTTTAATTTCCTGCAGCGACACAGAAAATTCCTGCAACAAAGGAACATAAATTTCCTGCAGAGGTTGTGGTGCAACACAATATGTAGGAAAATTTATATTAGTGGCCACTCCAATATTGTGAGTAGATTGGATGGCATTATTGTTGGGGTTGGATACTAGCTGGGAAGGAAGTTCTGTGGGATGGGGTTGATTTCGTGGGGTAGGCAACTGAATTTGTTGTTGTTGTGGCTGAACTATTTGTTGCAATATGGCCTGTGGTGAATAGAAATTATGAGATGGAAAATTTTGTGTAGCAGAGTAAGGAAAGTTCCCTTTCCAAGGTTGTTGGGGAGGCTAGTGCTGTCAAGGCATTGGAATATTCCACATCTGATTTTAAGTATAAGGAAATTGAAAATGTTGTTGTGACATACCTATAGGATGTGGTTGCCATGGTTTTTGAGGTGCCATTGCATAGAGTGCATTGAAATCGCCCTGATCTACTAGATATGCTTCTTTAATCTCTGGAAGAGAAGGACATTGATCAGTAGAATGATCAACCTCACAAATTAGGCATACCTTTATACAGTCTGCAGGACATTCCTTTAAGGGATGTTTCTTCCTACATTGGGAGCAGAACACAAGCAGGGTCTTTTCCACTTCCTCCCATTTCTTCTTTACCTGAAAAACATCCAACTGTGAAGACAAAGTGCTAAGAATATCAGTTTTAAAATTTTCAAATAAATTACCCATTTCAGCTCTGGTTACTCCAATTTTGAAAACTGGTTTTATGAGCTTGGAAGAAGTATCTCTTGATCCTCCTCCAAATTTAGAATTTCCCCTTGAATAAATTCGACACAACTCACACACATCATCATAACTTAGTTTTGATATATCACCTGCTCCCATGAGGTTCAAAACCTCCAGAAATTCTGGTCTGATTTCCATGAGAAAAATTATTTTCTTGGTCTCTTTACTCAGTTGATTCTTCTTGGATATCTGTAGATTATATTGAAATATTTCCACCAGGTCCTCAAGACTCTCCCCTTCCTTCTAATTCATGCCAAAAATTTATTCCCTGAGGTCCCTAGTTTTACAATAATCTTGATACTTTTTCAGGAACACCTTCTTCATTTCATCCCAGGTTGCAATGAAGTTTGAGCCTAGCCCCATAAACAACCTAAGGGTTGCATCCTTTAAAGTAGCAGGAAACAACTTCAGCTTCTGAGCATTGGAAGAATATTCATAGCTTCTACACAATACATCAAATCCGAATAAGAAGGTGTTAGGATCTTCACTAGAGATACCACGAAAATTAGGCAAGGCCGAGGGAGGGATGTTTTTCATCTGGTAGCTCCACCAGTCTCCCTGATAGGAAATTCAAATGCGACTAGTTCCTCTTCCTTCTCATTATAGTCCCCATCGGTAGTACCAATACCCTCTAGATGAGCCATATTAGACCAGGAGAGATTAGGACCCTCGTAAGCTACAAATTCTTCAGAGTCAGCAGTTTGGAAATATGGTTCTTGAATAGGATTGATGTGGAATTCCTCTTTAGGCTGACCACTGAGCAGCGATGTTGTCTTCCTTGTAAGAGGAGATTCTAGATGAGCAGCAACAGAATACCTTCTGACAGAAGAACCTTCTGTGAGATTATTAATCTTCTTGGGATCAACTACCAAGCACTTTTCAGAACTAAAAACCTCTTGTTCGGATTCCTCTTCCTTCGTTGCCTTGTTCTTTGTAAACTTCCTTGTCCTTGCCATTTTATTAGTGGATGAAATGGTGCTCACACCATCACTAAAATATTTTGAAAATATTGGACCCTATTCATATATTTTGTAGAAAATTCAAAACTCTACTTACCAAACAATCAAGACATGGCTTTCATGAATTCTGATCTCCGTAGGTGCGTAGGCCTTACCCCACCCACGTCATACCACTTTGACTCCCCCAGTCTTGAAAATCTCAAACAACAAGAAATCATACTAAAACACTTTTAGTATCATCCCTTAGCACCTCCCCAACAACGGTGCCAAAATGTTTAGGCAAATTATAGACTTATAATTTGAAAGACATAAATCATCAACCATGGGTAGGTAAGCTTATGAGATGCTATGAAAAATATATGCAGGCTAATAGTTTAAGTGTTTTTCTAAACAAAACCATACACACATAGCTTCAATATCTCTTTTCCTCGTCAACACTTAGTAGCAAAGATTGTGGAGTGGATTTAATCATCCCTCTACAACACTTAAAATTGCTGATGTTGATCAGAAAAAGACAAGGGATCAATCAAACAAGAATTAAACCAATTTATCATTTCATAGTATAAATCAACGCTTGATCAAATGATTCCAAACATATTCATCAAATAATCTTCACCATTTAACCAGCATACATGTGCTGCTACAAATTAAAAAAGAGAAACAATAGTTGTGCAATGAATCTACCAATTCATGAGAAATATCAAAAGAAACACAAATCTCCAACTACTGGAGTTGTGAGTAACGGGGGCCCTCCCTTACTCACCACCCCCTTTACTGCTAAAGGAGTTTACACAGCGAGATCAGTAGAACATGTAACTTTATATTAATCTGGAAAAATATTACAATAGTGCACAAGTCTGGTACATCTGACCTCCTTTGCAAATAAAACATAGAGGTATTTATACAAGTGCAGAGGCATAAACTTTCTCGAATTAGGAAAAATAACATACTGCAATTGTTTGCTAACAATAACTTGAAAATGAAATAAAAATAACTATGCTAATTTTGATCCATGACTGAAAGCATGGATCAAACTAATTTTTTTGGGTTGCTGGAGCTATTCCCCAATACAACCATCGATGAAAGGATTGAAGATCTGGGCAGTTTTGGTGGCAATTTCGAGGTAGGAAATAGGACAACATCCATGTAGGTAGATTTCCTAACAAAACCCATGTTCAGGTTCTTCTTGAGGCTGAGTGGAACATACTCAACCGTTGAGATCGTTGTAGGGAATCAGAACGGTTACATGAAATCCACATCTACAGGAAATCGTGGAATGTCTGCAGGAAATCAACGAATCACGGGTTGTCTACAGGAAATCATGGAATTGCTTTAGAAGATAATTATTCTACATAAGATTCAGTCAGTCAACCTTGAAATTGTAGATAATTCGATTAGGTAACATTTAGCTTTGAAAATACTTAAGAACAAAGTGAAATGATACTTTTTAGAATAATTTTTATACCTTAAATCTCACAAAACCCTTTTGGTCAAAACACAAGTAATATGGAAAAAAGGGAGTTATTAAGGGTCAAAAGAGTTCAAAAATGGGGAAGCAATTCCTTAGAAACGTTATAAAAAATGAGCAAAATCGGGACTCAACATCACCCTTAAGTCCCCAAATGTACATGTAATATGTAAATGTATATGTCATAGTGTCAACCGAGTGATGAAGGGGCCACATGGGCAATGTGTGAAGAGGTATATATAGAGATCATATAGTCATTACTTAGGACATGGAATTTGGATGTATGAATGTAGTTAGTATTTGGAGGAGGTTCCCCTATTATGTAACAAGTTATTGTGTAACTTATCTTTCTTATTTATTTTGGATTTTTGCTCCATGCCTACTTCGTTGTACATGGTGTGTACTTCTAGTTTTTTATGTCTTTGGATCATAACACAAATAATACCAAATAGGTACTAGACCAAGTTCCAAATCTAGCAGCCTCCTTAACTACATCCCCATATCCCCCATCCTCCACAATCTAATTTAGCGCACCTCCAACTATAGCAATCTCCCTGGTTACATTCCCATATTCCCCAACAACATAATCCAAGGTAGTGCACCTTTTTTATACTATGAAATCCATCAGGTTGTGTCATTTCCATTCCTAGGATTCCATCACAAAACAATAAGGAAGTCTCAAATTTATATATCTTTGTGAGTTCCAACTTCCTTCATGAGTCTTCTAGGAACTCCTCAAGTCTCAAACTGGGAAAAATATCTCAGCCAATTCCATATCCGATCTCTAACCATACCCAAGACAAGAAATTATAGTTGGTATTACCTTTCACTATGTAAACCTACCAACCAATTCCCCTTCCAAGCTCCAAAATTACCTAAGAAAAGTAAGGATAATTGGCTATAACATTCATTGGGCACACCTACCTAACCGATTTCCCCTTCAAGCTCCAACCTTACCGAAGATGAGTAAGGATAATCAACCATGGAATCTAATAAATGAACCTACCCAACCAATTCCCTTTGCAAGCTCCAGTATTACTCAAGACTAGCTAGGGAAATTGGCCAAATAATTCCACCATGGAGCTTATAATAGATATTGGGTCATAGGGTTTAATGGATGTCCTCATCACTCAACTCATTTCAGCATATCCCACTAAGAACTAGAAATGAGATAGGGATAAAACAATAAGGCACTTCCTTGGTAATGACGGTCGAATGATATGGGAATAATCCCCCTAGAATGATGGGAAACCCAACTTAGATGTGCATGGGATATTTTTTCCAAGTGGTGCATGAGGAACTAACCTAGGCTTATGTTATGCCTTGACACTTTAGGTTATTTTCCCAAGTCACTTTTTGGAAAATACTATTATTTCTAAGACCTAGGAGCTATGTCGTGCTTCCACATTCTCACCTTTCCCTCTTGTGGAGTCCTATCCCACTTACTCTTTTTGTTTGACAATCTAAAGCTATGGTGTATTTCATTATCATGGATTTAGTGACATATTACAACATTAGGCTCACAAGCCTCTTTTCACATAAGAAATCAAGACTCGAAACATGTAAACATAGGCATGCAAGTCTAATATAACTTGGCTTACCGACATAATAATAATAAGGTACAAAAGCATAAAATGAGTCATCATGCGGGTGCTACATTTCCCTTCCCCTTATTTATGCATTGTCCTTGGTGCATATTTACACATATATAGTTAAAACTCTTTATCCTTGACATTTGTATCATTATAAGTATGCATTCCATGTCTTTGGTCTTCGACTATTCTTACATGTATAGCTATTTTGAGCTTTACAAGCTACCACTTGCAAGAATTTAGCCTTTACCCTATGGTTCCATCCATACACCATACTCAACCTCTAGGATCATATATTTTTTTCTTTGCACCGTAGTCCTTTTGGTGATCCATCATTTGGAAAAGTGTTTTGGAGTTTCCTCTCCCTTTCCATAGTCACTCTTTAGGCTTAGGCATCCCTTCTCTACACCGTAACCATAATTTTCCAAGTGTTACTATGCAAGGAGAGCGCTAACTCTTTACAGGACATCCACTAGTAATTATTATGTAATAATCCATGGAAACCATAGGGTTTAATGTCATCATTGTATCCTTCTTCCTAAAATTTCTTACTTTACACCATCTCCATTTATAATTTTTTCCTCTTGACAAAGTTCCAATGTAGTCCTTCGATATTGACTACTTCAACCTGCAATACCTCTTTTTCTCTTAAGCAACAGTTCTTCAAATGTACTCACACACTCATGAGTTAGTGATCAATAAACCATTTTAAATCTTAGAAGGAAAATTTTCATAAACATTTTTTTTATATGAATCATTCACTTTTGTAGTTAACAATGCTTTCCATCATATTCAAAAATGAGTTTTCATACCTATGTGCATGTTTTCAATTTGCATAATGTATACTTATTCATGTATATCTATTCAATGCATCCTTGCATTGTTTTTTTTTAATATACCATGTCATAGATATGCATCTCGCCATGGTGCATTTGGAAGGTCTAGCGAGCATTCTTACACCTCATCTACACACTTCCCTACTAGTTTCTCCATTATTTGGATGCACTCCCTTGTTAACCCAAACACAACTCCAAGGATTTCCATCCTTTGGTGCTCTTTAGTGTTGAAAAAAAGGTTGCAACCCAAAATACCAATTAAAATTAGGGACACCTCTAAATATTTGCATAGTGTTGTAGCATTTCCATATCCATCCACCTATGACTTCATACATGGTTAAATTGGTTGATATTAATTTCCTTGTATATTAAAATTAGCCAAGGGAAATTGAGTATTCATCATACAAAACTATTTTATATCACTCAACACTAGGCTACAAAATAATTTGCTTCAGATTAGAAGCCTTGTACCAATACTCATGGCCTTATGCACACAATGCAAACCTTGCATTCACTTCATACATCACATAAACCCATGCATTCCCTCAATGCATTGTCAACCATACATTTCTTTGGCATGTGAGTGTATTACACACTTATCCAACTATTTTCCATCATGACATATCTCACATGCATGGATCCAACTGTTGTTCATCATGACAACTCTCATATGCACATATCCAACTCGTGTCCATCATGACAACTCTAATATGCATATACTTTTAAGATATGCATCATATCCCATTTATTGGCAACTTTATGCCTTAATTATGCCCCTCTTCGATATCCATGCAATATATGCTTTCAAGTGAAAACATAACATCAAAATTATAGCTCAAATTGAAGGAATTATTACCCAATTTCTTTAACATACCATGCATTGTAGCATTATTTATTTATATACTTACATGGCAGTCATCATCATTTATACTTAGTTGATGATTTCTCAAGGATTCCACCTAGCTCCTTTATCTTTCCTTGACAAGTATTCTCTTCTCACTATCCTTAAGATTCTTTTCAATTGTTGAATGCACCTCCACTGCCCTAGATCCCATTTCCAATAATTAATATCAGATTCCTCAAAATAGTTTATAGTACACCTACATTGTTAGTCAACCAATGAGAACATGTGCTACAAATAATCTAAATAAACGATCAATTCATCCTATTTATATGCATTCATTAACTCATATACAATATTTTTTATGGTACATTCATGCATCAATAATCAAACAAGCACTTGCAAGCAAAGGGTGCTTCACAATTCAACCTTTTCATTTTAAAGAAAATCCTAACCAACAATACACAAAGTAATTTCAAGGAAAAACTTCCTTTTCTTGATATTTATGCACAAATTGAAGATTTAATAGACTATTAGTTTACAACATACTAATCAATCCCTCCTTGACTAATTTCTATTTATTCAAATATGCCCTCTTGATACAACTCTACATCCAACTTGACAATGGAAGTTTTCCAAATTCATCTAGGAATCCAACATATTAAGCATAGTGAACAATTTTTATTGAAGTTGTCTTCATAATTCTTAATAGGTTCATTAAGTAAAATGAAATATTTTAACAACCCAAGGGTCCCTCCAATTTTTCACTCCTATAAATACAAGCTATCTCAATGTATATTATACTATTATCTTTTTTCACTTTTGATATTATTTAAGGCACATTTTCCTTCATTCAAGCATCCAATAATGTTATTACTTGCAAGTATGTCCATTCGGACATGATATTTTCATAACCCGCCCAAGGGACCATATTTCCATGCAACATTTGTTGTTTCATTAAGCATGATTCTACCATACCTTTTAACTTTTGTGACTAGGACAACATTACTCAGCTAGCTACCACAATCATGATTTGAATTTTATGGGGGGATATAGTCTAGGTTCAAATGTATACGTCATAAAGTCATAATTTTGTGTAAAATTTTACTTGATAGATATGTAATTGATGGATTCAAACCTAATTAAATTCAACTATATTAACAAGACACCTTATAAGAAGACAATAATAAGACAATGAAGGTTGGGAAGGAAATGTCCCAAAATTTTCCTCAGTGCATGTAATGATTATTCTGAATGGAATATTCCTTCTCCAATTATCTCTCTCTCTCCCCATATTTTTGTGATATATTTAGTTCTTGCAGTTTATTAATGTTCTTGTGATTAGTTTCACAACATATTTGTATGCTTTCTCTCCTCCTATCTTGGTATTCAAGCATTCTGGATCTTAGCCTCAAAAATATGGATCATTGGTATTAAATCCGGTTACCACTCCATGGGAACCAAGGTTTGAAGCATAATATTTTATTTTCAAAGTTTTGTAGCAATCTCTAACCTCCTTTTTGCACCCTTTGAGTCCATTTGTTGGGCCATGCATTCTAAGTATCGTAGTTGGTCCACAAGCATTATAGGGTTTTTTCTACCCTTAGAACATTGTTCACCACTACATAATCATCCTTACCTAGATTCACTACATCCATTTGTCTACAAAATTTTAAGAATTTTGAGGTTTCCATGCTTGCCATCTACAACAACCAATGTTTCTTTACAGATCCTTAGCATCCCTTGTGGCCCTCTGCACTCAATGTTCTCAGATTCAATTATTGCAGATTTATACATTCACTTCATAACTTAAAACAATCTACATGCAACATCTAGAAGTTTGGGTGACCTCATTACATCCGCTTCTTAGTTTACCCACAATGATATGACCACCTTAGAAGCATAATAATGGGTGGGATGCAAGGAAAATTATTCATGTAACTTAATGTTGGTGCCATGACCTCTACATAACATTTTAGAGGGTGTTGATCGCTCATTTTGAAGAATTTTATGTTATCTCAAAGGGGTTTTCTTACAGAATTCGATTTTGTTCCCTATTTTACGAGATATCACTGATTGAAGTCACATGTGTCTGTAAAGTAGTACAACCACGTGTACCTTGAGTTTTAGGAATGATTTTCTCACATCACATATCACTATAATGTAAGTATCTTATATCAATGGAACTATCTCTTCAATTCCTCAAATGGGTCTTCAATGGAATTTGATTTCATAACTTATAAGTTATCAACAAAGTTGCAACTAGAGGTCCATTTCCATGAAAACCTATAAAAAAAACAAGGTTATGGGTCATACACAAACCTTTGGTTATGGGCAAACCATATAAAACCCTTCTCCAAGCTTGTCATTGTCAACTATATTATGGGTCATTCACAAACCCATGGTTACAGGTTAACCACAAAAAACCCTTCTCTCATTAACACTTGACACAAATCATGATGATTATGGGTCATCCACAAACCCACAATTATGGGTTAACCACACAAAACTCTTCTCTTCATTGGCTCAATGCATATTGTAATCATGATGGTATGTTGAACATAATGGGTTACATATTTTTTAGCATGGGTGAATGATAAGGACCATCATTTTCTAACCAAGTAAGATTGATCTAAATCTTATGGGCGCTTATAGCCTAAGTTCAAATGTATAAGTCATAAATCCATATTATTATGTAAAAGGTAACTTGATAAATATGTAATTGATGGAGTCAAACTTAATTAAAGCTAATTTTATCAACAAGAAAATTCATAAGAAGGAAATAGGAAGAGAGTGAGGATCAGGAAGGAGAGGTCCCAAAATTGGCCTCATTGTCATGTAATGGTTCTTCTTAATGGAATCCTTCTTCTCCAATTTTCGCTCTCTTTTCATATTTTTGTGATGTATTTAACTATTTTATTTTTATAAATTTCCTTGTGATTAGTTTCATGGTAGATTTGTATGTTTTCTCTCTTCCTCTCTCGGTATTCAAGCCTTCTATATCTTAGCCCCAAAAATCCAGATCAAATCATCCTTATGCAAACCTTGCACTCCACAGGAGATTCAATCGAATTTACATTTAAAGTCATCCTTTCTTGTCAAGGATAACAATAACCCATTCATCCATTCATCCATTCACCCAACCTCATTCATTTCATCGAGTAGACATGCACATTACTTTCATACACCAAATTCATTCACCATAAGGCATAATGCCTTTCCATCTCATACACTTATCTTGGAATCTAGGACCAAGGCCCTTTTAACCTAGGCCTTTCCATTTTTACATGCACAACGCAAGGAAAAGCTTTACCCCTAGCGTAATAGCTTTAACCATCCAATATTTTACATTAATAATACTTCCCATCCTCAAGGGAATTTTCATCATAACAACCACATCATCCAACCAAGGATGAAATCCTTTTAAGGACATTCAGGTATGGGCACTACTACACCATTCATTCCAAAATTTTCTTAAGCCATGGCCTCCAAAATTTTCCACATACACATATCCATATGCATCCAATATGCATGTAAGTGCATTCATTTCACTTTTCATATTTAATTATACCTTGTTGATTTCAAGATCAACATCCTTCTTCAAGACACCTTTTTTTCAGGCATGACTCTCTTTTCATAGAGAGCACTTTTTATTTTACACAATTGCTTCATTGGAACCAACACAACCCTTTGTCTAAGGTCAAATCCAAGCATTAATGTTGTTGGAAAACATAACCAAGAAGCCCTTTGTCTTGCTTCAAATTCATCTATGTGTTATGTCTCTAGTCCTTCAAGCCTAGTCTTTGAACCATAGCTCTAATATACTCTATAACATATCCAACCCCAAGGTCACGTTATGGAGGTGGGGTATCCAATTTTTCCCTATTTTAACCATCTCAAACCTCTTTTTTAGGTCACCATAATTTCCTTCTCATCGAGAGCTCTCCAACGATATAAATTTTACCTCATTATAAGATTTGGGCACAAAGTTATGGCCTTATGAATATTTTCCATTTTATGCCATGTCGACATCCATACCACTGACACATGGTAGACACATCAAAAAATTCAAAATTAATACATTGTAGACACATAAAAAACTTCATAGCTAACACATAGTAGACATGTGCCTATGTGTGATTACCATATAGTACCATGCCTACAAGTTAGATGCATCAACTACCAGCTCACATCGAGATCACGATTTTTCATTTATTATCCATTTTCAATTCTTTTATATTCTCAGATGTTCGATTCTTTCAAATTCTCTTGAATCTAGACAAAGAAACTTAGTCAATAGGTCAAACATCTAGATATCTAGAAAATTCACTATCGAGGAAAACCCAACAATCCTAATAAATCAAAAATTTGGATTTTCAGATTCCAAACTCTCAAACATCCTAAACATTTGCTCTCTATGTCACCTCCATGGAAATCACCACTTGGCCTCAACCTCAACACAAAAATTCCTCTGTGGCCATGTCGTCATCCATATCAATGTGGATCAATAAATAGATTTTTGGATATACATACCATTTGACATCCTGGAAATCCTAGAAAAGGCCATTTTCCAAAATTCCATATGTTTGGACTCTTGGACTCCATGTCACACACCATGACATATGCCATATCAACCCCCATGTTAGTTCTGCATGCCACATTATCTTTGACATGTCAACATGCCACAAAATTATGACCTATCATTAAGCCATGTTAGCATTCCATGTCACACATGTGTAGTACCTATTTTTCCTAGAGTTTTCTTATGTGGACTCCACATGCCCCCCATGTACTCTACCCTACTGGAATATGGATATGGGATTATAATTTCAAACGGGCCCTCATATTTCCAAAAGTTATGGATTCCTAGATAGGTTGTGTAACCCTGTTGTCAAGGTTCCTCTAGACGCTAGGTTCCAACACCCCAAGGTTTGACCATCTGGGCATTCGACATCTAGATATTTATTTAAACCCATTTAATTTTTTTCTTGGATATCTAGATATTTCAATATTTGAAACATCTAGATAACCCTACCTTTGCATACAACAAAGTTTTGAACGCCTGAAAATCAAGATATCTATATATCCATAGCATCTTAATATTAGGCATGCAATATAATTTTAGATGTTTGGATATCCAGATATTTGAAACATCCAATCTCCATCGATCTTGTTCGCATTGCCAAAAGTCTTGGACAACTAGATATCCAGAGATCTAGAACATCTGCTTCTCACCAGACATTTAACCCCTTTAGCCATTTTCTCCCTGTACAAGGCCTTCGTCACGACCATCACAAAGTGATGTGATCAATGACTAGAACTAGTTCTTCGATCACCAAAATTTGACAGTTTTACGAGAAATTTCGAAAAAAAAATTTGGCTTTCTCCATTGGTTGAATATAATTTAAAAAAGGGTCAAATAATTTCCTATATGACTTTTAAGGATATATAAATCCCCATCAACTTGTAAAGACATCCACGTGCTTCCAATTCACTCCCAACAACCATGCATCCTCTTAATATAAAAAAAAATACACCCCATGGCCAATTACCCAAATTTGGACCAATTGAGTGATATTCCTCTCAACCATTTAAATCTAATGACTTCATGCTTCAAACCCACTGCAATTTCAGTTACATGGGCCAACACTATGGATTATTTCTTAAGAGAATAAAATTCCCCATAAACCTTTTATGAGTTGAATATTCATACATACATATATACATATCTATTGCTTATTTATGACAACCCGAGCCTCTTGTGAGCTCTACGAACAACTTTTAGACTAAGTTCCATAGTCATTCCAAACTAGGGATTTTAAGATAGCCCTTTTAAATTCCCCATTCAAGGAACACTTCCAAGTCTTCTCATCCCAAACAGGGACATAACTTAGCTGCTCAACCACATTGCTGACCCCACAAGGGTCCTTAGCATTCACTTTCTTTTAAAAATCCATACAAGCCCAATCCCTAAGAGATCAACACTCTCATGATTGTCCCATGCAAATTACTCTATTGTGCATCAATTGACATGCTCAAAGTTCTCTTACAAACATGAACAAATCCACATAATACAAAATGGCATATATGCATAAGAATGCATATATCATTAAACATAAATGACTCACAGAATATATACATATAATTAAGCATAAGTAATATATATATATATATATATATATATATATATATATATATATATATAAACAAGAATATACACAAAATTAATCATTTAATCACATAAATGAAGCACTTGTCTTCTATAAATATCCATTAATTGGCTACAGACCTTAGATGTTCCACCTAGCCATACTGGGATAAAACAATATGATACTTCTCAAGTTGAATGTTATGGGAGTAATTCCCCCAAAATGATGGGAAACTTGACTTATATTTGCACGGGATATTTCCACCATGTAGTGCATAAGGAACTAACATAAGCTTATGTTATGCATTCACACTTTATGTGATGTTTGAAAGTCACTTTTTGAATAATATTATTTCCAAGACCTAAGAACCATGTCAAGGTTCCACCCTCTCACCTTTCCCTCTTATGGAGCCCTAACCCCCCATACTCTTTTATCTAGTAGTTTATAGTCGTGAATTTATTATCATGGATGTGATTACATATTACCACATTAAGCTCACTATCCTTTTTGCACATAAGCCCTTGGGACTTAATGACACATGCACTTTGGCCTCAGAACATGTAAATATAGGCACATAGGCCTCAAACCAAATATATGGGCATACAAGTCCAACACAACTTGGCTTATCAACCTAATAATAATATGATGCATGAATACATATAATGGGTCATCCTGGGGGTGTTACACACTTCTTGTACTATTAGGAGGGAACCACTTTGTGCAACAAAATGATCAATTTCCCATGCTTTCTCTTGCTATCTTAAAGGTATAAAACCCCTCAAACTTGTTAATGATGAACAATAGATGATTATTATTAACCCCAATTTCATTCTAGATGATTGGGGGAAACCCTTAAGTGCCATGAAAATCCACCACCCATTTCTAGGCTTACTCTAATGGCTATGTAGCTATTATTACTATTTTATGCTTATCTTTACCTAGGCCCACAAGGAATTTATATGTTATATGTTGCAAAGACTTTGGAATTATTATTTTTTCCCCAAAGGCATTGGATAAGTTAATTGGTGATTTAATATATGCTAGTGCTAATAGTTGTTATATTTGCAAATTGTAAATATCTGGGGTCTAAGACTTGTCCTCCTCTTTGTAAACCGGATCACAAATGGGGGGATTTGAACCTTGGATATCTTAGTTTTCACATATTTCACATTACTTCGATCACCAATTGATGTGCCCCCTAGAACATTATTTTGCTATATTAACAACCATCATAGATCCATATTAACTTTGGTTCTGCCAAGCACCTAGAGGGATCAAATATTTCAAGCTGCAAACTTCTTTTTGAGTGCAAAACTTAAGGAAAGGTTTACACATCGAAAGACTTGATTCCTCTCCAAGCTTAAAAGTCCACAAGTTGAGATAGATCTTTATTGATTCTTAGTAATATTATTTATATTTAGATAAATTTCACATCACTATATATAGAAATATTCTTATTTTTAATTTTATTAAAACCCTCCTAATACATCCCTAATCAAGATGAATATTTACTAGTTCTTAATAATATTATTTATATTTATATAAATTTCACATCTTTATATATAGAAATTTTCTTATTTTTCATTTTAGAGATTTCATGGAATATCTAAATATAGGGTAAAATAACTATAGGGTGGGATATTGAAGAGGGACTTTGAATGGTGGTGCACCCCTAGGCCTTAACAACATCAGCCATATGGGCTTAGGCTCATAGACTTGGTTTTGATTGTAGTTTAGCAAAGGGAAAAGCTTATCTTGTTATGGATTAATAACATGGTTCTTGGTTAATTTTTTATATAAAGTTTTGAAATATAATAATTACAAATATGAATTATTATTTTAATTTATATTCTCAAATATATATTAATGTATAACTGCTATTTATATTTTTTTACATATTTCACATTTCTATATTTGATAATATAAGTTTATTGATTAAATTTATGATGAAATAGATGTTAATTTACAGTTGCAATTTATATTTAAAATACTTTTATTTTTAATTATATGTTTATTAATTATATTTATTAAATTTTTATATATTTATTAATTATATGTTTATGGTTATGAATCATTATTATTTAAATATATTTTAATAAGATATACATATAATAAATTTTTTATTCTTAAAAAATGTTTATACTTTTATTAATAAAAACAAAATTGCAATATAACAAATTGATAAGAATTCATATAAATGTCTTCTGAATTAATCACATCATTAGGATTTGTTGGTGATGTTTCGAACCATCTAATGTGATTTATGGTCAGAACAAGTCTTAGATCTAACATGAATTCATATATATTTTTTAATTAATTTTTACTTATTATTATTATTTTTTGATTTAATGCTTATTATTTATTTAGTTTGTAATCACATTGAAATTGCATTAGGGTCAACCCATCTATTATATGAAAGAAAAATACATTTATTGATTTAATGTTTGTTATTTATTTATTTTGTAATCAAGTTAAAGTTGCATTAGGGTCAACCCATCTATTATATGAAAGAAAGATATACCCACAGTGGGATGCTAACGCCCCTAATGCCTCTTGAGATAATTTAATTTCCAAGGTGGCCCACCCTACTGACACTACACCATCTCTTCCATATTGAATAGACATTTAAATGTTTACACTTATTTACAATGTCACTACAACGTCTACTCCATACTAGACTATAAAGCATGTTTTGGTGTAATTAAAACAATAGTTTATTTAAAAATTTAACAATCTACTTTATAAAATTAACATATATCTATATCTCTCTCTCTCTCTCTCTCTCTCTCTCTCTATATATATATATATATATATAGTATTAGTAGCTCTAATAATAATAATATGAATATTAATAATAGCTCTAATAATAAAGTTGTCAATCTCTCCAGTTTCTCTTTTGAGCCCTCTGTTTATAATCTTTTAGAGAAAGGCTTCAATTTTGCCTTTACCCCGAGGAAAATCCCTATTCATGATATTATTTGTGACATAGAATTCGGTATTAGAGATTTACCGGATTCCTCCAAGGACATTATTAGGCAAGACTGTGCGATGATCTTAAGGAAAGCCAAACCCCCCAAAAGTAACCTAAGTAAGCTCGAATTTGAGGCTTTAAAATCTTTAAATAATAATAAGGATATTGTTGTTCTTAAAGCTGACAAAGGTGGTGCAGCTGTCATCCTTAATAACGAGGATTATAGGAAGAAAATGTTAGATCACTTGGAGAATAGTGGGAGCTACAAGAAACTTGCCAAAAATCCCTTAAAAAAGGTCGCAAAGGCAGTTGCTGATGCTATTAAATCTAACAACATGGTGAGCTCCTTAAGTAAGAAGTTGATTGAAAGCAACCCCCTTACTCCAAGAATTTATGGTCTTCCAAAAATCCATAAGGATGGTGCTCCCCTCAGACCTATTGTTAATACAATTGGGGGTCCGACTTACCTTCTCGCCAAGTTTTTAGCCCTTAAGCTTAAGCCCCTCGTAGGTCGTATAGAATCCTTTGTTAAGGATTCCTACTCTTTTGTTAAGGATTTAAAGGAAGTTAAGTTGGATATTGATGATAGATTTGTTAGTTTTGATGTTGTTTCGCTTTACACCAATATCCCCATCAATGAGGCTGTTGACGTTATTAATCGCATTACTGATCCGAACACGGCCCATTTAGTAAAACTTTGTTTAACCTCTACTTTCTTTAGTTTTGAAGGTGAATTCTATGAGCAAACGTGTGGTGTTGCCATGGGTTCTCCTATTTCCCCGATTGTTGCGAATCTGTTTATGGAGGACTTTGAATCTAGGGCTCTTTCCTCAGCCCTTTTCCAGCCAAAGTTATGGAAAAGGTTTGTTGATGATACTTGTGTTGTCTGGCCTCATGGCAAAGATAAGTTAGATCAATTTTTCCTTCATCTTAATAGCCAATCTAGTTCCATAAAATTTACCATGGAACATGAGGTGGAGGGTAGTCTTCCTTTCCTTGATGTCCTTATCTCTAGAAATGGTGATGGTTCTTTCTCCCATCAGGTTTTTCGAAAGAAAACCCATACTGAGCAATATCTTCATGCTAGCTCCCACCATTTCCCTGCTCAAAAATTAGGCGTCCTTAGCACCTTAGCCACGAGGGCGCTGAGAATCTCTGATGAGTCTCACCTTGAGAGGGAAAAGACCCATCTCTTGAATGTCTTTTGTAATAATGGTTATAGTTTGTCGCAGGGCCTCAAAGCTTTCCTCAAAGCGGAGAAAGGTCCTTCTGTTAAAAATAAAAAAGAACCTAGTGAATGGTATGGCAGTGTCAGCCTTCCGTTCATCCAGGGTACCATTGATAAAATTGCTAGAATCCTTAAAAAGCATAAGGTATCCTCTTATTTCAAGCCCCTTAACACAATTCGTAGTTCTCTAAAATCGGTTAAAGATCTGATTGACCCCAGGGATGGAAAAGGTGTCTACATCATTCCCTGTTCCTGTGGGACTCCTTACATTGGTGAGACGGGTCGGTCAATTAATCAAAGGATATGTGAGCATGCTGCTGATATCAAGCATAGAAGATCTCGCTCGTCCGCCTTAGCTGAGCATGCAAAAAAGACTAACCATCATATTTGCATAGAAGATGCTAAGGTCATTGCTAGAATCGACCATTTCCATCATCGTAAGTTGAGAGAGGCTATTGAAATTGAAAAAAAGCCTGTTAATCTCAATAGAGATGACAGTTGGAATATCAGCAGGTGCTGGATTCCTGCCTTATATTCTTGACTTTTTTCTTATTTTTATTTTTATTTTATTTTATTTTATTTTATTTTCTATTTTTTATTTTTTATTTGTTAAAATAATAATAATAATAATAATAATAATAATAATTAATTAATTAATTAAAATAAAATAAAATATTTTTATTTATTTTTGATTATTTATTAATTTATATTTATATTTTATTTTTGTTTTTATTTATTTATTTATTTATTTTTATTTTTATTTAAAAAAATTTATTCTTTATTTTTATATTTTTATTTTATTTATTTATTTATTTTTATTTTTTAATTGATTGATTGATTTATTTATTTTATTTTATTTTTATATTTTTATTTTATTTATTTATTTATTTTTATTTTTTAATTGATTGATTGATTTATTTATTTTATTTTATTTATTTATATTTTTTGACTATGTTTGGCTATTTGATAGATGGTTTATTTTTAATTAGATTTCATGAATAAAGAATTAATTATATAAGTGATTAATATATAATTTAATCAAAATTTACATATATACACCAAGATTTGTTAAATTACTTACCATTTTATTAATTAATTGGTCAATTAGTTGTATAAATATATTGAAGGTTTTATAAATAAATTAAAATAATAATAATAAATTAATTAAAAATATAAATAAATTAATAAGTTAATAAATTAAATAAATAAATAATGGAATTTTTACTTTTTCTAAGTCAAACTAGCCGTTATCCTAATGGCTAGTTGAGCCATTTCTACATCTATTTATACTTATTGTATGGATCTGATCTCTCACATAGTCCTGATGATGAACCACACTGGTTGGTTCGAAACGCGTCGACCTCGTTCTTTTGCATGTGATTATTACGGAAAGAATTTCTACTAATTAATATATAACCTATCATAACTTAGTTGGGCACAACTATAACTCAGTTGTCAAACCAGTAGTGGGCACAACCATAACCTTTCATAACTTAGTTGGACACAACTATAACTCAGTTGTCAAACCAACACCACTGATTGTGATTTGTGAATGTTTAGAGAGAGAGAGCCTATCATAACTCGGTGGTCAAACCATCAGTGGGCACAACCATCACTGGTTGTGATCTGTGAGTGTAGGTTGACTCATCATTGTTATTCAAGGAAAACCAGACCACTTGGAATTACCTTCTGGTGGTCCATAAAGGGGAGCATCTTCACTCTTGCCAAATGCCTCTGAGTCTTGGATACTTAACTAGTAGTTAACATGTTTCTTTAAGTCCTAGAAAAATGAACTCTTAGCCACACAAAAACAATTTTAAAATATTCTCCCAAATTGTATATATATATATATATATATTTCTATTAAATATACAATATATATTAATAGAAATATATTTATATTTCTATAAAATGTGTGACATTTGTTTTCCATAAGTTTAGCCCCTACCACGTTTCAAATTCAAACCTTTAAAGTAGAATAATAATTAAAAACTATCCCTCGAATAAAAACCTAGTAAAAAAAAATCAGAAAACCAGACTTAAAGTCATTACAAAAAAAAATAATACTTATTATTGACTTTACATATTAAACGACAAAACTGAACTCAATATTAAGAAGAATATAATAAGGGAAGAAATCCAAGGGGATGGAGTCTATATATATATATATTTATGTTCTGGAGGGACTCTTTCACTTTCTTACCTAAAGGGGTAGAAAAATAGTCACATACCTAAATATATAATATTAACCGACATATCTTTTTTAAATTGCCCGGGGGATTGGCGTTCCAGGGTTGTGGGGCCTCTACACTCGGCTGTGTAAGTAACGTGAAGATTTGGTTCTCCCATTTGGATGAGCAGCAAAGGACTGGGTGAGCGGAAAAGAAAAGAAATAAACCCAAAGTTCAGATTTTACAAGGTGGGGAACGAAGATTGGCATCTGTAGACACGGCAATGGCAACCTTCTCCTCTAGTAGTGGGACTGCAAGAAAGCTTCAGGTGGTAAGCCCTGTCCCTGCGGACATTGATATCGCTACCTCTGTAGAACCCCATCACATATCGGCCATTGCAAATGAGCTTGGCCTTCAACCCCAACATTACGAGCTGTATGGAAGACACAAGGCAAAGGTCTGATCGCTTGCTTTATATTTTCAACTCTTTTTTGTTGCTTTCATTTCCTCCCAAAAACACCCTATCTCATCTCATATCATCATCATCATCAACCATCTAAATGGATTGATGCCATTAATTGTCATTCTAGATGTAGATTCACAGCCTATTATGCATTTGCCCAGCTGAATATGATTATATTGTATCTTGTTGGATTGGATTTGCAGGTTCTGTTGAGTGTGGCAGAGGAGCTACAGCATTCCCCGGATGGATTCTATGTGGTGGTTGGAGGAATTACTCCCACTCCTTTAGGGGAAGGAAAATCCACCACAACTGTCGGCCTATGTCAAGCACTTGGCGCCCACTTCGGCCAAAAGGTCACCTTTCTGAACTTATCTTTTCATCTCTTACAGGCAAAGTCTTTGGCTGAACAAATTGATTGAATGACATGCTTTTCGTTGGCTGATCTGTGAACACCCACATTACTGAGTGGTTTTATTTATTTTATTGATATGTAAAACCCAATAGTATACTGAACTGAAAGGAGGAATCTAAAGGGCATCAAAATCAATAGTTTGTCCATTGGGTCATCAATTAATTGTCTGGAAGAACATCAATAGAAAAATCCGAATTCTTAGATCTTGCAGTTAATTGATGAATGATTTCATTTCTTCAAGACTTCAAGTATTGAGATCTTGCTGCAAACACTGAAAACAGCAAATTGACATCTAGAACATCAGGGAGTCATCTTTTTTTATAAGTTATAGCTGCTGTATTAATGGCCTTGCTAGTGAGAAATGTTTATTCGATCATTGCATTGCATTACTCAGTCCAAGGAGGACTGGAGAGGACAAAGTAGTCATATGTGGGTCAGTCTTGCTAGCTCGAAACGTAGACTGAAAATTTTAATGGGATGGATCTGAAAATATCAGATCAAAATAGTCGTATCATGTTTCCAGGGAAAATTCTGTAGGTTGGTCAATGGTCATTATCAAAATTCAATTCCTTGTGTATGTGTAATTCATTGGAAGAGAAAGCCTCGACTTGACGGGACTGGACTGGGTGCACATTCAATGGCACAGACTCCCCACCTTGTTGGACAGAGTTACTGCCATTAGATGTGCACCTGGCACCAACTTCCAAGCGTTGTCTGGGTAATCTCTTGGTTACAGATGAGTCTTTTTACTCTACTTAGCCGGTCTCTTTGATATGGTGTGCAGTGCAAACACTGACCTTATCTGATGCAGGTTGTGACATGCCTCCGTCAACCGAGTCAAGGACCAACCTTTGGAATAAAAGGAGGAGCTGCAGGAGGTGGATACAGTCAAGTCATTCCCATGGATGAATTCAACTTACACATGACAGGAGATATTCATGCTATTACAGCTGCAAACAATCTCCTTGCAGCTGCTATTGATACAAGGATTTTTCATGAGGCAACTCAATCAGACAGTGCCCTATTTAATAGACTATGCCCCATAAACAAAGAAGGAAAACGGACTTTTGCAAAAATCATGAAGAAACGTCTCGAGAAATTGGACATTCATAAGGATGATCCTGATGAGCTCACCCCCGAAGAGGTAAACAAATTTGCTAGGCTTGACATAGATCCGGAATCCATTACTTGGAGAAGAGTTATGGACGTCAATGATCGTTTCTTAAGGAAAATCACAGTTGGTCAAGGCCCAGATGAGAAAGGAATGGTAAGACAAACTGGTTTTGATATATCTGTAGCTAGTGAAATCATGGCTGTTTTAGCCCTTACAACTTCTCTTGGAGACATGAGAGAAAGGCTCGGGAAAATGGTGATAGGAAATAGTAGGGCAGGAGATCCAGTTACAGCTGATGATCTTGGTGTTGCCGGTGCCTTAACTGTGCTCATGAAAGATGCAATTCATCCCACACTGATGCAAACTCTGGAGGGCACGCCAGTGCTTGTTCATGCTGGTCCTTTTGCCAATATTGCTCATGGAAATTCTTCTATTTTAGCGGACAAGATTGCACTGAAGTTAGTAGGCCAAGGAGGATTTGTTGTAACTGAGGCAGGGTTTGGTGCTGACATTGGTACAGAGAAGTTCATGAATATCAAATGCAGGTACAGTGGTTTGACACCTCAGTGTGCGGTTCTTGTGGCCACAGTAAGAGCTCTCAAAATGCATGGTGGAGGACCAGCGGTGGTAGCTGGAAGACCATTAGATCGTGCTTATGTCACAGAGAACATTGCACTAGTCGAAGCAGGCTGCATAAACCTAGCCAAACACATAGAAAACACCAAAACATATGGTGTTAATGTTGTGGTAGCTATTAATATGTTTGCCACTGACACACATGCTGAGGTCACTGCTGTAAGAAACGCCGCATTGGCAGCTGGTGCCTTTGAAGCTGTTGTTTGCACACATCATGCCCATGGTGGGGCAGGAGCAGTTAGTATACTATTCCCCTCTTTAATGCTTTAACTAAACGAAAAAAACAGCTATTTGAAACAATTTAACCTTCTGCGGGATCCTCAATCAACTTTTGCTTCAATTTAATTGCAGGTGGATCTTGGCATTGCAGTTCAGAGAGCATGTGAGAACCACAACCGATATTTGCAGTTTTTGTATAATCTGGACTGCAGTATCAAAGAGAAAATTGGTTTAATTGCAAAGTCCTATGGAGCGGCTGGAGTTGAGTATTCGGAGCAGGTGACCTTCTATATCCTATGATTCTTGTGCTTGTTTGCAATCAAATGGTACATGATTAGAATATATCGATAGCACATCATTTTATTATATGAAGTTGGAGTTTTCTGTATCTCTTATTTGAGCTTTGTGTGTGTAAATAAAGGCTGAGAAACAGATTGAAGTATACACCAGGCAAGGCTTTTCAGGACTACCAATCTGCATGGCAAAGACACAATATTCCTTTTCGCATGACGCTTCATTGAAAGGGGCTCCCACCGGGTTTATATTACCTATCAGGGATGTGAGAGCTAGTGTTGGGGCAGGATTTATTTATCCTTTAATAGGAACCATGAGCACCATGCCTGGACTGCCTACACGACCTTGCTTCTTTGACATAGATGTAGATCTCACCACTGGGAAGGTTCTTGGTTTGTCCTAAATTGTATTAAACATGGATAGCAGATAAGTTTTGGTTTTGTAGGTTTGACTTTTGTATCGCTTTTCTATTCTGTGCATCTTTTGGAAAACTGGGACGAACAGATTGCTGGCAAATAACATAGCTTCTTCTTGATAAAGCTAAATAAAGACCACTGTATTCTCACTTTCCATCACAGCTATGAACCAGGGTTAAAAGATTCTTGCTTGTGGCTTTCTACACTGAGAAAGATACCAGCTGGTTGTCTTATTCTTTTCCATTTGTTTTTTAAATTTTTTGGTAAGGTAAATGCTTTTTATTTTTTCGGAACTGGGAGCTGTTAGCCCCAACTCTGCATTAATGTGGTAAATCCCTCTTTTAACTTGGGGGCCATTAAAATCGGCCATCCCGTACACATGAAAGAACTATGACTGATGGGGTTTGACCTTGGGTCATTATTGTAATGACACCCCATTTAAAGCACTAGACCACACCTTGACAAACTGTTCTTTTGCATTAGTTTTACCTGAAATATATATATATATAGTTTTTGTTTTACCTAATGGAGTTTATTCAGTGTCGATTACTTTTAGATTTGAACATATTTAACTCCATGAATTCCAATTGACACAACCAATATTGCTGAGTATGCTGGAAAGTTTATTTTAAGCGAGGATGGTTAATGGGAATTTCCATTCAAGATAAGTTTGTTTTCAAATTGGCAAAAACGGAGACTGGGTAAACTCTGTTACTAAACTTCTTTATCAGGAGGATTTTGAAAGGAGCAAACATTGCCTTGGTCTTGGGTGTTATAGCCCCATGACCTATTGCTTCTTTGGACCTTTTCAATTGCATAGCTTGCACAAACGTGTACACCTATATATAAAGTATTTTCATTGGTTCGTTTTGAGTATAATTACAGGTTGATCATGGAGACCGTCATAATTGTGATTTTTTAAAGTTGAATTCATTTCTTTAAGTTTACAAATCCAATTTTCCTTTTGTCAGTAAATATTGATTGTATTATTTGCCATAACCGTGACTTTATTTATTAGCTACCTATTCCTTTTTCAGTGCTCTCACGCTTGAGGAAACAGTAATAGAAACAATATAAAAGATGAATCTCTACCATGGTGGCCTTCTCTGTGTGGAAATTTGAAAAATATGTGCTCTACAGTACTTGAGAAACTTCACTTATTTACTTTAGCTCAGCATAACATATTTCATAGAACTTTCAGCTTTATCATTAATTCTGAAATATAAATTACAGTGGCAATATACTTCACCTCTGTGCAACCAAATCACTAGGCAAAAACAAGAAAATAGACACCGAAAATATGTACTTGAAGGAGTGAAGATTCAAATCCCTGAAGGCACGTTCTACTTTATCAATCAGATCTGAAAATTACTTTAGTTACAGCAGATTTATTATAACAGTAAATCTGATTTCTAATTTCCCCGTAGCACATGTTAAATCACATAACATATCAGCCAAGTGGTTCCAACCAATCAACATATAGAAACAACTAAGAAATCATTTATAAACAATGACAACACACTTGATATTAGGTTTTTATGGAACAACAACGGTATGCTTATTATTCCATCATAAATTAAGATATGATATAATACCTCAATGCATCTAAACTTGGTAGATGTCCTTTAAGCTAAACCAAGCAATGACACTCTACTTGCTACCAAACCCTAGCTAGAGCATGCATCATGAATGACAAACTGTAACCAACAATACCATGGCTTAGTGAGGCATCTCACCAAGCTCTCTTACTTACACCAAAGGCTCCACAACAAACAAACACCACACCAAGAAGTCCACCATTGGATCTCCCACTCCTATGTCACAAGTCTTCAAGGAGATTCACAAGCTTGCATCATAATGCTCCACTAGCATTGAGTGCTCCAAGTCTTCTCTAGGGCTTCATGCCACAGACCCTAGGTCTTGCTCTCACAAGGACTTTGACCCAAACACTTTGTCATAGAGTTTATTTCAAAGAAACCCTAACATGCCTATCTTTCAATTCTTGCATCACAGAAACACAAAGACCACAAGACAATTACATCAAGAAGATACAAATGATGTAGCGACAAATTGTTAAAATACAAAGACATCCTATTCCCTTTATTTAAGATAGGTGAGGGAGGGCAACTATAGAAAGTGGACCAAGTAAAAAACTAGTGCAATCTAAGCCACTAGAGTGGGTCCACATGAGGTGTGCTCCTCTCCAAGTTGTACACATGTTGCAATTGGTTTTATTCCATCTCCTAAGTGGTGGTATCTTAACTAATGCTCCATGTGTCAAGCACCACATGTCATAATGATGCATGCTCTCCAAGATAGGGCCCTGAGCTCCATCTCTCCTCCACATGTGTGTTGGGCTCATAGCAACTTCCAAGTGGTGCACGCTCCAAGTAATACTCCTTCAAGCTAGGTGATTAACCTCCTAAAGTGTGCCATGTGGTCCTGATGCTCCTAGGGCCAAGCGTCCTTCCTCCTAGTGCATGCTTCTTCACAAGATACCTAGTACATGCTTCTTCACAAGATAACTCCACATCCTTTGTTAAAATCCCATCTTCAACATGTGAGCCATGTAGAAGATGTCTACACAACATAAGGTAATACCTACCATAAGAAGTTTGCACCGATAGTGAGCTCTCCACATGTCAATAAAATAAAACAATCTAAACAAGAAGTCTATGTTTCACCATGCACTACACATAACATGAAGATCACCCCTAACACAATGTAAACACCATTAGAGAAACCCAAAAGGCAACATTTCCTCTTTTCAAGGAAAGTGTTTTCACGAATGCCAAGCCACACCATAAACATCTCAAACTTTCTCTTGGCATGAGGCTTCTTTTGGATGCCATCAACTTGCGAATCATAGGAATATAGTGAAGGGCTTACACACCCTTCGATACTTTTCCTCTCAAGAAATGATAACAAATTTCTATGTACTTGGAGTGTTCATGAAACATAGAATTCTAAGTGTTTGATACCACTATGATTATCATAATATGCAACTATTGGCTCCAACTCCATATTACACAACTTTGATAACAAATTGTGAAATTAAATGGCCTCACAACTTGTTGAACAAACTACTATATACTTTGTTGAATGAAGCACCATTGTTGCTTACTTCTTTTTGAACTAGGATATCGTGCACGACACAAAGATGAAATAAAACCTAAAAGAACTCTTCCACGTGTTAGAGCTTCTTGCCTAGTCTTACTCATAAAATACATGGAGTAATAGTCCATCTCTTGTATACTCGATGCCATAATGGATGGTGCTCTTCAAGTATTTCAACACATGCTTCTCAACCACCCATTGAGTCTAGCACAAAGCAACCATAAACTGACTCATGTTATTCACAACATAAAATTTTTTTCCCTAGTATTCACAAGATACATCAAAATGACCCATTCAACTACCTATGCAAAATAGGGTCAACCAAATCAATATCCCTATCACGTTGGTGCCAAGGGTGTAACGAAGGGTTTACAATCAAGCATTTGGGATCTCTCCAAAATCTCCAAGATGTACTTTCCTTTCCTAAGGGAGATGTCTCTTGAGCCCTACCAAACCTTCAATCCTAAAAGGTAAGCAATATAACAATATCCTTTATATCAAATTCACTGTCCATCTTATGTGTTTATCACATAATAAGCTTCTTTGAACTACTTGTAATGGTCAAGACATCTACATATAGAATCACGATAACACAATCAACATTATTATACAAATAATAAATATTTGGATCACGTTAGTCTTGGTAAACCCCAATTTGAATTGGTACTCACCAATCCTAGAGTGCCAAGCTTGTTGCATCTACTTCAACCCATAAGGGGTGTTCTTCAACCTACAAAGATGGGCATCACACCCATGCACCTCAAAACCTTTAGGATGATTTATGCCAACTTCTTCAGCCACATCATTCAAGAAGGTTTTCTTTACAACAAGCTAATGTAAATGTCACTAGTAGCATGTTGCTAATGCAATAATGGTTTAGATAAAAGTATACTTTTGGTAGTTGGAGCAAATGCCTCATCATAATTGATTCCCTCTTTATGTGAGAACCTATTTGCAAAAAGACATTGCCTTTTGTATTTGTCAAAACTCCCATCAAATGCATGTTTGATTTTGTACAATCATTTGAAACCAATCATCGATAACCCCACAAGTCTTAGTTAATCACCCAAACATCATTTTTGAGGATGGAGTTAAATTCCTCAGTTATAAAATTTTTCCATTCCTTCTTTTCATAGGCCTCCTCCAAACTAGAAGGTTCACACAACATCTTGTTGGTATGTACAAGTGCTACAAGATCAATGAGTAATTTATAAAGGCCACCATTTCACACAGCTCTATCAAAAGTCTTAGGACTTGGTAAACTACATTTATTAATAATGCACTGTTGTCCTTTAAATGCAACTCCACTTTGAAAATTTGTCACACAAGAAATTAAAAGAAGATCCTTCTTCAAATGAGGGGAAAACAAAACATCATTCAATTCAAGAACATCACCTAATGGCATTTAAAATAAAATGGAGCCAAATCCTTTCACATGATAAGTGGCATCATCACCCAACTCTACACTCATTCCTCTCTTTAGCTCCTAAATTTGACTAAATATATATTTTTTGTTATAAGTAATTTGTCTTAATGCCCGACTGTCCACATACCACCAAACACTTGACAAAATGTTGGTAGAGAAACAAAGGATCATGGACAAGGTGTTCTCAAGCTCGGATGCTTACTTATCCACATTAGTGATAGTCTCCACACTCCTCGTAGTTTTCTTTGTTGCTTGGTCATACCTTTCTTCTTCTTTGAACATTGGTTGGCATAATGTCCATTTAGGTGACTATTGAAACACTTTACGTGGCTCAAATCCTTCTTACTTTTGGCATTCCTAGATCCTTCTTGCTTCCCTTCCTCATGCTCCCAATGAGGGCTAGGTCTTCTACTTCACGTGTCTTTCTAAATTGGATTCTAACCTTTTCTCTTCTTACACAAAGTCACCCTAAATCTTCTCAAAAGATTGTAACTGTTCACAAGCACAAATACCTTAGACGAAGGGTTTCCAAGATGGAGTAGCCCATTCAAAGCATTAGACACCAATTCCTTATCCACAGAGCATTCACTTAGCAAACTTATAACATAGCATGTGTAGTCTTGAGATTTAAAGAATATTTTCCGACATCCTTTTGCTGAACCCCTTTCAAAATACATATTTATAATTAAAAAATTCTCTATTTTTAGTAAATATCCTAGGTAACCATTTTTTAAGTGACATGTTGGTTACCATTTTTTATTTTAATCCATAATATGGTGACATGACACAACTCATATGCTTTTGGTGAGGATTACCGAAACAATTTGAATGCCTTTTTTTCCTTATTTATATTAATTTTAGCAATGGATTGATTGGAGGTTAAGGAATATTCTAACAACTAATTTCTTTGCACCATTGAAAGAGGTCAAAAGGTTTGAAGGTACCCAAATCCCACCTCCTCCTCTTCTTTTTAAAGGACCAACCAAGGACAGAGACCAGTTAAAAAATTATTGGATTTTAAGTTATGAGTGTATTAGTCTCTACTTTGCAATCCTTAAAGGGTGGGAAATCATTTCTTGAAGTTATATATGTATATTCCTATGACCCTTTATTTGATTTCATCCATCAAGTAGATTTTCCGTGTCTTGGTCAAATCCTCGATTTTTATTAATTTTTTTGTTCTAGTCCTCATTTCCAATGGTTCCCAGGTTAATGGGAGAAAACATGTTGCTTTCAATATGGAGGATTTGGGGATATGTTGAACCATGTATTGTTTGAGTAACCATCTTAATTGATGCAATTGTGAGAGCTCCCCATGGTGCAAAGAGGGTTCTAGGTATCAAACAATGATTCATGGGAATAAAAGCATCTAAGGAGATTGAATATATAATCATTTTATCTTGAAGGGTGTGGACCAGTGCAATCTAAAGCCACCTATTCAATGCATCCCTCCATAAATTCTCAATCCCACCAATATTTGTATGCTTTAATATATATAATTTAATACCCCTTAACCCATATATACTAGGCAATTATTGCTTTCATTTTTTTGTTTTTTTTGTTTCTGTTTTTAAAATTCTAAACCCCCCAACATGAAAACACATGGTATAATATTTCTTGATTCATGAACCCCTTATGTCTTCATCTTACACTTTTCCCCTATTGAAGCCATCTAATCTTTGAAATCTATGATCCTCCCCAAGTAGTTAGCCACTGAATCTATGTCACTCATGGAAATGGCTAAGAAATTGTTTCTCAAGAGCATTTTCTTAGAATTGTTGAAACTCTAATATAATGAAATTAAAGCGTTATATATCTCCTTATTGGTATTCTTCTCTGCTATGTGAGTGAACAAATGATCCGTCACTGAATCAATAATGTTTCTCTTTGCATTGCCCTCCTTTTTATTATGTTTGATCAATTATTTTAGATTGGTAGGTGTAGTGATATTTTTATAAACATGCTTTTAAAACTCAATCTTTCCAATATTATTTTCATTTGTAATTCTAAGGATTATAATTGGAAGCACCTTCCACCCTATCACAATTTTTTAAGATCAAGAGTAGTCATTCTTGCAAATATAAAACACATTTCAAAGCAAATTTTCCAATAGTTCAGGTAGATTACCCTTCTAGGGTTCAAACACTTCTCTCAAGCATGCCGAAGCTTCATACACAACACCCTATCACATGTTAAGTGCCTCTCCTAGGCACAAAAACACTGAAATATTAAACTCCCTATTCACCAAGAGAGTAATTGCGTCAATTCAATTTTGATACCATATGGAAAATTTGTAAAACTATAAACAATTTAGAAATTTCACCTCATTTACTTGATGTTCATTGGATAAGTTGCATAAAAATTTCAACTACGTTATGATTTATAATTTCTTCTTATCATGTTAAAAAACATAACACATCAACAATGTTGTCCCAGTCAATTGACATATAGGAAACAACTAAGAAACCACTCATAAATAATGAGAACACCAGAGTAATTTTTAGAGCTACAACATACAAATTTGGATAGTAATGGTACATTTCATATTACACCATAAATGAAGATGTAGTACAACACCCAAGTGCATTCCAAGTTGGTACATGTTTTTTCAACCGAGTCTAAGCAAGAACACTCAAATTTCCACCAAAACTTAGCTAATGCATTCACCATCAATAACAAATCCTAATCAACAATACCATGGCCTAGCAAGGCATCTCACCAAGATCTTCTAGATACACCAAAGGCTCTACAATAACAAGTCCACCCATGGATCTCCCATTTAACATGGTTATCGATGAAATAGGTAACTGAATTGGTACCTACTTTTTTTAGGTAGCAAAAAAAGCACTCAATTTTGAAAAGTGGTGATGTAGAATCACCCGTTTTTTTTTTTGCATATTTTTGACACTTTAATATTTTTATTTATGAAGTATGAATATTTGTTTTAAAATTTTAGTGATTTTCATGCTACTTTTGAAACGTATTGATGCAGCAGCAACCATTTTTTTTAGAGAGGTGAATTTCATGTTGGTAATAAAACATAAAAATAAAATAAGACAAACATGAAAAAAAACTCAGATAATATATATATATATATAAAACAAAACAAATAATAAACAAATAAAACAATAATAAACAAATAAAACAAAAGAAACAAAAGTTTTCGAATTTTTTTTTAAAAAAGGGGAAAAAAAAACACATAATTTAAAGAAAAAACACAAAATTTGATTAAAAAAAAAAAAAAACATCAGAAACATTTTTTTTCTAAGTTATTAAGAAAAAACATTATAATTCAAAAAAAATAAAATAGAAAATTTAAAAATAATTAAAATTAAAAAATTAAAATTAAAATACAAAATAAAAAATAATTTAAAATTTAAAATTTAAATTAAAAATAATAATAATAAGAAAATAAAAATACAAATTGTGAAATTAATAAAAACAAATTTAAAAAAAAGAACAAGAAAAAGTTAAAATTAAAAAAAAATTTAAAATAAAAAAGCATGATTAAAAAACCAAAAAAATGAAAAAAAAAAATCAAATAATTAAAAAACAAATATATATAAATTTAATTAATTAATTTATTTTTATTTATTTATTTTTAAATTAAATGATTTCAAAAATTTAAAAATGAAAAAAAAAATTTAATAAATTTATTAAATAAATTTGAAATTTAAATTTAAAAAAAATAATTAATCTCAAAATATTAAATTAAAAAAAAAAATCAATTAAAAAAATTAAATTTAAAATATAAAAATGAAATTAAAAATAAATAAAAATTAAATTTTATGAAATAAAAAAAAAAAAAAAAACTCAAAAAAAAAAATTTAATAATAAAAATACAAATTAAAAAATTAAAATAAAATATTAAATTAAATTAAAATATATATATATATATATATATATATATATATATATATATATATATATATTTGAACTTTCTTAGTGGTGGCGCGCGGTGGCGGCGGACGGCTGTTGGGTGGAGGCGGGGATTGCTCGACCTCCCGCCCAACAACACGGTCTCGCCACCACTAGTGGGATTATATATATATATATATATAAATAATTTTTTAAATTTTGTTTTTTTTTTTTTTTTAATTTAATTTAATAGTTTATTTTAATTTTTTAAGATGAAGAGTAGTCATTCTTGCAAATATAAAACACACTTCAAAGCAAATTTCTAATAGTTTAGGTAGATTACCCTTCTAGGGTTCAAACACTCCTCTCAAGCACGCCGGAGCTTCATACACCACACCCTATCACATGTTAAGTGCCTCTCCTAGGCACAAAAACACTGAAATATTAAACTCCCTATTCACCAAGAGAGTAATTGCATCAATTCAATTTTGACACCATATGGAAAATTTGTAAAACTATAAACAATTTAGAAATTTCACCTCATTTACTTGATGTTCATTGGATAAGTTGCATAAAAATTTCAACTACTTTATGATTTATAATTTCTTCTTATCATATTAAAAAACATAACACATCAACAATGTTGTCCCAGTCAATTGACATATAGGAAAAAACTAAGAAACCACTCATAAATAATGAGAACACCAGTCTAATTTTTAAAGCTACAACATACAAATTTGGATAGTAATGGTACACTTCATATTACACCATAAATGAAGATGTAGTACAACACCCAAGTGCATTCCAAGTTGGTACATGTTTTTTCAACTGAGTCTAAGCAAGAACACTCAAATTTCCACCAAAACTTAGCTAATGCATTCACCATCATTTATGCATTCACCATCAGCAACAAACCCTAATCGACAATTCCATGGCCTAGCAGAGCATCTCACGAGATCTTCTAGATACACGAAAGGGCGCTACAATAGCAAGTCCACCCATTGGATCTCCCATTTAACATGATTCTGCAGATGAAATGAGTCCTTTGAAGCTGATACCTACTTTTACGAGTAACGAAAAAAAGCCTTTAATTTTGAAAAGTGGTGATGTAGAATCACCGAGATTTTTTTTTTTTTTTTGTGCATATTTTTGACACTTCGAAGCTATTTTTATCATCGAAGTATGAATATTTGTTTTAAAATTTTAGTGATTTTCATGCTAATTTTGAAACGTATTGATGCAGCAGCAACCATTTTTTTTTAGAGAGGTGATTTTCATGTTGGTAATAAAACATAAAAATAAGATAAGAAAAACATGAAAAAAAACTTGATAAAATATATATATATATATATAAACAATAAATAAAAAAACGAATAAAATGTAAAAAATAACTTGTAAAAATAAATAAATTAAACAAAAATAAATAAATAAAACAAAAATCTTCAAAAATTTAAAAAAAAAAAAAAAAAAATAGGAAAAATTAAAAAAAAACACATACACACATAATTTAAAGAAAACAAACAAAAATTGATAAAAAAATAAACAAAAAAAAAATCAAAAACATTTTTTTTTAAAATAACTAAAATTAAAATACAAAAATAAAAAATAATTTAAATTGTGAGAAAAATCTTTTGGTAAAAATCACATCCAAATAAATTATGACGCTTTTGAACCCAACGATTAATGGTTCATCATGTTGAATTTAAATATATTTCATAAAATTTAATTTTTATTTATTTTTAATTTCATTTTTATATTTTAAATTAATTTTATTTTTAAATTTAATATATATATATATATATATATATATATATATATATATATATATATTTTAAATTTCAAATTTATTTAATAAATTTAATAAATTTTATTTTTATTTTTTTTTGAAATCTTTTATTTTAATTTTTTTTCTTTTTAAATTTTTGAAATCGTTTAATTTAAAAAAAAAACTCTAAATTTTTATATATTTGTTTTTTAATTGTTCGAAAATGTTTTTTTTTTTGTTTTTTAATCATATTATTTTATTTTAAACTTTTCATTTTTATTTTTTTATTTTTCACAATTTGTATTTTTATTTTCTTATTATTATTATTTTTAATTTAAATTTTAAAATTTAAATTATTTTATTAGGAATTTTGCTTCTGTGATCCATCAATTGTGAGAAAAATCTTTTGGTAAAAATCAAATCCAAATAAATTTGGTCGACGCGTTTCGAACTAGCTAGTGTAATTCATCATCAGAACAAGATGAAAAATCTGATCAGGAAACCCAATTAAATAGATAAGAAAAGCTCCAACTAGCCATTGTAAAAAAAACGACTAGTTTAACTAAATTTGGGAATAAAATCATAAAATCAAAAAAATATAAAATATAATATTTTTAGAATCTATGCTTCTGTGATCCATATAAAATTGTAAAATCTCTTTCCGTAATAATCACATATAATGGAACGTTGTCGACGCGTTTCGAACCAACCAGTGTGGTTCATCATCAGGACTAGGTGAGAGATCAGATCAAATCAATAAGCTTAAATAGATGTAGAGATGTTTAAACTAGCCGTTTTTTAACGGCTAGTTTGACTTTTTAATAATTTAAAATGTTTTTAATAAGTAACGGCTAGTTCCTCCTACTTTTAAACCAATTAATAAATTTATTCATTTAGTTAATAAATTATTAAACTTATTAGTTTTAATTATTTAGTAAACATATTAGTTATAAATTTTTTTAATTTAAGTGAGAGGTTAAAAAATAAGAAAAGAAAAAGAAAAAAAAAATAAAATAAAATAAATAAATAAATAAAAAATAAAAATAAAAGTAAATAAATAAATAAATATAAATATAAATAAAAAATAAAAATAAAAATAAATAAAAATAAAAATAATAAAATGTAAATGTAAATAAAATATAAATCGAAAAATGAATATAGCAAAATAAAAATAAAATAATAATAGAATAAAATAAAAATAAAAAGAGAAAAATAAATAAATAAAAATAAAATAAATAAATAAACAAAGGCAAATAATTAAAAATAAATTTAAAAAAATAAATAAAATCAAATAAAAAATAAAATAAACTAAAATAAAAAAATAAAAATAAAAATATAAAATATATAATAAAAGAAAAAAGAAAAATAAAAAAAATAAATAAACAAATGCAAATAAAATAAAAAAAAAAAAAAAATAATACCAAAAATAAATAAATAAATAAATAAAAAATCAAGGACATAAGGCAGGTATCCAACACCTGCTAATGTTCCAACCATCATCTTTGTTGAGATTAAGGGGTCTTTTTTCGATTTCTAAGGCCTCTCTTAACTTACGATGATGGAAATGGTCAATCCTAGCAATGACCTTCGCCTCTTCAATGCAAATATGATGGTTAGTCTTTTCTGCATGTTCAGCTAGGGCAGACGAGCAGGATCTTCCATGCTTAATGTCAGCAGCATGTTCAGAAATTCTTTGATTTATAGAACGACCAGTTTCACCAATGTAAGGCATCCCACAGGAACAAGGAATGATGTAGACACCTTTCCCATCCCTAGGGTCAATCGGGTCTTTAACCGATTTGAGAGAGCTGCGAATCGTGTTAAGGGGCTTGAAAAACGAAGACACCCTATGCTTCCTAAGGACCCTCGCAATTTTATCAGTGGTTCCTTGAATGAATGGAAGACGTACACTACGGGACCATTGACTAGGGTCTTTATTCTTTTTAGATATAGGACCTTTTGTTGCTTCAAGAAAAGCTTGAAGGCCTTGCGATCTACTATAACCATTTCTAAGAAAGACACTTAACAGATGAGACTTTTCCCCTTCAAGGTGAGACTCATCAGAGATCCTCAACGCCCTTGTGGCCAAGGTGTTTAGGACACCCAATTTTTGAGCAGGGAAATGGTGTGAACTAGCTTGAAGGCACTGCTCAGTATGAGTTTTCTTCCGAAAAACTTGATGGGAGAAAGAGCCATCATCTTTTTTAGAAATAAGAACGTCAAGGAAGGGAATGCTTCCATCTATTTCATGCTCCATGGTGAATTTTATGGAGCGTGATTGATCATTAAGGTGGCGAAAGAAAATATCTAACTTATCTTCGCCATGCGGCCACACGACACAAAATCTATTTAAGCTTATTGATTTGATCTGATCTCTCACCTAGTCCTGATGATGAACCACACTGGTTGGTTCGAAATGCGTCGACAATGTTCCATTATATGTGGTTATTACCGAAAGAGATTTTACAATAAAATATAATAATTTATTTATTTATTTTTATTAAATGATTAATGTTTAATTTTTTTTTTATTAAATGATTAATGTTTAAATTTTGAATATTATTTATTTATATATTTTATTTTATTTATTAAGAATTATTCCATATATTCTTGAAGATTAAATAAATATTTACTATATTTATTTCTTGTGAAAAAATCTTTCAGTAAAAATCACATCCAAATAAATTTGTATTTCGTTGTTCTTTTTATTTTTATTTTTATTTTTTATATATTTTTAAATTTTAATCTTTAAAATGATATTTATTTATTTATTTATTTTATATTTGTTTTTTAAATTTTAGTTTTTTTTTAATGTTTGAATTAAAAAAAAAAATTAAAAAAAATATAATGAAGTTTGTTCTTTTTGCAACTATTTTAAAATGTTTTTTTAATTTTTAATATAATTTGTTATTATTCTAAAAATTTTGTTTCAACATTTTACGTTTTCGGGGTGGTTTTTGCATAAATTTTTTGCACAAAAAAAATTTGGCTTTTACTTCTATTTTTAAAAATGTTGAAAATTTACTCCGAAAAAAAACCAGGTTATTCCACAATGCAATGTTTCATTTTCAGGGTGTTTTTTGCAATAAAAAAGATTGGCTTTTACTTGCATTTTTAAAAAATGTTGAAAATTTACCCCAAAAAAAAGGTTATTCCAGAATACAACTTTCATTTTCGAGTTGTTTTTTCATGGTTTTTTCATTTTCTTTTGGTTAGAGTTCTCGTTTTGAGGTAATAGTTCCCATTTCATCGGTAACTATGTTATTTGCATCACACATGTCTTTTAGGAGATTCACAAGCTTGCACCACACATGCTCCATTAGCATCAAGTTCTCCAAGTCTTCCTTAAAGTTTCATGTTGCAAACCTTAGCTCTCTCTCTCATGAAACTTCAACCACAACATTCCAAGTCTTACCTAGAGTTTATCTGATGCAAACCCTAGAATCCTAAGTTTATGTAAGCTTTTCAACTCTTTCTTTGCACAAGCACAAAGGCTACAAGAAAATCACATCAATAATATACAAATAATGTAGTGACTAAGTTTTTAAAGTAAAAAGATACTCTCTTCCCTTTATATAAGATAGATGAGGAAGGCCAACAATAGAAAGTGGACTAAAAAAACTAGCAACGTAATTTAAAAAAATAGATTACGACCACATGATGAACACTTTTCTCTAAGATGTACACATTTTGAAAGGTTGTTTTACTCCACCTCCCAAGTGGTATGTTTGCTAAGATAAGACTCCACATGTCAAGTGTTATTCCTCACACAAGATTACATGATTTGTAAGACACGATTCCAAGCTCCAATGCTTCTCCTCCACTTGTGCACACCAATGCTACAACAACTTCCAAGTGATGTTCCCTCTAATCAAGACTCCTTCAAGCTGAGATTTAACCTCCTACAATGTGCCACATAGTCTTGATGTTCTTAACGAAAATTTGTCTTCCTCCTAGTTCCTACCACTCCTCTAGAAGATATCTCCATATCCTATGCTAGGACCCCATCCTTAACTTTCACACCATGTAAAAGGTGTCAATGACACATAAGATAACTACCTCCATAAGAAGTGTGCCTTCCCTAGCACATATATCAAGGACAAGTATCCATCTATTGTAAGCTCTCCGAATTTTAGTTAACCAAAACAATCTAAGATGTAACAAGGGGCTAGTGTTTTGCCATGGACCCCACATCACATGAAGCACGCCCCTAGCATGGTGTAAACACTCATAGAAAGCCAAAAGATAAAACATAGAGGTTTAGATAAGTGTGTCCAAAAAATGTTCTTTGATGGCAATATTGTCTGAGTAATTCTATGTTTATTATCCATGTCACATGTTGATTCATTTGTTTGTATATTTATCACTAAATGGAAATATATATATGATTGATATGTTTCTTTTTTCTCTTTTGGAATTAATCACAACTCCTAGGTCTCATTTCCTAAATTTTCTAAGTGACCTCTACAATGTACTCATAGATGCATTTCTTTTCTCTCAAGACACTCCATTCAAAAATTGAACTTCTCATTTCAACTTGGATTTGCCCAACTACGAGTCCCATTTGGTTTCCCATGGCCATATAACATATTTTCACACACAATACAATTTCAAGATTAACTTTCTATACAATTTGAAAATTGTAGTGGAATTCACAATGCTTATACCAAAAACCTAAGCTCTCCAAATTTTAGTCAACCAAAAAAATCTAAGATGTAACAAGGGCCAAGTGTTTTGCCATGGACCCCACATCACATGAAGCACACCTCTAGCATGGTGTAAACACTCATAGAAAGCCAAAAGATAAAACATAGTGGTTTAGATAAGTGTGTCCAACAAATGTTCTTTGATGGCAATATTGTCTGAGTAATTCTATGTTTATTATCCATGTCACATGTTGATTCATTTCTTTGTATATTATCACTAAATGGAAATATATATATGATTGATATGTTTCTTTTTTCCCTTTTGGAATTAATCACAACTCCTAGGTCTCATTTCCTAAATTTTCTAAGTGATCTCTACAATGTACTCATAGATGCATTTCTTTTCTCTCAAGACACTCCATTCAAAAATTGAACTTCTCATTTCAACTTGGATTTGCCCAACTACAAGTCCCATTTGGTTTCCCATGGCCATATAACATATTTTCACACACAATACAATTTCAAGATTAACATTTTATACAATTTGAAAATTAGAGTGGAATTCACTATGCTTATGAATAGGATCTCGTTGCATAAAAGATCATAGTCTTCACAAAAATTCATGTCACTATCTTCAGGTTTATATATATGACATAAAATCAATAAATTTGTAACATAGATGGAAATAAAGATATTTCATATGTAGATAAGGACAACACTTAACTGTATTTAGGGCAATGTTCACCAAATTAAACATTGAAGAGTGATTCAATGCTAAACTATAGGAATTAGTGATGAATCCTACCCCCAAACCAGGTCATCAGACCATCAGGGAGAAATAAACTCTTATAGCGATTCATTCTCACTTAACCCAATCCACAATGATTCGTAAACAAAAATAGACATCTAACCCATGTTATTCAAGAAGACCCCCCCAGAATCTCACACACCCTCATTTAATGTGGAATTTATTTCCCTTAATGAAACACAACATGAGGGAATGTGTTTCCCTTATTCATTAAGTGATGCCTCATGAATCTTTCCCTTTCAATGCTCCATTGCAAGAAGGAAGAATCCTGTTCACTATATATTTTCTAGTAATTTGTATGGTGGTATATGGCATTGACCCAATTAGGAAATTTCTTAGCACATGCATGAATTCTCTTCCAATCTACACTTAGGACAATTATGAAATTCATATAGGACATTCTATAAGTAGGTGGAGAAAGTCTCTTGATATGGAAGGAGAATAATAGGAAAATGGAAGGGACGAGTGCTCTTCAAATGATATTGCACATGATATGCTTCCCGTTGCACAAACAGTACAGGTCTTCTCATGAAGCATCATTGTTTTGAATTTAGACATTCTATAAAAAGTTGGAAGAAAATGGGATGGGACATAAATGACCATTTCATTAAGTTTGGATTGATTTCAGTCTAACACACTCTAGAAATAAGTCAAAGTCAAAGTTTCTAAAGGAAAAATTGATGTTCAAAAGTGTAAAAAGAAAAAAAAAAATGGAATCAAAAGTGCAAAGTTGGAAATGGAAGTGTGAAATGTGGAATTTGAAAGAGTGAATATTGGATGAATCTAAAGTTTGAGTAGATTAATTGCCATAGCTATTTTGCATAAAATTATTCTATAACAATATTATAGAAATTTGAGATTAACAAAAACACAAAGACACAACGTACATTAAGTTTTTACTCAATTTTATATTAAATACAATATAAATATATAATTATCTATCAATAAAATTACAAATCAATATTAATAAAATTTTCTTTATATTTAAAATTATAAATAAATATTATATTATTTTACCACTATAAAATTATTAAACATATAATTTACATTATTTATCATAGTTTGAATTATTAACTTATCATCATATCAAACACAATGAACTACAATCAAATTCAAATTCTTTTACTAACCACATAAAACACTATATATCTTCACTCAATGAAAATATAACGGTAAAAGATACTAGTCACATTATTTCCCATAATTTCAAATACTTTACCATATATCTCGCATCATCAACGGTTTCTCCATATAACACGTCTTTCCACTATTCATTTTATAAGCATATATAATTCATAACTTCACAACTATGTACTTTTATAATAAATTTTATGAATCATAAACAGATATTATAAAGTTTCAAACTTAAAAATTATAAAAAATTATGAGTAGCATTATTTACCATAGTTACAATTATTCTTAAATAGGCTATTACTATATCAAAAAAATTACAAACAAAATAACGTAAAAATAATGTACACTTCCACACAGAGAAAATATGATAGAAAGATGATAGTCACATTATTTCTCGTTATCTCACATTATTTCTCATTATCTCAAATCCTTTAGAGTGGGTTTCACATGATCAACACTTTCTAGGTGCAAAAAGTTTGGTCATAATTGGTTTAATAAGTATCCAACATTCATATCTTTCCATTGACATGTTTTTATAATTATGCTAATCCTTTCATTCTCACAAATATGTTTTTTCCTTTAAAATAATTTAGAATCACCATATTTTTAAAATCATAAATTACCTTTAAATTTCTCTCAACACTCTGTAAACATTTTGAAATAGATATATGGATTCTTCTACTAAAATACCTAGTTCTAGGTGTTGGTCTTACTAATTGCTGATATCCACTTGTTGGGTGCCCAGATTCCAAATATACCACTCTTAGTTTAGAACTTGAGTCAACTAAGTTATAGATAAAATCTAGACTCAATTACCATAAATCTTTACAAAAGAACAATATAGTATAAAATAAACAAGGAGAACACATAAATATATGCATAGTACACAAAGTTTTTACCTTAGAAACCCTTAGTTGGGAAAACCAACCAACCTCTGAGTTTCATCACTCTTTATATTCTCTTTCGAATATGTAGCCAAATTACAATGCTTGTCAACCTTGGCCCGCACCTAAGAAAAATGCACTCATTACATCACCCTTGATCTATGACCCAGAAATCTCATCGTTTTCTTACAACCTTACATCATGCTCTATTTATAGGCATATTCTTACATAAGAAACTCTAAGTTGTAGAAACTGAATTAGCTACAAAAGGTTGAATATCATTGGATAAGATCCCAAGAATATTTGGATTCCTAACTATTTTGACACAATTAAATTGTATTCGATCACCACTCCATTACCATTCAACCATCAATATTTGTCGACCATGCACATCCTCAACTCTAATTTCTTTTGGAAATTCCATTGACTACCAATTTTTTTTGGTTGCTCCTTTAACTTCAATTATGATTCTTGTCTTGACTACATCATCAACCATTTACTCGATTCATATATCTTTTCCATCTATCACCTAGTCGATCTACCTCTTCTAGCAAGTTAACTAGTCGATCCACCTTGACTAGCCAGTTGAACGACTACACCCCAATCGACTAAGTTTCCTATAAACTAGCATTTTCCCACTTGTATTCTAACAAATATTTATTGCTTTCCACCATCTCCTTGAAAAAATGGTATTGTACATTAATGTGCCTTGTCTTGGATTGGTGAGTTGGGTTCTTTGCAAGGAAGATTGTACTCTAGTTGTTGCAACCTATCCTTATTGTTTGTTATCTGAATCCAATCTCTTAACACAAGCTTTACAACCAGACACCTTCTTTTCTTACATAGGTATCTACCATATTCAATTTTTTTCATCAATAATGCCACCACTGGTTGTCGCTTACTCATCCATCTTATAGCTTCATTGAATAATTTGAACACATACTCACTAGTTTACCTTCTTCAATCCATATTCCTTGCCAACTCAACAATGAAAAAACCATGTACATTCTCTTCCCTATAAATTCCAACAATCCCTTGGTAACATATCACATGATTAGTTGTGCCACACAAGTACTACCTACAAAATCTCTTGAAATTTCTCTAGTCCTCTTTTCTAGGTGTTGACATGTATTCCCTCAATACTCCCCCTACATGAGCGTGTCGGTTGAGTGCAAACCATTGCATACATTAGAATACTAACAACACTAGAATAAGAAATACGTGCCATGTTTTCTATTTATTGGACCCATGTCTTTGGACATTTTACAGTAGTTAGTCTCACTCTTATGGGAATATGTAACTTCACCAACTTGCACCCCTGCATGTTGAAAAATTTCATGAATGTTTCAATGTACTTCCTCTATTTCACCTAGAGTTTCCTAAATATCTAATCTCTCGATCTTCATTCCCATAATGAAATGTGTAGCACCAACAAATTTCATGTCAAATTTGGAGGATAGCTACATATTCACCTCCTTTATCACACCCATGTAGCTTCTAATTAGCAACATATCATCGACATATGTCACTACCAATCAATTGATCAAATTATGGTACCACATCCTAGGTGATTGCTTCAGACCATAAAGGGACTTGTTCAACTTGTAGACTAGATTCCTTTCCCTTTACTACAAATCATTTAGGATGTTTCATGTATATTTCATATTCCAAGTCCCCATGTAGAAATATTGTCTTCACATCCATCTTTGTTATCTCAAGATCAAATGTTGTAGCTAGAGACATCAGTACTCTAATGGATGTTAATTTTGTAACAAAATAGAAAATCTCACCAAAGTCGAATCCTTTGGGTTGGGAATAACCTTTCACTACCAATTGAACATAGTGCTTCTCAACTTGAATTGTTCCATTCAATTTTTTCTTTAACACCCACCTACAACCAACGAGTTTCCTTCCATTAGGTAACTTGACTAGATCCCATGTATCATTCTTATGTAAATATTTCATTTCTTTGACGATTCCTTTTTACCATAATCCCCCATTTTCCAAGATGACTATCTCCTTGAATAACCTAGGATCATCATCAGTGGCAAATAAAAAAAAAGTAGAATCGAAATTAGGTGGAATATACCTTTCAAAATTTTTCCTTACTCGTCCAAACCTCCTTAATATGGGAGTTTGTTGTTCCACCTCTTCATCTGATTCAGTCAACTCATTTGAATCAAGTTCCTCATTCTTCAAGTCGAACACTAGCTTTTGTGGTTCCTCCTCCTTTGGAGCATCTTCAATCCTAAAAGTACACTTAACTTATTTGAAGATCACATATCAACCTTAAATTGTCCTCCATGTCACTATATTTGATAGATTATATCTTTTCATTCCATGTAATTAATAAAAATACACTTGTCTACCTTGTTGTCCAACTTATTTTTGTTTTCCTTAAGAACATGGAGAAAAACTCGACATCCAAAAATTCTAAGATCTATGAGTGATGGAATTTTATAAAACCATACTTCATGTGGAGTCTTGTTAACTAGTGTTGATTAAGGAGATCTACTTATTTGATAACACACAATATTCACTACTACCCAATATTCTTGTGCCAACCCCACACCATTGAGCATGATCCTTGCCTTTTCCATCAATATCTTATTCACACTGTTAGTGACTCAATTATGTTGATGAGTATATGGACTAGTCATTTGGCATACCATACCATCACGTTGACAAAAAATTTCGAATTATTTACCACATAATTCACCTCCATTGCTAGTTCTCAACACCTTTATCTTCCCGTATATCTTGTTTTTCACAAGAGATTAAGCTCTTTGAACTTACCAAAATCCTCAAGTTTATTCCTTAAGAAATACAACCATATCATCCCAGAGAAATCATCTTTGAAGGATACATAATATATATATCACTCTAGTGATTGAGTAGGTACAAATACATCACTATGTATTAATTCTATAGCTCTTTTACCCTTCTGGTGAAATACAACAACCTCATATAATTCTATTTACCACAAATACAATGTTCATAGAAAATGACCTCTATAAAGCCATTGCGAAAGCCTTTGACTAGACATTTTATTTGCATAGCTCGAAGACCCTTTTCCTCTTTGTATCCCATCCTATGGTGACATAAGATGGTCTCATTGACTAGACAAGAGGATCTCATTTAGTTCCAAGAAAAATTGCAATATTGAGTCCACTTGGGTTAACATGCCCTAATAACTTGTATAGGGTTCCAATCCAAATTTCTCTCATCAATATCATCGTTTAATGAGCCATATTGCATGGATCCTCCTCAAATATAATGTGCACACCAACATCACCCATCTTATTGATATATATCGGGTTGCTTTACAAACCTAGAATATGAAGTACACTTGATAATGTTCTAGTCCTCCCATATTTGAGCATCAATCAAGCTTGGGCTCATTCGACAATCATAGTTATCGATTTTTCCCCCTTGCAGACATCACCTCATTCATATTCTTCATATTCATAGAACCATTTTTTGTCGGATGTCATATGATAAGATTCTCCTAAATCGATATGCCTTATGATATGATTGTGTACTCATCAAAGCTAAGTACACGTCCCCTCCATCTAAAGAAACCATTCCTTCATTTGATTGTGTCTCGCCACAAAAACCTTCAACTTGGAGTCTCTTTTGTATATCCCAAATCTATTGCATTTCTAACATATTCTCATTGAATTAACTATAGATTTAGATCTACCCTTCAACCTAGATATCCCTTTGGATAATTTACATTGAAATCTCACTGACAAGCCATCCTTGGTTGGTCCTTCCATGTTATTTTGTCTCATTTCCTCTAATAATAGAGATGCAACCACATCATCAACCATTAATATGGTCATAGTACTCCCAATAGCCATGAATACGCTATCCGATCGGTCTAGTAAAGAATGCAACATATTGACACATTTATCCTCTTCACTAGTTGTGCTATCCATAGACAATAACTGACTTATCATAATATTGAATGCATTCAGGTGCTCTGTGATTGAGTCAACATCTCTCATCTTCAAAAGGTACATTTTATTTCAAAGAAACAACATATCTACTTGGGATTTTGACTAGTACAAGTTCCTCAACTTTTCTTTATAGTGTCTTCCTTTGATACATCCGTTAATAATGAATATGAAAGACAAAGTTAAATTGTACTCATTGTTTTTCTTTCGAGTTTATTACAACCCTCTATTGACATACCGATCAGAGGTGTTCTAGGATGCATAATGATTCATTATTCTTGATCCACAAGGAGATCTTCCATTTAAAGCTTCACAACTCAAAATTCTGGCCATTAAACTTTTCAATGTCGACTCTCATACTGCTAGCCATTCTTATTTATGAGTTCAAACAATACTTTAAAGCTCCCACTAGAACTGAAGATCCTTTATCCAAACCTGAGATATTTAAAGATTAGCAACAGAGGAGTCCCCTTGCAACCAAAATGGCTCTAACACCAAATTTTTGCCAAATCAAGCTTTGATATCCACTTTTTTGGCACCTAGATACTAGATAGACTACTCTTAGATCATAACTTGAGTTGACCAAGCTATAGACAAACTCTAAACTCAATTACCATAAACCTTTATAGAAGAAAAATAAATAAAAACAACGTAAACTATGAAACAGGAACTATAAACTCAAAATGGGAACTCTAGCAAAAAAGCCCCAAAAAACATGGAAAAATAGCTCGTAAACAAAAAGTGGCGATGTTGGAATAACATTTTTTTATTTTAGAGGTATTTTCAACATGTTTAAAAAACAGTGGTGAAAACCATTTTTTGTGTGCCAAAAACGCCCTCAAAACGAAAAGTGAAGATGCTGGAATAACAATTTTTTTGAGGACAAATTTTCAACATTTTGAAATACCATGTAAAAGATAAAATATCATCACTTCAAAAAAACTATAAATTTCAAAAGAAAAATGAAAACAAAAATATACCAATAAAAACAAGAGTTAAAACAATAAAAACACAAAAAAAAAAAAAAAACAAAAGTTTAAAAAAATAAGTAAATAAAAATATATATTAGAAAAAAATATAAAATTAAAAAAAGGACAACAAGAAATCAAATATATAAAACTACATTAAAAAGCAAAAAAAGATCAAACATAAAAATAGAAAAGAATAAAAAAACAAATTAACCTCGAAAGATAAAGATAAAGATAAAAATAAAAAATATATATAAAAAAATTAAACAATAAAAAATATAAAAGAAACAAAATTAGCGAAAGAAACAAAAAAATAAATAACACTTTATTAGACAATTAAAAAAAACAAAAATCAATAAAATTAAAAAATAAACACAGTAGAAAAATTCAAAATTCAAAATAAAAATATTAGACAACTAAAAATAAAAAACAATTATAATTTTTTTAAATAAATAAGAGAAAAATAAACATTGAAAAAAATAAAATTAAAATATATAAGAAAAAATGTAAAAAAAAACTTAAAAGAAATTAAACAAATAATCACAATTAAAATTACTAGAAAAACATTAAAAAAAATAAAAATAACACACATATAATTAAAATTTAAAAAATTTAAAATAACTTAATAAAACATTAAAAAAATAAAAAGAAAAAAACTAAAAACTAATTAAAAGTTCAAAAAAATTAATAATAATTATATAAAGAATAAAAAAATTGTGGCCCTCAAGCCTTTGGGCGGGCTCAACCGTCTTGGCTCGCCGGTCGGGCAAATCCGATTATGCGAATTAGATTGGTAGGCTGATGGGGCATATCCGATTCTGAGAATTAGATTTTCCCGGCCAACGGGGAAAATCCGATTCTGAGAATCGGATTTTCCCGGCCGCGATTCTGAGAATCAGATTTTCCCTACCTGAAAAAACTACCAATCTTAAATCAACGATAACTTTGCTTCCAGGACTCCGTTTGAGTTGATTTTTTTTTAATTGGGTAGCTTGGTGAGAGAAACCCAAATATCTACTCTTTTCTGGGAAATTCTACACAAAAGGTAACATATCTGACAAAAAATTCAGGTGGCAAAAAAACACTCAATAATGCTCCAAATGCTTATTATAAGCAGTTTTCGGAAATAGCACAACAACTTTGCATCCACCTATGTAGCTAGAATTCTGATATGAACCCTCAATCCGCCAATTCTAATCCGAGAATCGGATTTTCCCCGCCAGCCTGCAAATTCGATTTTGAGAATAAGATTTTCCTATCGGGCCAGGAAAATCTGATTCTCAGAATTGGTTTTACCAGGCCAGTGGGGCAAATCCAATTCCCAGAATCAGATCTACCATGTCGGCCTGCCAATTCGATTCTCAGAATCGGATTTGCCTACCGACCGGGCAAACTCGAAATGACGTAGCAAGTTTTTTTGGAGTGATGATATAAGTTTTTTGGATTTTCCTGTCGACTGGGAAAATCCGATTCTCAGAATCAGACTTGCCTCGCCAGGGGGCTGCCGTGGGCCAACAGAGCTTGGTTGGCCCCGTCGTGGGCCAATAGAGCTTGGTTGGCTCCGCCGGCCCACGGTGGCCGCCCCTCGAGCCACCCGGCCAGCCCCGTGGGGTTGCCCAATGGGCGACCTTCGTGGGCCAACGGAGTTCGGTCAGCTCTGCCAGCCCACGGTGGTCGCCCTCGGGTAACCTGGCAGGGCTGGCCAGAGCCGATTCTGAGAATTGACTCTGGCAAGCCCTGTCGGGTGGCCCGAGGGGCTGCCATCGTGGACTGACGGAGCTTGGCTAGCCCACGGCAGCTGCCCTTGGGTAACCCAACTGTTATTTTTTATTTATTTATTTTAATTTTAATATTTTTAATTTTTTTTTTATGATTTTGTTTTTGTTTTTTTGTTTTTAATTTTAATTTAAATTTATTAATTTATTTTTTTAATGATTTTTTAAAATTTTTTTATTTAATAAAATTATGTGATTTTCATTTCGTGTTTTAAGATAAGAAAAAATACATTAAAAAATTAAAAATTAAAAATTTGTATAATGTGATTTTCACTTCATTCTTTATGTGAATCATTTAATTTTTGGAAAAAAATGTTATTATTATTAATATTTGACATAAAATTCATAAAAATTGCTAATTTTTGTACTTATTTTTGTTAATTTTTTTCTATAAAAATGGTTTATTGACATGTCACTTTTAGCAAAAAGACTCAAAATGTGTATTTTTTCAGTTATATCTATATTCAAAATGTGTATTTTTATGTAAATTGTTAAAAATTATTGTTTTTTTAGTGAAAAGTATTTCATGGGAAATGAAATATTATTTAACAATATATAATTATATAGAAGATCGAAACTTTAAAATTTTGGTTTTTTCTTTTTAACACTACAGAAGAGTCAAATATCTCACTACAAAAAAAAAACGAAATGAAAAAAAAAATACAAAAACCTGAAAAACACTTTAAAAAAATATGTAAGTGAAGAGGAATAAGACGAGTACTTCAAAAATTGTTAGATTTATAAAATAATTATTAGCGTTAATACATTAGAAAATTTAAAGTAAAAAATAAGTCTTCTAAAAAAACGGAAGATGCTGGAATCAACACTTTTCAAAATCAACATAAAAATCACTAACATTTTAAAAATAATGTTTATATTTGGTATATTAGAAAATTTAATGTGTAAAAAACATGCTAATTTTTTTTTAGAGTATTATGAATAAACACTTTTCAAAATCAGATGATTTTTTATTACCTAAAAAAAATGGGTACTCGTTTCCATTCCCGTTTCAAAGTTTACATTGTTGAAACAAATATACAATGGAAAACACATAGATTTATGCATAATATATAGATACTTTACCCTGGAAACCCTTAAAGAAGAAAACTAGCCAACCTTTGAACATCCCTACTCTTTATATTCTCCACCAAATATGTATCCAGATTGCAATGAATGTCAACTGTGATCCACACATAAGACCAAATCATACATTAAATAACTCTTGATCTATGACCAAGCATTCTCATCATCTTCTTACAACCTTACATCATTCTCTATGTATTCTTACATAAGAAACTCTAATTCATAGCAGGCCATGATTGTGAAGTTGGGTTACACTTTTGTGAGAAACATGTCTGAAAAATTCACAATCGTGTTTTTTCGACTGAACAATGTTTGTTTGTTTGTTTGTATTTATTTATTTCGGTCGAATTATTAAAATTGATTCGATTGAACTATTACTGTCGTTTACATTAACGCTGACATTAATCGGATTTTTGGTCAGAGGTGGAATAAATGTCATTAATTGTTTTTGGCCGAAATAATATTTCGGCCGAATTATTAATCCGACTGAAATAATTATTCAGACTAAATATCGTTAGTTGTTGTTCGTGGAGGATTTGTATGCTGTCATCGCTGGAGGAATTTTCCGACAACGCTATGTGTTATCAATCGGTAATTTGTGATATTTTTGCGTCTTACTGCATGTTTTAAAGTTATTGTTAATTTTGTAATTGTTTTTTTTTGGCAGGATTTTCCATTCGTTGTCGTCGTTGGAGTCGTTGTCGCTGGAGGAATTCCGCAGTGCCATCTTCCTCCTGTTAAACACCAGGTCCTTTTCCTCCTGTTAGCCTCTTCCTCCTATCAACCTCCTCGTCATCCAGACCAGGAAAGTTCCACATTACTGTATATTTTCTGTGTTTTTATAAGTTCTGCATCACTGTATATTTTCTGTGTATTTATAAGCTCCGAATCACTGTATATTTGTTGTGTATTTATAAGCTCTACATCACTATATATTTTCTACGTATTTATAAGCTATGCATCACTGTATATTTATTTTCTATGTATTTGTGATGTATTTAATATGTAGACTTGACATCTTGCTCCTTTCCTACCACTGATCCATTTGTAACTAACCGGATACCTCCACCAGATGACCCTTCTCCATCATTACTCTAATTGCTCCCACTACTCGCTACAAAAAAACAGTCTTTATAGCCTTCAAAATGTCTTCCATTGTCCTCTCGGTACCAATATAATTGGAAATTACTTCCCATCTTTGTGAGGTTCCATTGGGATACTTCTGCACTCCTTTACGCCCCTACAACTCTATGGGAGACCAGTCTAAAATCTATATACCAGTGAAAAGGTCCTACTCTCTAGTCTATATACCAGCAGGAAGGAGAATCTATCAATGCTAATTATTTCTACTTGTAAGGCGTTAGCCCCCACTATATAGAATAGTCACACTATATAGAATAGATGGAGGCGTCCTACCAGTTAGGGACAAACAATGCAGTATTTATACTCGTGCTTTATACAAGTATTAATTTTTATCCCCTTCAAAATGATAGATTGGGCTCAGGATTTTTCCCTTTATAAGGTGGTTTGGGTAACTAATAAATCCCTTATTTGTTTCATAAAACTGTAAAATACCCATCAACTCATAATGTATGATATAGAAAAGGAAGTTTTCAAACCTAATTATTCACTATATATAAGGCAATTTCGTCCAAGCCAGTGAAGAGCTAGAATCCTGCTTTAAGTAGTCAAATTCCGCTTAAAGCTAGGATTGCCTCAATTTAGATCCACTTGAGTATCTTCTTATAGCTATCCCTGAGAAACTTTGCCAAATCCACCAACACCACGAAGAAAAATCTCATCAAATTTGTTTGTAGCTTGGTATATCTAAGAAAATGTGAAGTATCTGACAAGGTTTGAGGGTGCCGAGGAAACTTTACTACCCATGCTATGTGAATTGCCTCCATACAAAGGAAGAGGAAACCTCAATCTCCTCTTTACTCTGTTAGAAAATTAAATATTACAGAGCAATGAAACACATAAAATATGCGGAAAACAAAAGCACACAAAACACATAAAACCAGAGAGACACAGATATATGTGGTTCACCCAGTTTGGGCTACGTCCCCTCCGAATAGCCAGTCCTTCCTTTCTATTATCCAGCAAAATGAAGAGACACAACCTACAACAGATCCACTGTAATATGCTCTGTTCTCTCTCACAGTCTCCCTATCCATTTCTTGCTCCGAGAATACACATACAATACATAGCCGCAATACAATACCCTCATACAAGCGAGGGGTTGCCTTCTAGGGAAAAAAACCCTAAACTAAACATAACTTCTACCATCAGATCATCCGCCTAATGAGCGGCCCAGATTGACTAGAAATTACTATACTTTTACAAGGCAATTTTACATCTGCTTTTAACTTCGGGGGTGCTACCCCCGAAACCCCCCGCCAGGGGGGGCTCCATAAAGTCGCAGTTGCCCCCCCGGACCCCCAGGCAGCATTTAATTTTGGGCGGCGTCACCGCCCCATTAAGGTACAGGGGTCTAACGCTGTGATACAAAATAAATAAGATAATCAGGTTCCACACCCAACAATCTCCCACTTGGAGACTAATTGTAGCAATTGCACTGCTGTTTCATTTGTTGGACAATGACTCCTCTTTGGACCTAGCTGTTTCTCATCTTCATCGTCATCCATGAAGACCAATTGAAACTGAGCATAATCTCAGTTTCTCCCTGGTTACAACTTTTGTTAGCATATCTACAGGATTCTGGCTAGTGTGTATCTTTTCCAGTTTCAACTGTCCATCTTCCAATACTGACCCTATGAAATGGTACTTGAGCTGTATGTGTTTAGTTCTGGAATGAAATGCTGAGTTCTTTGCAAGATGAATGGCACTTTGGCTATCACTGTATAACGTGCCCATATCATGCTTCTTACCCAATTCATCCATAAACCTTTTTAACCAAATCATTTATTTACTAGCCTTTGCAGTAGCAACATACTCTGCTTCTGTTGTTGAAAGTGCAACAACACTTTGGAATTTTGAAACCCAACTGACAGTTGTTCCACCTACAATAAATACATATCCTATAGTGCTCCTCCTGTTATCTCTTCCACCTACCATATCTGCATCAACATATCCCTGTAGAACAATGTTTGAACCACCAAAGCATAATGCTTGATTTGTGGTACCTCTCAAATATCTGAGAATCCATTTTACTGCCATCCAATGTTCTTTTCCTAGATTTTTCATGTACTTGCTTACAACTCCCACTGCATGTGCAATATCGAACCTTGTTCGGACAATGCCTTGTTAAGCTTCCAACTGCTGATGCATATGGAACTTTAGACATATAGTCCATTTCTTCTTGGGTCTTGGGGCACATCTCCTTACTAAGTTTGAAATGGCTAGCAAAAGGTGTACTAACTAGTTTTTCATTCTGCATGTTAAATCTTTTCAACACCTTTTGTATGTACACATCCTGAAATAATGTTAATTTGTGATTTTTCATGTCTCTAGTTATTCTCATACCAAGGATTTGTTTTGCAGCTCCCAAATCCTTCATTTCAAATGAATTTGCCAATTTTCTTTTGAGCACATTTATTTCCTGCATGTTAAACCTTGCAACAAGCATGTCATCTACATACAATAACAATATAATATAGCTTCCATCATTTTTCCTTTTCAGATAAACACAATGATCAAGGGAAACAAATACAATGTAACCTTGTTCGAACGTAAACTTGTAAATTTTAGATACCACGCCTTGGAGTCTTGTTTTAAGCCATACAGCTCTTCTTTAACACCACCACTAATTTTTCTTTCCCTTTGACCTCATATCCTTCTGGTTGCTCCATATAGATCTCTTCCTCCAAATCTCCAAGGAGAAATGATGTCTTCACATCTAACTATTCAAGATGTAAATCTTCCACTACTACAAGACTTAAAATAGTTTTGATTGAAGTCATCTTAACAACAGGAGAAAATATTTCATCAAAATCAATACCTTTCTTTTGTGCAAACTCCTTCACCACAAGTCTAGATTTGTACCTCTGTTTTCCTTCATCTTCTTCCTTTAGCCGGTAAACCCATTTATTCTGCAATGTAGTTTTACCTGCAGGCAACCTGACTAAGTCCCAAGTCTAGTTATGCATTAAGGAGTCCATCTCTTCTTCCATGGCTAGCTCCCACTTCTTCCCGCTTTCAACCTAAATTGCTTCTTCATAACATTCGGGTTCAGCAGAATCAGTCAACAATAAATAATATAATGACGGAGAGTATCATTCAGGGGGTCTACTTATCCTGGTAGATCTTCCAACACCACTTTTAAGTGTTTAAGGCACCTGTTGTTGTTGTGGTGGTTTTTAACATTTATTTATTAGCTCTTGATTATTTTTATTTTTGGGTACCTTTACCTTTTGTGTCATGTTTGTGTATTATTTGTTTTCTTTAAGTTTCTTTTCCTACAACTGATTCTTATACAAGACCTTTGCATTGAATATTACATCTCTGCTCCTAATGATTTTGTGATTTTCATAATCATATAAGCGATAACCAAAATCATTAACACCATATCCAATAAAGGTACATTTCTTTGATTTTTCCTCAAGCTTTGTTCTATTTTCTTTATTAATATGGACAAATGCCTCACAACCAAAATGCTTTAAAAAAGAGTAGTTTACCTTTTTACATGTCCATGCTTTTTCCTCTGGAATACCACCATCCAAGGAACTTGAAGGCCCTCTGTTTATTAGATAAACAACAATATCTACAACATCTACCCAAAATTGTAAAGGCAATCTTACATGCAATCTCAAGCACCTTACACGCTCCATGATTGTTTTGTTCATCCTTTCTGACACACCATTTTCTTGTGGTGTTCTTGGAACTGTCTTCTCTCTGCGAATTCCATGCTCGGAACAGTACCTATCGAAAACTTTGTTGCAATATTCACTTCCATTGTCTGATATGAGACACTTCAACTTCTTTCCTGTCTCAAGCTCAACCAAAGATTTCCATTTCTTGAAAGTGTCAAACACATCAGATTTATTCTGAATACAATAAATCCAAGTTTTTCTAGTTGCATCATCAATAAAAGTAACATAATAACGAGAGCCACCAAGAGATGATACCTGAGCAGGTCCCCATACATCTGTATGCACAAGCTCTATTTTTTCACTCTTCTTTTCTTTCCCAACTCTAAGAAATTTGACTCTCTTCTGTTTTCCATAAATGAAATTCTCACAGAAATCCAAATCAACATTCTTCAAACCCGGAAACAAATTTCTTGAGTGAAGAATCTTCATCCCCTTCTCACTTATGTGTCCGAGCCTATGATGCCATAATGATGAATCTGATCCTTTGGAAGTTAAATCATTAACAGAGTTAGAAATACCATTTCATAAATACAATGTACCAACCTTTTCACCTTTTTCTATTACCAAGGCTCCTTTGGTGACCTTCCAGGTTTTATCTGTGAAAGTTGTCACACAACCTTCACCGCCTAACTACCCTGTTGAAATCAATTTTTTCTTCAAATTTGGAACATGCCTTACCTCCTTTAATAGCCATTGGTTTATATTCTGCTTTTTTACAAGGACCTTACCCATTCCAACAATTTTACAGGGTTTATCATCACCCAAACGGACTTGTCCAAAATCTCCTTGAACATAGTCATGAAAATATTTTTTATTAAGTGTGGCATGGAATGAAGCCCCTGAATCTACTACCTAGGAATTAGTAACATTTTCTAAAGAAAGAATGAAAGCATCTTGTAACACATCACCTGTCACATTTGCTTCATGATTGTTTTCTTGCTGTGTGTCTCCTTGTTTTCCCTTTCGAGATCTACAGTCTTTCTTTAGGTGTCATTTCTTTCCGCATTTCCAGCACACTATCCCCGATCTAGACTTGGATCTGCCTTTCCTTGATTTACTGCGATATCCCGAGCTCTTTCCTCTTTCCATTCTTCTTCTCCTAGACTTTGCACTCAAAGCATTACCCGATGTCTCATCAGAGCTTTTCCGTTGCATTTCCTCGCTAAGGATAGCACCGAAAACATCATCAAACTTTAAAGTACTAGATCCAGAGATAGAGTTACTAATGGCCATAACTAAACCATTCCAGCTTTCTAGAAATGAGCACAAAAATAACATAGCTCTAACTTCATCATCAAAGTTTACCCCTATAGAACTTAACTAACTGGTAACTGTATTAAAATCATTTAAATGGTTTGCAACAGATAAACCTTATGACATCTTCATATTAAATAAACGTTTCATAAGAAATACCTTGTTTGAGGCTGAGGGTTTTTCATATAGTTTCGCCAATGCCTTAATCAAACCTTTTGTTTTTGTTTCCTTCGAAATATTGAAGGCTACCGATGCCGCGAGGCACAACTGTACTGTTCCGAGTGCCTTTCTATTAAGAATATCCCATTTTGCGTCTGTCATAGTCGTCAGATTCTTTGTTTTTCTACTCAATGGTAGGTACAGATCTTTCTAATACATATAATCTTCCATCTGCATCTTCCACAGCGGGAAGTTTTGGCCGTTAAATTTATCGACCCTAAATTTACCATCTTTCGCCATTGCTCCCACTCGAACCAGGAACCCTTCTTTCCTGCGAGTTTATCAGCCAAATAGACCTTCGAATTTGATACCAGTTGTTAGAAAATTAATATTATAGAGCAATGAAACACATAAAATATGCGGAAAACACAAGCACACAAAACACATAAAACCAGAGAGACACAGATATATGTGGTTCACCTAGTTTGGGCTACATCCACCCTGAACAGCCAGTCCTTCCTTTCTATTATCCAACAAAATGAAGAGACACAACCTACAACAGATCCGTTGTAATATCCTCTATTCTCTCTCACAGTCTCCCTATCTATTTCTCTCTCCGAGAATACACATACAATACACAGTGGCAATACAATACCCTCATACAAGCGAGGGTTTGCCTTCTAGGGAAAAAAACCCTAAACTAAACATAACTTCTACCATCATATCATCCACCTAATGAACGACCCAGATTGAATAGAAATTACTATATGTTTACAAGGCAATTTTATATCTGTTTTTAGCTTCGGGGGTGCTGCCCCCGAAACCCCCCACCAAGGGGGGGCTCCATAAAGTCGGAGCTGCCCCCCTGTGGACCCCCCAGGCAGAGTTTAATTTCGAGCAGCGTTGCTACCCCATTAAGGTACAGGGGTCCAACGCTGTGATACAAAATAAACAAGATAATCAGGCTCCACACGCAACATACTCCAGGGCCTTTCTTTCTTCTCATAACTGTTAAGCATGCTTTCTATCTTACCATGTCCTTCTGGCCCTTGACTGATGGTCTGCCCTTGTGCAATATCATTTTGTGATACAATTTTATCAACTGACTTGGTCCCATCAATATCACCAGATAATGCATCCCTTAATAGTTCAAGTTATCCCTTCTGCCCCAATTTCTCACAAAGAGTTTTTAACCTGTCTATTTCCAAGGAGGTGCATAACTTCTCAACATCATCTTCAACAATACCAAGAAGTTTATTGGAGACAACTGAAGCAGCTGCAATGCACAACCTTGACCTTTATTTTTGCAACCATTTCTTTTCTTTTTCTTTTGAATTATTTTGAGTTAAGGTTGCTTCTGTTGCTCTTTTTTCCTCCTTTTCTTTCTTGAGCCTTTCCTCTTCTACAATTATTGCAACTACTTCTTCTTTCATTTGTCTTGCCTGCAATTTTGCTTATTTATTTCTCAAATTTCATGCCTTTTCCTCTGCTTTCCTCCTCAGTATGCAAGGATCCCTTTTATAAGCATTATCAACAAATGATCGAATCCTCGCATATTCTTCCTTCTTAGATTTTTATTGAAGCTTTGCATTTTGTCTTTCCATCCACTTTTATGTTCTCGAGACTCAACTTGCTCTAGATCAAATTCATCTGCATGAGGAAATTCTCTCCAACTCTTGAACCTATCCCAAAAATCATAAAATTTATCTACTTCTTATATTGAATCAACTGCTCTACCATACCCAAATTGTTTATTTGCCACACTAATTGATGTATATTTTTATTTATCAATTAAGGTTTCTTTATGTAAAAATGATGAATATACAAACATATTAAACATCAAATAATATGTGTGCACATATTAAACTTCAAATTATATGTGCCCTAATATATGATAAAATAGGAAAGGTCACATTTTATGTAAATGGAAGAAGAAAACTAGCTACTGTCTCTTGGAATTTGTATAATATCTAGAACTTATTTGTATTTTGAAAATTGTAATGATATTTTTTCTTTCTGATTATGTAAAGTCAGATAATTTTAAATACAGGTTGAGAGAGAGAGAGATCAACAAAAGTAATACCACGAGCTTCTGGATCCAAAACAACATGGTGAGTAATAAATACAAACACATTTGGATTTTCCTTAGACCGTCTTTGTCCTGAACACGTTTCTCTTCCTAAAAGTTTTCAAAGTATAACCAACACCACCCATCTTTAGGAAAATAATAAATAACAGTGAACCATCTAAATACCATGACTATGCCTCCCAATACCATGAAGGAATAGTCAACGCATAATTTTTTTTATGCATGGTATATGCTAGAAGTGGAACTTAGCACCATTTAATCAATAATAACACATCCCGAACTACCATGACTATGCCAATGAATGCATTAAATATTGATCTAGCTATGATGTAGTTAGGATAGGATGTGTTTTTACTTTCCTTTTCATTGGCGGTAAACTATTATAAAAATTTTAGTTAAAAGGTTTTCATTAGACTGTCTTTGTCTTGAACAAGTTTCTCTTCCTAAAAGTTTTCAAAGTCAAACAAACACTGCACATATTTAGGAAACTAATAAATAAGAGTGAACCATCTGAATACCATGACTATTCTTCCTACTACCATGAAGGCATAGTCAACGCATAAATTTTTTTATGCATGGTATAGGCTAGAAGTGGAACGTAGCACCATTTAATTAATAATAACACATCACGAAATACCATGACTATGCCAATGAATGCATTAAATATTGATCTAGCTATGATGTAATTTTAGGCTAAGATGTGTTGTTACTTTCCTTTTCATTGGCAGTAAACTATTATAAAACCTTTAGCTCAATGCAGGGAGGATCCTAGTGTTTTGGGAAACCACATGTATTTTCTCGTATAAACTAAGACATTTGCAATAAATGAATTTAATATTTTATTGAATTTTTTTTTACAGGGATCAGGAAACCCAGTAAACATGGTTGAAAAATTAACATTATTCATAGATGTTTCTTGTTATCCGAATCCAGGGCAAGTAGTGATTACTTATATGTTATGCAATATTGCGACGACCAAAGTCCTCCAAACGAAAATGAATGTACCTGGAAGAACAACAAACAACAAAGAATACTATATTGCATTGATAGAAGGCTTAGGAACAACTAGGGAGTATGGATCCAATGGAATTGTATTTTTCACCAATTCTGAACTTGTGTGCAACTCGATGAAATACGTGTACCAAGTTAAAAAGGAGAGGTTAAAACAACTGCATGGAGAAGAAAAAAATATTGTTATACAATTTCAATCATCTAGCATAAGACATTGTGCAAATGTTAATAGGATGTCTAGTGATCTATTGTATGGGGGAATTCCTATTCAATATTTGTGTGGGAAAGATGAATTGGTGTTAAGAATATCTCCATCAAAATATATTGATGGACATTGTAAGATATCTTTGATATGTGTGTGGTATTTAGTTATAAATGCGTTGTTTTTAATGATCATGTGTTTTTTTCAATTCTATACCAAGTGTGCCCCCACTATATAAACACAACTTGGTGAACTTATTGTTTTAGAAAATTTTGCATTTAATTTTCAAAATGTGCATGCTTCAACATTTTTGTTTTTAGTCTTAAATATATTTTAAATGAAGAGCTTTGGATCTAGTTACTTTAATTTTATGAATTCTTTCAATGTCAAGGGTTGCATCAATTTTTTGAATTCTTGATATTTTTAAATAGAAATTTCAATATTTTAAATGGATAAGGTAACTTCAAGGGTTACATCAATTAAATTACATCAATTTTCTGAATTCTTGATATTTTTAAATATTTTTTTTAAAATAATTGTAAATGCATGATGTAACTTTTTAAAGATCATAACATATCTATATATCTATAGATATCCATATCATGGACGAGAATTTTAGACATGATTCTTTGAGGCGAGCATCAATTGAGTCTTATGCATCTACTAGAGGGGGATGTCATGGATCAAAGAGAATATCAAATGAATTGGGGGAGGTCCATCATGATCGTGGTATATATATGTTTATGTGCAAGTTTTTAAATGATATTTGAATATAATCATATTTACATGTGTGTACATATGGAATTGATTTTTTATCAATTTAGCTTTAAATTAATTTATGATGCAGGAGCATCAAGGCCATTTTTCATTTGTAAATATGTAATAAAGCGGGGTGTGACATTTTTATTATTTTATTAATTAATTTGTCATTTTTAATAAAATAGGAGATAAAGTGAGGATTTTGTAAATATTATTTTATTAATTAAAAGGATATGAGAGAAATAGATTAGGAGCAAAATTAGGGATTAGGAATTCTATGTATGGGACTTTGTTGAGTCCACACCTAAAATATAGATTTAGTTGAGGATTAGGTGGAGTGATTTTTGGAGTGAATTAAATTCATTATTTGTGTATAAATATGAGTGGTTTTTGTGAGGAAAATACACTTGAAGAGTTGCAGAGAGAGTGTGAGTGTGAGTAGTGAGAGGGTTTCCTCTTGGGAGCCTTGGTGATTATCTATACCTGAGATACACAAGATAAACGCCCGAGAGTTTGTAAAGTCATTGTTTGTGTCAAATTATATATATATATATATATATATATATATATATATATATATATATATATATATATATATATATATGATAGTGATTGATTGAGAAAATTTCGTATATTTGATTTACGAAATGGGATTTTGAAGTGAATTATATAATTAGAAATTTGATATACAGTACGACGAAAATAACATAGAGAGAATGTTGTATGCGTTTTAGGTGAATGTATATACATGAATTGATATCGACTGGGAGGTCAGGTGGAAAGAATGGATATCGAATATATGATTGGCAGCGTAGCCAGAATCAAGGGCGTAGTTTAATATTGCAACGCAGAATTTAAATCCAAGAAAGAATGAAACCAAATTTTAATTGGCAAATCAGCTTTGGAAGGTCGACTTCAAGGTTAGTACAGTTTCATTTCACGCAGAGGAATTTGTGTAAAGTTTGAAGCCGAGGTTCATTACGATGATGTTCAGCAATATATTTCTGTGGTAATAATTCCTGGATCTAATTGTTGGGATCATGGTTATTGTTGAGTTTGAGCGGAGAGGTGAATTCGAATTCAGCATAATTGAAGTTGATTCCAAGTTTTAACATAGGTTGAGGTGTTCGATGAATATCAGAACCAAAATTGTTGAAACACAGCGTCAAGGTCTCGAGCCTTGTTGATAGCGTTGATGGTCGATGCATAGATTGGCAGCAAATCATACATGGAGTGTGAAAAGCGATGGAAAAGAGGTGTGAAATAATGTAGCACTATAGTTATTGTGAATTTATATTTTTCCAGAAATCTGAAGACTTCTGGAGTCAATTAGACATCGAATTTCTATTCGATAACGTGGATGTATTGAAACGTTGAATGAGAAGGAAGGCGCCTGGTTAAGACACGAAGATCAGTTGTGTTACCACATTGTTATCAAATTTAACGCAGAGCAGTATTGTAGTAAGAGCATCCCAAGGTGAAGGCGTCCGAGGAATGGATTTGCGCTGCGTTGAATTGCAGAGAAATTGCGTTGAATGGCAGCGTTTTTGTGTTAAATGCTGAGTGACAGTCGATGGTTGAAGCAGTAATCAAACTTGAAAGCAGTGAAGGTGCATAAGCGCTCCTGAAGGTAAGCCCATTTGTTTTTACCGTGGCCAGATTCATATTTGTGGTGGATGAGTATAAGTTGTGTGTGAGACAAATTGTTAATTGGCATAAACCGTGGAGGATGGTTAACAATGGAATGTATAATTCCATACGAATTGGGTCCAATTAAACAATTTTAAGTTGTTAAAAAAACCAAGGGCACATTTGTTTGTTGACTTTTGATTGTATCCGATATAAAAAACCCATGTGAATGTTGGTGATGGAAATGAATGTGTAAGGGCGTTGGCTTGCTAACCAATTATCAAAGTTTAAGGGCGCATGTGTATTTAACGGGAACTCGAAACTTAAACCAATTCAAAGGTTTGTTCACATGTTCAATGAACATTTAATAGAAGAAGCATACATTACTTGGATTGCAGTAGTGTGAATTGTCAAGTCGAGCTTTTAAAACATGAGTGAATTCTTTTGATTGAATCCAGTGATATGTGAATGTTGATGTTTCAATGGAAATGATGAATGAGAGATATTGGGTTTGAGTATGGGAGCATTCGAAGTTGATTGAATTGATAGTTAAAATATGAATGAGGATTAAGGAAACTTCCATATACAGTGATTGATTTTTATTGAGTTTTCATAAACCATGAAATTTGTGAACGGATGTTTGAGAAGCTTCCACAAATTAAGTTGTTGGAATTTCCCGGATATTGAGGTTTTGATTTGGGAAAATGCTGAGATGCATGTTTATATGCATGATAGACTAAGATTCTGGGTATTGTAGGGTTGGCCCTGCATCAATTTTTGGTATCAAAGCCGGAAGGCTCTGTTGAAATTGAAGATGCTTATTTTTCTGAATGAGTGCAGGAAGGTTCTGTTGAGAACTGAAGTGTGTTTTACTTGAATGTGTTCTAAATTTGATATGCAAGCTACATAGTTGCAGTGAACAGGATTGTAGAAACGAATGGAGGACAATATCATGCAGGATATTAAAGGTGAGATGATTTTTTGATTTGAAATTTATGATTGAAGTTATGGTTGCAGACAAGATGATGGCAGTGAACCTGACATTCAACTAAAGGTTGGATAGGGAGGACAATTGCAGTGTCCTGAAGTGAAGGTGAGTTGAAGAGATAGCCTAGAGAGAGCAGAAGAGAATGCTCAATAGGTTCCAGAGGCAGTGAACAAGTACTTACCAAAAGACTGAGTGAGGAGAGCTTGGTGAGGTAAGGGGCAGCAGGAGAGCTTGCTGTTGCAGAGGCTAGTGCAACTCATGGTGAGTGAGAAAATCATGGAGGATCAGAGAAGAGGTTCAGAGGAATGCCACAGAAGTGAGATGAATGATAAAGTTAGGGAAAGAGAGATTGCTGTAATGAAGGTACAATTGCAGGTACTAGAAGAATGGATGCAAGAGCAGGAAAATCAGAAAAGAGGATGGATCTTTCCACTGAAGGGAAAGAGAGTGATTTGGCAACCATTGTAGATGAAGTTGAGGCAAAGTGTGATTGCCTTATTGAAGGAGGAACTTAGAGTTCTTGAGCTAGAGATGGAATTTGAAGATTCCACACGCAAACCTGTTCAAAAGGAAGTGCTGGAGGAAGCAGTCGAGACTGAAAAGTCTTGCGGTTTTCAAAATAATAAGTTGTGTATGTTTGCAGGTACAGTACAGGGAGATGAGAAAGCTTTAGAGTTTGTTCAAGAAAAGTTGAATCTGAAGTCTGTTCAGATCAATGCTAAGATAGCAAGATCTCAGGAGGAAATGAAGAAAAAGGAGTCTAATCAGAATATTGGTGCAGAGAGAGAAGGACCAGCTGATGATTGGTCAAGGACTGGTGAAGGTATGGAAAATTGTGTGAAGTTTCCAAGTTCTACTCCTAATGAAATTTTTGAATTGTATATGAAACTAGATCTTTAGAGAAGAGAATTGGAGAGACAGAGGACTTATGTATAGGATAATTTGATGAATAAGCAAGGCAGGAAAGTTGTCATGAAGGACAGTCACGGAGCAGAGGATGGTAAGAAGGAGAGACTAGTTGACAGTCTCATGATGAATGCAAATCAGCATACTGATGTGCTGACAAAGGAGTTGGGAAGGAACTTAGAGCAGCATACTGAAGTGTTGCCAGAGAAAGCTGAGAAGAAAGCCAGTGAATATTTTCTGAGTCCTGAAGAAGACTTGGAACTACAGAGAGAAAACGTGGTGACTGAATCAACAAGTGAGACCATTGGGTCTTGTGATTTTGAAGCTGAAAATTTGATTGTGTTTACAGGTGATACAGAGGACATTCCATCATTTGGAATTGTCTTGAGAGAAGTAAAACTGTTGCAGAAAAGAGATGAGACAATCATGTCTCATATGCAGAGGCTTGTTACCATGGGTGACAAGAAAGAGTTGGCTTGTCTGTATAGCCAAGAGAAAACTGGTGGACAAAATTTTGGAGCTGCTACAGTAATAGAGGATGAGGCTACAGTATTGGAAAAACTTGATTTGATTGCCAGAATCAATCAAGATGATGATGGACAATTACTGAAGATTGTCGAAGGGGAAGATGAAGATTATGCTGAAACTAATTTGCAGCATGTTGATGAAATGCTTGAGGAGAAATGGCTGAAATGTTTGCTGGAGACATTTGAACCAGAGAAAGAAGTTGCAGATGAAGTTGCAGGTGATGAGCAAAAGAATGTTGCAGAGGGAAAAAAAGTTTGGGAGGCAACAACATGTGGGGTAGCATCTGCAAGAGTAAAAGCTGAAGCAACATCTATGGTGGAAGCTGAGACAACATTAGCAGCAGCAACAGGAAGTGAAAGCAGCAGCGGTAGACAAAGAAATTTCCAGACAAAGGAAAGGCTGGACATAGAGATTGAAAACATCAGAAGACTGATGATGAAGGTGTCTCCGAAGTAGCAGACAGTAGCAAGAAAGCAGAAGAATGTAAGCAAGAGAAAGACAGCAAAAGATTGCGAGAGCACAGCCAGTGGGGCAATGCAGCATAAAGTGTGGAGACCCGGAGAAGAACAACAGATAGAAGCAACGATAAGTGGAAAGTTATAGCACAAGATATGGGATCCGGGCATACACAGATCCGAACACATGATCAGGCGATCATGATTAATTTTAACGTTGGGAGTCTGATGCAGGAGCATCAAGGCCATTTTTCATTTGTAAATATGTAATAAAGGGGGGTGTGACATTTTTATTATTTTATTAATTAATTTGTCATTTTTAATAAAATAGGAGATAAAGTGAGGATTTTGTAAATATTCTTTTATTTTTTTTCACAGAGAAAAAGTTCGTAACCTTTCAAATTATTGATCAGCTACATGTTACATATGCTGTAGTGTAAAAACTACTGTTCAGTCCAAAACCATAAAAAAAAACAGTCTGCCATATCATCAAAAACTGTAGGCATACAGTCCTGAATCCATAATCATCAATATGTATCAAAACATAGCAAGTTCGGTGCATAACTTACTAGCTCCTGTAGAAACTAAAAAGATGATATAAATACAAGCCGAGTATAAGTAAAGGGGCGAAATAAACAAAATCCCCCATAATAACAGTACAGCTACATATCCAAAATGGGAGGAGCCTCCTCAATAAAAGGCCGATGAAAGTATCTGTAGATCTGTCCAGCATTATGTTCAGTGATGTGCCAGGTACCCCAAGTCAACTCCGTAGCTTCTTTGGATAGTTGATCAGCAGCTTCGTTCCGAGACCTGTAAATATGATTCACTGTGATGAAGTCAAATAGTACTCTGAGGTGGTGAACTTCTCTCAAAAGTGCAGATAGTGTGTGCGAGTGGCAATGTGCTAGATTGTTAAACCAGTTGGTCACAAGAAGGGAATCGCCAAATATTTGGATGGATGCACAGTGAATCTCCCGAGCAAATGTGAGAAGGAGTCTGAGGCTCTGTAATTCGGCGTAGTTGTTGGTTCCTGGTCCCAAACCCATTCTGATGTTGAAGAAGTGATGTTCATTCAAATAGAGTACTGCACCCCCCCCACACCCCTGTGCGTTGGACGCACCATCAAAATATGCCCACGCCTTGCTGTTGTCTATGATTTCCGGGTTCACATGAGGTGGCTTACAGCTTGTACAATCCTCAGGTATGAGTTTGTAAGTAGCAATAACAGCAGCACATATCCGATCACAGTCAATCGGAATCTCCTTGAAGATATAATTGTTTCGCCCCATCCAAATTTCCCAAGACACAATCAATGGCAGGTTACGGAGTTTTTGACTGTGTGCAGCACACTGCCACCAATTGGACCAGGCATCAAAAAGTGTGGCACCCCCCCAATTGGATCTGTATCTCAATTCAGTAATAATCCGAGTCCAGATGTTTCGTATACTGTTGCAGTTCAGAAATAAATGGTGGGCGTCCTCACTGTCGTTAAGACAGTAACAGCATCAAGATGCCCCATAGAAGGACCTTCTGTGCAGGAAATCTGAGGTGGGAATGCAATCTCTGAGAATGCACCAGAACAGAAGTCTGTGCTTATGCGGGGATTTTAATTTCCAAATGGTGGTCCACCACCAGTCCTTAATGGGGGGTTCCTTGTGTTTGATGAGTTCGAGGTAGCCAAGCTTTGGAGAATAACGCCCATCTTTGGATGCAGCCCAAATCAGCTTGTCCTCACGGTCTGTGATGCGGATATTGGTGGCTATCAGTGCCCATATGAATCGTTGCCAGACCCGTGTACCCTCCGGAGGGATATCAAGTTCTCCCGCCTATAGCCAGGCTTGTTCCCGCCAAGTAGTGCGAGCCCAGTCAACAATCTGAGCCAAATAAGTGACATTCCTGCGGGCGAGGTGTTCAATAATAAATACTGGCAGTATATGATAATCTCCACTCCCCGACCAAGAGTCCATGCCAATGCGAACCGCAGATCCTGAACCAATTTGCCAAGATAAGCCATTCTGTATTATGTGAGCTGCCCTTGTAATAGCCTTCCAAATAATAGAAGCCCCCGATTGTAGAGTGATGCATCCACGGATCCATACGAGTGGACAATGTGGGGATATATATTTTGCCACCATAACCTCCTTCCATAAGCTTTGTCCTGTAATTAAGTGCCAGCACATCTTGGCCGCAAGGGCCCTGGAAAAGAGATGAAGATCTTTTAACCCCCAGCCACCCCATTTTTTGGGCAAATTGATACGATCCCAAGCAATCCAGGCAAACGTGGATGCCTTACCTTGATTGCGCCAGAGGAATTGTCTGTAGATGCACTTAATCCGATTAGTAATGCCAATTGGAATCCAGGCCAGGGTCATCCAATAGACCGGTATGGCCTCCAGAACAGACTTAATAAGGATGAGTCTACCAGCCCTTGATAACCATCTATTGTACCATACGTTGATTCTGCGCTCAATTTTTGCTAAGATCCAGTTCCAGTCCTTGATCTTGTAATCATTAGGTTTGATGAGGTACCCCAAATATTTGAGTCCACCATTAATATCAGTGCAGACATAGTCAAAAAGATTCCTGGAGGTGACTTGTTCCTGTCTAGTGCATCCCGTCATAATGATAGAGGATTTGGTACAGTTTGGAGCCATACCAGTGGCCCTGCAAAACCAATTCAGGAGCAGATCAAATTGAACTGAGTCCTGTCTAGTGCCATTAAGAAAAATGAGAACATCGTCAACAAATAAGAGGTGTGTAAGATATAAATTGTCAATGATTCGGAGCCCCTGTAGTGTCCCCCTTTCTTTTGCTTCGTTGATAAGTACAGAGAGGCCCTCCATGACGAGGACAAAAAGCAGAGGTGAAAGTGGACATCCCTGACGGAGACCCCTCCCCGTATGGAAAAAATCAGTAGCTGTACCATTGATCAGAATGCTGAAGGTGGCGTGACAAATGCATCCCATAATCCAGTTGATGAGGGTATGAGGAAACCCAGAGTGGATAAGGATGAGGTGTAGGTAACTCCAGTCAACCTGATCAAATGCTTTAGTTAGATCGATCTTGAGAATAGTTGATTTCAGGCGGAGAGATTTAATGGAGTGAAGAGCCTCCTGAGCCGTACCAATGGCCTCATGAATTTGCCTATGATTCAGAAAGGCAAATTGTTCCTTTCCAATATGCTCGGACAGGAAAGGCTTGATGCGATTTGCAATAATTTTAGATATGATCTTGTAGATGCAGTTACACAGCGAAATGGGTCTGAAGTCATTGAAGCTGGTAGGGTTGTCCGATTTTGGTATAAGTGCAATAAAGGTGGAGTTAAATCCATCATAAATCCTGCCCCGCACCCTGCTATCCTCAATCATAGTAAGGAGGTCTGTTGAAATGAGGTCAAGGAAGTGTATAAAAAATTCAATTGGCCAGCCATCAGGCCCTGGGCTCTTGTCCCGTTTGAACCATTTCAATACCCCTTCAAGTTCGCCCATGGTCACTAGGGAATTGAGGTCATCCTGTTGGTCCTGTTCCACAAAGAGTCTGAAGTTTTGAGTAATGCGCAGGATCTCCGGGAGATTGATGTTAGCAGATGCCCTATACAGGTTGGTGAAATGTCTGGTACCTAACGCAGCAAGTTGATCATGTGTTCTCGCAGTATAGCCATTACGATCCTTCAATTCCCAAATGGTGTTAGCAGCCTTACGACCATTTGCATGCTGCTGAAAGAATTTCGTATTTTCATCACCGGCCTGTAACCAAATGGCCCGACTTTTGAGTCTCCAATCTTCCTCCTGCTGTTTTAGCAGTTTGGCCTTTTCGGTCTCAAGCATGAAAAGTTGTGCCCTAGCATCCTCATTACTATAACCCAACAGATCACCATTGTTGAGAGAGCCAATATGAACCTCTAATCGGTGCAGAGCCTCTCTTTCCTGTTTCTTTTTATTCTGTGCCCACTTAATGGTGAGGACCTTTATTCGGAGAAGATTTTCATTAATAACCCTACCAGGGTCATCATCCAAAGTAGGATTAAAGTGCTTCCAGGTCTGAGCAACCAGCTGATTGTACTCCGGATCGTGTAACCACCTGGAGTTGAATTTGTATGGGGGGCGGGCTTTATGAGGGCCACATTCAAACTCCAGGATGATGGGCGAGTGATCAGATTTGCCACCTGAGCCCACCCATTGGCGAGCACGAGACACAACAGTGAGGAGGTCATGTTTAATAAGAAATCTGTTAAGCCTGCGTGCCAATGCAGCACTACCAGTCCTCCTGTTCCGCCATGTAGGTTGCAGTTTTGTAGTCTGAATGTCAACCAGATGAGCAGCACTGAGTGCTGAGTTAAAAAATTCAGCCAAAGGGTCCGGTGAGGCAAGTGGTCCCCATGATTCAGCAATGCCTAAGGAAAAATTCAGGTCACCACCCAATATGAGATTGGGGACTGAAATATGTGAACAGGTCAATAGAGAGTTCCAGAATTGCTCTCTGTCAGAGCAGGGCCCATAAACGTTTACCAGGGTAAACACAATCTCCGAATTACCAAACAAAACATCCATCGCAAGGACACCCAATCGGCCCCAGCAGTTTAACATTCGGGTGGTTTTGTTGTTGATGCCAAGAGCGCATCCACCGGACCTACCACGAGCATCAAGAGTGATGAAGGACCAACCAGGAAGGAAAGTAGATAAGGTTTCAGTCACCTCCAAACCCCCCCCGAGTGTTTCTTGCAAAAAAAGTATATCAAATGGTTTTTGTGCTAACAGTTCTCTGAGGGCCAATCTCTTATCGGGGTTGGCCAATCCCCTGCAATTATAGGAGAGACAAATCATGATGTAACAATCTTCAGGGGTCTTCGTGCTCTAAGGACCCGCATAAGAGAGGCTTGTGTACCTGCTTCCACTTCAAAGTTTGCCCTTTTAATGGCCTTTGCCAGGGCAGAAGGTCTGCCACGAGATTTGGAGTGTAAGCCACCCAGTCCCGGCCCAATACCAAAAACCTCGCCAGATTGAGGGTTTGTTAAGGATCTAAGGAAATAGTTGTGCTTCGAAGATAGAGTCTCCGAAGAGGTGGCAGATAGGTCGGGGGAGGGGTCAGTCAGAGTGGATGAATGGTGTATAATAGGGGAGAAAGTTGGGGTGGCCGAGGCAATAGAGCAACAAACCGACGGGAGATTTAATGTTGTGTGAGGCATACTCGAAGATAAACAATGAGAGAAGAAAGCAGATGACAGGTGCTTCTCAGTAACAGATACAAAAAATGGCAGAGAATTGGATGGAGATTTAGATGTAAATTCAGAAGTAATAGGGTCAGAAGAAACAGTACCCGGTATGGCCTGTTCGTGCAGGGGAGTCACCGACGATACCAGAGGCCTGGATCTGGGCTGCGTGTTGGTCCAAGTGGGCAAAGTCGCCGAGCTCGAGCCGCCATCACCAGGAGGAACAGTAACCCGCGGCTGCACACCCACAGTATCCGGTCTGGTGCAGGGGTGAGGCTCCGTTTGTATGCCAATGGAACAAGTATTCTTTGTGCGCATCCTGTCAGTACCCTTCCTTGGACAAGATTTGTATAGATGTCCAACCTCCTGGCATTTTCTGCAACGGAAGGGCACGCCCTCATAGTCGAGAGTTTGCTGCCACTCCAACCCATCAAACATCATAATAAAGTTCTCATATAAACCATCTCTGGTGTCAAGGAAGATCAGGATCCGAGCCACTGCTCTGTTGCCCGTGGTTAGGTAGGATCGGTCATGGTCCAGATACCGACCGAAGTGGCCCCCAATATTCCGAAGCGCAGTCTCATTCCAGAAACGCAGAGGCAGTCCAGGCAACCGCATCCAGATGGGGCCTGCACCTGCATTCTCTTTTTTTGGATCAAAGAGGGGCACCCAACGTTTGAAGTGGACGGGATGTAGTTCCAGATGCCAGAATTGTTTGAGGACCCAATCAGAATGTTCGGGCCGGGCGAAGGTGAGCGAGAACCAGCCTTTGGACAAGGCCCCGACCTCCGGGAGTGAGTCGAAGGAATCACTCCAAATCTCTCTCGTCCACTGTTGGAGCCGCGATGTAGTGTATTTCCTGCCGCGAATCTTCCCAACTAGGGTTTTGGCCGCAACAATGTTCCAATCATCCATACCACTCTCACTTCCAATACTTGTACGGTAGGTTAACTTGCTCTTGGTGACCTTATGCAGATTGTTGCTCGGACAAACCCCCAGTACCGGCCCGATAGAATCGGCAGATGGAGAACAAAGCTTTTCCCGGTCTATTAAATCCTCTGGTATATTGGTGAAGACCCCAGAGGCCGACGCTGTAGTAATGGGGGCCGAGCCGACTTGAGTAGCAGCAATGTAATCAGTAGGGCAAACCCCAGATGTGGGAGGGCTAGCAATGTGCCTCTGCGACAAGAAATGAGCTGGTTCACCGATCACAGGAAAGTCCGCCTCCGAGAAAAGTGCGGAGCTTCCAATGTCCACATTTGCCAAGGTGTCTTGCGTGAAATCCCAGAGACCAAACTCCTCATTCGAGGGCGAGCCAAATGTCAACTGTGCCAGGTCCCCCATGGGTGTGGAGCACCCCTCCACGGTGGATTGTGTGGGCTGTATAGGCACATCCGCGCCAGACAATGGTTCCACGTCAGATAAGTCATCCACCTCATCCGGTGTAGCTAACCCCCAAATGTCAACCCCTTCCAGGGGGTCCTCCGAATAGTCCACTTCATCCTCGTAGGAGCACATAGTGTGAAAACCCTTCAAGCCACGTGAACCGGGTGGAGAAGGTAAATGTCTGCAGAAATACAAGGAAGCAGTGATGTAGGTCGCCTGACAAACTGTGGTAACGAGCCAGAGGTCAGGCCAGGAGCAAATCAAGCCGGTCTCGTGAATGGGTTCAGCAAGGGACAACCAATATTGTTGTGCAAGGGCGTCCCCACACCAAATAGTGAAACCCTGGATGCCTCTGCCAATAGTTGAAGAAATACCCCCGGACGAAACCCGTGAACGCGTCCCAAGCCAAACAAATGGCAGCCCTCAGAAAGTATATATCAGACCCCGGACAAGACAGTGGGGGCCCAGGATCTGCTATCAAGGGTATTGTATTCCCCGGACAAAGCAGCAAAACGCAACCCAACGATAAACAGGTGACCGCCCACATAAAACAATAAACAGATTCGGATATGGGGGCCCAGGCAGTCAAATACGAGCTTTAATCCAAGAATACCAGAAAAAGAGTGAAATACCCGGTGTGCTGCGGTGCCGGCCGGCCAGTTGTATGCACCCTGAACAGTGGTAGGCAAGCACTTGCAGATGCGAAGCCGTCGAGAAGTTGGTTCATGGTAAATCTAGGGTTCGCCACCGCCGCAGGGTTTCGCCTCCGCCTCCATCTCTTCTTTTATTAATTAAAAGGATATGAGAGAAATAGATTAGGAGCAAAATTAGGGATTAGGAATTCTATGTATGGGACTTTGTTGAGTCCACACCTAAAATATAGATTTAGTTTAGGATTAGGTGGAGTGATTTTTAGAGTGAATTAAATTCATTATTTGTGTATAAATATGAGTGGTTTTTGTGAGGAAAATACACTTGAAGAGTTGCAGAGAGAGTGTGAGTGTGAGTAGTGAGAGGGTTTCCTCTTGGGAGCCTTCGGGCGATTGTAAAGGGACACAGATCTCGAATATCTGGCCAACAAGAGTTTGTAAGTCATTGTTTTGTTTCAGATTATATATATATATTGGGTGATTGATTGAGAAACTGTATATTTGATTTCTGAAATGGGATTTTGAAGTGAATTATGTATGTAATTGGGGAATTTGATATGCCAATTTTGTGAAGAATAACAAAGAAATGTTGTATGCGTTTTCTGGTCAAATGTATATACATGAATTGAAGTATCGACTGTGGGAGATCGATTGAAGGAGTGGATCGAATATATGATTGGCAGGGTAGCTAGAATCAAGGGCGTAGTTTAATATTGCAACGCAGAATTTAAATCCAAGAAAGAATGAAACCAAATTTTAATTGGCAAATCGGCTTTGGAAGGTCGACTTCAAGGTTAGTACAGTTTCATTTCACGCAGAGGAATTTGTGTAAAGTTTGAAGCCGAGGTTCATTACGATGATGTTCAACAATATATTTCTGTGGTAATAATTCCTGGATCTAATTGTTGGGATCATGGTTATTGTTGAGTTTGAGCGGAGAGATGAATTCGACTTTAGCATAATTGAAGTTGATTCCAAGTTTTAACATAGGTTGAGGTGTTCAATGAATATCAGAACCAAAATTGTTGAAACACAGCGTCAAGGTCTCGAGCCTTGTTGATAGCGTTGATGGTTGATGCATAGATTGGCAGCAAATCATACATGGAGTGTGAAAAGCGATGGAAAAGAGGCGTGAAATAGTGTAGCACTGTAGTTATTGTGAATTTAGATTTTTCCAGAAATCTGAAGACTTCTGGAGTCAATTAGACATCGAATTTCTATTCGATAACGTGGATGTATTGAAACGTTGAATGATAAGGAAGGCGCCTGGTTAAGACACGAAGATCAATTGTGTTACCACATTGTTATCAAATTTAACGCAGAGCAGTATTGTATTAAGAGCATCCCAAGGTGAAGGCGTCCGAGGAATGGATTTGCGCTGTGTTGAATTACAGAGAAATTGCATTGAATGGCATTGTTTTTGTGTTAAATGCTGAGTGACAGTCGATGGTTGAAGCAGTAATCAAACTTGAAAGCAGTGAAGGTGCATAAGCGCTCCTAAAGGTAAGCCCATTTGTTTTTACCGTGGCCAGATTCATATTTGTGGTGGATGAGTATAAGTTGTGTGTGAGACAAACTGTTAATTGGCATAAACCATGGAGGATGGTTAACAATGGAATGTATAATTCCATACGAATTGGGTCCAATTAAACAATGTTAAGTTGTTAAAAAAACCAAGGGCGCATTTGTTTGTTGACTTTTGATTGTATCCGATATAAAAAACCCATGTGAATGTTGGTGATGGAAATGAATGTGTAAGGGCGTTGGCTTGCTAACCAATTATCAACGTTTAAGGGCGCATGTGTATTGAACGGGAACTTGAAACTTAAACCAATTCAAAGGTTTGTTCACATGTTCAATGAACATTTAATAGAAGAAGCATACATTACTTGGATTGCAGTAGTGTGAATTGTCAATTCGAGCTTTTAAAACATGAGTGAATTCTTTTGATTGAATCCAGTGATATGTGAATGTTGATGTTTCAATGGAAATGATGAATGGGAGATATTGGGTTTGAGTATGGGAGTATTCGAAGTTGATTGAATTGATAGTTAAAATATGAATGAGGATTAAGGAAACTTCCATATACAGTGATTGATTTTTATTGAGTTTTCATGAACCATGAAATTTGTGAACGGATGTTTGAGAAGCTTCTGCAAATTAAGTTGTTGGAATTGCCCGGATATTGAGGTTTTGATTTGGGAAAATGCTGAGATGCATGTTTATATGCATGATAGACTAAGATTATGGGTATTGTAGGGTTGGTCCTGCATCAATTTATAATAAATTTCATTTTCTCAAGAGCATCTCAAACTAGGTTGAAAAGAGCTACTCAATCAATGAATGGCCATTGTTCATAACATCGTGCATTTACTTAAATGATAAATAGGTAGAATAATATATATATATATATATATATATATATATATATATATATATATATATATATATATATATATATATATATATATATATATATATATATATATAGATATATTGAATTGATTTTTTATTTTTTTTAAGAAGCTTCGCTCACTATGTCATTGTGTGACAATTGTCAACACTCTCCTAGTGGTCAACAAGCTCAATCTCTGGGTGGTCATGTTGGTGATCAACTATATCCAGGTTGGCATGATGGTGCTCAACCATCTCCAGGTGGTCATCAATCTGAATCAGATCATCATGATCCTCATAATTTTAGTAAAATATATAATAAAAAAAATCACGTTAAAACAAATTTGTACATGTAAATGAATTGTATGTACATATGCATGTACATGTCTATATTACATGTGTATGAATACATTTGTTCACATATTTTTATATTTATGTAAGTTTACATATTTATGCAGAGGGTGAAAATGTTGCTCAAAATAGACGTAAGTGAAGCCGTGCAATTCAAGAAGAAGGATGTACACCAACTACCACTTATCCATCTAATATTTCTGATGACCTTCCTTGGGAAGTAAACCTCCAACAATGTACATTGCAGAGGTGCAAAAGTCATTATTCAAAATTGAGGAGAGATTTTGGGATTTTGGAGCTCCCTGCAAAGAGTTGAGAAACCTTAGAAATAATTATGCACTCTCTAAGCTCATTTCCTGACATTTACGAGAAGCTTGGGCCAACCATGGATTGCTTTGTAAATATGATGAGGCGTAGAAAGGAAGCAGTAATGCATCTCAATAAATGGATCGAGGTCAGTAAAAGGGTTACAAAAGCAATGGTAAAATCTATGTTTAATTTCAAAGAAAGGAAGAAAAGAAAGAAGCTTAAGGTGTAATATTTAAAGCACCTTGATATAGCCAACCATTTGTATGATAGGTTCCTTGTAGTGTATGGAAAGCTGCCATGGAATGAAGAGGTTCCAATTTATTTTTCAAAATTATTTTATGCATAATTATTTTTGGGTATGAAACCCGATTATAATGACCTTCCATCTGAATATTATGGTACTGGGAGAGGTTGGTTATGTGATCGTAAGAGTGCATTACATGATACTAAATTGCCTCGCCCTCTACCACCTTTGGTACGTCAACCTCCTCGCATGGTAAATTTGTGGTCAGAGATGGATGCCACTTCTCAAATTGGTGGAGAAGGAAGGGATTCCATCATAGACAACATCCAAAGTTCATTCACTAGAATTGATATCGGTCTAAATCGACAAAGAGCACGAGCTATTGCATGTGCTAATTTTGTATATAAAACCGATGAAGAGATATATAATATGAATATTGATAAGCTTAAAGCATATGCAAGGGGTTGTCGCAATGGTTGGAAAGACCTAATTTTTCCTGAGGAAGAGGGTGTGGGATCGGTATGTTTTAATGGTTAGGGTGGATATTTTAATGTAATTTTTAATTTGTATGTGTTAATGTCGATTCACATACATTAAATTGTTAATTTTTTCAAATATAATCTAACACAAATGTATCATATCTTCACCATTTTCATTTAACTCATTTTTTGAACGCAAATTTTGATAATATCACAATCCAAGGTTTAGGTTCCAATCAAGATGATATTTTGAGAAATGTTAGTTTTTTTTGAAGAGTTCAGGCTGATACATTTATTATTATACTTATATTATATCGGTATCGTGAGGACATATTTTTAAAATAAATAATTATGTACATGTATATAATTAAATGTTAACAAATTCTGGTTTCGCTCGACGTTTTTGATATGGAACCACCCTCTTCTTCCCTATTAGGAGATTTTCCAAATATTCCATTGTCACATGTATTGAATATTTCACTCATGTTTTTCTATAAATTGAAGTGCAAGTTTCATTAAAAAATGAGTTAGATTTATCTTACAGTTTTAAAATTTTCAAATTTTAGGGTTGTGGAGACGATTTCCATTCTCTAGGGACTTTAGTGATGGATTCGACGATGGGGATAGGATCATCCAAACAACTTGAAAAATTTGTCTAACAATTTTTTTAATAAATTGTGAGTTTATGAATTTTAATCTACAATTTTAAAATTTTAGTATGTATACATGTACATATATTGTACATGGCATCTAGGTGGGACAAATGCAGGGGGAACACAACGAGGTATTGCATGGAATTTGAAACTTTAGTCGGTTACAAGGATTGAATAATATAGACAATTTGAAAAAGTTGATACTTGATATTTTAAATATTGATCTATTTTATGCATTTTCATTTGCAATTTTAAAATTTTAATATATATACATGCACATATATTGTACAGTTTATCCACGAGGGTGCAATGCATGACAAACACCACAAGGGCACAATGGAGGGGGAACACCATGAGGTATTGCATGGAATTTGAATATTTTTTTTAATTTTGTTTTTATGATTACATTCTCATTTAATTTTAAAACATTAAAATTTAATTTTAAAGTACATAATCTTATGTATATATGTAATTACACATGTTGTGTAGGCCCCCCATGATTCAAATGAGAGCACGAGGAGGTTGATGGATCATATAGTTCAGCTAGATTCTCTAAATTGATGCAACTTTTTATTTGATAGTCTTTTCATGTTATATTTACTTTTATCATGATAAAAATTTTGGACATATTTAAAGTAAAACTCTTTATTATGATTCAATGCATATTTATATTTGACAACTTTTTATTATATATTTAATTTTATAATGTTATAAATTTTGGACATATTTTAAGTCCAAAACTCTTTATTATGATTTAATACATGCTAATGTTGTAGTTTATGTACATTTTGCATGATGCATGGTTTAATGCTTAAAACTTGGTTTTACATATTTAAGTTCATGAATATGTAGCAATGAAAGTAAATTTGCATTTAGTTGGTACATTTTGCATGATCATTGTTTTCATTTTAGTAGATGATTCTTAGGTTTTGTTTAAATTTGTTTTGTCACTTGTTATTTACAATGGATCTATTAAAATTTCAAATTACAAAACATGGTAAATTTTGCATTTGAATGAATCTTATAATTAGGTGTAAATGTCTAAAACAATCATAAAAATTGCATTATAAAATATGGTATGTACATTTTGCATTCATGTATCTAGAAAGACTACTATGGATGTCAGTTGATAGTTAACTTTTAATATAAAGTTGTTCATGCACAAACATACTATAATATAGCATTACAAAACATGGTACAATTTGCATGACGCATGGCTTAATGCTTAAAGATTTTACATATTTAAGTTCATGAATGTGTAGCAATGAAAGTAAATTTTCATTTCTAGTTGGTACATTTTACATTCAACCATTCTTATAATGATATTCTAGATAATTCTTAGGTTTTGTTTAAAGTTGTTTCAATGTCAAGCTATTTAAAATGAATCTATTAAAATTTCAAATTACAAAATATGGTACATTTTCCAATTGAATGAACCTTATAATTAGGTTTAGATGTCTAAAGCAATCATAAAAATTGCATTTTAAAATATGGTATGTACATTTTGCATTCATGTATCTAGAAAGACTACTATGGATGTCAGTTGATAGTTAACTTTTAAAATAAAGTTGTTCATGCACTAAAAATACTATAATATTGCATTATAAAACATGGTATAATTTGCATGATGCATGGTTTGATGCTTAAAGCTTTTACATATTGAAGTTCATGATTATGTAGCAATGCAAGTAAATTTTCATTTCTAGTTGATACATTTTGCATTCAATGATTCTTATAATGATAGTCTAGATGATTCTTAGGTTTTGTTTAAATTTCTTTCATTGTCAAGTTATTTAAAATGAATCTATTAAAATTGAAAATTACAAAACATGGTACATTTTACATTTGGATGAATCTTATAATTAGGTGTAGACTATGGTACATGCATTATAAAATATGGTACATGTACATTTTGCATTCATGTATAGAAAGGCTAAAATGAATGTCGGTTGATAGTTAACTTTTAATATAAAGTTGTTTGAATGCACAAACATTCTATAAAATTGCATTATAAAACATGTTACAATTTGTATAATGCATGGTTTGACGCTTAAAGGTTTTACATATTTAAGTTAATTAATATGTTTATCAATGAAAGTAAATTTTAGTTCCAATACATTTTACATTCAATCATTCTTATAATGTTAGTAGATGATTCTTAGGTTTTGTTTAAAGCTATTTCAATGTCAAGTTATTTAAAATGAATCTATTAAAATTTAAAATTACAAAACATGGTACACATTTTTCATTTGAATGAATCTTATAATTAGGTGTAGATGTCTAAAACAATCATAACATTTTAAAATTGCATTATAAAATATGGAACATGTACATTTTTCATTAATGTATAGAAATGATACTATGTATGTCAGTTGATAGTTAACTTTTAATATAAAGTTGTTTGAATGCACAAACATACTAGATAAATTTGCATTATAAAACATGACCCACATTTTTCATAGTGCATGGTTTGATGCTTTTAAAGGTTGTACATATTTAAGTTCAGGAATATGTAGCAATGAAATTAATTTTGCAGTTAGTTGGTACGTTTTGCATTCAATAATTCTTATAATGTTAGTAGATGATTCTTAGGTTTTTTTTAAAGTTGTTTTGTCAATTTATTTAAAATGAATCTAGTAAAATTGAAAATTACAAAACGTGGTACATTTTTCATTTGAATGAATCTTATAACTTGTTGTAGATGTCTAACAATCATAACTTAAAAATTTCATTATAAAATCTGTTATGTACATTTTTCATTCATGTATAGAAAGGCTAATACATTTTTCATTCATGTATGAAATCGTTTAAGACCAAATAATGTATACATATAAATTATTTGTCGTGCATGCAAACATAATATCAATAGCATCAAATCCTCAATACACCTACATAAAGAAAATATAAATATAACTTTGTAACTCAATACAAGACCCAATGAGCATCAATTTCACATCATCATTCTTAATAATGTACAACTTATGAGTGCACAAAAAGAAAGGCTAGCAATATACTTGAAATGTAAGTTCTCAAAGATTAATCCAAGGAGAAGAAATTGTTGGGAAGTTCAATTAAAAAAATTCTAATGGAATTTCGTCCTTAATGATTCGTTCATGGTCATATTTTAACATTCTCCATTTCTCAACTTACAATTTTTTCTTTGATTGAACTTCTATCAACTTTATGCACGCTGCACACACCGAGTGACTATATTGACAACTTAAGACATCAGGTTGATAATCTTGAAAGTAAACATTACTATCAGTTTGATGAGTTTTTTTGGAAAAAATAACCTTTCAGTATAATAGACCCTCTTTCATATATAAAATCATCATAGTCTTCCAATAACTTCATATTTCATTCAGTGCACCACATCAAATAATACTTGATATTTTCTATGTTAAGGCATGAACATTTCCACAGTCAGATACATAATGTAGCTTAGAACTTCTGGAATCCTATGTAATATGATTGAAGGGCCCGACACTTCGGGTGAACACTTCATCCATATGAATTATGTGTTGTTAATGGGTGCAAATACAACAAAAAAAATCTCCTACACAATAAAACAAGTGTAAATCCAAATTATAATTAACATGAAATTAAATTTATCAACATGGACTTGATTTTATTATCTATTTATAGATCTCTATATTTGAACTATTATCTAGATACTTATACACAATGATTTGAAAAACATAAAACACACACACACACACACACACACATATATATACTTTGAAAGCAATTGAAATGTTACCTTCTCTAACAAGATCATAAACTCGATCACCTTTAGATGATACTATAGTGTCCTCTGATTCCATCTCTTCAAAGCTTGCAACTGACATTTTACTCTTATATTTAGTTCTGTATGTTGCCAATATTTTACATACATATTGTTTTCACAAACATCATTGGATTGTGTGTCCTCTATGCAAACATGACAAAAACAATAATCTTTTCTTATATCAAATGCAAACACATTTCAATACTCCTTCATTTTAATTGAATGCAATTTTTGAGTCCCTTTTACTATTTCAACTTCATATGTAGTGTATTTATCTATATCTTGGAATCCAATATGCAAAAAAAACCTACATAGAAAATTCAAACAAGAACTTAAACATGTTATTAAAAAATAAAATTTATATATCAAAGATAATCATTGTGATATTGTTTAAACTAGATAGAATTTATAAATGTTTGAAAGTAGAAGATTAATAAAAAATATCATATATTAAAACTATATATACAAGTTAATTTGTATATATGTGCATACCTACGTACTTCCCTTGATGGGTTAGTCTCATGGCTTAGTGTAGCAATGCGCCATTGAACAAATTTTTCAGCTAAGACAAGTCAGTTTGCAGAGTGGTCCATTTGATATCTTCGAAGTGCTCGTTTTATACATGACCTTGCATCATCATGTTATCCTTTTCCATGACTAGTATCAAAGAGATTCCAACAATGTTTAATGTGGGTTTTTATATGAAGACAACAGAACCAAAATAATGATCTTGAATATTTGAATTGACTTGCCTATCCATCTAACCATATCCAATGTTCATTGAATTTTGTTCCTCGACTTTTCAATGAGTCATAAATATTATCAAAACAATGTTGTACAATATGTGTATCATGTGTACGATCATCACTGATATAAAAGTGATATTCTTTAATAACATGTCGATTCTCACTGATGCTTTCTATATGATCAAAATTTTGTTCAACATGTCTATATAGAATATGGACAAGCATAGAGACTTGGTCAGAATGATAATATTCACTTTGTATTTAATTTTGTGTAGCAAATGTGTAATTATTTGCAAAATAGATTATTGACAAAATGGTCCCTGGTGGAAAATTTTAACGAGATTTTTTGAATTGCAAGTCCTGACATCTGGCACTATGCGAATGCTTGGTGTAATTATAAATTTCTATCTCAAACTTCTTTAAAAACTCTATCACAACAATTTCTTCTTCTTGTAAATCAATCCTTTTAGCACTTGTACTACTACGTGAACCAATCGATGTATGGATATATTAATATCTCTTCCATTTCACTTTTATGTTGGAAAATGGTTAATCATTTATATCAATAGGATATTTTTTGTGAAATAAAGTCAAATTTCCACAATGATCACATTTTTTGCCACCAACACATTTATTTTGGTAAAATAATTCATGACTTTCTCTTGCACATAGAATTTGGGATATCAAATTATAGATAGTGGAAAGAGGAGGTGAATTTTTCCAAAATGTTTTACAAAAATTAAGGAAGGTGTCATAATATAATTGAAATTACACATGATAATGACAACAACAAGTGTCATGTACAATGATAGGTTTAACATACCATGGTTTTTGGTGCACAAAAGTACTAATTGAGACATTAATTCCACAATTCTCTTCTATGAACTTATTGATCAACTCTATTTGAGTAGTGTCGAGGATATGTTTGTCATGTTCTTCATACTAATTTCATGCTATTCTTCATCGCATCACATCCCTTGCTTTTGGTGAAGCATGTTGAAGAATCAATGCAGATATCTATTAGGGTTTGATTATTTGATCTTGATAATTACTTGTGATTATATTGTCTTCTTTTAATTCTTTATTATCTTATCTTTCATCAATAAATTACCATATTATGTGTGTATGAAGATAAAAAACAAGAGACACAAGATATAGGCACTATGCCAGGGAAAATCCCCCCTCGAGGGGAAAACCAAATCAAGATAATTATTCCTTTCAATAGTATTCTTTGAGACACTTCACCCTAGACATGAGCCATACTTTCCCTCCACACCAAGTAAACCTTCAAAATATTCAATCTAGCAACAACATCTTTTGGTCTTCTAGTAGCTTTATAGATTTGTAGCAGCAACATCTTCCAAAATTTATAGACTTCGATATCCCAAGAGAGACCATGAAACAGAGAGATTCCTTCACCAAAATTTGAATTTTATCTTTCTCTTTCACCTAGACCTAGCTCACACTTATTTTTCTTCCTTCTTCAATTTCACACTTTTTCCCTTGTTGCAGTGAATTACAGCGAATAAGTGAGAAAATGAATTCAATCTCCTTGCATTTATTGCCTTCTAATGGGTTCAAATTTCTTCCTTTGAGGCCGAATTGATCTCCTTAAGGCCAGATTGATGTGGATATCTACTAGACCACTTTTGACTAAAAAACAAACCTAATTACATGATTCAAAAGCCCAAGGAGGGTCAATATAAATCTGTAATGACTAACCTAGAAGTCCACAATTGGGACCTTATACTAAATATGACCCAAGCATTAAACCTGTGCTTTAATAAGTCATTTAATAATAAAAATAAATGTCAAAATGATAATATAAATTCTTTTTCTTTATTTATTTTGATGAGTACAATAGATAAAAATTATGAAGACCGAACCTAGTTATAATATTCAACACTCCCTCTTAACTAGGGAGGTATTCATAATATACAACAAAAATATCTAAAACTATATGAAACTATGAAGAACATTAGGCACCACAATGTCATGGACTAGATTCCCGACCAGGGAAATCTATCCATTTGGTCACTCATCTCTTTAGGCACCGCAATGCCATGGACTAGATTCCTGACCAATGAAATCTATCCATTTGGGAGTAAGTTTGACTAAAGCTTTCAGCCTCTATAGGTATTATTAGGCTTACTTACTAACCACCAACCCAGGAAAATAGGTGCACATCTAACCGATGCCACCATCCGTACTAGACATCAAAATAAGGTGCCGGCCCTGACGTCTATCCAGGAAATGCTTCACTTGCAAAGCTTAAACATATCTCTTCCAGATCATTAATATTAATACAATTAGCAATGTTTACCAGACCAAGATTGTCTCTTAAATATTCAAACTTCTTGTTAGGAATAGCCTTTTTTAGTATGTCAACAACTTGTTCATTTGTTAGGACATACTCCAGCTTCACGATCCCATTTTGTACCAAATTCCTAATGAAATGGTGTTTATTATTGATGTGATTCATCCTAGAATGAAACATGGGACCTCCAGACATCTTAATGCAACTTTTATTATCATAGTTGATTATAATAGGAATTAGATAGGACTTTCAAACAAGTCTGTAAGAAGCTTCCTTAACCATACAACCTACTTTCCTACTTCACATGCAGTTGCATGTTCAGATTCAACACTACTTACAATAATGAGTCCTTGCTTTCTACTCATCCATGATACCATAGTAGACCCGAGGCTAAAGCATCCAACGGTATTACTTCTTCCATCAGACTCACTGCCACCCCAGTCAGAATCAGAGAAGCCAATTAGATTGACTTCGTCGCTTTTATATTTTAGGAAGTGATGTATAGTACCACGAACATATCTCAATATGTTTTTGGGAGCTATCCAATGTTCATGGCGAGGTTCCAACTGAAATTGAATAAGGATGTTAACTGCAAAGCATATATCTAGCCTAGTGATTACCAGATAATTTAGGGAGCCCACCAAATGTTGATAGGAGATTGGACCCACGAGACTTGAGTCAGAACTTTGTAAATTCTTGAAGTTTGTGATCATAGGAGTAGTCATGGGCTTAGAGTCCATCATCTCAAATTTATGCAATATCTTGATAATGTATTTTCCTTGCCCCAAGTATATCTCCCGAGGTTTCTGCCATACTTCAAGACCCAGGTAGTAATGCATAAATCCTAGATCCTTCATTTCAAATTAAGCTTCCAACATCTTCTTACATTCTTCAATTCTGTGATCGACACCTGTGATGAATATATCATCCACATATAGTACAATAATGACGGGTTCGTTATTCACGACCTTGATGTAGAAATGTGGATTTAAGATACCCTTCATGAACCCATTTCTTAAGAGATATGCATCCATAATTACATACCATGCCCTATGAGCATGCTTCAAGCCATATAGGGCTTTTATTAATTTTTATACGTAAGAGTTCATGTTATTCACTTCGAAACTTTTGGGTTGTTCGATGTATATTTCCTAATCAATGGTCCCATTTAGAAATGCAGTCTTCACATCCATTTGATGGATATTCCAACCCATTGTAGCAGTCAGTTGAACCAAATATCTAATGGTAGTATACCTTGTTGTAGGTGCAAAGGTTTATTCATATTCTATTCCTTCCTTTTGAGAGAATCCCCTTGTAAGTAACCTTTCTTTGTACTTGTCTATGCTTCCATCAACAACATGCTAAATTTTGTAGAGCCATTTGGATGTGACAACTGATTTTTCACTAGGTATAGGAACAATATCCCAAACCCCATTCTTCATAATGGATTGGTATTCCTCTTGTATCGCCTTCTTCTAGACATCTTGTTGAGCAACCTCTTCAAATGTAGATGGTTCAACAAATGTAGATGGTTCAACTTTAATGAAAATTTTCATGTATGCATCATAACCAGAGTATCTCTTTCGTATTTTACATTCCTTGGAGGTTCCTATGGGAGATTCACGTCCTTCAACATCTAGTAGAGTAGATTTTAACCAAATTGGCCTTTTCCTTGTAGTTGAGATGACCACATGTTGAATAGGCTCACTTGGTCCTCCTTCTTAATTTGTAGTAGGATCTTCATGATGTAGATATTATTCTTCGAATATGGGATATTCTTCGTCATCAAAGTCTATGGGAATATCCTTGGACTTCTTATAGGCTTGGCTCTCATCAAATATGACATCTTTGTTTACTTCGATTTTACTTATTTCTTTGATGTATATTCTGTATGCCTTTGAGGAGAGACAATATCCAACGAATATTCCTTTGATAGTTGTAGAATCCAATTTCTTTCGCTTATCATTTGAAACATGGATGTATGCAGGGATTCCAAAGATTCTTCAGGAGTTATGTTCTTGAGACTTCTATGAGGACTTCTATTTTTCATGTACACGGATGTCATGGCTGCTTCTCCCCATAAGAATTTTGGTAGGCCTTTATCAAGGAGCATTGTCTTAATGCCTTCCTCAATAGATCTATTATTTCTTTTAGCAACTCCATTTTGTTTGGGATAATAGGGAATAATGAGTTCCCTCGTAATTCTTTCTTCCCCGTAATATTCAATCAGTTCCTTGGAAGCACATTCCCCACCATTGTCAGATCTTAGAGTCTTTATCTTTATTTTTGTGGGTTTTCCACTTCAGCTCAAAATTCCTTGAATTTATGAGATACTTCATCTTTCTTTTTGAGAATACAGATCCATGCTTTTATAGAATGGTCATCTATTAAAGTCAGATAATAGAGATGAACTCCAAGTGATTTATCAAACATGGGCCCACACACATTAGAGTGAATGAGGTCCAATATTTCCTTTGCCCTACATTCACTATTCGGAAATGGTTTTCTTGTATGATTTCCCAGAGAGCATCCCTTGCACACACATTCATGATCTTCCTTTCTATTGGGGATGCCATTGACTAGTTGACTAAGAGAAGGAATGAGCTTACAGTGTAGATTTCCATATATCCTATGCCATAGTTAAATAGGACTAATTTCCATATGAACTAAGGCTTGAGGAGATGGTGTAGTAACCCTATACAAACTTCCTTAATGAATTCCAGTGAGTATAGCTTTGTTAATGCTAGAATATTTTCCCCAGACCAATAATTTTCCATCAACAAAAACAATTCTTTAACCTTTATCTTCTAAAAAATAAATATAAAGTAAATTATTTTTCAAACCTGGAACATATAGCATGTTGTTGAGATGCAACTTCGATCCACTTTCTAATTCTAGCAAGGTTGATCCTAGTCCTTTCAAAAATAGCTTTTTTTGTCACCCAATTCCATTACATGCGAAGATGGTTCTCTTGATAGTGTATGTAGTTGTTTACTTTCTCTAGTCATGTTCCTTGATGCTCCAATATCAATGATCCATGCATTGTCATCATGGAGAGATCTTGTAAGGGCAACAAAAAGTCCTTGACCTTTGAATTTAGTGAATAGATAATGAAAGATCTCTTGATCCATATCCTAGTAGAGTTGATACCCATTCTTATGTACTTCATCAATGAGGGAGATTCCATGCCAACAATATGATCTTCAATCCTTCCTGACCTTAGCTCTGATACCATGTTGAAGAATTAATGCAAATATATGTTAGGGTTTGATTCTTCGATCTTGATAATTACTTGTGATTATGTTGTATTCTTTTAATTCTTTATTATCTTATATTTCATCAAGCAATTACCATATTATGTGTGTATGAATATAAAAAACAAGAGACACAAGATATAGGCACTTTTCTAAGGAAAAATCCCCCTCGAGGGGAAAACTTGGTCAAGATAATTCTTCCTTTCAATAGTATTCTTTGAGACTCTTCACCCTAGACATGAGCCAAACTTTCCCTCCACACCAAGTCAGCCTTCCAGAGCTTTGAATTAGCAGCAAAAACATCCAGTCTTCTAGCAACTTCACAGATTTGCAGCAACAACAACTTCCAAAATTCAGATACTTCGATCTCCTAAGAGAGATCATGAAACATAGATATTCCTTCACCAAAATTTCTATTTTCTCTTTCTCTTTTACCTAGATCTAGCTCGCACCTATTTTTCTTCCTTCTTCAATTTCACACTTTTCCCCTTGTTGCAGTGAATTGTAGTGAATGAGTGAGCAAATGAATTTTACCTCCTTGCATTTATAGCCTTATGATGGGTTCTAATTCCTTCCTTTGAGGCTGACTTGATCTCCTTAAGGTCAACTTGATGTGGAGGGCTACTAGACCACTTTTGACTAAAAAAAAAAAACCTAATTACATGATTCAAAATCCCAAGGAGGGTTAATATAAATCTGTAATGACTATCCTAGAAGTCCAAACTTGGGACCTTATACTAAATATGACCCAAGCATGAAACCCATGATTTAATAATTCATTTAATAATAAAAATAAATTTCAAAATGACAATATAAATTCTTTTTTATTTAATTTTTTTGATGAGTACAATAAATATAAATTATGAAGACCGAACCTAGTTACAATGTTCAACAAAACACATGTATTTTTCATCCAATATTCATATATTATTTTTTTAACATATTCTCAAAGTCTATCTTTGTATGGTTGCCTACAAATAACTGTCCAACATGCGAGCTCATCATTTACATCTATTTGCAACTGAAATTTCGTATGTTTGTGCAATGTTCTTCATGAGGTCCCTAATGATTTTGCCAAATATTTTACCAAACGATGTTATTTAGTACTTGATGAAACCACTTCCATTTGTATTGCTCTACGTGCATCTATATAAATTTTCTCTATAGATCTTCCAATTGATTTTAGACCACTATTTATATTTTGAATCACATTTTCCTTCACTTTTTTTTTTTTTTTTAATTCTTTCGTTGATTGTCGAATATCCAATAGAGTTGTAGCTTCTTTAATTTCTTTGATGTTAAGAGACCTCTCAAAATTTGGGCTTGAAATGTCATATTTTAATCTTTGAAGAACTTATCAATAATGATCTTACCATGATATCGTATAACATGATCAACTTTTTTATCTCCATATGCGTCAGTGTCAACATTTTTTAACATCTCATCAATGATATTGATTTCATTTGTACACATTAGAATTAAATGCAAATGGATATAAATATTCATTAAATAATTAACTTAAAAAATAGAGTTTGAATGAATTTTAAATTAATAAATATATGTATAATTTCAATAATATACATGACATATATATACATACCCGGTGATTCAACTTCTTCACTTGAATTTCTTTCAACATCATCAATCATTGGTTCATTATCTTTTTCACTTTGTCTTTCAACATTTTCAATCTCATCATCAATGTTATGAGGAATATCTCTCTGTTTATGTTGCAAAATATTTTTCAAATTAGTTCATCGAATAAAAATTAAATTTCACAATACACTAGTTAAATTTTAAATATCATTTATAATATTTACATTTACATACCTACTTCAACTTCTAGTTGAGATTGTTTCAATATTTAAGCATTTTTCCTTCTTTCTTTTGTAATAGTTTCTCACATATTCTCTACGAGCCTCAATGTATCTTATTTAATCATATTTTCTCTTTCAATTTCTTTGATTTCCATGATAATTTAGTATATGTAGATTTTTAAAATCCAACCCAAAAAATTCAATTTCAAAATCCTCCAAAAAAAAACTCACTTTCAAAATTTAGACAAAATAACTCACTTTAAAAATTCAGCACAAAAGACTTACTTTAAAAAAAACTCACTTTAAAAATTCAGCCCAAAAGATTGAATTTCAAATAAACCCACTTTAAAAATTCAGCCCAAAACACTTACTTTAAGAATTAAGCCCAAAAAATTTCCTTTAAAAATTAAGCTCCAAAAATTTCCTTTAAAAATTCAGCCCAAAAGATTTAGTTTAAAAGTTCAGTCCAAATGAGGAAAGAGAGTGAAAATAATGCTTTGGCTCTGTTTATTTATATCGTTTGGGTGAATTTTATTTATTTATTTATTTATTTTATTTTATTTTTTTCAGAGGGTTGCATCGTTTCATTTTTGCGGTTGACAGGACAGAAAATGTTGACAGATTTTTGGCCGAACTTTTAAAATAATTCGACCGAAATTTTAGCCGAATTAGTTTTCCGTTTATTTTAACGGGCCTCGATGACAAACACAACTTCGACCGAATGTGTTTTTAGTTCGGTCGAACTACTTTAACCTGCAACTCAGCAACAACTCGACTCTGATCTCCTTTCTCCAATTTCAAAATGTTTAAACTCCATCAAATTTGGTGAATTTAGTTTTAGAACCAATACCAACATTTGCAGAATTGAATCTACTTTCAGTAGATATATATTTTATGTAATTTCATAGATATTTACTAATTTTTTTTTCCTAATAAAATGTGTGCAAATTTTTTTTGAAGGTCATTATTATTCAGTGAAATCAAAATTTTGTATCTACAAAAAAAAATTGTAAAAAAATATGAAAATTTATGGTTCAGTACCGTCTTCTGTAATGGATAGTTTTTCATATTTTTAATTTTTAACTAATATGTTCAGAAACTTGACGCTATGATAAACATATTCGAAATGTGCATTTTTTTCATATTGGTTCAATTAAAAAAATTCTAGTAATTATGATATGCATCGGTTGGTTTCGTAAATATAATGATATCGAAGTAGATTCTGTCTAGATTGTTGCAACACTTTTTTTTTTAAATTCCAAGTGAACAAAAAATACACTAGTGCTAAAAAAGATGACTTTTTATGAATCCATTGATTTTTAAAGAACATACAGTCAAACAATTTTCGAAGTTGACATATCAAATGTGAATAAAAAAATTCCAAAAAATAAGTAATAGAAAGCTAATAAAATTTCCGACAAGTTTTTTTATTTTATTTGATTGTAAATTGAAATTCTAAACAGAAAAATTTCTTTGGCTTGCCAAAAGTTGAAGAACTTCTAAAAATGATATTTTTTTCTAAAAAAGGGCAAAAAATGTAACCCCACTTCACATTCTCACCCAACAACCAAATCAATTATAGAATGATGATCTCATTGGATGAGATCCTAGGAATCTAAAAATTCCTAACCATTTATGAAATAGTTCGACTATATTCAATCACCACTCGAATACTATTTTACCACCAATATCCATCGACCATGCGTTTCCTCGACTGTGATATCTTTTGACTCCTCCATTGAATATCGACTTCTTTCAATTTCTTTGTCAAATTCAACTATGATTCCTATCTTAACTTCACCATCGACCATTGACTTGACTCAACCATCTCATTAATCCATTACCTTGTCTATCCACCTTAACTAATGAGTTACCCAATCGATCCACCTCATCTAGTCAATTCACTAACTACACCCCAATCATTTGAATTTCCTTTACAAAAAATATAAAACCCCAACACAAGGTATACAATGAAACTATTCTTATGTTAATATGAATTTAAATTTATCAATTTTTTATGCTACATGCTCAAATTAATATGGAAAAAATCTATTCAAAATTTTAGATTATAAAAACTTAGTCTAAAGACTCTTTTCACTTCCTGTCATTTTAAATTTCTCTTTAAATACTATGTTAAAGTAGTAAAGATCTTGCAAGAAGCAAGACATGAGTCATTTTTATGGAATTAAACTTTAGGATATAAGTGTCCATTAAATATAAAATATTTATTGCGGAAAAATATAACATTTTTTTAAGTTTCAAGTTGTCATAATGATATTTCATATAAACATCCTTGATCTTTTGTCATTAGTGTACTTTTGGAAGTTGTACACCTCTATTACAACAAATTGTAACAATAGGATTTGTGCAAAATATTCAAAACTCAAATAATTCGCACTGGAACCAACAACAATTTCAAAAAGATCAAACAACTATAGTAAATTAAAAATGTAGAAATAAGGCATCATGTGAAAAATCTCTTTAATATTTGGCTAGTCATGCAAAGAATTTCTAACTCCCCCTCTGGTATTCAAAGAATGTATGTAAAAAGGACATCCTTCTTAGAGATTTGAAATGGACCAAACCAGAGGTGTTGAAATTTGATGTGTTTTCATTTTAGCTCACAAGATTTGTTTCACTTTATAACTAAATCACCCATATTAAAATCCTTATTATTAACTAAAATTTTGTCAAACTTTTTTTTTGATAATTTTCTGATGTAAATTAATTTTTCCTTTTTCTTTTCTATCCCTTCTTCTAATTGTACAAGTGTTTATTTTTTTCATTATTGGACATGAGTCCTCATTGACTAATTGCATTGATTGTAATGGGGTAAAAACATATTAGGAAGTAAGATAAATTCCATTCCATAGACAAAGAAAAATGGATAATTTTTTAACATTGATTTTGGTGTAACTCCATCTTCCCATAAAGTGTTGTGAAGAGATTTATGCCAATTTATTTGGTTTTCATCAAAAATATTTTAAATTATTCAAATCAAATTTTTGTTTGTTTACTCTACTAGACCATTTCCTTGGAGATAATAGTTAGTAGAAAGTTTAGCCAACACTTTCTTAGCATCTTCCTTCTCTAAACATATTAACAAAACACCATCATAGTCCTTTTTTCGAAAAACACTCCCTTGATTAGTTTATATTGAGCATATTTGAGTCTTAGAGCTCTTTTCCCTTTGGAATCGAGATATTATGTAGTGGTACACGAGTCAAATAAAACTTCAATTCATTATACGAAGAATAAATTAGTGGTGCAAATAGACTCGTCTTATTTTTTTTTTAACTTAATTTTCACTTCTTTGTATTCTTGGACTCTTTGATTTGTAGAATTTTCCTCAAATAACAATCATAATGATTGTTAGTTGGGATTTGAAATTCTATCATCTACCTTCTTCACTAATTGATTCGATGAGAGATCTAAGCGTTGGGGAATTTTTTTTTTTATCTTCTATTCTGATTCAGGTTTGGTGAATAGATTTTCAATTAACATATTTAAATTCCCATTACTTATCATGATTGTTAACTAGGCCACTGACCATAGAGTCACTCGGAATTCAAATAGTGGGCGAATAATAATTGGACCTCATATCTCTAATCATTCTGGTTGATAGATTTAAACTAACGGAACTCAACCTTGTTAAATGTTGTTCCATTAACTAGCCCATCGAGAATATTAGATAATTGAGCCATAGGGCACCAATAATGTTTGGGATCACCAGGGAAAATAAGAATGACTACTTGGTCTAGTTGGTGGAATTTAGGTAATTTAAACCTCCCTAAAGCTTGGGGTTGTTGTCCTTTAGTTAATTTTAATTTATGTTGGGGTTATCATCCTTTAGGTAATTTTAAACTCCCTAAAGCTTGTAGTCTTCTCACAAGAAAAAAAAATGAGGATGATCAAGATAAATGACATAAAATATGGAATCTCAAACACTAGCCCAAAATCACTCTTTTTATGTGGCTTCTATTATGAAGCAAAACTTTGACATGGGATAAGATTCAAAGTCGTGGATTTTAGGGCCCCTCAATCTGTATTCCCTATTTCTCCAATTTATAAAATTCTAATCATATTCTCATTAGCTACAACGATCTCTGCTTGTACATGGGACCATCTTGCTATTCTCTTTCGACAAACCAATGAAATACGAAATAATGTCCTGTACACTCTATAATTTTGGCGTGACCCCTATTTTACTATTTCCATTTTCAATGGAGCATGGAAAATCATCCCGAGGTTCATCTTATGGGGGATTTTGAAGGAGAATAATAGATGAACATTTAAGGATATCAGGGCCTCCACATACTTTATTTGGAAAGCTATCCTAAAAAAAATTAGGGAAGCAATTTCTTCTCTTCCTTTTTCCTCCAAATATTGGGAAGGCAATCAACTTGAAAAAGTAATTCTAACCAAAATGGGTCTATCCTCCTATTCCTTATGGAAGAATCCTTCTATCCCCAATATCTTCCTTTCCAGCCCTTCTTTCTAGTCCACCCCTCTGGAGTAATTCATCAAACTTAACTTCGATCAGGCTTCGAAAGGAAATCCAAGCCAAGCCAGTTATGGTGGAGTCTTTTGTAACGCTACTGGGAAGATTCTACATGTTTATGCAGGTTCCATATGATTCAAAACCAATAATGTTGTTGAAATATAGGCACGTGAGTAGGGTCTCTCAAGTTCTATATGAAAACAATTTCACAAGCTCGTTATTGAAGGAGATTCAAAGAACATTATTAATGTTTTCCAAAAAATCCAATGTGGATATGATCCTTCCAAAGTCTCTAATATTTGAAGGTTAGAAGATAAAATAAGTAATACTGCAAAAATCGTGGCAAAAATCAAAGTCCCCTCCTCTCATGTCCACAAAGAAGGAAACAAAATAGCTAACAAGCTAAAAAATTTTGGTCTCAACGCAACAACCGATCCCCTTGACTTGGATTGGTGTAAGGAAATTCCTTAATCCATTCAAACTCCCTGTCAAGATTTGGATACAGAGGACATTATCCCCCAAGGAGGGTGCCCATGAGTGGGCATTCCCTCCCTACATTGATATGATGGTAGCTCACACAAAAGGGGGTTGTGGCTCCCACTATACTTAACACATTGCATGTGTTCCCATCACTACATCAATCATGGCACAAAGCCAACATACTATTAAACATCATTTGAATATTGCACACTGCCTAGGGAGGTATAAGAGGAATCAACATGATAATTATATCAGGTTGGTAAAGATGGAGGAAAAAAATAATAGTATAGATAGTAAGTAGACCATTATAGTTAGGAAATCAACTGACATATTCTTATCCTCAGATGAGGGTATTGCCCAGCTAGTGTAGATTCCTAGATATTCTGCCCAATAGTTGTTATGAATCATTATTTTTGTATTGAAATGCTAGTAGTATTTTTTTTCTCATGTCAGATGTATGTCAAGGTTTGGCACAACCAACATGTTTTTATAAGTTTCTATGTACAAGATGCTCTATATAGATAAGGTATTAGTAACATCAAAACTTAAAACTTATGTTATTGGTATTGTTTCCCTTCAGGCAGACTGATAGTAAAAATTATTTTGTCTATGTAATCCTCATTTGATGTAATGAAAACTTCCTAACTTCAAAAAAAAAAAGTACTATAAGTGTTCTCTATATCTAGTCTTTCTCACTACCTTTTTATCCAAAATTGTTTCAACCTCTTTTTGTGTTGCTTTAGGTAGTTTATTTTTCCATTCAATGGTTTGAACTTTATCACTTTCAAGTGCATCAGTTAACGTTGTCTCCTCTCCCTTGTAGAGATAAAAATTTGAAACATTAAAAATTGGGGAAATTCTAATGTTGTGTGGAAGTAAATTCTCATAAGCATTTGAGAAAAAAGTCCTTAAAATTTTCCATGGTCCATTAGGTTTTTCGGTTTTAGTTTTTTATATTCCCCTTTGTGAAATCTTTCCTATCTCAAATGTGGTATGAAAAAATCACCAACTTCAAAATTCATTTATCTTTTCTTTAATTCTACTTTTTATTTGTACTTGTTGCTTTTGTTCTATAATTTCTACTTTATCGTGTAAATCCATGTATTGTTTCTACACAAATATTCACCATATGCACTTCTTATTTCATGTTTTCCCATTTTTTTTAATTCATACACCCCTCTTGGATACATACCATACACTATTTGAAAAGGAATAAATCATGTGATTCTATTAGGCTAGTCATTATATGCAAACCTTGTTTGAGCAAGTACATTATCCCATTGTGTGTGATGTTCACTTATCAAACTTCTTAAAATATTTCCCAAACTTTTGTTCACCACCTTTAGTTTTCCATCGGTTTTTGGGTGTAGGATGAATTGAAATTGAGATTGGCTAATAATTTCTTACATAAAGTTCTTCAAAAATGGCCCACCAATTTTGTGTCTCTTTCAAAAACAATATTTTTTGGCAATCCATCCAACCTAACAATCTCCTTAAAAATAAATTAGCAAAATATGTTGCATCACTTGTTTTTGTTCAATTATTAAATGTGCCATTTTGAAAATCTATCATCAACAACATTAATAGAATAATTTCCTCATTTATATTTTTGTAATCCTAACACAAAGTCCATACTTGTAGAGTCTCGAGGTCTACTTTGAATTGATAATGGTTGATATAGTCTTATATTTTGGCTCTTCCCATTTTCACATTGACATATTTTACAATTTTCCACAAATTGTTTTACATTAGTTCACATACTTGACAAAAAATAAATGCATTTAATTGAGAAAAAATTGTGCTTTCCAAAGTGTCTTGCTAATCCACCACCATGCTTTTCTTTCAATATATTTGATCTCATCCATCATCTTGGAACAAACAACTACTTTCCTTTAAATAACCATTCTCCTTCTATCATGTAATCTAACCATGGACCTTTGTCTCTACTTACTGGAGCTTGAAAAGATGCACAAGCCTCTTTAAAATATACATCTTCAAAATGCATGTCCTTTAAATATTTAAATCCATTCACTCTAATTTCATGTAAAATTAGACATACCTTGCTTAATGCATTTGCTACTTTATTGGATTTCCTACTCATATGCTTGATAAAAAAAAGTACATTTTTGTAAACTATCTACCCACTTGACATGCCTTTTCTTCAATTTTGTTTCATTGTTAATACCTTTTTTTCACAAAGGAAAAATTTGTAATCTTCCATTAAGTTAGAAAAATTACATGTTACATTTTACAAGTATGTGATCTAGTAGCTGCATATATAAAACTGACTGCATGTATCATCAGTGATAGTACAAAAATTTTCAGAAGAGTTCCAGTAGACAAAGTAAGTTCGGTGCATAACTTACTAGTAAATGGAGAGCCCAAATAACAAAATAAAAGACTGTTTTTTACAATGGATGTGGAAAAACTCATTGCTAATACCTACAAACCATGTTTATCAATATACAAAACAAATTCCTTTGGAATTAAATAATTTATCCACTTAATGCTTGAATAATAACATAAAAATCCTTATCATACGAAGAATAATTTTCTTTCGTCTCATTTAATATTTCACTAAAGTAAGCAACACATTTTCCTTCTTCAATTAAAACAATGCCTATAGCTGTTCCACTTGCATCATATTCAACTTGCAAGAGTTTAAAAAATATGGCAATGCTAAAATTGGCTACTTTGTCTTCTCTTGCGGTAATAATCTAAAAATCTTATCTGCTTCATCAGTCCAATGGAATGGTTGTTTGCTAACTTTAAATTTCTTGACTATTGGAGAACACATACAACTAAAATATTCATGAATTTTATGTAAAAACTAGCCAAACCATGAAATTTTCGTACCTAAAAAACACTCTTCATAGTAGGATACTCTATGATAGTTGTTAACACTGGAAAATCGTACAGTAGAAGATGACATTAATTAATGTCAAGCCAAAGGATTTACAAGGCAGGAAAACATTATGGAATCAAGAAAGTATTTAAAATCTCTAAGGTTTTGAGAAAATCAGATTTGAACTAGTCTTAAATGTTGAATTGCGTGCGTAATCCTTCGAGAAGAGCGCCTTCTGTGCACCTTTTTTCTCGATAAACGCGCATTCTTGAAAGTGGAAAAATGTCGCTTTCCGGGACCACACAAGGGAAAGGACATTTACTCCTTATATGAAGCTGCCTAAGGACAACCACCAACACCTCCTTAGACACTATGTGAGCACACAAAGGAATATTTGGAGCACAAAATGGAATCATACCTCTCCCTTGGGTCACCATCTACCATGTACCAAGGGAGGGAAGGAGGATTTGAAATCCCCTATATAAAGCCACCAAGAGATGAAGAATGTGTGATTACATTGTTATGCTGGCAAGAATTTCCCAAGCAATACCAATAGTGTGTGACCCGGAGCTGGAGATAGAGGGGACTCGATTGTTGGCCACCCAACAATCCTAGTCCATCACAACTGAGAGAGAGGGAGACTGCATCAGAGGCAGAACTTGGAAAAACAACATCCTTGCGTCGGGACCTAGAACCATTTTCTAGGGGCCCTTTGGAAAGTGGGTAAAATTTCTTCTCCATATCAAACATTTAATAAGAAGAGGCCTTGAGCCATCATTTGCATTATTATCGTTTTGACTCTCTTCAATAGCTTCTGTATATTTGTGTTTTAGTTTTTAGTTTACTTTGAGCATACATTCACATATTTTTTCCTCTAGATTATATTCTTTTGAGATCCACCACTTTCTACCTGTTACCAATAGTTTATAGGGGTAGACCACACCCCTTAAACTGGTGTGATTTCATACACCCATGCGTCAAATCCACCACAACAATATTGGAGACTCCACTAACGTTTTACAAGTTTATGTGGTTGTGCCATCTCTTGCAGGAGACCTTTGTCTACACTGGAGAGTGGAGCTGATAGTCCTTTGATCCATCTTACAATCCATAGATTCACTTAGAGTGATAGACTGAAGAAGGCAACTCCTAATATTTTTACTTGCAGGATTTTTGTGCACAGTTTCTTCTCACAGATGCGCATTGCGCGCATTCAGGATTGACCTGCGCGTAGGAAAGCGCACCTGTCAGAGCCTTTTCCGTGCAAATTACAGAATGAGATTTTTCTCCCTATATTATGCATTTTTTGCTTGTAAGTGTGCTAGGTAGCCCCTGATGTATCTACCAACACTTGTGTTGATACCCCACAGCTTCTGAGAACTTAGTTTTAGCTGCCTTCTATAGGCTTAGAGTTAGTTTTCCTTTAAGTTGGTTTTTTTTTGCAAAAATATTCACATAGTTTAAGTAGGGGGAAAATTAACCATTGCATTCTGAACAATTTATTTTTTTCAAATTATGGTATTCACACTTAGATAAACTAGTCCGAGCAAGTGGCCCAAGACCACACATGCATAACTAGTTTCATTTTCTAGTGTAGAATTTGTTTAGTTTAGTTCAATTTTTGCATTAGAGATTGCGGGACTAGGTTTGAATTGTCGATTAGAGCAAGTAATCTCTGCTAGGTTTGCACCCTCTGGTGATCCTAGGTAAGCATATGAACGCTCTATATTTACAATTCACCATCTCCCTTTAGTTAGTCACATAGATTAACTAGGAAAATTTGAAAGCGACCCTTTATCCGCAAATGTTTTCCATTTGAGCCAGGAACAGTATAACGTAGTTTAACTAGGGGAATTTTATAAAGGATCACCGATATCCATATGTTCAAACTATGAGAATGTTCACCATATGCTTGCACACATTCACCCACTAAGCAAAGGAAGACACCTAAAAATAACTTAACCAAACTCACTAAATTCTCCCCACAAGCGCCACAAAAGAATTTATAGTTTAAGTTAGGATCAAGGGGGTAGGCATCCAATAAGCCGCCTTGATCATACTTCATATTGAAACATATAATTTGTGTATTTAGGGAGCTTCAAATCCACCTATCAGCCCACGGAAAAGAAAACCCGAGTGCGACAAAGACCTGATTCAGAGGGGGTTAGGCTTAGGCGCAGTGCGTGCGGTATTAGTTGGGGCTACCTGACCCGGCTGATACTCGGTACTGTTAGCTGACTACCAAGAATCCCAAGACTTGAACGCTCACATGGGATGGTGGTTCTTAGTGGCAAAAAACTAGGGCATCCTTTACCCTATAGGAGACGGTGCAGGAAAGCGCCAGACCCTCTACCCTTACCTTGGTGGATTCTTTTCGGCTGACTGGGGGCGTCGCCATATTTTATGGGATGTTGTGCCAGCACTCACAAGAAATCTTCTTAAGGCCCAGTTAATTTTGAGTGTGTGAGGATGCATAGGTCTTCTAGGATTTTGAGTATCATGTGCAAACAAACAAAAACCATTTTTTTTTTGGCTTGATTGGTCACATAGATTAAGTTAAAGGGAAAATTTATTTTATGTTCACTTTGTTTTATGTATGTGGCCATAAATTCGCTTTGATCATAGACTCTATCCTCTCAAAGTTTCCCGAAACTGAACCTGGTCAAAAATCGAATGGTCCCAACGAAACCTCGTCAGTCCAGGCGTCTTTTGGACCTCCCCCCATTACAGGGAGGTGTTCCAGGTATTTCGCCATTCAGGCGTCAAAGATGAAACACCGAAACCGTCATTGGTTCATCCTTCATTGGAAGCAACCATAGTTGGGAACCCTAGTTGGCCTCCTAACACCACACCACACGCCACTCCCCCCTCGACCCCTAGAGGGAAGAGGAGTGCGTCCCATTTAGGAAGCCATCTGAACACACAATAGGGTAAGTCATAGAATCACCCTCGTTCTAACCAGAAATTTGTATCTTCACACGTTGTAATGGCATCAACTTCCCAGTCACCTTTCTTAGTTGCGTTGAATCTACCCAATTTAACCAAGCTCACAAATGACCCCATCGTACACGATCCCTCATGGCATCCTATTCTCACGAAGCTCCCTTCGAATATACTAAAGTTCGAAGGCAAGCAAGTGGAATACCTAGGTAATCATGTAATGACCTTTCACATGTGGTGCTCATCGAATAGTATCATTGACGACACTATTCGATTGAGGCTATTTCAACGCACTCTTATGGGAGTAGCCACAAAGTGGTATGTGGAGCAACCTACTGCTTCAGGTGGAACCTTTAGCGCCCTCGCTATCACGTTCCTCACATATTTTTAGTTACCCGTTCACCATGATTCGGGAATGGAGTTACTGACTCATTTTAGACAAACCCCCGCCATCCATATCTATGACCATCTTCATGAATGGAGGCGGCGTCGCGGTTTATGTAAAGCTAAACTCGACGATCGGGTCCTCTTAGATTTATTTCTAAAAAATCTGACGGCAGTGATTTCAAAGGATGTGGCACAGCAATACCCCACATCCGAAGAGGATGCAATAAATAAAGCCCAGAAGCTTGAACTGATTTATACGTAGTCAGGATACATTTACAACATCCTACCTAATGCCCCGCGCCTGCAAATTCATCAAGAATTTCTAGGCGCGTCGAACTATGCATACGGATTAATAGGGTAGATGACCCAAGGTTACCTAGGCAAGAATAGTCAAAATCCCAGTTACGCATATAATTCTACTTAGAACATGCCTCAACCCAGATTTCAAAGTCATCATATGCCTCAACAAGATGTGACTAATAGGGCGCAAACATATCACCAAGGAGGACCGTATCCTCCGGCTGAAGGGACCTAGTAAGCAGAAAGAAACACTGACGAAAGAGCTCCCCTCCAACGTCCAGGTGAAAACAAGGGACAACGTTATGCTCAGTCCTATGCACACAACCCACCTACGCAAACCAATGCATAGGTGAACTTTGTGCAGTCGTCCAAAAATCAACCACACCAGCATAACCAGGAGAACTACCTTCCCAACATGGTTAAGAAAAATTCAAAAAATAAGCCAGAAGGGAACCCTAGATAGGGGGGCAGCAACCAACAACGCCCACCACAATCCCAGGCTGGAGGCAACTCCAACAGGAATCAGAACCAGGAGCCAAGAAATTCCAAACGACAAGGCAAAAGGCCACCTCTGCGAACAAACCATTCTTTTTCAATATGTGGTGAGTACGGGCACTATACTCACCACTGTCCTGATCTCCCTGAGCTAAAAAAGCTGCAGAGTAACCAAGGAAAAGGAGGATCTTCCCAGTAACCCACTGTTATGCAAGAACCCTTCCCCCACCAAGGGACGGTCAGCACTCAGCAAAAAAACCTAGACGATTCCGGAAAAAACAACCATGAAATTTACATGACTAGGGAAGAAATGTTTTTCCAAACACGAAACCACAGTTACGACACCCCACCAGACACCACTGCATCAGGGGCTAGTACTAGTGCGCCGAATGCACCTTTGACCATTTCGAAGATGCCTATACAACCATTGCCAAATATGGCAAAGGGACCTAATAAGTGAGTAGGTAACTACTCCAAAGCGGCCCATAATTATAGCATCGTAGATGATTTAGCTCAATCCCCCACTGCTATGTCTGTGCTAGAAGTACTGCAGTCATGCCCAAAGCAACAGAAATCCCTGCTTTCCATGTTAGGGTCTACCGACCTTGCCGATACAAGCATGATGGATTTTGACTTAGACAAAGCCACCCCTAGGCTTCCTTCTATGGTCGCCTTCCAGATACTAGTATCGGTCCAGAATATCACTATTCACTGATGTGTCATTGACGAGGGTGCATAGACATGCATGATGTCGAAAAATGTTTGGCAGAAGTTGGGTTCTCCCTAACTAAAATCCTCAGTCATAATGCTTCAAGCATACGACGGCCGTCCCTCAACCCCCGTCGGCCTCTACCAAAATGTCCCGGTATGCTTAGCCTAAAAGATGGTGCACATAGACATTGAAGTCTTGGATGCTCACTTGGATTACAATATACTCCTTGGGTGGAGTTACATGTATGCTATGTCGGCCATAACATCCTTCATTTTCTGCATTATGATGTTCCCCCACGAGGATTGCATCATTACTGTAGACCAGCTGACACACAACGAGAAGCATCCCCTAACCAAAACGGATGTAATTCTACCCTATGTAGATACAACCTCGAAAGGTCTTTTACGGTACCAAGAATATGGCCTTGGCCAATTCAAACCATCGTCCGTTCTAGGGTCATTCCTAGGAGATCCTCCTATCATCCTTGAGGCATCGCCCGATGCCATAGGGGCCCTAGTGTGCATGATGTCCACATCAAGCACCGAGGTTAGTCAGTGTTACACAATATTTTGTCACCGTCCCTGAAATCCCTCGTCCTGCACATTAGAGGACTATTCCCGTGACCTGTGAGCAGTAACATGTCCTGAAAACACCTTCATAACATCCTCCTGCCTAAGGATAAACATTCTCCTAAAGAACATTTCCTCTAGAAAACCCTAAAAACAAGTGTTTTAGCCTTGGTGCGACTAGTCAGTTCATCCCTCGCGCCAATGGGGGAAATCCACACTAGAGGGCGTGCCAATTGGCACACTGTCCCTGTGTCTCACTCACGCCAAGCCCATTAAGGAATGTTTTTTAAAAATAAATGGCGGAAGTTTGGTTCTAACAAACTTTAGAATGAATCATCAGAAGAAGTTGAGTGGTTTGGCTCCGGATCTCCATGTATAGGAAGTGGTTTTCCACCTCTCATGGAACCTTCCTAAGAGATAGGGCCTATCCCATGATTATAGGGATCCCAACTTCCCTTCCTCCATCTATAAAAGCTTGCCCTCTCCATTTCCAAGCTAGCTGAATGCTTGGGAGTTGAACTTGTAGGAGGAAAACTATAGGCGGGTAACTATTGAAAGAAGAGCCGAGAAGACCCCTGTAAGAGAGAGATTTGTCCAAATTCCCGACAGGCTTCATTAAGACGCGCTCCGCTACAAGCCCTGCCAAAGGAAGATCATAGCGTCAGAGCACTTGGTTGTAATCTCCCTTTATGTCATCATTAATATAAGCAACTCTGATTTTGGTTCCATTTATGTGTTTACTCTTTTATGAAATTCAATGAATTATATCCTCTCTGACTGATATATAGTTACGTGCTTTAAGTATTACATTGTATGTCATTGTTTCTCTGCATGCGTACAGGTGTCCGGACATGACAAACGGAAGGATTATGATCTATCAGGCTAGGGACAAGGAGCACCGCTTCTTCATCGACAACAACAACGTGGGATTCGAGGTAGGCCACTCATCATGATCTTTGTCTTTCTTGTAACTAGGAACCAATGTCATTGCGTGATTTGATTGTTGCTAGACCCGATCTGGGCTAGTGGGATCACCTTTGTCCACAGAGGGGATTTACCGCCTCAATAATCAGGATACAGACTCAAGCAGTAAAGACACCAAGGCATTGGCCACGACACCCTCTCTAGCCTACGCTGCATCCCAAACCCCTTTTCTCTACCCCCCAGCTGGCTTCGTCTCCCAATAGGTTTTGGCAACACTGGTGTTACCCAACATATCATTGGCGTTCCCAGTTTTGTACCTCATTCCTCCTTCTGGAACAGGAGCCACCAATGTTACTACCATAGGGTTAAATCCCCTCAGTCCTGAGGAGCCCCAATCTACCCAAGAAACATTCGAGACCACCCCTGATAAAGAAATTCCCATTGCGAAACCGGTAATCACGACCAAGAATATCAGAAATAGAGGAAAGACGATAGTGACCCCCGCTATTCAAATGGAATCACCAGTCCACGCCATATGTGACATTATAGGCCATCCTACACATATATGTCCAGAGTTGGACGAGTTAAAACCACTCCTCAGCTCTGAAGCAGACATCTCGACGCCGCGTTCTCGTAAAAAGGAACCTACCACCAAAGGTAAAGGAAAACCGCTACATATCAATCACGCATGTGCTCTCTGTGGCAACTATGGGCACTATACCCACCATTTTCCAGAGATACCACGGTATAGGGACAAATTACATGCGATCGAGCGATCCTATCAAGAGGACCCCTCCATCCAGTCTGTCAACAACGAACCTCGTACCATCCTATACATACAAGAGGAGCATAGGATTGTAGAAAAATCGCCGGTAATGCCCATTATACGTTGTACGCTATGCGATGAAGGTGGACACTACCTTGAATAATGCGCAGCCTTGGAGCTCATTCACAGATGGTATCCAATTGAAAGGGTTTACTATGTAGGGCTACAAGCAGCACAATTCACATGCCCGTTATGCTCCGACAATCACCTTTTGGAGGATTGTCACTACATACCTCACTTCCGGCTAGCCCTTGCTAGCCTCCGCTCAGCCATAGTTCACCTTTCCCAAGAAGACGATATGGATGCCGAGTCTATAGGCAACTCCATGACCCAAGAAACTGAGATGAGCGGATCCATCATGTTCTTGACAGCTGAAGAGTGGCCCCCCAGGGAACCTCTAGTTACCCCCAACCACACTTTGCAAAGGTGACCGACATGTACATTATGCAAAAAGACAGACCATACAGTCATCCATCGCCCTGATTTAGCAGCCTTCCAGCGGTGGTTCCCCATCAGACCTCAAACTGAACTCGACGAAACCTTCATATCAAGGATATTTTTCCTGATATGTCATGGTAATAATTATGAACTACATCATACTTATGCCTCACAAATTCATCCCACTATTGACATGATTAATTCCATAGAGAAGAGACAGGACGATCTCCGAGAATGGCATAAAAAGTACATCGCCGAGTCAATGTCCCCACCTCCAAAATGGCGTATCAAGCCTGATAAGACAACACACCACCAAAGCATAACCTAGGCCAAGCCTAGGATAACATGCAGCCTATGTGATCAGAAAAATCACAGAGCCAACCAATGCAGAGAACTCAAGCCCCTTGCAAATAGTCTCTGCATAGTCTCTTCTCTCCCTCAAAAAACTATCTCCAATCAAGAGAAAATCACACACAGTTATTGCCGTATTTTCTCACACCTTCATCATACATTTAAGTGTGTACATCTCCCCAAACTGAGAGCGAAACGAGCTGCGTTAAGTCTACACTCCACTAAAGAGGAAGACACGGCTAAACCAACGATACAGAAATGGGGACAGACGACAAACTCTTCTACAATCGACCCTTTCCAAGCATCCAAGTCAGGAACAATGAGTAGCATAGAATCCCAAACTATCTACTCTGTTGGCTCAGTAATACCATGCACCGTCTACACTGGCTTGAATCATGCACTAGAGACATGCCCAGTAATGGAAACATTTAGGCACCTCTGTGGCAGACACAATTTCCACCTACTGGAAATTGACCATCCTTGTGGGGAACCCAACTTTGCACCCATACAAAATTCCATTATAGAGATTCTGCCACCGCCAAACATCGATGACACAATCCACCATATACGATTTATATCCTCCCATATTGATGATAGGATGACTGCCTCACCCCCGTCCCAATATTTCCACCATATTCCTATCACAAAAAACCAATGTACCTCGCGCTTTTGCATTGATTTCCACAAAAACCTGAATGTACATGCTTCCATCGAACTCCTCAATGACACCCAGCCTTTGGAGCAGCGCCTAGTACAACTAGAGCTTGTCGAAGAAAATCAATGACAGTCGCTGCAACACAACGAGGCCCACAAGAAAAGAGTTAAAGCATCATTCGACTACCACATCAACCCTTTCTCGTTCGCCGAGGGAGAATTAGTCCTCCACTATGATGTCGTTAAAGAGGCCTTAGGGCCAGGAAAGTTTGAAACCTTGTGGAAAGGACCCTACATCATCAAACCCTGCCTCCGACATGGGGCATACATCTTGATGGAACCAAACAAGACTTGCCTCACTAACCCTGTCAACGGCCTTTACCTCAAGAAGTTCTACCCAAAAGGGCCCCAATGGCCCTCCCCCTAGAGTGAGATTACACAAAAAATCCACCCACTCAAAAATTTTGACCCAAAGACTTAGTTAAAAGTGCTCAAATTATCACCATGGATCACCAAAGCGACCCTATTTCGGATTTGCTGATGGAGCATCAAGATGGTCCCAAAATTTAGCTGCCGCTACTTGGTTCATTTACTGCCTTGATCGATCACCACTATGTTCAAACGACGTGTGTATCAGTTCAACAACAAACAATTAGGAAAAATATGATGTCATCATTGGACTTATGTGCAACACCCTCCATCGGGGCATTCACCATATGCATATCTACCTCGATTCCCAGTTAGTAGTATCACAACTAAACCAAACATTTGAGACTAGAGACACACATCTGCTTAGAAAATATTTGCGTGCCAAAAGATTAAGCAGACAATTTGATTACATTACATTTTCACATGTACCAAGGAATCAAAACCAAATAGCTTATCACATAGCTAACAATATCCTAAACTGGAATGCATCTCGAATAAACCATCATACATAAAAACCAAAAATATAAGCATCCATCAGCATAACATAACACTTAAACCGAAACAGGCGATACATCATGTAGAGCCGCAAAAACATCTCTCATATATATATCAAAAATATGTGTATCTGAGTAAAAACACAGTGTCGCTGGCCCACTGGCCAACCCAAAGATACAAAAGCCATCAAAAATAAGGGAAACATCCTCATAACGGGTGCTTTACCTGTGTACAAAACTACTCTAGGGGTTCCCCCTCAAGCAGGGCACCTGGACCCACCACTGCTCCCGGTACCACCACCGGAGCTGTTGTCGCCACAACGATCGCCACCCGACGTAGAGTGGGCCGATAATCCCTCTCATGGGCCATCACCGTCTCTAACAAAACCTCCTCGAGGTCATCCATGGAAACTTGAGAAAGCATACCTTGGTTCAAGTGATCCACTCGACCTCGGAAATCCTCAAGAGCGGCCACCTGAGCTATGAGTACTGCATTGCGCACCTTAGCCACATCAGCACGAGCTCACTTGGCCACAATTTCTGCTGCAGTCGAGCTGTTTCCCTCACCAGAAGGGCCAGCACCATCTCCACCAGGTCCACCGGCACCACCACCCGATCCACTTGCACCACCTCCTCCCTGACTGCCTTGAGGTCGAAGCAGAGGATCGTGACCCACCAGTTGGGCCACGGGGTGACTTACCTTGCCATTATCTGCACGAGTAACCAAAATAATGTCAGTGTAAATAAAAAAATGCACAAGTACATAAATACTCAAGAAAATACAGAAACAATATAACGCATACCTGTAGGTCCCCAAACATAACCGAAAGGGAGATCCATGTTTGGATCACCCTGGAAGTCCATCCCTGCATACGAGTAGTGCAAGAACATCTGTGGATTGGCCTCAAACCAAGCCTCAGTTGTGGCATTCCAGTAACACCCCACCATGCCACCACTGCCCCACGACATCACCGGAGCCCACCTCCTCATCCGTGGCTCCTGTGGCCCCCCAATCGGCACTGCCACCACTGGCCTCAACAGTACCACCCACTCATACATGATGCTGCATAAGATACTGGCGTATGAAAAATAATTTTATCCACATTGGAACTTGTTCAATTGTGACACCATACCATCAAAACAATATCGGGCAAAGTCAAAGAAATGCCCAGACCTCAACCAGCGCAAAATTCCAACCTGTGGGCCAGATACCCGATGCAGAGCAAATGACCACACCAATCACACGATCACTGCCAAAGCACACCACTCTACCACATCTGTCACTGATTCAATGCTGATGCATCCCTCGGTCAGAGGCGCCACTCCACAATGGCGCCTCCGAAATCTATCCAGATTCACTCTCCCAGAGGAGAGTGGGTATCTCAAAGCCTCCCGCTAAGGTAGTAACCCGATCATGAAATAGATATCTGTCTCAAGATGAATCACCAGGTTCGTCCCCCGTAGCACAAACATGTTGCGCCTCCTATGCCAATGCTCTATAATGTAACATAATAAATGGTCCTGCGACTGCAAGAACTCATTCTCAAAAAATTTCAGAAGGCCCCATGCGGTCAACTGACCACGCTCCCCAACATCAGCAACTAGAGTGGTCCGGATCTTGGGCCAATCTCGCTCTCTCCACACCAACATGCCAGCAACACAGACACCCATCAATATAGAGAAAAACATCAAAAATAGACAAAAATTGAAATTTTATGTCATCATGGCCTTTGCGTGCCTATCCCTCAAACAGGCACGCCCTCGCGCACCTGTATTCTTCACAAGCGCACCTTTGCGTGAAAAAGGAAGGAAACAACGTGCCCTCACGTGCCTGTACCTCAAAATTTCGTGCAAAGAAGACACTCTTTTTCCTAGATCGCCCACACAATCTAGGGAAAAAGTCACTCAGAGGCCGTACAAACCCAATTTGTACAGCCCCTGACACCATCAAACTGAGAAAATTACAATGCAGGACATCATGAAAGTTACCTCGACATAATATTGCTAGTCCCTGGTACACGGGCTGACCGCAATGGCAAGAAAATATCTGCAAGCACCTCTGGTCTCCCAAAACTAAACAAGTACAAATGAATAGGATTAGGGCCATAATCCCATACTTATCGCCCTTTTCAAGAACTTTAGAGGTCCATAACAAGAGATCAGAAGGTCCATTCGGCAAACCGCAAGTTGCACCATAATCAGTAAGCCATGACGAATGAAAGCGATGCCACACATTTTCCTTCCGGGAAAAATAAATTTTCGGCTTCGGCAGGTATGCCCTCTCCCATATTCCTTTTTAAAAGCTCATGCCTTTCAATAATATTTGAAAAAAAGAAGATGCTTTCACTTGAGGTAGTTGTTTTTGCAAGAAGAACTCGCAAACCACTTACAACATCATCCACTGAAGGTTCCGAAGTAGGTATCATTCTTTCCCCAACATGATACAATCCCAGAAAACTTTGCATATCCTGACATAATTTCTCCATCAGAAATAAACCATAGGGCCCTAATACCCAACCATGCTTATCATCACCTCACCCTGCATATGATAAACATCTACGTTTGTCGGTAGAGCCTCCCCTCCATGGTGTTCATCACCCAAAGTAGACCATAAATCACAACAAGTGACTCCCTGGACATACCACTTCAGTCCAGGAAGCCCCTCGTGCCCATCCATTCATCATGTAGAAGGTCAAGTTCACCATATAAGCTAACACCCTCTTCCGAGATGACCAGGTTGTACAAGCAGATTGAAAGCGCACCTCCGCGCATCGCATTTGGCCCACCATACCTCCATCAGCATAATCCCATCTGTGACACTTCTTAATTCGCTTCATCAACCCTGCACATGAGACTAACCAATTGGACCCCCACCGCCAGCAAAACACCATCCTCACACCTTCAGTGAGCAAACCCTTTCATGTTTTGGGGTACCCGTCTCTATGTTTTGTACAAACCAAACCTCATTATTTTATTCTTTTGGTAAGTGTACAAAGGCCACAAATGATGCACTTCGCCCCTTCACCCTCATATTTCATCTTTTCCCCCATGGCAGCAGTCCCTTATTCCCTTGGTCGAAGTATTTCACCCCCACGTATGCACTATCATGACATTCATAGCCAGTTCACACCCGCCCTAGAAGTCCTACCGACTCCATGGATTTTCCCTTCAGAAATAACTATGACTGCCGCCAAGCTACTAAAGTATGCTCCGACCTCGGGCCACTGAATCCCCATCCTCCATTCTCAGTCACCTCTCAACAACATGCCTATGTTAAACCCATCACATACAGGTCCACGACCCCTCATGTTAGCGACCCATGGTTTGTTTAAGTCTTCATTTTTGTCGACTTCAACACTTCTTTTCCAAAAAGGAAGCGGTACCTTGGATTACCTCTCCCCATTGATCAGGAGATCAAGTCCTTTGTGGAAAAATGCTCAAAAATTTAGTTTCTTAGAATTGGTCCAAACCAGAACGACTGGAAAGATCTCGAAAAAATGATCCTGTAGACGTGAACGACACTGAAAACCGACGCTATATGAGAAAGTTATTCATCTTTGAAGTTTGCCAATTTCAGTTAAAAAATGGCCAAAATTGACTTTACAAAATTTTTTATTAAAAAGAGAATATTCCACAGAATATTTCGGGAATATTCTGTGGAATATTTCACAAAATATTCTGCGGAATATTCCGAAGGCAGCCAATGAAAGGGCGCCACGTGGCCATCCCGGAGGCTGCCACGTGGCCCCAAGTTCGAATGAATTGCATTGTAAAAAAATTTTATTTGGAGCGGCAGGGTTCGACCCCAGGTCGAGGCGGTAACATTCGAGTGGCCCAACCGTTGGGCCATGGGCAGTTCTTGTTAAACCACGGGCCCAAACTTCTATTTGAAGTTCAAAGTTGTTTCAAGTGGGGCCGAAAGGGGGCCAACCCCCTCCTCATGCAACCAACCGCTCGGAACCGGGAGTTAAAACCATTGGCACGCAATTCAAGTGGATAAGGTTCGGTCATATGGGAGCACAATTTATGTTATGCACGTTATAATATATGGTTTTAACATTAAACAAACCCGCGCATAACTCAAAGTTTTAAAACCAATTCCGAAGGGTTCGGTCATATGACCCGTGACCCTTATCTCTTTAGCCCTCAACGAACTGGTGGTGGAAATGGTGGACTCCGCCTAATTTGGTGGCTGCTCCTTATTTAGCGGGCCTAACTGTCAGTGTTCCACAATTAGTGGAGCTTTTCTAGCCCTAACTGGACAAAAACTTGTACTGGTCATAACTTTGGCTAGGGAAGTCCTTTTGAAGCGACTTTTTTCTTTGATTTGGGGGTATTGAAGCATTCTGAAGCTGTTGGAACATGTTGCAGAGCCATCAGGGCATTCTGTCAGTGATTTTATCAGAAAATTTTCTTGTGGAGCCACCAGGGCTAGGTGAATGATCAGCTATTTTGGACTATATTCATCAGTTTGAGGTGAATGAATAGTCAATTTTTACTATTTCTAGCACTCTGTTTATGAAGTTGCAGCTATTTTAGCCTTTTGAGGCTTTCTTCATGGTGTAATACTTATTTTGAGCATTAATAAAAGAGGGAAAAGCCTATTTGGAGGCTTTTGGACCTAACAGAGGTAGCCCAAGAGAGGGGTGAACTGCTTAAACAAATGCTTACTGTTATGCTGTGCATTTTTGCTGCTATTTTCCAGATATTTCTATATTAAATAGTAATTTTTAATAAGTCCACTTTTCACAATGAGACTTATACAGTGATCAAAACTCATTTGTTTCACTTCAAACCACATTACTTCCATTGCAGAATACTTGAAATTGCTTATTCACACATAAAATTTGGTTAATGAATACTTTGAAAACATAAACAAATACTTTCATTCCCAGATCAATTTAGTGTTAACTTCACATTTCTTTAGGTAGAGCCAGTAAGAGGGCCAAAAGCTTCTAGTTTCATCCTTTCTAGTAAAGGTGAAATAACCAGTAAAAGCCCCTACTGTCTATCTCTATATAAGATATATTTTGTTCACACATTTTCAGATCACCCATGCAAAGGGGTATCCTCAGGTGGCACTGTGGGAGACATCATTGTCCACAAATGTCATCGATCCTCCTGACATTCGAGTTTCATGTCACTATGGTATCGTACCTTACAACCATTTCACTTTGATTAAGATCCGTCGAAGACTCGTGCCTCCATAAGCATCTCTGACAACAATGATTACACGGGAAGGTCCCAGCTAGTACATATGCATACATTGTGCAGCTATATGCATACTAAGTTTACCCATATGGGTACCACATTCCACCTATCGTCAAAAGAAAAAACACCCCTGAGGGCGTCAACAATCATCGTCAACGACCGCCAGCATCACTACCACAGTAGTGACACAGAAAACACATGTAACTGTCAATTTTGTTTAACTAGCCACAACATCATGAGCATGGGACATGACTGCCTCGTTGAATTTTTCTATATATGTTGTATATTTTTTTTGCTTGTCGGGGTCCCTTAAGCCATGGTCATCTCGGAAACGATGCAAGGTGTTGTCAATTCCAAGATTCACGTAGACCTCTATCTCTCTTTGCGCACGATATAGAAAAGAAACTATAATGTATTTCAGCTATAAAGTCCTTCCTAGGCCTCACACATTAGGGGGAAACTGTTAACACTGGAAAATCATACAACAGAAGATGACATTAATTAATGTCAAGCCAAAGTATTTATAGGGTAGGAAAACATTAAGGAATCAAGAAAGTATTCAAAATCTCTAAGGTTTCGAGAAAATCATATTTGAACTAGTCTTAAATGCTAAATTGCACGCTTAATCCTTCGAGAAGAGCGCCTTATGCATGCCTTTTTTCCCGATAAGCGTGCATTCTTGAAAGTGGAAAAATGTCGCTTTTCGAGACCACACAAAGCAAAGGACAGTTACTCCTTATATGAAGCCGCCTAAGGATAGAGACCAGCACCTCCTTAGACACTATGTGAGCGCACAAAGGAATATTTGGAGCACACAATGGAATCATACCTCTCCCTTGGGTCACCATCCACCATGTACCAATGGAGGGAAGGAGGATTTGAAATCCCCTATATAAAGACACCAAGAGATGAAGAATGTATGATCACATTGTTATGTTGGTCATAATTTCCCAAGCAATACCAGCAGTGTGTGACCCGGAGCTGGAGATAGAGGGGACTCGATTTTTGGCCACCCAACAATCCTAGTCCATCATAGCAGAGAGAGAGGGATACTGCATCGGAGGCAGAACTTGGAGAAACAACATCCTTGCATCGGGACCTAGAACCATTGTCTAGGGGCCCTTTGGAAAGTGGGTAAAATTTATTCTCCATATCAAACGTTTAATAAGAAGAGGCCTTGAGCCATCATTTGCATTATTATTGTTTTGACTCTCTTCAATAGCTTCTGTATATTTGTGTTTTATTTTTTAGTTTACTTGAGCATACATTCACATATTTTTTCCTCTAGATTATATGCTTTTGAGCTCCACCACTTTCTGCCTATTACCAATAGTTTATAGGGGTAGACCACACCCCTTAAACTGGTGCAATTTCATACATCCGTGCATCAAATCCACCACAACAATAGCATTGACCTTTTCCTAGTCCATCTTCAAGCGATCTCTACATATAACATGTCCCAAATATACCAACTTAGTTTTGATTAAACTACACTTTCTCTAATTTGTTAGCAACTTCTCTTTATACAATTTATCAAATACAATTCTAAGATCTCTAATATGTTCAAATTTTTATTTGTTATAATTAAATATATCATATCCACCTAAACTATCACAAATTAAGTGTAAATTATTTAAGCATTTTGTCATCAATCTCATGAAAGTGCTTAGAGGATTTATTAGACCAAAGGAAATTACTAACCATTTATACAATCTTTCATTTATTTTAAATGTGTTCTTATACTCAACTCCTCCTTTAATCCTTATCAGATGATATTCATTGTTTAAATCTATACTAGAAAATTATTTTTTCTCCACTTAAACAATCCATTAAATGATCCATGTGAGGCAAAGGAAATATGTACCTAAGAGTGTTTTTTTTAATAAATATAGAATCAATAAACATCCTCCATCCTCTATGTTTCTTTGGGCTTAGAATTATAGGAATAACACATTAGTTCAAGCTTTCTCTGATCAATCCTTTACTCAACATAATCTTAAACTCGATTTTTAATATATATATATATATTTTCTATTGGAGTCATTTTGTATGTTGCTTTCTTAGGAAGGTCATCTATTGTAATCAAATTCACATGATGACTAATACTTATTACAAGAGGTAACTCATCAGGAAAATCTTCTACCATAATATCATTAAACTCTTTTAATAAATTGAAATTTTCTTCAGGAAAGGAAACCAAATTTGTATGAGTAAAAATTACCTCTAGTTTACCAATTAAGGAAAAAATTATCTTCTTTATTTATCTATTATATAAATTCTTTTCCACTCAGCAACCAATACTTTTCGACTAGCTTAATTTTTTGCACCTTCATATTTTAGAGGTATAAGTGTGTGTTTCTCGCCATTATTTTCAAAAGTTTATGTGTTGTTTCTTCTATCATGTATAGATTTCCCATCATACTACCACGATCTTCCTAAAAAACTATGACAAACATCCATGGGGATTATATCACATAATAAATAATCGTTGTAGCTGCGAATTTGGAATTCCACCTTGCATTACTTACTAACCAAAATCTAATGTCCCTGTTGCAACCAAGATACTTGTATGGAGTAGGATGTACCACTTTCTTCAATCCTAACATCTCCACCATCTATGTAGACAACAAATTATCTATATTACCACTATCAATGACTACTTTAAAACAATTACCCATTGATTTACATACAGTTCTAAAGAAAATATTTTTCTAGGCGAGTGCTTTAATCTCCTTGGTTGACATGAGTAGAATTCACTTTGTCAACAACAATATTCCAATCTCTAGGGTATCTTCATGTGAAGGAGAATTTACACCTTTTTTTTTTAAATAATTGTTTCAGATTAATCACAACAAGAGATTTTGGGTCGAAATTTTGAACCAACCAATGTGATTCATCATTAGGACAGAGATGAGGAATATGATCTATCTAGAGGATTAAATAATGTAGAAATGCAAATACAAGGTGTAAGAACTCTAACATACAAACCCATAATGTTAAAAAAAACCAAAACAAAACATTAGATAAGGTGAAAAGCCATAAAACAATATCACCTCAAATAAGTAAACCATAAAATATTATATCACATAATAAATAATCGTTGTAGCTGCGAATTTGGAAATCCACCTTGCATTACTTACTAACCAAAATCTAATGTCCCTATTGCAACCAAGATACTTGTATTGAGTAGGATTTACCACTTTCTTCAATCCTAAATTCTCCACCATCTATGTAGACAACAAATTATCTATATTACCACTATCAATGACTACTTTAAAACAATTACCCATTGATTTACATATAGTTCTAAAGAAAATATTTTTCTAGGCGAGTGCTTTAATCTCCTTGGTTGACATGAGTAGAATTCACGTCGTCAACAACGATATTCCAATCTATAGGGTATCTTCATGCGAAGGAGAATTTTCACTTTTTTTTTTTTAAATAATTCTTTCAGATTAGTCACAACAAGAGATTTTTGGTCGAAATTTTGAACCAACCAATGTGATTCATCATTAGGACAGAGATGAGGAATATGATCTATCTAGAGGATTAAATAATGTAGAAATGCAAAGACAAGGTGTAATAACTCTAACATACAAACCCATAATGTTAAAAAAAAACCAAAACAAAACATTAGAGAAGGTGAAAAGCCATAAAACAATATCACCTCAAATAAATAAACCATAAAATACTATATCACATAATAAATAATCGTTGTAGCTACGAATTTGGAATTCCACCTTGCATCACTTACTAACGAAAATATAATGTCCCTGTTGCAACCAAGATACCTGTATGGAGTAGGATGTACCACTTTCTTCAATCCTAACTTCTCCACCATCTATGTAGACAAAAAATTATCTATATTACCACTATAAATGACTACTTTAAAACAATTACCCATTGATTTACATATAGTTCTAAAGAAAATATTTTTCTAGGCGAGTGCTTTAATATCCTTGGTTGACATGAGTAGAATTCACTTCGTCAACAACGATATTACAATCTCTAGGGTATCTTCATACGAAGGATAATTTACACTTTTTTTTTTTAAATAATTCTTTCAGATTAATCACAACAAGAGATTTTGGGTCGAAATTTTGAACCAACCAATGTGATTCATCATTAGGACAGAGATGAGAAATATGATCTATCTAGAGGATTAAATAATGTATAAATGCAAAGACAAGGTGTAAGAATTTTAATATACAAACCCATAATGTTAAAAAAAACCCAAAACAAAACATTAGAGAAGGTGAAAAGCCATAAAACAATATCACCTCAAATAAATAAACCATAAAATATTATAATGATTTATAACATATACATATTTATTAATTTTAATAAAAACTATATATATTAATTAATATAAAGTTAAGAAATATAATCATTAATATATGATCATGAGAAATAAAAGTCAAAATAATAATAAGTAATATAAATTCAATATTTAATAAACTATTAACTTTGTGAATAAATATAATATATTATATTAATACCTTTATATTAAATAATATATATACTTAATATAATATGAAAAATATTCAAATAGGGACCTATAGTGAAACATGACCATAAATAAAAGCATCTATATATATTAAAAATATATACATCTATATATTATTTTGAATATTGATATGTATAAAATTTAAAACTAGTACAACTACATTATTTATAAATGATAACAAAAAAAAATTATTGTAACAAAAAACTATTGTAATATGAAGAATGTTTTACCAATGCACACATTTACCTGAATAACCATGTATAAAAAGGTTATTGATCAAATTTAATTTGGGAAAAAAAAGGAATTACACATTTTATTGTAAAATGGACCATTTTACTAAATACAAATTGCTTATATATAAATGAATGTTATAAATAATAATGAGGAACTTATTAGAATTGGAATAATCCATAGATCCTAATCCACCTTAAGTTGAAATAAGAAGCCTTTGACAAATATATGTCTTATATTCTATAAAGTCTTATTTATATGTATATATTCTATTCTATCCATGTATTATATAAAAATATATTTTATATTATATTTATATTATTTATTAAAAATATATCTTACATTATATGTATATTATATATCACAAATATATATATTATATATATTTATATGTATAAAAATATATATTACATCTTATACATATACAATAAATGTCATTTATAAAAATAAATAAATAAATGATATAAAAAATCAAAATAATCGATCAATGATCTAATATCAATAAAAACTAGAGAAATATAATGTATAATAAATAGAGAGCTTTATTTTTAAAAATATATAAACAAGAATAAATAAATAAATGACGAATCAAGACAAAATGAAAAAGGAAAAGCGACACCTCAAAGTAAAACAAAAGGAAAAGGAAGAATAGTCCGTGGGTGGTAGCACAATTGGAAAAAAACATGTTGGAAAGCCCTTGTGTATCCATCTGATTAGAGTTTCAACCCCCTAGACATGTGTCACCAGTTGAACCAAAAAAAAGAAAAAATAAAAGGAAGAGTAAGGAGACCAAACTGAAGAAAATCAAGAATCAAGGGAAGGAATCCGACTACTGTTTATTTTATAACCATCGTCCCTATTAAGATTGCTTGCCTGCTTCTCAATTTCAATGGATTTCCTAAACTTTCTATGATGGAAGTGATGAATCTTGGCAATGAATTGAGTCTCCTCAATAAAAATGTGGTGTTTAGTTATCTTGGCATGCTCAACTAAAGCTAAAGAGCGAGACAAACTGTGTTTGATGTCGGTTGTGTGCTTCTGCATTCTCTATTTTATGAAGCGACCAATATCTCCAATGTAGGGCATTCCACATGAGCATGGGATTAAGTAAACACTTTTCATGTTTTTAGGGTCCACCAGGTCTTTGACAGATTTAAGGAAACTCAAGCCCCTTATTGGCCTTACTGAGTCCTTTGTTAATGACTTTTCCTCCTTTGTTAACAAGTTCATTGATATTAAGCTAGATCCTAGGGAAATTTTAGTTAGCTTTGACATTGTCTCTCTTTTTACAAAAATCCCTATTAATGAAGCTATAGAGGTTATTAATCACATTATTGATCCTTATACTTCCAAGTTGGTTGGTATCTGCTTAACCTCTATTTTTTTTCAGCTTCTAGGGTGAATTCTATGAGCAAACCTATGGGGTTTCCATGGAATATCTCCTCTCCCTAGTTGTAGCTAACTTGTTCATATTATACTTTGAAACCAAGGCTTTGGTTCTACATAGTTCCACCCTAAGGTTTGGAAGAGCCTTGTCGATGATACCTTCATCATCTGGCCTCATGGCTATGACAATTAAAATTTTTTCATTCAACATGTTAATAACCAATCTAACTCCTTCAAGTTCACGATGGATGTAGAAGTCAATGGTAGCCTTCCATTCCTTGATGTACTTATTTCTAAGAATGGGGATGGTTCCATTTTTTACCAGGTATTTTGTAAAAAGACACACACATAAAAATATCCTCATGCCAGTTCCCATCATTATCTAGCGCAAAAAATTAGGGTTCTAAAAACACTAGATTCCTGTGCTCTGAGGATTTCTAATGAGAGTCATCTATATGATGAGAAAACCCACCTTTTGAAAGTTTTTGAAAATAATTTCTGTAAAAAGCACCAAGGTCTCAAAGCTTTCCAAAATGATATTAAAGGACCAAGGATAAGGAATGTACCCAAGGATATGATTACTAATGTTCAAATTCCCTCCATCCATATAACCATTGACATGATTGCACACATTCTTAAGAAGAATAATGTCTCTGCCACTTTCAAACTACTTAACACCATTAAGAGTTCTCTTAGATCTGTCAAAGACATAGTATACCCTAAAAACATGAAAGATGTTTACTTAATCTCATTCTCATGTGGGATTCCCTATATTGGAGAGACTGGCCACTCCATCAAGCAAAGAATTTAGGAGACACAACCAACATCAAACACAGTCAGTCCCAGACTTTAGCTTTAGCCTAGCATGTCGAGAAAACTAAACACACTACAAGGAAAATACCCTCTAGCGGAGGTTATAAAGGAGGTTTTTAGTGTTATAAACTTAGCCAAAATTGTCATAAAAACGTTTTCTACAACATCCATTTATGGTTACGGAGGTTTTGGCGGAGTTTTTAACAGAAATTCAACACAACTAAAAAAAATGGGCGGCCGGAGGTTATTACGAATGTTTTTTCATCGGTGTGCTACTATGCCTTTAACGCACCAGTGCGTACATTCTGACGGCGCCCCAAGGCTGTGTCAGTCCAACGCACTGGGACGTTTAGGTGTAAAACCACACCGGGCTTAGTGTTGGTCATACAACGCACGTGGCCATTCTAATTGGTCTTGGGATTTGTGCGGTGCCCATAGGTAGTATCAACGCATTGGTGCGCCATATCACAAAAAGGCACCAATATTTATAATTGTTATCGGTATTCGTGCGGTGCCCATAGGTCATAAAATGCACCGGTGCTTATAGATACGTAAACACCTCGGTGCGTAGTATCACACAAACACACCGATATTGATAACTGGTATTGATATTTGTGCAGTGCCCATAGATCATATAATGGCATCGGTGTGTATAGATAGATAAACGCACCGGTGTACAGTTACTGACACACACCGGTTTTCATGTTGTATTTTTTAGAAACATCGATCGTGACAGTCCAATTATTGTGATTGTTTTAAACTCATTATTCATCAAAAGTAGACACATCTTATAACAATATTCATATTAATTACATTTTTATTAATGCATTTGAATGTGATGTTTGGATTAATATTTTATATCATATCATAATTATTGTGGTTTTTAAAAATTCATTATTCATCAAAAGTTGACACATATATATCTTATAACAATATTCATATGATCTAAATCTTTATTAGTGCAACGACAATGGAGAACGCAATAGCAACAATGGAGAACACAATAGAATAAATTAAAAGATATTTTATGATTATATATATATATATATATATATATATATATATATATATATATATATATATAAGACAATCTTTATCATACAAAATGGGACAGTTATTGGTATCCCTTTGTCTTTCAATTGGGACACTATGTCCATTACATTAAACAAAATGTCTGATTTCACAGACATATATATTTCAAAAAATAAAACGCCTTGCTTTGATATCCAAACATAGTGATCATCATTCTTCACTTGAACTGTTGTCACTACTAGAGCTACTTCCATGACTTGGGTTATTTTCAGGAATGTTTTGTTCATGGCGTTGATTGTTTTCTTCTTCTTCACCTTCCATCTACAAACATAAAAATAAACTGAAATGAGTGTATATACATTGGTGAGAATAATTAAAATTGCAATATTAAATAATATACATCAATGTAAATCGAAAAGAAAAATGACGTACCATAGCAACAATTGACTCATAAATTATACACATTCTTTCAAAACCATGTACCATGCCATCTTTCAAAATTTCATCTGTTGGCGCAGTTCCATACTTTGTTTCCTGCAAGTTTTATACCCCATAACAAATCATATATTTAATATAAAATATGTTTTTGTTCTATTAATTATAGACGGAGCTAAGTAAAACAAGATCGATAGATGCTTACAAATTTCACAATTAAATTCTGATATGCCAACATATACTCACAACCCATATTTAACCCAATTTCAATCAATTCGTCTGATGGTTCTTCTTTGTATGTTAGCACCTGTTTGAAGACATTCAATGATGATTTTTGTAAAACAACTTAAAAAATACAAAATGAAATCTAGTTAAGTTGTTATAAGGAAGTAACAATTACTCACAAACTTAGAGATCAACCATTTTCTTCCTTGTCATCCTGTTTTATGTGCTGAATGGGTTCCATTTTCTTTTCTTTTCTGCAAGAAAATTCTTGAAAATTAATATTTAATGCTAAATTGTTTATTTATTGTACCTAATGATCAAAAAATTCAATGATTACATATTACATTTGAATCACGTTGTTGTTGTTGGAAAGAACTTCTATACATTTGTTCCACTAGATCCCTCAAACTTTTGTAAAAGTTTTTCCCCTTTCGTTAACTTCCAACACCACTCCAGATGAGCTAAGGAGCAATTGATTTTCATTTGCATGTTCTAATTTTTTTCTTTTCTTAGAACGACATTCCTTTTCTGAGTTGTTGGTCCCTATACAACATTAAACAAATGTGAATTAGTAGACTGTTTGACACATGTTATCTAATAATTTTAAGTATATTATTAATGATAATTAAAAAAAGAAACTCATATTGGATTGATAGTATTTTTTCATTCACCTGATTCATCCTTCTGCAATTTTTTCATTAAACTTTTACGCTCTTTTGGTTCTAGATCAGAAATAATCATATCGAGCTTCGTCATTTTGTGGCTCTGCATGATACACAGTAAACAATACCCATTAGTTAAACTTACATATACTTCAAAAATAATATTTTTTATAAAGAATTTACAAAGAACTTGTCTTTTTTGCTTTTCTTGATGTGTTAACAGTATTTTTGTTACTTAATCTCTTGTCAGAAATTTCCTTATCAATCTGAAACTTGTACCATATCATTCATTAATATATTTATAAATAAAATCTCAACTTTTCAGGTAGAAAATAAATCTCAAGGTACCGGTGCACCTTTCACGAGGTCCGCATCGCTGCTGGTGCGTGGGGATATTAACAACGCACCGCAAAACAGTATAATACACCATACGGTGCATTGGGTATTGTAAACGCATGGAAAAAAACAATGTAATAGACCTAGCGGTGTGTGGGGTATTATAAACGCACCGCAAAAATGGTGTAATACATCGTACGGTGCTTTCCTAGTTAAATGGAGCACCGATGCCCTATTTCAGATTTGGTGCACGGATTTAGAAAAAATGTTTTCATTTTTTTTACTATAGTACTTTCGCAGTGCACTGTATAATACAAATCACTGGTACGGTATAGTACACAGGGCGCACCGATCAAGAAAAATCCATTTTTTCAAAAAATCACGCAATGACTGAATGGATTGAGATTCAACTATGCAAGTCATCCCGTGGGTTGGACGTCAATCTAAAATGAAAAACCCTAATTCTGAAATCACAGAAACAGGGAGAAGAAAGTGCAAAAACAAAAAAAATGAAGGGTTTAGGGTAAAAATGGATAAACTGCAGAACAAAGTAAAAAACTACAGAAAAAAGTAAAAAAAATAATCAAATTTAATCACAAGATGGTTTCAAATTCTATGATACAGGGTTTGAATCACCAGAGGTTTGGTTTCTGAGTGTCTAAATACTTCTGTTCGAACGTATTTTGCTACTCCACGATGTCCTCCTGCTCTCTTGCTCCAGGTTCTCTCCTGCAAATATCTGGCTGAAATTTTAGCAAAAATAGCGAAATAATGAACAATGTTTAGTATTTAAAGTATTATTTTATGAAATTAGATTTTCGAAAAATATTTTGCTGCCCTTTTTTCAAATTGCCGCTTTTTTTCACTTAAAGAAAATAGAGTTGCATTTTTTTTTTATTTGCGTTTATTCGTTACCGGTGCGGAAGAGTTGTGACGCACCTATGTGTCTTACTGTGCTGAGAGGCGCATCTACAGCCCAGTTTGACCCCGATGTCAGGTATGTCACGTCCTCATACAAAATTTTGGCTTAAGTTTTAAATTAAAATTAAAAATTAAAAATTAAAAATTAATTGTCGGCTTAACAAATAAATTTTAACAATCATATAAATAAACCAACAAGCAACACATTCGCCAATCGTTGAAGACCAAAGATAGTACAAACTATCCTAAGAATATTTTTTACTCTATAAAGAAGTAAGGAGACATATTAATAAACTGGAGGTTGTACTATGTCTCTTCTAATAAGCTTGGGGTTGTGATATCTCTCTTCTGCTATGGGTCTCCACCATGAAAATAAACAAGGAGAACAAAACCATTACCAGCAAGAAAAAACATTTGCCACTCTCTAATACCTAGATCATTCATCGTAGATACCAAATGCTCACAATGAATAATATCACAAAGATCAAGAGAATCTGCACGAGATTACCTGAATCTCCATGGTTCACATAATCTTTGAAATCACCGGGGTTTTAATATATTATATTTATTAGGTCGAATGCGAATTATGCAATTACATAATGGTAAGTTCTCACTTGGGTTCACCGAAACCTCCAGAAATCTTTTCCACTTACTTTGGCTATCACAAATATTGAAGGAGACTCATCTATTGATGAGGTGTCAACCATCTTAGCGTTGTCAATATTAGGGTTTCTTATCAACAGAGGAGAGTGAGAGTGAATCGTTATGGAAACTAAACATTTTTATTTTTTGGTGGGAGTGTGAAAATTTTCATTACATGGTAGTTTTTCACTATTTATGTGATTAACACCTGTATGGTGAAGAAGATGTTGAAGAAACTATAATTTAAAAGCATTCTTATAGGCAATGCAAACAATACTCGTTTTAAAAGATAGCAAGGAAAAATTGTAAAATGTGTTTCGTAATTGATTCTTCATAAAATTACTCAATAATTCCTTTTACTTCTGAATTGTGTTATAGACATAGGAAGAGTTACATAAGTTAATGGAATAAAAAATCCATATGGGTTATCATTGTAGATTTTAATCATTTGTCAAATTTAATTTTGTATGAAAGCACTCACTATAGAAACCATTATCTACCAGCTGGAAAGGGCAAGAAAACATTATGCATTAGAAAATAGTAGAAAAAAAGATGAAAATAAATATGGATATTTACTATTTCCACTGGAAAAAGACGAAAATTAATTTCAGTGTAGATGTTGATTTCTAATTATATTTGATTACTTCCACTAAATAAATAAAGCCTCTTTTTATATTTACTCCATAAACCTCTTTATATTTACAATAAGTCAAAAAAGAATTTTTATTTAGGTGAATCCTATAGGTCAAATACTATGGGCCAAATTATTATTAATATCATGCCAAAAAAACCATCATTATCCCTATTATTAATATCAAAATATTAATATTAATTATAATATTATTAAATCTAATATTCATATTCATATTATTATATTTAATAACTTTGGATTAATACAATATTAAATTTTCTATATTATTATATACATTAATGTATCATGATATATATTAACTCTAGATATATATGGAAGGGAAGAACAAAGACATAGAGTGATAGAGGTGGAGAGATAGAGGGAGTGAGAAGGGAGAGATGGGGATAAAATCAAGGAGAGGGGAGAGGAGGAATGAAGAGAGAAAGGGAGAGGAGTGAGAGAGGTATAAAACGGTACGCGAGGAAGAGGGAGACATAAATATGGAGGGGGGGGGGGAGAGGAGGAGAGAGGGATGGAGATAGTGAGAGGATTGGAGGGCAGAGAGAGAGAGAGAGAGAGAGAGAGAGTTATGGGGGAAGAGAGAGGATTAGAGGGAAAAGAGAGAGATGGGGGAAGAGAGAGGGAGGTAGGAGAGGAAGGAAGAGAGAGAGGAGAAGAGAGGGAGGGAGATAGGAGGAGAGAGGGAGGGATAGAGAGATGGAGTTGGAGGGAAGAATAAATACATAGAGAGCGAGAAGTGGAGAGAGAGAGGGAGTGAAAAGGAAGAAATAGAGAGAGCGTGTGTATGTTTTGGGGTGAGATAAAGAGAAAAAGGAGAGATGGAGGGAATGGGGGGAGAAGGAGAGAGGGAGGGATATATTGAAAGAGTTGGAGGGTGAAGAGAGGGAGAGAGAGGGAAAGAGAGAGATATAGACATGGGAGAGAAAGGGATAAAGGGGAAGGAAGAGAGAGAGGATGTGAGAGAGTGGAGAGAGGGAGGGAAAGAGAGATGGAGTTGGAGGGGGGAGAGAGGGAAGATGATTTATTTCACTAGATGCATTGATTTCATTGTGGATGGTGATTTCTAATCCTATTTGATTTCTTGCACTATATGCATTGATTTTAGTGTAGATGTTGAGAGAGAGAGAGAGGAAGGACAAGAGAGAGGACTTGAGAGAGAGGAAGAGAGTGATGGGGGAAGAGAGAAAATTGGAGGGAATATATATATATATATATATATATATATAGAGAGAGAGAGAGAGAGAGAGAGAGAGAGAGAGAGAGAGATGGATTTAGAGGGGGAGAGAGGGAGGGAAGAAGAAATACAGAGAGATTGATAAGTGGAGAGAGAGATTAAGTGACAAGGGAGAGATGGAGAGAGAGTGTGTATGTTTTCGGATGAGATAAAGAGACAAAAAATGAGATATGAAGAGAAGGGATGAGAGAAGGAGAGAGGTAGGGATATAGTAACAGAGTTGGAGGGTGAAGAGAGAGAGCGATAGAGATGTAGGAGAGAAATGGAGAGATAGGAAGGAAAGGGAGGATGTGAGAGAGTGGATAGAGGGAAGGAAACAAAGATGTACTTCGAGGGGGGAGAGAGGGAAGAAGATTTCATGCACTAGATGAATTGATTTCAGTGTAGATGGAGATTTCTAATCCATTTTTATTGCTTGCACTAGATGCATCGATTTTAATGTATATTTTTATTTATAATTATATTTAATTTCTTGCACTATATGCATTGATTTCAATGTAGATTATTTCTAATCCCATATGTTTTCTCGCAATAAATGCATTGATTTCAGTGTAGAAGAAAATTTTTTATCCTATTTGATTCCTTGCACTAGATGCATTAATTTCAGTGTAGATGTTGATTTCTAATTATATTTGAATACTTCCACTAGATGCATTGATTTCAATGTACATGATTTCTAATCATATTTGATTGCTTTTACTAAATGCATCGATTTCAGTGTAGATGGTGATTTCTAATCCTATTTGATTGCTTGCACTAGATGCATTGGTTTCAATGATGTTGGTTTCTAATATTATTTGCTTACTTGCACTAGATACATTAATTTCAGTGTAGATTTTGATTTCTAATCCTATTTGATTACCTGCATTAGATGCATCCATTTCACTGTAGATGTTGTTTTCTAATCCTATTTCATTGTTTGCATTATATGCATTGATTTTAGTGTAAACATTGATTTCTGATTTGATGTAATTGGATGTACATTGATGGTACATTAATTTTAAAGTGATTGGATTAATATTGTGCATTAATTTCACTGTAAGCAGGAAAAATTATTGACAATGTGCATTTATTTTTATGTTTTAGTAATTCAACCTATTAATATCTAAGAGCAAGAGAGAAAATGTATGATTTTTAGTACAAATAGTTCCAGAAAAATATTTAAATGATTTATGATTTCAATTGTGCTTTTCATATAATCAATATGAAAAGATGACAAAACTAACAAAGGTGACAATAAGAATAGTAGAAGAAAATAATTTGAGATTGATTAAAATGAAGACTATTTGTAATTGAGTGCATTCTTATTATTCACATTTTCTATCATTCAACAGTATTACATTGTCACTTTGCATTCAAAATTTTTATTTCATCATTTTTCATCATTAAATTTATTAACAATATTTATCTCAACAAACTTAGGTAAATAAGCAAATTTTAAAATTAAAATGACCCATTATCAGACATATTTAGCATATATAAAATTATTATATTTATATTAGATGTATTTACATATTATTCATAAAATTAATCATATGTTCTATATATTTTCCTTGGCTTCACACGACTAGAACTAGCCTAGATCCATCTAACTCCGGATCTATCATGCGCCGAGAGGGATCAAATCTCTCGAGGTGCAAACCTTTCCTCAAGTTTTGCACTCAAAAAATAGGTTTGCACCTCGAGAGATTTGATCCCTCTCAGCGCATGATAGATCCGGAGTTAGATGGATCTAGGCTGGTTTATAAGACACACGAGTGCGTGTTAGGATGATAAGTGCACCAGACTGTATAATTTTTTTATTTTTTTTGTATGCAAGATCATATAAAATAATGATAATTATAAAGTACATGAATTTATTTTCATTATTTTCTAAACTTTATTATGTTACAAAAATTCGTATTATTCTAGATTTGTTATTTTACAATATTTTCAAATTTACAAATTTAAATATTTAATAAAATCATTTCACATTAATAGAATTAAAATTTTCACATTAATAGAATTAGAAATTTACAAATATTTTAATACAATTACAATTAAAAGTACAATAATTACAATTAGAATTAAAATTACAATTACAATTTTACATTAATTTCACATACATGAATTACGATTAGAATTACAATTACAATTTTAATTTTACATACAATTACATTTACAATTTTACATAGAATTACATTTACATTTACAGTTACAATTTTAGAATTTTACATACAATTATATTTACAATTTTACATAGAATTACATTTACAATTACAATTACAATTTTACAAATATTTTACATACAATTCAATTAAAATTACAATTACAATTTTATAATTTTATATACAATTACATTTACAATTTTACATAGAATTACATTTACAATTACAATTACAATTTTATAAATAGTTTATATACAATTCAATTAAAATTAAAATTACAAATACAATTACAATTTTAGAATTTTACATACAATTACATTTTAAATTACAATTAGTACAAATACAAATACAATTTTACAATTTACATACAATTACAATCACGCCATAATATTTAATAAATATCATGGTCATTTAATATTAAATTAATTAATAAACATCATCACGATCATGATAACCATCGTACAAACATCATATTTGACTAATAAACACTTTCAAACATCAAATTAACATTACATATTAAGATCATCACAACACAAACATCAAATATACATCTCAATATGTCAAATAACTCATGCTATCACTTTCAAACATCAAATTAACATTACATATTAAGATCATCACAACACAAACATCAAATATACATCTCAATATGTCAAATAACTCATGCTATCACATATACACATCTATCTGCAAGCTAAACATTAAATTAACATATCTAACATGACCTAACAATATGCTCCACTTCATGATGATCACCAACATGAAATTTAAGTACAGCTGCAACATGAACATAAAATACATGGACCACATATATATAACTGAATAATGTTAAAAATATATATCTGTAGTATAAATTTCATGGATCAGGCGCTGGTGGTATTATAACAACATCAATAGTAGTACTACAAGTGGATGCCTGCTCAGTAAAGCTGGGTGCAGCCTCGACAGTCGATGGTCGAGCTTGCTCATGATCATGATCACTAGTAATAATGGATGCATCCGCTGGTGGTAGTACAACATCAATATGAGCAGTAGTAGTGGAGGCCTTCTCAGTGAATAATGCAGCCTCGACGGTCAATGGTCTAGCCTACTCATGATCATCATGACTAGTACTGATGGATGTAGCTGCAGGCTGTTGACTGGACGTGGATGATGGTCCAGCCTCATCTCCATGCTGACTGTCAGATGATGCCAGTGGAGCGTCATGCTCATCAGGCGCGCCGCGAGGTGAAAGATCATGAGATGCATGTGAGTCACTGCTCACGGAGTCATGTCCATCATGTGTCGCGGCTAAACTATTCTTATAGCTACGGAAAACCCTCCTGAGTCACGTAACTGCTGTCGTAGCTCCTACGAAATGCCACATCAGGCCATACATGTCACGCGGCATGCCTCTCCACATCCGTAATAGCCTATCTTCGGCTTGTATGTCTATGTAATGAGCGGGCCTGATGCCCACATCAACAATCAATGCACAGAGTTGGTTGGCCAACTCCATCCTATATCTGGTCTTAGGTCGACCACGCCTAGCAAAAGGTGGCACCGGTGCACCATGATGAGTAGGAGCATGTCTCCTTACTGCACCGGCCTCATCCTCATCATGATCATGCTTGACATAAACCATATCTTGATCATCATCATCAGGATCCACACCTGGATCATGTGGTGGACCTGGCATCTCCTCACCATCAAAAGAGCCAATGTCTGCAAAATATATACAAGTACACAACAATAATTAGACAATTTCATTACACAATTTAATAAAAAAAAGTTAATTAAGAACATGTTAGAATAAATATAAATAAAATAGTAATATTACCTCTATCATCTGGCGGCTCATCAGCTGTGAAGAGGATGTTGGGACACCCTCCCCAATCTAAGCCAACATAAGGACATGGGACAAAAATGAAGGGATGCAACCCGTCAACACTGGCTAGTAAGTCCAGTGAATCATGTGATATCCTGGCTGGAAACAAAGTGTCTCCCCTCTTGGGCATCATCTACCCCCACATGTGCATCTGGGTCTCAAACATCGGCCTACGAGGTTGTCGAACAAAACTAGGTCTCATCTCTGGAAACCTCTCAAAAAATAAACAAAAGGGCTCTGAAGCAAAAGGGAAGTTGACCCTCCCTTGTGCATGAGCATGACATCTATCTAAGGCCATACAAAACTACCGCAAAAAAATGTCAGACCACCTGACAAGTCGTGGCTGCTATACTAAAGAATCAACATAATATAAAAGCAAGCAACTAATGCATTGCCCATCACTGGTGTTGTGCGAAATGATCGAAATGATAAGGGAGAAGCACTGCACGTCCTGTCTACCAAAAACACCTATACGTACCTCACCTCCAAGTACTTAAAACTCTGAAGGAGACAATACATGTGCTCAAATGTATCTATGGGAGTAAACTAACTGACTCCCTGTTGCACAACTAGCTGGCACGTCTGGGAATGAGGGAAAATCCACCCCTCTCCTCGATATTCTTGTAATAAAATAAATATCCTCCTCAGTGGGTGTGTACCACTAGTTAGGACCAACCTGGAAAGCCTGTCGGTGGGCATTCCACCTGTGGATAAGATATCTCAAAAACACACTGTGCGCCTTTAGGGAAGTAGCCTCCTCATAGAACTTGAGGAGGCCTACCTGCCTAAGGATCTCTTGGGTATCTACAGTAATAGGGCAAGGGTATGCATTTCTCTCCCTCTCTCGGGCTTCCCATTGCCGAATCATGTCATACTGTTCATCCTGTTGTTGCTGTTGTTCCTCCTCTTCTCTCTGAATCATTGCCATATTAAATATTTTTTTATTATTAAAATAGACATGTATTTAGGAATACACACACACACACACACACACACACACACACATATATTTTGAAAAAAAAACAAACAGACAAGTTGGTGCACCATAAAAACAGTCACGCACCGGTCGTGGTGTGTCTTAAGAATAGAGAGCACCGGTCCTGGTGCCCCTAATGAAATACAATGCACCGGCCTAGGTGCAGCTGTCTATTTTTCAAGCACCGTTAACTTCGTCAAAGTTCAGAATAGCGGTGCGCTGACTGAAATATACGCCCCGGTGCGTAAAGTCGTGTCATCGCACCAAATTCATGACAATTACATAGCTGACGGTGCGGTCTTTTACCTGGCTGCACCGTTGACCCTCTCGGAATCCAGAATGTGGTGCACTGACATACACCGGGACGGATAATTCCGTCAACGCACTGCACTGTGATTCCTGTGGTCAATGGTGCGTTTGGATAAATGAGCGCACTGCCTTTATTTTATTTTATTTATTTTAAAATTATTCGGGGCACCTTTCGGTACCGCCCCAAAAACAGTGTGGATACCATTAGCACCGGTGGCAGTGCAACCTGTAAATTTTATAGGTAGCACTGCTATCCGGTGCGAGCCGAAAAAATCCAGTGCATTGTGAAACAAATATATATATATATATATATATATATATATATAGTTAATGGTTATTTCAATTTCTAATCCGCTAAAAGGCTTAATTATGGAAAAACTAGAAAAATACCTGTACATTTCGCCGTCGAGGAGGCATATTGGCTGTAAAATTTGCAAAAGAAATTTTTCCCACCGTTTTTCAAAATGCAAGCTGGAGATTGGTGGCCAATGCAGAGCAACAGTGCGTGCAATGGGTGCAATGAGAGCACCGATGTCAGGGTGACTCAGACAAGGGGAAATGGCACCGGTGCTTGAGAGCTCTGGAGCACTGAGGAAAGTGAAAAATGAATTTGTTTGGCCGTAATTTTTTTTTATTTAACCCTGTTCCAGTTCGCGGGGTTTTATAGGCGCACCGGTATGCTTACCTACAACGACACCGGGCTGTGTCAAATTTGGCGCGTTGTTTATAATGCACCGGCGCGTTTCCCTAACACCGCACTGGGATGTTTCAATTTCAGTGCAAAATTTTGATGAGGTACCGGGGCGGCAAATCCATAAAGCACTGGTGCGAAATAGTTGTAAAGCATCGGTTTTTTGGCCTTAATTTTTTTTTTATGTAACGCTATTCCAGTGCATGCAGTTTATCGATGCACCAGTGCTCTTGGGTAAGAACACACCAACACGTTTCTGTTTTGGCACGGTGTTTTATGATGCACCGATGCGGAAGAGTGGTGAAGCACTGGTGCGTTACAATAATAGGAGGCACCGAATGTGTGTGTACGTCGCGCAAGCTTCCCAGCGTACCAATGTCTCGTGCGCACCGGTGCGTTCTATGGTAGGGCGTGCATTGGTAATTGAGAGCTCAGAAGCACTGGAAAACTAAAAAATATGGGTTATTTTGCCGTAATTTTTTAATATAACCCTTTACCGGTGTGCGTTGTTTATAGGCACACCGGTGCTCTTTGATAAGAATGCATCGGCGTGTTTCTATTTTTGCGCGGTGTTTTATGATGCACCGCAGCAGAAGAGTGTTGAAGCACCGATGCGTTATAGTAATAGGAGGCCCCAGATGTGTCTGTACATCGCGCAAGCTGTCCGGTGTGCTAATGTCTCGTGCGCACTAGTGTGTTCTATGGTAGGGTGCGCACTGGTAATTGAGAGCTCAAAAGCACTGGGAAACTAAAAAACCCAGGTTATTTTGCCGTAATTTTTTTAAAAATATAACCCTTTACCGGTGTGCATTGTTTATAGGCGCACTGGTTCTGTTTCTTACAAATGCACCAGTCAGTTTGTGTTTTGGCATGATGTATTATGATGGACTGGTGCAGTTTCTTTCTAACACACCAGGTGGTTTCGGTTTTGGTGCTGTGTTTTATAATGCACTGGTGCAGCATATCTGTGACGCACCGGTGCTATAGAATAATAAGACGCATCGGGCGGGTGTGTACGAAGTGCACAGTGTTCGATGTGCCAATGTTTTTGTCTACACCGGTGCTTTCGTGGTTCGAACGCACTGGGGCGACGTTTAATGATAAGCGCATAGAGAGGAAACCATCCACAAAACCCTCCGCCCACCAACGTCCTCTAGTAACCTTCGCTAGAAATGGATGTATGGGGTATTTTTCTGTGGGGTTCCTCAAAAACATCCACTAAAGGGTCTTTTCCTTGTAGTGACACCACATAATTATTGAGGAGTGTGAGGTCATTTCCAAGACTGATCACTTCCATAATAGGAACTTTAGGGAAGCCATTGAAATTAAGAAGTGGGAGAGAAATATTAACAGGGATGATGGTTGGAAAATAAGCAATAGTTGGATTCCTGTCGTTACTTCTCGAGTTGCTTCATTTTGGTCCCCCTATTCTTCCTTTTCTTTTTGTTTCTCTTTAAAGTATCACTTTATATTTTTCATTTTCTCTTGTCTCATCCTTTATTTTATTTATTCTTATTTATCTATTTTTAGAAATGAATCTTTCCATTTACTATACATTATAGTTGTTTAGTTCTTATTGATATTCGATCATTTATTGATTTTTTTGATTTTTGATTTTTGATTTGCATTCATTTGTTTATCTACTTTTATAAATGACATTTCTTTTATACTAATAATCTTCTATACATATAAATATATAAATATAAGATAAAATTTTAATAAATAATATACTTATACATATAAAATAAGATATATTTTTATATAATGCACATATAGAATAAGATATATACATATAAAATAAAAATTTATATAATATAAGAATTTATACTTTTAAATTTTATACATATGAATATTAGGAATATGATATGTATATATTTTTAATATGTAATATATTTAAATTAATATACATTTAATGTTTTTTTTGGGTCATCTTAATATTATCTTATTATGTTACTACTATAATAAGAAGTATATATATATTTTTAATTTAGGGTATTAATATAATATATATTCACAAGTTCAATAATTTAATAAATATTGAATTTATATTATTTCTTATTAATTTGACTTTTGTTCCTAACGATTATATATTAATATTATATTTTTAACTTTATATTAATATTATATTTCTTAACTTTATATTAATTTTTTTTTCCAGGAAAAAATCGTAATTTTTCATTAGTATAAAAAATTACAAGTTTCATTTTACAATATTTTCATCATAGAAAATCACTGTTCCTTAACATGGAGTCGGAGTATCTCCAATCTGTGTAAGTATGCTACTAGTTCTAGTTATCTACCATGTACATAAGCATAATGTAAGATAAATAAATAAAATTCGGTAAGCATGCATGAAAGCATGTCAGTCTTAAAAAATATAAAAAACAGTCTATCAAAATGCAATCATGGAGTGACTGCTCCCATATCCCAGAAGTCATCTATGAATGGTCTATGATAATATCTGTGTATCTGATCCCCTATATGTTCAGTGGTGTGCTAGCAGCCCCAAGCTAGCTCCACAACTTCTTTGGAAAGTTGGTCTGCCATTTGGTTCCTCTTCCTTCAGATTGCTGGGAAATGTTGGTGAATAGGCTGCCGGATTTGCTAGGCAGAACTAGGGTTAACTCTTGCAAAGACAGAGTCCAGAAGAAAATAAAATCATCCTCTCCCCTCGGCGGCCAATGAAGGAATGAGAAGGAATTGGGGCATATTCTTATATTAATTAATATAATCTTTATTAAAATTAATAGATGTTAAATCTTAATAAATATGTATACGTTATAAACTATTTTAATATTTTAGGATTTATTTATTTGAGGAGGTAATGATTTATGGATTTTGATTTTCTCTAACAATTTATTTTGGTTTTTTGAACATTATGGGTTTGTCCATTGGAGTTCTTACACTTTTCCTTTGCATTTCTACATTATTTAATCTCATAGATAGATAATATTCCTCATCTTTGTCTTGATGATGAACCACATTGGTTGCTTCAAAATTTCAACTCAAAAACTCTCGTTGTGATTAATCGAGAATATTTATTTCAAAACATTATGAATCATAAAAGCTAAAGCTTAGAGATAATTTTCATCACCTTGCACTATGTTTACACTTTTTATTTGTAGTATTTTCTATATAGTCAATTGACTAATGTCAATTTTGTTGCATCTGTAACATCTTGGATAATAATCACTACTTCTTTCTCTTGGAATAATTCATTCTTATTTTGTAATCACTTCCTATTGATGAATGAATTGGTTTAAATTATAAATTTCTTCCCTCTACTCCCTAGGATTGGAATCTACCTTTTCTATTTTGATGTCTTCTACTCCTCACCAAGCTTCTTCCTCTTCCTATTTGTCTATGTTTTCTTGCCAACTTTTCTTCTACTTTGAGGGTAGAGTATGCCTCATCAACTATCCTTGGGGATAAAATGCTATTTTCATGTTGAATTTCATAAAACTCTCTCTCTCTCTCTCTCTCTCTCTCTATATATATATATATATATATATATCCTGTGTCTTCCTCTACATGTCGAACCTTAATATTTATCTTACAAAAATATTCAGTATATTCTTTGATTGACAACAACTTTTTATTAAGATTACGTATTTGTTTGAGCATATTTAACTGATGGCCTTTAGGCAAAAATTTGACTTTTAATTTGGAAGCCATTCTTTCCTATCCTCCAATATTTTATTTTCCCTTGATTTGTTTATTTGCTTGCACATCATCCCACCATAATGATGCATGACCCTTTAGTCCAGTCACAACATATTTGACTTTTTTCTCTTTAGTTTCATTTCCGTATTCAAAGTTCTATCCATTGTGCTAATCCAATAAATCAATTATTCGATATTAAGTTTTCCTTCATACATTGGCATCTCCATTTTCAATCTAGTACTTACTCCAAGCATCCCAAACAATATTTCCTCTATGGTTTCTTCTTTCTCCTTTGTTTTTTTATTATTCACAATTATATTAAGAGATGGAGGGGGTTAAATATAATCACAATTTTTTTTGTAACTAGACAAACATAATAAAATATCAATATTATAAACTAAAAAAATGACACAAGATATACACAGAAATCCTTACAAGAGAAAACTAAAAAAAAAATATTATGTGAAAAAGGTTGTAGGAACCAACCTATAGGAGACACCAATCCCATTTTCTTGTTTATAGACACCAACATATAGGAGACACTAATCCCATCTACTTCTTTATAGGTGCCAACCTATATGGGACACCAATCCCCTCTGCTAATTTGTAGGAACCAACTTACAAGAGACACCGATCCCCTCTATTTATTTATAGGAACCAACCTATAGAAGACACCAATCCCCTTTATTAATTTGTAGGAACTGATCTACAAGAGACACTAATCCCATCAAATTTGTAGGAACCAACTTATTGGAGACCCCAATTTCCTTTGGTCTCTGATCCATAATGTAATATTCTTTGGTCCACTCTACTCTTCTTTGATTCATTACATATACCTCATCAAAATTATATTTTCTCTGGGCACTCCATTCTCTTCATTGCACAAATCCCTTAGTTAAAGTGTTCGCTTCACCCAAAAAATCATTTATTTACTTATTCTTGTACTCTATCCATATATCCTACTTTAAATTCTCTTCTTATGGGTTATAAACATCCTATGTTGATACTCATTGTAGTGCACCTCTCGCCTCTTTAGATTTCCTGTGTAGGCTCTTCCAATTTATAGATGCTCCCTTCATCCCCAATTTAAATAGCTTGGCACTTTTTACAAGGCATATTATATCTACACCACTTCCCACACTTATGAAATTATTTTAAATCTCCCTTTGGTCCAACCCTACTCAAAGGTTTCACCAAGTTCTTATGTAAGTGGCCCCCTATTTCTTTGAGCTCCCTTCCATCCAACCTTGTACCAAATGATACTAGAATTGGATTAACCATACATACAAATGTCAAGATTCAAAGCTCATTTAGCACCCACATTTCGAGGAAACAAATTCCTAGAACCATTCAATGTGAAAGAGCACCTTCCATATCGGGATCCTAGGTTGTCGAGAATACTCGAACACACTTTTGTAAAAAATATCACTCCAATATTCTGGGGGCTTGGGAGTGCTAAGCCCTCATGTGCTGCATGCCATACTACTATGACCAAACCTATTGAATGTGGGCAAAAAGTTATCAGGAAATGGATATATCTTTTTCAAAACACCATCTCGAGATTCTAGAGCTCCACAGGCTTGATGAATCCAAAAATTTCCATCAGTTCTTAGCCACTATTTTTTCTCTTGAGCTTCTTAGTTGATGAATCTCGAGCTATCAGGTGATCGAATAAAAAAATACCACCATGGGATTTCAGGGCTTTGGGGGCCTAATGATGCCTAAACTTTCTATTAGTTGTCGGCGACTATTTTGTCTCTCGAGCTTGTCAAATGATAAATCCTGAGCTATTAGGTGATTTGATAACAAAACACTATCCCAAAGTTATGGGGATCTAGGGTCCACTTAGCCTACCACCTTATTCTTCCAATAACAAATAATATGACAACACGTGTCCAATGTTTACATGTCCTTTGGCATGTGGCTATGCTAACACATGCCATGTGTCACTCACCTTTACATAGTTTTCCATCCAAAACTGCCAAAACCAAGTGACATGTGTCTTCCACTGTCACGTCACCTACTCCACCTAGCGTGACACATCGCTTATCTATCACTTGGTATGTACCAAGGATCGAGTATCGGGAAAATTTATGAACTTTTTCATACCTGATGTTCTGGGGTCCTTGTGGGGCTTTTATCCCTTAGGAACTGTATTTTATCACTTCATGATAGGGGGCTTAACTCAAAGCCAACCGTATCAGGTATTGAGAAAATATCTTAACTCTTTCACACCCAATGTTCTAGGGGCCTGAGGTCTCTTAGCCCTTAGGTCTTATACCCTAACACTTTGTGACTAGGGGCTATGTCTATCAGATATCGGGAAAATTCAATAACTTTTATACATAGAATTTTATGGGGGCCCAAAAACTCTTGGCCCTTAGGCATATGATGTAGAGATATGTGATTGGAGGCTTATCCAGGGTCCAACCATATCGGGTGATCGGGGAAATTCATTAAATTTTTCTTAAAAAAGAAATTGATATACAATGTTTCAGGGGTGCTTAGCTCTAGTTGTCTACCAATCCTTAAGTGCCTCATGATCAAAAGCCTGAAAAAAGGGCTTCACATATCAAATATATGGAAAAATAATTAACATTTTCATTGAAACTAAGATATGTCGAGCGTCTGATAGTCAATAATCCAACAAATGGACCAACACTTAACAATAATTTTTTTGTCCATTAACTAACGATGGCCAATAAAACATTTGATTTTTGGGATGTTTTCTAAATTGTTAGTTAGCTAGTGCAGATCTATCTATTACATTTGGCCCCAAAAATTCCCTATCACCCTCTGCTGATTCCTTCCTGCCTCAAGTGGTTTGAGGGGGGTCAATGGTGGTTTTGTAAGGAGTGGGTGTGAATCCTTTCATCATGTACCGCATACCTTTAATGGTTTACTTCCATGATATCATTTCACACCCCCCTTGCACTTAACCTTCGAGCATGATGCCCCCACCGAAATGAATAATAATTGTTGATCTAATTCAGGCTACACTAATCCTTGATTATGTGATCTAAGCTATTTTTCAATGATCCAAGGATTTTTTTATGCATTCAAATACACTTTGCTTGCTTGCCTTTGGTCACACCTTTGTTTCTCCTCTACTACTTAGCCTTGTACCTCTGCTATTTTCATGTGCTTGAGTCCTTTCCTCTTAACTTGGACATGTATCCACTTAGGACTCATCAATAACAATGCATTGTACACATTCCCACTCACATTGAATAATTAAAGCTACTTGCTTTATGTGTGCAATTGGGCTCCCCCTAGTATTGACATCAATGAAATCATGTTTTCCAATATTTTCTTCTCCCTCAAAAGTTTCTTCTTTGTCATTTACATCTCATGTGTCAATGCCCCTCCTTGGTGTGATTTCCATGGCTTCTAGCTTGGTTCAGGTATACCTCATCTCTACTAGGTATGTGTTATATTCTTTGCATGACTATCACTAGACATTGTACATTGTGAGGGGGTAACGCCCTTGGAAAAAAAGTTGGGAAATTTTTTACATTCATTTTTGGAAGATTTTAGTACACAATTTTGACTTTTATCAATTTTGTGGCTCATGATGGTTTATCCCATAGTTTTCTAGTTTCAATTAATAAAATATGATTGTATTCTAATATAGGGTAAATGGATTGGTGGTTTATGGATGTAGTAGAGTATATATATATATATATATATATATATATATATATATATATATATATATATATATATATATATATTATATGAAAAAAACCGTATCTTTCATTATTTCAAGAAAGATTCAAAATTACATGTTGTAGATGCACCCTTAGTGCATTTTAATAAATATGAAAGACATTAGATCTTGTATCTGTATGTTGTCCAAAAAACTAGATGATTCATGTTCTAGGTAATCCATGAGTTGTTTAAAATTTACATTGTTCATAATACATCCAATAATAGGTGAGAAATGTTATTTTCAAACAAAAAAAATCTTATTGTTCATGATACATCCAATAATAAGTGAGAAATGTTATTTTCAAACAAAAAAATTCATAATATTTGAAGGGAGAAACATATCATTCTATGTGAAGTATTTTAAAAAAAGAAACAAAGATTAAAACCTTTCATTTTGTTCAACTTGTTGTATGAATGGCCAATGATAAAAATCATATGAAGAATCTTCATTTTGTACCTGTATATTCCAAATTCCTTGTTCCACAGTCATACCTTATTTGGATAGCCTATCAACCTCCCCATTATGCTCCTTGTATTTATGAGAACATTTAAATAATTGAATGAATCGGTAATACTCCATAATTCTTCTAGAATAGGGATTACGATTAAGTTTCTACATTCTTGAGATCTATGTAACTAGTTTATAAAAAACATTGAGTCTTTGTAAACTTGAAGCTAAGTACATATTTTTTATTTTTCATAAACCAATAAGTTTTTACATGCAATAATTCATCTTGATTATTACTTCCAAGTTCAAATCCCATTTTTGCATGAAAAAATTGTGTGGTAGATAAAAAAAGTACAAAACAACCACCACTTCTATTAGTTGTGTCACAAGATGCACCATCAAAGAAAGCCCAGGGATTTGATCAATATACATTTTCATCTATTATAATTCTGAGAGGACTGGTACATTTTTATTTTTGAAAATGCACAAGAATAACAAGAGCTTCTGTTGTAAGATGCTCAGGGATTGAAGGTTTATCCTAAAAAATAACGTCGTTGTGTTCCAACCACACTCCCCAACATATGACAAGTGGGAGGAATCTATATGCTTGAGTGACTAGATCAGAGTGCCAATATTTCCAAGTTGCTTCCAATTTTTTCCCTTCCCAGATTTTATTGAAACTTGTCACAAACTTATAGGCATCCTACACTTGCTTGAAAAAATGACACTTCTTGAACACATGTTCATTGGTTTCTTTGTCTCCCTTATAGAGGGAGAACCATCTCAGCCCTATGGGATAATTACGTTGAATGACGTCCCATGTGCGGACCTTCTTCTTCATCTAACACCACATAAATAATTTGGCTTTAGCTAGGAATTTTTCTTTCCAAACCATCCTCCACCACCAGTTTATCTCTTTAGAGACTTCGTCTGCACTAAGAATTAAGTAACAAAGCTTTGGGGTGTAATAGACATAGGATAAGCTAAAATAATCAATTCATCCTCTCTAGACATGATCCTTATACAATCATTTGAAAAATCATTTATATAACCATTCTAGAATTGATGAAATTCAACTTCTATCCTTAACTCTTCTGTTGTTTTCCACCGTTACCTCCAAATGGTGGATTTTTCCTAGCTAGCAATGTGGGATAACATTGAAATGTCTCTGTCCCATAAAAAAACAATGATTGGGTGAGGGAGACAGAGAATATTACCTTGAACACTCCTTGGCCATGGATTGATGCCAATTTATACCCGTTCACCATTTCCTATTTTCTAGGCCAAATCGTTTCCTATAAGGTCGAATGAGTTCAGGATCACCCTCCGAAAGGAAGAGATGTTTTCCCTTGGATTATCCTCCCATGTGATCCATTCCTACAAAGAAATGGAGGATATATATTTATGAGAGACAACCAATTTACAAACTCTATGAGTTTATAGCAATCTACAACTGCATTTTTCCTCCAGTGCCTTTGAAAATAGGAATATGTTTTTAAGCGTCCAACCTCCTAGAAGTTTTGGAACTAGTCGTTATTTAGATTTTACCCAAGGGAGGAATCCCTTCTCCTAATATATATTTTCTAGAATGCTCTTCAGAACCCATGCAAGAGACATCCAATAGACTAAAATTACTTCTAGGAATATTTTTATCAATACCAAGTGGCCTTCTCTAGGTAACCATTTTAGGGTTCGATTTTTTGGTCTCTTATCTACCTTGGAAACTAGCCAAGACTAATCCTCCTTACTATAACCTTTTGGTTTAAGCTTGAACACAAAGTACTTTAGACCTTCTTCTAGGGGCTTTTCCCTGTAAGGAATTTGTTGGGTGATAAGCCTCATCTCCTCCTCTGCTAGATTGTGGTGAGAGAGAGATGAATTTCCAATGTTAATAGACATTTCCATAGATATTCCATAGAGGGATATGATGTCAAATAACTTACCGAGCTCTCTTATATATCCATTATATATAATTATAATGTTGTCAACAAACAACACGTGTGTCAATGTCAATGTCCTGGAAATAAGAGTTCCTGGAAATTCCCCTCTGTATTTTTCTTCTGTCATGAGACGACTCAGACCCTTAGCTAAAATAAGAAACAAAAAAGGTGATAAAGGAAACCCATATCCTAGTCCTCATTGAACATGAAAGAAAGGAGAGGTTGAGACATTTATCAATCCTGCAAACGAGACTGTCTATGTTAGAAAATTATATATTACAGAGCAATGCAACACATAAAATATGAGGAAAATACAAGCACACAAAACACATAAAACCAAAGAGACACAAATATACATGGTTCACCCAGTTTGGGCTACGTCCACCCTGAACAACCAGTCCTTCCTTTTTATTATCCAGCAAAAATGAAGAGACACAACCTACAACAGATCCGCTGTAATATCCTATGTTCTCTCTCACAGTCTCCCTATTTGTTTCTCGCTCTGAGAATACGCATACAATACATAACCTCAATACAATACCCTCATACAAGGCAAGGGGTTTCCTTCTAGGGAATAAAACCCTAAACTAAACATAACTTCTACCATCAGATCATCTGCCTAATGAACGACCCAGATTGACTAGAAATTACTATACTTTTACAAGGCAATTTTACATATGTTTTTAGCTTCGCGAGAACTGCCCCTGAAACACCCCGCCAGGGGGGGGGGGGGGGGGCTCCATAAAGTCGCAACCGTCCCACCCTAGACCCCCAAGGAAACGTTTAATTATGGGCGGTGTTTCCGCCCCATTAAGGTATAGGGGTACAATGTTGCAATACAAAACAAACAAGATAATCAAGCTCCACACCCAGCAGCCTATATGCAACTTATACCTGAAAATATGAAATATGGAATGAAGCCTACATGAGTTGAAATAATTCAAATGTATATCTAGTTTACCCTATCATAGGCCTTTGAGAAATCATTATTTAGTAAAAATCCTTTTAGTTTTTGAATATTTATAGTATGGAGGTATTCTTGTGCCATTCCTATCACTTCATGAATTTTCATTCCATACAGAAAATCAAATTACTCCTTTGAGATTGTATTTGAGAGGATGGGTTTCAATCTATTAGGAATCACTTTAGAAAAAAAATTATAGATCACATTACGGTGAAATGGGATGGAAATAAGCAAAATACTCAGGAGCATAAACTTTGGGAATAAGTGTTATAAATGTAGAATTAAAATTAGGAGGCATTATCTGATCCCTCCTTGATTCTTCAATAAATGATAGCAAACCATTCCCAATAATTTCATATAGACCCAAGAATAATTTTACAATCCAACCATCTAACCTTGGGACTTTTCCCTTTTGAAAGTTGTTTAATATAATTTTGAGCTCATCTTCAGACACTTCTTCCTTGAGGACTCTATTTTCTTCTTCATCTAGAAACTTAGGGAAAAGCATTGCTATTTTGATAATTTCCCCTATTGAGGTCTCTTTCAAGGCTTATAAAGGGCACTTGAAACGGTTCTTTCCTTGATTTCATAACCATTCAAAATTTTAGATCTCTCTACCCTTTGTGTCCTTTAGGCTCCATATAGTGTGGCACATTTTTGTCCTCTAGCATAAGCTTGGAAGAATTTGGTGTTAAGGTCCCACATTATAGCTAGATAGCCTTGCTTTTGTAAACAAAACCCATTTCCATTAGGAATGGGTTCACTATGCTAACACAACTTCCCTGGTACAAATAGATAAATGGGGTAGTTATATATTTTTTTACTTCCTTCCTAGTTTATAGAACTTAATTTCGATGTCATCATCGTAATTTTGTCAATGCGACCTTTCCAGTGATGTAAAGTTTGTACAATTTGCGCTTTAGGTTTACAAATTATGATATTTTAAAGTTTTATTTATTTAAAAATGCCCCTTGCTTTTCTTGCCATGTGGCATGTAGACTTTTAATTGTAGATTCAAACTACTCATAAATTTACTAAAACATAAGACTCAAATATACTTTACCAATCTGCGGAAGTAAATTCACGATCGAGAACACAAATCAATAACATGCATCAATATTCAACACACACACATAGAGATATATCTAGGGGAAAGAAACTGATCAAAACCCCTTATTATTTATATTTCATTAATAAAAGAATCTTGATGAATAAAATATGCTCTTCTCAACCTTGAGCTCAACCTGCACATGTATCTTCTGTCCTCTTCATGACTGACTGAACCTAGCCAATACTTAGAGAATTTTACAAGCCTCCAAGCTCCTATTTCTGTAGGGATTAGGCCCTTGTTAATTAGGAAATTCCTCAATGAGAATTGTGTAATTTCTTTATGCCTTCCTTTGACTGCATGCATAACCTGTACAATTTGGAATATTCTACAACTAATAGTACACTGCCTCTGAAATCCAATCTCAACTGGGTAACTCGAATTTCATGCATGCATGAGTTAATTTAAGCTAATTAATCAATTTTCTGGTTAAAAATTGAAGCTACACCCCACTACTAGACCTCCCACTAGTTCCTCCAATAGTTGGAACTAGTTTCACTGACCTTAACTCAATTTAACTGAATTAAATTGTTACAACTAAAATTAACTCAACCTAGGATCCTAAAATTTAGGAATTACTGTACAAAACTCAAGTACACCCTCAAAATCGAATTAACTAAGCTAACTGAGTGATAATAACTCATTTAAATCATTCAAGTTGTCTGCTGACATGGAATTTTGATTTTCTCCTCATTTAATCTAAGGAAAAATTAAATTAGGAATTTATTGCTACATTTTCAACAGTCCCTCTCACCAAGAAATGGATTATAAGACATCCCAATCCTACATCTATGGAACTTGAATTTTCCTCTTGAAAAATATTTTGTCAAAATATTTTCATTATGTTCCTTTGTCAGAATGTACAACAACAACATGATCCACCTCTACACACAATATCATAGATGGTGGTATTAGATATCAATGTGCTTGGATCGATCATGAAAAACTAAATTCTCAAAGAGTTTGATACAACTCTGATTTTTACAATAAATCATAGTGGGATCCATCATCTTACCAAATAACCTAACAAGAATCATTCTCATCTAGATAGCTTCACAAGATGCTTGACTAGAAGCCCTATACTCTGCTTCTAAAGAACTAAGTGAAACTGATATCTGCTTCCTGCTTTACCAATAAACTGCTACTAACCCAATACTGGGAATTCCTCCTAATGTGCTCTTCCTGTCTGATGGAATACCTGCCCAATCTGCATCTGTGAAGCCTTGTAGCTTCACTCCCTCTATCTGTCTGTACCAAAGTTCAAACTGAGTGGTTCCCTGGAGGTACTATAGTACATGTTTAACAACCCTCCAAAATAATTTGGTCGGTAAAACCATGCTTGGATCAACTGATTGACCGCATAACACATGTCTGGCTGTGTTTTCACTAAATACATGAGAGAACCCACCAACTTCCTATACATGGTAGCATCCACTTCCTCACCTAAAGTTACATCCTCTTTCGTCTAGCTAGTTTCTAGAGGAGTCTCCATGGTTTTGCATCTGTCCATGTGGAACTTCTCAAGTATCTCGTTGGCATCCCCTGAGAGACAAACAATTCTCCTTCTCTCTACCATACTTCCAAACCAAGGAAATAGTGCATCAACCAAAGTCTTTAATTTCAAATTCTCTTGCATGATCCTATTTGCAAGATGTGATCAACTTCTCATCATTCAATGTTCGATCCCCGAAAACAGTGCCAGTTTGATGTTGTACCTCTATGATAATTATTGTTTAATTAATTATGCCAGAGAATCTAAAATATATAATTTTTTTTTTTTTTTTTTGGATGACCAATGTTCTAAACTTGTAAAGAAAGAGGTGTTCAACCTTAAATATGCTTAGATATGAAGAAAAGAGACAATATTTATCTCTTAACAATAATTTGGATTTTAAAAAAGAGTGGAAGGTGGAATTATAAGAAGTTATGATATCTAGAATATTCAGACAAAACATTAATTCAATCATACAAATAGATGCAAGTAAACAATTTTTACCTTCCCAAACAAAATTTATTTAATTTCACAAAGAAGTGACAATTTATTCATGTAGAGGAGCTATTGAAACACATATTTCAATAAAATAATCTCTGTAATAGTTTATAACTTCACAGGGAATTTAAAATAAGTCGATACTCAACTAATTTTACCCGGTTTCTTTGTAAAAACTTATACACATGAAGATAGAACAAAATGAAATGATAACTTAAGAATAACTCACAAGATGAAAAATTTCTTTGAAACAAATCCAAAATTTTTCATTCAATAAAAGCAAGCTCAGATTGATTACAATTCTTCTTTAGAAGCTCATCCCAAGGGTTCAACCCTTTACAATTTTTTTTCTGGAAGTATTTATACAAGTTTCTTCAAAAAGATCTAGATTCAAATATCTAGATCCTTTTTTGGAAATATCTAAAATTGTTCATCAAACAAAATTAAAAAATATAGTAACATCAAACTAAACGAGCTACTGGCTATATAATAGAGGATTTTGGTGCTGACTAGATCTGGAAAATATGAGTCTTTGTTGTTGAATCTACTCAGGATACCTGTTGACTGATCATCCTAGTAACTCACACAAATTTTCCCATTTCTTTTCATTTGGTAGTGAAAATCTAGTTAACTTTTGATATGCCTCATCTACTTTTGTGTATCTTTCGAAAGTGGGCTTGCTAAGAAGCAACTGAGGTACTTCATGTCTGATCAACAAATCATAGCTTAGCCCTTCCATAAATGCTTTCCCTGTGATTGTTCCTGTGATCTTTGAAAACTTTGACCTGTCTTTGGCAATGTCACATAACTTTCTCTGATAATATTCCAGTTGAACTAATTCATCTCCCATTCCTTGTAGTCTAGGGAGCCATTTTTGATATAAGACATTAAATTTCTTATGGAACCTTTGAACCATATTCTGCAAACTATTACACTTATTTTCTAATTGTAACATTATATTTTTCTTAGTGATAAATTTCCTCATTTATAGAATGGTGTATGTTCTGTCTTCAATGTCCAATTCTTCTAGTTTCTCTCTTGTTTTTGAGTTTAGGAGTTTGATTATAGCTATGGCATCACTTGGTTTGGTATCAATTTCCTTCTTTACATCTTCAATCAAAGTTTTTGACTTAGTAAGTAGTTTATCATGTTCAAAGAAAATATCAATGGATGGACATATCATAGTTATTTATTCATTTATTTAAACTGAAATATTCTCTTTAGCCTGTGGAACAGTGTTTTCTGTAATGTTTTGATTTTATAAGTACTGTATCCTTTGGGAAATCTTGTGAGTCTTCTGTAACTTGGCTAGATAAACCCCATCTGATTTAAGCTTTTGTTCTTGTAGCTTATCCAAATTTTATATAAGTTTTTTAATTTCTTTAACTTTTATAGCTAAATCATTCATGGATTTGGTCTGATCTGTTGTTGTAGTACTGGATTGCATTTCTACTAATGAAAATGTTGTTGAAGTTGGTGTTGTGGCTGTTTCTGAAGTGGATTCCTCTGCTATTGTTGTACCTACTATTGAAACCATAGTCAATGGAATGAATTGTAATGGGATATTTTGCTGGTCCTTCTCTTTGAGGAGCTTTTCAATCTCCTTTTCCATTTTTGAGATTTGGTCATTTTTTTCAATGATTGTTTTTAACAAATCTTCCTCTTCTTTCTCCAAATCCCCCAATTCTTTAGTCCGTGGAACTTCATTTGAAGGGAGCTTCAGTTGTCTCCTTAAAGTTGCTATGTCTGCATTCTTTATTTTGACAATTTCTTCAATTGCTTTAATATTTATGGGATCATATCCCAATTTAAATACAAGCTCTTCTAAAGAATTAATGTTTGTATATTTAACTAAAGAAGTAATATTCTCCAACTTAAATTGTGTCTGAATGTTCTACACATAATTCTGAAGTTTAGCAGCTATCATAGAAAAATTAGTTTAAGTGTTGAAGATTATTTCACTAGATTTTTTATGTCGATCTATCTGATCTATGGGGTGAATGGTTTTTGTGTCAAAGGAGAAAACTAATTTCTTATAATTATCTGTTGTCTGAGGCCGAGGACTTTTGGTTATAAGAAGGAAATTTGCATCTGTCCTTCTTAATCAAAAGCTTATATAAGTATATGCTGGGAAGTTGATGTTTTCATCCAAAACTATGAAAATGTATTAGCTTTAAGTGCCACGTTTCTTCTTTTTATTTCTTGATAAGCATCAAATATACTTGGTTCCTTTTGAATGCTCTATCCCAACTCCCTTGCTAGTGATGAAATCAGTGTAAATGTTGTCATTGGAGTTATTGGAGTTGTTATGGATGGTGGAATATTGTCTTATCTCCCTAAGACTGAGGGAGTACATGTTCCTGTGAGAAAAATTTGATGGCCTTGTTCTATACTCTCTTGCTGTTCATCCTCCAAATTTATCATCTTCTGTATTTTATTATACACAACAAAATATTTAGTTGACATTTCTGATACTAAAGGGGAGATGGTTTCCCTTGGTCTTTTTTGTGCCTTTTCCTGAGCTTATGGAGTCTGTGAAGTAGATATAATATGCTCTTCAACCTATTGCAAAGTATTTTCCTGCCACTCTTCCCAATTCATAAAATTTTCAATTTATGGTCTGGGAGTATGAATATAGGTAGCACACTTCTTCTTTGTTCTAATTTTTTAAATTATGTAGAAAGGATCATAAGACCAGGTAAATTTGTGCTTAAAATTCATGTTCTTTAAGAGAATGTCTGCTTCTTGCCTTGATGTCTTTGCATTACATGTGAAAGGACCAACTTGTGTTTTTATTTTAAACTGAGTCTTTTTCTTAGCTTCCTGAAAGTGTACTTGATCCATATTTATTATTTTTCTGAAAAATTCCAAAGCAAATATCCTAATTGGTACATATTTAGGGATTTTATAAGGGGCCAATTCACAACCATATATCCTGATTTCTGTATAACTTTGGTATAAATACTAATATACCTTCTTTGTTTGATCACTTAAATGCAAAATTATTTTGATTTCTGGGTCTACCTCGGGTTCTGCATTTCTATTCAACAAACTGGCTGCTACATATAAGAACTGATCCACAAATTGACTGAATGTAAAATCTATGTTGTTCTTTTTGACCAAAGAGGTCCACTGAATAACTGACTGAGGGTTCCCTTGGCTGTCATTCTTCTGTATTTGAAAGGGAAGTATTTCCAACTGATTATAAATGAATAGATAGACCAGGATGGATGCATATCTGAAAAATCCTTCACTTGAAAATTTAATGAATTTCTCATGAATTATTTCTGCCAAAAACTCACTATAACACAAATAATGGGTGTTTTTTCACCACTTAAGAATATAGAGACAAAAGAAAAGATGTGTTGATCTATCCATTGGTCTAAATAATACCCTAGTATGCAAGCAATTATTGAAATGATTTGATTGGCCATTTCGGGAAAAATGGAAGCTGGATAGGGAGGGTATGTCTTAGGAAATTGAGAATTATTAGGCAATAAGGTTTCAAAATCTTTAGCTCTTTGAGGGAAATCCAATTTGTTATAAATTTCCATGAGGGAATCTAGGTGAAAGGATTTCTCGGGGTTAAAATTTTTTATCTGGAGCATTTCAGGAATAGAGTGGCCATTAATGGAAAAGTGGATTTCCCCATTCTATGCCACTACAGTTCTTTGGTTGGGTATATAGAGAAATTGGCACCATGTGACGAATTCAGGAAAATATTGGGTTTGGGGAAAAATATATTGAGGTAGGGTGGAGTCCCATAATCCTAAATCATCACTGTTATCCATATGTTTTTGCTGGAGCCAATTGTGAAGTTCATAGAGGTAGAATTCACAATTGGTCTTTGAAATTTGATAGAGCTGGTCAACTAGGGGTTGGAGATCCAAATCTACAGCTGGGGGCAACATTGGGTTATCTTGAGAGCAAAGTTTATTCCTAGGAGCCATTTTTTAACAGAAAAGAGGAGGACTTGCTGTAAATACCTTTTAAACTGAAGCTTAGGTGTTTGAACAAGTATTTGGGCGAAGCTGCAACTATATGGAAGCTTTTCCGGAATGCTGAGGTCTTTGAATAAATCAAAACACTGTTCAAGTAACAAGGTAGTTAGCATGGAAATTCAGTTGTCTAATTCAAACAAAAGCTTTATAGTTTTAACATATATCCATAGTGAATGTTTATTTTGGGTGCGAGATGAAAATTAATGTCAATAAACATCTGCAATGGGAAAACGTATATGTTATAATGGGTGAATAAAGGAGAAGTGGCGATTAATGATTGGTATGTGAGATGATGTGGAGGGTGAAAATGGAGTGGTAGGAATGAATGGTGTAATCGAAAATGGAGAATAAATATCATTTTGGAGAGGAACCAGAGGGGGGTGCAAGCGATAAGTGGGATTGAAGAAGGGGGGTGCAGATTTAACCGGGATATGACTCATTTCCAAAGGCAGTTTAGTGGAAATTACCTACCTAGACCCCCCCCCCCCCCATCAGATAATGTTCAAAAGGGCCAGGGGGGAGCGAGGAGGTGTGGATTCCGTTGATCTGGGCGGGCCACATCTCTTCAGTTCAAACTTTCATATGACTTATCTCTTGGGAAAAAAAGTTACATCTGCTAACATTTTATTACAAACTTTGATTAACCATTTAAAATGTATGGTTAATATTTTATTTAAGCATCTAATAAAATAAACTTTAACAATATATAACGGCATTTGGACTATCACACTATATATATGTCAAAATATTTGTTTAAGAAGCATTTTAATGTGCTTTCTTTCTATTTTTATTTAATTCTTTTCTTTTTGACTATTATTTTCTATGCCTAACATTTTATTTTATTTTTCTTATTTCTACATTTTTGCTAACATTTTTTCATATATATATATATATATATATATATATATATATATATTCTACAACATCTAACCTATCAAAACCATATATGTTACAACATCGGCTCCAACTCGGGACTGCTTCCTCCTGAAGGATGCAAATAACTTGGAGATCCAACTGCCTTCTCCTCGGGATAATGGAGTCTTTGTTGAAAAACAAACACAATTTTTGAAAAATGAAACAAAACCAATAATATACAATGATGAATATTTGAAATATTGTTTTTGTTTTCAATATTGAATGTAATGCTTCAAATATTTTCCATTGATTGGAAATGAAGAATATTGACCCTCCAAATTCTATAAGACAAAGGTATTGTTGCCTTTAACTTATGCAATGCTGAAAGGTCTAAACCATATATTATCAAACTTGAAATGTTTTCCTTTATCCTCTCTTCTAGCATTCCATATTAACACTAAGTCTCCTTCCTTTAAATCTTTTTCTCTGGCTTTCCTGTCGAATAAGCTTTTCATTTTGTTCTAATATTTTCTAAGCTTATATGAAACTTCATCCCTATTTTCACTTAATTCTATAATATGATTTATCCTTCTAGATAAATTATCAGGTTCTTCATATTCTTGTTGGAAGAATTTCATAATAGGATAAACTAGTTGTGTAGGAAAAATAGCTCCAATAGCATAAACTAGCTGAAAAGGTGATTTAATTGTTGACCTTTTAAGAGAAATCCCATTGGCCCAAACTGCATACTTGAGATGACTATCCCAATTTATTTTATTACTATTTAATGCATTTTTAATGAATTTAACCAGGATTTTGTTTGAAGACTCTGCCAATCCATTTCCTTGTGGAGAGTAAGGAGTAGAATGATGTAACAAAATTTGGTACTTCTGACAGAATTCAATCATTTTGACACTGCTAAAGGCTTGTGCATTGTTTGTGACTATTTTCTGTGGAAAACCAAATCTAGAAAATATATTCTCTTCAATGAATTTTATTACAGTAGTATCAGTAGCATGCTTAAATGGATGGCTTCTACCCATTTTGTGAAATAGTCTGTGGAAATAAGAATCCATCTCTGCAGATTACTTGATGGTGGATGTATTTCTCCAATGAAATCTAATACCCATTGTAAAAATGGTGCTTTAACTAGAACGAGGACAAGAGGTAATGAGGAAAGTTTATGCTTTCCAACAAACATTTGACAAGGTATGCAACTTCTGACCTTTGCTCCTACTTGTGCAAACAATTGGGGCCAATAAAACCCTGCCCTAAAAATTTTGTGAGTAGTTTCTCTCCAAGCATAATGACCTCTACATATTCCTGCACGAAATTGATCTATAACACCTTCTGTTTCTGATTCAGTTAAGCATAGAAAAATGATATTCTATGGATATTTCCAATATATATTTTCATTAATGATGCAATATTTCACAACTTTGAGCTTGAGTGTTTTACACTTATTCTTTGTAAATTCAAATGGACATTCATAATTGCGAAGCAAGTGCAAAATATCAGTGTACCATTCAGATAACAAAATTTTTTGATCAATATGTAGTGGAGAGGAGTTGATTCAATTGAAGATGAAGGTTCTTGTGGATTATTCGCTTATGAAGTGATAGAAGGTTCTTGTGGATTCTTCTATATTGAAGTGAGATAATGTTCTTGTGGATTCTTCTCTTTTGAAGTGAGAGAAGGTTCTTGTGGATTCTTCTCTATTGAAATTTGCATCACATATTTTATGCCTAGGATTTTGTAGTTTGATTCAGCTAGAAGTTTTGCTAGGCCCCGACCCTTTATTAGTTTAGTAGATTTTATGCTCAGATCAAATTCCAATATTTGAGTAATACACCTTGATTTTCTACCATCTGTGTCTCGCTGAGATACAATTGTTTTAAAAGCATTGTTTGGAACATTAGTAGTAGAATGTATGACATAGAATCTACAAGCTTTCAAGGCTTGTACAAGTTTATAAGCTTGTTTTTCTATTATGTCATATTTCAATTCCGCATCCCTCATGATTTTTCTAAAGAAGGCTATGGGTTGGTCATCTCCGTTTTCATTTTTTTTAAGAGGACAAAAACTAGAGTGGATTCAGAGGAAAAAAAAAAGGTTGAAAGGTTTGATATAATATAGACTAGCCAATATTGGAGCTTATGAAATGGCCTTCTTAATATGGTTAAAGGAAAATCTAGATTGCATTTTCCATTTAACTTCATGATTTTTTCTAAGCATATCAATAATATCTTTGATTATTTCAGCATAGTTAGGTATGAATCTCCCTAGAAAATTGATTTTCCCAAGAAAATCTTGGATTTATTTCTTTTTTTTGGGAAAGGTAAGTGCTTGAATAACTGACACTCTCTTTGGATCAATAGCCACTCCTTTATTAAAAATAATGTGGCCAATTAACTTCCCTTATTTGATGTCAAAGAGGGATTTCTTTGGATTAAGTGAGATTCCAAACTTCCTGAACTTGTCAAAAACCTTTCGCAAGTGCTTTAAATGTTCTTGACCAGAATTAGAAAATACAATCAGATCATCTAGACAAATGACAACAAATTTATTTATATTACCAACAAATTCTAGATCCATGGCTCTCTGGAAAGTGGCCCAAGCATTTGTTAGACCAAAAGGAATCCTTGCATATATAGATGTTCCCCAAGGAGTATTAAAAGTTGTATTTTCTCTATCCTCTGTATTGACGATAATTTGATTGTATCTAGAGAAACCATCTAACATTGAAATATTGTTCGAACCTGAAACTTGTTGCAATATTTGGTCCATTTTGGGAAATGTATAATTATCTTTCAATGATGATTTATTTAAGTTCCTGAAATCTACACATAGTCCGATTTCACCATTTTTAGTTCTAACAGGAACTAAATTTTCTACCCAATCTGAATACATTAATAGAACTGTGCTTTTGGCATCAAGTATATTTTTAAGTTCTTTCTCAATGGTAGGAAGAAGGACTGGATTAATTCTCCTTAGCTTTTGCTTAAAAGGTTTTTCTTTTGGTTTCAAAGGGATTTTATGTTCAATGAGTGTGGTATCATATGTCTTCAACTCATTATAGGACCAAGAAAAAACATATTTATAGGCTTTAAGGAGATCTAAATATTTATTTTTCACTTCCATGGGTAAAGATGCAAATATTTTAATATTTTTGATTTCGTATGAAATTCCAATATTACATTCTTCTGCATATTCTTCAGGTGAATTTGAATGGTTTTTTAGGAACATCATTGTGATCAAACATTTTTTCAAGAGGAACCGAGACTTTAGGAATGAAATTGTTAGATAACTGAATGATATGATCAACAATTTTTGTGTTTAATTTTGGAGTTTGATTTTCATTATTCAGTTCATTAGTATCCAAATGATCTTCTTCAAATTTTAAGGCTGAAAAATTGTCAATCACTTGCAAAAATGATTTCAATTGTTCATCATCCTCATATATTTTTCAATTGAAGGCCTATAGTTGACTTGAATGTGATATTGTAATATCATTTGATCATGAATTTTAAAAGAACTAGCTAAAAAAACTAAATAATATTCATGAATAAGGCTCATTCCTCGGAATAGCAGTGGTGTTAAATGTTTGAAAGAAATTATCCACTAAATCCCATACCTCATTTCTATATGATCTAAGTCTAGGATTTTTTTTTTGACAAAGATTCCTGAATTGTTTGAGATTGAGTTCTGATTCACTGAATACACTTAAATTTTGCACTTTAAGACGTTTGGCTAATTCCAATCCTAGAAGAAAGGCTTCATATTTTGCTACATTATTTGTGTTATCACACATAAATTTTTAATTTTTTCTTAGGGTCAGTCATCTAGGTTTCATCTGTCTCATAAAGTTGGTCCATGAAATTGATGAAAAATTCATGAAATAAGTCTTTATCCAAAGTCCAAAACACCTCATTAGTCATGTCATCTCATTCATATCTATCAAGTTTCAATCTAGGTTCACATGCATTGGTTTAAAATTTGTTTTTAGTCACATGTATGATTTTTCCTGATTCCACAGCGAATTCTATGCAAAACAGGTGATTTTCGTTGCAAAATCACATGATCATTCTGTAGCTAATCTACAAAATTTATAACTGAGAACACTGCAGAATCATGCTTTTCTACAAAAATGAATGGGATGATGACCTGTCAAGTATTTAGTGGTTTAGGGTAAAGGTAAGGTCATACAATTGATTTTCATAATCACCCAAGCATGCAAAAGCATAAATACCACCCATCATTGCTTTCCACTCCCTCATTTGTCATCATTCTCACCACATTCGAATTTCATTCCTTAAAAAAATCACCCAAGCTCCTCTCTGTCATTAAATTTTCAACCTTTGCATGTATCAGTTAGTTTTCACCTTTGAAAATTTTAGCTTTGTGGAAAACAGTTTGTTGTCCCATTTGGTTTTTACAGATGTCACATTTTTAAGAGGGCAGTTTGGGTTATAAAGGGAGATGGCCATGAAGAGGAAAGCATAAAAAGGAGTCTCTATGGTTATATAGGAGCCCATGGACCTTAAACTGATCATGGAAGACCTCAACTTCACACAATTTTTCATCCAGACAGGTTACATGCATTTCTGCCAGAAGCTACAAGGGGATTTATTGTGTCTTTTGGACTGTTTGAGTTGTTGGTTTCAAGAGGAATTTGCAGGCAACTGAAGATGAGTTTCAAAAATCTGAAGTAGGTTTTTTATAAATAACAGAACAAGGAACAATAACCTCTTTAAATTTTCTCCCAGGTGCTACCAATTTGGAGATTCGAAGTTTCCTTTGGGACATATTTTTAGAATTATGAATTTTCCTGTTTTATACATGATTTTATAATGTCGATTCTGGACAACTGAAGATGGTTTTGAAAAAAGAAGAAGAGGTTTTTCTTAAAAAAATTATTATCTACAAAAACCACCGCCATTTTTGCAACAGCTATCAGGGATCGAGAGATAGGAGCTCATGAGTACAACCTTATTTTTCAGGAAAAACAGAGTTTGTTTTATTGGTAGATGAAGTTACTGAAGGTAAAAATGTTGTTTCTTGAGGAGGGTAAGAGGTATTTTTAACCAAATTTTCTTTATCATGCTTCTTACTATCATCTCACATATCCATAGACCTTTTCTAGGCCTAAAATCCAAATTTTGTGAAGTCTGTGGGCAATTAGGCAATTTTGCAGCGTGTCCCATGCTTGAAGCCCAGTTTTTGCTGTGAAATTTTTGAAGATATATTTTTGGTTTTAAGCCACTTAAATTGACCTAGTTAAGGAACTTTAAGGTTTGTATTTAAATTTTTTTTATCACCTAACACCCTCCAACAGTCAAAAGTAACAGAGGTACATCACAGATGACCTAATTGTTTTCGCTACGGAATATCCCTACGAAAGTAGCTTAAAACTATGTTTTTACAACAAGGTCAGCTTTTGGAAATATATGAAGGGTAAATAAATTTTTCAAAGTTGTTCTCCATGGGAAATTCCAAAGAGTATTAGAGCTGTGATAAAGAGTATCACAACAGAAGATTGTTGAATGGAAACATTTATCATGAAAATGGTTTGGAGATGCCAGCTCATCATGCTGCCATATCATCAGCGTAACAGCTCCTTAACAGTAGACAAAACAGTTTCATGAAGATAGTGAGGGTAGTTATGTTTTTATTGTGGTCAGTATTGTTGAAGGATATGATTCCTTTCGAGGAAGTTGGATTATCTTTAGATAAAATTTTAATAAATATGTGTTTGAGTTATGTTAGGACTCTAACTCTTAATTTAGTAGGTGTCAGTTTCTAGTTATAAATATCTAGTTTGTGGTTAGATTAGGTGGCAGTAAAGGAACTTAATGATCTAGCCATTTGGCAGATTGGATGTAAAGGCTAGATGCCTATAAGTAAACAACACTTTGATGTATGAATGGTTTGGGATATGTTATGGCTGACTACTACTATTGTAAACAGGTTTTGATCAATAATAGAGAGTGGCTATTGGTTTCATCCTTCACTTGAGATTCATTTGATACTTTCATGGACACTGTCCTATGTATCTTATTACTTTCTGTCAATATGTTAATGTTTGATTACTCAGAATTATTTCTTTGCATGCTCTGACTTCCTTTCAAGCACTAAAATATTGGATATCTTTATCAATGTCCCACTTTCATTATCTTAATGTTCATTACTTAGAATTCATGTTTCTCATGATCTAACTTCCTTTGAAAATTTATATATTAAGTAAACTCTGTATGTGCGTATTCTACTTTCATTTAAGTATATACATGCCTCAGCTTCCACAAGGAGAGCCTTTTTCATTGAGATCCCTGTCACTGAATCCATATCCTAATGGTAGCAAGCCTTCATCTTTTCAACCTGCAAACATAAAAAACCAAGACACAATTCATAGATTTAGCCATATTTATTTATAATTAACCAATATCATAAACTACCTGTGAGAGAGCCCTCTTAGACTGAAGAGGCTAAGCTTCAGTTAGAAGTGGTTTGAAACATTTACTCCAAGTTTACCATTGAAGCAGCCCAAGAGGACTCAATTTGGTGATAAAATTTTGGCGTCGTTGCTAGGGAAGGTCTAAATTTTCTCCGGGAAGAATGACAAGGTTAAGATTTGAATTCTGATGCTGAAAAAAAGCCAAACATAGGAAGGCTGTACCATTCACCTGGTGAATCCATTGTTCAAGGTCCCGAGCTTCAAGGTTCAGAGTGACTTCACTGAGAAGAATCTAGATTTCAAAACATTCATGGTGATCCAAGATGACAAGGTATGTGGCAAACCCTTTATATGATGAAATGTTACGAAGTGTAAGGGATGAGTTAGCAGAATTTTAGATAGATGAAAATTTCTCCACAATAGTATTTCGTTGTTTGAAATCCAGTTGACTCACATCTGAAAATAAAATTTATTTTCTTGGTTTAGCTGCTGAAATACTAGAGAATGAAATTGAACTATTCAATGTTAAAATTGGATCATATGATTTCCTAGATCCTAAATAGTTCTTGGAAGGTCTTCCTCCTCCAAAAAAGGAGGAAATTGTTATACCATCTGAATTGCAGATAGAGGAAGAATATGGTTATGAGCTTGATATTGTAGAGTTGGAATCAAGGTTCAGCCTTGATGAAGAAAATGAAAAGGATATCCATGATGAATTTGTCATTGAGATCTTAAAAGGGATATCAATAAATTATGTCTTCTTTGATCCCATAGCTGATTACATGGAAGAGTTCTATAGTCCAACTTTTCAATTGTTTTTTCACTATGAAAAATAGACCCATTCTCTCTTACCTTTATCATTTCAGAATACAATTTGCTATTGGTTCAAGAATAGTCAAGGGGTTCAAGTATTAGATCAGATCATTGATTAGCTTTATTGGAGGTTTCATGTCACTTGAATCAAACATGAAGATTGCAGCTGTTAGGGTAGGTAGGAGTGTGTGTGAATAAGCTAAAGTAGACTGAGTATCTTTTCAGTATGTACATATTTGGTTTTTCAGCAGTAATCATCAAGCTTGAGCCCAAGGAGAAGGCCATAAGAGCTTGCCGAAGTCTTCATAAATTTCAGAAAATTTCAATTTTTCAAGAGAGAGGCACTGGAACTACAAGTCCTTTGTTGTACCATAAGGGCACACCATTCCCACTGGAGCCACTATTATCACACATAAATTTTTAATTTTTGATTAGGGTCACTCATCTAGGTTTCATCTGTCTCATAAGGTTGGTCCATGAAATTGATGAAAAATTCATGAAATAAGTCTTCATCCTAAGTCCAAAACACCTCATTAGTCATGTCATCTCAGTCATATCTATCAAGTTGCACTCTAGGTTGACATGCATTAGTTTAAAATTCGTTTTTAGTCACATGTCTTATTTTTTCTGATTTCACAGCAAATTCTATTCAAAACAGGTGATTTTCATTGCAGAATCACCTGATCATTCTGCATCAAATCTATAAAATTTATAACTGAGAATGCTGCATAATCATTTTTTTCTGCAAAAATGAATGGGATGATGACTTGTCAAGTATTTAGTGGTTTAGGGTAAAGGTAAGGTCATACAATTGATTTTCATAATCATCCAAGCATGCAAAAGCATAAATACCACCCATCATTACTTTCCACTCCCTCATTTGTCATCATTCTCACCACATTCAAATTTCATTCCTTAAACAAATCACCCAAGCTCCTCTCTGTCATTAAATTTTCAAACTTTGCATGTATCAGTCAATTGTTACTGTTGGGCTAGAATTGTAATCTACGGATAAATTACGCTTCCCTAAACAGGTGCTAGTCTAGAAAAATAGGTGAAAGACTATACTACTATTTCTCCTAACTCAGAGCAGATATACAGAGAGGATTGGAGGCTTACTTGTGCAGTCGCTTCCAAATGGATCCTTCTATCGCTTCTGTTGCAGCTTCAAATTAAAGCGATTTGTGAGTTGAATGCTTCCCGCAAGAAAGAACACTGAAACAACAAAAGATGCAATAATATAGATATCTATTCAAGCTAGTTAGCTAAATCAGTAAAGCATAAACTACATTCATCAACCAAGATCTTACAATATGGAAAATCAAAGTCAATACAGATGCATGTAGGGAAAAATAAGAAGTACTCTTTATTGATGATAGAAGGAGAGGTTACAACCTAGTGACTGATTTTAAGTGACCTTCTAGCAAAGTTCCCAAGCCTCATCACAGTATAAATCTCTCCAGCAGTAGCTTCACAAATCTAGCTCTCAATTGCAAATCCTCCAGCATTTCTCTACTCAAATTCTTCCCTCTCAAACACTTAGATCTGTGTTCAATTTATAGATGAACTGCAGGTTGTTTTTCAATCAATAACTTTCCAAAAATAGTCAAGACATGTTTCCATTCATGTAGATGTCAAATGGAAACTTGGATCCGAAGCTTGACACATGTGAACTCTTCTAGAAGACACTGGCCAAGTGGAGATTCCAGAACAATTAGAATTTCGCTCCCAATGTGACCAACGCACCTGTGAATGTCGGGAAGTGCTTTTCATAACAGCCTTGCATGGGGCTACCTGCATATGCAATGCACTTAGGCCCCTTAGAGCTTGCGTTGGTGAGCTCTCATATGCTATATAATAAGCTTCAAACCATGGAAACCTTTGCTTGATGAAAGTATTGCTTGATTTGTCTTGTTCCTTGTCTTAGGGCATGTAGCAACTGAAATGATAGGGAATGATAGACCCTTTATCATTGGTCTTGGAGATGATATCCAGTTAACCAGGTCATTGGGAATGGTGCCCAAATTGACCTATAACAATTTCCCCCAAAGCATGAGATCCAAATAATAATAAAAAATTGATTGAGTTGCTTTACACTGTGATGAGTTTGGAAATGAAGTGGAGTGGTCACCTGCATCAATATTACAATACATTACATCATGATATATCCTCTATTGATCATAATTGCTGAGGGTAGGCATTCCCATGTTCAACACATAAAACAATCTAATAACATGTACATAATTCAGAAAGTCGTCTACATTGGAATGTTGCCCAGATGTAGACACGCCTATAGATATAGGCCCATGTTTGGATGAAAATCTGTATATAAGGTCACTGTACATATGATGTGTACAAAAATCCTAAAATCGCAGCCTGGATGGATGAAACTAGATCCAAGGTCTTCTTATCTCGTTCACTCGATCATTCGGGTACAAGTCTAGCCATGCGAATATATGATTTGTCATCGAACATGGAAAGACATTGTTTGATTACCAGCCAATGATTTGTGCTGTTAACAAACACGAGAGAACCACCATTAATTTCAATGGCCCTCAAGGTACTGCAGTACATTTCCTAAGGCGTGAATAGATGATTTGATGTCGAACGCCAAACAAAATCTTTCTGTCAAAGGTCTGGAAGTGAGGATCTTGTTGATGCTGTAACAAGCCTCATGGTACTGGAATCTGATGTTTCTAAGTGAACTTCCTGGATATTGATTTTTCGTCGACAGGAAGTCACCTTATTGCAAAACTGGAGTTACTGATTTCGGAGACAAGGGCATGACTTGATATAGCAATTTTCAGGGGTGACGGTCATGAAAATGAAGGTTTACGAGTATTGCAGATGGATGATTTTTTAATCACTGGATGACTTCTCTTGAACATATCGGTGACACTGTGATGAGTTGGAAGCATTGACCCAAAACCGAAGTGAAGGTATAATGAACCATATGTGTGAATGAACCGTCAAGATGATTACCCAACCCAAACAATCATGGACATGGAGTGAAAGAAATGTCATGTTCAAGAGCGACTTGCTACCAAAAAGAAAATTTACTTACTTTTCCCAAATTATCCCTGGTCATTTGTCAACCAGTACCTCTTTATTTTTTAACAAGCTCGAGGATGATAACATTTTCTTGATCTATAATTCAACCCTTCGGGCGAATAAATTATCGCTATTTAATAATTTAATGAGTCTAGAGATGAATGAAACTCGATTCTTTCCATGATTGACAAGCCCGTCGCTATTTTATGTTTTAATGAGCTTAACGACAGTGATAGCCCGATCCTTTTTTATATTTTAGAGAGTGTGAAAAAAGGACGAAAGAGAACTCCAAAAAGCACTTTTTCGTAAATTTGTCACTCAGATCCGAAAAAGTGTAAAATAATATCTGAGAGAACCTCTTTGGTCATGTTTAACCAAGTTATGCCTTTTTCGTAAATAATCCATCTCAGTCCGGAAAAGGGTTAAACTTATACTGAGTAGATATCAATTCATTTACTTTAACGAGCTCAAAATGACAAGTGCTCGAAAATCTTTTCACATTATCGGAGTCTAAAAAGAGCTGAAAGAAGACTCTAGGGGTTCCTTTTTCACTGTTATTGAAGCTCGAAAAAGAGATAAAAGTGCGCTTCAAATCCTTTTTCGTTTTTAATAAAGCTCGAAAAATAAGGAGAAAAAGTATGCTTTGTGGTCAAGTCATTCTTTGAATAAATCTGCATGACTAATCTGTTCATCAGTTGTATTTCCTGTTCAGAACAACATCAAATGGATTAAAAATACCTGTTTCATGATAAAAAAATAATAAAACTATATTCATAGCAATAAATTTAACTTGCAAACAATTAAATGACTTATAAAGTATTTTCACTATTCATTTTTACCATTCCATAGTTACCATTTTCATTTTGGAGCTTTGAACCTGATTTTTCCCCTAAACTTCGGTCATTTCTATGGATGTATTTCGTCACCGTTTGATCCAGGTTAGTGCCATGAACCTCCTCTTTCCTTCAGTATTCATCTCATTTCCATTCTTTGCAAATTTTTAGGGTTTTGAGGCCCCTAGGGTAAATTCTGCCCAAAATGAGGGCAACACACCCCTGAATGTCGAAACCTACATTGCATAGCAGGTACAGTGAAGGGTACCTGCATGTGAAACACACTATCTTAGCCTAGGGAGTGCGTTGGGCGCCGTTCAAGTTTTTGGTTTTCATGCTGTGTCCAAAATTTACCTATTTTTTTTCAATGAATGGTATCTAATGGATCTTATGGTTGATTTTCAGGTTTCCATCGGATTATAATGATGATTACATGGAGAGAAAGGGAACATGAAGAATAGGATATGATTGCCTTGAATGATCCAGGTACTGTAAGAGCCTTAAGAGATTGCGGGCTACTTAAGTACTTCAAGTTGTTGGGAATGAGGCAACAAATATAACTCTTAGAGTTCTTGGTTCGAGCATGGGATCTGGCAATAGAGGCATTTCACATAAAAAATCAAGTGTTGTCCATAATAGTTGAGGATGTGTATTTTCTCACAGGTTTGTCGAGGAGAGGTTTTCCCATTTCTCTCACAGGGTCTACGGTTGGAGGAGAGACAATGAGGGACTATGTTATGTAGTATTGCTATCCAAGGGCAGAACCTACCAAAGATGGGAAAATAAACATCTAGGATGTCAGGGATTTTCCTTTGAGAACCATCCTTTTCACGATCGCTAAACTTGTTGGCACCGTTACACTACATGTAGCGAACCGATCGTATATGCAGTATGCGCTAGAGTGCTTAGAGCTAATAGTCTTCAATTGGTCTGAAGCTATTCTATCTTAGATAAAGGAACAACTGAATAAAGAAAAGGGAGGAAAGAAGAAAAATTTCAGTTATGGTTCAATGCTTATGTCCTTTTCTTTGGAACGGATTCCACTGATGCAGCCACAACATGTAACATTGGATATATCTAGTCCTAGAGATCCTCGAATGTAGATATGGGTAGAAATCATGGGTCGGCATGCAGGCCAATCAACCGTTGTGTTCTCGACTGCATTCTTTGCCTAGTTTCGGCGATAGATTATTGCCATCAATGAGTATGCATACGCAGGCGTCAACTTCCGAGGAGACCTAGATCTAATATTGCCAGAATGCGCTCAGTGGGGTGCAATGGGTAAGAATGATTCGACCATGTTTTTTGATTTTTATAAGGTTTATACAATGTTTTTATGTTTTTATTTTTTTCCAAGACTAAACTAAATGTTTAATGTAATGCAGATATTGGTCGCGCTCAACCAATAGAGAAACCAGAGTGCGAAGCAGATGCACCAGCAGAGAGGGTTGTCGAGAGAGAAATTCTTCAGGACCTTGATATGGATAAGACTCTAGCTGAGCTTCAATAGCACATAGAGGGGTTGAACTTCGGGATTCCAGATTGTCGGATCGAAGAGCTTCCCATGCGACTACAACAACACACTATCGGGGTTCCTAACCGTTGGATGCGGTTGCTCCGTAGGATTGCTAGATCTATAGCATGTTACCATGAGCACCACTAGTTTACTTGTGATATTTTTCTTACATTTTGAGGTCAGATGACCAATGTGTCTTGGGCACAAATTTTGTTAAAACCCTATAAATATCTATCTATGTGTTTTTAGAGTTTTTCCTATGTCTAAAGCGCAATCCTATTCAATGATGTGAATGTTTTCTTTACCTAAGTCGCAAATGTCTATCTAAAACTTGATTATATAATGAATCAGTTAAAGTGTTTAGATTTCTGGAAATGTGTTGATATTGAATGAAATCAAAATGTCTCTCCAAAATTCGAACTCTTAAGAACAATCTAAGAAGGGTTGGATTTCTAACAGTATAAATACTAGTAAGTTGTAGTACCACAAGTTGTGAGTCTAACCTTATGATTATTTGGTTAATACCAAATGAAATGGAATCAGAGAGAAGTTTGATCAACGCGCTATACTCAGAGATATTGTTCGTCAATCTACCGATACAAATCCCTTGAAAACTCACTAGCTCGTCGTTTGGAGCGAAAATGGCCCACACTACAGAGGATAGATTTTGCGTACTACGACTAGCACCATCAGCATATCCAAAAAATGGTTCCAAAGATTCAGTCATCTACGATGAAATGTAAAGCGGATTACTAACGTCAAGAAAACTCTAAAAACAAATTAAGATATTGAATGCAAATCAACAGCATATAAACAATATAATACAAAAAATTACTACGCTCATGATTAAGCATAGTAATGTTTCAAATACAACCCATTTCTAGGCTGTGCCAATGGAATCCCATCATAATCAAGTAACTTGTAGGCACCCTTAGCAAGAACTATTTTGACAATATAGTGGCCATTCCATAATGGTTCGAATTTCCATGTACCTATTACATCAGCTTCTTGATCGTAAAGAAGGACCAACTCGCCCTCTGAGAAGATGCGAGGCTGGACATTTTTGTCGTATTGCACCTTTATACATCTCTTATGCGCTTCGTTTTCAAATTGGGCTTCATGACGCATTTCATATAGATGGATGAGGTTAAGGAGACACACTTCTTCTTCTGAGGTGTCAGGTAACAAGTCTATCGCGAGTTTTAACGATGATATTTCATATTGGATTGGTAAGATAGCTTCCAGACCATGCACCAATTGAAAAGGAGTGAATCCGGTTGCGTTTCTCACCAAGGTTCGATACGCCCACAAGTCGGAGTACAGGATCAAGTGCCAGTTCCTTTTACGGGCTCCTATCATTCGTTGAAGCATTCGTTTAATAATTTTGTTAATAGCCTCAACTTGTCCATTTGATTGTGGATAATAAGGAGTAGAATTATTATGTGACAATCCTAACTTGGCAGTCAATTCAGACATCATATGGTTGTGAAAATTCTTCCCATGATCCGTAACTATAGCCTGTGGGACCCCAAACCGTGCATTAGAAACAGAGAGTCGTCTGGAATAGATGGTTCCGACATAGTAGCAGTACTATCATAGGGAAGGTCACAGAGAAGCTCAGCCAAAACTAAAGACTTATTTGACATGGATTTGATGAATTACAAATCAAATTCCTGCAGAATGACAATCCATTTTGAATATTTGCCCCCCCAGAAATTGACGTGATAAGATGTAAGTCATGGGGTTGCAATCCGAAACTATTGTTGTTTTTCGAAGCAGGACATAATGGCGAAATATTTGGACAGCTTGAATAGCTCCCAAGGCAAGCTTTTCCATGTACGAGTACTTAACTTCCGTATCATTGAGATTACGACTCAAATAATAGATCAGATGTTCAATTCCATCTTCTACTTGGACCAAAACCATTGCGATGGTCGTTTCAACCGCAGCGATATATAGGAAATAATCGTTTTGATAATTAGGAGGATACATTAATGATGCTCGGACAAAAGTGTCCTTGACAACATCAAAAGAATCTTGCGCAACTTGGTCCCAATGGAAGGGAACTCCTTTTTTCAATAGTTGAGTAAATCCTTTAGCCATTTCGGCGTAGTTTGGAATGAACCTTCTCAGGAAGTTAGCCTTTCCTTGAAGTTTCTGTATCTGAAGTAATTTTGATGGTGCAGGAAAATAAAATATGGCCTATACCTTCAGTGGGTCTATTCAAATTCCTTCTTTTGAGACTACGAATCCGAGCAATCGACCAGAACCAACACAAAACACACATTTGTGTGGATTGAGGCGTATCTTGTAGTGTTGGTAGCGTAAGAAAATGGCTCTCAAATGCATCGGGTGATCAGTCTAATTTCGTGAATGCTTGGTAAATCATCTTGATATGGTTGAACAATGTGCTTGATGTCGTTGAAAGCATAATCCATTGCTCTTTAAAAATTTACCCTAGTGTTCTTTAAACCAAACAGAAGTTTCCTATATGTGAATGTGCCCCAGGGACAAATGAATGTTGTCTTATGTTGGTCATCTAGGCAAATATTGATTTGATTGTAGCCGAAAAATCCATCCATGAATGAAAAAATATCACATCCAGCACAATATTCAATAATCTAGTCGATAAAGGGAGTAGAATAGTTGTCTTTTGGACAAGCCTGATTGACATCCCAATAATCGACGCACACTCAAATGGTTCCTTGTTTTTTCATAACAGGAACGATATTGGAAACCCACTCAGTTAGCGGAACAGGGTAAATGAAACCATCACGCAAAATTTTTTCAACTTCTGATTTGATGGCAATGGCTTTCTTGGGATGAACAGGACGAAGCTGTTGACGCACCGGTTTGACATCAGGATACTTATTAATAGTGTGTTCAACTATACTAGTATCTATGCTTGTCATTTCCTTGTAAGACCAAGCGAATACGTCACGAAATTCACGAAAAAGAGAGCGATATGAATCAGGCTCTGATGGAGAACAAGATACACCGACATGAATATTTTCTACAATGCCAGGTTTGGTCGAAATATCGATAGAAATCGTTTCTTCTATATTAGATAAATTTCGCTCAGATTCAATTGCATTAATCGGTAAATAATTCAAAAAGAAATTTTTTATGGATGGGTGATATAGTTCACTGAGATTGTTTTCTTCATAATCAGGAATATGGGAACGATGATGATAATCTTCCCATGGTTCTCCTTCTGACATCATAGCTTCCAAAATATTTTCATCTGTCAAAAATTTTGAGGAAAATGGATCAGATGGAGTACCAAAATCCAATGAACAATCAACCCAAACACTCAGCGACGCTAATTTCATATTTTCCGCCCAAGCCAAATAGATTGATTGCTATGCCAGCTCAATAGGGCTGGGTGGTAAAACATTATCCAACGTAGAAATATTAGAATCACTCGTACTCTCCCTTAAGCTAGATAGAGTGGAAGAGATCATGTAGCAGGTCTCTATGCTTGCAATTTCTGCCGACGTCGCGGGCGGCGATAATGCAAAGGTTCCCATAAGAGTGGAATCCTTTAAGAGTCCTACACCAATGTTCTATATTTCTAGTTGGGGTAAGTGAACAAACGGAACACTTCCAGTTACCTGCGAAGCAGAGGAAAAAAAGGATAATTGATTAATGATTGTGATTGTACCTTTATGTGGAAAGTGTTGAAGATTGCAACAAGAAACAGTGAAGGAGGCATCTTGAAACATCTTTCCTGATCCTAGTTGGAAAGTGATCACCAAAACTAGGTGGGGGCCACACAGGTGATTTTTGTCGCAAAGTATATTTTTAGACTATGTCTATTTTTAGACATATGGATCATGTTCTATAAGTTGTGGGATGCTATTTGTGGATGGTTGGTCAAGTTGGAAAAATAGATGGATTTCTATTTTTAGACATATTGGGCGGAATCTATTTTTAGATTGCCATTCTAAAAATAGATATGTCGAATATTATTAGCTCTTAATAATATTTGGACTATAAACATTATCTTATTCTCTTGGAGCACTTCAGTTAAGTGCACAGATGTGGCACAGGAGCTGACAGAAGGAATTACGTTATTCCTAGGGTTTAAGTGGAGCTATTGCATGGAGACTTCAGTTAGAACTCATGTGACAGATTTTGGTGGAGTTGATTGAGGAGTTAATGGAGTTGTGTTCCTATTAACTTAGTTGAACTAGTTGTATTTAGTCTAACTGAGCAAATACACTAGTGATGAGTGGTGTGAATTAATTATTAATTAATTCACTAATTATTAACTCATAAATCAACTAAAGAATACATCGCTTATCAAGTAAAGGTATGGACAAGCTCAAAGGAGACTGCAGCTGAGGGTGAAAGGGTGAGTCTACTATCAGTTGTGACTATAGCTGTGCATGAGATTTGCACACACATTGATTGAGATTGCCAATGAGGATTGCGCAATACAAGCCAGTGGGATTCGAACTTGGATCTTATTCTTTTCCATATTGGATTGCGCAGTAGAGGCAGGCAGACAGGTGGAGCAGATTGGAGCATGTGATATGTATGATCTGAGCTTGTTTTGTGTGTAACGATTGGAGTAGTCTTTGAGAGCTTGTGAGGAGTTTGTGCTATGTATTGTTACATGTTCTCTATCATTATAATATACGAGATAGTTGGGGGTTTCAATTTTGTAAGTTTTTTCCCCATTACATGTTATTATATGTGTGCATGATTATGTTTTAATGTGCGCATCTGTTGCTTCTAATTCCGCAAATTGATGATCAATGGTAGAAGAGGTTATGTATTATGCATGAAGCTCAAATAGTGTGTAATCAGGATAATCTCGGTGAATAATTCATCTATTATTCAAATTTCTACATGGTATCAGAGGGTAAGTTGATCATCGGATCTATTACAGTGATTACATCTTATTTCGATAGACAGAGTCTGTAAGAGGGCCAGGTAGCCTCTAGATTCATCCTTTCTTTGAAAGGTGAAAAATCCAATAAATGCCCCTACAGTCGATCTCTGTGCTAGAAATAATTTGTTCTCACAAATTTTAGATCAGAAGCAGTTGAGTTTTTGAGCTGGTGGAATTCGAATTTGCAGCAGTGTTTTCTTGGTGTCAAAAGTCGAGATGTCTTTCAACGGATTGCGATTGGAGTATGCTCTTGAAGGCAGATTGAATTATATTGCATGGAAAGATAGGATGGAGGCGGTGTTAGATGATAATGGATTGTTGGAGTTCATAGAGAAAGAAGTTCCAAAGCCTACTTCTACTGATGCTGCTGTAGTTGAATCTTGGCAAAAGAAGACAACAAGGTGTCGAAGGATTCTGTTGGAGAGCGTGAAGGATCACATTGTATCCAGCCTGCATGGTAAGGCTTCTCCATTTTTGATGTGGAAAGCCTTGACAGATTTATTCCAAAGAAAGAGCGACCAGAGGAAGTTGGCGCTCAAGGATAAACTCAGGAAAATAAAGATGGATAAGAATGACACTATTCTGGTATACTTGACAAAGTTTGTCCACTACAGGGATGAGCTTGGGAGTGTAGGAGTTAGTGTGGATGATGAGGAATTGGTGAGCTTGGCTCTCCTTGGGCTTCCAAAGAGTTTGCACTCCTATCAGGACTCTGTCAATGGTCGGGAAAAATTGCCAGGATGGGAGCGACTTTGGTCGGATCTTGTGCAAGAGGAGATAAGGCAGAGTACCAGGGATGGATCTTCATCAAAGGCATATGATGAAGAGGATTTCACTTTGGCTGCCAGCTACAAAGCAAAGAAGGGAAGGACAAGAATAATGCTTCTCAATCCGATGCGGATGGTAAGGGATGTGACATGTCAAAGTGAAGTGTTTTCAGCATCACCGAGCATGGACATTACGCCACAAATTGTCCACAGAAGAAGAATAACAAGCGAGGGGGCTGTTGGAAGCTGGAGTTGGTGAGGCTCTTGCCTCACAATTTGTTGGACTTCTCATTGATCGTATGCATGGTGTCTAGTGCATTGGGATCGGGGTGGTATTTTGATAGTGGTGCTTCCTTTCACATGACGGGAGATGTGAATCTTTTCGGTGACTTGGTGGAGAAGATCTCCAAGTTGCATGTTGAGTTGGGCGACAATGGACGATACAATGCCACCAGCATTGGTACCATAACCTTTCGGAGGGATTCAAATAGCTCATTCTTTTACAAGATGTAGTGCATGTTCCAGGTTTAAAGAAGAATTTGATCTCAGTCGCAATGTTAGAGGATAAAGGGTATGAAGTTGTCTTCAGTGAAGGAAATTTTTTCCTTCGGCACAAGGCAATAGGACAAATCAAGAAGGTTGGGATTCGAGCAAAGAATCTCTATAGACTTGAAGTAGATGGGATGTCTACGGAGCTTCCTACTGTTGGGAAGTGCGAGAAAGACATGCAATTGATGCTTGAGAGGGAGCAAGTTTTGCATGCAGGTAATAGTGAACCTTAGGATGTGGAGCAGCCACAAGATGAGGATCATGGAGTGGAAGAAACCACTCATGCAGAGAAATTTTGTGCCAGATTGGCAGAGGAAGTGCATGCAGCTATACCACCAGGTGAGAGGTGGGGCGACATGCATGATTAATCCCAAGAGGAGATTTCTAGGCAGGATTCATTGAGATGGTGTGGATCTCATGAATTGAACCTGGCTACGAGGTGCCCACAACACGGTAGTAGCATGATCGGTTTGGATTGATGCGGGCGAGATCAAAGTGACAGTGTCGGATACTGGAGCGCGAATAAGAGTTGACAGCAAGTGCAGAGTGCATGGGTGCAAGAGTTCAACAACGCAGTGGTTCCTGATGATATGTGAAATTGGGCCCAGTAGAATTTGAATAATTTGATGATAGATGCATCAGAATAATTGATTTGTTTGGAGCCTATTCATTTTCAGAGGAGTTGCAGAGCAGATGCATGGAGTCGCATGACGCTTGTGAAGGTTGCAGGGGGCGGGTACGCCAGGTTGCATGTCGCATGCAAAGGCAGTCCTTTCTTGTTGAGAGGGAGTGTTAGATGTTGCAACAAGAAATAGTGAAGGAGGCATCCTGAAACATCTTTCACGATCCTAGTTGGAAAGTGATCACCAAAACTAGGTGGGGGCCACACGCAAGGGTGATTTTTGGCGGAAAGTCTATTTTTAGACTATTTCTATTTTTAGACATATGGAGCATGGTATAGGAGTTGCATTATGCTATTCTTGGATGATTGGTCAAGTTGGTAAAAATAGATGGACCTCTATTTTTAGACATACAGGTCGAAGTCTATTTTTAGACTGCCTGTCTAAAAATAGGTCAGTCAAATATTATTAGCCCTTAATAATATTTGGACTATAACCTTCAGTTTATCCTCTTGGAGTGCCCCGGTTTTGAAATTTTGCGGATGTGGCACATGTAGCTGACAAAAGGAATTACGCTATTCCTAGGGTTTAGTTGAAATTTGTGCATGGTTGACTTCAGTTAGAACTCATGCGACAGAGTTTGGTGGAGTTGATGAGACGGTTGATGGAGTTGTGTTCGGTTTAACTTAGTTGAACTAGTTATATTTAGTCTGACTGATTAATACACTATTCATGAGTGGTGTGAATTAATTATTAATTAATTCACTAATTATTAACTCATAAATCAACTAAAGAATACATCAGTTAACTCAGTGCATGGATAGTTCAGTGGAGACCAGTGTTAGAGGTGGGTGAAAGGGTGAGTCTACTATCAGTTGTGACTATAACTGTGCATGAGATTTGCACACACATTTATTGAGATTGCCAATGAGGATTGCGCAGTACAATCCAAGGGGATTCGAACTTGGATCTCATTCATTCTCATCTTGGATTGTGCGGTAGAGGCGGGCGGACGGGTGGAGCGGTGGAGCATGGGATGCATGATGCGAGCTTGTTTTGTGTGTAACAATTGGAGATAGTGCTAAGAGCTTGTGAGGATTTTGTTATATGTATTGTTACATGTTCTCTATCATTATAATATACGGATAGTTGGGGGTTTTCAGCTATAAGTTTTCCCCATTACATACGTATTCATATGTGTGCTTGATTATGTTTTAATGTGCGCATGCGACTGCTTCTAATTCCGCAAATTGATGATCAATGGTAGAAGAGGTTATGTATTATGCAGTAAGCTCAAATAGTGTGTAATCAGGATAATCTTGGTGGATAATTCAGCTATTATTCAAATTTCTACATGGTATCAGAGCAAAATTTGATCATCGGATATATTACAGTGATTACATTTTATTTCGGTAGACAGAGTCTATAAGAGGGCCAGGTAGCCTCTGAATTCATCCTTTCTTTGAAAGGTGAGATATCCAGTAAATTCCCCTACAGTCGATCTCTATGCTAGAAATAATTTGTTCTCACGAGATCGGAAGCCGAGTTGAGTTTTGAGCCGGTGGAATTCGAATTTGCGTGATGTTTTTCTTGGTGTCAAAGTTGAGATGTCTTTCAACGGATTGCGATTGGAGTATGCCCTGGAGGGTAGCTCGATTATATTGCATGGAAGGACAGGATGGAGGCGGTGCTGGATGACAATGGGTTGAAGGAGTTCATAGATGTAGAAATTCCAAAACCTACTTCTAGTGATGCTGTCGTACTTGACGCATGGCAAAAGAAGGTAGCAAGGTGTCGAAGGATTCTGTTGGAAGGTATGAAGGATCACGTAGTATCTAGCCTTCGTGGTAAAGTTTCTCCATTCTTGATGTGGAAATCTTTGATAGATTTGTTCCAAAGCAAGAGCGACCAGAGAAAGTTTGCACTCAAGGATAAACTCAGGAAAATAAAAATGGAGAAGAATGACAATATTCCGGTATACTTGAAAAAGTTTTTCCACTGCAGGGATGAGCTTGGGAATGTAGGAGTTAGTTTGGATGATGGGGAATTGGTGAGCTTGGCTCTCCTTGGGCTTCTGAAGAGTTGGCACTCCTATCAGGACTCTCTCAATGGTCGGGAGAAATTGCCAGGATGGGAGTGACTTTGGTCGGATCTTGTGCAGGAGGAGATAAGGCGGGATACCAGGGATGGATCTTCATCAAAGAATGATGATGAATAGGATTGCGCTTTGGCTGCCAAAGCAAAGAAGGGGAAGGGTAAGAATAATGCTTCTCAATCCGGTGCGGATGGTAAAGAGTGTGACATGTCCAAAGTGAAGTGTTTTCACTATCACGAGCATGGACATTACGCCACAAATTGTCCACAGAAGAAGAAGAACAAGCAGGCTGCTGGAGCTGGACCTGGTGAGGCTCTTGCCTCTCAATTTGAGCTGGACTTCTCATTGATCGCATGCATGGTGTCTAGTGCATTGGGATCTGGGTGGTATTTTGATAGTGGCGCTTCCTTTCACATGACGGGAGATGTGAATCTTTTCATGAGTGACTTGGTGGAGAAAGAGCTCCAGTTGCATGTTGAGTTGGGCGACAATGGATGATACAATGCGACTGGCATTGGTACCATTACCTTTCATAGGGAGTCAGGTAAACTCATTCTTTTACAAGATGTAGTGCATGTTCCAGGTTTAAAGAAGAATTTGATCTCAGTCGCATTGTTAGAGGATAAAGGGTATGCAGTTGTCTTCAGTGAAGGAAAATTTTTCCTTCGGCACAAGGCAATAGTACAAGTCAAGAAGGTTGGGATTCACACATATAATCTCTACAGACTTGAAGTAGATGGGATGTCTACGGAGCTTCCTACTGTTGGGAAGTGCAAGAAAGACATCCAATTGATGCTTGAGAGGGAGTAAGTTTTGCATGCAGGTAATAGTGAACCTCAGACCTCGGGATGTGGAGCGACCACAAGATGAGGATCATGGAGTGGGAGAAACCACTCATGCGAGAGAAATTTCGTGCCGGATGGGCGGAGGGAGTGCATGCAGCTATACCACCAGGTGAGAGGTGGGGCGACATGCATGATTAATCCCAAGAGGATATTTCTGGGCAGGATTCATGAGATGGTGTGGATCTCATGAATTGAACCTGGCTACGAGGTGCCCATAGCGCAGCAGTAGCATGATCATTTGGATTGATGCAGGCAGATCAAAGTGACAGTGTCGGATACTGGAGCGCGGATCAGAGTTGACAGCACGTGCAAGAGTGCATAGGTGCAAGAGTTCAACAGCGCAGTGGTTCCTGATGACATGTGCAATTGGGCCCAACAGAAGTCAAAGACTTTGATGATAGATGCATCAGACTGATTGAGTTGTTTGGAGCCTATTCAGTTTCAGAGGAGTTGCAGAGCAGATATATGGAGTTGCATGGCGCTTGTGAAGGTTGCAGGGTGAATGCATGGAGTTGCATGTCGCATGCAAAGAAATTCCTTTCTTGTTGAGAGGGAGTGTTGAATATTGCAACAAGAAATAGTGAAGGAGGCATCCTGAAACATCTTTCCTGATCCTAGTTGGAAAGTGATCACCAAAACTAGGTGGGGGCCACACAAGTGATTTTTGTCACAAAGTCTATTTTTAGACTATTTCTATTTTTAGAAATATGGAGCATATTCTATAAGTTGCGGGATGCTATTTATGGATGGTTGGTCAAGTTGGAAAAATAGATGGATTTCTATTTTTAGACATATTGGGCAGAATCTATTTTTAGATTGCCAGTCTAAAAATAGATCAGTCGAATATTATTAGCTCTTAATAATATTTGGACTATAAACATTATCTTATCCTCTTGGAGCACTTCAGTTTGAGCTACGGATGTGGCACATGCATATGACAGAAGGAATTACGCTATGCCTAGGGTTTAGTTGGGCTATTTCATGGTTGACTTCAGTTGGAACTCATGTGGCAGAGTTTGGTGGAGTTGATGAGACAGTTGATGGAGCTGTGTTCGGTTTAACTTAGTTGAACTAGTTGTATTTAGTCTAACTGATAAATACACTAGTGATGAGTGGTGTGAATTAATTATTAATTAATTCACTAATTATTAACTCATAAATCAACTAAGGAATACATCAGTTAACTGCAATGCATGGACAGTTCAATGGAGACCAGTGTTAGAGGTGGGTGAAAGGGTGAGTCTACTATCAGTTGTGACTATAGTTGTGCATGAGATTTTCACACACATTGATTGAGATTGCCAATGAGGATTGCGCAGTACAAGCCAAGGGGATTTGAACTTGGATCTATTCATTCTTCATATTGGATTGCGCAGTAGAGGCAGGCAGACAGGTGGAGCAGATTGGAGCATGGGATGTGCATGATCTGAGCTTGTTTTGTGTGTAACAATTGGAGATAGTGCTGAGAGCTTGTGAGGAGTTTGTGCTATGTATTGTTACATGTTCTCTATCATTATAATATACAGATAGTTGGGGGTTTTCAGCTGTAAGTTTTCCCCATTACATACTGTGTTATATGTGTGCTTGATTATGTTTTAATGTGCGCATGTGACTGCTTCTAATTCCGAAAATTGATGATCAATGGTAGAAGAGGTTATGTATTATGCATGAAGCTCAAATAGTGTGTAATCAAGATAATATCGGTGAATAATTCAGCTATTATTCAAATTTCTACAGAAAGGAAATCATTCTAAAGTATGTAGAAACAATGGCAGTCATTGCATATACCCATGGTCTTCTGAGTAAAATATTATAGTCAAGGGGCCCGTCAACAACCTCAACATCAATACTTACTGTTTTTCCCCCTAATTAAACATACAAGTTTTTGATAATACGACAAGGTTTATATGTTCTTCCATCAAAATCGTTCAGTGTCGTTGACGATTGTGATAATCGCGACAAGCCAATTGACTTCCAACAGTTTAGAGACATAATGCACGTAGATGCTCCATCATCAATAATAGTGCGATGAACAAGGTGATTGAGAACATTTACTTGTACAGAGAAAGCCAATTCTGCTGGTAATTGCGACACATAGCCCGTATGATTAAAGACAACAAGATTAGAATCAATTGGATCAATTCCACCAATGGCCGACAATAAAGCCTGCTTTTGGGAGGGACAATTTTGTAATACCTCAAGAGCGGACATAGCTAAAGGGGATTGAGCCAAATATTCAACTATATTATAATTTTGTGCAGCTCTTGCTCGAGGATGAGAGTCATTTATTTGAGGAGGAACATTGAAATTATATCGTGGCGCATTAGGAATTTTTTCATAGAGCGTGCTAGACTGAGTGTAAATCAAGTCTAAATATTGAGCACAAGTGATAACTTGCTCTTCTATGATGATGCCACCTTTAGACACATCCTCAGTTATAGATGGTAACAGGGACTTAATGAACCATTCAACAAGAAGCTGATCGAGACAAAATGTCTTAACCATTCGTCGACGGCGACGCCACTCATGAATATGATCGGAAATGTGAGTAGCATTAGTCTGTTTGAAGTTGGTCAAGAGTTCCATTCCAGTTTTGTATCTGATAGGTAACTAGAAATGGGTCAAAAAGACAGTAGCTAAAGCAGTGAAATTGTTGAAAGAAGCTCTAGGTAACTCAATGTACCATTTATCAGCCGGACCTGTAAGCGTACGCTGGAAAAGACGTAGTCGAACAGAATCATCATTCAAGGAATTTGATGAACACCATAAATGATCGTAGGGTAATTTATGAATTTAGGAATGTCGTAGGGTAATTTATGAGGTATCATCGACCACCAAGGAGCATAATTGATAGGATCATTGGTTAACCAGTTCAAATCTAGTAATTCCAAGGTTGCAACAAAAGGCAACTGTCTATTAAGGTCAGGTTGAGCATAGCCAGGGTAAGATAGAATTGCTTGGGCAACAGGTCTTTGAGCACCAGCATATGGAATTTTATGTTGGTAACCCAGATAGGGGTTGTTTTGCATAGCAAATGCTTGAGAATTCTATTGACCAAAACCTAGATATGATACTTGTTGAAATGAAGTTTGAGTAATTTGTGCCTGGGGCTGCCAAGGGGTCTATCCACCAATTTTATAACCCAAATTAGTGTAAGTTGGATTCATTTGATATGTATAACTAGGTTGCATTTGTGACATCCCATAAAATGGTACACTAGCTTGTGAATAAATGATCCCTGATACAGGTTGTTGTAAATTAACCAAAGGATTTTGAGTCTACAATAGGGGTATAGATGTATTAACAAGTGGTAATTAAGTGGGTGTAATAGGTTGAAATGGTTGATACGAGTGTAAAACCGTTTGTGTTTGGATAGGAAAAGTGGGCTACCATTGACAAACATTCATGTCAACATTAGTTTGACCAAAAACTGACTGAGTGCTGTCATATTGGGTGACCAAAGGTTAGCCCCCAACATAAGGAGGATAATAATACGGAAAATAATTTTCTCCAAATGCCGGGAGTCTAGTTGATATGGTACTTAAAGGAATTGACCCATAAGGACCGACTTGATATTTCCCTGTTGATGTATGTAATGAATCAAGTCGTTCAGTACTAATTATAGGACTACCAGTTAAAACACCAGATGTTGACATTGGTAAAGACCATGGTCTTGAAGATGTACCAGAGAAAGTGCCAGATAATGATTTGTAACCTGTTGGGACCGAAGGGCTACCATGAAAATATGACTTTGGTGAGGTTGTGAACATCGACGGAGTAGCGAGGGTAGGAGTTGACGTAATTGGAACAGCAGACCCAAACGAAGATCTTGGTTCAGACATGGTTGTGTGACCAAATGTATACTCTCAAAAATCGACGGGAGATTGAATGTCAATAGGATCAACAAAATCAGATGGAAACGATTGAGGAAAAGACTAGTATAGGTAAAGGTCTCCCCAAAAATGGGTTGGACTTAAAGGTGTATCGTCTTATGGGATTTCTTCAATCGCAATTAAAATATATTTCAAATGGTTGACTGTGTGATATAGGAGTTTCAATGGCTACAGAAATTTGTGGAGTGGCAAAGGTAGGAACAAATTCCAGTTGTTCAACTTCAGGATTCATATGTTCTCGCAAAGAAGAGATAGGATTTGGATCAATTTGTGATTGAACAACGTCGGGTCCAAGAGGTATGGTCTCAACGTTTGAATGAATCGTGACCACAGGTAGCTGTGAAGACTCCGTTTCGACAACAGTAAACGAACTGGGATGTGTGGAAACAATTTGAGCTAACTCTGGTTTAAAAGATGATGTTTTGCCAGAGGTACAAATTGTACTTGATTCGGTAGATTGTGTTTGCCTTCGCCTACTAGAAGCAACTTCCAGTGGTAAATGTGGTTTTAAATCTAATCTACGTAAATGATGGGGGATAGGATTTTGTTCTTCCACGATTACTGATTTATTTTAACCAAAAAACAAATAAAAAAAGAGAGGGTAATGCTAGGAAAAAGGGTTTACCAAGAAACTGTGAACTGCAGAATACCTCGTGGCAAACCAAGAAGTACGGGCAAATAGTCTCCCCGAATGTTGTGTTTAGTGTATCACAATTTCAGGGCGGCAGACTCAGTTCACTATGGATGGATAGCACCTAAAATTTGTCCTCCCAAATATACCCAAAGGTACGTGGAGGCCCAAGTCCATATTAGCGCTGTCTGATGCGAAATCGCACAGTGAGACCACCCCTTTATACTTATTGTACTGTAACACCAACCGATATACTTGAAAGTACGTGGACGAGCTACGATATAATTACATACGTGGAGTGAGGTATCACACTCAGAATGTATCGCAAACAAGTCAACGACAACTGCTATGTTTTACGACACCGGAACACGTCTCTAACCTAGACCTTCTAAATGTTATCATTATGGTTCTAATGCATTGTTAAGTAAATTGAGATTTATTTTATGTTGATCTTGCTTAACAATTTTCCTTTCAGGTTCACTGCGATGATGTATATGAAATTCCTAAAATGCAAGCTAAGAATGACAAACAAACTTTCACTTTCAACTTTTTCAATGAAGAACCTAGCTACTAAGGGAAGAGAGAAAATAGTTCATGAGAAAACAAATCAATGAACAAAAACAAAATCAATGAATCACAAGTTAAATGCAGATTTCCTAATGTTCCTTTTGCAAAACACGCACAATCCTACATGCAAATGAAAGTCTTTCTTTTCAGTTTTCTTAATGTTATGAATGCAGAAAAGAAACTAGGTTCACTAGATCAATAATTCAATTGCTTTTTACTTTCGAGAAATGAAGAATACAAACAACAATTTCTCTTTTGAAGGAAAAACGAGGATTTCAACAACAATTTCTCCTATCAAGGAAATGAATATTTTACGACAATTTCCTATTTCAAAAGCAAATGATTCTTAATGCGACCATAAAAATACTTTGAAATCAACATGTCAATGATAAAGAAAAAATTTTCTAAACAAAAATTGAACAAATTTTCAGCCAAAGGAGGAAGAAGTATATATATATTTACTGGTCAATTGAGCATCAAACTTTTCAAAACACAATAGCAAACAAAACTGAAGCAAATTTCAAATTCAAATTCAAGGGAATTTGGTCAGTTTCAGGAGTCAACGCAATCTCCAAGGGGAGACAGTGCTCTACAACGCAGGCTTGGAAGGGAGACAATGCTCTGCAAAGCACTGTGTCCAGTCTAAGTGTGTGCTGGGCACAATAAACAAAGAAAAATGCTACTGTTTAACTCACTATCTTTGCAAATTAGGTTCTGAAAAAGTTTAATCTTTATGTGTAACAGATACTGGGTGGATAAACAAAGCAAATCAGAGGCTATAACATCTAGAACTAAGAGAAATTCTCCCCAGCAAAGTCGCCAATTTGTTGGGCTAGAATTGTAATCTATGGATAAATTAGGCTTCCCTAGACAGGTGCTAGTCTAGAACAATAGGTGAAAGACTATACTACTATTTCTCCTAACTCAGAACAGATATACAGAGATGATTGGAGGCTTGCTTGTTCAGTCGCTTCCAAATGGCTTCTTCTGTCGCTTCTGTTGCAGCTTCAAATTCAAGCGGCTTGAGAGCTGAATGCTTCTTGAAAGAAAGAACATTGAAATAGAAGAATATTCAACAATATAGATATCTATTCAAGCTAGTTAGCTAAATCAGTAAAGCATTAACTACATTCATCAACCAAGATCTTACAATATGGAAAATCAAAGTCAATACAAATGCATGTAGGGAAAAATAAGAAGTACTCTTTATTGATGGTAGAAGGAGAGGTTACAACCCAGTGACTAATTTGAAGTGACCTTCCATCAAAGTTCCCAAGCCTCATCATAGTATAAATCTCTCCAGCAGCAGCTTCACAAATCTAGCTCTCAATTGAAAATCCTCTAGCATTTCTCTACTCAAATTCTTCCCTCTCAAACACTTAGATCTGTGTTCAATTTATAGATGAACTGTAGGTTGTTTTTCAATCAATAAATTTCCAAAAATAGTCAAGACATGTTTCCATTCATGTAGATGTCAAATGGAAACTTGGATCCGAACCTTGACACATGTGAACTCTTCTAGAAGGCACTGGCCAACTGGAGATTTCGGAACAATGAGAATTTCGCTCCCAATGTGACCAACGCACCTGTGAATGTCGAGAAGTGATTTGCAGAGTAGCCTTGCATGGGGCTACCTGCATATGCAATGCACTTAGGCCCCTTAGAGCCTGCGTTGGTGAGCTCTCATATGCTATATAATAAGCTTCAAACCATGGAAACCTTTGCTTGATGAAAGTCTTGCTTGATTTGTCTTGTTTCTTGTCTTAGGGCATGTAGCAACTGAAATGATAGGGAATGATAGACCCTTTATCATTAGTCCTAGAGATGATGCCCAGCTAACCAGTTCATTGGGAATGGTGCCCAAATTGACCTATAACAGTTACCTTTCAAAATTTTAGCTTTGTGGCAAACAATGTGTTGTCCCATTTGTTTTTTTACAGATGCCACATTTTTAAGAGGGAAGTTTGGGTTATAAAGGGAGATGGACATGAAGAGGAAAGCATAAAAAGGAGGCTTTTTGGTAAGATAGAAGCCCATGGACCTTAAAATAATCATGGAGTATCTCAGCTTCACACAAGTTTTCATCTAGACAAGTTACATGCATTTCTGCCAGGAGCTACAAGGGGATTTGTTGTGTTTTTTGGACTGTTTGAGATATTGGTTTCAAGAGGAATTTGTTGGAAAATGAAGAGGAGTTTCAAAAATATTAAGGAGATTTTTTCTAAATAAAAGAATAAGGAACAACAACCTCTTTCAATTTTCTCCCAGGTTCTACCAATTTGGAGATTCGAAGTTTCCTTCGAGACCTATTTTTAGAATTCTAAATTTTCATGTTTTATACATGATTTTATAATGTCGATTCCGCACAACTAAAGATGGTTTTAAAAATCCCAAGAGAGGTTTTTATTTTAAAAATTCTTATCTATAAAAACCTCCTCCATTTTTGCAACAATATAAGGGATTGAGAGATAGGAGATCATGAGTGAAGCCTTATGTTTCAGGAAAAACAAAGTCATTTTTATTGGTAGATTAAGTTGCTGAAGGTAAAAAAGTTGTTTCTTGAGGAGGGTAAGAGGTGTTTTTAACCCAAATTTATTTATCATGCTTCATACTATCATCTCACATAACCTTGGACCTTTTCTAGGCGTAAAATACAAATTCTGTGAAGTCTGTGGGCAATTAGGAAATTCCGCAGTGTGTCCCAGGCCTAAAGCCTAGTTTTTGCTACGGAATTTCTGACGATATCTTTTTGGTTTTAATCCACTTAAATTGACCTAGTTAAGGAACTTTAATGTTTTTATTTAAATTTTTTTGATCACCTAACACCCTCCAATGGTAAAAAGTAGCAGAGGTAAATCACATATGACCTAATTGTTTTCGCTATGGAATTTCGTTACGAAAGTAGCTTAAAAATCTGTTTTTACAACAAGGTTAGTTTTTGGAAATATATGAAGGGTAAATAAATTTTTCAAAGTTGTTCTCCATGGGAAATGCCAAAGGGTATCAGAGCAGTGATAAAGAGTATCAGAACAGAATATTTTTGAATGGAAACGTTTGTCATGAAAATGGTTTGGAGATGCCAACTCATCATGTTGCCATATCATCAACGTAACAACTCCTTAATAGTAGGAATAACAGTTTCATAAAGATAGTGAGGGTAGTTATGTTTTGATTGTGGTCAGTATTGTTGAAGGATATGATTCATTTTGAGGAATTTTGATTATCTTTAGATAAAATTGTAATAAATAGGTGTTTGAGTTATGTTAGGACTCTAACTCTTAATTTAGTAGGTGTCAGTTTCTAGTTATAAATATATAGTTTGTGGTTAGATTAGGTGGCAGTAAAGGAACTTAATGATCTAGCAATTTGGCAGATTGGATGTAAAGGGTAGATGCTTATAAGTAAACAATACTTCAATGTATGAATGGGTTTGGATATGTTATACCTGACTGTTACTATTGTAAACATGTTTTGATCAATAATAGAGAGTGGCTATTGGTTTCATCCTTCACCTGAGATTCATTTGATACTTTAATGAACATTGTCCCATGTATCTTATTACTTTATGTCAATATGTTAATGTTTTATTACTAAGAATTCTTCATTTGCATGCTCTGACTTCCTTTAAGGCACTAAACTATTGGATATCTTTCTCAATGTCCTGCTTTCAGTATCTTAATGTTCATTACTCAGAATTCATGTTTCTCATGCTTTAACTTCATTTGAACATTTATATATTGAGTAAACTCTATATGTGTGTATTATAATTTCATTTAAGTATATACATGCCTCAGCGTCCCCAAGGAGATCCTTTGTCATTGAGATCCCTGTCACTGACTCCATAGCCCAATGGTAGCAAGCCTTCATCTTTTCAACCTACAAACATAAAAAATCAAGACACAATTCATAGAGTTAGCCATCTATCTTTATCATTAACCAATATCATAAATTACCTGTGAGAGAGCCCTCTCAGATTGAAGAGGCTAAGCTTCAGTTATAAGTGGTTTGAAACAGTTACTCCAAGTTGACCATTGAAGCAGCCCAAGAGGACTCAATTTGGTGATAACATTTTGGCGTCATTTCCGGGGAAGGTCTAAATTTCTCCGGGAAGAACGACAAGGTTCAGTTTTGACTTCTGATGGTGACCAAAAGCAAAAATCAGGAAGGTTGTACCATTCACCTGTCGACTCAATTGTTCAAGATCGTGAGCTTTAAGGTATAGAGTGAATTCACTGAGAAAAATCTAGATTTCAGAACATTCATCGTGGTCCAAGATGACAGGGTATATGGAAACCCTTTATATGATGAAATGTTACAAAGTGTAAGGGATGAGTTAGCATAATTTTAGATAGATGAACATTTCTCCAAAATAGTATTTCGTTGTTTGAAATCCAGTCAACTCACTCTTGAAAATAAAATTTGTTTTCTTGGTTTAGCTGTTGAAATATTAGAGAATGAAATTTAACTATTCGATGTTAAAATTGGATCATATGATTTCCTAGATCCTAAACAGTTCTTGGAAGGTCTTACCCCTTCAAAAAAGAAGGAAATTATTATACCATCTGACTTGCAGATAGAGGAAGAATATGGTTATGAGCTTGATATTGTAGATTTGGAATCAAGGTTCAGCCTTGATGAAGAAAATGAAAAGGATATCCAGGATCAATTTTTCATTGAGAGCTTAAAAGGGATATCAATAAATTATGTCTTCTTTGATCCCATAGCTGATTACATGGAAGAGTTCTATAGTCCAAATTTTCAATTGTTTTATCCTTATGAAAAACAGACCCATTCTCTCTTACCTTTATCATTTCAGAATACAATTTGCTTTTGGTTCAAGAACAGTCAAGGGGTTCAAGTATTAGATCAGATCATTAATTAGCTTTATTGGAGGTTTCATGTCACTTGAATCAAACATGAAGATTGCAGCTGTTAGGGTAGGTAGGAGTGTGTGTGAATAATCTCAAGTAGAATGAGCATATTTTTAGTATGTAAAAATTTGGTTTTTCAGCAGTAATCATCAAGCTTGACCCTGAGGAGAAGGCCATAAGAGCTTGCCGAAGTCTTCATCAATTTCAAAAAAAATCAATTTTTCAAGAGAGAAGCACTGGAACTACAAGTTATTTGTTGTACCATAGGGGCACACCATCCCCACTGGAGCCACTGTTATCACACATAAATTTTTAATTTTTGATTAGGGTCACTCATCTAGGTTTCATCTGTCTCATAAGGTTGGTCCATTAAATTGATGAAAAATTCATGAAATAAGTCTTTATCCTAAGTCCAAAACACCTCATTAGTCATGTCATCTCAGTCATATCTATCAAGTTTCACTCTAGATTAACATGCATTGGTTTAAAATTCTTTTTTAGTCACATGTCTGATTGTTTCTGATTCCACAGCGAATTCTATGCAAAACAGGTGATTTTCGTTGCAAAATCACCTGATCAGTCTGCATCAATTCTATAAAATTTATAACTGAGAACACTGAAAAATCATGTCTTTCTGCAAAAATGAATGGGATGATGAACTTTCAAGTATTTATTGGTTTAGGATAAAGTTAAGGTCATACAATTGACTTTCATAATCATCCAAGCATGCAAAAGCATAAATACCACCCATCATTACTTTCCACTCCCTCATTTGTCCTCATTCTCACCACATTCGAATTTCATTCCTTAAACAAATCACCCAAGATCCTCTCTGTCATTAAATTTTCAACCTTTGCATGTATCAATTAGTTGTCACCTTTGAAAAGTTTAGCTTTGTGGCAAATAGTTTGTTGTCCCATTTGTCTTTTACAGATGTCACATTTTTAAGAGGGAAGTTTTGGTAATAAAGGGATATGGCCATGAAGAGGAAAGTATAAAAAGGAGGCTCTATGGTATTGTAGGAGCCCATGTACCTTAAAATGATCATGGAAGACCTCAGCTTCACACAAGTTTTCATCCAGACAGGTTACATGCATTTCTGCCAGGAGCTACAAGGGGATTTGTTTTGTTTTTTGGATTGTTTGAGTTGTTGGTTTCAAGAGGAATTTGTAGGCAACTGAAGAGTTTAAAAAATATGAAGGATTTTTTTTCTAAAGAAAAGAACAAGGAACAATAACCTCTTTCAATTTTCTCCCAGGTGCTACCAATTTGGAGATTCGAAGTTTCCTTTGGGACCTATTTTTAGAATTCTGAGTTTTCCTGTTTTATACATGATTTTATAATTCTGATTCCGGAAAACTAAATATGGTTTTCAGGAAACAAAGAGAGGTTTTTCTTATAAGAATTATTATCTACAAAAACCTCCTTTATTTTTCCAACAGCTATCAGGGATCGAGATATAGGAGCTCATGAGTGCAACCTTATTTTTCAGGAAAAACAAAGTCATTTTTATTGGTAGATGAAGTTGTTGAAGGTAAAAAAGTTGTTTCTTGAGGAGGGTAAGAGGTATTTCTAACCAAATTTTATTTATTATTATTAATACTATCATCTAACACAGCCATGGACCTTTTCTAGGCCTAAAATCCAAATTTTGTGAAGTCTGTGGGAAATTAGGCAATTCCGCAGCGTGTCCCAGGCTTGAAGCCCAGTTTTTGCTGCAGAATTTCTGAAGGTATCTTTTTGGTTTTAAGCCACTTAAATTGACCTGGTTAAGGAACTTTAAAGTTTGTGTTTAAATTTTTTTGATCACCTAACACCCTCCAATGGTCAAAAGTAGCAGAGGTACATCATAGATGACCTAATTGTTTTCGCTACGGGATTTCGCTACGAAAGTAGCTTAAAACTCTGTTTTTACAGCAAGGTCAGTTTTTGGAAATATATGAAGGGTAAATAGCTTTTTCAAATTTTTCCTCCATGGGAAATTCCAAAGAGTATCAGAGTAGTGATAAAGAGTATCATAACAAAATATTTATGAATGGAAACATTTTTCATGAAAATGGTTTGGAGATGTCAGCTCATCATGCTGCCATATCATCAACGTAACAACTCTTTAACAGTAGGAAGAACAGTTTCATGAAGATAGTGAGGGTAGTTATGTTTTTATTGTGGTCAATATTGTTGAAGGATATGATTCCTTTCAAGGAATTTGGATTATATTTAGATAAATTGTAATAAATAGGTGTTTGAGTTATGTTAGGACTCTAACTCCTAATATAGTAGGTGTCAGTTTCCAGTTATAGATATCTAGTTTGTGGTTAGATTAGGTGGCAGAAAAGGAACTTAATGATCTAGCCATTTGGAATATTGGATGTAAAGGATAGATTCCTATAAGTAAACAATACTTCGATGTATGAATGGGTTGGGATATGTTATGGCTGACTGCTACTATTGTAAACAAGTTTTGATCAATAATAGAGAGTGGCTATTGGTTTCATTCTTCACCTGAGATTATTGTCCTATGTATCTTATTAATTTCTGTCAATATTTTAATGTTTGATTACTCATAATTCTTTCTTTGCATTCTCTAAATTCCTTTCAAGCACTAAACTATTGGATATCTTTCTCAATGTCATGCTTTTAATATCTTAATGTTCATTACTCAGAATTCATGTTTCTCATGCTCTAACTTCCATTGAACATTTATATATTGAGTAAACTTTGTATGTGTGTATTCTACTTTCATTTAAGTATCTACATGCCTCAGCTTCCACAAGGAGAGCCTTTGTCATTGAGATCCCTGTCACTGACTCCATAGCCCAATGGTAGAAAGCCTTCATCTTTTAAACCTGCAAACATACAAAACCAAGACACAATTCATAGAGTTAGCCATCTATCTTTATCATTAACCAATATCATAAATTACCTGTGAGAGAGCCCTCTCAGACTAAAGAGGCTAAGATTTAGTTAGAATTGGTTTGAAACAGTTACTCCAAGTTGACCATTGAAGGAGCCCAAGAGGACTCAATTTGGTGATAACAATTTGTAACATCAAATTCAAGCTTATAGGATTGAGTTATATTCTCTTTTTCTAGTGAAACTAAAACAACACCAGCTCCAACTCCTTCCTTTGAACAAGATCCATCAAAATATAACTTCCAAATAGTAGTCTTAATAGGATTTAGTTTTTCTACAATGTTTTCAATGCTAAGCTAAGTGTTTTGTAGGTTATTTGATGACAATTCAAAACAAGAAAAATATTGATCAACTGAATAAATAGGATGATTTCTTGTTTGATATTATTTTCAAATAGTATTAATGAATCTCACCTCTCTATATAACCTAATATGTTCACCCCCATATTAAGGCTTCCTCCTAGTTTGGCACAACATAATCTTGATAGAAACGTCCCAAATTTAGGAGGAATATCGGTAGCTACAATGTTTAATACCACACTCTTCACAAGTATTTTAGCTAAAGTAACCACTAGATCCTTCATAAGTCCAAGGAATGGTACTTACTTTGAATCGAAAGTATATAGATCATGATAAGATTGGGTGATCTCTAATTGAAGTTAATCCATAATTACCTTTTCCATCACATTATGGGAAGCTCTAGAATCTAACATGAAGTTGTATAGTAAAAATCACGTAATTTTAAAGTAACATAGAAGGGTGGTATATTTTCATTAATCATATCTAATATGGGACCAAAGACTACTAAAGGTTTTTCATCTTATAATCTTATTGCATCTCCTTCAGCATTAACACTTGAATTTTGGATTCATTTGGAAACTTGAATTTTATAGCCTATGTTCTTTGAAAGTCCAGACAAAGGAATGGGTATTTTAACTCTTTCTAATTCCCTTTCAAAATTGAAGGTGGTTAGAACAATTTTATCAATTGAAGTGGTCTCGTTCGACTGATTATTTAATGGTTGAATTGTTGTTGTTTGAGTTTCAGAATATTTGATTTGTGGTTCATTTATAATGGGATTTTTAGGAGGCCTACCAGGCCCTGACCTTGGTCTTAAATCATATCTTATATTCTATTTTGCAATTAAAAATTCAAAAAAGGTTTGGTAATTGGAAACTTGTGAGTTTTCTTGATCTTGCTGGAAAGATTGATTTAGAGGAAGGGAGACAATGGCATTTTGAACAAATGAATGATCAATATTATTGATATCTTTAGTAATCAAAAGGGTAGTGTCTTCAAGTTGTTGATCATCAATAATTTAAGGAGCTTGAATTTGCTTATCAGTATTTGGCCTTTGAAGGATTTGGGGTTAGGTTGGTGTCCTATATTGAGTTTGAGGTCTAGTAGTGGTTTTTTGAATTGTCCTAGGATGAGTTTCTATATTTGAAATCTTATTTAAAAGGTTTCTAAGCAATTACGTTATTTCATCTATCTTTTAATATTCATTTTTAGTCTTTGAGGAAGAAGAACCCTCTTCCTTGGCTTTCATTTTCCTTTCATCTTTTTCAGCCTTAGCTTTAATTTTAGATGATGTTGATCTAATGGATTCAACTTCTGTGGCATTAGTTTTCATGTCTTCTAAGGTATGAGATGTTCTTTCCCTAAGAATGACTGCAAAATCATCTTCAAAATATTTGGAAAGCCTAACTTTGGCTGCTGATACTGGTGGTTTACAGTCAGGTGGAATTTTATGATAAATGTTATTAATCCTCTTTATGAAATTATCCACTAGCTCACCATGGTTTCTTTTCAGTTCTTCAAACTTTGTAATAAAACACACAAGATCCTTTTTAACCCCCCATTGGTTTTTAAATATGGTATTTAATTCATTCCAAGATAGGACAGAATTTGGTCTTAGTTGTCTAAACCAAATCCTGACATTTCCTTCTAGTGATTGAACAAATCTCATATACACATTTTCATGTTCAATGTTCATGTTATCAGCAAAGTACAATAAGGGTGCTAAATGGTATTCAACAGACAAACCAGATTCTCCATTAAACCTAGGCAAGTTTTTTAAATACACATAAGGAAAATTGTTGAGTATATTAGGAATTTGTAAAGAAGCATGCCTAGCTTGAACAATAGGTTGAAAATCAGCCATATTTAGAGATGATAATGAAGACAAATCAGTAGAATATGTGGTAGAAGATGACGAGGTTGTAGGTGAAGATGGAGGTGTAAACGTAGGTGGAGGAGAAAATGAGGGTGGTGATTTTCTTAATTATTTCAAAGGTGTTTGAATGAATAAATTCTGAACCTCTGTTTCAACTTCTTCTTTGGTTTCAAACAAAGGGTTTGAATATACAGAAAAGTTTCCTCAGGTTTGTAAGAGGTAGATGGAAAGGTATAAGAGGTTAGAGAGATAAAATCAATAGGTTTTAACTCAGGTAAATGTAAATTCAATTCTTCTTCTGATTTAGGTGATTTTGAAGGTACTTAAGGTATTTGATATTATTCCAATGAATGGACTAAAATATGTCACTGGAGATCAACTCCTTTGGATAGAAATTCTAATATCCTGAGTGGTAAATCATTCAAATCTAAAGGAAATGGATCAGGCCTAAAACGATTAGGGACTGAAATATCCTCAGGTTGAAGTGGTACGAAAGAAGAGGAAGAAGGTTCAAGTATTCTTCTTAAAGAGGATTCTCTTACCCTTCTCTATGGATTTGATAAAGGAGAAACAATTTCAGAATCAAAATGAGATTTGGTATGTCTTGAAGGAGCCATTCTGGGTTTGTGAAGTCGCCACATGAAATATTTTAACCTACTATTCCTTTATTCACCTTAAAGGAAAAGTTCTATCATTGCCCCATGGAAAAATAATTCATTTTTCGATCCCCAGCAACGAAACCAGTCTGATGTTGTACCTCTGAGATAATTATTGGTTAATTAATTATGCCAGAGCATCTAAAATATTTTGTTGTATAAATTTTTTTTGGATGACCAATGTTCTGAACTTGTAAAGAAATAGGTTTTCAACCTTAAATATGTTTAGATATGAAGAAAAGGGATGATATTTATCTCTTAACAATAATTTGGATTTTTAAAAAGGATGGAAGGTGGAATTATAAGAAGTTATGATATCTAGAATATCCAGACATAACATTAATTCAATCATACATATAGATGCAAGTAAACAATGTTTACCTGACCAAAAAAAATGTATTTAATTTCACACAGAAATGTCAATTTATTCATGTAGAGGAGCTATTGAAACAAATAGTTCAATAAACTAATATATGTAATAGTTTATAACTTCACAAGGAATTTAAAATAAGTCGAGACTCAACTAATTTTAACTAGATTCTTTGTAAAAACTTAAACACATGAAGATAGAAAAAAATGAAATGATAACTTAAGAAGAACTCACAAGATGACAAATTTCTTTGAAAAAAATCCAAAATCCTTTCATTCAATAAAAGCAAGCTCAGATTGATTACAATTTTTCTTTAGAAGCTCATCCCAAGGATTCAACCCTTTATAATTTTTTTTTTCTAGAAGAATTTATACAATTTTCTTCAAAATATCTTGATCCTTTTTTGGAAATATCTAAAATTGTTTAGCAAACAAAAATGAAAAAATATAGTAATATCAAACTGAACAAGCTGTTGGCTCTATAATAGAGGACTTTTGGTCCTAACTAGATCTGGAAAATAGGAGTCTTTGTTGCTGAATTTGCACTAGATACCTGCTGACTGGTCATCCTAGTAACTCACATAGTTTTTCCCATTTCTTCTCATCTGGAAATGAAAATCTAGGTAACTTTCAATATGCCTCATCTACTTTTTTGTATCTTTATAAAGTGGGCTTACTAAGAAACAAGTGAGGTACTTCATGTCTGATCAAAAAATCATAGTTGAGCCCTTCCATAAATGCTTTCCCTGTGATTTTTCCTGTGATCTTTGAAAACTTTGACCCGTCTCTGGCAATGTCACATAAATTTCTTTGATAATCTTCCAACTGAAATAATTCATCTCCCATTCCTTGTAGTCCAAGAAGCCCTTTTTGATATAATACATTAAATTTCTTATGGAACCTCTAAACCATATTCTACAAACTGTCACACTTATTTTCTAATTGTAACATTAGTTTTTTATTAGTGAAAACTTTCCTCACTTCTATAATGGTGTCTGTTCTATATTCAATGTCCAATTATTCTAATTCCTCTCTGGTTTTTTAGTTTAGTAGTTTGATTGTAGCTATGGCATCACTTGGTTTGCTATCAGTTTCCTTATTTACATCTTCAATAAGAGTTTTTGATTTCAAAATTAGTTTATTGTGTTCAAAGATAATATCAATGGATGGCCATGTATTAGTTGTTTCTTCATTTATTTCAACCCAAATATTCTCTTTAGCCTGTGCAACAACGTCTGCCATAATGTTTTTATTTTCTAAGTACTGCATCCTTTGGGAAAGCTTGTGAGTTTTCTATAACACTGCTAGATAAAATCCACCTAATTTAAGCTTTTGTTCTTGTAACTTATCCAATTTTTCTATAAGTTTTTCAATTTCTTTACCTTTAATAGCTAAATCATTCATGGATTTGGTCAGATCTGCTGTTGTAGTACTGGATTTCGTTTCTACTGATGAAAATGTTGTTGAAGTTGATGTTGTGGCTATTGCTAAAGTGGATGCCTCCCCTGTTGTTGTACTTGGTATTGGAACCATAGTTAATGGAATGGATTGTACTGGGATATTCTACTGCTCCTTCTCTTTGAGGATTTTTTTCAATCTCCTTTTCCATTTTTGAGATTTGGTAATTTTGTTCATTAATTATTTTGAACAAATCTTCCTTTTCTTTCTCCAACTCCCCAAATTCTTCAATCTGTGGATCTTCAGTTCAAGGGAGCTTCAGTTGTCTCCTTAAAGTTGTCATGTTTGTATTCTTTATTTTGACAATTTCTTCATTTGCTTTAATATTGCTGGGAGCATATCCTAATTTAATTACAAGCTCTTCTAAAGCCTTAATATTTGTATCTTTAGCTAAAGAAGAAATATTCTCTATCTTTAATTGTGTCTAAATGTTCTGCATAAAATTCTGAAGTTTAGCAGCTGCCATAGCAAAATTAGTTAAAGTATTGAATATCATTTCACCTGATTGTTTATGTAGATCCATATGATCTATGGGGTCAATGGTTTTTGTGTCAAAGGAGAAAACTAATTGCTTATAATCATCTGTTGTCTGAAGCTAAAGAAACCTGGGTTCTAAGAAGGAAATTTGCATCCTTCCTTCTTTTGAATCAAAAGCTGATAGAAGTATATGTTGGGAAGTTTTATTCCAAAACTGTGAAAATGTAGTAGCTTTATGTGCCATATTTTTCTTTTTATTTCTTGATAAGAAAAAAATATCCTTGGTTCCTTCTGACTACTTTGTCCCAAATCCCTTGTTGGTGATGAAATCGATGTAAATTTTTTCATTGGAGTTAATGGATTTATTCAGGATGGTGGAATATTGTCCTATCTCTCTAAGACTAAGGGAGTACATGTTCCTGTGACAACAATTTGATGGAATTGTTATATACTCTCTTGTTTTTCATCCTCTAGTTTTATTATATTTTGTCTTTTATTATACACAACAAAATATTTAGCTAAAATTTCTGATATTGAAGGGGAGATGGCTTCCCTTGGTATTTTTTGTGCCTTTTCCTGAGCTAATGGAGTCTGTGAAGTAGATAAAATCTGCTCTTCAGCCTCTTGCAAAGTATTTTCCTACCACTCTTCCTAATTCATAAACTGTTCAATTTCTATTATGGGAGTATGAATATGGGGAGCATACTTATGCTCTGTTCTCATTTTTGAAATTATGCCGAAAGGATTATAAGACTAGGTAAAGGTGCGCTTAAAATTCATGTTCTTTAAGATAATGTCTGCTTCTTGCCCTATTGTCTTTGCATTACATGTGAAAGGACAAACTTGTGTTTTTATTTTAAACTAAGTCTTTTTCTTAGCTGCCTAAAAGTGTACTTGATCCATATTTATCATTTATCTGATAAATTCCAAATCAAATATCCAAATTGGCACATATTTAGGGAGTTTATAAGGGGCCAATTCACAACCATATATCTTGATTTCTGTATAGATTTGGTATAAATACCAATCTCCCTTCTTTGTTTGATCACTTAAATAAAAAATTATTTTGATTTCTGGGTCTACCCTAGGTTTTGCAATGTTGTTCAACAAATAGTCTGCTATATATAAGAACTGATCCACAAATTGATTGAATGTAAACTCTATGTTGTTATTTCTGACCAAAGAGGTCCAATGAAAAACTAACCAAGGGTTCCCTTGGCTGTCATTCTTATGTAGTTGAAATGGAAATATTTTCGACTGATTATAAATGAACAGATAGACCAGGATGGATGCATATCTGAAAACTCCTCCACTGGAAAATTTCATGAATTTTTCATGCATCATTTCTTCCAAAAACTCACTATAACATAAAACAATGGGTGGTTTTTCACCACTTGAGAATATAGGGAGGAAAGCAAACATGTGTTGATCTATCCATTGGTCTGAATAATACCCTAGTATGCAAGCAATTATTGAAATGATTTTCCTGTCCATTTCAGGAAAAATGGAAGCTGGATAGGGAGGGTTTTTCTTAGGCAATTGAGAATTATTAGGCAAGAAGGCTTCAAAAACTTTATCTCTTTGAGGGAAATCCAATTTGTTATAAATTTCCATGAGGGAATCTAGGTGCAAGGATTTCTCTTGGTTAACATTTTTGATCTGGAGCATTTCAGAAATATAGTGGCCATAAATGGAAAAGAGTATTTCCCCATTCTGTGCCACTATAGTTATTTGGCTGGGTATATAGTGAAATTGGCACCACATGACAAATTCAGGAAAATAATGGGTTTGGGGAAAAATATAATGAGGCAAGGTGGAGTTCCATAATCCTAAATCATCAGTGTTATCCAAATGTTTTTGTTGGAGCTAATTGTGAAGTTCATAGAGGTTGGATTCACAATTGGTCTATGAAATTTGATAAAGCTAGTCAACTAGGGGTTGGTGGTCCAAATCTATAGCTGGGGGCAACATTGGGTTATATTGAGAGCCAAGTTTATTCTTAAGAGCCATTTTTTAACAAAAAGAGGAGGAATTTCTATAAATACATGTTAAACTGATGCTTGGGTGTTTGAACAAGTATTTAGGTGGCACTGAAACTATATCGAATATTTTCTAGAATGATGAGGTCTTTGAATAAATCACAACACTATTCAAGTACCAGGGTAGTTAGCACGAAATTTTTCTATCAAATTCAAACTAAATCTTTATGGTTTTAACATATATCCATAGTGAATGTTTATTTTGGGTGCAAGATGAAATTTCAATAAACGTCTGCAATGGGAAAATGGATACATTATAACGGGTATGCTATAATGGTTGAATGAAGGAGAAGTGGTGATTAATGATTGGTTTATGAGATGGCGTGGAGGGTGACATTAATGGAGTGGTGGGAATTAATGGTGTTATGGTTAACATAGAAGAAATATGGGTTTGGAGAGGACTCAGAGGTGGGTGTAAGCGGTAAGTTGGATTGAAGAAGGGGGGTGTGGATTTAACCGAGAGACGACACATTGCCAGAGGCAGTTTAGTGGAAACTGCCTACCCAGACACCCCCCCCCCCCATCGGACAATGTTCGGAAGGGCTAGGGGGAGCGGGGAGGTGTGGATGTTGTTGATATGGGTGGGCCACATATCTTCCATTCAAACTTGCATATGACTTATCACTTGGGGAAAAAAGTCACATCTGTTGACATTTTATTACAAACTTTGATTAACCATTTAAAATGTATGGTTAATATTTTATTTAAGCATCTAATAACATAAAATTTAAAAATATACAATAGAATTTGGACTAGCACACTATATATATGTATAGCTAATTTTTTAAGAAGCATTTGAATGTGTTTTCTTTCTATTTTTCTTTAATTCTTTTCTTTTTCACTTCTATTTCAATGCTTAAAATTTTTTCATCTTTATATTTGTTTTATTTTTCTTATTTCTACATTTCGCCTAACATTTTTTCATCCTTTTTTTTCTACAACATCTAACCTATCAAAATCAGATATGTTACAATAGGTGGTGTGTTGGTCATGTGTTCAAGTCAATTGCATATGCCATTCCTTATGCTTGTAGTCCATGTGCTTTTTGCATTTGCATGGTGTTGATCATGGTTGTAGTGATGTCTCCAAGTGAAGGTTGATGGTGTTGTTGTGAGATGTGTCATCATGAGTGTATGGTTGTATATGAATTTGTTATTCATGTCAGTCTCTATATGTTGTTATGCATGCATTTTCACGTTTAAGGTTGTTGTGCATAAGGTCAATGTATGCAATTAGGTCATTATGATGATCTTGGTAAGTTATGATGATAATGTGTTGGCTAAGGTAGAGCAGGAGATGCAGATCATTAAAGTGATGTTACAACAATGGAATTTGGGGTAAGAGAATATTGTCATACAATTTTGTATGCTTGGCATGTAGGTATGTGATTCATAGTTGTTATAAGAATTGGGATTACTTATATGTTTGTCATTCTATTATTATTATGGTTACATATGCGATAAATGCTAGTTGAATAGCGTATTCATATGCATTATGGTTATGTGTATTCCTTTCATTCTACTGATTTTATGGCTACGTACATGATAGATGTTAGTTGATTAGTGTGATCATATGTACATGAATTGGTTAGTCAAGCATGGTATTAACTTAATGATTATGTTATATGTTGTTTATGAATATGTTATATGTTGTTGATGAATATGTTATATGTTAACTTATAGTTAGCTCAATGATTATGTTATATGTTGTTGATGAGTATGTTATATGTTAGATTTTTATTGTTATATGTTAGTTAACTTGATGATTAGGGTTATAGAAATAATATCTTCATGTTATATCTATTATTCTAAATTGGATTGGCCCAAGTAGAGGGTTAGGCTTAGGAAATTCAGGTATGAGTCGACATATTTGTGCTATTATGTCATAGTAATCTAGGTTGATTGTGCATCTATTATTGTTATGCATAAACTACAAATGTTTATGAGCTTATGATGTGAACATGTTAGTTCGTTACTGTTATGGATATCATGAACTTATTTGTGTTTAAGATTATGTGTTGTGAAGTTATATCATGCTAACTATACTGATTGTGCAGACAAGATAGCCTCCTGTGAGATACATTAAGGTATGATCTTTCTTATGTCATCTACTTTGTACTTGAATGTTTGACTATGTTGTATATTTGGTGTTTGAGTGTTGATGTCTATTATGTCATCTATTTATTGTTGAATTTTTGAATAGTTTCATGATATGAGTATGTGTCTATAAGATTGCATGAAAAAATGATTTGGTCTTAAGATGGCAGTACTAACACAATATGTGTTGAGATAACTGATATGTACTTGAGTATATGTAGGCGATAGTTTCAATATTATGATTTCGACTACTAGTTGATTATGACATGACTATTAGTCTTGGTAGAGGTTGATTTTAGTTAATAGATATGATTTATTGATATTTGGAACATACGATTGACATGTGTGAACAGTTGCAGGGAAACATGCTTGGTATTAACGTGACAAGGTAATCATTGATGTGTTTATATAACTAACAATTGGGTGACATGACAATGCATAGTAAGACTCAATTGCAACAAGGAAAATGTAGAAGAAAGGAATTGGGTAAGAATTCCTTTGGCTATGTTTGGAAACCCTAATTCCAAATGAATGAGTGATTTGCATACAAGAAGTCTTCTTAACCTTGATTTTGTCTGACATTGTACAGATTTGTGCTATAGTCATGAACATGTAAATCAACTGGTTTCTATTTATGGAAGGATTCTTCAAGGGATTGGAGTCCCTTGAGAGATTATATATGTATGTGTTCAGTTACAGGTAAACGTTCTTAGCACAACAAGGCAAGATAACTAGTATGTTGTTATATTTATTTATGTGCTGACAGTTGTGTGGTTATGGCAGTATGATGTAGGGATTGCATGGCAAAAGGGACTGCCATGAAATCTTAGAGGAGGATCAAGTTGATTTTTCCTTCGAAATAACTGGGGACCCATGGGGATTGAGTTATGGTGATTATTTTCAATTTTGTTCTTTTGATCTCTTATGGTTTGTTGCACTTGATTTGCGGTTTTGTTTATTTCTAGTGTATGGCCATACCACCTTGTTGCGGTGTCGTATTTTTATTGATTCTCATGGTTTTCTTCTTGTTGTTTATTTTTCTTTCCCTTTTTTTTAGTCTTTGGAATTTTTTGGGGAAAGAGGAAATTAATGGAGCTCGAGGAGAGTTGTGTGGTACCCAACAGGTGATGAAAGACATAGATGAAGCTAGGTGCATGATTAAGTGCAATAGAAGGTAAAATATGACAGTTGGCTAGATTGGTTGGGTCCATTGTGGTAAATGGATGGTGGCAGTACAAAGATGAGAAAGACAACATAAAATGTAAGGAAAATGGATCTAAGGTGCAGATGCCTTGGCTATGTCGGGAACTATCGTTCTCAATGTTTTGTACGTTGTGCATGGATAAAGGAAGTTATATTAACCTTGACATTATGCTAGCTGGTAATTAAGATGTGATCATGATTATGCTAGTGTTTATATATGTATACATGTATGTGTGTATGTATTTCATGTCTAACAGGGTTGTCAGGATCATGGTTATTTGATGCTAAATGTTTATATGTATATATGTGTGTACGTATGTCGTTATATGACAAGATCATGATTTATTTATGCTAAGGATTATATATATGTACGTATGTATGTATTTATGTTGTTGTCTTACATGGTCATTATAAATCATTATTTTGGAGGAATGATAGCTTATGCAGGTGAATGGCATGAAGAGGTTCCTGGAAATGAGGAATCAGGTGGCAGAGTAGCCTTGAAAGATATATAAGGTCAGTATCATGTAGATATGATTTAATGTTATATGCTTGTACTATTCCTATATTTATGTTATGGATAGGTAATGTTGAGGGGTACATCAGAGAAGTGAAAGTAGTGTGATCTGCGGCATGCAAGGATAAGCATGGATAATGGAAAGACACTAAAAGCAAAGTTGCTTATGGGGTCAATGTGTGGTCTATGGATGTTAAGTACTATTGTTGCGTATATGTTGCATGTTGTATATTCAGTGATTATACCTATGGTGATGTGTACATGTAACATATGTAGTATTGTGTACATATGATGTTATATTCCCGTTGTATATATGATGTTGTGTGTATATTGCTTATGTAGTGCTAGGTATATATGGTGCTATGTACATGTTGTATATGCAGCGTTGTGTACGTATGGTGCTATGTACATGTTGTATATGCAGTGCTATGTACATATGGTGTTGTGTGCATGTTGTACATATGGTGCTATGTACATATGGTGTTGTGTGCATGATTTTACATGTGGTGTTGTGTACATATTTCACTGTGGTGTTGTGTTAATGTGGTGTCATATACATGTCGTGCATGTGGCGTTGTTGACATGTGGTGTCGTGTACATATCATGCATACCGTGTTGTGTACATGTGATATTGTGTACACATTGTACATGTGGTGCGGTGTACATTTGGTGTTGTGAACACATTGTGTAGGTGGTGTCGTGTACATGTGATGTTGTGCACACATTGCGCAAGTAGTTTTATGTACAAGTGGTACTATGTACATGTAGTGCATATGGTACTGGTATACTTGTGTTATTGTGTGCATGTCGTACATGTTGTGTTGTGAGCAAGCAGTACTATGCATGTGCATGGTGTATTCGTGGTATCGTGGCATGTGTATTCGTTGTGTTGTACTCTATATATGTATACATATTGTGCTATATTGTATATCGAGTGTAGGCATATGTGTTGTATGTTGGTGTAGGTGTATGTATTGTGTTGTGTTGTACACCAGATGTAGGTGTATGTACTGTGTTGTATTGTACACCGGGTGTAGGTGTATGTGTTGTATGTTGGTGTGGGTGCATGAATTGTGTGGTGTTGTATGTCATGTGTGGATGTATGTGTTGTGATGTACATTGTGCATATGTGTATGTGATTAAAGGAAAGCAAAGGCACTAGGTGTTTTTTAGGTGTGGGAACTGATCTGGTGTGTGTACACAAATGACCAGTTAAAGGATAAGTATCAATATTTTATTTCTATGCATGTGATCTATGATTCAAGTTTATGATGATTACATGTGATATATGATTCTGGTTTATGATGGTTCCACGTGAGCTATGATTTTGATTATGATGGTTTCATTTGAGCTAACTAGATGTGATATGTTTACACATGATGATTGATCAAACAACTAGTTTGACTTGTTGTGACAAGAAGTGGACATGATTGCAAGTGTACCTTATTAACGAGAAACCAATGAGGTATGATTTGAATTTATTTCAATTTATTTTGAATCTAATGGAAAATATGTTCTTGGTACAGAAAAATATGGAAATTCCTGGTTGGGTGGAAGAAACTGACTGCAAGAATTAGCAGCAACAGAAAAAAGAATTGAAACAGGCAGCATTATGTTGGTAAAGCATTGCAAGAGCAAGGAAACTATTGGACACTGGCACCCAATAGTGTCCATTGATTTCCATGAGCATGCTATGATTAGTATGATGGTTTTGAGGCAAGTATATGCCTTGGTTGTTTGAACTTCTTATTCTAGGAAGCCTTGCCAAGGGATGGATCGCCCGGGATAAGGGATGTCAGGGAACTTGGAATGTGAGTGACTACATGGAAGGGGATGACCAGATTTCTTGAGGGACTATGTAGTAAAGAAGGGAAGGTCTGGTGTGGATTTGTGTTGGTAATTAGCATTGCTAGATGGAATCATATGCACACTGGGAGTGTGCTTTGGAAAAATGAGTAGATAACTATTCATTGAGGATACAATAGAGTAGGATTGTAGCGCTGGAAATTGGATGCAAATTTGGCTCTGATGGTGGATTCTAGACTTCCTAGGAAGGAAGTGAATCCTGGTACTAATTTGAGGGTGGAGGTGTGAGTCTCTGGATTCCCTTGTTGCGGATGCAGACATCGTATCCTTTTATTTTTCGGTTGAGAAAATGTGCACATGTGTATATTATTGTAAATATTGTAATGAGCTGTGTTATAAAGCTCCAATACACGGTAGGATTTTCATGATGTTTTATTTAATTTTTTTCAGCAGGTTATTCATTGTAAATAATGCAACGATCTATGTTATAAATATCCATGGGCAGTATTTTTGATTTTCAACGGTTTTGTTGAGGTGTATGTGTGATTGAACACAAAGGATAGTGTCCCCCAAGGGGGAGGGTTCTATAATAGCCCTGGTGAAAATTCCATGTAGTAAAGTTAAAAATAATAACCACGGTTTATGGGACACTTATTCCAAGATGAATGTTGGGAAAAACATCCTAGTGGGCATTCATTTCGGTTATTATGGCTAAGGAAATTGGCAAAGGAAATGGAAAAGGATTTGGAGAGGAAAAAGTATTTTTGGCACATTTATTTATGAAAATAATGGAAATTAGGAGAAAAGGGAGGTGAAATGTCACAAGTTGCATGTGAAGAGGAAAATTAAGGAAAATAATGGAAAATGAAGAAAATAGAGGTCTAATTGATAAAAAGGCTTCTAAGGATTAGTTAGGAAGATTTTTTCTCACACTTATGGCTCTCTTTATATTCTCTCTATCACTCTTGGATACTTAGATTTTTCTTAGAGGACTTTGGCATTGGAGAAATAAAGGCAGTAAATCCAAAAGAAATAAGGAGAAAGTAAGGAAGAACAAGAATAGAGCAACTACAACATGATTTGTTGCAGGTATTGATTTGCATGTGTGATTAACTTGCTAGATCTGGCATGCATGGTATTTCATGTGGTTATTTTTTGTCTTGTCATGGGTTTTTCCAACTGTGACAATGTTTCATCCTAGCCTTGCCATTTTTGGATAGCCACAATGTTGTGGAGTTCTCATGTTTTGGTTTAGATGGATTATTGGATGGATTCGAAGCTAAGTGAGGTGGATCTTTGAAATGATATAGCACATGGCCTAGTAACCCTTAAACCAAATTGTGGGTTGAGGTAAATATGGATAGGGTGTTGCCTCAATTTAGGGACCTAGTGATTCGATGTGGATTGTGGTAAAGCCTGAGAGGTGGGTTCTCTTCATCAGGACTAGGAATCTCGGGTTGGGATATACGGTAAAGCTTGGAGAGTGTGTCTTGGTTTAGGTCCTAGTGATCCCTGATTAAAACTTGAGAGACAAGGAGACATGAAATTCCTCAAGGTGTAAGCAGAGAGAATACCATGGTATCCATGCTTGTGTTGGCCTAGTGATCAAGTGGAGATCATAGTAAAGTCGATTATGACATGTTTATTGTCAGAGACCTAGTGTAGATCACAGTAAAGCCTGATTTCTATTGATGAGGGTGAGGTGGTTTAGCCTCGAGATTACCTGGTTGGTTCTTTCGGTTTGAGTCCCACATTCATGCTTGGAATATGGCACGGGGGTGATTGGCTAAAGAGAGATTTGGCTTAGCCAATCTATGGTCGAGTGGAATGTGGTAGTCCCATCTCCAGTTGGTTTCTACATTCCTTAATGTGAAATTCATTCCCTTGGTATTTGATGTGTAAATGTACTGATTGATATGTGGATTCTATGGATGATGTATTCATGGTATTTATGTTGTTATTTTGCTAGTTATAAGCATGTATTCAAAAAGTGATGATGTATGGATATCCTCATGTTTTTACTGGTAAATGAATGAGAAATGTATCTATGAACTAAAATATGATAATGAAATGAATTTTTTAAGGGAGAAACACTTCTTAGCGATTATCAAATAAGTATGAGACCCCTATGCTCAAATATGTTGTTTACACTTGTACTTGCCATGTTTTTGACATGTTTAAAAAAATGTCAGTCCCAATTGGGGATGGTCGAGCTTAGTCCTGGAGTTGGTTTTTAGTTTATTATCCTTTTAATCATGTGTTTAATGGATTCTGGAAGTTATAACAAGTTCTGGGAAGTGGCCAAAATTATAGGCTTGAAAAGTTCCTTAATTTTCACAGACGTAGGTATGCAGGCTTGTGCATGTTTCCATAGCCTCCCAGATATAGGAATGTAGGCTTGTGCATGTGTCCAGAGGTCTAAGAGTTCAAAATATCAGTGGGACCCAGGGGAAGGATTCTTGAATGGTTGGGTTAGCTCCTGGGGGTGTTATTGTTGATGTATAATTTCTATGTGATGTGTTTTTGTCAATTCCACTTCCTTAAGGTCACCTAGGAGGTTGAATCTCATCATAATAGCCTATCGTCGCATGTTTACCATGGATGGCCGGTAAATTGGGTAGATGTGGGAGGAGGGTGTTACACCTTTCTTCCTTTCATGTATCTGCTTGAGGGTCTATTTCCACTCTATGATCCTTTGTATGTGGCTGCTTCACATATTCTTGAGGTTCTTCCTTTGGATTCAAAAGCTCATGATCTGCATGAAATTGAAGCTCCCTCTCAAGGGAAAAATTCATTGCCTTTACTTCATCAAAATTCACATATTTGGATGAATCCTTTCCTTGGGAATTAGGCCCCTATTAATTAATAAATTTCTCAATGAGAATTTCACAATTCTTTTAAGCCTTCCTTTGGCTACATGCATAACCTATACAATTTAGAATATTCTACAACTGATATTTCACTACCCTTGAACTCCAATATCAAATAGATAAATCAAATTTCATGCATGCATGAGTTAATGTACGTTGATTGATCAGTTAATTGGTAAAACACTGAAGCTACACCCCACTTCTAGATGTCCCACTAGTTCCTCCAATAGTTGTAACTAGTTTAACTGACCTTAACTAAATTTAACTAAATTAAATTGTTACAACTGAAATTAACTCAACCTAGGATCCTAAAGTTTAGGAATAATTGTACAAAACTCAAGCTCACCCTCCAACTCAAATTAACTAAGCTAACCGAGTTACGATGACTCAATTAACTCATTCAACTTTTCTGCTAATTTGGATTTCCAATTTTATCCTAATTTAATTAAAGGAAACATTAAATTAGGAATTTTTTGTTGCATTTTCAACACTCCCTCTCAACAAGGTCAAGTGCCACTAGTACATCCGGTTGAGGATGGGCCTCATTAGCAAGGCACCCAGGATCAAATCTCATGGGGGGTGGTTGTGCCCTGTGCCAGGGGGAGGAGACATCTAAAAAATCCAGTCATTTTTGGACTAGTGTGGCCCATGTCGGGTGCGATCCACGGGTGACTTTGACAGATTATATGCCCCTTGGTCGTGGCTCCTCAAGCCATAGGTCAAGCTTCAAGGATCAAATACAAATTGGAAAAAAAAAACACTCCCTCTCAACAAGAAAGGGATTGTAAGATATCCCAATCCTACTTCTATGGAACTCAAATTTTCCTCTTGTAGATTTTGTCAAAATATGTGCATCATGTTCCTCTGTCAGAATGTATTGCAACAACATGATCTGCCTTTGCACAAAATCTCGTCTATGGTAGCATCAGATATCAATGTGCTTGGATCAAACATGAAAATATGGATTATTAGAGAGTTTGATACAACTCCAATTTTCATAGTAAATCATAGTGGGATTCCTCATATGACCAAATACCCAACAAGAATCTTTCTCATCCAGATAACTTCACAAGCTTCTTGAACAGAAACCATGTACTTTGCTTCTTCTGAATTGAGTGCAACTGATCTCTTCTTCCTGTTGTACTAAGAAACTTCTATTGACCCAATATTAAAATTTCCTCCTGAAGTAATCTTCCAATTTGATGGACTACCCTCCCAATCTACATCTGTGAAGCATTGCAACTTCACTTCCTCTATCCGTCTGTACCAAAGTCCAAACTAACTAGTGCCTCTGAGGTACCGTAGTACATGTTTAGTAGCCCTCCAAAATAATTTGGTTGGTCAAACCATGGCTTGGTTCAACTGATTGACCACATAACACATGTATGGTCATGTGTTCACCAAATACATGAGGTAAACCACTAACTACCTGTACACCGATAACATCCACTTCCTCACCTAAAGTGGCATCCTATTTCCTCTAGGTGGTTGCTAGAGGAGTCTCCATGGGTTTGCATCTATGCATGTGGAACTTATGAATGATCTCATTGGAATACTTTCCCTAAGATACAAATGGTTCCCCTTCTCTTTTCCATACTTCCAAACCAAATAAATAATGCATCAACCCCATGTCTTTCATTTCAAATTCTCTTGCAAGATCCCCTTTGCAAGATTTGATCAAATTCTAATCATCGGTCAAAATAAAATCATCGACATGTAATACTATAATCAAAAATTTATCTTCAACAACAATATGGTAAATGTTTGCATCTGCTTCACTTTTGGTGAAGCCCAACCTGGTGAAATAGTTATCGATCCTGGTGTACCAAGCATGGGGTGCTTTTTTCAATCCATACAATAGTTGCTTGAGTCTGCACACATGTGAATTTCTATTGAAGGTCTCAAATCCTTCTGTTTGTTCAATGTACACGACCTCCTCAATCACTCCATTAAGGAATGTTGTCCTCACATCCATGTGATGGATCTTCCACCCCATTTGTGCAACCAGAGCGAGAATTTAGCTAATGGAAGAGTACCTTGCTACATGTGAAAAGGTCTCTTCATAGTCAATCCCTTCTACCTGAGAGTATCCATTTGCCACAAATATGGCCTTTTCTTCTATGTTATTCTATTTTATACATGCTTTACCTTGTAAATCCATATCAAACCCACCACTGACTTGTCTCCAGGTATTGGAACTACTTCCCTAACACAGTTTTTGACTATGGAATCATATTCCTATAACATACCATTAACCCTTACTGACTATTCGACAACTTCCTCGAATGAGGCTAGTTCTATTATATCACTCAACAGATCCATGTAGCTTGTGTACTGTTCTGGTGACCTCCTATACCTGCGTTTTGATGTGGGTTCTCCCACATTCTCTCTAGCATCCTACAATAATCTAGCAGGTTCCTTGATATCCTTCCTTCCTTCCCTAGATGTCTCAACTTGAGTGGTTTTCTCCACTTTATGCTCCTCTTCATGTGGCCACTCCACATATTCTTAAGGTTATTGGAGTCAAAAGCTCTTGATCTTCATGCAACTGAAGCTCCCTCTCAAGGGAACACTCCATTGCCTTATGCTCATCGAACTTCACATCTATTCAGACAACTATCATCCTGAGAGAAGGAATGTACACCCAATAGTTGTGAGTTGTATCAATGTACCCCACAAATATGCCCAAATCAACTTTCAACTCTAGATTTTTCCTTTCATCCTTGGAAACATGGAAATATATTGACGATCCTAAGATACTGAAGTGTGACACATATGGTTTCTTCCCTGAAAATGATTCTTTTGGTGTACTCATCCCGAGAATCCATTGAGGACTCTTGTTCTACACATATACCGCTATGTTACATGCTTCGTCCCACAAGTGTAGAGGTAGGCCCTAATCATGCAACATTTCCCATGCAACTCCCACAATAATTTTGTTCTTCCTCTCAGCAACCCCATTCTGTTGTGGGTTATGGGGTGCTGTCAATTCCCGTTGAATTCCTTCCTTTTCACATAGATTTTTAAGCTCATTCAACACATATTCACCACTATTATTTCTCTTGAGAGCCTTCACTTTGCTTCCAATTTCTTTCTAAACAAGTTCTTTAAATTCAAAAAATTTGGAGAATGTTTGGTCTTTCTTTTGCATGAATAAAATACAACACTTACGTGAGAAATCATCTACAAATATAACATAATAACTATGCTTGGCCATGGAGGTTGTCGAGAAAGGTCCACAAACATCAGAGTGGATCCTTTCAAGGATTGCATGCTCCCTGCTATCCCAATCATTGAAGGTTGATTTTGTGTACTTCCCCAAGGTACAACCTTTGAATGTATTTTGTTACTCCAATGCTCCATTGGGGAGTCCTGTGATAACCTATTGGATTATCTTAAAATATCCATGGTGCGAATGGAAAAGTATTCTATGTCATAATTAATTTACATATTGTATCTGCACCTTCTCTGACTTTGTGCTCAAAGCAACATAGTCTCCCACATCCAACCAGTAGAGGTTTTTAACCTGAACCCTGATATGCTTCACTTGTACCATGGAAATGTGCCTCATGAATGGCTTTCCTTTTCTGAATATCACATCATAGCCATGATATTCAAAAACGACAACGGAAACCAAGTTATCCTTTATACCTGAAAAAAAAATCACATCCTTGAGCCTAAAAGGGGAGCCAGACTCCCTCTAAAATGTAACTGTACCGATATTGGTCTCACTATAACACCCATCATATCCCATCTCAATGTGCATTTGGAATTATTTCTCCTCCAAGTCACTGAAGAAATCTTTGTTCCCTATCATATGCTATGAGGCACCATTATCAATATACCAAACACTTCCCAGCACTGTGCCTGCCATGCATGAAATGAGGGTAAAATCAATCTCAAATCATGAAGCTATAGTTTCACATACCACACCTCCTGAGGTATTATTTCTCACTTTCTTGTGTGGGAATTTCATGGCATAATTCCTGCATTCATGACAGTGAAATCACTTGATTATGGACAAGTCATTTTTCTTTCCCCCTTGACTGGAATCTCCTTTGGATTGGGGCTTCTTCCCTTATTGTTTCTTTTCCTTTCCAGCAAAGGAATAGTTCTCCTCATCCTCAAACTTGGATAAGGTCCCATCTTTGTTGCTCCACATTATTTCTTCCTGCACTAGATCAAACCATAACTTCTCCCACCACAGTAGTTTCTCTCAACCATTTATGAAATTTTTATCATTGTGCCAACTCTTAGGAAGACACAATAGAGCTAGAGCTACCAAATATTCTTCAGGAATAGTAACACCAACCTCAACACTTCATCACGACATTGTGTAAACATGCTCATGTACTACAAAATTTTTTCATTCTTTTGCATCTTTATGTTACGAATATTTTCCTTGAGCACCACCTTCCTGTGGTCGCTACTATTCTGGAACAAATATGTCATTTCTTTCCACATTTCATACGAAGTCTCTTTCTCGTGGAGATTCAAGACAATATGACCTGAAACTCCCTCCAATATGATTCTCCTTGCACTAGCAACACACTTCTTCCATTCTACTAAATTGTTATCATCAATTGTTGTTGGTTTCAGAACAAAATTATCAATGTAGTCCTTCAACCCATTATCCTCTAGTATTGCCTCCATCCTGTCCCTCCATGCAACATAATTCAATATTCCCTCAAGGGAATACTCGAGCCTTATTCCATTGAAAGTCACCTTCTAAGTCCTGAAGTAATCCTGTAACCTGATTTGCAACCTCAAAACCTATTGCAATGAAAACCTCGAATTATCTTCTCTACCATGAATCCAACTATGATACCTTGTAGAATTATAATTGTAGATTCAAACTACCCATGAAATTTACTAAAACATAAGATTCAAATCTACTCAACCAATATTCAGAAGCAAATTTACGATCGAGAACACAAATAAATAACACGAATCAACATTCAACACACATACATAGTGATATATCTATGGGAATGCAACTGTTATAAACCCCTTACTATCTGTATTTCATTAACCAAAGAATCTAGTTGATACAATATCATTTTATCTACCTTGAGCTCTACCTACACCTATATCTTCTATTCTCTTTCTGACTAACTGACCCTAGCCATTACTTAGCCAATTTTCCAAGCCTCCAAGCTCCTATTTACTTGTGTTGTTTCCTTGGGAATTAGCCCCATATTAATTAGGAAATTTCTCAATGAGAATCGCACAATTCATTTCGGCCTTCCTTTGACTGCATGCATGACCTATACAATTTGGAATATTCTACAACTAATAGTACACTACCCTTGAACTCCATTCTCAACTGGGTAGCAAGAATTTCATGCATGCGTGAGTTAATTTAGTATGATTGATAAGTTAAATGGTTAAACATTGATGATGCGCCCCACTACTAGACCTCCCACTAGTTCCTCCAACAGCTGGAACTATTTTAACTGACCATAACTCAATTTAACTAAATTAAATTTTTACAAATAAAAATAACTCAACCTAGGCTCCTAAAATCTAGGAATCACTATACAAAACTCAAGTGCACCCTCCATCTCGAATTAAGTAATCTAATTGAGCAATAATAAATATTTTAACTCATTTATGTTGTTTCTTGATGTGGAATTTCAATTTTATCCTAATTTAAACAAAGGAAAAATTAAATTATAAATTTCTTGTTGCATTTTCAACACTCCCTCTAAGAAAGAAAGGGATTATAAGATATCCCAACTATACTTCAATGGAACACGAATTTTCCTCTTGAAAAATATTTTTTCAAAATATTTCATCTCGTTCCTCTGTTAGAATGTACCACAACAACATGATCTACCTCTACACACAATCTCGTAGATGGTGGTACTGAATATCAATGTGCTTGGATTGATCGTGAAAAACCGTATTCTCAGAGAGTTTTATAAAACTATGATTTTCACAATAAATCAAAGTGGGATCCATTATCTCACCAAAAACCCAACAAGAATCTTTTTCATCCAGATCGATTCACAAGATGCTTGACTAGAAACCATGTACTCCACTTCCGGTTAACTGAATGAAACTGATCTTTGATTCTTGTTGTATCAAGAAACAATTGTTGGCCGAATACTGTAAATTCATCCTGAAGTGCTCTTCCTATCTTATGGAATACCCACCAAATCTACATCTGTGAAGCTTTGCAACTTCACTCTCTCTATCCATCTGTACCAAAGTCAAAAGTGAGTGGTGCCTATGAGGTACAATAGTACATGTTTAGTAACCCTCCAAAATAATTTGGTCGGTTGAACTATGGCTTGGCTCAAGTGATTGAACATATAACACATGATTTTCCTTGTGTTCACCAAATACATGAGAGAACCCACCAAGTTCCTGTACACGGTAGCATCCGCTTCCTCACCTAAAGTGGCATCCTCTTTCCTCTAGTTGGTTGCTAGAGGAGTCTCCATGGGTTTGCTTTTGTTCATGTGGAACTTATGAAGTATCTCATTGGCATACTTTCCCTGAGAGAAAAGAAATTCCCCTGCTCTCTACCATAATTCAAAAACAAGGAAATAGTGCATCAACCCCATGTCTTTCATTTTGAATTCTCCTGCAAGATCATATTTTCAAGATTTGATCAACTTCTCATCACCAATAAAAAATTAAATCATCGAAATATAATACTATAATAAAAAAATTACCTTCAACAACAATATGGTAAAGGTTTGAATATGATTCACTTTTGGCGAAGCCCAACCTGGTGAAATAGTTTTCGATCCCAGTGTACCAAGCACGAGGTGCTTGTTTCAATTCATACAACACTCACTTAAGTCTGCACATATGTGACTCTCTGCCAAAGGCCTCAAATCATTTCAGTTGTTCAATGTACACCTCCTCCTAAATTACTCCATTGATAAATGCCAACCTCATATTCATTTTATGGATATTCCACCCCATATGTGCAGCCAAAGTAAGAATTGATCTGATGGAAGAGTACCTTGCTACAGGATAAAAGGTCTCTTCATAGTCAATCCCTTCTACCTGAGAGGAGCCCTTGGCCACACATTTGGCCTTGTGCTTCTCAATGCTTATGTCCGTTGCATGATTTACCTTTTAAATCCATCTTGAACCCACCATTGACTTGTGTGCAGGTCTTGGGACCACTTCCCAAACACAATTTCTAACTACGGAATCATATTCCTCTACCATAACATCAACCCATACCGATTGCTCTACAACTTCCTTAAATGAGGATGGTTCTGTATCTACTAGCTCACTAAACAGAGCCATGTAGTCTATGTACCATTCTGGTGACCTCCTCTATCTGCATTTTGATGTGAGTGCTCCCACATTCTCTCTAGCATCCTACATAATACGTAAGCTTCCCTGGTCCACTTCCTTCCTTCCCTCAATTTCTCTACTTGAGTGGATGCCTCCACTCTTTTCTCCTATACATGTGGATGCTCCGCATCTTCTTGAGGTTATTCCTTTGGAGTAAAAATATCCTAATCTCCATGCAACTGAACCTCCCTCTCAAGGGAACACTTCATTTCCTTCTCTTCATCGAAATTCACATCTCTACGAAACACTATCATCCTGATAGATGTTAGGTACACCTGATAGTCGTCAGATGTATTAGTGTACCCCATAAATATGCCCAACTCAGTTGTCAACTTTATATTTTCCTTGCATCCTTGGAAACATGGAAATATATTGATGATCCAAAGATCTTGAAGTGTGACAAATCTGGTTTCTTCCCTGAAAAAGCTTCTTCTAGTGTACTCATCCGGAGAATCCGATGAGGACTCATGTTCTGCAAATATACTATTCTGCTACATGCTTCAACCCACAAGTGTAGAGGTAGGCCATGATAATGTAACGCTATCTGTGCAACTGCCCCAATATTTCTGTTCTCCCTCTCAACCACCCCATTTTGTTGTGGGTTATGGGGTGCTGTTAGTTCCCTTCTAATTCCCTACTTTGAACAATTTTTTTTAAACTCATTCAACACATATTCACCACCATTATGGCTCCTCAGAGCCTTCACTTTTCTTCCAGTTTCTTTCTCAACAATTGATTTAAATTCAAAAAAATTGGATAATGTCTGGTCTTTATTCTGCATGAAGAAAATCCAACACTTAAGTGAGAATTCTTCTACAAATATAACATAATACATGTTCTTGGACATGGAGGATGTCAAGAAAGTTCCATAGACATCAGAGTGGATCCTTTCAAGGATTGCATGTGCCTATCCTGATCATTGAAGGTGGATTTTGTGTACTTCCCTAAGGTACACACTTTGCATGTATTTTGCTGCTCCAATGATCCATTGGGGAGTCCTTTGGATATCTGCTGCATGATCTTCAAAGCTCCATGGTGCAAATGGCCAAGTCTTCTATGCTATAACTCACCAACATATCAACTCCACACCTTCTTTGCCTTTGTGATAAAAGCAACATAGTCTGCCACGTCCAACATGTAGAGGTTCTTCACCCGAACCCAAATCTACTTTACTTTTCCTGTGGAGATGTGCCTCGGGAATTCCTTTCCTTTTCTTAATATCGAATTATAGCCAAGATCTTCCAACACTGCAACAAAAACCAAATTATTCTTTAGACCTGGAACAAACATCACATCCTTGAGCCTGAGAGGGGCGCCAAACTCCCTTTGAAAAGTAACTGTACTGATACCGATTGTGCTATACCTCTCATCATCTCCCATATCGATGTGCACCTAGAGGTCTTTCTCCTCCAAGTCATTGAAGAAATATTTGTTCCCTGTCATATGGAATGAGGCATTGTTGTTGAGATACCAAACACTTCCCATCATTGTGCTCTCCATGCATGCAATGAGGGAAAATCAAGCTCAAATTGTGAATCTATAGCTTCACCTTATGCTCCTCATGAAGTATTATTGCTTATTTTCTTGTGTGGTCATTTTGTGGCATAGTTCCCAAATTCATGACAATGAAATCACTTGATTTTGGACAAGTCCTTTTTCTTTCCCCTTTTACTATAATCTCCTTTGGATTGAGATTTGTTCCCTTTCCCTTTCTTTTACTTTCGAGACAATGCACAGTTCTCCTCATCCTCAACCTTGGATGAGGTCCCATCTCTGTTGCTTCACCTTATTTCTTCCTGCACTAGATTATACCTTAACTAATCCCACAGTGGTAGTTTCTCTCTATCATTTATGGAATCTTGATAACTGTGCCAACTCTTGGGAAGATCCAACAAATCTAGAGCTACCAAATCTTCTTTAGGAACAGTAACACTGACCCTTCCAAGTTCATTATGACATTGTGTAAACCTGCTAAGGTACTACAAAATTGGTTCATTCTTTTTCATCTTTATGTTACGAATCTTGTCATTGAGTGCCAGCTTCCCATGGTTGCTAATGATTCTGGAAAAAATTTGTCAGTGCTTTCCACATTACACACATAGTCTCTTTCCAAGGGATATTTGAGACAATATGATCTTGAACTCCCTCCAATATTGTGATCATCAATTGCTACTGGTTTCAGAACAACATTATCAATGTAGTCCTTGAACCCATTATCCTCCAGTAATACCTCCATCTTGTCCCTCCATGCAACATAATTAGAGCTTCCCTCAAGGGCATACTCGAGCCTTAGTCCATTGAAATTCATATTCTTAGTCCTGAAGTAATCCTATAACCTGATCTGCGACCTCGAATCCTACTGCAATGAAAACTTCAAATTATCTTCTCTACTGTGAATCTAGCTATGAATATACCATGTAGAATTTTAATTGTAGATTCAAACTTCTCATCAAATTTACCAAAACATATTTCTCAAATATACTATACCAATATGCGGAAGTAAACTCATGAACAAGAATAAAAATTAATAACATGCATCAAGATTCAACACACATATACAAAGTTATATCTATGGGAAAGAAACTTCTCAAAACCCCTTACTATCTGTATTGCATTAATCAAAGAATCTAGATGAATACAATATGCTCTTCTCTACCATGAGCTCAACCTACACCTATATCTTCTGTCCTCTGCTTGACTGACTGAACCTAGATAATACTTAGCCACTTTTCCAAGCCTCCAATCTCCTATTTCCTTGCATTGTTTCCTTAGGAATTAGGCCCCTATTAATTAGGAAATTCCTGAATGAGAATTTCGCAATTCCTTTAGGCCTTCCTTTGAATACATGCATGACCTGTACAATTTGGAATATTGTACAATTGATAGTACACTAACCTTGAACTCCAATCTCAACTGGGTAACTCAAATTCCATGCATGCATGAGTTAATTTACGTCGATTGATCAGTTAATTTGTTAAACACTAAATTTTCACCCCACTTCTCAACCTCCCACTAGTTCCTCCAACATTTAGAACTATTTTAACTGACCTTAACTCAATTTAACTGAATTAAATTGTTACAACTGAAATTAACTCAAACTAGGCTCCTAAAATTTATAAATCACTGTACACAAATCAATTTCACCCTCCAACTCAAATTAACTAAGCTAACTGAGTGATAATAACTCAGTTAACTCATTCAATTTTTCTGTTGATGTGGAATTTTGATTTTCTCCTAATTTAATCAAAGGAAAAAATAAATTTGGAATTTATTGTTGTATTTTCAACACTCCCTCTCAGAAAGAAAGGGATTATAAGATATCAAAATCCTATTTCTATGGAACTCAAAATTTCCTCTTTGAAACATTTTTGTAAAAATATTTGCATCACGTTCCTCTATCAGAATGTACTACCACAACATGATCCACCTTTACACACAATCTTGTAGATGGTCATACCAGATATCAATGTGTTTGAATCGATCGTGAAAAAATAGATTCTCAGAGAGTTTGATACAACTCTGATTTTCACAGTAAATCACAGTGGGATCCATCATCTAACAAAAAACCCAAAGATAATATTTCTCATCCATATAGCTTCACAAGATGCTTGACAAACTTCCATGTATTCAACTTCTGCTGAACTGAGTGCAACTAATCTTTGCTTCCTACTGTACCAAGAAACTACTACTGCCCCAATACTAAAAATTCCTCCTGAAGTGCTCTTCCTGTCTGATGGACTACCCTCCCAATCTACACCTATGAAGCCTTGCATCTTCACTCCTTCTATCCATCTGTACCAAATTCCAAACTGAGTGGTGCCTCTGAGGTACTGCAGAACATGTTTAGCAACCATAGGTAGATCCCCCCACCTAATATAGGGTCCAGTTTTTTTTTTTCCCGAGGCGTTGCCACATACCTTGTGCACGGGGGATAATGCTCCCCTGCAAACCCCCTACAAGGGGGGTTGTGACCCCCATGTTGCACATGGTGCAACAAAGGGGATTTGACCGCCCCCCTCTTACCCCTTACTTCTCGCATGCAACTAGTCGTGGAAAGAATATAACACACACCTAACATGTTGAACCATGGCTTGGATCAACTGATTGACTGCATAACACATGTATGTCTTTTTGTTCACCAAATACATGAGAGAACCCACCAACTTCCTGATGCAGGAGCATTAGCACTCAAATTAAAATAAATTTTTTGATTGGCCCAAGGAGGGGTCAAATTGTAAATGTCGTAAAATTCTCTTTTAAAATGTTTAAATTCTTAGCAAGCATAGGTAGGGAATAAGTTTAGTTGACTTTTGTAAACATATTCATAGAAAAATGGGATGTTAGAGAGGATATTTGTTATTTATGCTAAGTAGAAAAGTCATAAATTAGGGTTTCCTTAGAATAGAAGTGGTTACAAGTTTGTAGGAGTTGAGTGAGGGTCAATAAGCTCTAAATTGTAATATAAATTAAATTGTAAGCTTCGAAGGAGAGTAGAGGCCAATTTAAACAAAGAAGATTAGGCCTAAAGTATAGTAGAGAGGAGAAGCCTGAAAACAGAGAGGGTTATGTGTAGAGGAGAGAAGGCCATGTAACAGCGTATCAGGCAAAGCCAGATTGTAAATAGGTTTTTTTTATTTGTATATGTATGATTTATTTATTAATGAAGAAATCGAATTTGATTGTGATTGTGTTTCATTTCTATTATGTGATGAGTGATCCATAATAGAAAAAATTTGACATCAGTGTAATAATTCCCTATAATGAACTCTAATTGAATGAATAAGTCTTTCTGAGTGATAAAAGACTTAATGATTGGGTAGAATCTGTATGATTCCAAGTTGGGAATTAAACAGCTGTATGTGAAGCTGATGAGAACAAATAAGTGCAGATAAAAATTGTGTGCAGGTTGAGAAGAGAAACAAATCACGAATTTTGGACTCGGAGTTTTAATACATAATGGTGGTCTGTATTCTGGCTTGAAATATTGAGTAAAGCGTGCTTATATGCATAAAAGGTTAATAAAAACTCATGGAGATTTAGTGTAAACACATCATTTGGGTAAATAATGGAGGAGATTATACTCCATAAGGTTTATGTGGGTAATTATTGGAGTTTATTCCGCAAGCCTTGCCATCATTTGGTATCAGAACATGACATTAATGAAGATGCAGTTTTTGCTGCGTCAATTTTGGTATCAGAGCAAAGTTAAAACTCTTTTGAAGGTTAAATCTCTTTGAGGTTAAAGATCAGAGGAGGTTAAAGCCCTTTTGGTTAAAGTAGAATGCAAGTGTGATTGTAGAAGAAAGAGGAGATCAAATTTTAAATCTAACAAGCAGCAGGCATACAGAGATAAAGTATGGAAAAATATGGGGAGTAATTGATACTCCTAAGGAAATTGCAGAAGCATAAAGAAAGCACAGCGATAGTTGTTTTCTTCTGGAGAATGGAGATTCACTCGAATGTGAAGAGTGGATGGAGACTACTTGTGAAATCATGCAGGTATTGTTTTATTTAACTCTGATTTGAGTTTTGCGGGATAAAAGACATATTGAAGATTGATATTTGTAGCTAATGAAGTATCTTCGAAAAATAAGATCAAGCCTCAAGAAGCAGTGATGAAGGACGCTGGTAAGATTTTATGAAATAAAGAAGAGTGTGGCCAAAACATAGTGTTTCATTGTGATTGAAATACAAGAGGATAATTGTGTTCTCAAAAGTGCATATGAGTTGAAGCCTAGAAGGAGCAGAGGAATGCTCAAAGAAAGTTACAGAGAGGGGACTAGTGGCCAATTACATATGAAAGATTGGTGAGGTAAGTTGTAGCAGGGATGAATTTCTATTGCAGAGGCTTAAGTACATCTCATAGTGAGTGAGGAACTCATAGAGATAGAAGAGAAGATGAATGCTAATAGTCATAATAGAGGTTATGAGAGAGACCACAGAGTGAAGAAAGCTGTCAAAACAGATGGCATGGATGAAGAATATGAGAGATAAAAGGCTGAGATAAGGATGCAATTTAATTTGTTGATGGAGATGTTCGAGAGGAGTAAATAAAACCAGAGATTTGGTTATATAATGATAAATAAAATGAAGTGGCATAAGCTACAAGAGAAGAGAGAACAACAGGTGAATATGCAATTAATAGAGGAGCTGAGGAAGCTTGAACAAATTATAGATGTTCAATTGAGGACAGAGAAGCTCGAAGGAGTTGAGCTACAACAAGATAAAGTTGCTGGAGAAGAACAAGTTCTCTTTGAAATTGAAGATGGAGCAATGTTGTTTGAATCATCAGTTGAGGCAATTGAGCCTTATGATTTTGAAATTAATCATTTATGTATGTTTGAAAGTGTAATACATGATGATGGACAATCCTTGGGTATTGTCAAAGAAGATAAAGAAGAGAGACAAAATTTGATTTCTGAGACAGTTATATCTCATGAGGAATTTCATACACAATTGGAGGGAAATATTGTTTTTCAGCATGCTAAAATTGAAAACAGAGGAAGTTTGGCTCACGATGATGACCAAAATCAAGAATAAGTGGAAAAGGATATCAAGTACTCAAATATTATTCTTGAGGAAGTTGAGATGAAGACCATTGAAGATTTTCTAAGTCATGTAGAGGACTTGGAACAAAAAGAGGATTTGATGACTAAATCATCAAATAATACAATTGAGTCTTGTGGTTTTACAAATGAAAAATTGTGTGTGATTGTAGGTGATAGACAGTCACTGGAATCTATTCTAAAGATGAAGGAAGAAAAATAAATTTACAAAAACATTTCAAAGAAGCAAGATCAGAATTGTATTCCAATGTAGGATGAGGCTATTTTATCTTATGAAGACAGCCAAGGAAAAGCACATGTAAAATTGGTTAGTAAATGGGAGAAATAATTGGAGTTATTGGAGAATTGGTTGAAAGCACCAGTAGAGAAGAAAGAACCTGATGAAGACTGCAAAGGATCTGCAGCAGAGGAAGAAAATGTTACTCCAGTCAGGGAATTGAAGAGCAGTTTACTTTTTGAAAGTAAATTTGCACGTAATGAGCAGAAGAGGGATGTTGTAGAGGGAGATATCTTAAGAGATATTCAAGAAGTTTTGGAGGTAGAAATTTCTAGAGAAATATCTACAATATGATTTGGAGCAATCTCAAAAATAATAGTAGAAGTTGAAGACAAAGAAAATTAAGAAAGTAATCAACAACTTAAAGATTTTTATATTCCAGAGAATGAAAATTAAGTGTAACAACAAAATAAATTGGACAGAGAGATATAAAATTTCATGAAGCTTATGAGGAAGAAACATAAAGGAAGGAGCTTCATAAAGAGAATAAAAACAGATGGTAGTATGAAAGGCTGGATTGTAAAAAACATTGAAGGAAATTCAGTGGAGTGTTACAAACGAAGTTATGGAAACCAGGAGAAGCAAGGAAGAATAGAAGAGTACATGGGTAGTAGTTGAAAGGAGTAAAGAGATCATTGGAGAATAAAGTATGGGATCCAGGAGGACAATTATTGGGAACACATGTTCTAGAGATCATGATTCTTTTTTACTTTGGGAGTCTGACGCAGGAGCATTATCACTCATATTAAATTTAATTGTTTGATTAGCCCAAGGAGGGGTCAAATTGTAAATATTGTAAAATTGTCTTTTGAAAAATTTAAATTCTTAGCAATCATAGGTAGAGAATATGATTAGTTGACTTTTGTAAACATATTCATAGAAAAATGGGATATTAGAGAGGATATTTTTTGTTTATGCTAAGAATATAGAAAAGTCATAAATTAGGATTTCCTTTGAATATAAGCGGTTACAAGTTTATAGGAGTTGAGTGAGGACGAATAAACTGTAAATTGTATTATAAATTCAATTGTAATATTCGAAGGAGAGCAGAGGCCAATTTAAACAAAGAATATTAGGCCTAAAGTAGAGTAGAGAGGATAATCCCAAAAACAAAGAGGGTTCTGTGAAGAGGAGAGAAGGCCATGTATTGCCGTATTAGGCAAAGCCAGATTGTAAACATATTTTTTTTATTTGTATGTATACAATTTATTTATTAATGAAGAAATCAAATTTCATTGTGACTGTGTATCATTTCTTTATGTTCTGAGTGATCCATAATATAACAAATTCGACATCAGTGTCATAATTCCTTGTAATGAATTCTAATTGAATGAATAAGTCTTTATGAGTGATAAAAGACTTAATAACTGGGTAGAATCTATATGATTCTATTCCGGGAATTAAGCAACTGTATGTGAAGGTGATGAGAACAAATAAGTGCAGATAAAACTTGTGTGCAGGTCGAGAAGAGAAACAAATCACAAATTCAAGATTCAGAGTTTTAATACAGAATGGTGGTTTGTATTCTGGCTTGAAATAGTGATTAAAGCATGCCTATATGCGTAAAAGGATAATAAAAACTCATGGAGATTTAGTGTAAACCCATCATTTGGGTAAATAATGGAGGAGCTTATAATCCATAAGATTTATGTGGGTAATTAGTGGGGTTTATTCTGCAAGCCTTTCCATCATTTGGCATCAGAAAATGAGATTAATGAAGATGCAGTTTTTGCTGCGTCACTTCCTGTACACGGTAGCATCCACTTCCTCACCTGAAATAGCATCCTCTTTCCTCCAGTTGGTTGCTAGAGGAGTATCCATGGATTTGTATCTGTCCATGTGGAACTTCTGAAATATCTTGTTAGCATACTTTCCCTAAGAGATAATAAATCATCTTCTCTTTTCCATACTTCCAAACCAAAGAAATAGTGCATAAACCCCATGTATTTCATTTTGAATTCTCTTGCAAGACCCTATTTGAAAGATTTGATCAACTTATCATCATCGATGAAAATCAAATCATCAACATATAATACTATAATCAACAATTTACCTTCAACAAAAATATGGTAAATGTTTGCATCTGCTTCACTTTTGGTGAAGCCCAACTTGGTGAAATAGCTGACGATCTTGGTGTACCAAGCATAAGGTGTTTTTTTCATTCCATACAACACTCGCTTGATTCTGCACACATGCGACTCTATGTCAAAGGGCTAAAATCCTTCTAGTTGTTCAATGTACATGTCCTCCTCAATAACTCCATTGAAGAATTTTGTACTCACATCCATTAGTGTAATAATTCCCTATAATGAATTCTAATTGAATGAATAAGTCTTTCTGAGTGATAAAAGACTTAATGATTGGGTAGAATCTGTATGATTCTAGTCTCGAAATTAAACAATTGTATGTGAAGTTGATGAGAACAAATAAGTGCAGATAAAACTTGTGTGCATGTAGATAAGATAAACAAATCACGAATTCTAGACTCAGAGTTTTAATACAGAATGGTGGTTTGAAATCTGGCTTGAAATAGTGAGTAAAGCATGCCTATATGCGTAAAAGGTTAATAAAAAATCATGGATATTTAGTGTAAACCCATCATTTGGGTAAATAATGGACGAGCTTATACTCCATAATATTTATGTGGGCAATTAGTGGGGTTTATTCCGCAAGAAATGCCATCATTTGGTATCAGAACATGAGATTAATGAAGATGCATTTTTTGCTGCGTCACTTCCTGTACACGGTAGCATCAACTTCCTCACCTGAAGTGGCATCCTCTTTCTTCCAGTTGGTTGCTAGAGGATTATCCATGGGTTTTTATCTGTCCATGTGGAACTTCTAAAGTATCTTGTTAGCATACTTTCCCTATGAGATAATAATTCATCTTCTCTTTGCCATACTTCCAAACCAATGAAATAGTGCATCAACCCCATGTATTTCATTTCGAATTCTCTTTTAAGATCCTATTTGAAAGATTTGATCAACTTATCATCATCGGTGAAAATCAAATCATCAACATATAATACGATAATCAACAATTTACCTTCAACAAAAATATGGTAAATGTTTGCATCTGCTTCACTTTTGGTGAAGCCCAACTTGGTGAAATTGCTGAAGATCCTGGTGTACCAAGAATAAGGTGCTTTTTTCAATCCATACAACACTCGCTTGAGTCTACAAACATGTGAATCTGTGTCAAAGGGCTCAAATCCTTAAAGTTGTTTGGATTTTCCACCCCACCTGTGTAGACAGAGTGAGAATTGATTTGATGGAAGAGTACCTTGCAACAGGAGAAATTTTTTCTTCATATTCAATCCATGAATGTAGCCTTGTGCTTCTCTATGCTTTCATTTGTTGCATGCTTTACCTTGTAAAGCCATCTCGAACCCACCACTAACTTGTCTGTAGGTTTTGGGACAACTTCCAAAAGATAGTTTCTGACTATGGAATCATATTCCTCTACCATAGCATCAATCCATACCGTTTTCTCTTCAACTTCCTTGAATGAGGATGGTTCAGTCTCTACTAGCTCACTCAACAGATCCATGTAGCATGTGTACCATTCTGGTGACCTCCTTTAGCTGTTATGAAGTGAGTGCTCCCACATTCTCTCTAGCATCTTGCAATAATCTGTCAGCTTCCTTATTCCTCTTCCTTCCTTCCATGGATGTATTTTCTTGAGTGGTTGTCTCCACTCTCTGATCCTCTGCATATGGCTCCTCCACATATTCTTGAGGTTCTTCCTTTGGATTCAAAATCTCCTGATTTGCATGCAACTGAATCTCCCTCCCAAGGGAACACTCCCTTGCCTTCTCTTCATTGAACTTCACATATCTACGAAAAAATTTCATCTTAAGAGATGGGAGGTACACCCAATAGTTGTGAGGTGTATTATTGTACCACAAAAATATTCTCGACTCAGCTGTCGGCTCTATATTTTTCCTTGCATCCTTGGAAACATGGAAATATACTGATGATCCAAATATCTTGAAGTGTGACACATCTAGTTTCTTCCTTGAGAAATATTCTTTTGGTGTAATCAACCCGAGAATATGACAAGGACTCATGTTCTGCACCTAATATCGTTGTGTTGCATGCTTTGTCCCACAAGTGCAAAGGTAGGGCCTGATCATGCAACATTGCTCGTGCAACTCCCACAATAATTATGTTCTTCCTCTCTGCCACCCCATTCTGTTGTGGCTATGGGGTGTTGACAATTCCTGTCAAATGACTTCCTTTGAACATAAATTTTTAAACTCATTGAACACATATTCGCCACCGTTAACGCTCCCAAGAGCCTTCACTTTGCTACCAATTTATTTCTCAAAAATTTCTTTAAATTCAAAAAATTTGGAGAATTCCTTGTCTTTCTTCTGCATGAATAAAATCTAGCACTTACGCAAGAAATAATCTACAAATATAACATAATACATATGCTTGGCCATCGAGGCTATTGATAAAGTTCCATGTACATCAAAGTGGATCCTTTCAAGGATTGCATGCACCCTACTATCCCAATCATTGAATGTGGCTTTTGTGTACTTACCCAAGGTACACCCTTTTCATGTATTCTTCTACTCCAATTCTCCACTAGGGAGTCCTCTAGTGATATACTACATGATCTTCGAAGCTCCATGATGCAAATGGCCAAGTATTCTATGCCATAATTTATCGAAATCTCTTCTTTTCACCTTCTCCGCTTTTGTGCTGAAATTAGCATAGTTTGCCACATCCAACCTGTAGAGGTTCTTCACTCGAACCCCGATATGCTTTACTTTTCCCATGGAGATGTGCCTCATGAATTCCTTTCCTTTTCTGAATATCACATCATAGACATGGTCTTCCAACACCTCGACAGAAAGAAAATTATTGTTTAGACCCGAAACAAACATCACATCCTTGAGCCTGAGAGGGGCACTAAAATCCCTCTAAAAAGTAACTACACCGATCCCAGTCGCGCTATACCTCCCATAATCTCCCATATTGATTTTCATATAGAGGTATTTCTCCTCCAAGTCACTAAAGAAATATTTATTCCCTATCATATGGAATGATGCATTGTTGTCGAGATACCAAACACTTCCCATAACTCTACTTAGAATGCATGCAATGAGGGTAAAATCACACTTGAATTATGAAGTTATTTCTTCACCTATCGCTCCTCCTGAGGTATTTTTACTTGTTTTCTTGTGTGGGAATTTCGTGGCATAGTACCTAAATTCATGACTGTTGAAGCACTTGATTTTTGACAAGTCTTTTTCTTTCCCCCTTGACTGTAATATCCTTTGAATTTGGATTTATTCCATTTCCCTTTAATTTCCTTTCCAACCAAGAGAAAATTATCCTCATCCTCATTCTTGGATGATGTCCCATCTATGTTGCTCTACCTTATTTCTTCCTGCAGTAGATCAGAACATAACCGCTCCCACTGTGGTAGTTTCTATCTACCATTTATGGAATCTCTTAAACTGTACCAGCTCTTGGGAAGACACAACAGAGCTAGATCTACCAAAATATTCTTCAACAATAGTAACAACGACCCCACCAAGTTCATCACGACACTGTGTAAACCTACTGAGGTACCACATAATCGGTTCATTCTTTTGCATTTTTATGTTATGAAGCTTGTCCTTGAGCACCATCATCTTGTTGTCGCTATTATTCTGGAACAAATATGTCAATTCTTGCCACATTTCATACATAGTCTCTTTCCTGTGGAGAGTCTCCTTTCTCTAACAACACAATTCTTCCATTATTCTAGTGTATGATCATCAACTACTGCTAGTTTCAGAACATAATTATCAATGTATTCCTTCAACCCATTTTCCTTGAGTAATTACTCCATCTTGTCCCTCCATGCAACATAATTCAAGCTTCCCTCAAGGTAATACTCGAGCCTTAGTCCATTGAAAGTAATCTTCTAAGTCCTAAATTAATCTTGCAACCTAATCTACAACCTCGAATCCTCCTACAATGATAATTCAAATTATCTTCTATACTGTGAATATAGTTGTGATACCATGTGTTGAGGCAGTAAATCCCCTCTGCGGACAAAGGTGATCCCACTAGCCCAGATTGGGTCTACCAACAATCAAATCACACAATGACGTTGGTTCCTAGTTACAAAAAGACAACGATCGTGATGAGTGGCCTACCTCAAATCCCACACAGTTGTCGTTGGAGAAAAGATGATGTTTCCCATCCCTCACTTGACAGATCACAATCCTTCCGTTCGACATGTCCGAACACCTGTACACATGCAGAGAAATGAAGACATACAACATGAAATCTAAAGCATGTAACTATACATCAGTTAGAGAGGATATAATTCATTGCATTTCATAAAAGAGTAAACACATGAATGGAACCAAAATCAGAGTCACTTATATTAATGATGAAAAAAAGGGAGATTACAACCAAATGTTCTGACACTATGATCTTCCTTCGGCAGGGCTTGCAGCAGAGCGTGTCTCAATGAAGCCTGTCAGGAATTTGGACAAAGCTCTCTCTCACAGGGTTCTTCTCAGCTCTGCTTCAATAGTTGCCCAACTATAGTTTCCTCCTACAAGTTCAGCTTCCAAGCATTCAGCTAGCTTGCTAATGGAAAGGGAAAGCTTTTATAGATAAAGGAAGGGAATTTGGGATCCCTATAATCATGGGATAGGCCCTATCTCTTAGGAAGGTTCCATGAGAGGTGGAAAACCACTTCCTATACATGGAGATCTGGAGCCAAACCACTCAACTTCTTCTAATGATTCATTCTAGAGTTTGTTAGAACCAAACTTCCACCATTTATTTTTAAAAAACATTCCTTAATGGGCTTGGCGCGAGTGAGACACAGGGACAATGTGCCAATTGGTGCGCCCTCTAGTGTGGATTTCCCCCATTGGCGCGAGGGATGAACTAAATAGTCGCGCCAAGGCTAAAACACCTGTTTTTAGGATTTTCCAAAGGAAATGTTCTTCAGGAGAATGTTTATCCTTAGGCAGGAGGATTTTATGAAGGTTTTTTCAGGACATGTTACTGCTCACAGGTCATGGGAATATTCCTCCAATGTGTGGGACGAGGGATTGCAGGGATGGTGACAAACTACTGTGTAACAGATGCCCCCTAAAGCATGAGGTCCGAGAGAGAGGGAGGGGTGAAATGCTTTATGAGAATGCGCCCAACTGAAAACACTGTCGTTGGAAAACCTGCAAAGACAAATACAACTGATATCTCAGATACATTATATGTGGTATGGGCACAGCCATCCATAATAGAGTGTAAAAAAACTGGGATCCAAGGTATGGACACAACCATCCAGTAAATAAGGATCAACAAGTAGACTCAGGTATGGTCGCAGCCATCCAATCGAATGAGTCATGTAATACATGATGATAATCCACAAATAATCCGCAACCTGGATGTATATCAAACAAAATCTAGGGTCTTGCGCTCCATCTCGACCCGAATAGAGTACAAGTTCAAGCATGTGAATATGTGAGCTGAAGTCGAACATGCAAGAACATCGTCTGATTGCCAGCCAATAATGAAAGTCGTTAACGAACGTGAGAGAAACCACCAATAATGACGATGGACCTCAAGGTACATGAGGTAAAATCCATGGAATGTGAACAGTGAGCTGGCATCGAACACCCGTAGAATCATCCGATCGAAGGCCAATAATGAAAACCTTGCGTCGAATGCGAAGAACCTTCCATTGAGGCATGCAGGCTCCAAGGTACCTGAAGGGAGTCTCTAGACCAACTTCCTGGATAATGAGCTGAAGTCGACAGGAGGTGACCTTGATTGAAGGTGGGCCATAATGTTTCCCACATCATCGACACGAGACAAAGGGACTTAATTTTCATGAATCAAGATCGATATAGAATCAGAGGGAGGCTGAAAACTGCAAAGGCCAACTTCTCTTGAACATATCGGTGGCACGACATTGGATTTGGCAGTATTTGACATCAAAGGATCTAAGGTCATGGTGAAGTGGCAAAGAACATATGAGTGGTCAAAAGAGATTACCCAAACCCACGGAGGCAAGCAGACAACGAGATGAGATGTCCCCAACCCGACACAAATGCAGACAAGTGCCATGTTCAAGAGCGACATACTGCCGACACGACTATAATATTGGTTCCATTTTCCCCCACCATTTTTGGCGAGTACCCCAATTATTTTTGAAAACAAGCTTGAAGGGGATAGCATATGCTTGCGATATAAGTTTTTCCTTCGGACAAATCCATCCTAGTACGTTTAACGAGCCCTAGGAAGGAGGAACTCAAGTAACGTCATTATGACGGAGTCCGATGTCATCAGGTTTTAACGAGTCTGACAAAGGAAGAACTCGGCATTTTTTCATGTTTAGAGAGTGTGAAAAGACAATGGAAAAGAAAACTCCAGCAGTCCCTTTTCATAGATAGTCCCACAGATCTGAAAAGGTAAAAAACTATATCTGAGAGAACCTCCTAGTCGCGATAGGCTAGGGTATTCCTTTTTCGTAAATAATCTATCCCAGCCCAAAAAATGGGTAATTTTATACTGGGTAGATATCGTTTCGCAGCCAATTTAACGAGCTCAAAACAACAAGCGACTTGGCGATCTTTTCAGTTTTAGAGAGTTAGAAAAGAGCTGAAAGTTGACTCCTCCTGGAGGAACGAGTGGTATAAAGGGTAGCTACTGGTTCCGGTAATGGTGGAACTACTCAGAACAAGTAAATTTCAAGAGGCTGGCTAACAATACCACTCATTGCAGCGGTTCCTCAGGAATGGGTAAAACAACCAAGTGAAGGCATATGATCGGCCAAGCAGATAGTGACGATGGAGTGAGAAAACCAAGGCTCATCTGGAAAAAACAGGCTGATAAAATGGCAATCACAAGAGGTTAGGAATGGTTTCATTTTTACACAAGCTTGAAATTAGAAAACCCTGCTTGAAGTTGGCTTCATTTTTACACAATCTTGAAACAAAGATAAACCATGCTTGAAACCGGTTTCATTTTTACACAAGCTTGAAACGGAAACAAACTATGCTTGAAATGAGAAGGGAAACCAGGCATGCCCCTAGAATGGTGACTTAATTCGAGGTACATGTCCCCCAAGCTTCAATCCATATGAGAGGCAGATGGAGTGAAGGTTCAAGTTACGAGATCTGAGAAAGACTCGAATGGGATTTTACGAGATCTTACAAAGACGCGAATTGAACGGGAACATGTTTCATTGTTTTAACGAGGTTGACACATTAAAATAACTATCCTCATAACATCTTGTTTCATTTTTTAGGAGCTTGACACAAGGAAACGAACTGTGCTCCAAGGACCTTGACACAAGAAGATGAACCATGCTCCGAGGACCTTGTTTCATTTTTTAAGGAGTTTGACATAAGAAGATGAACCATGATCTGACCAGCTTGTTTCATTTTTTAAGGAGCTTGACACAAGAAAATGAACTCTGCTCTGAAAAAATTGTTTCATTTTTTAAGGAGCTTGACACAAGAAAACAAACTCTGCTCTGAAAACCTTGTTTCATTTTTTAAGGAGCTTGACACAAGAAAATGAACTCTGCTCCGATGACCTTTCATCATGATGAATAAGAATTCATGGCTTCCAAGGGTTTCCCGTCCGATGGAAGGAAAACATCTTGGAAGTATGGACCCATTGCCCCTAGCACATGATGTATAACGACACAATCATTGAATATGGGCACAAGACAGGTAGCCACATAATTGACATGCGGCAGGGAGGACACAACTTGCGGATAAAGATCCAGCAGGGATGATGGTTGACTAGCTGCCATATCCGGACCAAAGAACGCAAGTTGATCGATGGTCACGATCTGACATTGGTGCGGAAAACACATCACACGAAAGAGGAAGGAGACAAGCACTCCCATGGCATAAGTATAATCACGGCCCAAGAGTAAATTAAATTCCAAGGGGCCAGGAACAACCATCACATCCATATGGACAATTTTCCCTCCCAAAGTAACAGGCAGCTTCGGAAGGATCCCTAACAGTTGACTAGTTCCTCTGTTAAATGCCAACAGATTCTAGATAACAGGCACAAGCGGAGGTGAACCAAATGCTTTCCAAGTAGTTGAGGATAAAATACTAACAGACATGCCTTCATCTATAATGGTGTTGGGTACGACCAGATGGGAGGATTGTACCATGATGTCAAAGGGCACATAAGAAGGAAGGTGATAACCTGCGAATCAACCCCAATCGAAGGAAGCGACTAAACTACTTGGAGGGGCTACCATCGAACCGAGATGGTATTCCCTTGGTGTTACGGTATAAGAAGGAGCATCCTCCATGACCTCCATCGTGGAGGTAGAAGGAGTATCCTCCAGGACCTCTATCATGGGAGGCAGAGGAGTAGCTTCCAAAGGTACAAGGACAGGAGAATATTTCTCCAAGTCCAAGGAATCTGAAGAAACAAGAAGAACACAAGGGATGTGAGATCCACTCTCAACGGAAAAGACCTGGTGCACCGCATATGGGGCTAGCTCAACCAATCCCACGACCAATGGTTGGTCAAGGGTGGATTTATGATTTGGAATTTCCAGGGGAGCGAGATCAACCAAGGGTGACTGTTGAATGATCATTGAATCAAATAGTGAAGGACTCAAAGAAATTTGTTTGTTACCAGCCGGAAGGCAAGGTGTAGAAACAGTCAAGTTGTCCAAAACTCTCTTGGCTTCATCCATATACAGAAAAAGGTGAATGGCATGGTGCCCTTCACACAACCTACAGGGATTAGCAAGCTTACCATGCTTCTTAGGATCTTTACCAGCACTAGCTGAAGACATGCCCCCAACCTCACTCCCAGAAGCCAAAGGCAACAGCGGATGACCGTTGGACCATACTTCGAGCACCTTGGGAATACCAGGGAAATCTCGAAGAAGATGGTTTCCTTAGCACAACATGCAAGGGAACTTAACTTTCTGTGGAGGTTTGGAAGGTTTATCATGAGCGGATGTTTTAGAAACAACAGCTGCAACCTTAGCCTCTCGCTTATCTAAATTCTTCTTCTTTTTCTTCTTCTTCTTCTTCTTAGCCACCTGGGTACTAGAATCCAAACTTTCACCAGGTGAAGTAGAAGAGGAGGACGCAGAAACATGTGAAGAAGGGGAGAGGTCCACCTTGGAACCAACATGGCATTGTTCAAGCGGAGGGACTAATTGAACAGTAGTCGGGACATTCGGGACAACAGAGGTTGAAAAAAACCAAACAGGCAACCCAACAGTTAACCCAAGAAGGGACAACATTGCCATATAAGGAGCACCAACATTTCCAAAAGGAGGAAAAGGACTAGGATTCCCATCGGAGGGGATTCCTTGGTTGGTGAACTCCGGAAAATTTTCCATCAGAAATGACCTGAAAATACACTAAGGACAGAAATTCTAACCAAGAATATTTCGTGGGCGATTAATTTTATGACATTGAAACTGGAAAATCTTACTGTTTCATTTTTTAAGAGTCTAGAAATAAGTAAAAGATGACTCTATCACTTTCATTTTGGAAACAAGCGTGAAAGGACAAGCGCTTGATGATCTTTTCAAATGTAATGAGTTAGTAAAGATCAAAATGACTGCACTGTTAATCTAGGTAAATGGGTGTACCAGATATCCGTGAACTATCATATACACATTGGTAAAAAAATGAAAGAGAAATCAACCAAGGACTTAACGTACGTGCAGGTAATCTCCCCGAATGTTGTGTCCGGTGTATCACGGGTAAAAGGCGGCAGACTCAGCTTCCTACGGATAAAGGATTGCAACGTAATGGGGTCTCCCTTTATATACGCGATGGTACAGGGAGAATAAGTCCGTACTAGCGCTATCTGTAACCAAATGGTGAGCGAGAGCTGCTAGGCTTAAAGACATCGGAACATGTCTCTACCTTAGACTACTAGATATTCCGTTAATGTTTCAATGTTGCCTTAGGTTGATTCAACAAATTTTATAGTTGATCTTCAACTTACGTTTCAATTTCAGGCCTTATCGAATGTTGGATCTCATAAAACCTCTAAATGCACACTGCATGCCACAAAATATCACTTTGTTCAATGAAGAGCTATCTACGGGAGAGTTGAGAGCTTTTCAAATAACAACAAAATGAGCACAAAAACATCCACTATTGTCTCTAATGAAAGCTAATGAAAGTAGAAAACTTCTCTCTAGATTTATATAACACTAATAATGTGAAAGAGCTTTCAATTTTCACAATGCCAAACCAAATGCAAAAGATCTTGTTTTGTATTTTTCAACATATAAGAGAAAATGCACTAAATGAATGAAAAAACTAATGAAAACATCAATTCGAGGAATGACAAGGAGAGAGCTAAAACAAACAAGTTAACTCAATCCAAACTCATACAAGAAAGACTCAAACTGATGATAAAATCCTTCAGAACAAAGAAGAATCTCGAAAAATACTCACACAAACCGTGTAATCTAGGCTTGGAGTGACACAAAGCGAAACTGAATGAAAGAGAGAAAAATCACTCAACTAACGCAATGATGCAATGGAATCCAGCAAAATGAATGCAAAGAAGTGAAAATTAATTCGACCAGGAACGCAAGGAACTAAAACTCCCACGGGAGGCTTAGCACACTGAAGCACCTAGAAGCCCTATGGCTAGAATGCAAAACTGATAGTAAAGGGAAAAAAACCAAAGGACAAGGGCCAAACACAGTCAACAATGACTTCAAGGCACTCAATCAATCAGAAAAATGACACCAGGACCAAAAATCAAGCTCAGGGAGCCCAAAATCAAGCAAACCCTACACCAAATAGAGTTGGCATGCCTGTTTGGCTGTAATATGTGCCAAAAAAGCATTGGCGCGGGGGCTTAACTAGCAACAAGCGCCAGTTGGCACAACTGTCAGTAGCTAAACCGCGCCAATCGAGTTTACTATGGGAAAAAGATGAAAAAGGACAAACAGAGACTAGATCTGGTCTTTTGAGGGCTGAACAGGGGTTTGACACCAAGGGAGGCGAACCAGAAGAGTGAATAAATCAATCAAAATCCAAAAAAAAACAACCCAAATGGAAGGAGGACTAACTCTCACTGATCCCTAGTGGAGTCGCCAAATTTTTGAGGCGGTAAATCCCCTCTGTGGACAGAGGTGATCCAAGTAGCCCAGATCGGGTCTAGAAATAATCAAATCATGCAATGATGTTGGTTCCTAGTTACAAAAAGACAAAGATTATGATGAGTGGCCTACCTCAAATCCCACGCAGTTGTAGTTGGAGAAAAGATGATGTTTCCCGTCCCTCGCTCTACAGATCACAATCCTTCCATTCAACACTTCCAAACACCTATACACATGCAGAGAAATGATGACATACAACGTGACATTCGTTATTGCCTAAATCTACCTCGAGCTGAAAGAAGGCAGAATCTAGGGTAACATCAAACCATGCTTAATCTGGTAGCTAGCCCTACCAGATCAGGAGAGGGCTCTCTCCTTGTCAATCTCAGCAAAATATTCAGTGAGGCTTGAGATGACTCAAAATAAAGGCTTATTTTAGGCTAGGTATATAGGTGAAAGGGTTTGATTTGATTTTTGCGGTTTTTGTTGAAATCAAAGGGAAAGACAAATTTTGGGTCCAGGAAATGATCAGTTTTGCAGAGGGTTGAATGGAGCAAGGAAGGAAATTGTTTTGATGCTTCGAAATTGATTGAAATGGATAGATCATACCTGTGAGGATTTGAAGAGAGCAATAGGCATTCAATAATTCTCTTCAGATAGTTGAAAACATGGAAAATTAAACAAAACTCAAGGCAGAGCACTGCAAATCTAATGAATTCCACCTTTATCACTTATTTGTTTAATTTAAGAAGAAATGAGAAGGGAAATGATACACATGAAACTTCAGTAAACTTACAATCACAGAGAGAGACACACCATCAAAACATAGAGCCACATGGATCCCAAAGAGTGCTGCAAACCCTGGTCTATTCCTTTGCCAAAATGCAGAGATGAAATGTACAATGAAGCTCAAAGCAATCCCAAGTGTCCAACCTGAAACTGACTGAGAAAATACAAGATATAGACAAGCCTAACTCATCCCCATGCCTCTAGGGGTCGAGCTCACTATTTTAGGAGCTATTTCAACAAGATCTAAACTAAGAACTGGAAAATAGGCAGTGGAATAGCTTGCTTCTATAAGATAGGAAACTGATTCATTCAGTTAGAATTCACTTTTTGGTGAATGAAAATACTTACATGAGTAAAAATGTGCCAAAATTACATCAAAGCCATGAAATTACATCAATTTACATCAAGAGTTTCACATTTGAAGATGAAAAAGTCAAACTGGCCAAGACTAGGCGAAAAACTGAGTTTCTGAGTGAAAACTAGGCCAAAATTCCCAATGCGTCGCGCCTGAAATCTCTATGCGTCGCGCCACTTTGAAGCTGATTTTGAGGGCCTTCTTGGAGTCCAAATTGAGTGTAGGATAGCTAGTTTGAAATCTCTGCTTGTCTACTTTCCAACCCAAGTGTAATTTCTGAATTTGGTTGCCATTTTCCCCTCCAAAAATCAAATCTCCCAACACTACTTCCTGTGTGTCCAAAAAGTGGCAGAAAGGCCATTTTTAAGGTGTTTTTGACCCTTTAGGCAACCCAAAACTTGTCAAAATCCTTAGGTAATGGGTAGGCATGCATAACTTTTGATGAAAAATCCAGAAATATAAATTTTTCTTCAAGAGGAGCTGCCAATTATAATCCCGCGCCAAGTGGCGCGACGCGTCAGGTAGGAAAATCTGTGTAAAGGCCAAAAAATTCAAAATTGACAAAAAGTTTCCCAAATTTCTTGAAATTTGAGCTGAATTTCCACCATCAAGCACTATTCTGAGCCAAAGAAGCTTCGGCCAAAATTTGGAGTCTATCATGCCTTTTGCGACGCTTTAATGCTCTCTTTAGCTTTGCCTTCAGGATCTTAATTCGCGCCTTGCAAACATGATTCCTCGCCCAATAACGATTCTTCATGTGCCTGAGCATGTTCTTTTCCTTGTTGGCCTTTTCCAACAGCTTCTCCAGATGAATATTGAACCTCTCAAGCCAAGTCTCTCTATCAGCCTCAATCTCTCGCTCAATGGATGTCATCTCAATTTGGCTTCTTTGGGCAGCTTGCTGGTTCTAATGGATGTTTTGCAACTCCATGATTGTTTGTTGATCTTCCAACTGTTTTTTTCGCTGATCCATGTAGTTTATAATCCATTGATCTCTCTGAAACTTGATGGTCAATGTGTCTATCTCCGCCTTCTGCTCCTGAATAGTCTCTCTCAACTTTGAGCTTAGAGAGCTCAAATCCTCATCAATGAGTATGAAACCTGTATCTTGGCCTCCTGAAGGCCCCTCATCCTATATAGGCCTCTTACCTTTTTCTTGTACCTGTACCTGTGCTGCTGATGACGGAAGCGAGACCCCTTCCACCCCAGGTGGAGATAATACTCGTCGGGCTGTTGCAAATAATCCTCTAGTGCCTCTCTAATAAGTGACATACATCGGCACACTAGTGGTCTCTGTCTCCTGACCTCCATGCTGATATGAAGGTTCACCTGCATCATGAAAAATCTCCGGAGGAACTTGAGGAGCTGTGAAGAAATCATTGGAAATGAAATCTTCCCATGAAATACCCTGCAAGCCGAGCTGATGCACAACCACTATCTTAATGAGTGCATAGTGATAAATACTGTAGTACTGCTGCTCAGGAGTTTTCATCTGCACGAGAGTGGTCATTCTCTCAATATTCCGGCACATGAAATAAGGGAGGTTCATCATCCTCACCCTGGTGAAATGCATCAATAACCTGATATGATAGGCATAGAGGCGTGAAAACCGGCCCTCACAACTGAAATATCTGATAATGAGTTTCATCAGAGGCGCATAGGAATCCTTTAGGAACCGGAATGGGAACACTCTGCTGAGTTGTTTTACAAAGCTAGGCTTGATATATGGTTCATAATGCACTCTATCCACCTACTGTCTTTTGTTCCACTGTTCTCCCACATTCGATATTCCGATTGCTTGAGAGATAGTTTCCGGTGTCAAAGTGAAAGTTACACTGGCAAGAGTTGCCTGAACATCATGTAAATGAAATACAAACAAACGAGCCAACTCTTGATGATAATGTATCCTAGAAATCATTTCACAAAATTGAAAACATGACTGTTGTTGGAAACATGCCATGGCAAGTGGGCAAGCCTGCAATTCATCCAATGAAGCAAGCTCTTCTCTCACATGTCTGCCACTTTTATGAGGCCTTCTAGGTGTGTGTAACTCAGTGGTGGAATCACTATCTCGGTCATATGATGTATCAGTATCTATATCCATAATTTCCAAGGTCTATTCAAGGTCTATGTTGTATTGGATAGATGAAAATGATAATTTTGGTGCTTTTGTTTTAGTGCCAAATGTATGGTATTATGGGATGGACTGTAGTGAAATAGGGCAGTGGGAATAATGGAGTTTAATCAAGTGAAATTTGAAATGTAAGGACAACCACTTGACTTCTTGGGAAAACTTGGGGTTTGGGATATTTTGCAAGTGAGATGGGAAAATGAGAATTGTAGGAAATGAAATTACTTTAGGGATAGGGGAATAGGCTTAAGAATGAGTGCCTTTAGGGATGTAAGAGGATGGGGGATGGACTGTAGTGATGAAATAACAGTGATGGGAGATGGGAAAAAACAAGGTGGGGAGATGGAATGATTGACACCAAAATTATTTGCAAAACCCAAAGGAGGCCCTTCTCAACAAGATAATAGGGTTTAGTTTTTGTATTGTTCAAATCCTTATAAACAACACCCAATACATTTTCATTGGAAATTCAAAGGTCACATGGACTTACTTGGAGCAAAGGAGACCAAATCGATTTGGATTTTTGAAGAAATGGCACAAATTTTGTGTTCCGGCCCAATATGCCGCGCAACCAACCCAGTGCGCCGCGCCCTTCTGATATGCCACGCTAGAACAAACTAACACACAGAAGAGTGACCCTATGCGCCGCGGTCAGCTTAGGCGTCGCCACACCTGCCCAGTTCGCCGCGCAACCAACTTCAACACAGTCGGCCCTCCAAACTTCTTTCTTCATTCCTCCACGATTTTCCTTGGCTCATTGCTGTCTCTTGGCATGCAAATGAATCTTTGAAACATGAAAATATATTTTATGCCAAATATTTCAATTTTTGTTTTTTTGAAACCCACTTTGTAGTGTTTGAAAACTTTGACACTTTTTAAAAGAACTCTGTTTTGCTTGCTTTTGGTCTTTGGACTGAATGATGAGCTTCTTGTCTGTTTTGTAGGGAATGGATGGCATGGATTTTTGGCAAAGGCGACCATGGCTGCGAATGGAGTACTATTACAACTGAAAAACTTGAAAATTGCATTGCATTTATTACAAAAGATGAAATATACAAATTTTCTTCAAAACAGAGTTTTGAAGAAAAATCATTATCAAGCATTATGATGATGAAATTTTTGCACTAAAACCTTATTTGAAGCTTCCTCATGTGCCTGCTGACCATTATTAGGCATTTTGAGACCTGATTAACTAAACCCTAGACCTAATGAGACTAAAAACCCTAAAATGATTCTTTGCGAACTATGAAACCAAACATGACTATACATGATTTTAATGAACATAACTAGGTCAGCAGGTACAAGACATGAGGGATATGAGTGACAAGCCCCTACCGTCAGATGATCCATTCTCATAATGGAATGTAGCTGACTGAACTGAGTGAGACACCTAAAAATGAAATGCAACAAGAGAATTTTGATCTCTGACGGAGGGATGAAGATACCGACTCTAACAACATCTAAAGCATGTAACTATACATCAGTCAGAGAGGATATAATTCATTGCATTTCATAAAAGAGTAAAAAAATGAATGGAACCAAAATTAGAGTCGCTTATATTAATGATGACAAAAAGGGAGATTACAACCAAATGCTCTGACACTATGATCTTCCTTCAGCGGAGCTTGCAGTGGAGCGCGTCTCAATGAAGCCTGTCGAGAATTTGGACAAAGCTCTCTCTCGCGGGGTTCTTCTCGGCTCTGCTTCAATAGTTGCTCAACTATAATTTCCTCCTACAAGTTCAGCTTCCAAGCGTTCAGATAGCTTGCTAATGGAAAGGGAAATCTTTTATATATGGAGGAAGGGAAGTTGGGATCCCTATAATCATGGGATAGGCCCTATCTCTTAGGAAGGTTCCATGAGAGGTGGAAAACCACTTCCTGTACATGGAGATCCGGAGCCAAACCACTCAACTTCTTCTGATGATTCATTCTGGAGTTTGTTAGAACCAAACTTCCACAATTTATTTTTAAAAAACATTCCTTAATGGGCTTGGTGCGAGTGAGACACAGGGACAGTGCACCAATTGGCATGCCCTCTAGTGTGGATTTCCCCCATTGGCGCGAGGGATGAACTGAATAGTCGCGCCAAGGCTAAAACACCTATTTTTAGGGTTTTCCAGAGGAAATGTTCTTCAGGATAATGTTTATCCTTAGGCAAGAGGATGTTATGAAGGTGTTTTCAGGACATGTTACTACTCACAGGTCACGGGAATAGTCCTCCAATGTGCGGGACGAGGGATTGTAGGGACGGTGACAAAATACTGTGTAACACCATGTAGTATGAAAGGCTAGATTGTAACAAACATTGAAGGAAAATCAATGGAGTGTTACAAACCAAGGTATGGAAACCAGGAGAAGAAAGGAAGAATAAAAGAGTATGTGGATAACAGTTGAAAGGAGTAAAGAGATCACTGAAGAATAAATTATAGGATCTAGGAGGACAATGATTGGGAACACATGATCTGGAGATCATGATTCTTTTTTACTTTGGGAGTCTGATGCAGGAGCATTAGCACTCAAATTAAATTTAAATGTTTGATTAGCCCAAGGAGGGGTCCAATTGTAAATATTGTAAAATTCTCTTTTAAAATGTTTAAATTCTTAGCAAGCATAGGCAGGGAATATGATTAGTTGAATTTTGTAAACATATTCATAGAAAAATGGGATATTAGAGAGGATATTTTATGTTTATGCTAAGAAGACAGAAAAGTCATAAATTAGGATTTCCTTCTAATATAAGTGGTTACAAGTTTGTAGGAGTTGAGTGAGGGCGAATAAGCTCTAAATTGTATTATAAATTCAATTTTAATCTTCGAAGGATATCAGAGGCCAATTTAAAAAAAGAATACTAGGCCTAAAGTAAAGTAGAGAGGAGAAGCCCGAAACCAGAGAGGGTTCTGTGTAGAGGAGATAAGGCCATGTAACAGCGTATCATGCAAAGCCAGATTGTAAACATATTTTTTTTATTTGTATCTATATGATTTATTTATTAATGAAGAAATCAAATTTCATTATGACTGTGTATCATTTCTGTTATGTGCTGAGTGATCCATAATAGAACAAATTCGACATCAATGTAATAATTCCATGTAATGAATTCTAATTGAATGAATAAGTCTTTCTGAGTGATAAAGACTTAATGACTGGGTAGAATCTGTATGATTCTAGTCTGGGAATTAAACAACTGTATGTGAAGCTGATGAGAACAAATAAGTGTAGATAAAACTTGTGTGCAGGTCGAGAAGAGAAACAAATCACGAATTCTGGACTCAGAGTTTTAATACAGAATGGTGGTTTGTATTCTGGCTTGAATAGTGAGTAAAGCATGCCTATATGAATAAAAGGTTAATAAAAAATCATGGATATTTAGCGTAAACCCATCATTTGGGTAAATAATGGAGGAGCTTATACTCCATAAGATTTATGTGGGTAATTAGTGGGGTTTATTCTGCAAGCCCTGCCATCATTTGGTATCAGAACATGAGATTAATGAAGATGAATTTTTTGTTGCGTTACTTCCTATACACGGTAGCATCCACTTCCTCACCTGAAGTGGCATCCTCTTTCCTCCAGTTGGTTGCTAGAGAAGTCTCCATGGGTTGGTATCTGTCCATGTGGAACTTCTAAAATATCTTGTTAGCATACTTGCCCTAAGAGATAATAATTCATCTTCTCTTTTCCATACTTCCAAACCAAAGAAATAGTGCATAAACCCCATGTATTTCATTTCAAATTCTCTTGCAAGATCCTATTTGAAAGATTTGATCAACTTATCATCATCAATGAAAATAAAATCATCAACATATAAGTTTATAATCAACAATTTACCTTCAACAAAAATATGGTAAATGTTTGCATCTGCTTCACTTTTGGTGAAGCCCAACTTGGTGAAATTGATGATGATCCTGGTTTACCAAGCATAAGGTGCTTTTTTCAATCCATACAACACTCGCTTGAGTCTGCACACATGCGACTCTGTGTCAAAGGGCTCAAATCCTTCTATTTTTTCAATGTACATGTCCTCCTCAATCACTCCATTGAAGAATGTTGTACTCACATCCATCTGATGGATTTTCCACCCCACCTATGTAGACAGAGCGAGAATTGATTTGATGGAAGAGTACCTTGCTACAAGAGAAAGGTTGTCTTCATATTCAGTCCATGAATGTAGCCTTGTGCTTCTCAATGCTTCCTTTTTTTGCATGCTTTACCTTGTAAAGCCATCTTGAACCCACCACTAACTTGTCTGTAGGTTTTGGGACCACTTCCAAAAGATAGTTTCTGACTATGGAATCATATTCCTCTACCATAGCATCAATACATATTGTCTGCTCTACAACTTCCTCACATGAGGATGGTTCGGTCTCTACTAGCTCACTCAACAGATCCATGTAGCATGTGTACCATTCTGGTGACCTCCTTTTGCCTCGCTGTGAAGTGAGTGCTTCCACATTCTCTCTAGCATCTTGCAATAATCTGTCAGCTTCCCTATTCCTCTTCCTTCCTTCCATGGATGTATTTGCTTGAGTGGTTGTCTCCACTCTCTGATCCTCTGCATATGGCTCCTCCACATATTCTTGAGGTTCTTCCTTTGGATTCAAAATCTCCTGATTTGCATGCAACTGAATCTCCCTCCCAAGGGAACACTCCATTTCCTTCTATTCATCGAACTTCACATATCTATGAAAAAATTTCATCTTAAGAGATGGGAGGTACACCCGATAGTTGTGAGGTGTATCAGTGTACCACAAAATATCCTTGACACAGCTGTCGGCTCTATATTTTTTCTTGCATCCTTGGAAGCATGGAAATATACGGATGATCCAAATATCTTGAAGTGTGACACATCTAGTTTCTTCCTTGAGAAATCTTCTTCTGGTTTACTCATCCAAAGAATATGACAAGGAATCATGTTCTGCACCTAATATCATTGTGTTGCATGCTTCATCCCACAAGTGCAAAGGTAGGGCCTGATCATGCAACATTTCCCGTGCAACTCCCACAATAATTATGTTCTTCCTCTCTGCCACCCCATTTTTTTTTGGGTTATGGGGTTTTGTCAATTCCTATCAAATGACTTCCTTTGAACATAAATTTTTAAACTCGTTGAACACATATTCACCACCGTTAACACTCCCGAGAGCCTTCACTTTGCTACCAATTTATTTCTCAAAAATTTCTTTAAATTCAAAAAATTTGGAGAATTCCTTGTCTTTCTTCTGCATGAATAAAATCTAGCACTTACGTGAGAAATCATCTACAAATATAACATAATACCATGCTTGGCCATGGAGGCTATCGAGAAATTTCCATAGACATCAGAGTGGATCCTTTCAAGGATTACATGCACCCTGCTATCCCGATCATTGAATGTGGCTTTTGTGTACTTACCCAAGGTACACCCTTTTCATGTATTCTTCTGCTCTAGTTCTCCACTAGGGAGTCCTATGGTGATATACTACATGACCTTCAAAGCTCCATGGTGCAAATGGCCAAGTATTCTATGCCATAATTCATCGAAATCTCTGCTTTTCACCTTCTCTGCCTTTGTGCTGAAAGTAGCATAGTTTGCCACATCCAACCTGTAGAGGTTTTTCACCTGAACCCCGATATGCTTCACTTGTCCCATGGAGATGTGCCTCATGAATTCCTTTCCTTTTCTGAATATCACATCGTAGGCACGGTCTTCCAACACCTCGACAGAAAGAAAATTATTATTTAGATCTGGAAAAAACATCACATCCTTGAGCCTGAGAGGGGCGCTAAACTCCTTCTAAAAAGTAACTACACCGATACCGGTCATGCTATACCTCCCATAATCTCCCATATTGATGTGCATCTAGAGGTATTTCTCCTCCAAGTCACTAAAGAAATATTTATTCTCTGTCATATGGAATGAAGCACTGTTGTCGAGATAGCAAACACTTCCCATCACTCTACTTAGAATGCATGCAATGAGGGTAAAATAAAGCTTGAATTATGAAGTTATTGCTTCACCTGTCGCTCCTCCCGAGGTATTCTTACTTGTTTTATTGTGTGGGAATTTCGTGGCATAGTGCCTAAATTCATGACTGTTGAAGAACTTGATTTTGGACAAGATTTTTTTCTTACCCCCTTGACTATAATATCCTTTGAATTGGGATTTATTCCCTTTCCTTTTCTTTTCCTTGCCAACCAAGGCACAATTATCCTCATCCTCATCCTTGGATGATGTCCCATCTATGTTGCTCTGCCTTATTTCTTCCTGCACTAGATCAAACCATAACCACTCCCACTGTCGTAGTTTCTCTCTAGCATTTATGGAATCTTTTAAATTGTACCAGCTCTTGGGAAGACACAACAGAGCTATATCTACGAAAATATTCTTCAGGAACAGTAACACCAACCCCACCAAGTTCATCATGACATTGTGTAAACCTGCTCAAGTACCACATAATTTGTTCATTCTTTTGCATCTTTATGTTACGAAGCTTGTCCTTGAGTGCCATCATCTTGTTGTTGCTACTAGTCTGGAACAAATATGTCAGTTCTTTCCACATTGCATACAAAGTCTCTTTCTTGTCGAGAGTCTGATTTCTCTAGCAACACAATTCTTCCATTCTGCTAGTGTATGAGCATCAACTGCTGTTGGTTTCAGAACATAATTATCAATGTATTTCTTCAACCCATTATCCTCGAGAAATTCCTCCATCCTATCCCTCCATGCAACATAATTCGAGCTTCCCTCAAGGGAATACTTGAGCCTTAGTCCATTGAAAGTCATCTTCTCAGTCCTGAATTAATCTTGCAACATAATCTACAACCTAAAATCCTCCTACAGTGATGACTTCAAATTATCTTCTCTACTGTGAATATAGTTGTGATATCATGTAGAATTTTAATTGTAGATTCAAATTTATCATGAAATTTACTAAAACATAAGACTCAAATCTACTCTACCAATTTGCAGAACTAAATTAATGATTGAGAACACAAATAAATAACATGCATCAACATTCAACACACATACACAAAGATATATCTAGGGGAAAGAAACTTCTCAAAACCCCTTACTATCTGTATTGCATTAATCAAAGAATCTAGATGAATATAATATACTCTACTCAACCTTGAGCTCAACTTGCACCTATATCTTCTATCCTCTGCTAGATTGACTAAACCTAGCCAATACTTAGTCAATTTTCCAAGCCTCCAAGCTCCTATTTCCTTTTTTTGTTTCCTTGGGAATTAGGCCCCTTTTAATTGGGAAATTCCTCAATGAGAATTGCACAATTCCCTTAGGCCTTCCTTTGACTTCATGCATGACCTGTACAATTTGGGTTATTCTACAGCTGATAGTACACTTCCCTTGAATCCAACCTCAAATGGGTAACTCGAATTTCATTCATGCGTGATTTAATTTAGGATGATTGATTAGTTAAATGGTTAAACACTAAAGTTGCACCCCACTGCTAGACCTCCCACTAGTTCCTCCAACAAATGGAACTAGTTTAACTAACCTTAACTCAATTTAAGTGAATTAATTGTTACAACTTGAATTAACTTAAATTAGGCTCCTAAAATTTAGGAATCATTTTACACAACTCAATTTCACCCTCCAACTCGAATTAACTAAGCTAACTGGGTGCTAATAACTCAGTTAACTCATTCAATTATCTGATGATGTGGAATTTCAATTTTCTCCTAACTTAATCAAAGGAAAAATTAAATTAGTAATTTCTTTCTACATTTTCAATAGGGCACCCATGTGGTACCCACGTGGCATGCTACTGCACTACCACATGGTGGCAAGATATTACGATTTAATGGCCCATGCCTACATTGTATGTCACATGCCTGTGAGATATGCCACAATACCACTTAAACCTTACTCTAGAACTCACACACTCCCACACAATACTCACTTTTCTTGCAATCTTCCACCATATTTTGACCCAAAACAAATGATGTGATCAACATCCCACACATGCCCAATGCATCTGATGGCATACGGAACCTCACTCTCCCCTCACTGATGTCATAGAGGGGAGGCCCTGCGAGTGTGCTGCCTATTGATCTCCCACAACACAATAAAAACGGTCAGTGCCCCCCCCCCCCCCCCCCTCCTTGTTGGCATCATAGGGGAGAGGCCTTCCCAACTTCCTAACCGTCAATTTGACCGATGAATCTCCACCATCCATTTAAAACTTCAAATATTGCCGCATTTGAGAGACATGTGCGCCATGGATTCCCACACCTGGTTCTTGTGATTGGCCACATGGCATAGCAAGGCATTTTTCCCCTCACCTAAAGCCTTGAAAATTCCTTCCCTTTCCAGCAAGTTTCCACTAGAGCTTTATGCTAGGTTATGCACCCAGTCATGTGTTCATGACTAACCCCAAATTTGGGTCACCAATTCATGGTGTAAAAAAATATTGCAACATGTATATGCCACACGTTCATGAAGGCCTCACTAAGATCCTATTCCATACACACACATATATATATATATAGTTAACATGGCTTCAACATATGAATATGCAAACACACATTTTATCCCTTAGGCTTGAGGCATGCATTTGTATATAGAATACAGGTTCAGGATATGGACTCTTGCACTTAAGGGTTATTTAATATTATAAATGGAAATTTCAGTTATAGTAATTAATCTTTGCACCATTAATATATCCAATTAACTGTGCAAGTAACCGTGGCTAATAAATTTAGGAATTAATCCTAGAATCTCAACAACTCATCTCATCATTACTTACACACACACATACTCCTTCTTGCACACATGCATTAGTATGAAAATTCTAAGCATTTTTCATTTATTTCAATGACGTTTTTACACCTAAGACTTATTTTTCATGATGATGAATTTAATTAGTGTTGAAAGGCTAACACATAATTTCCTTTACATGCCCATTTTGGTATTGAATCATCATTGTTTCAGCTCATTGATCAAGCTCAAGATTTAATTATATTAATACAAATTGTTATACCTCATATATATATATATATATATATATATATATATATATATATATATTTCTTTGCATGAAAAACTTTGGTATAGGACCATAGCCATAAAGAACCATTTATCATAACCTCATTCCTTTAGCCACAGGAAAACCATGCACCTTCATCCAAACAATACAAAATAAAATTAATAGTATACACATAAATTTCATTGTCTGTGTTACGTATGAAGATACTTATCTTGAATATGGTGGATAGTCTAGGACAACAACTGTCCACCAAACAATAAACAACTGCACCCAATTCTTACTTGCAACTGTGACCCCTGAAGAAAAATGGTGCTACTTGTAGTCCCACTTTTCAACTCAAGGTTTCATTTTTAAGATTTTGGTTGCAATAAAATTAATTATGAATTGAAAATTGTCATGGATATTACACTAGATAAATCCATAAAAAATCTAATAAAAAATTAAAATGAATATATTAGCTTAAATTCAAAAAATATAGAAAAAAAGGAAATACACATACCATTCACAATAGAAAATATTTTCCTTGGGAAACCCTTACAAGATAAAACCAGGTAATATATATTACCGAGAGACTTGTGGCTTGTACAGATTATATAGAACCTTAACCTCCTCTATTATGCTTTATAACTTCGTAGTCCTAATTACTATGCTCAACTTTGTAACAAAATACAATTGCACAGAATGGAACCCCTAATCCTCCTAACCGTCTAATAGCCAACTAGGGGTAAGAGTTGACTACCTCAACCCTTAAATAGAGTTACGATTTTGGACCTTCTAGAGTCCTCTTAGAAGTACACTAATGGCTAGTTATTATAGGCCTTCCTTTCACTTCATTTCAGTAGGAGGAAGCTCAGCTCAACCCTCTTTAGTTTCTAGCCTGAATGAACATTTCATTCACCCTTGAATGTACCAATTAGGAATTTCATCGCTCCCATGTCAAATGTATTCCTATATACCATCACTCCATTGATATTATACAACCTATAAAAACTATACGACTTGCCTCACGCCTGAGAGAAAATTGAGCCTAGAGTTTCTAGAGAATTGTCTTCCCAATAGGATCAACCTAACCTAGATTGGCATGAGTTGGCTTGAGGTCAATAAGTGTGAATTTTTTCTAACTTCTCATGACCCTAGGTGTCCATATACATCCTCCCAGAACTAGGGAAGACCTTTATAATGGTCCCAGTTTATGTGTGATACAAAGGAAGTGAAGGAAGGCGGTATGATAGGTAACCAAAACCATACATAAAGTTGCTCAATCCTTTCTTATTAAGAAAAATCACATTGAAAAGTTGATTCCTTCGTTAGGTAAGGGATTAGAGGAGGATTAGACAATAGAAGGTATACTTATGTACTATGTTATTGTCTTATATTAATGTAAATTTGGTTTCCCTGTATACCTTTTTGATGTTTATGAGATGAAAAATGCCACTAACTTAATGAAAAAAATCATTTTTTTGCAAGTCACATCAAATCATGAAATTCATGGTGATTTTGAAAAGTGCAGATGTAACATCATCCTTTTTTTTATTTTAGGGTTAAAAATTTTAATATTTTTTAACCATGGAATTTAAAAACAAAACATCATAACTACAAAAGACATGAAAAACTAGGTATAAATCTAAAAATGATGACGTAACATCACCTCTTTTTTTATAGGGTTAAAATTCAAACATTTTTCAATCATAGCATTAAAGATGAAATATCATAAATACAAAATACATGCAAAACATGTTGAAATTAAAAATTGGTATGAAACATCACCCCTTTTTTAGGGTTAAAATCCAAACAATTTTCACCCATGTCACTAAATACCAAACCATGATTACGAAAAACCCTAAAAAGTAGCACTTAAATTTTGTCTACCTCCTTATTTTTTAAGTGTTTTTAAAATTTGACTAAGTTTTATTGTATTTTTTATTATTTCTGGGGTTAAATTTACCAATTAATCAACATTACATTGTTGATCATTGGTACCATCGAATATAAAATAAAGAAACATAAATTCAATTATAAAATTTAAAAGTGGCAAATGTAACATCATCCTTTTTTTTGGCTCACTTCATGAGTCACAAAAAAGGATGAAGATGAAAGGGAGAGAACTGAAGGGAAACCTGAGGGTGGGAAAATGGTTAGGTCATGGGGTTTCAGCGGTCCTGAATGGATTGACAGACCAAAAAAGACAAACGATGGCCGAAAATGACCTTCCACATGGCCTGCACATGTTTTACAACTTTCAACAATGTTCATTGCATGGATTTACGAGATATTTGGGAATTGAACAGAGGTTAAATGGTGGAGGGAGAAGGTTTCAACATAGTAATCACTATTTTTTTATTTTGTTTAAAATTTATTGTCTTGTGGTTGATCTCAGAGGAGATTTTGTCACTATGGCATTTTTATTTCAAAAATTAGAGCATATTCCACATCATTTACAGGGTTTTATAGTTTTAGAGCTAGCAGTATTGGGAATCAAATGAAGTTTTTGACTTGGAACCAGCGGCTGAGGACATTCTAACTATTTGGAGTCTGGAGCTCACAGAACAAAACTTGTCAAAGGTGAAGGCTCCAGCTCATATTCCAGATGTCATGAGCGGCGCCATGTGTCCGGCGAAGTTACCAGAAGGCGATTTTGGCATACCAAAACTTGAAACTCGTGAAGGTCCAAAGGAGGTCTCGGTTGACACCACTGGACTGGAAGATTTTGGTACATCGGACGTTGGGGCGCTCCACACAGATGTAAGTTTCCCCAGAAATAAAGTAATTTATGATTCCCCTCCTTGAATCCCTGCACCTATTTATTTGTATGGGGGGCTGGAGGATATTTTTTTACACAGTTGCCTAAGGAGGAGCGAAGGTTTGAAGGCTTTTGTGTTCAGCAACCAGAGGTCGAATTATTTGGTCTCGGGGCTTCCCCAAAAAAAATTTGAGGCTGATATTGGGGATGGAAGTCCTCATTTCTATGGGAAAACTATTCCACAACATTTTTATGGCTTGGAAGGGGATTTAGGTGTTTTCGGAAATAGTTGAACTGTGGCTGTACACCAACTGGTGTCTGCGCTCAAGAAGGATTCAATAGCCACTCTTCCATATGACCAAGGCAAGGAGGCCTTCAACAAAGGATTTCCTTTCATGGAGGGGCCTTCTTTACCGGACACAACTTGTGGCCCTGTGGAATAGGTGGAGGTTTCCGAAGTGCATGTAAATGTTGAAAAATAGAATGAGGAGCAGGTGGGGTTGTTAGTAGAAGAAGAAGGAAATTGGGAGAAAAGAGTCCAATTCGGCAGTAGGTCGGAAGAGAATGGTATACAAGCAGGCCACAAGAGGTAAAATTGATCCAGGTGGATATTCGTAGCTACATGCCTATTCCACTTGGGGCCCCACCATTGTTTCTTTCAGTTTCCTTTTATGGCACAATTTACTATTTTTAGCAGTTTTTCGGGTCCTAAACTTCCAGAGCCATTTTGAGGCCCTAAATGACGTTTTTTTGGAAAAACTAGGAGCAACATGGATATTACTTTTATTTTTCTCACATAAAAAGTTTTATTCCCTGGATATATCTTTCTAACCAGGTATTGTGCACATCAAATGGAGATCGTATGTCAAAGTTGCATCCCCGGGAAGATTGATGTACCAATTTATCCAAACGGGGCCCATAGTTTTGGCGCTTCATCTCCTAGGGTTAGGATTTTGGATGTTTAGGGTTATCCATTGTTTCTCAATGATAAATAATCCCCTGAGCCTCATTGTAACATAGTTCAGAGGCCTGTAGCTGCGACATATCTTCTCAGAGATAAGCTACCAGTGCCCTAGCTATTTTATTTCCATTTTGCTTGTAAGCATATTTCAGTTATTTGTTATTAATGAAATGAAGTTTTATTTCTATTGCATATCTTCTTTTTGTGTTTATTTATGTATTTCATTGTGTTCATGCATTAATATAGATCAATGGTATCAGAGCGGTCTACTCTTTCTCAGTCCTTCTTTGCATGTCCCCAACGAGGTCGGGGTATAAGGAGTTAGCACTCGATCTATATGAACCTTTGCAAGATCACCCTTGCAAACCCCGATAACTGCCCATGGGGGAAGAAAAGAAATATGAGGGAGCATGAGATCCTATCAAAATATTTCTCAAGGAGGCCCTCTAGAAACAAAGGAATGTGGTGATGGATAACTTTTCCCAGATCCTTCAACGACTGCCCACCGACAACACATCTACATCCAACAGTCACTCCGGAGTCACCACTCCTTTTAAGGTACAAGTAAACTTTGAAATTCCCATTTTGAGGGCCAATTAGATGCAGATGCTATAGATAAATGGTTGAATCTATTAGAAGGATATTTCTCGGTTCATGACTTTTCTGACCATGAGAAGATTATTTTTGCACTCCTCAAATCCGTCCCCCATGTCAAGGATTGGTGGGAAACCTACTGTGAGAAAAATGATGAGGGGGAACTCTCTCTGTTCTCGGCTATACCCACTTGGAATTATTTCCGAGACGCCATCAAGGAACAATAATAGCCCATGAGAAGCTATGAGGACAAGTACATACAATGGACTACGTTGCGGCAGCAAAGGGATCAAGATGTGCATGAGCTGATGAATCTATTTCATATTCTGCACACAAAGTTGGGTATCAAATATTCAAAGAAACATTTGGTGCTAAAGTACCACAGTTATCTACACATATACATTCAAGATGAAATGGAGTTCCTCGACATCTCCTCTCTTGGTACGACATACCGGTATGTTTCTAAGATTGAGTAGAAATTCAAACAAAAGAAGCAAGACTTTGGATCTGTGAATCAAAAACAAGGAAAATATGCCCCCAAACTACAAAGCAAATGACAAAGCCATGGCATGGCGGCCCAAGAAAACCTGCCAAAGCCACAAATAAATAAAAAACATCGTGAAGCTGAATAATGACACAGGAAAATGGCGTGAGTTTCATGAGAGATACACTCACAACACAAGTGAGTGTCGGGCCAAGCAGCCATTGGTGGTTGAGATGAAGGATTTTGAATCAGATACATGCTTAGAATCTCAATCAGAACCCAACAAGGGGAATGAAAAATGGAAGCAGATTATTGATGAAGAGCCCAACGCCACCGTTTCCACCATGAAGATCCATAAGGAGGAACCAGAAGATCCAAAGGAGGGGGAGTGTCTCTTCCACTCCGAGATGTGGGTAAAGGGTTCCCCACTACAGTTCATTGTCGACAGTGGGAGACAAAAGAACCTCATTTCAGCATAGGTCATGAAGCGGTTGGGCTTGCCAACCACAATACACCCACAATTGTACACCATCGGGTGGCTTCACCAATGACAAAATCTCTACATTAGCCAACAATGCCACCTTCCTGACAACATCAAGCACTTCATGGATGAGGTATTATGTGACATTGCTCTTCTTGATGTTTGTGATGTATTATTAGGCCAACCATACTTGTGGAAGTGACATGTCGTGTATGAGTCCCGACCTCGCGTTTTTATTGTCACTTTGGGAAATAAGTTGTATATGATACCAGAGGTACCACCACCTGATGCTATCTCTCTGGTTACTGCAAATCAATGAAGTAAGCTCATTTCCAAAATAGGGAAATTTGTTTTCCTAATGATCCTCCCTCAGGGCAAGAAGAATAATGTGGCCATGACCTCTAGATAGGGCTCCTCCGCATGACAACAACAAATGAACAAGGTTGTGGAGGAGTATAGGGACATATTCAACTCACCCGCAGGGGTGCCTCTGCACTGTCAGGTCAAGCACCCCATCGATCTAACCCTAGGTGCGTTATTGCCCAGTGGACCGATATTTCGGTGCTCTGTTCTTGAGAATGATGAAATCAAGAGGTAGATTCAGGAACTACTTCAGAAAGGTCACATCCGACCGAGTTCATTGCCCTGTGGGAGCCTGATCATGTTGGTGTAGAAGAAGGATGGGACTTGGATAATCTGCATTGACTATCGGGCGCTGAACAAGATCACTTTCTGGAATAAGTACCCATTCTCATGGATTGATGAACTTCTGGACCAACTCAAAGGGACAAAATATTTTAGCAAGTTTGACTTCAAGTCTAGATATCACCTAGTACCAATCGAACCCTCCGATGTGTGGAAGACTTCCTTCATACACAATGAGGGCCTTTTAGAATGGCTAGTCTTGTATTTCGAGTTGATGAATGCTCCCACAACCTTCATGAGGCTGATGGATGAAATCCTACGACTATTCACCAACTCATGTGTATTAGTGTACTTGGATGACATCCTGATCTTCAACTAGACTTGGGAGGAGCACCTCCACCACATTCGATAGGTCCTCCAAACACTGCAAAAAAACAAGTTGTGTTCCAATTTCGAGAAGTGAACTTTGGCATGACCAAGGTTCAGTATATGGGATACATTATTGATGAGCAGGGGGGTACATGTGGATCCAACCAAGATCCAAGTCATTCGAGATTCGCTAGCCTCAACCACTCTAACAGAGCTTCGAAACTTTCTGGGGCTTGCTAATTTCTAACGCAGGTTAGTGTTGGGATTCTCTCATATCACTTGGCCCTTGATTCAAGTCACCAAGGGAGGAGCGAAAGAAAAATTATTTTTGTTGGAATCTCAACACAAGGCGTTCATAGAATTGAAACATCGCCTCTTCTCTACCCCAGTGCTCACATTATCATAATTTCAACAATCATTTAAGATCGAGACAGATGCCTCTGACTATGCTATTAGGGTAGTTCTTACTCAGTAGGGGCATCTAATGGCATATCACAGTGAAACATTGTCTGACACAGTCCGAAAGTATCCCACTTATGACAAAGAAATGTATTCCATTGTGCAAGCTTGCAGAAAATGGAAGCATTACATTTTAGGGAAGGAAATGGTCATCCACACAAACCACGGACCCCTCCAGTTCATACAAACACAAGGGAATTTGCAGAACGATTGCCATTGGAAGTGGTCCACATATATGAAACAGTTTCATTTGAACAACAAGTACAAGAAGGGCAGCACCAATAATTTTACAGACTACCTCAGTTGACCACCGATTGTGGCGCTAACCACCGTTCTAAACTCTTGTGGGCACAAGAATTCTGATTGGAAACTTCTCTACAAGAGCGATCTAGAATTCGGCCACACATACAAGACACTCTTGGAGGGTACACAAGTTCCAAATTTTCACCTCTAGGATGTACTACTATGTCACCTAGGAAACCGTTGTGTTCCTTCAAGTGAGCATTCCAAGATGATTTTGGAAGCGCACTACAGTTGGGTCGCTGGGAATTTATGGGTTGAGAAACCAGTGGTAGTACTGTAGAAGTATTTATATTGGTTGAACCTTCGACAGGATGTTAGGAAGTACATAAAATCCTGCACTGCTTGCGTTATTGCCAAACCAACCATCAAGAAGCAAGGCCTCTATACCCCTAGTCAACCTTTGGAATCCAACTCCATGGATTACATGTCGGGCCTTCCTTCTACTAAGCATGGAAATGACTGTGTTTTTGTGGTCGTCGACATACTCTCAAATATGGCCATTATGGCAGCCTACAAGAAGAATATCACAGTAGAAGCCACTGAGAAACTCTTCTTTGAACGAGTGTGGGTGCACTTTCGAATCCCATATTCTATCATCTCAGATCTGGACAACAGGTTCCTTAACACATTTTGGTCCAACCTCTGGTCAATGCTAGACACCAAGCTCAGCAAGTCCACAACTTTCCATCCCCAAAGTGATGGCCATAGAGAGGTCGTCAACAGGATGATCATTCACATTCTACCTATGTACACATTAGGGGAATTTTGAGGTGTAAAATGGTCCTCCTAAGGAAATTATAAAATAATAGTGGAAATAATAAAATAAGATTGTATTACATCATCAAATTTTAGAGGGAAAAAAAAACTACTTTTTCAACTCATATTTTCAACTTATCTCCCAAATTTGTTACTCAAATTTCGAGCGGGAGTACTCATTGGATTCAAAATTTAATTCCTCATCCAAGGAGTACCCATGTTGCATACTTTCTATAGATCTTGTTACACGAAAAATAAGAAATACATGAAAAACGTGATTGTAATCATGTTGTTTTATGCATTTATCATTTTTCATGTAGCAGAGTCCATTGAAAGTATGAAACATGGGTACTCCTTGGATGAGGAATTAAATTTTTCATCCAACAAGTTCTCCCACTCGAAATTTGAGTAAAAACTTTGGGAGATAAGTTGAAAATACAAGTTGAAAAAGTAGTTTTATTGTTTTATTATTTTTTAATATTTTTACCCTTTTACTGAAAATATGGTGAATCATCCCCCATGGTTGACATCATCATCTTGAATCCTATTGGTTCTTATAAATTTTATTTTTGTTGTACATTTTTCTTAGGAGGCCCATTTTAGACCTCAAAATTCCCCTAATGAATTCAAAGCATTCACGCACATGGGATGAGAGCCTTAACTATGTACAACATAATTATAATCGGGCTCTTTGTAGCTCAACCAGCCACAACCCCTTTCAGGTGGGCTTGGGATTCCAACCATTATATCCCATTGACATAGCCATGCCATTCGCAGATACTTAGGAAAATTCGGCTCATGGCCAGTCTGAAGTTGACAAGGCAAACAACTTCATTGAGATCATTCAACACAGCTTCCAACAGTTTCATGACATATTGGACAGAGCCAATGATAATTACAAGCATTGACATGAACAACATTAGGTGCCACACAACTTCTAGGTGGGCGAAAAAGTGTGGCTACATTTTCAGAAGGAGCGCCTCACTGGACCCCACCGCAAGCTTCGCCTACTTCAATATGAGTCATACACCATCACCAAGGTTGTAGGGGCCAATTCCTTCGAGCTCAGTATTCCACCATTCCTTTGTTTGCACCCAGTGTTCATTGTTGACCACCTTTGGCCCTACTTCCCACCTCTACTGGACACCTCCGACATTGGAGAACAACTCACATCAATAGAGTTAAACCCATACTGCATGGAACAGGCCACCACGGATCGTATCATGGACATATAAATTAAGAACACTCGCCAGTAGAAGATCCAACTGTATCGGGTTGTCAAAGATAGCCAACTCCTGCACCAAGGCAAATGGTTTGCCAGGGACCAAGTTCAGCAGAAGTTTCCTCATATCATGGAGAAACTCAACGCAATGGGGACCATTTCTTCCTAAGGGGGATGAATGATCCAGGTGGATATTGGTGGCCACCCACCTATTCCACTTGGGGCCCTACCATTTTTTCTTTGATTTTTTCAGTTTCCTTAATTGTAGCACAATTTACTATTAGCAGTTTTATAGGTCCTGAACTTTCGGAGCCGTTTTGAGGCCCTGAACGACTTTTTTTGGAAAACCCTTGGGCAACATGGAAGTTCCTTCAATTTTTCTCACATAAAAAGTTGTAGTCCTCATATGGATATTTCTAAAAAGGTATTGTGCACGTCAAATGGAGATCATATGACAAAGTTGCATCCCCAGTAAGATTGATGTACCAATTTACCCAAATGGGGCCCATAGTTTTGGTGCTTCATCTCCTAGGGTTAGGTTTTTGGATGTTTAGGGTTATCCATTATTTATCAATAATAAATAGGCCCTCTAGCCTTATTATAACACAGTTCAGAGGCCTACAGCCACCGCATCTCTTCTCAGAGATAAGCTACCAACGCCCTAGCTAGTTTATTTCCATTCTACCTGTAAGCATATTTCAGGTATTTGTTATTAATGAAATGAAGTTTTATTCTGTTGAATCTCTGCTTTTATGTGTATTTCTTTATTTCATTGTGTTTGTGCATAAATCCGAATTAAAAACGTATAATAAGAAAGCAGGAAGTTGAATTTGGTCTTGGTGATGGAACTTCAAATAGACAAAGTCATGGAGGCATCCAAACATATTTTGGTGGGGAAAGCTAGAGGAAAATACTAATCTATATAATATATCTCAGAATGGATTAAAAACACTCGGGGTGAGATGCCAAGGAAAGAAACGAAGGTTACAACACTGTAAAATGTCTAGTTTGCGATTCATTTAGCTTGTAGGGAATCAGTGGAATGGGTCTTAAGCCATAATTGGGGATTCGAATCCTCACCCATTCTATTTAAGAGATGGTTGCCCTTGTTTGATGCTCAAAGGGAAAGGGTGGAGGAAATTCCGGTTTGGGTTAGAATGTCGTCTTTCCCTCCACATGTGGGGATAGAAGATGTCTTCTGGGTTGTTGGGAATAGACTGGGTACTTTTCTCGAAGCAGCTATGTCCTTTCAGGAAAAAAAAATGTAGGAATGTTCCATGTATATTGGTAAGATTGAATTCAAGAGAAGGCCTGATGGATTAAATGCAGATACAAAGGGAAGATCAATATTTTTGTCAAATTATATACTACGAACATGTCCCTTTCTGGTGCCACCGACGCCATAAACAGGGGCACCTGACTCAGGCCTGTCCTCTGGGATTCAGAAGAAGGCAAAGGTCAAGGGATATGACCAGGATGGAGGAAAATTCTAATTCAGATGGTGATGAGTCCTTACAAATGGAAGGGGTGAAAGAGCAGCAGGCTCGGGGTCAGGTGGAGCCGGAGGGGGCAGTGGAACATGATACTCATCAAGAGGAGCCTCAAGCATGGATCAAACTCCCATTCTAGAAGATCATGGTCTAACAAAGAATGCACATGATCAATATCTACCTCAAAAATCCCTTGCATCAACAAAGAATGCACTCTATCAGGTTGGTACTGTCCCTTGCTCTCTTTGTAATATGCTTTACCAAAGTCTGGTCCTTCCAGGCCTCCTTTAGTTGAGTCTTGATGTATTGAAAATATATCTTTAGCCATGGACTACATTATTAGTTCAATCCCTACTCTTTTTATTGACAAAGACCCTTATAATCTTCGGCCAAGGGATAAGCGATCACTGCCAGATGAGCCTATTAGGGGGATGTGGATTTTTTTTAGTCTTGATAGGCCATGAAAAAACAAGGGTAGGAAAATTGATCTGTCTAAGGCTCAATTGAAAGCTAAATTAGACATAACAAATGGGAAACAACTATCATTAAAAGAAGCTCTTAGAGTAGCGTATGTTAAACACAAACATGGTAAACATACACACATAGGAGAAAGATAAAGATAACGTGAGTTGATTTTCCATTAACCATATATGTGTATTTATAATGCATTGATGTGACTCTTGGATTCCACATTCCAAGGTCACTTGGACTCATTTTTTCCATTCGGCTTGGACACCTACCCATAGAGGATTAGGTGTCCAACATTCCCCCCCCTTAATCCGAAGGGGTGTGTGTGAGTCTAAGAAGAGAACTGTAATATAAATCTGCAAAGCATGCATGGCAGCACTTATGTTGAATGATCTCTCTGAAATTTTGGCATAAAGAGGTGGTTTAAGGATGACCACCAACACTGGAATGCTTAGTGCAGTTCCCGGAACTCTTCCAAATCTGGCAAGAAGCTGAGCTCTTCTGCTAGAGGAAGTGTCCCTCATATTTGAAGAGGGAGACCTTCAACCTAGAAGAAGGGAGGTCTAAAACCTGCAATGGTTTAAGGATGACCACCAACTCTGGAATGCTTGATGCATTTCCTGGAACTCTACCAAAACTGGCAAGAAGTTGAAGTATTCTGCTAGAGCAAGTGTCCTAAATTCTTTGAAGAGGAATAATATCAACCTCGCATAGATGGTTTAAGGTTGACCACAAACCAAAGGCATGCTCGTGGGCATCTATGTCTCTCGCTACAACTTTGAATCTGGAATGACAGGTTGTGGCTCAGGCTCACTTGAACTGTTGTGTCTCTGGCTACAACTCTGAATCTGGAATGAGAGATTGTGGCTCAGGCTCACTTGAATTATTGTGTCTTTGGCTACAACTCTGAATCTAGAATGAGAGATTATATCTCAGGCTCGCTTAATGTGGCTTCAAAGCTTGTAGATGACCACCATTTCCCCCCTATCAGGTACAAGGTGAGATGATGGCAAAAAATGAACTGAAAGATTTTTCAATATTCTAGAACAAGTTTTGACATATGACTTAAACATCTTCTTGGTTGTTGATGCCCATTGCCAAGAAGCGATCCATCCAAGATGAATCTTTTTTCTTCCAAGAGGCTTTTTTCTGAAGCATATGTGTGAAGAATGAGTGTGCTGACCATAGTTCTTGCATGGGTGAAGATCAAAACAATGATCTTTCATATGGCCAACTCGATCACAGCGTTGGCACTTTACAATCTGTTGTTGTTGTTGTGGAAGAGGAGCAGAATCTAGAACAACTGTAGGTGAGCTATCATGAAGAAATTCGGCACTCTGAAATTTGATGGGCTTGGAGTTGTCCAGAATATGAAAGGAAAAATCTTTGTCATATCCAAGACCTATTCTGTGCTTGTTGTGGACAAGCTCTTCCCAAGGTCTGATGATAGGCTTGGATATAAATCTACTCTTGTACTGGGCTCAATGATCTGACTAGTTTCTTGTTGTTGATGAAAGTTTGTCTCAATGTTCTAAACAAGAACAAGTTTAGAATGACAACTCTTTTTCTGAAGCTCATCTCGCTAAAGCTCTGACTCAAGCTGAAAAAATTCAATCTTGTCTTGTGCACCTTGCAAACAAGTTTGAATATTAGAGAGAGCATTCTTGCTCATTTTTACCATATCATGAATAGCGGAATGAATAAGGTTATTCAAAAACTCTAATGCATCATTGATTTTAGAAATTTTTCTCAAAAACTCAAAGTTACACTTCAAAAACTGGTTGCAGCTATGAACTAAGAAGAAATACCCACTCACAATGTCAGTACAATTTTGTGTTCATATTTCTTATTGCAGCAACCACTTGGAAGCATGGGTAACATGCACAGCAAAAGGAAAATTCGTTCTTTGATTAATTAGCTAGACAAGATCCATTTCAATCTCCAGCGCTGAAGTCCACTCCACCCAATTCAACACTAACTAATCCTTTAATGACCTCCAATCGATACCTGGAAAAAAAATGGCTGCTAATAGAAATATTGTCTTTCTCCTCCACATAAATCTTGTCTAAGGAAATGAAGACAACACAGCTTGAGAGAGGGGATTATATTAAGCTAGCCAAGGGACTATAAACTCGATCTTCCTCAAGCCTAGAATGAAACTCAAATTGATGCCCTCAAACTGATAACAAAGTTACCTATGCATACATTTCATGAGCTCGTCCTCTTCATAAAACCACTACAAGATTGATATCAAACTCGACCTTGGTGGATGCGTTGCTGCAGACATTGAAATTTGTCTTCCACTCAAAATTTTAAGGGAGGAAGTTCCATTTTCTCATGAAGAAATCCATCATGGTTACAGCAATTAAGAGAGTCTCGAGCTCTATCTGATGATAAATGTTGACAGTCAACCATTCAATTCCTGGTGAAATGCGTTGTCCCAGAAATGCACAAAGAGACACGGTCCAAAAATGTACAACGAGATGCAGAATAAATAAAAAAACATATATTTAACACTCCATTCGCACTGTAATAGAAATGAACCACTTGGAGGAGTGTATTACATAAGGCTAAGCCACAGTAAATCATTTGTTGAATGTGGCGCTCTTGTGATCCTTCCCACCTTTATCAATCCTCGTCATTGTAAACGCAACAGTGATGTATTCATGGGAGCCACGGTAACCGAGAGTGGTAATGGGGGCTGACTTGATAGGTCAGAGGTGGAGCGTAGTTCATAGCAGAATCGACGTTGATTAATATTGAGTATTTGTGTTTGCAGGGAATGCCAAGAGAGGTGGAAATCCAAATGGACGGAGAACAAATATTCCAGAAAAGCTATTACTTGGAGGGTGTTCTTGATGGAATGCAACAAAAGTAGCAGTATCTGCAAGAAATCAACAACGCACGAGGAGGCCACAACAAATCTATGCAGTCCAGTAGTTATTATGGAAGGTGTTATAACTCTCCTCCCCTTGTTATTCTCATCAATGCCTTTGCCTTCTGCGTTTCTGCCTAACAAAAGTTGTGATGAGAGAGTTTATCATCTACACATAAATTCAAACCCCCATTTGTATAGAATAGTTTGGGAATGCTGCCACTGCAATAAATCTCAAAACCCTTCAGTGTGGAATAGATTTACCATCAAAACTAGATTACGAATCAAGGGAGTTGATCTAGTCCCTGCTCCTCATTGCGTCTATTCTTCACAACCTTCCAGTTGCATGCATCTCTATGTTTCTCTTTGACACAAATTAATAATTTTATGGAAATAAAGAAATGAATTTATTCAAGTGGGAGCCTGAACAAATAATTCCCTTCCATTCGCTTTTAAAACACAAATTGAGCAACAGTAAACTTTCATGGGTGAACGTATATGGAACAATTGCAGCACTAACCCTATGGAGGTATTTCACCAGGTTCTTGCATAAATAACCAGCATATAGAATGTCAGCCTATTCATGAAATAACCAAATAACTAAATAAGGAATTGGGCAGACTTTCTACTCTTATTATTTCAAGAGAGAAAATCTCTCAGATGACGCCAAATTTCGAACTAGTGGAGCCAGGAAGTACAAAAGGGAGCATTAGGGTTCTGGTATCAGACATAGTAGTTCTGACGAGCAGAAACACATCAGCGCTATTCACGACAGCGAAGAGCACAAAACATGCCTTGATTTCTCCAGTACTCAGAATATTCTAGTGTATTCAGGTGCAGATTCACAGTTGTGCATGTGGAACATGTTATCACAAAATTGCACTTGATTGGCTGCTAATCAGACAACTTTATGTAACTATTTCAAACCAGCTTGTGACTGAAGCTTAGCCTCTTCAGTCTGAGAGGGCTCTCTCAAAGGGGTTAATGATATTTGATAATGATGAAACTATATGGCTAACTCTATTTGGAAAATAACTTGATTGTGATGTGTGTAGGTTGAAAAGAGTACAGGTCTGCAACCATTGGGCTTATGGAGTCAAAAAATCAATAGTTTCAACGATAAGGTCTCTTGAAATGGAATTTGAGGTAGGTAAGATTTTTTAGAAAAGGTAAATCACACATGGAATATAGAAAAACATAGTCATTTCATCAATAAAGGAAGTCAGAGCATACACATATGAATTCTGAGTAATAAAGATGAAATCCACTACAAGTGGTACACATAAAAATATAGATCAGAAAATCACTAAAAACTCCATGAGAATCTCAGTTTTGTCAAGAAAAATTCCTTTGTATCACTGATATCAGTCAAATTACATAAAGCTACAGTAGTGCAAAAAATCTCCAACCCTTTACAAATTTGATAATCTGCCCTTTAATAGAATTTCTTACATTAGAGATGATCTGCGTCTTGGCTAGATTCATCGAACTCTTCCTATGACACTTTGCATAACAGGAAAACATGTTCTTTCATGAGAAAATGAAAACTACACTCTAAAACAATCCTTTTCCTAATAGGACTCAAACTCCTATTTATTACATCAAACTACCTTATCTCTTTAAAAAGTTACATATCTGACAAATAATGCTTCACGTGTTTGAATAGGCTTTGATAGAACTCATCACTACTTGACATCTTAAATACCCTCCTCAACATATTGTTACAAACTGTATTTTTTAGGAAAATAGGACCCTATCTTCAACAAAGTCTTCAACTGATAAGTTGTTTCCCTTTCATGGTCTTCAAGTCATGGATGATTGTTGGCAAGATCCCTTGACCTATTGAATGTGTCCACCTGTCAAAAACTGCTCTTAAACCTACTCAGAAACCTTCAAAATAACTCGCTACGAAAGCATGGCGGTTTCGTAGTGTACAAAAAATGACTTTTACAATCAAAATTTCTGCTTCTTTGCTCTTGAATGGTGTTCATCATGAATTGACACATCATCACTACCTTTTCCTCTCCTTGAAAGCTGAAAAAATTGGTTTTAGAGGCAAAAATAAAGCTACATAAATTTTCGTAGCGTTTTCCTGGCTTCAAGCCTAGGAAACACTACGAAACTATGGAAAACTGTACAATTTCCAGATTTTGACTTTGTTTCAAAAAAGGTACCTTCAAGCTGTACAAATTTGGTTTTCAACATGCCCTTGACCTCTCAAAACATAAAAAAACTCAACTTAAGAGTCTTGAGGTGTTTCTTCTTCATTAATGATGAGTTGAGATATGGGTTCCTCAACTACAGTCATCTTTAAACCCTTCTTCTCCAGCTCCTCATGGATCAATTCTAATTTCTCTTGGAGGTCTTTAACTTGCTCCTTCAACTTTCTGTTGGTAGATTTCAAGTGCAGGTTTATTCTTTTAACATGCTTCATTTCTTTTCTCAATGGCATAGTCCATTTGATTAACTTTTGTGTACCATATAAAGTCCTTGATACACTATCAACCTGCTCTTCCCAAATCTCTTTCATTTTCTCAAAATGTACTTCTTGGACATTATGTTTCCTTACCTCTTTAGTCATGGCTTCTATTTCATGATTTGCTGACTTCAATTTCTCCTTTAATACCTCAATCTCTATTTTTTCAATAATTTTCTCCTTTCCTTTCCTTTTCTTGATGACTGGATCTTCTTCTGCAGGTGATGAAAGGTCAATAATGATTTGTGGTGGCTGAACAGTGTTAGTGGCAGGATGAACTTCTTTGCTGATTTCCAAAATTTTTCTAGCATGTCTTGTCATGGGTTTCCTAGCCTGAAACATAAAACCTGCATCCTCACCTTCAAAATCTGATTTCTTTGTTGATTTAGCTTTCTTGAGCTTCTTTCCTCCCTCATCTATATCCTTAGCTTGGACTATGGGAGTCTCTTCAATATCAATAGCATGTAGAATATCTTCTAAATTTCCTTTAGCCACAGTTTCGCTCCTTGTAATCCTTTTGTTGCCATGTTTACTCACAGTTGGCTCTTGTTTTGCAGGTTTTCTCATTGTTGAGTTTTGTTTTTAAGGTGAAACAATAGGTGTATCAAGTTTCTGCAACTCCTATGTTTCCATGATTATTGTTCACTTTTCTCTGCCCCTACTGGTTCACTTTGTTCTGCCACTAAAGGTGATGGTATACCTCTAGGTTTAGGAGTTCTTTTAGGGGTAATTGCATCCACTTTAAATCCACTAACAAACAAAAAAGAAGACCAGTCTCTGCCTATTCTTTGTAACTCATCTAAAACCAGCAATTTTATTAAACCATGGTGAAAAAGTGAGGTTTCACTTCCTTTAGATTTAGCTTGAACTTTATCTTCCATTTTTGCTAAGTTTCTGTATAAATAAAAATGTATATCAAGAGATATATTACCAACAAAATGTAGAAGAAGCTTGAAGTGGTAAGAATAAAATTTATGATATCTCCCTTCAAAAGTGAAATATTTATGAATGATAAGCAGTAGCTTTGAGAAATTATCTTTCATGTATCTCCTTGGAATGGCATTTGTAAGGTCAACCTCACTATTTTCTGGCTTGATAAATTCTTTACATTCCTGCATGTTGAATTTGAAACCTTTGAACCATTTTTATTCTCCTCTTGGAGTCCATGTTACTACTGCAATTGTTTCTGGTGTTATAGTGAGGTTCAACATTCCCACTTTTGCAGATGTCCCATTGAAATTTAGGGCAAACTCCTTAGAAACTTGTACATGGAATTCTTGCAATATTTGGCAAAACTGCAAACACCCTGTTTTTTTGAAAACTTCTACAGTTGTTGGGTCTTCATTTATCAAGTTCATGTCTGATGGCTCATATCTAAGACAATGGCCACCTTTTTTGGTCTTCCTCTTTGCAACCATAGTTCTTTAATGTCTTCTCTACCTCGCTTGATCAGTGATACCTGCAAACCTTTGAAAATACCAGCCACAACTTGGGATCAGTGAAATAGCTCTCCAGAGCTAAATAACACACAAAAAGGGAATGGAGAATGAAAAATGAGTTAATTTGGAAATATTTTGAAGTTCGATGACAACTCATGGCATAATGTTGAATCGTACATGCTTAAAATGATGATAATGACTTCAGCCATGATCATAGTACCTTGATCTTAACCCTAACTGACTCGAATGACATCTACCCTATCCTTTTCAATCATTTACTGACACCTAGCAGCTGTTTTGACAAGACATGTAGGAAACCTTACTTTCATAGCGTACCTAGTGTATTTCTAGGCAGTTTCGCTACGAAAGTATTAGCAGTTTCATAGAAAAAAGTGCTTTTTATCTGTGTATTTCGCTACGAAAGTAGGGATTCTTGGCTAAAATGACTTTTTTGGTGTTATAAACTTGGGAAATGAAAAATTTCAGAAACTAATGACTGATGTGACATGAAAATATTTGAATGGGGGTGAGTTTTGGACTTTAGGATAAGATAATAAGAAAAATTTAAAATTTTCCTTAACCAAGTAATGGAAAATGAATTCTATGACCCTATCTTTGACACATGAACCTATAAGACTTTCTCAAATGATGTTTCATTTTTTCTGAGTGATAAGAGTGGATCCACTTGGGATGGTGTGCTCCTGTGGTACATCAAAGAACCTATAGTTCCAGTGTTTCTATCCATCTTCTTGAAAACAAAACTCCAAAACTTGCCAAGCTTTCCTTCAAATGCTAATGGCCTTCACCTCGGGCTCAAGCTTGATGATCAACTTGTCTTTGTTAGCAGAAAAACATATAAAATGGAATATATACAATGGAATGAATGGTCAACAAAATTTAAGAGGAATAGCACTTCAAAAACCTGCCATTAGCAGGCCCTCCAGCACAAGGTTGTCCATCCATCTCCTACAGAATGTAAGTGTTGTTCCCATGAAATGCAACTACTCTAAATGGACCTTTCCAAATATTCTCAAACTTACCATGTTTCCCCTTTTCTTCAATCCTGGCCTCCCATTTCAAAACCACATCTTGGATTTGAAAGTTTTCCTTCTTGACCTTCCTGTCAAATGTCTTCTTGATTCTATTTTGAGATTGCATATTACTGTTATAGACTTCCTCCCTTTTCTCTTGCAAGGATATCAACTATTTAATCCTCCTCTGAATTTCATTTGTCTCATCCTCTAATCCTTTCAGTAGCTTCGTGACAAGAACTCCCAAGGATGTAGGAAAAATGGCTTCAACTCCATATACCAACTCACAAGGTGAAGTTCCAATTGATATCTTTGTACACACTCTATCAGCCCACAGAGCATACTTCAGCTTCAAATGCCATTATTTCTTATTTTCCTGCAACACCTTCTTATTGAATCCTCATAATGCTCTTGTTAGAAGATTCAACAAGACCATTACCTTGTGGATAATATGCAGTAGAATGCCCAAGTGTAATGTGATATTGATGACAAAATCTGATCAACTTCTTAGATTTGAATCCCTATGCATTATCAGTAATGATCTTCATAGGGTAGCCAAACCTAGACAATATATTATTTTCCAAAAATGAAATAATAATTGAATCATTTTCTTTCCTAGTTAGGATTGCTTCAATCCACTTGGAGAAATAATCATTTGCTGTCAGAATCCAGCGATGCTGACCTGAAGATGATGGATGAATCTCACCAATAAAATCTACCCCCCACTACTGAAATGGTGCCTCAACATAGATAGGCATCAAGGGTAAAGGAACAAGCTTCTTCTTACCATCAAAATCTGGCATTCATGGCAGGCAACAATCTTTTTGTAAACATCTTTAAACATAGTAGGCCAATAATACCCTACTCTGAGAATCTTATTTGCTATAGCCTTCCAATAATGATGACCTCTGCAATCTCCTTTGTGAAACTCCTCAATCACTTTTTCAGCCTCCTCTTCCAGCAAACAATTCAAAAGAATACCATTGATATCTTTCCAATATAGATTTTTATCAATGATGAAGTACCTCAAAGACTTTAGATTCAAAAACCTTGCCCTAGACTTTTTCAACTCAGCAAGCAATCTATGATGATGTAAGACAAAAATAATTTCGGTGTACCAGTCAGAAAGGATGTACTTCTCTTCAATGGGAATTAGCTCTTCATTTTCCTCTGAAAATTCTGAAATTTCTGCAATTAAATTCATATCAAGACAGTCAAAATTTGACAGTGCCATCAGCTTTGCTAGGCCTTGACCTTTGACCAATTTTGTGGGCCTAATTTTGAAATCATATTCCAACAAGTTAGCTATACACTTCCCTCTCTTACCATCCGGATCAGCTTGAGTTAAGATGTCCTTCACAACAACATTAGGAACAAAAGCTATAACATGAGAATGTAGAATGTAAATCCTGAAATCTTTGATGGCCTTGATCAAGGCATAAGCTTTATTTTCTAAGATTTTTTACTTCATCTTTGAATTATCTAATTTCCTGCTAAAAAATTAAATGGGTTTCTCAGTACCTTGTTGTCCTTTCTGTAGCAAAACTCCAACAATTGTATTTTTTGATGCAAATATAAAAACCAGAAATTCTTTTGAAAAACTCGGGCTTATCAACACTAGTGCTTGAGTGAGTGCCTTCTTAATCTCCTCAAATGAGTGCTTTTCTTCTACTATCCACTTGATGTCATCTCCCTTCTTCAGCATCTTTTTTATGTCTTTTATAATCTCAGCAAAATTAGGAATAAACCTCCTCACAAAATTTACCCTTCCAAGGAAAGATTGAATTTCCTTTCTGCTTCTAGGCAGATTCACTTTCTGAACTACATTAACCCTGCTTGGATCAATCCTAATTCCATATTTAGAAATAATATTCCCAAGTAACTTCCTTGAAGTTAGAGAAAAAATGCTTTTAGTGGGATTGAGAGAAATGCCAAACCTTCTACACTTCGGCATAATATTTTCTAGGTGCTTCAAGTGATCTTATTCTCTCCTTGAGAAGACTGTTATGTCATCCAGATAGAAAACCACCATCTTGTCCTTCTCCTCAGCAAAGGCAATGTCCATTGCTCTTTGAAAGGTAGCTCCTGCATTCATCAGACCAAAAGGCATTCTTGGCATACATGAATGTGCCCCATGGTGTGGTAAAGGCTATTTTCTCCTGATCTTCTGGATGCACAAGTATCTGATTGTACACTGAAAAACCATCAAGCATAGACATCCTTTGGGAACCAACAATATTTTGCAAAATTTGGTCCATCTTTGGGAGAGGGTAGTTTTCCTTCAGAGAGGCTTTATTCAAGTTTTTGAAGTCAATGCAGATTATGATTTCTCCACTCTTTTTTATGACTGGAACCAAGTTTGCAAACCACTTTGAAAATCTAATTGGAACAACAATTTTGGCATCAAAGAGTTTCTTGGTTTCCTTCTCAATCAGAGGCATGAGAAGTGGATTAATCCTCCTCAGATTCTGTTTGAAACGCTTTTCATTTTCTTTAATGGGAATGGTATGTTGAATGATAGTAGGATTATACTTCAAATCAGCATAACTCCATTAAAGGACATATATGAACCTTTTCATCTTCTCATATATTTTTGTTTCATGTCAACTGAAAGTAACTTTGAAAGCTTAATCATTTTTGGCATTGCTACTGTACCAAGGTTACAACTCTCTACCTCTTCATCATCAGCTTGTATCCTAGGAGACTTGAACACATCATTCTGATCAAAAAGCTTCTCAAGGGGTATGAGACCTTTGGGTATAGAGTTATTCTTCAGCTATAACACTTTAGAATTTCCCTTTGTTTCAGTAAGCATGTTTTGCTGATCTACTTGTGTACTTTCAAACTCCTCTTTTAGTTCTATAAAGTTTTTGACTTGTTGGGCATCCTCAAAAACTTTCCAATGGATAATTTTATTAGGGATAGAAGGTCTATGGCGAACTTCAACCTCATATCTTTCACTGCAATGTGTAGGGATGATAAATAGACTTGCAGAGACATCTAGGGAGTTAGCTAGTGAGTTTTGGTCCCTAGTCTTCACAATAAATGAATATTCTTGAAAATTCTCTAGCATCTCCATGATCAAATTTCTGTATGCCCTCATTCTCACATCCTTAGTTTGATATACACCATCAACTTGCTTAATAACTAATTCAGAATCTCCACAAACAGAAATATTTTGGGCACCCATTCTCTTCAAAATTTCTAAGCCCAAAAATAAATATTCATACTCATCCATGTTATTTGTGTAATCAGAATTCAGTTTGTAAGAAAAGAACTTAATTTCATATTCTGGAGTTGTTATCCAAATTCCTGCTCCAACCCCCTCTCTTCTTGCTTATCCATCAAAGTGTAACAACCACCAACCTGTTGCCTTCTCCTCACTGATTTTCTGATTTTATGCTTTCTTTTCATCTTTCCTCCTGTTGGTGAGGTAAATCCCCTCTGCAGACAGAGGTGATCCCTAGCCCTAGGGTGGGTCTAGCAACAAAAAAAACAAGCTATAATATTTATTCCTAGTTAATGAATGGACGGAGATTCGATAGATGACTTACCAGAGGTCCTATGTTGTTGTTGTCGTCGAAGAGAGTGGCTGCCTCTTGCTCCTGGTTTGATAGATCACGATCCTCTCATTTTCATGCTCAGACACCTACACGCACACAAGAAACAATGACAATATACAACATGCTAATTCACATTCATAACTATTAGTCAGTCGAAGAGGACTAAATCAATTGCATTAAATAAACTACATAACGCAATGATGGAACCAACACCATAGTTGAGTATATTAATAAATGAAAGGAAGAGTACAACCAAGCTTCGACGTCGCAATCTCCTCCAACAGGGTTCAAGCAGAGCGCGTCTCACAAAGGCTCGTCGAGAATTCGGATGGGACTCTCTCTACGGAGTTCTCCTTGGTTATACCTTCTCAGTAGCAATTACTCATCTATAGTATTCTTCTCCAAGTTCAGCTAGATTTCATAAAGGGAGAAGGCCTGTTTTTATAGAGGCAGAGGTAGAGGTTAGGATCCCTATAAATATAGAAGGGAGGCCTATCTTCAAGGAGTTTTCCATGGGAGGTGGAAACCACTGCCTAAAGAGGGAGATCCGTGGCTGATCAACTTAACCACTTCCAGTGACTCATCCTTGATGTGGTTATAAGGAAACTTCCGCCTCTAATTTTTAAAAAACATTCCTAAAACAGCTCGGCGCAGGCACTGCACTGAGACAAAGTTCCAGGTGGCACGGGCTCTAGAGAAAATCTTCCACATCGGCACGAGGGATGAACTGGCTACCCGTGCCAAGGCCAAAACATAGGTTTTGTGTGCTTTTTTGAGGAAATGTCCAACAGGAGCAATGATGTCCTTATGCAGAAGGATGCAAAGAATATTTTTGCAAAGTATGACACTGCTCACAAGTCACGGGAATGACCCTCCAATATGCGGGGCAAGGGATTGTAGGGACGGTGACAAAATGTTGTGTAACAGATGCCCCCTAAAGCATGAGGTCCAAGAGAGATGGAGGGGTGAAATTCTTTATGAGAACACGTTCGACCCAAACACTGCTGTCAGAAAACCTACGAGTACAAATACAACTTATATCTCTTATACATGATATGTGGCATGGGTGCAGCCATCCATAATAGAGTACATAAAAAGTGAGATCCGAGGTATGGATGTAGCCATCCAGCAATAAGGATCAACAAAATAGACTCAGGTATGGTTGTAGCCATCCAATCAGAAGATTCATGTAATAATTCATGGTAATCCACAAAGAACCCGCAGCCTGGATTTCCTCAAGGTCTCGTGCTCCATCTCGACCCGAAAAAAGTACAAATTTGAGCATGTGAATAGACAATTTGAAGTCGAACATGCAGGAACATCGTCTGATTACCAACCAATAATGAGAGTTGTTAACAGACGTGAGAGAAACGACCAATAATGACAATGGCTCTCAAGGTACAAAAGGTATAATCCACGGAATGTGAACAGTGATCTGGCGTAGAACACCCGTAGAATCATCCGATCGAAGGCTGAGATGTGAACCTTGCTTTGGATGAAAATAACCTGCCATTAAGGCATGCAGGCTCCAAGTTACTTGAAGGGAGTCTCTAGGTCATCTTCCTTTAAAATGAGCTAAAGTCGACAGGAAGCGACCTGGTCGAAGGAGGGCCATGATGTTTCCCACATCATCGACACGAGACAGAGGAATATGATGATTTTTGAATCAGGACCAACAGATAATCAGAGGGAGGTTGAAAATTGCAGAGGTAAAACTTCTCTTGAACATATCGGCAGCACGACACTAGATTTGGCAGTATTTGACATCAAGGGATCTGAGGTCATGGTGACGTGGAAAAGAGCATATGAGTAATCAAAATAGATTACCCAAACCCATGGAGGCAAACAAATTACGAAGTGATATGTCCCCAACCCAACACGAATACAGACAAGTGCCATGTTCAAGAGTGACATACTGCCAACTAAAGTCTGGTTCCATTTCCCCCCACCATTTCTGGCAAGTACCCCAATTATTTTTGTAAACAAGCTTGAATGGGATAGCATATGCTTGCGATGTAAGTTTTTCCTTTGGAAAAATCCAACTTAGTACATTTTACGAGCCCTAGGAAGGAGAAACTCGAGTAACGTCATAACGACAGAGTCCGATGTCATCAGTTTTTAATGAGTCTGACAAAGGGAGAACTCCGCATCTTTTCATGTTTAGAGAGTTTGAAAAGAATGCAAAAAAGAAAACTCTAGCAAGGCCCTTTTCATAAATAGTCTCTCAGATCTGAAAAGGTAGAAAACATCATCCGAGAGAACCTCTTAGTCGCGGTAGGCTAAGGTATTCCTTTTTTGTAAATAATCTATCCCAGCCTGAAAAAGAGGTAAACATATATTGGGTAGATATCATTTTGCATCCATTTAACGAGTTAAAAACGACAAGAATCTTGGCAATATTTTCAGTTTTAGAGATTCAGAAAAGAGCTGAAATATGACTCCAGTAGTGACTTTTTCGTGTTTTTACCAAGTCTGAAAAAAGTATAAAATATAACTTGTTACTTCGTCATAACCATGTGAAAAACCTGTTGCTACACAAGAGACGTGTAAAACCCATTTCTCGAAAATAATATGATAAAATAATCGATAAATAAAACCTAATTTAAGACTCTGAAAAGTTATAAAATGCCATGAGTGGTAAAAATTATTTACTTTTCACTTTTACCTCTTTGTGGAGCAACAGTGACCCATTGTGCTTTGCGATCTTGTGGTGACGATTGCAAGTGATCCAGTGAACCGATCTTGATTCCGTCAGTCTCAGGTAAGAGCCGACACCATTTCCCATATTTTAGGCTAAATTTCATTACCAGTACATGTCATTTTGATTTCCTAGGATAATATTTATCAAAATTAGGGCATTTCGGTTGGCGTAGGTTTCAAGCACGGACCCGCGCCAATCACCCATTTTTTACATAGAGGGCGCGCCCATTGGTGTGACAGTTTGCGAAACAATCACGCCAACTGTACAACCTGAAAATCCGCATAATTTTAAGGAAAATGCAGTCACTCGCTTGCAAATTTCAATGCCCAAGTAGACTAACAATGCTTATATGAACAATGTGTGCAGGCACCAAGCAGAAAGAATGGTGATTGAGTGGAAAGAGAGGGAACACAGTGAGGAAGATGAACTTGCCATGGATAATGATCGATGCATGGACGCCCTCAAAGATTGTGGACTAAAGAAATTCTTCCTAACACCATGCCTCCGGGCTTAGCCAGAATTGCTTCAGTATTTGGTAAGCATCTGGGATGAAGACCAAGAAAAGTTTGTGCTTCGAGATCAATAACTTGAAATTGAAGTTTCCGATGTCTATTTTATCACAGGATTGTCGCGGAGGGGTGCAGTCCCTATCATGATCGGTACCCATCCCACCATGGAAAGCATGGGGATGGTCATCGAGAGGGTGTGCCGAGGGGCACGAAAAGGAATAGGGAGTGGAAAGGTTGACATCAAAACCATCCTAGATCTGGCACTAAAAGTAGTGTTGCACACTATCACGCAGGCTGCAGGATCGCAAGCACCGCATGAAGCCACAAAAACACAACTTCTTCTTTCCGTAGACTGCCTGAACTCGACTCTCTACAACTAGGCAAAGGCCGTGACTATTAATATTAAGTGGAAACTAACCAAGTGCAAGAAGGCCAAACTGAAGTAGTTTGGGTATGGATCAATTTTGGTATCGTTCTTCTTAGAATGACTACCGATATTCCAGCGCCAGGAGGTCATTGTCCCGATGCCACCACCCAGAGAACCACGGATGGTCCGATGGGCTGTGCTGATGCCCAGAGTATGGGGTAGCCAATAGATGTCCTAGAGGCTACAAATCTTCGATTGGCTCCACCGACAACTGATTGTCATGGAGTACTAGCCCTACTCTGGTACAGACTTCACCGGTGATCCAAACCTCCCATTCCTGGAGAGAGAGGATTGGGATGAAGAGCTAGGTGAGACTCATTTTTTATTTTCATGAGTTTATGATTTTTTGGTATATATGCATGTTCTGACAGTTAATCTTATATTTATGCAGATGTTGGCCTAGAGAGACCTGCAGGTATGTTGCCAATAGCGAGGTGAACTCCTCGTGATTTCGATCCTCATGGTGAGGGCGGCGAGGGGGAGGAGATAGTACAAATTCTGGAGGGGATCGCTCGTGGGATTTCGGACTATGCTCACCTTGATGATGTTCCTCGGACCTACCAGAGGCATACCATAGGGGTGCCGAGTCGTATATACCGCTTGCTGAGGCAGTTGGTACGAGCGGTGACGTGCTATCATGAGCACCACGCTGATTAGGCACCTAGGTTTTTATTTCCTCATATTTTGAGAGACATGTTGTCTCGGGATGTAACTGAAACATACATATATATTTTTTGGGTTTTTATGATGCACATGCTGCAAAAAATCGATATATATACATCTATTTTCTACATGGGTCTATTTACATATGATGATGTTTTATAAATTGCGCAAATGTCTATCTAACACAATGTTAGCCACTGCATCAGTTAATGTATTCATTCGTCTTGGTATATTTTGATATGTGATGAAATAAAAATGTCTTTCAAGCAAATGAATACATAAATACAATCTCAAAATGCATGGGTTTCAAACCGAATAATGACCGTTAAGTTGAAGAACAACAATATGTGAATCTAGATTTACAATAAATACGCGTATGCCGAGGTTAATTTCCTTGTTAATAGTTCCAAAATAGCACTATATTCAATGATATTGTTTGTATTTTGTCCTAAAAAAATACCTTGTAGGTTAATCAACTCACCAGTAGGATTATAAATTACCTAGGCTACCGAAGACAAGTTCTTGGTACTGCGGGAAGCACCATTCGCGAAACCGACATAAGGGGAAATAGACATCTACATAACAAGCAAGACCCAATAAGTAGAAAAATCTTACAAAGCACATCAAACCTAAACATGAACAAAAATGAAAAAATCACCTATGTACACATATCATGCATGAATGACTCAAGCATAATACTTTTTCAGATACAACCCATTTCTGGGCTGTGTTAAGGGATAACCTTCATAATCAATAAGCTCATAAGCCCCATTCTATAACACATGTTTGATGATGTAGGGCCCATGCCACATGGGTTGGAATTTACCTGCCCCCAACTTGTCATGAGCTTGGTCGTATAGGAGGACGAGGTCGCCTTCGATAAAAGAACGAGGGGAAACTATTTGGTCAAAGTGAGCTTTGACTCACTTCTTTTGTGCTTCGATGACCAAAGCAGCTAAGCGACGAGTTTCATCCAATATCTTTAAATAGAGGAGACACTCTTTCTCAGGTGCAGTATTAGGCAGTAATTCCATAGCTAATTTGAGTGAAGGAATTTCACACTCAATCGGAAGAGTAGCTTCCAGACCGTACACCAACTGAAACAGGGTGAATCCGGTTGCACCCTTAATCGACGTTCGGTAAGCCCATAGAGTTGAAAACAACATGAGATTCCAATTTGATTTATGGATCCCAATTTTTCATTGAAGCATCATAACAAGAACTTTGTTTACGGCTTCAACCTGACCATTAGCTTGAGGGTAATATGGTGTTGAGATTTCATGACACTGACCCAACTTAGACGTCAGCTCCGCCATAATATAGTCTCGAATATGTGAACCATGATCGGTAACGATGGCTTGAGGGACACAAACCGAGTAATAACATGATTGAATATGAATTTCACTATTTTCTTACCGTCCATAGCTATTCTAGGCATTGCTTCGGCCCATTTTGTAAAATAATCGACGACGACGATAATATATTTTAATTAAAAATCTTCCGGGAAATCACATAAGAAATTTAGGAACCGACGTGTTTTGAACTACCAACTGTAGTTCATGAACTACAATTGGTAGTTCGAAACACGTTGGTTCCTAAATTTCTTATGTGATTTCCCAGAATCTTTTTAATTAAAATGTTATGGATCACAGAAGCTTGCACTCTCAACGATAATATAGGCATGCCCCTTGGCCGAGCGAGGGTTACACATCATAAAATCGATGCCCCATTTGGCAAAAGGACCAACAATAATGACAGGGTGTAAAGGAATAGGTGGCGCACGCATCTTGCATTGATATATCTAGCACGCATGAAATTTGTGTACTGCGACAATGCAGTCTTTAAGAATGGACAGCCAAAAATAGCCAACACGAAGGATCTTCTGTGCAGTGGCATAACTAGACATGTGACCACCACAGACGCCACTGTGGCAGTCATTTAAAACTTTCTCAGCTTCCTTGAGGGTCAGACATTGGCGGAGTACAGAATCGACTCCAACATGATAGAGGGTATCTCTGATAATACGATAAGGTTGCGACTGATGTTGAATGCGGCGTTGGGAATATTTCGTCAACTCAGACCTAAAAGTAGAAGTCTAGAGATACACGATGATATCACCGTACCATGGATCGAGGGTGTTAATCAAGAAAATAGTTTCATCCGGAATATGATCCTTGAAATAAGAAGGAGCAGAGTCGGTGGGGAGAGAACAAATCAGATCAGTGAAAACGAGTGATTTATTTGATTTGGTGGCAATAAATTCCAAATCAAAATCTAGGAGGATAACGATCCACTTCAAGTATTTTCCCCCCAGCAACTTTCAAGACCGAATATAGGTCATGGGGTTACAATCATAAATCACGGTTACCGTCCGCAAAAGCATATAATGACGAAAACGCTGGACGTCCTAGACCGCAGTCAGTGCTAACTTCTCAACATGTGCATAACATGTTTCAAGGTTGAGAAGGTTTCAAGACAAGTAGTAAATAACATGCTCATTACCATCATCATCATCTTGAACCAAAACCATGGTGATAATACTGAAGGCGGCAGCTAGATAGAGGGTGAAATCACGATGATAATTCAGAGGACATAATAGAGGAGCGTTGACAAGCAACGTCTTAAGCGTATCAAAATATTGTTGAGCAATCTCATCCCAACATAAAGGGACGTCCTGCTTTAAAAGTCATGTGAACCCTTTATCTACTTCGACATAGTTCAGGATAAAACGACGTAAGAAATTTGCTTTCCCTTGTAGACTCTGGAGCTGGTTTAACGAGGATGGAGAGGGGAGATTAACAATAGCCTCAACCTTAAGCGGATCAAGGCGGATTCCGTCTTTGGATACGATAAACCCTAAAATTCTACTGGAATCGACACAGAAGACGTATTTATGTGGACTGAGCCGAATTTTGTAGCATCTACAGCGAAGAAAGATCTGGCAGAGATGGTCTGGAAGGTCATCCAGGTATGGTTGAACAACATGACGAATATCGTGAAAGGCATTAGACATCGTGCGCTAGAACGTAACCCCAACATTCTTCAAGCCGAAAGGGAGTTTTTATACACGAACGTTCCCCAAGGATAGATAAAATCAGTCTTGTGTTGATCAGATGGGAGAATGTTGATCTGATTATAGCCAGAAAATCCATCCATGAGGGAAAATATCTCACTCCACGCACAATTTTTAATGATCTGATCGATGAAAGGGGTGGGATAGTTATCCTTAGGGCAGGCTCGATTAATATCGTGATATTCAACACATACGCGAATTATTCCCTGCTTCTTATCCATAGGAATAATGTTAGAAACCCACTCTATCAGAGGAATTGAATAAATGAAACCCGCTTTGAGAATTTTTTCAACTTCAGCTTTTAAGGCGGTGGCTTTCCGAGGATACATTGGACGAAGAAACTAGCGAACAGGCTTCACACTGGGGTAGGTGGGAATCTCATGCACCACAATACTGGGATCAATTCCAGGCATCTCTTCGTAAGACCATGCGAAAACATCATGGAATTCGTGAAAGAGGCTAGTATACACTTGGACTTCATCAGAAGAGCAAGTGACTCTGACATGGATGTTCTCAACAATTCTCGGTTTCACAGAAATGTTGATAGGCATTGTCTGGGTGATGTTACTCAAGTTACCTTCATTGAAGACTTCGTGAGTCAAGATAGGTGTTTGAAGTGGCAGAGAAGGAACTTGAGACTCAAAATGCTCAAGACGGTTCCCCGAGGCTAGGCATAAACGAGGAACAATGATGCCCATCACTCCATGGTAGGTCTTTGAGAGACGTGGTTTCCACGATAGCCTCATCATATGGAAACACTTCTTTCAAAGGATCAGGCGAATTTGTATCGTCGAGCTAGGGGGATTGAGAATAAACGTCAAGAGACATGCTCAAAGGAGCATCTTTAGAAGGGGGAGAATCTGATGCAGCTACAAGCTCGCAATAATTTATTTCAATTAGACTAAGCGGCATTGAATCCCCAAATGAATCAACCTGTTCAGGTAAAGGGAAAATCCACGGGTCATTCGACTGAGATATCATATTAACTTGAACAGTGTTTGGTGGCAGAAGGGGAAAGATACCTATGAGTAGGGAAATTTCAAGGATGGAAAAGTATCTTGAAGTTTAAAACATTGGCGAATCTCACTAGTCCCTAATATGAAAACTATAAAAAATTATTGATGTATTTGTAAAATCATTCAAATTTATAATGATTTTATGTATACTCTCTATATAATATTGCTGATTTTTATGGTAAAATAATTTTATATTGTAAAATTTGGGCGAATCATTTTTCTAAAAAATGGAAATTGGCAAATACGTTTTTTGGAAAAATCATGGGAAATTAGCCCACCTGAGAATATTAGCCCCTAATATTTTCCATGCACATGAGGGCGAGGTCTTTGAAAAGACCCGGCCCTATGCTGTTGGGGGAGAAGGAATCTAATCCACGTATGGAACATTGTTCTCATAAGACAAGATAAAGAACGACAACTAGTTGACAGTAATGATTTTGCCCTCGTGTGGAAACTTTAAAACAAGAAGAGGGTGGATGGAATGCACAACATAGCGTGAGTCCATCTATGACCGAGTAGAAGATTTTAATTTAGTTTAGCATCAACTACTTCTACTTTGACATTGACCTTCTTTCCTTGCAACGTGATCGGCAAGCTGGCGAGAACACCCAAGGGTTTCGATTCCCTTCCATCAAATGCCTCAAGGGCATTGGGTGACAAATTTAGGGCTGGAGAGCCAATAGCCTTCCAGCAAACAAATGACATGACACAGGTGGATGTACCTTCGTCCACAACGGCTCTATGGATGTTGAGATCGTTAATGCCGACTTGTATGACAAGTGCAATCTGGTGCGAAAGTCGGGGGACGAAATTCTCTAAGTCGAAAGTGAGAAGGCTAGAATCGGCATGATCAATCCCGCTGATCGCAGATAATAACATTTTCTGTTGAGATGGACGACTCTAAAGCACTTCTAATGTGGACATTGTTGAGCCCCAAAGATTTCCTTCTTTTCCACCACATTTCACTTCATTTCCTTTGTCCCTCATCAATTACAGGCTTAAATGATCAATAGGATTGATTATGATTACTTTAAGAATGTATATAATGACTAACTTGCTATGTTTTCATGATTTTGTTATTGTAGCAATTTTTTACTAGACTCGTCTACAGAACGCAGTCATTCTGTATCCAGTCGCCTATTCCACAGCTAAATTCATGTTTACGTAGGTTCCAAGTGTCACCTTAAGGAAAAACGCATATGGTCGTATTCCACATCACTCCCCCATCATTTATTGCTCTCCATAAAGTCTGAGCTCGAGTCTACAGGTGGTTATGCACGTGAGAAACCAAAACTAGGAGATAGACTTCTAATAGGACAAGGACTGTACAGATGTCCTTAATCATAGTACGAGACCACCACCAGAGTTCTAGTTTAATTTTAGTTGGGAAAGACATTTATTCTTGTTTTATCTCAAAGACAGTTATGTAATTTTTTTATAAGTATGACTCGGGAGACCGAGAAACAACTAGCTAGATTTTGTTTTGTTGCTAGATCTCAGAAGACCATAATACTCTGTTTTTCGAAGAATTTCTCCTTTAATGAAAGAAGCATCACTTTATTGCAAGAGTTGAGTCAATATTGAGTAGATTTGCATGCTAATCTAGTGGTAGAGGGCCCCTGCTACCTGAGAAGCTTTGTTCATATGATTTAGATAAGTAACTTAGCCTTGTTTCATTCCTAGTTTAATCAATTTTCTGAACTTTTTGTTTTTATATTCATTTGCATTGGATGCTATAGACTAGTCTTGTTCTTACGAACTATTCCAAGATATCACTAATATTGAATGAGATATAACTGTAGTATTTAGGAGTTAATTGCATTTCTCTAAACTTTATGATTTTGTGCTCAATTACATCAGTTGTTACAGCTAGTCGTGATCTTATGAACTCTTCCAAAATATCACTAACTCCGGATGAGACATAGCTGTGGTGTTTTAGAGCTTTGTTGTGTTTTGTTGAATTTTATGATTTCATGCTCATTTACATAACATGTTGCAACCAGTCCTGTTCTATAAATTATTCCAAAAAACCACTAACTCCGAATGAGACAGAGCTGAAACATTTCAGTGATTAGTTGCATCTTTAGTCTAGTTGTAGTACTCCGGAGGTAGATGTCACTCTAGTTTAATTCTGTCACTATATTTCAAGTTTGATAATGGCACTCTAGTTCAACTCTGTTCACTATATTTCCAGTTAGATTAGTGGCATTCTAGTTCAATTCCAGTTCACTATATTTCAAGTTAGGTAAATGGCATTCTAGTTTAGTTGTGGTCACTGTATTTCAATTTTGATCAATTGCATTCTAGTTCAGTGTTATCCATTGTTCTTTAAGTTGTGTTGACTGTCAAAATTAGACTTCACGGCCTTCATTGTTTACAAGCTACTCTTGTTCTAACTTTCTATTAATGCATCATCACATGGACAGGAATTAGTGATATCATTTTAAGGCCTTGATTGTTCTCTAGTCCTTTGCAATATCACAAACAAGCCTTTTTTTTCCAAAAGACTATTCTATAAAATCTCTAACTTTCGAATGAGGCTTAGTAGTGACAAGCTGAGCTGCAGAATAGATTAATCTTAGCATTACAAGTTAATTCAGAGTAGAAATCTTATTGTGCTACAAATAATCTTTTCCAATTGTGTTCCAATAAACTTCTAGCCATGGATGAGATTCTTTGTAATATTGTAAGATGATTGTTTACTTAGGAGACTCTCATTTGCGCTAAACTTGTCCTTTTCTCAAGCTATTCCAACATATTTCTAATGAATGAATTGGATGAGTTCATGTTGTGAGCTATTGAGTTCATGTTGTGATTTATTTCCTTGCTATGAGTCATTATCAAACTTTGCATTTTCTGCTCTTTCATTAGGGAATTTTTAGGTCTAAAATGGGCCTCCTAAGGAACTTATAAAATAATAGTGGAAAAAATAACATAAGATTTGATGACATCCTCAAATTTTAGAGGGAAAAATGAAAAAACTACTTTTTCAATTCATATTTTCAACTTATCTCCCAAAGTTTTTACTCAAATTTCGAGCGGGAGTACTCGTTGGATGCGGAATTTAATTCCCCATCCAAGGAGTACCCATGTTGCATACTTTCGATGGGTCCTACTACACGAAAAATGAGAAATACATAAAAAACGTGATTACAATCACGTTTTTTATGTATTTCTCATTTTTCGTGTAGAAGAGTTCATCAAAAGTATGCAACATGGGTACTCCTTGGATGAGGAATTAAATTCCGCATCCAACGAGTACTCCCGCTCGAAATTTGAGTAAAAATTTTGGGAGATAAGTTTAAAATACAAGTTGAAAAAGTAGTTTTATTATTATATTATTTTTTAATATTTTTACTTTTTTACTCCAAAAATGGTGAATCATCCATTATGGATGACATCATCATCTTGAATCCTATTGGTTGTTATAAATTTTATTTTTGTTGTACATTTTTCTTATGAGGCCCATTTTAGACCTCAAAATTCCCCTAATGAGTGTCATACACAGTTTAGAATAGGTTTTGCTCTGTTTTAGTGTAACCATCCACTTCTCTTTACAGACACTTAGTTATTTTCATTTTTAACATAAAACCATAAAACCAAAAACATCAGAAAAACACTAAACACAACGTAGTGAGAAACAGATACCTAGGCACATATAGTGCACCTCACTTCAGTAGTTTACTAGCCCTGGTTAACAATTTATGACCTCAATTTAGGAACACTAAGTTGAGCACTACATTTTGGCGCCGTTTCCAAGGAAGTGTAACTAGGTAGCCTTGTTTCTTACCTCCCAAAAATAATGACATGCATAGAGAAAGAGACTCAAGGGGTAGATTCATAAGAAGCAGAAGCTTGATTCCTAGAACACCACTTGTTTCACCAAGACTAAGAGCCAGCACACCTCCAAATCAAACCCACATTCCATCCTTTACTGATCCTAGACTTCCAGAGGACTTAAGATCAGATATTCCATCAGAAAGACCTTCCACTTTACCCACTGAACCTGTCTTAGAAGAAGATTCAGGAACCCCTGCTAGGGACTTAAACCTTTCAACTTCCACAGAAGAATCAACTATGGCAGAAGAAGGGGGAGGAGGAGTTTTTAATGGAGAACACACATTATTTGGAGGGGGTAGAGTTAGAGGTAGAGGAGAAGGAGGTAGAGGTGCAGAAGGAGAAGGAGGCAGAGGAAGAGGTAGAAGAGAAATGGGAAGCTCTTTTGGGTTTCCTATAGTAGATGAAGAAACCAATACAACTATGAAAAAAATTTCACCCTCTGTCCTTCCAAACTTCTATGGACTTAAAACTGAAGATCCTGAAACCTTCCTATTTGAATTTGAAGTCCTATGTAGAACTTATGACTACTTACAAGATGCTCAAAAACTTAAACTATTTCCTTCAACATTGAAAGGGGCAGCATTGAAGTGGTTTATGAGTTTGATCAACAGTTCTATTAGGACATGGGAAGACATGAAACAAGCATTTCTAGAGAGGTATTTGGATTACTGTATGCCAGTCAACCATAAGGAGGAAGTGTTTAAAATGCTACAAAAAGAAGATGAAAATCTGGAAGATTTGTTGGAGAGATTTAACTACAACATCAAAAGAGAAAAAATGGAAAACCTAGACCAAGACACCTTGAAAGCTATCTTGTTGAAGACAATTAGGGATGAATGGTTAGATATCCTTAACATGATGGGAAAAGGGGATATATCTCAGCTTACATTACCTGAAATAGTTGAATTATGTGTCAACCTTTCAAGAGGGAAATCTAAAACTGTAAAAGGACCAAGAGACCCTGCTCTTGCAAGGGCAAGTAAGTCTACTTCTAGGACAGTAAGTAGGGCAGACATAGGAAATATGCTTGATGAGTTTAAATCTGATATCTTGGGGAGTCTTAGTGAACAGATAGACACCCTTAAGTTACAAAAAAAGCAAAAAGCTGAATCTGATGCCTTAGCAATCTTTTGTCCCAAATGTAGAAAGAAGCATGCCTTGAGAGAATGCCCTTTGGATGCAAAAGTAGTAGAGACCTGTGTAATTTGTTCAGAAAAACATGAGACCAAGAGTTTTCCTTCACTTCCTGGTCTTAAAGCTGTCTTTCAAGAAGATACTCCTACAAGTTCCACAGAATCTCTCAATTTTGTCTCCAGGAGGCCTTGGCAAGGACCTCAAACACAAGGATTTCATGATCAGTTGTATAATCAACCCCCACCAAATTGGAATTCTTGGCAACAACCTTGGCCCCAATTTCAAAATCAATCACAAACTTGGGTGCAAGGAGCACAAAATCCATATGGAAGATACTCTCAGTATTAGCAATATCCACCATCCTATCCACCATATCCACATTTCCCTCCTCAACAAAATCCTCAACAAAATTCTCAAAATCCAAAACATCAAAATCAACCACTTCCATTACCATTTCCCCAGAAAACAAATCAGTTGCCTGCCCAACCCATACCAAACCCCAACAATAAAAATCCTCAGAACACATACATGATAGAAGGCCAACAGTTTCCAACTTATTTGATCACTCCTTTAGACCTTAGTAATGTTCAACTTAGGTCTGGAAGAATACTTGAAAAGAGGAAACCTTCTGTAATCACACAAGAACAAGAAAATTCTGAGGAAGATTCTCTATAGGTAAATAAAAGTCTTGGAGAGAACACAACTTTCCAAGACCCAAACATTGAAAAATCAAAACAAAAAGAACCAATAATTTCAACTCCTATATTAGAGCATCCATCAACATCCACCTCTACACCTCCTTTTCCAGAAAGATTACAAATTGATAGGGGTGTAGAAAAGCAAATTATGGTGCCTAATTATGATTTCCTAGATGAGCTAAGAAATGTTTGTATTAAGATCCCATTATTGCATGCCATCAAGGAAATTCCAATCTTAGCAAAGACAATAAAGGAGTTGAGCATGAAGAAAACAAGAAAAAGAATAAGAGAGACAAAGAAAATTCAACTGGTAGGAAAAATAGCAGATATCATGATGGGTAATATTACTATTCCAAAGTATCTAGACCCAGGAAATCCAGTTGTTAAAATTTACATCAATGGAATTGAAATCCAAAACACACTTATTGATTTAGGAGCAGCAATCAATATTATGAGTAGACAAATCATGGATAAACTGAAACTTCCTAATATTCTTTTTACACCCACATTATTACAATTAGCAGACAGATCTGTGATCAAACCTGATGGGGTAATAGAAGACATTCCAGTGTCCCTAGATTCCTGGGAGTATCCTGTGGATTTTATGATCCTAACTCCTAAGAATAATCTACGAGGACACCCTATTATATTAGGAAGACCTTGGTTAGCTACAACTGGTGCTTTCATTAGTTGTAGATCCGGTGATATGTACATCTCTGATGGTAGTTCAACCAAGAAATTTACCTTGTATCCTCCAGCAAGAACAATTACAGAATTAGATGACACTCAATGGATAGAGGATGAAGAAAACTTACAACCTCTCTTCACAATTTCAGAAATTAGTGAAGATAGCCAGATTCTGAATACCTTAGAAAACTTTGAATCCTCTTCAGAATACAAACATGAACAACTTCAAGAAGAATCCAACATTGAGTTTTTATCATCAAGACAGATGTCTCTTTACTCCATGGATAAATTTGGCAGCTCTACAATTGAGATATTTCCAGGAAAAACTTTAAACATAAACAAGAACCTAGAGAAATCTCAACAAGAAGAGCTAGTCAAGATATTACAAAGACATTCTTCTTCATATCCATGGGAGTACACTGATATGAAAGGGATAAGCCCCAAGACTTGCACTCATCACATCTACATAGAGGAAAATTGTAAACCAATTAGACAACCTCAGAGAAGGATGAATCCAAATCTTAGGGAGATTGTTAAAGAAGAATTGTAGAAATTGTTAAATGTCAACTTTATCTATTCCATTTCAGATAGTCAGTGGGTTTCTCCTTTGGTAATTGTGCCAAAGAAAAATGGTAAATGGATGGTATGTATTGACTACCGGGAATTAAACAAAGCTACTCTTAAAGATCATTTTCCTTTACCTTTCATAGATCAGGTGTTAGATACATTAGCTGGAAAAAAATATTTCTCATTTTTAGATGGGTTTAGTGGTTATAATCAAATCCAAGTAGCACTGGAAGATCAAGACAAAACCACATTTACCTGTCCTTGGGGTACCTATGCTTACCGAGTATTGCCATTTGGACTATGCAATGCACCCACAACATTTCAAAGGGCAGTACTAGGAATATTTTCAGATCTAATACATGATTGTGTAGAGGTATATATGGATGATTTCACAGTTTATGGAAACAAATTTGAAGAAGCCTTAGCAAACTTGGAAAAAGTCTTAAAGAGATGTAAAGAAGCAAATCTTTCACTAAGTCATGAAAAGTGTTTTATGATGTTTACTGAAGGAATTGTTTTGGGACATCACATTTCAGGGGATGGGATTATAGTTGATGAGTCAAAAGTTGAAGTCATCTCTAACTTATCTATTCCAAGTTGTCAAAAAGATGTTAGGAGTTTTCTAGGATTTACGGGATATTATCGGAGGTTTATAGAAAACTTCACCAAGATAGCATCTCCACTCTTCAAATTACTTACCAAAGATTGTGAATTCAAATGGAATTCTGATTGCCAGTTAGCCTTTGAGACCCTAAAAACAAAAATTTCTGAAGCACCTATATTAAGGGGACCTAACTGGAAGTTACCTTTTCATATCTCAACAGATGCCTCTGATACAGCTCTAGGAGCAGTATTGGGACAAAAAGACTTGATTCCTTATGCCATCTACTATACTAGTAAAAATTTGACTCCTGCAGAGTTAAACTATACTGTAACTGAAAAAGAGTTTTTAGCTGTTGTTCATGCCATAAACAAATTCGGACACTATATAACAGGCTATGAAACTTTTGTTCACACTGATCATTCTGCAATTAGATACTTAATGAACAAATCAATTACTAATGGCAGAGTCATAAGATGGTTATTTCTTTTACAAGAATTCAACATTACCATTCTAGATAGGCCTGGAAAACAAAACACAGTAGCTGATTTCCTATCTAGACTCCAAAACATCAAAGACAATACTCCAGTTGAAGATCAATTCCCTGATGAATATCTTTTTTCAATTTCTACTCAAACTCCTTGGTTTGCTGACATTGCTAATTATTTAGTTTCAGGGAAATTTCCTTCAATAATGAATGCAAGGGACAAAAGAAAGATCATCTATGACAGTGAAAAATATTCATGGGTTGCTAATGAGTTATACAAAACAAGTCCAGATTTTATCATTAGGAGATGTGTTCGGGAAGATGAGATGCCTGAGATCCTTAAGACATGTCATGATGAACCTTGTGGCAGACACTTTGCTGATAAAAGAAAAACTTATAAGATCCTTCATTTAGGATATTATTGGCCATCCCTTTTTAAAGATGCTAAAGAGTATGTCAAAAGGTGTGACAGTTGCCAAAGGGTAGGGAAACCTTCTCCTTCAGGTGAAATGCCATTGCAGCCTCAGGTACATATTGAACCTTTTGAAAAATGGGCTTTGGATTTTGTAGGACCTATTAGTCCTCCATCAAGACAAAATAAATATATATTATTTTGCATTGATTATGTTACCAAATGGGTAGAGGCCAAGCCATTACTTTCTGCTATTGAAGCATCTGTAGTTAATTTTCTTTTTGAGGATATTTTTACTCATTTTGGTGTCCCAAGAGAAATTGTTACAGATCAAGGAGCTCAATTTACATCAAGGCTAGTGGAACAAATGATGGAGAGGTACAAAATCAGACACAGAAAATATACTCCCTATCATCCACAAGAAAATGGTCAAGTGGAATCTACTAATAAGGTCATTGAAGGGATCCTAACGAAGACTGTTCATTTGCATAGAAGAGATTGGGCAGATAGGCTTCCTGAAGCCTTGTGGGCCTATAGAACTACATGGATAAGCACAACAGGCCATACTCCTTATGAACTTGTTTATGGAAAGCAAGTTTTGTTTCCCATAGAGTTCCAGATTCAAACTTTCAAAATGGCAGTTTAGCTAGGACTTGATCTAACAGAGGCATAAAATCACAGATTGGAGCAGATTAATGAATTGGATGAGATCAGACAAGATGCAGTTCAGAAAACAAGTATAGTCCAACAGCAAAGGACTAGATGGCATGACAAGTACATGAAAGAAAAGAAGTTCAAAGAAGGTGACTGGGCTCTCTTGTTTGATTCAAAGTTCAAGGATTTTCAAGGTAAATTTCAAACACAATGGCTTGGGCCATATGAAATTATAAGAATTTTTGACAATGGAGCAATAAAAATCAGGACAATAGATGAAGAGAAGGTCACTTTTCTTGTGAATGGTCATAGATTGAAGCTGTATCACAAGCCACTTTCAAGAGAAGAATCTGTCAAGAGATTTCAGGAAAGCAGTGATGTGAAGTTAATGAAGAAGAATTTTTCTTCTTCATCAACTTAGTTGAATTTTCTGAATTCAGAAGCATAAAAAATAGAAATTAAAATTAAAAATAAATAAATAAATAAATAAAAATAAAGTATAAACGTGAAAACTAATCTTTGATTAGCATGTTTATACAGAAAAGATAGAGTGAAAATCAGAATCTTTCTGACACTTTAGCATTTCAAGTTTGTTCTTTTTCTGCAAGCAGCTACCATAAAATCATAAGTGATTCACATTCCACTTATGATGCATTTCACTCCATTCATCCATACTACATTTCATTTCGTTCATCCATACTTCATTCATTTCATTCCATGGTCCACCTCATTTCCATCTCAGAGTTTTAATATTGATTTCTTTCTGGAATTGAATAATACAGATCATAAATTGCAGGTCACTTTCCATACTTCACTCCACTTCATAATTATGATTCATTTCATTCCATTATTCACTTCACTCATAGTCCATTACACCATATTTCATTATCCATTTTTAACTCATTTCACACAACATTCCATTCATGCTTCAAACCATTCCATTTCATGTTTCAAGGCTTCTACAGGTACATTCTGCAATCAGTCAGACATTCTGCAACCAGAGATCCTGAAGGCACTATCCAGTAATCACTTGATTTGGCAGCAAATTGATTCTGCATATCCAAGACAACAAGAAAAATCAAAGGATTTATGAGGACTGAAGATCAATGATTTTCAAAAGGAGGACAAGGCATATCAAAACCACAAAAAAATCAAACGAAAGGCAAAGGTAAAAGTTATGAAATTATTATGGTGACAGATCATGAAAATTTTAGTATAGTTAAGTCATGTATGATTCAAAAAGGTTATTTTAATTAGTTGTGTTGATCATGCCTATCAACCATATCATAAAAACTTTGGACAAAATCCCTTCCATCTTGCCATATCCGATCATCATTTAAAACTTAACGGTTAAGTACTGAAGTGATTTAATCAGTCACGTCACTAGGCCAAAGTATTTAATGATGATTTTGAATTTCTCACGAAATATCTCCGTGGTATTTTCTTCCGTGATAGCTTTCAACTCATATGAATCATCCTCACCGCATTATACTCATTTCATAACCACTCCATATCATTTCTTTCCGTAGCCAATTCTTAGCCATTCCGGTCTGTAAAACAGAGGAAACATCTTTGGAGCAAAAACATCTCTTTCACAACCATTTTCACCGTGAGCAGAGGGGCAGTAATTTAAAGGTTGAGAAGCGTAACTATGGGCCTCATAGTAAGCTCTGAACCCGTTCGAACTAAGTACTTGGAAGGTTATCCACAAATCAGAGAAATGCTACAACAGGCAGGGTGGTTACAATTCTTGGAAAAATTTAATGGTTTCCATAAAGAGGTAACCAAAACATTTGCAAGGTCCTTCAATGGAGCAGAGGTCGAAATAAGAGATATTAAATTCACCATTACAGAGGCTTTCATTGCAGAAGCAACGGAATTACCCTGACAAGGAGAACGCTGGTTCAAAAATAGAGAATTTCATAATGAGGGATGGAGGCAAATACTCAAAACACCAGGTATGGATGTTTCCATTTTTAAGAAAGGTATTCATAGCTCGGCACTGAAGAATAAATGGAGAAACATGTTGCTCATTTTGCAAAAATTTATAACTTGTGAAGGAAGATCTGGTACTCTCTATGTTTATCATACTCGGTTAATGATGCATTTCTTAGATGAAGAAATCAATTTGCCCTTTTTCTTACTTCATAGTCTAAAAAGAATGGCCTCTAATGTTCAAAAGAGGGTTCAGTTTCTAGAAACCACTTTGTATCACCATGGTTTAGTCAAAATCCTAATTGAACATCATTTGAGAAAAATGGGAGATAATTGGGATGAGTTTCTAGTGAGGAACCACTTTGAAGAACCCAAGGAATCTCCACCTGAAAGAAAACCTACAAGAAGAAGCAGGAGAAGGAAAATTTCTGAAGCTGTTGAAACTAAAACTGGTAAGTCTATACAAGAGGACAGTGAAGAGATGATTTCTGAGAAATTGGCTCAAATTAAGAAGCAGCTTAAGAAGGAGAGGATAATAAGAAAATATGCCAAAGACAGAGGAGAAGGGCCATCTCAACCGAGACAGAGCCACAGGCTTAGAGGTATACTAAAGAAAATAGAGGTTAGACAAACTGGAATCATAAACATTGAGGATGAGGAAACACCTACTGCTATATCACCTGAGTATCAGTATGAGGAGGATTTTGATGAAGGAGCTCCTAAAATAGACCCAGCACAACAAGAAATTTACAATTATGTTGAGACACTAGAGAAGAGAGCTTCAGAAAAAAGAGACAGAACTCCTAGCCCACCAAAATCTGCAATTGATGTACTAAGAAGAGACAAATATGAGTTAGAAGTGCTCAATAGGCATATCAAGAATGAGAATGAAATTTTAAGAGAGCAGGTTAAGTTGAAAGGCGATATGAATACAACTCTGTCTCTACAAATGAAAAAGTTGTACAAGACCAGTGCAAAATTGAAGAAGAAAAATAAAAAGTTAAGCAGGGCACTTACAAATAAGTTAGTCATAAGGAAGCCCAGAAGGCCATTGACTATCATGCAAAGCAGAAGAAGAGGGTTAGATGTCCTAGCAGAGGTCTCATAGTACATGGAATATTTGCATGAGGACATGCAAAATCCTTGCAGTGGGGGTATATTGAGCCCCAAAGATGTCCTTCTTTTCCACCACATTTCATTTCATTTCCTTTTTCCCTCATCAATTAACGGCTTAAATGATCAATAGGATTGATTAGGATTACTTTAAGAATGTATATAATGACTAACTTGCTATGTTTTCATGATTTTGTTATTGTAGCAATTTTTTACTAGACTCGGCTACAAAACGCAGTCATTCTGTAGCCAGTCGCCTATTCCGCAACTATCTTCATGTTTACGCAGGTTCTAAGTGTCACCTCAAGGAAAAATGCATATGGTCATATTCCACATCACTCCCCCATCATTTCTTTCTCTCCATAAAGTCTGAGCTCGAGTCTACAGGTGTTTATGCACGTGGGAAACCAAAACTAGGAGATAGACTTCTAATAGGACAAGGACTGTACAGATGTCCTTAATCATAGTACAAGACCACCACCATAGTTCTAGTTTGATTTTAGTTGGGAAAGACATTTATTCCTGTTTTATCTCAAAGACAGTTATGTAATTTTGTTATAAGTATGACTCGGGAGACCGAGAAACAACTAGCTAGATTTTGTTTTGTTGCTAGATCTCAGAAGACCGTAATACTCTGTTTTCGAAGAATTTCTCCTTTAATGAAAGAAGCATCACTTTATTGCAAGAGCTGAGTCAATCTTGAGTAGATTTTCATGCTAATCTGGTGGTAGAGGGCCCCTGCTACTTGAGAATCTTTGTTCATATGGTTTAGATAAGTAACTTAGCCTTGTTTCATTCCTAGTTTAATCAATTTTCTGAACTTTGTGTTTTTATATTCATTTGCATTGGATGCTACAGACTAGTCTTGTTCTTACGAACTATTCCAAGATATCACTAATATTGAATGAGATATAACTGTAGTATTTAGGAGTTAGTTTCATTTCTCTGAACTTTATGATTTTGTGCTCAATTACATCAGTTGTTACAGCTAGTCGTGATCTTATGAACTCTTCCAAAATATCACTAACTCCGGATGAGACATAGCTGTGGTGTTTTAGAGCTTTGTTGTGTTTTGTTGAATTTTATGCTTTCATGCTCATTTACATAACATGTTGCATCCAATCCTGTTCTATAAATTATTCCAAAAAACCACTAACTCCGAATGAGACAGAGCTGAAACATTTCAGTGATTAGTTGCATCTTTAGTCTAGTTGTAGTACTCCGGAGGTAGATGTCACTCTAGTTTAATTCTGTCACTATATTTCAAGTTTGATAATGGCACTCTAGTTCAACTCTTTTCACTTTATTTCAAGTTAGATTAGTGGCATTCTAGTTCAGTTTCAGTTCATTGCATTTCAAGTTAAGTTAATGGCATTCTAGTTTAGTTGTGGTCATTGTGTTTCAAGTTTGATCAATTGCATTCTAGTTCAGTGTTATCCATTGTTCTTTAAATTGTATTGACTGTCAAAATTAGACTTCACGGCCTTCATTGTTTACAAGCTACTCTTGTTCTGACTTTATATTAATGCATCATCACATGGACAGGAATTAGTGATATCAGTTTAAGGCCTTGATTGTTCTGCAATCTTTTGCAATTTCACAAATAAGCTTTTTCCCAAAACTATTCTAGAAAATCTCTAACTTTCGGATGAGGCTTAGTAGTGACAAGTTGAGCTGCAGAATGGATTAATCTTAGCATTACAAGTTAATTCAGAGTAGAAATCTTATTGTGCTACAAATAATATTTTCCAATTGTGTTCCAATAAACTTCTAGCCATGGATGAGATTCTTTGTAATATTATAAGATGATTGTTTACTTAGGAGAACCTCATTTTCACTAAATTTGTCCTTTTCTCAAGCTATTCCAACATATTTCTAATGAATGAATTGGATGAGTTCATGTTATGAGTTATTGAGTTCATGTTGTGATTTATTTCCTTGCTATGAGTCATTATCAAGCTTTGCATTTTCTGTTCTTTAGTGCCATACACAGTTTAGAATAGGTTTTTCTCTGTTTTAGTGTAACCATCCACTTCTCTTTACCAACACTTAGTTATTTTCCTTTTTAACATAAAACCATAAAACCAAAAACATCAGAAAAACACTAAACACAACGTAGTGAGAAACAAATACCTAGGCACATATAGTGCACCTCACTTCAGCAGTTTACTAGCCCTGGTTGACAATTTATGACCTCAATTTAGGAACACTAAGTTGAGCACTACAGACATCACGGATGGCACCTGTGTTAAATCCTCAACAATACTGTAATGCTAAGTAGCACGGGCATTAGGATTATAAGAAGATTTCCGGAGAACACCTTTATAAGGTGGTCATACAATGGGTTCAGCACTAGGCCTTTCAATCTCAAGAGGACCAGAGGCAGGTGGGGGAGGAGGACCATCAGCGATATTTTTCCCGACTACCTGGCATGATCCAGTATAATCTTTCGACCGAGTAGCGATGGAAACGGGTGTAGAACCGTTCATCCTAAACACTTGAGAGCCAAACGGTGCAGATGGCACAGGTTGCTCAACCATTTGTGTTTGCTGAGATGGAAAAGGTTCTTTGAGGACAACCGGAGTTCCCTTAGTTCCTTTGAGCAATTTACTAACTTCGGCTCATCTAGGACAATCCTTAGTGTAGTGTTCCTCATCACAAATCACACAGGGATACTTCGGCTTGCACTGTGAACCATCATCAACACGAGGTTTAGACGAATCTGGTTTTAGGGCATCGGCTTTGGCCTTGCCTTTGCTCTTATTTTTCCCCTTGGATGTCTTGTCTGCAGGATTGGCCTGAACGGTGTTGACCTTCGAGGTTTTACTAGAATCTGGGGTAGGCTGAGGAGAAGAATCATTGGAAGAATTTGATTTTTGCTTCCCAGTGTTGGAAGAGGGAGACTTACGTGAAGTCTGAGACACGGAACCAATAACGCCATTGACAGATGCAGTGGCCAGTGCTTTAGAAGTCCCAGGTCGTGGGGCATCAGTCAAGATATCATGCAATATGCCCGATTGAGAGTACACTAAATCAAGGTACTTGGCACGAGCAATGGCCTGTTCCTCGGTGACACATGCCCCCATGGCTATGTCTTTTGCAATATGATTGATAAAAGAGGTAGTGAACCAATGAGTAAGAAGCTGATCAAGAATTTAGAATTTGATCAGGTGACGATGACGTCTCCATTCATGAATGTGGTCTGAGATATGGGTAGCTCGGTCTTGTTTCAAGGATGTTAGGAGATGCGTCTCGGCTTCATAATGAATTGGTAACTAGAAATGAGTAAGGAATGCCATAGCGAGAGAGTTTAAATCTTGAAAGATACCGTGAGAGAGCTCAATGTACCACTTAACAGCAGCTCTAGTGAGAGTTCACTGGAAAAGACAGAGTTGAATAGAGTCATCCACCCAAGAATTGGAAGAACACCATAAATGCTATGTCATAACGTGTGCTTGGGGGTCTTCTCCAAACTTTCCCTCAAACTTGGGGCAATCACCAAGAACCTTCGTTGGAACCGGAGGCCAATACGAATTATGAAGGATTGGATCATTTGTTAATTTGGACACATCCAGTAATTCCAACGTGGTGAGAAAGGGTAATTGAGGGTTGAAAGGCATAGCAGGTCCTTGATAAGGACCTGTACCCACATTCCAACCTAGTTGAGTGTAACTCTGCCCCCATTGGTTCTGTCCTGAAGGATTCAGACCATAAGGGGTATAATCCAGATAGTTCGGCTGATATTGCAGCTGAGGACCAGGATATTGAGGTTGAGGACCAGGATATTGATTCTGAGTATATGAGGGTCCCGATTGAGAAGCATAAATACTTTTCTGCGAAATGTAAGTATGGCCTTATGGTTGAGGGTAATAAGCAGAACCTTGAGGCACATTTTATACCGGTCGATATTGACCTCGAGGGTAATAAGTGCCTTGGGGTCGAGCGGGCTACTGATAAGTAGGGCCCTGCTAAGCTGGATAAATCGGGCGCACAGGTTGACTCGACTGCGGTGTAGAGTAGAGAAGTTGTTGAGCAGGGTGAACTGTCTGTGCAGGTTTTCCCTGCTGAGTAGGTTAACCTAACTGATGAGGGTCACCAGGTTGCCCCTGCGGAGCAGGTTGGCCTGATGGCTACGATGGGCCAGGTTGTGCTTGATGACTAGGTTGACCTGGAGCAGGACCATAAGATGGCCCTGGCTATGCAACATTTCGACCAATTGGAAGGTATGGTTGTTGTGGTTGCATGAAAGGTTTCCCTTGAGATGGATAAATTTTCCCCCCAGGACCATATGAAGGTCCTGGTTGATATATCTGTTGCCCATCAGGTCCTTGGGGTTGCCAAGGTTGGATCACGAGCTGACCTTGTAAAGCTTGGCCTTGTGGATCATAAGGCTGCCCTTGCGGGCCGTAAAATAATCCTTGCTGGACCAAAGGTTGTCCCTGAAAGGGTTGTCCTTGTGGGTCGTAAGCATACCCTTGCTAAACCAAAGGTTGTCCCTGAAAGGGTTGTCCTTGTTGGTTAGAAGGTTGCACGGGCAAGGTAGGTCTAAAACTGGAAAGGAACTTATAAGCTTCAGGAGCAGGAAAATAGATAGGGTTTCCGTACTCATCATAATGAAATGGAAGTGAATAAATTGGGTTACCGACCACGTCATAATGAGAAAGATAAGGATCACCAGAATCCTGAGGGGACTGGTAAGTCTAGGAGCTCTGCTGCTGAACAGCTAGCCAATACTCCTCGAAAGAAAGGCCGTCAGGGATCGCCATGGAAATTGAAGTCTATACCAAAGGCGAAGCCCCTGACAACTGATTGGTGACAACCGGTGCTGATGCAGCCACACAGACAGTAGGTCTAGTTGGGACAGACATAACAAAAGGTGTTGACGAGACAGGTGTCGTTGGCGACATCCCTAATGATGGAAGGACCAGCCCCCTCGACGGATTTGATGCTGCCATGGAGGCAATACCGACCATAATCTGACCCAAAGACCTATATCCGGCTGGAAGTGACATCGATGGTGAAGATTGAGCAGACCCTTGAGGGATGTTTTTCGGAAAAAGTTGGTATTCTTCATTAGAAACAGGAATTCCCTCACTACCAATAGGACCAGATGAGTCCATGTCTGAATCTGCCATGAGATCTTGTAAAAGACTACGGGGACTAGGAGGTATGATAGCAGCCAAAAATGGTGATCCCGATGTAAGAGGGGAAAAATGTTCCCCGACCCCAAACCCAAACCAAGTGTCTGGAAGAGGCCAAGTGAACTCAACTAATTCTCCAAAGGGGTAATCTGACAGGAGAATAGGCTTTTGAAGCTCGAAAGACCTAGAGGATTGAGAAGTTTCAGATGAATCATCCGAGAAAGGACTACCACTAGACGAAACCGATGGTTCTACCATTGTGACTGTAGCACACCAAAAAAGGAAAAAAAGATCGAAAACGAAGACTCTTAGACAAAAACCGAGGCAAACAAAGACAACCCAAGCGATCAAAATTTAATGGGTGTGTAATCATAGGTAGTTTATTTTACCACATTGAAACCAAAAAATCATTGTTTCATGTTTTAAGAGTCAAGAAACAGGCAAAAGATGACTCTAGTCACTTTCAGTTTTAAGCAAGCGTGAAGGGACAAGTGCTCAATGATCTTTTCAAATTTAGGGAGTCAGTAAAGATCGAAAATGACTGCTTAGGTAGACTAGGTAAAAGGGTGTACCCGGTTTCCGTGAACTGCCATATACACCTTGGTAATCAAATGAAAGAACAATTGACCAAGGACTAGACATACGTGTAGGTAGTCTCCCCGAATGTTGTGTTCAGTGTATCATGGTTACAAGGTGGCAAACTCGGTTTCCTATGGATAAAAGGATTGCAGCTTAGAGGGGTCTCCCTTTATATACTCGACGGTACAGGGAGCGCAAGTCCGTACTAGTGTTGTCTGAAGCCAGATGGCGAGTGACAACTGCTAGGTTTAAAGACGCCGGAACACGTCTCTAACTTAGACCACTAGATGTTTCGTTAGCTTTCAATGTTGCCTTAGGTTAATTGAGTAAATTTTAGGTTGATCTTGTATTTACTTTTCAATTCCAAGGTCCTACCAAATGTTGGATCTCAAAAATCCCTAAATGCAAGCTACATGCCAAAAGATACCATTTCGTTCAATGAAAAGCTATCTACGAGAAAGTTAGGAGTTTTCAAGCAATAGAAAATAATAAGAACACATAGAAGCATCCACTATAGTATCCAATGCAAGATAATGAAAATGAGAAATATTTCCTAGAATTATCCAATGCTAGATATGCGAAAGGCTTTCAATTTCACAATGCAAACAAGAATGCAAACAATTTTTTTTTTTTTTTTCAATGTAATAGAGCAAACAATGCACTAAATGACATGAAAAAAAACCAAAACACTAGTTCGAGAACGTTAATGCGAGAGTCGAAGCGAAATAATTTCAATAAACTCAAAACAAACATAACAAAACTCAAAACAACATTGCAATCTCTCAAATTGAAGAAAGATTTCGAAACAGACCCATGCAAGCAGTGTGATCTATGCTTGGAGTGACAAGAAGCAAAATTGAATGAAAGAGGCAAGAATCATTCAACCAATGCAATCACTCAAACGGATCAAGGGAGCTTAATGCAACCAAACCAGGAATGAAGTTGACTGTGAAACAAAAGAATCAAACTCCTACAGGAGGCTCAGCATAACAAAGCACTTAAAAACCCAAAGGCTGCGATGCTGATAGGAAACAGACAAACAAATGAAGGAAGAAAGCTAATCACAATCAACAACAATCCCAAAGCACTCAAGACATATCTAAAAATAACCCAGAAGCAAAAGTACTGACAAAAAATCTTCAAAACAGACCAAACCCTAAAACCTACAGGGGTCGGCGCGGTTGTTTGGCTGTAATCAGCGCCAAACAGGGGATGGTGTGGGCGAAAAACTAGAAACTAGTGCCAGTCGGCACGACTTTCTGAACAGAAAGCGCACCAAGCCAGTTCACTCAGGAAAAAGGGAAAAAATTTGAAATACAGAGGTTAGATCTGATCCTCTGAGGCTGAACAAGGGTCTTAGACTTAGCAGAATAATCAGAAAAGGAAAAATAAGCAAGAAAATACTAAAAAGAACACCTAATGGATGAAATACAAACTCGCACTGATCCCCAGCGGAGTCACCAATTTTTTGGTGAGGTAAATCCCCTCTATGGACAAAGATGATCCCACTAGCCCTAGGGTGGGTCTAGAAACAAACAAAACAAGCTATAATATTGATTCCTATTTAACGAATGGATGGAGATTTGATAGATGACTTACCAGAGGTCCTATGCTGTTGTTGTCGTCGAAGAGAGTGGCTGCCTCTCGCTCCTGGTTTGACAGATCATGATCCGCTTGCTTTCATGCTTGGACACCTGCACACACACAAGAAACAACGACAATATACAACATACTAATTCACATTTGTAACTATTAGTCAGTCGAAGAGGACTAAATCAATTGCATTAAATAAACTACATAACACAATGATGGAACCAACACCATAGTCGAGTATATTAATAAATGAAAGGAAGAGTACAACCAAGCTTCGACGTCACGGTCTCCTCCAACAAGGTTCAAGCGAAGCACGTCTCACAAAGGCTCGTCGAGAATTCAGACAAGATTCTCTCTACGGAGTTCTCCTTGGTTCTACCTTCTCAGTAGCAATTACTCAGCTATATTATTCTTCTCCAAGTTCAGCTAGCTTTCATAAAGGGAGAAGGCTTGTTTTTATAGAGGGATAGGGAGAGGTTAGGATCCCTATAATTATGGAAGGGATGCCTATCTTCAAGGAGTGTTCCATGGCAGGTGGAAACCACTGCCTAAAGAGGGAGATCCGTGGATGATCAACTTAACCACTTCCAGTGACTCATCGCTGAGGTGGTTAGAAGGAAACTTCCCCCTCTAATTTTTTAAAAAAATTCCTAAAACAGCTCGGCGCAGGCACTGTACTAAGACAGAGCGCCAGGTGGCGTGGGCTCTAGTGAAAATATTCCACATCGGCACGAGGGGTGAACTGGCTACCCATGCCAAGGCCAAAACATAGGTTTTGTGTGCTTTTTTGAAGAAATTTCCAATAGGAGAAATGATGTCCTTATGCAGAAGGTTGCAAAGAAGGTTTTTGCAAAGTATGACACTGCTCACAATTCACGAGAATGACCCTCCAATATGTGGGGCGAGGGATTGCAGGGACAGAGACAAAATGTTGTGTAACACCTCCCTAATCTATATCCGCGGCTTGGACTATGGGAGTCTCTTCAATATCAATAGCATGTAGAATATCTTCTAAATTTCCTTTAGCCACTGTTTGGATCCTTCTAATCCTTTTGCTGCCATTTTTACTCACAGTTGGCTCTTGTTTTTTAGGTTTTCTCATTGTTGATTGTTTTTTTAAGGTGAAATAGTAGGTGTATCAAGTTTATGCAACTGATCTGTTTCCATGATTACTGCTTCACTTTGCTCTGCCCCTACTGGTTCAATTTTCTCTGCCCCTACTGGTTCACTTTTTTCTGCCACTAAAGGTGATGGTATACCTCTAGGTTTAGGAGTGATTTCAGGAGTAATTTCATCCACTTCAAAGACACTAATAAATAGAAAAGAAGATTAGTCTCTGCCTAGTTTTTGAAACTCTTCTAAAACCAGCAATTTTATTAAACCATGATGAAAAAGTGAGGTTTCACTTACTTCATATTTATCTTGAACTTTATCTACCATTTTTTCTAAGCTTCTGTATAAATAAAAAGGTAGATCAAGAGATATCTTACCAACAAAGTGTAGAAGAAGCTTGAAATGTTAAGAATAAACTTTATGATATCCCCCTTCATAAGTGAAATATTTCTGAATGATAAGCAGTAGCTTTGAGAAATTATCTTTCACGCACCTCCTTGGAATGGCGTTTGTAAGGTCAACCTCACTATTTTCTGGCTTGATAAATTCTTTACATTCCTGCATGTTTAATTTGAAACCTTTGAAACATTTTTCTTCTCCTCTTGGAATCCATGTTTCTGTTGCAATGGTTTCTACTGTTATAGTGAGGTTCAACATTCCCACTTTTGTAGATGTCCCATTGAAATTTTGGGCAAACTCTTTAGAAACTTGGACATGGCATCCATGCAATCTTTGGAAAAACTGCAAACACCATGTTCTTCTGAAAACTTCTACAACTTTTGGGTCTTCATTTATCAGGTTCATGTCTAATGGATCATATCTAAGACAATGGCCACCTTTGTTGGTCTTCCTTTTTGCAGCCATGGTTCTTTAATGTCTTCTCTGCCTCGCTTGATCAGTGATACCTGCAAACCTTTGAAAATACCAGCCATAGCTTAGGCTTAGTGAAATATCTCTCCAGAGCTCAATAACACACAAAGAGGGAATGGAGAATGACAAATGACTTAATTTTGAAATATTTTGAAGTTCGATGACAACTCATGGAATTATGATGAATCATACATGCTTAAAATGGTGATAATGGCTTCAGCCATGATCATAGTACCTTGATCTTAACCCTAACTGACTCGAATGGCATCTACCCTATCCATTTCAATCATTTACTGACACCTAGTAGTTGTTTTGACAAGACATATAGGAAACCTTACTTTCGCAGCGTACCTAGTGTATTTCTGGGCAGTTTCACTACGAAAGTATTAGCATTTTCGTAGCGAAAAGTGTGTTTTCTCTGTGTATTTCACTGCGGAAGTAGGGATTATTGGCTAAAATGACTTTTTCGGTGTTATAAACTTGGGAAATGAAAATTTTCAAAAAATAATGATTGATGTGACATGAAAAGATTTGAATGAGGGTGAGTTTTGGACTTTAGGATAAGATAATAAGAAAATTTTTAAATTTTCCTTAACCAAGTAATGGAAAATGAATTCTATGACCCTACCTTTGACACATGAACCTCCAAGATTTTGTCAAATGATGTTTTGTTTTTTTCTGAGTGATAAAAGAACACAGAGACATGGGAAAAGCTCAAGTGGAAGACTATCGAGATGTCAGTTGGAAAGACAGTTTCTGGTGACACACGAGTTCAATTTCATTCTGAACAGGTTCATATACTTGTTGTGCAGGAAACATAACTTGCCATATATGATGCCTATAAATTAGAACGCAGAAACGTTATAATGTATAGATGTCAGGGCATGGATAGCAACAGAAATGTCAGTGTTGGCCTTTCTGAAGGGCGCAAAAACGTTATGGAAGTGACTGTCAGAAACCCTTGAGAAAGCTAGAGGGTAGCTCAGATCAGCGCTATTCAAGGAGTAGTGTGAGGGAATGCAAAGGGAGCATTATGGATTGACAAGCTCAGAGAAAACAGCTAGAATTTAGCTGATTGGGGTAGGGCAAGAGAATTCCTGCTCTTATACCTTGTTAAACACACACATGGTAAAGATACACACATAGGAGAAAGATGAAGATAAGCATGAGTTGCTTTTCCATTAACCATAAATGTGTATTTATAATACATTGATGTGACTCTTGGATTCCACATTCCAAGGTCACTTGGACTCCTTTTGTCCATTCGGATTCCACACCTACCCATATAGGATTAGGTGTTCAACAACGTAGGCCCCGGTTGTTGTTTCCAAATGATTATTATGTCCTATAATTGTCGTGGATTTTCTAGTAACTAGAAAAAAAATTAGCTCTAAAAATTCTTCTCAATCAATATAAACTTGATGTTATCTTTATCCAAGAAACCATGGGTATGGGAATTCCTATTTCAGCCTCCCTTGGGAAATTATTGCTTGTTTTTTCCATGGTGATGGTGGAAGCTAGAGGAAGATCAGGCGGCCTGGCCTTAGGTCTTCATGACAATGTATTACAATTAACAAAATCCTGGAGTTCTGAGTCAGTTTTGGGAGTGGAGGTATACTCGATCAAAATTTGTACATATTTTACCCTCATAAACATCTATGGTCTTGTTTTGGAGAGAGTCCTATTTTGGGATAACTTATTTACAAAAGCTTATATGAAGGCTCAGAACCTGGTGGTGGGAGGAGACCTTAATTTTTCTCTATGTGTTATCACTTTGTAATTTCCCAAGGCTGTGAAGGAAGCCCAGAGGTAACCACAAAACCACTTTGGAAGCTGGGATCTATCCCTACCAGCTTCAAAGAGGGAACTCTCTGTTAGATTTAAAATTTTTGATTTAAAATTTTAGGCTCGATGTGAAATTCAGGGTTTGGTTTTTTGAATTGGTTTAGTTGGAACTACAAGGGAAGGCCATTGGGCAGTGGATTCAAAATATTTTCAGATTATAAAATGCATAAATAATCAAGCTTAAGTGCAATAGGGAAAGGTAGAAATACTATTGGATCCTTGTAGTTCATGAGATGGAGAAGGAAGAACATATTAGGATTCACTTTAAATATAGAGCATTGTTATCTGAATTATATATTTAAACTTCAGAAGAAAAAATTGATATTGCTTTAAGCCATAACAGGGTGTTTTTAAAACAAATCCTGAAATAAATTTTCTTTAAAAAAAATAGAGAAAAGAAACACATATGAAAATGGAGAAGAGATATTACAGTAAGAAGCACTTCACCACATAGATATGGCACATGAATCCTGAAACAACTTGTCTTGTATTACTGAAAAAGGTCACTTGAACTCAGTGAATAACCTTACAATGAATGGTATTCTCTATCAGTACAAAACCCAACATCTATCACTTCAAATTATGAAGTATTTATACACATTCTAAACTAAAATATATTGAAAAAATATCAAGATTTATTACAAATATCTCAAACTTTGTTACACAAATAGAACTGAAATATAGGAAATTCAAAACTAATGAATCTACTTGGCACTATCTTTTTGGATTGTTGGTGATAAATAACAACAATTCAAATTTGATAGCAACACTTATTTGATGAGGTGGCCTCCAAATCACTAACTGTCATTGAGCTTTTTCCTCCCGAAATTTTGAAAAATAGGGTCTAGTGATCCCTTTGAATATCTCAATCTGAGATAGATGTGTAAAACCTGAGAGATGATTTTGTAGACAAGTATGTTATCAACAAAAACCTCTTTCCTGTTTGGAAAATTCATTTCCATGTGTTCAGAAACCGTATTTGAAAACTGTGACTAAAACAGGAAATTTTTGGAAAATATGCCTTCGACGATGCATTTGAATCTCCCAAACCATAAAAACTGTTAGAAAAATGAGAGAGGTTTTTGTATATGTGGATGTTATAAAAAAAAAAACATGTTCATTTTTGTAAAATTCATTCTTAATTGTTTGTAAACCACGTTTGAAATTATTGTACTATATAGGTAAAAACATAGTTTTAACTGACCATGAAACAAACATATGACGTGGAGGCGAGAGGAGACATGGAGGTGGGAGATAATATGGAGGCATATGGTTGGCGGATATATTTTACGTTTGAGTGTGGAAGGAAAACGTAGCATGGAAATGACGTGACATGGGTAAATAGACGTTGGTGGGAAGGAGAGGGTTAGACAGTTTTCAGAGAGGGGGGGTGGGGTGGTATATAGTATGTAGTGGGGGGAGGGGGGGGTGTGGTGGGGTGTGAAATAATGTGAGGGTGACACGTCAGGTGGGGTCAGTATGAGAGAAACCACCTTTCGGATCCCCCCTCCGCCAATAAAGGAAGGAAGGGCACGGGGGCCGAAAAGCATTGTGAACCATTGATTGTCATCTCTAATGGATCATAGCTTACATCAGGCTCATTTTTTATCTGCTATACGATGAAGAGTCTTGTCGTTTTTCATTTTAGATTTTAAGCACCAAAAGTTAGGAAAAAAGCCTATATCACTTTAAAACATGAATAATATATTTTGATGTTTTTCATCCTAATTTTTGAAAGCAAGGCCTATCTTCTACAAATTAAGGGTGCATTTAAATGTGCAGACCCTTCTTATTTTATTTTTCCATTGATCCGAATGTCGGTTTTACAGACCAGATACATTGTTGGAAAGTTTCTTCTGAGAACTTATTTTTGGGAACACCAACAACATGATCTGATCCCAACATGGTTATGCAAAAATCTCCCTAAAATTCATACTTTTCCTCTTCTTGGAAATAATTTACAGGATGAAATATTATTTACAACATCTCAAATATAATAATCATCAGCTATAATCAAGTGACCCTATAAAAATTATAGGACCCTAACATAGGCTCCGATGGGGATAGAATCCTTCCTGTGAGGTGCCAAGAACACTATAGACTAGTAGCTTGATCCATTAGGCTAACCCTGAATCTGAAACCTGATCTGTGATAAAAACCTCTATGACTGGAAATCTTCAAACTGAAATCAAAACCATTTGCACACTAAAATTTGAAATATACGCTACACCGAAAGTTGTTATGCAATGTAAAACTGAAAATACTGCAAATATTCTTAGAGTAATGAGCTTATTGGCACACATATACTCACTCTAATATGATAAAATTACTTCCATATCAAGTAATAACAAACATCCAATGCAGAGGCAAAAAACTGCTCTGCGCACTTGACCTAGGCCGCACGCTGCAGCTCGTGCTCCTTCGCTTGAGGCCGCAGGCCTGTCATGGCCCCTCTGAATGCTACATCGGAGGGGGTTGATGCTCAATCAGCCTTTTTAGCTCTGGTAAAATCTTTACCGCTCCAACGCCCTCGACCAGCCCTTTCAAAGTTTGTCAAGAAATTAGATGGTCTGCAAGAGGTCATTTTGCCTCCAACTCTACTGCAAATGGTTGCACTCTCGCTTGCTGAACAGGGCCTCATCGGACAATTCACTGGCTTATGGCCATCCCCAAAAAAAATTCAATAATGGATCAAGAGAAACTGGGCGGACAAAGTAAGTGGTAAAATTTCCATACGTTTCTGTGGGAAAGGATATTATACATTTCATTTTGAATCAAGAGCAGACAAGGACTTAATCTTCAGAAATGGAACATATTTTATGGACTCTAGAGGACTGTATCTGAACAAATGGACTCCAGACTTCAATCCTGAGCTGGATGTCCCTAGTGTTTTCCTGGTCTGGGTCCGGCTTCCGCATCTCCCACTCCACTACTGGGGAGATGGTTTGGTTCGAGCCATTGGCAATGTTGTTGGGAAGTACATTGATCGGAGCGAGCCCAAGGACAATATGCAAGCCTGTGTGTGTATATGTGTTGAATTTGATCTCGACAAGGGTCTTCCAAAGGCAATCAAGATAAAGGTGGACAATTGGACACACATTCAGCAACTGGACTATGAACAAATCCCATTTAAATGCAAGGTATGTCACGAGTACGGCCATTTTTCCAATCGCTGCTCTAAAATTGTTAATGATGAAAATGCTCAATCTAAGGAACAATGGGAAACTATCAAGAGAAAAAAGACTGTTGCCGCCCCGAAAGCAAAATCTGAAGCTCCTCCCAAGTCAAACCCTGATTCTGCTCCCCCCAAGTCCAATCCTTCCTCCTCTTCGGCTCCTCCGCGCCCCCCCCCCCCCCCCCTCCCAAGACAACCTTAGAGTCATCTAATCCCTTTTCCTCCATATCCCTTGACGAAGATCCCCCCATCCCTCTCCCTCCATCAAAGGATGACTCTCTTGCTCCCACTCCCCCTTCAATCCCTTCTCCTTCATTCTCCCAAGATCCTCCTTCCTCAAGATCAACCAGAAGCTCTTCTAAAGAGCACGGTGCTAATCTGGATGCACACAAAAAACAAGGACCAGGCAGGAGATCCACCAAATAGCAGAGAGAAGAAAATGCTCAAAAAGATATTGCCATGGGCACCCAAAACCCCATAGAAACTTACATTTTGGGGCAAAACAGCAAGGAAGCAGCACATAAAGATCACGAAGGGCGAGAAACTCTCCGTATTCCTCTCACTCAATGATGAAAGCCCTATCCTGGAACAGCAGGGGACTAGGGCACTCCTCTAAAATCACTGCTCTAAATGATTTGGTAAATCATGAAAAACCAAGAATACTAATGTTACAAGAAACAAAGCAAGGATACCAATAAATGAAAGGGATTATTGATCGACTCAAGCAATATGAAGGTTGCATCTGCAAGTCAAGGGGAGCTTCAGGGGGAATTGCCACTCTTTGGAACCACAATGCTTGGAAACACACAACTGATACAATCAGCCAGTATTGGATTAAAGTCATTCTAGAGAGCCTAACAAATAGCCAAAAAATTGTCATTTACAATATTTATGCTCCAAATCACTACAGGGGTAAAGCGGAGTGTTGGAACTCTCTCAAAACTGATATAAATGAAGAAGAAAGCAGCATTATCATTCTTGGAGGAGATCTCAATCTCATACTCCACTCCAACGAGAAGAGGGGGGGTTGTTTTACACATGACCCTTGAATAACGCAGTTGGAAGCTATCATGCAGGAACACAATCTCATAGATGTTGCCCCAAAAAACCGCAAGTTCACCTGGAATAATCGCAGGTTGGGCAAAGACAATATAATGGAGTGGCTAGACAGGATTTTGGTGAACCTCTCCCTCCTATCTTCCTATTCCATAGCATATGTTATTATTCTCCCCTTCTCATCATTTGATCATTACCCCACAGCGCTTGTTCTCGAAGCTCACTGCTCTCTAGGCCTCATTCTGTTTAAGTATAGCCCGCTATGGAGCAACATTCCCATTGTTGATCAGATCGTTAAATCCACATGGTGCCAGCACATTTAAGGATCGACGGGTTTCATATGGGAAAACAAACTGAAAAGGACCAAAAGCGCCTTGAAAGATTGGGCAAGAAATCACTATAAGGAACCGGAGAAAGTTAAAGCAGAAATTAAAAGCAAACTAGAGCAGATCCACAGCACAATAGAGGAACAAGGGCTCTCCCAAGAATCCAATGCTCAAGAATGCGACCTTTACCCAAGAAGGAGCAGAAATGGAGAATAAAATCACGCCAACTTTGGCTACAAGGAGGAGACAAAAACTCTGCCTTCTTCCATAAGAAGACCACAGTCAGGAAAATCAGGAACAATGTCACCTCCATCATTGATGACGAAGGCCATCTTCAAACTTCCCAAGATGCTATTAAAAAGGATGCCTCAAAACATTACAATGCTCTCTTAACTGAGACCAAAGAATCTGAAGATTATTCAAATCTGCTTCAATATATTCCCACGGAAGTCAGTGAGGAAATTAATGCAAATCTCACCAAGGAAATTGAAGAAGAAGAAATACAAAGAGCCATTTGGGTGCTCCAGCCAGACAAGGCCCCTGGCCCAGATGGCTTCCCCATCTGCTTCTATAGATCTTACTGGGGGACTATCAAAAAATACCTTATCAAAATGATAAAATGGGCCCAACGCAAGTGCAAAATCAGAGGCTTCACCAACGCCACCCACCTTGCCCTTCTCCCTAAAGAGAACCGACCCTCATCATTCTCCCGCTTTCTGCCCATTTCACTCTGCAACTCCTCATACAAAATCTTGACCAAAATCATAGCCACCCGCCTCAAACCTATCCTCCCCTCACTCATCTATGAGAATCAAGGAGGCTTCTTGGCCAATAGACAAATTTCTGATTCCATTCTGCTTGTGCAAGAGGCTATTCACTCCAACCAAACTAGAAAAGAAAAAGGTTTCATTTTAAAACTAGATTTAGCCAACGCCTTTGACCGAGTTAGACACTCTTTCCTCTTTGTTGTTCTGAAGAAAATGGGATTTTCCTTGCCTTTTATTGACCTTGTCCAAGCATGCATCTCTAGCCCTTGGATCTCCCCTCTCATCAATGGCAGACCAGGGCCATCCTTCTAATCTTCTAGAGGATTAAGACAAGGTTGTCCCCTTTCCCCCTACCTTTTCATTTTGATGGCTGAATCCTTCAGTAAGTCCTTAGACTACAAACGTCGCACCGGTCTTATCACAGGCATTAAATTTGGGAATGGAGTCAAAAACATAAACCATTCTCAATTTTCTGATGACACTTTGTTAATGGGAGGAGCCTCCAACATTATAGCTCGTCGTTTCAAAACCCTCTTAGAAATATATATGAGTTACTCCAGAGGCATGATTAATTATCTTAAGAGCTGCATTTATGGTTGGAACGCAACCGCTCAAACTCTTCAAATCATTGCCAGCATCTTTGGGGTCTCTTGGAAGTTAGACTGGGGGCACTTCTCTTATCTGGGCATGCTAGTAAGTGTTGGATCTTTGAAAGCTAAATTTTGGGACACCATCATCGACAAAATGAAAAGGAAAGTGCAACAATGGGGCTCCTTTTGGCTTAATCCAGCAGGGCGCCTAATCCTTATGAAATCAGGTCTCTCCTCATTACCCTTGTATCAATTCATGCTTATGCAAGCACCAGCAAGCTTTCATCACAAAGTGGAAGCCATCCTTAGTCACTTTCTCTGGCAAGGGGGGAAAACTGAAAGAAAGAAATACAACCTCATAAATTGGAAACAGGTTATTCAACCTCAAAAACATGGAGGGCTGGGGATTAGATCACCAAAGTTCTTAAACCTGGCCTTTGGTGGCAAGATAGTCTTGAGACTCATCAACGGAGAATCTGCTTGGTGGAAAAATGTGTTGGAAGCCAAATATCTAAATTCTCCAAGGAAGATTCTCTTAGATCATGATATACCTTTCAGAACCTGCACCAAAATCTGGGGGCTGTGTAGAAAAGAAATTACCATCCTTGCCCCAAACATTTATAAGGTTCCCAATGGAGGCAAAAACATTATAATAGGGGCTGATAAAATAATGGGCCAACAACCTATCAACAGTAGGCCTAGAACCCAACAAATTCTATCCTTCCTTGACAACAAGGGGATCCATAATCTGGGCCAGATTTTCAAATGGGACATTCACTCACAGCTTTGGACAGGATGGCGTTTCCCAGAAATATCTATTGAGCTATAAGAAAGCCTGGATAATCTACAAACTCATCTCCATGGCATCGCCCCCACCAAACAAAACAGTGATGATTGTTTTCGATGGGACCCCTCAGGCTCCAACTATACAGTCAAAGCTGCCTTCCATCATATCTATAACATTGATCGCCCCATGCCCATATGGACTCAATGGAAAATTGCTTGGAAATCAGAGACTCTTCCAAAAATCAAATTCTTCATATGGGTTCTTCTAAAACGAAAATTCCTCACTTCTGATAATCTGAAAAAACGTGGTATTCTTGGCCCATCACGCTGCCCAAACTGTCAAGTAGCTGAGGAAACTATCCAGCATCTATTCATAAATTTCCCCTTCGCCACTGCATGTTGGAAAGAAGCTTTTCTGAAGGACCAACTCCCCTGGGGTTCCCACAGCTCCATTGTCGAACTCTTGCAATTATGGAAGAGAAATTATCCCTGGAAATGAAAGAAGAGCAATGTTGCTAGAAGATTTTGGAATTCTCTTCCTTACTCTATGCTTTGGAGCATATGGCTAGCACGAAATCATGCAATCTTCAAAGATAAAAAAATCGACATCAGGAAGCTATACAGCAAGGCAACAAGCCTTACTCTAGAAACAATAGCTGTCAAATGTCAAAGGAACATTGACACTGCTGGTCTCTATGTAGAAGAACAAAATTACATAGGGTGTTTGTTAGATCAAAGCAACAGTGGCCAAATCATTGGCCAAAACAGAAGTGACAACAACAGTCACCACAACTCTAGTCACAGTTGGAAAATTAGAATGAAGGATAAGGAATTTTCACTCTGGCTAAGAAACTGTAACACACATTATCTCTTCTTTGATGGAGCCTCCAAGTCTAATCCTGGTATGGCTGGGGCTGGCAGAATTATCTGCAACGCCAACAGAGACATCATCTCTGCTTATGAATGGGGATTAAGCCCCCTCTCCAATAATAGAGCTGAAGCCCTCACTCTCTACCAAGGAATCATTCAGCTCCAAACTCTCAGCATTCACACAGAAACAGTCATTGGAGACTCGGCCATCATCATTAGTTTAATGGTCTACAACCGGACAACATCCAACTTGACACTTCAGCAAACAATAAGTCGGTGTCAAGCGCTCACCCAGCAAATGCAAGAAATCCGATTCATTCACGTCCTTCGCTCCCTCAACAAGGAGGCCAATACACGCGCAAGCAGAGCCTGCTCCAAATCTATAGGCAGTCTCAGATGTAATGCCCTCGAATCCCTATGCTTCCTGCCATGAATAGAAGAAATCATCTCATTAGATTTCCTGCAGAGGTATCCAATGCAATCATGCCCAAGAGTCCGAAGACATCCTGGAATATATTTTTGGAAATAATGCACCCAGCACCAGCACAACAAATGTAAGAATTGCAGGTCCTGAAGGCAATCCACTGCCCGCCTAATCAGTCATAAAAAATATATTTAAGCATGCTTTGTAAATGTAGTCTTTTACTATCTCAGTTTGTCTGAATTTACACTAGATTAGCTTTCTCAATAGTTAAGTACAATCTGAGCACAAGGGACTTTGGTCCTGCTGATGTTCCCCCCTGTCCTGTTTCTCATGTATACTGCCATGTAACAATGGAGCTCAATCTCCCCAATATTTTTTGAATATAAACAACATCCGATTATGTTAAAAAAAAAAAAAACATCCAATGCAACCAGTTAAGAAAATGGATACTTAACTGAAGTTTTCTTTCCACTTCTCTAGGCAGAAAAATTAATTCAAAAAAAGACAACTCAACTTTTCAATTGGATCCAATAGTTGTATTGATGAACCTAGAAAATTATCCCTTCACCGATGACTGCAATAAATTGACCAAAGGATCATGGAAAACATGCAACATAATATCTTTAGGATGATTTAAAATAGGAAAACAAACCTCATTCCAAACCATTGTTTTCTTTATGTGTTGAAACTGATTCTCTTCAAACAGAATGGGAGAAAACTGTTTTTCCTTCTTATTAACCACTGTAGTCAAGTGCTATGAATGCTATTGAATCTCATCAAATATAACAACAATATCATGTGCAACAGGGAAGTCCTTATCATTCGTCTTAGTCTCACAGAAGCTTGCAAGGGAGCTACAAAATCTCGTTAATTTTAGGTGAAGGAACATGACTTGTAATAATATGTTGTCTTACTTCATTAACATCCAAGGAAGAAATTAATGATTGAGAACTTTTATGATTTTCTTCAAGGGCTGTAAATTGAGATAAGATATAACATGAAAGAGAATTTGAGACATGGTCTTCATTATGAAAATCTGATTTGTCTTTAATCATTGAAGAAAACACTGCTTGTTGAAAAGGTTCTTATGGATCAAGAAAATTAAGCTCTGCTAGTTCTTCTTTCGGATCACAAAACTGTTGTAAATCAACAAATGAATGTTCAATAATATGCTCAATTACATTTAATTTTTGATTAGCAAGAGGAATTTCTTCAGTTTGATCTTCTGCAATTGACACGACCACAATGTTGATGTGTTCATCCATGGGATCTGAAACAACCTGCTGATTTTCACTGTCGTCCTCTACTTGATCACATTCAGGAAGCTGGATTTCTTCCTAAACCTTTGGCTATTCAGTTTGTTGTACTGGTGCAAGAATTGTTTCCCATGGGGAATCTTAATGAACATCTGGATAACATACATCATTTGTTTCTTCCTGAGGGTAAGAAAATTCAAGCAAGGCTTCTACTTTTTGTTCATGATACTGAAAAGGATTTTCATCTAAAGCCTCTATTATTTCATTGTTCATTAAATGATCATCATCATAGTAATTTTCCAGATATTGAATAAAAATTTCAAAATTATCACAACAGTTTTGAACCAGCAAAAATATGGATAATCTTCTTTTATTTTTCATAAAATATAGTATGAAAATGTTTTAAATAACATATACTAGTAACTGGTAAATATTCATACCAAGATCTAGCCATTTCATCCAAAGTTTCCATAAACATTCTCATAAAACAATCTTCATGAAATTTGATTTTAAGCTTATGGATGTGCATATGAAACCTCAATAAATGTATAGTAGCATCATCTCATTTTTTATCTTTATACAATGGAAGATAAGTTAACCAATCAATGTTGGGCATGGGATTTAGAAAACCTAGAACTCTTGATCTATCCATAGGAGCATACCTACGTTGTATTCTTGAACTCATTTTGAAAAAAAGCAACATTATAATCAATTCACCATAAGTTCTCTACGATTATAGATTCTTTGATAGTGGAGTCACCATGAAAACTTTGAAGTTGTAGATACTTGAAACATGGAGTCGCCAGGTGAATGATTCAACCTTCTTGTGTCTGATCATTGTCCACCATCGATAATCAGATATGGAACTTGATAATATTTCCTCAGGAAGATGAAATGTTCATTCCCCAGTGGAGTTGCCACTATGTTATCACTCCGTAATTTCCCAAGGTTGTGAAGGAAACCCAGAGGTAACCACAAAACCACTTTGGAAGCTGGGATCTAGCCCTGCTGGCCTTAAAGAGGGATCTCTCTGTCAGATTTAACTTTGTTGACTTAAAATTTTAGGCTAGATGTGAAGTTCAAGGTTTACTTTTTTGAATTGGTTTGGTTGGGAAAAAAAATGGAAGGCCATATGACAATGGATTCAGTAGAGTTTAATATGATCAAATGTGGAAATAATCAAGCTTAAGTGCAACATGGCATGGTATACATACTACTAGATCCATGTAGTCCATGAGATGGAGAAGGAAGAACAGATTAGCATTCACTTTAAATATAGAGCATTATTACCTTAATTTTATATTTAAACTTCAGAAAAAAACATTGATATTGCTTTAAGCCATAATAGGGTGTTTTTAAAACAAATCCTGAAATAATTTTTCTTTAAAACAATAGATAAAATAAACATATATGAAAATAGAGAAAACAGATTACAGTAAGAAGCACTTCACCACATAGATATGGCACATGAATCCTGAAAAAAATTGTCTTGTATTGCTGCAAAAGGTCACTTAAAATCAGCGAACAAACTTACAGTGAATGGTAGTCTCTATAAGTAAAAATCCCAACATCTATCACTTCAAATTATGAAGTATTTATACAAATTCTAAACTAAAATATCTTGAAAAAATATCAAGATTTATTACAAATATCTCAAACTGTGTTACACAAATAGAATTGAAATATAGGACATTCAAAACTAAAGAATCTACTTGGCACTATATTTTTTGATTGCTAGTGACAAAGAAGAACAATTTGAATTTGATACAAACTCTTATTTGATGAGGTGGCCTCCAAGTCAGTAACTGTCTTTGAGGTTTTTCATCCCAAAATTATGAAAAATAGGGTCTAGCGATCCCTTTGAATATCTCAATCCAAGATAGATGTGTAAAAAAGGAGAGAGGTTTTTTAGACAATTATGTTAGCAACAAAAACCTCTTTCATTTTTTTCATTTCCATCTGTTCAAAAACCATATTTGAAACCTGTGACTATAATCGGAAATTTCTAGAAAACATGCCATCAAAGATGCATTTGAATATCCAAAACCATAACCGCTTTTATAGAAATGAGAGAGATTTTTTTTATATGAGGATGTTATAAACAAAAACCTTTTTCAGTTTTTCAAAATTCATTCTCAGTTGTTTGTAAACCATGTTTGGAATGACTATGCCATATAGGGTAAAAACATATTTTTAACTGACCATGAAATGAACATATCACGTGGAAGCAGGAGCAGACATGGAGGTGGGAGATAATTTGGAGGCACATAGTTGGCAAAAATAGTTGATGTGTGAGTGTGGAAGGGAAGCGCAGCAGTAGAGACGTAGTGGGGAAATGACGTGATGGGGGTAAATATAAGTTGACGGGAAGGAGAGGGTTAGGCAGTTTTCGAGGGGGGTGAGAAAGAATGTGAGGGTGACATGTTAGGTGCGGTCTGGGGAAGAGAAACCACCTTTTCAAACACACACCCCCCGATAAAGGTAGGAAGGGCAGGGGGACCGAAAAGCATTGTGAACCGTTGATTGTCATCCTAAATGGATCGTAGCTTAGATCAGGCTCGATGTTTATCTGCTATACGAAGAAGAGTCTTGTCGTTTTTCACTTTAGATTGTAAGTGCCAAAAGTTAGGAAACAAGGCTATATCACTTTAAAACATGAATAATGCATTTTGATGTTTTCCATCCTAATTTTTGAAAGCAAGGCCTATCTTCTACAAATCAAGGGTGCATTTAAATGTGTCAAACCTTATTATTATATTTTTATATTGATCCAAATGTCGGTTTGAAGCACCAGATACATTTTTGGAAAGTTTCTTCTGATAAATTATTGATGGGAACACCTGAACCATGATCTGATCCCAACATTGTCATGCAAAAATCTCCCTAAACTTCATACTTTTCCTCTTCTTGGAAATAATTTGCAAGATGAAATATTATTTACAAAATCTCAAATATAATAATCATCAACTATAATCAAGTGGCCCTATAAAAATTATAGGACCCTAACACTAGGAATGTTTGAAACATGGCAGCCTCAAGCTCAAGTGGCTCCACTTGCTAAATTTTTTCAAAACAAAATAAGAGATAGTGGTATCGTCGACATAGATCTAATCAAGTTTCTCCCTTCTTGGAGGAACAAGAGAGTGGGTGAAGCTAGGGTGGCTAAAATATTAGATCAATTTCTTATAAATGAGGATTTTGTCAATAATAACATTAGTTGTAGGAAAAGGGTGGGAGCTGGAGGGGAATATGACCATTTCCCTATCCTGATAAAGTTGTCTGGACCCAACAAAAAACCTGGTTCCCCTTTCAAATTCAATAGGGGGTGGCTTAAAGATCCAAGTTTCATGGCCCTGGTAAAAGAAATTGGAGACCGATGGATGGGTCTCAAAATATTTCTCATGCTTGGTCATTCATGGCCATTCTAAAATCCATGAAAACTAAAACCATTATATGGGCGCAAGAGAAAAAGTTGAGGGAGGATTATGAATTGAAGAGCATTGAGGAGGCTTTAGAAGATATGGAACGCCCAAAAGAAGACAACTATGAATTACAGGAGAAGAGGGAAAGGTCAAAAACGCTGGAGACAAAAAGTAGAAAGATATTAAATGACACTAAAGAATAGTGGAGACTAAAAATCCGAGCGATTTGGCTCGAGGTTGTGATGAAAATACCTAATTCTTCCAGAATTATTCTAAGGGGAGAAAACTTACAAATACCATTTGGGAAATGAGATGGCTGGATAGTGGAATGGAAAATTATTTTAGAGAGATGGCTTCAATGGGAATATATCACTTCAAAAATATTTTCAAGGCCCCAGAACAAATCTCAATTGTCGAGGTCATTCGAGTGGCTCAAGTTTTTCCCAGATATGTTGAGGAGGAATAAAATGAGATGCTTGTGGCTCCAGTTACAAAAATCGAAGTGGAAAGTATTTTAAATACTATGCAAAAATATAAGAGCCCTGGGTCGGATGGGTGGACAATAAAATTTTATCAACACTTTTTTGACCTATTTAGGGATGAAATGGTGGGGGAGGTCGAGGAATATAGGATCAGGGGGGAATTCATGAACCCTTCAATTCTACTTTCCTTGCACTAATTCCAAAATAGGATGTGCAGGTCTCCTTTGAAAAATTTAGACCTATTTCCCTCTGTAATTTCATTTATAAAATTATTGCAAACATTATTGCAATTTGTTTGAAGCCTATTCTGTCATGAAATATTTCTAAAGAATAGTTTGGCTTCTTGGATCACAGACAAATTCATGAAGCCATTGGGGTGGCTCAAGAAATGATGCACAACATTAAAAAATATAAAATAAAAGGTTTGATTGTAAAAATAGACCTTTCAAAAGCATATGACATGATCAATTGGTCATATTTGTGCCTTCTGTTGACACATTTTGGCTTGTGCAATGGTATTATTAATTGGATTATGGGTTGTATGACAAATGTGTCTTTTGTTGTTCTCATAAATGGATTTTCTTACCCTTTCTTCCATAGTCAAAGAGGGCTCAGAAAAGGATGTCCCCTATCCCCTTTCCTGTTCTTATTAGCAGCAGAAGGGCTAAGCCAGATACTTCACTCGACAAAGAGAAATGGTGACCTAAAAGGTACTGAAGTAGCTACAAATATTTTCATATCCCACTTTCTATTTATGGATGACATTTTCTATTCAGCAATGGATCTAGGGAAGAGGTCAACCAGGTGAAATATGCCTTGGATTTGTTTCTTAAGGTTATAGGAATGAGTATAAATGCACAAAAATCCTCCATTTCTTATGATGGCCTCTCAGATGGGGAACTTAAAATAATTGTGGTCACCCTCCCTTTTAAAGTGCCACCTATGGGGGATAGCCTCAAATAACCGACTTTCTTCTTAAAACCCGACTCCTATAAAAATATGGACTGGAATTGGGTGTTGAAAAATATTGAGAAACAAATAAACCTATGGAGCTACAAATGGCTATCTAGGGCTGACAAACTAGTTCTCATTAAGTCTGTTCTTGTAGCCATTCCTGGTTCTCATTAAATGGGTCCCAAAAGGTATTTTATCAAAAGTTAGGAAAAGTTGTAGTCATTTCCTCTAGGCTAGGACTAAGGATGAGCATGTGATTCCCTGGGTAGCTTGGGACAAAATCACTATGTTGAAGGAATGGGGTGGTTGGGGGATAAAGGAGATTCATTATTTTGCCCAGTCTTCAATAGTTAAATCAGGTTGGAAGATCATTTCTGATGATAATATTTGGACATCGGTGGTTAAACGTAAATACATTTACCCCACTCCTTTGGAGGTATGGATCAACAATCCCAGGAGAGAGATAAAAAATGTGCCAGTGATTTAGAAAGCCACAATTCTCTCCTTTAAACTAGTGGAAGATGGCCTAGATTGGGAAGTTGGAAATGGGGAGAAGGTTGTCTTAGGCAGTGATCCTTGGGTGGGTTGCAATCAGACTTTTTCTCTCTCTCAGGGTTCTTGGATCACCTTCATTCAAAAGGGATTTATTACTTTTCTCAAATTGCAAAACCAGAGACAACTTCTTTCTGGACTCATGGTTGGAAATTGGAAGGAGATATACAACCAGAGCCTCAATGGGGTATTGAGTGGAGGAATTATACTCAATATATGAGATGTTAAAATGTTATAAGGATTTATGATAGGCCAGAATCTCTTTGTTGGGTGCATGCCCCGAATGGTAAATAAACTCCTAATTTTTTCTATAATTTATTGATGAACTGGAGGGGCAGAGGACATAAGGTGTGGTGGAAAAAAACATTATGGAAGTTGAATAGTCCCACAAAAGCTAGACCCATTTTTTGATGTGTGTTCAAGAACAAAGCTTCTACTTGGGATTAATTAATAAAAAGGAATAAACAGGGTCCTGGAAGGTGTACCTTGTGCAAGGAATTAGAGGATACCATTAATCATATTTTTCTCTCCTGTGGTTTTTCCTTAAAAGTCTAGGAGGCCACCCTCTCCCTTTTAGGAATCTAGACTTCTTGGCATGGTAGTACAATTTAATCTTCTTGGAAATACTGGTGGAAAAAGATTCCAGATATCAATAAAAAGAATATTCCTTTAATCATCATTTGGGGCCTTTGAATCACAAGGAACAAAGGTATTTTCAAGGACTCGGTTTCTTCTCCAATCTCCATTGCGACTGAATGTGTCTCTTTCCTTGACTTGCTTCCCAAAAAATACATCGCTAGGACTGCCATAACTATTACCAATGAAAATATTAATCAGGATATACCTTGGGTGTACTTCTATGGAGATTCGGATGAACAAAACCGATGTGGCACTGGCTTGGTTATCCATATAAAAAAAAAAAAAAAAAAACATTAAGAGTCTTTGTGAGCATAGGCCCTGGCGCAAACAACTTTGTTAAACTACTCTCTTTAAAAATGCTCCTTTGCTGGCTCATAGATGTGGAAATTGTTCATGTTCAAATCTTTGGGGACTCCAAGAATGTTATAAATTTGTTCAACAATACTCAGAGATGTCTGAATCATGTTTTGATCCCTATCATTGAAGAAACTATTATTTTAAAGATGTCATTTGATTTTATATGTGTGTGCCATATCTATAGGGAATGAAACAAAGCAACAGACCTCCTTTCTTAGGAGGGCCTTCAACAGGATCCATATTGCTGACGCATAATGGATTTTGAAGATGAAAGAGTCCGTGTGTCAGAAAAAAGACCCTACGCTATATATACTGCAGATTATTCTCACATCCGAGGCTTTTACGACTTTTAAAATATTTGTTTCTTTTGGACTATGGCACTTAAACTATACATAGTTTTCTCTAGTCTTCATATTTTGGTTTTGTGTATATGTATTTATACTAGTGGCCTCCTTCTGGGGGTGTTCATTGCTCTATGTTGTTGAACTATATGTATCAATTGTTTCTTTTACATATGTTCATTTTTGGACTGTGATACTTGGCGGGTTGTTTTCACCTTACTAGGAGAGGCCTGATATATATTTTCGATTTTGTCTTAGTACTTACTTATAGTGGCTTCCTCTAGCACTGGTTGTATCTTCACTAGATTGTGAATTTCTATGGGGATTTTTTCCTACTGAATGCTTAATTGAGTCTACTCTGTAAATTTTTATTTCCTTAATAAAAAGTCTGTTTTTTTCCTTGGAAAAAAAAAACATCATCCTTTTTTCATTTTAGGGTTAAAATTCCAAAAAAAATTAACCATGGAATTTAAAAACAAAATATCATAATTACAAAATACATGAAAAACCTGTAGAAATTAGTATACACTAAGCATGCATACATCCAGATTCCCTTGATCTCAAAATATTTAACTTCTTGCAAAATACAGAATCATTCCACTGTTAATATTTTGCGGAAAATTAATTGCAAACACATGTGAAGCATAAATAAAAACAATCGCACATAACACAGTTGTTTAACGGGAAGGCCTGAAGCTGAAAACCCCAACTATCATATATTATGTATCATGGATATAATGTAGCAATCTCATACAAAGCTTAGTACATCAAGCTCTCAGTACAATCAATATTCACACACTAACATAGAAGAAATCTGCAAATTCATGCACCGATCTCTACCCTCCTGCTATCTTGCCTCCACTGCGCAATCCCTGCTGAAGAATAGCTCTGAATGAATTCGAATTACTCTTGCCTTGACTACGCAATCCTCATTGGCAACTCCAATTTGTGTGTGGTGCAATCAATGCATCATTATAGTCACAACAGATAGTCCATCTTGCCCTTTCACCTATCTCTCCACTGGGTCTCCACTAGAACTGCCATGCATTGTAGTTAACTGTTGTATTGTTAAGTTGATTAATGAGTTATTATTTTTCAATTAATTAACTAATTAATTCACTCCACTTTCATGTTAGAAAAATAAATATTACAGAGCAATGAAACACATAAAATATGTGGAAAACACAAGCACACAAAACACATAAAACCAGAGAGACACAAATATACGTGGTTCACCCAGTTTGGGCTACGTCCACCCCGAACAGCCAGTCCTTCCTTTTTATTATCCAGTAAAATGAAGAGACACAACCTACAACAGATCCGCTGTAATATCCTTTGTTCTCTCTCATAGTCTTCTTATATGTTTCTCTCTCCAAGGTTACACATACAATACAAAGCCGCAATACAATACCCTCATACAAGCGAGGGGTTGCCTTATAAGGAAAAAAACCCTAAAATAAACATAAATTATACCGTCAGATCATCTGCCTAATAAACGGCCCAGATTGACTAGAAATTACTATACTTTTACAAGGCAATTTTACATCTGATTTTAGCTTCAGGGGCGTTGCCCCCGAAACCCCCCGCCAGGGGGGGGCTCCATAAAGTCGCAGCCGCCCCCCCTAGACCCCCCAAGTAGCATTTAATTACAGGCGGCGTTTCCGCCCCCATTAAGGTATAAGGGTCCAACGCTGTGATACAAAATAAACAAGATAATCAGGCTCCACACCCAACATCTCACTAGTGTATCATTCAGTTAGACTAGATACAACTAGCTCAACTGAGTTCAACTGAGTTAAACTGAATACAAATCCATGAACTACTCTTCCAACTCTGTCATAACTTTTCCACTTCAGTTCTAACTGAGTCCTCCATGCATGAACCACCAATAAACCCTAGGAATTACGCAATTCCTTTAGCCCACTGATTTTCCAAATCTGTGCACTGAAACTAAGTGCTCCAAGAGAATAAGTTGTTGTTTATTGTTGGATTAATATTAAGAGCTAATAATAATCGACACTTCTATTTTTAGATCGACGATCTATAAATAGACTTCGCCCAATATTCTAAAAATATAATTTCATTTATTTTTCCAACTTGATCAACCATCCACAAATAGCATCCTGCAACTTTTGAAATATGATCACCATGTCTAAAAATAGACATAGTGTAAAAATAGACTTGTGCCAAAAATATCCTATGGGCCCACTTAGTGAAGGCGACTCTTTTCAAGAAGCTCATCATCTTGTTGAATATCAACACTCCCTCTCAACAAGATAGGGATTATCCTTCACCCCGATCTTGCCTCTATGGTATTCAAATTTGCTCCTGGTGAGCACCTTCGTTAGAATATCTGCATCCTAATCTTTCGTAGGAATATACTGAAGCAACATGATCTTCCGCTGAACACAATCTCTGATATGATGATACCAGATATCAATATGTTTATATCTATCATGAAACACAAGATTAACTGAGAGTTTAATGCAACTTTGATTATCACAATGTATCACTGTAGGATCTAAATGTGAACTGAAAAAACCAACCAGGATCTTCCTCATCCAGATAGCCTCACATGCAGCTTGACTTGCTGCATTTATTCTACTTCCGCTGAACTGAGTGCCACGAATCTTTTTTTCCTACTGTACCAAGACACTACTATAGATCCGATACTAAAAATCCCTCCTAATGTGCTCTTTCTGTCTGTTGGGTTTCCCGCCCAATCTGCATCCGTGAAGCCTTGCAGCCTTGCATGTGAAACTTCTCCAGTATCTCCCAAGCATACTTGCCTTGAGACACAAATAGTTCACCTTCCCACTGCCATATTTCCAATCCAAGGAAATAATGAACGAGGCCCAAATCCTTCATCTCAAAATCCTTTGCAACATCTACCTTGCATGAGTGTATCAACTACTCATCATCTATTAGTATTAAATCATAAACATAAAGAACAATGATTAAAAGCTTACCCTCCACCACAATTTGGTACAGGTTTTCATCTACCTCACTCTTGGTGAAGCTAAGTCTAGTGAAATAGCTGTTGATCCGAGTGTACCAAGCACGTGGTGCTTGCTTCAGCCCATACAACGCTCTTTTGAGCCTGCACACATGCGACTCACTACTGAAGATATCAAATCCTTCAGGCTGCTCAATGTACACCTCTTCCTCAATGATCCCATTAAGGAACATAGTCTTCACATCCATCTGATGAATGTGCCAACCCATCTGCGCTAAGAGAGAAAGGATGGTCCGTATGGAAGAATACCGTGTGACAGGTGAAAAGGTTTCTTCATAGTTAATCCCCTCGATCTGTGAGAAGCCCAGAGCAACAAATCTTTCCTTATACTTTTCAACGCTCCCATCAGCAACTTGCTTTACCTTGTAAATCCATCTTTAACCTACAACTGATTTTCCCACCAGCCTTGGAAAAATCTCCCAAGCATTGTTTTTGACAATGGAGTCATACTCCTCCACCATGGCATCTACCCATGTGGGCTCCTGCATTGCTTCTTCAAAAGAATATGGATCTGTCATGATACACTTGCTCATAAGAGCCATGTATCCAGTAAATCGGTCAGGTGATTTTCGCTGTCTGCACTGTGATGTAGGGACTCCTACATTTTGTGCCGCATCAAGCTTCAGTCTCTCAGCTTCTGTGGTCCGCTTTCTGCCTTGTCTGATGTTTGGTTCTGCATGAGTGGACTCCTCCACTCCATGAATCTCCTCCTGTGGCTGATTCACATCTAGAGGCTTATCTTTGGGAACAAGAAGTTCCTCCTTTGCATGCAAGTGTAGCTCCCTCTCAAGCGACAACTTCATGGCTTTCACCTCATTGAATTTTATATCCCGTCGCACCACAGTCATCCGACTGTTTGGAAAATACACACGATAATTATGGGGTGTTTCTGTGTACCCCATAAATATCCCAACTTCTGCAATCGGCTCCAGCTTCTTCCTGGCGTCCTTTGTCACATGAATTTAAACAGATGAGCCAAAAATCTTCAAATGAGAAATATCAGGCTTCTTACCAGTAAAAGATTCTTCAGATGTACTCATGCCAAGTACTCTATGAGGACAACGGTTTTGCACATAAACTGTAGTGTTGCATACTTTCACCCACAAGTGCATCAGTAGGCCCTGGTCATGCAGCATCGCTCGTGCTGCACCCACGATCGTGCTATTCTTCCTCTCCACAACCCCATTCTGCTGTGGGTTATGAGGTGCTATGAGTTCTCTTCGAATTCCTTCTTTGCTATAGAAGTCTTTGAATTCACCCGAGATGTATTCACCACCATTATCGCTCCGTAGAGCTTTCACTTGCTTCCCCGACTCCTTCTCCACCAATGCCTTGAACTCACAGAACTTTGAGAACGTTTCACTCTTCTTCTGCATGAAGAAGATCCAACATCTACGAGAATAGTCATAAAAAAATATAACATAATACCTGTGTTTTGCTGTTGAAGCAACCGAGAAAGGTCCACACACGTCTGTGTGAATTCTCTCCAGGATCACCGAAGCACGGTTCTCCTTCTCATGAAAGGTGGTCTTCACAAACTTACCCATAGTACATCCCTTGCACTAATCTGACTGCACAAGAGTACCCTTGGGAATTCTAGTAGCAATATGCTGCAAAATCTTCAAAGCACCATGGTGAAGATGGCCCAATCTCCTGTGCCATAATTCGCCCTCATCTTGGCTCACCACTTCTTTTGCTTTGCCCACCATTGTAACACAACCATCTACCTCCAGCTTGTAGAGATTCTTAAATCAAATCCCAATATTATTGGTTTGACCCATTGTTTTATGTCGAAGGAAGGCTTTTCCCTCACTAAAAACAACATCATAACCTTTGTCTTCCAACATTGCGACCAAGACCAAGTTATTCTTCAGACCTGGAACATGCATAACATCCTTCAACAAGAATGGAGAACCGGACTCCCTCTCAAAGGTAATGGTCCCAATGCCGGTTGCACTGTATCGACCATCACCACCCATCTCTATATGCATCTGGAGGTCCTTCTCCTCCAAGTCACTAAACAACTCCTTGTCTCTCGTCATATGGAAAGACGCACCACTATCAAGATACCACACCGATCCCATACAGCTTGAAACCAAGCATGCGATAAAATAGAAATAAAGTTAAAATTGTGAGGCTAAGGCCTTTCCAGCTGCAACTCCAGCAGCCTTCTTGTTCTTCATCTTCTTGGGCAGTTAGTGGCGAAATGCCCATGTTCGTGACAGTGAAAACACTTCACTTTGGACAAGTCCTACTTCTTGCCTTTAGCTTCAAATTTTAAAGGAAATTTCTTCCCTTTCCCCTTCCTTGCTTTGGAAACCAAAGCACAATTCTCTTCATATTCATTCTTTGATGAAGAGCCATCCCTGGTACCCCGCCTTATCTCCTCCTGCACAAGATCCAACCAAAGTTGCTCCCATCCCAGCAGTTTCTCCCATCCATTGATAGAGTCTTCGTAGCTATGCCAACTCTTCGAAAGCCCAAGGAGAGACAAGCTCACCAAGTCTTCATCATCAATAGTAACCCCCACACTTCCCATTTCATCCTTGCAGTGGAAAAACTTCATGAGATATTTTGGAATACTGTCACCCTTCTCCATTTTTATTTTTCTGAGCTTGTCTTTAACCGCCAACTTCCTCTGGTCACTTCTGCTTTGGAAAAAATCTGTCAAAGCCTTCCACATTAAGAATGGAGTGGCTTTCCCATGAATTCTGGACACAATATGTTCCTTCACACCTTCCAACAAAATTCTTCTTGCCTTTTCTATCTTCTTTTGCCATGCGTCAAGTAATGCAGCATCGCTAGATCCCGACTTAGGAACATCGCTATCGATGAACTCCTTCAATCCATTATCCTCCAGCACCGCCTCCATCCTATCCTTCCAGGATATGTAATTTTATCTCCCATCAAGGACATACTCCAATCGCAACCCATTGAAAGACATTTCAATGTATACACAACTTCTGCGCCAAGAATCTTCTGTAGCAAATTCGAATTGTCCACCAACACAAACTCAGCAATTCTTCACAATTGCAATATTCAAGAATTAACATTGCTCTGATACCATGTAGAAATTAGTATACACTAAGCATGCATACATCCATATTCCCCTGATCTCACAATATTTAACTTCTTGCAAAATACAGAATCATTCCACTGTTAATATTTTGCGGAAAATTAATTGCAAACACATGTGAAGCATAAATAAAAACAATCGCATATAACACAGTTGTTTAATGGGAAAACCTGAAGCTGAAAACTCCAAATATCATATATTATGTATCATGGAGATCATGTAACAATCTCATACAAAGCATATTACATCAACCTCTCAGTACAATCAATCGTCACACACTAACATAGAAGAAATCTGCAAATCCATGCACCGATCTCTGCCCTCCTGCTAACCTACCTCCACTGTGCAATCCCTGCTGAAGAATAGCTCTGAATGAATTCGAATTACTCTTGCCTTGACTGCGCAATCCTCATTGGAAACTCCAATGTGTGTGTGGTGCAATCAATGCATCACTATAGTCACAACAGATAGTCCATCTTGCCCTTTCACCTATCTCTCCACTGGGTCTCCATTGGAACTGGCATGCACTGTAGTTAATTGTTGTATTGTTCAGTTGATTAATGACTTATTATTTGTGAATTAATCAACTAATTAATTCACTCCACTCTCACTAGTGTATCATTCAGTTAGACTAGATACAACTAGCTCAACTGAGTCTAACTGAGTTATACTGAATACAACTCCATGAACTACTCTTCCAACTCTGTCATAACTTTTCCACTTCAGTTCTAACTGAGTCCTCCATGCATGAACCACTAGTAAACCCTAGGAATTGCGTAATTCCTTCATCCCACTGATTTTCCAAATTTGTGCACTGAAACTAAGTGCTCCAAGAGAATAAGTTGTTGTTTATTGTCGGATTAATATTAAGATCTAATAATAATCGACACTTCTATTTTTAGATCGATGATATATAAATAGACTTCACCCAATATTCTAAAAATAGAATTTCATCTATTTTTCCAACTTGATCAACCATCCACAAATAGCATCCTGCAACTTCTGAAATATGATCACCATGTCTAAAAATAGACTTGCGCCAAAAATAGCCTGCGGGCCCACTTAGTGAAGGCGACTCTTTTCACTAAGCTCATCATCTTGTTTAATCTCAACAAAACCAAGTATAAATGCAAAAATGATGACGAAACATCACCTCTTATTTTATAGGGTTAAAATTCAAATATTTTTTAATCATAACATTAAAGATGAAATATCATAACTACAAAGGACATGAAAAACATGTTGAAATGAAAAAGTGGTATGCAACATCACCCCTTTTTTAGGTTAAGATGCAAACAATTTTCACCCAGGTCATTAAATACCAAACTATGATTACTAAAAACCGTAAAAAGCAACACTTAAAGTTTGTCTAACTCCTTGTTCTTTAAGTGTTTTTAAAATTTGACTAAGCTTTATTGTATTTTATTATTATTTTTGGGGTTAAATTTACCAGTTAATCAACATTACATTATTGATCATTGGTAGCAACGAAAATAGAATAAATAAACATAAAATCGACTATAAAATTTAAAAGTGGCATTACATAATTTTTGTTTAATTATTTTTTAATATATATATATATATATATATATGGTGGAGAATCATTCATTTAAGGCTGATAACAATAATGTTGCAATTGATGCTACTATTAGGCCTACACCAAATTTACCAAAACTGAGAGAAGTATGTGCTTCTTTAATTACATGAACTCTTTCTTCCCATGGAACACACAATTTACCAAGATGATATAACAATTTGCCATGAAAATGATAATCTATTTCTCCTACCTGTCAGGCCCCAACATTATTGTATTTAATGCATCTTCTTACCCATATGATACCCTACTTTTTCCCTTGTTTACCAATTGATGAACTTCTACCTTGCACTTCTACATTATTTTAATGCAATAGCGAAGATTTTTGTTTGCGTTGTATTTTATATAAGAATACCTTAATTATATGCATTTTTTTAGGGCTAATGTTCATTAAAATGTTGTTAATGCATATTATCTAGTTCTTGAGATGCATAGTAACCCTGCACCAGGAAGAAATCACGCATGATGTTCTTATGTGAAGTCACCACATGGGCGTCACTTACACTTGTCAAAGATAATTTTGAATATTTGGTCAAGGTCAATGTATTTCCCTTACTGATGGTGATTTACTAAGTTTTTGTGTGTGGGTGGACTAAGTGTTCTGATTTGGGGGTTTGATGAAAAACTGAAGGTTCGATGCACTCTCGGGGGGGAAAAAAAGATGTTTTTTGTCTAAAATAATATTTTAATGCTTCCACATGAGCCAACATGCACATAGGTAGCATTACTGGGTTTCTAGAAGAAAAATAGACAAATCAACCTAAAATTCGCACAATTTTCAAACTACCAACTTTTACCTTGATTTTCGTAGAAATGGAAGCAAATATCAAAATTATGGCTTAATAGGTTTTTTTCCTAGTATAGGAAATTTTATAAGAATCAAACCATTTTCCAAAATTTTCAATGGTTTGGGAAATATGAAAGGGATATATGAAGGGTTCTTTGAAGCACTTTGGTAAAAAAATGCAAATTTCCAAAATTCTAAAATTATGCCCAGATTTGGAAAATTCATACTAGATTAGCTTATAAAGCCTAGCTAGAAGGAAGTCATTTAATACTTAGAGGTTGTTAACATAGATTGGGAGGAAAATATCTATTTGGTGTTGGATCCAGAGCATCCATGATGTAGAGGAATGAGCTATATTTTCCATACAAGCACTCACGTCAAGTTTTACTTTTTTAATTTTTTTATTTAACCTGTGATTTTGTAATTGGATTTATTTTAAGAGGCAACAAGATGGTTGGGAGTGCCCCCCAACCCAAAATCTTTGACCTCTCTCTGTGTTTATTCAGTAGCATAGGCCTCTGATCTGCTTTCATTGTTGATATTGATGTGCTAATTAATGATTTTTTTTTCAGATCCAAGGGTTTATTGTGTTATGATAGCAACAAAGATTATGTGCTCTACATCCTTGAGATAAAATCCCTATTTCACATTTTTTTTCTTCTATTGATATATGGAGTTGGAGATATCCTAATCACAATAATAGTATACCACTTCTTTGGATGTTGCATACAAATCATTTTCAACCATAAACAAATCTCTTTTATGGATACTTTGATCGGGTACATACTCCGTGTCAACAATTTTCCTTGGGTTTCGATCCTAAAACAAAACCTGGAATTTGAAGATTTCTGAAAATTTATATTTCATATTTGTGTATTATTGCTATGAGCTCAAGGTACAATGACATTAAACTGCAGTTCTTCAATGGTATCACACCAAAATAGAATCTATATATATCATTTCCCAGTTTATGAGACTGCATAATGCACCGGAACTTATGCTGCAAACTCGGTGGTGTTAACTTTCAATCCTTTTACACTTATGCATGCTTCGAAGATTTCACAACCATGGTTTTAATGCATTTCACGCGTTTTCCACCTTTTATGATATGTGTTAAGATTTAAGTCAAAGGAATTGCTTGTGAGAAAAAGCCTATAGTTTTTTTTTTTAATAAAGTAATGGTGCACACTTTTTAGAGTTGCAGAACATTTCTTTAATTATGCCGATAGGAATTCTATTGTGGGGTTTAATTATGCATTCTTTTGAGGGGTTTATGGTGATGACACACAATATTCAACACGTGTCTCACATATCCCATCTCATTACACTGTTGACGTCACATATCCCACCTCATTACACTGTTGACGTCAAGTGTCCCACCTATCCTAGCTCATTACAGTTAAAGAATTAATCGTTCGGTTAGTTTAGAATTAGTTCTAGATTAGTTAGGAATCAGTTTCCAGATTCAGTTTCTGCATAACTATTTCTGACTTGTATAAATATACATTTCTCCTTCAATAAATGATATGTAGTGTCGTTGTGCTCTCTGCAATTCTCTGCTGTCTCTTTTTGTCAATTTGTCATGGTATCAAAGCCTTGGGGTTCTTCTTCGGGCAAGAGGAACTAACTGCTGTAAATTTTGCTGTTGTGTTGGAGATTGTGTTGCTCCTTGCATTGTTAATTTTTGTTGTTGCGTGTGTGAAGAGAATATGCGATTTCGCTGTTGCCGGCGTTGTTAGATTTTTTCTCTTACACAGAAGTGTGTTGTTGCGTGAGTTTGATTCTGCATGCATTGTTTGGCTTAGTGTTGGACCAGTTCTTCCATGTGTTGTTTGGCTTAGTGTTGGACCATTTCCTTCAATCTGTTCTCGGGTTTGTGCAGAACCGCATAAAGGAAGTTTTATTGCAGATGTCTGCTATACTTTTTGTTTCCAGAAATAGATATATTTTAAAGAAAATATGCAGTGATATTTCCATAAATATATATTTTTCAAAAAAAAATATGCAGTGATATTTAAGCAGCACCAATTTAAAATTCAGAAAAAAATTAAATCTCAGTTGAGGATTATCAGTTTCCATAAAGGATATTGTTAAATATATTTTCCACGGCCTTGATTTTCTAGAAGAGTGTATTTCTTTATGATAATATTGCTAGAAAGATATCAAGTTAAGATATATTTGCAAACAAATTGTAGAGGCTTTCTTTAGCAGTGTAAAGGCTTAGGCTCTTGTTTTCTGCTTCTGGTAGAGGGGAAAATAGAGTACAAGTTTTTTTGTAAAAGGTGTCAGCTTTCTATTTTTTTTTTAAACATGACTTTGTCAAGTCAGTTTGCGATTCCTACGCCATTATTTAGTGGGAAAAATTATGATTTTCGGAGTCTTAAAATGCAAGCATGCTTACAAGGTTTAGGTTTTTGGGAATCAGTAGAATTGGGGTTCACAGAACCTAACGCAAATATAATTGTTGGAATGGGTGCTGCTCAAAGAAAACAATTTGATGAAATTAAATAGAAAGAAGGTAGAGCAAATTCTTACATTTTAAATTCCTTATATGACTCTATTTTTCCTCAAATCACTGTTGCTAATAATGCTAATTCAATATGGGATATACTTAAGGTTGCTTATCAAGGAAATGATAAAGTAAAAATGGTAAGATTACAGACTCTCAGAACACAATTTGAAACACTTAAAATGACTAAATCAGAAACCGTTGATCAGTTTATGACTAAATTTATGGGTGTTTTTAATCAACTTCGGATGAATGGTGAAGAAATAGAAGACTAAATAATCGTTGAAAAAGTTCTTATATGTTTGCCTAAAAAATTTGACATGATTGTTACTGTTTTTGAATTGAGAGAATTAACAAAATTATCTATGGAAGAATTAACTGGTTCTTTGTTGGCTCACGAAGCAAGAATTAATTTAGATGTCAGTAATTTAAAGCATGCTTTCAAATCTAAAGCTTCTATGGATAGAGGTAGAGGCAGAGGTTTTCGTCGCAGGAGAGGAAAAGGTAGAGGGCAATCTTAGTCTAATGATAGATCACAGGTAACTCAAACACATTCAGAGCAGTCTCAATTTGATCATGGTCGTAGGTGGATAGATAAATAAAAAATTCAATGTCACTACTGCAAAAAATATGGCCATTATAAGTCTAAATGTCGAAAATTATAGTATGTTTTAAGTAAAAACAGAGCCAATGTCACAAACACTGAATGTGAAACATTAGATGCTTTATTTTTGGCATGCCAAGTGACTGTGCAAGTACCTAATAAATATGTTTGGTTGGTAAACAATGGATGTAGTAATCATATGACTGGACATAGTGATTTGTTTTCACATCTTGATACATCTTTCAGTTCCTCTATTGGTTTGGGTGATGATCGCCAAGTTAAAGCTTCAGGAAAGGGTGTTGTAATTGTCTTAACCAAACAATATGTTGTGAAGAATATCTATGATGTTTATTATGTACCCAATTTCAAGCATAATTTGTTAAGTGTTGGTTAGTTAGATGCACATGGTTATGATGTTAGCTTTCACATCACTACTTGCACAATTTATGATAAACATAAGTATTTTGTTGCAAAGATTCATATGACAAAGAACATGTTGTATCAATTACAATTTAAAAGTGAGAAGTTGTATGCATATAATGTTTCAACGCCAACTAACTCTGATCTGTGGCATTTGCGATATGGTCATTTACCTATCAAAAGTATGAGTTTGTTGCAAAGACAGTCTATGGTGAAAGGTTTTCCTACATTATCTGATCATATATCTTCCTGTACAAGTTGTGTAATGGGTAAACATAAGCGAGATAGTTTTTCTTCAACCTCTAATAGAGCAAAAGAACAACTAGAATTAGTGCATACAGATTTGTGCAGTCCAATGCAATAAAAATTAGTTCCTATCAGTCTCTATTTTCTTACTTTCATTGATGATTTTAGCAGGGAAATTTGGTGTATTTCATTAAATACAAATCTAAAAAAATTTCCAAGTTTAAAGAGTTCAAAGCTAAGGCTGAAAAACAGAGTGGCAAGTTTATTAAAGTTCTGAGGTCTGAAAAAGGAGGTGAGTATGAATCTAACGAATTCATTGATTTTTTCAAACAACATGGTATTAAAAAACAAATTACAACCAGTTATACTCCGCAATAGAATGGAGTCACAAAAAGAAAGAATCGGAAAATTATGAATATGGCTCGAAGTTTGCTTAAAACACGAAATTTGTTTAAATATTTATGGGCTGAAGCAGTTGCATGTTTGGTATATATTTTGAATATATCGCCAACTTTCGATGTTCAAATTTTCGTACCTGAAGAAGCATGGAGTGGAAAAAAGGTAACTGTTTCACACTTTCAAGTATTTGGTTGTATTTCTTTCGCTCATGTTCCAGAAAAATTAAGAAAGAAGCTTGATGATAGGAGTGAAAAGTATACTTTTATAGGATATAGTGATCAATATAATGCATACAAATTGTTTAATCCTATAACTAAGAAGTTTGTCGTAAGTCGAGATGTGAAATTTTTGGAAGACAAGTCTTGGAATGAAATGGAGAACAATAATTGTCCTAATCATTTTATTCTGGTAGACGAACATCAAGCACCTACAACTAGAACTCTAAGATTACAGGTTCAAAACAAAACCAGCAGTTGTTCATCAAGCAGTAGCAGTTCATCATCTTTTGAGTATGATTCTAGTAATCCTAAAATGAGAAACTTAAGTGATATTTATGCACAAGATGATGTTGATGATATTGTAAATTTTTCATTTCTTTCATTTCAACCTACTTGTTTTGAAGAGGCTATAAAGGAAAAAGAATGGGTATATGCAATGAATAATGAAATCAAGGCTATTGAAATAAATCAAACTTGGGATTTGGTTGATTTTCCTGATGATAAAAATTATATAGGTGTCAAATGGGTTTTTAAAACAAAGTTAAATGAGAAAGGTGAAGTTGATAAGCACAAAGCAAGATTAGTTGCCAAACGTTTTTCTCAGCAACCTGGCATAGATTATGGTGAAACATTTGCACCTGTAGCAAGAATAGATACTTTTATATTTGTATTAGCTATAGAAGCACACAAAAAAATGGCCGATTTACCAAATGGATGTAAAGTCCGCTTTTTTGAATGTTGTTTTGAATGAAGAAGTGTATGTTGATCATCCATCTGGTTTCGAGATTAAAAATCAAGAACATAAGATGTACATGTTGAAGCAAGCTCCAAGAGCTTGGTGCAGCCGAATAGACCATTACTTGCTGAATAATGGTTTGAGAAGGAGCGACCATGAGCCCACTTTGTATATCAAGAATGATCATCAAGGTAATATTTTGATACTGTGTCTTTATGTTGATGACATAATTTATACAGGTAACATGCAATTAGATGAATTTAAATCTGCAATGAAAAATGAATTTGAAATGACAGATCTTGGATTAATGAGATACTTCTTAGGTATTGAAGTGAAACAAACACACGATGGTATGTTTATGAGTCAACAGAAGTATGCTACTGACATTTTGAAAAAGTTTAAGATGGACAGGTGTAAATCGATGGATACTCCTATTGAAGTTGGTATAAAGTTCAAGTAAAGATGATGTGGGTACTATTGTTAATGCAACTTTGTATAAGAAACTTTCTAGTAGTATTATGTATCTTACTGCTACTAGACCTGATATAGCATTTGCAGCTAGTTATATTTCCAGGTTTATGGAATCTCCAAAATACTGTCATTGGAAAGCTGGAAAAAGGGTGTTAAGATATATTGCAGGTACATCTACATATGGTTTATCGTATGCAGCATCTACAGACAGTAAGCTTGTTGGTTATACAGATAGTGATTATGTGGGATGTATTGATGATCGAAAACGCACTTCTGTCTATGATTTTCTATTTGGCAGCAACTTCATATCATGGTCATCCAAAAAGCAACCCATAGTTGCGCTATCTTCAACAGAGGCTGAGTACATTGCAGTGAATTCAACATCATGTCAAGTAGTGTGGCTAAAGAGACTTCTCTCTGACTTCGGTTATACATAAAATGGACCTATATCAATCCTTCGTGACAACACTTCCACTATTTCCTTGTCAAAGAAAAATGTCTTTCATCAAAAGACCAAACATATTGACACTCCTTTTCACTTCATTCGTGAACTCGTCAAAAATGGTGATATTGTTCTCAAATTTTGTGAATCCAAGGAACAATTAGCAGATAACAAAACCATTAGGAAAAGTTAATTTTGAATTTCAATGTCAAAAGTTAGGAATAAAACAATGTAACCCTCAATATTAAGGGGGAGTGTTAAAGAATTAATCGTTCAGTTAGTTTAGAATTAGTTCTATATTAGTTAGTAATCAGTTTCCAGATTCAATTTCTGCATAACTGTTTCTGACTTGTATAAATATACATTTCTCCTTCAGTAAATTATATGTAGTGCCGATGTGCTCTCTGCAATTCTCTGCTGTCTCCTTTTGTCCATTTTCAATTACTCTGTTGACTTTCGTCCTCATAACAAATTGAATAACATGAATAACACGTATAGTCAAGTTAAATTACCTTACGCTCGCTTGAGGTAAGGTGTTGTTTTTTGTGGGAAGGTAAGAGATAAGGTGATGTTTTCTGTGGGAAGGTGAGCAGACCGTTGGCATGATTACCCACCAGTTAACATAGTCGCAAGATTATGAACCTGCACAACTGAGTCATGGTCGCAAGATTATAAACCTGCACAATTGAATCGATGACTGTTGTGAATGCTCATTGGGAATGGCAACAAAATCACAACCACAACCATTCTCTCCCGCTACAGTAACAAAATCCTGGAAAAATATCAATTCAGAATGAAAACAGATCATAAATCCATTGAGAATCATTTTGGCGTCTATAAACATGCTTATGTTTTCATCCAAACACAAAAATGTTATCTCGAAACTCCCTTCGTCTGCATTCAACTTTTTCAACACCAAATTTATATATTCACTCTGAAATTCAAAATTTCCCATTCATATAGAAATAGTTGTGCATGTGGTGCAGAGTATATTTCCTTGTGTTCTCTCATACGTTCCCCCAAAATAAGTAGCTATCGAGTTGCTGGTTGAAGAAACTGATTGATTAACTTGAGGCAGGTTTGTCATCACCAACTTTATTTGTAGCATCCTATGAAACATTTTGTAAAATAGGTTCATTCTCTTTGCCATTATCATCTTTTTTTGGAAATTGTTCTTGAACTTCTTCAGGAGGGATGCACCCTCGAGGCTGAGATTCAATCAGCTTCCCGCCGCTCGACAACCAATTTGCATTCCATCCCAACAAAAAACAAATCGAATGATCATAACCCCTATATGCAGCCTTAGTCTTAGTCTTCAAAATATTCATAGCATGCTAGATTAGGCTCACAGAATCAGGAAACCTCTTTAGATCTTTTCATTGATAATAGCCTAGACCAGGCACACAAACACCCCACAATTTGAATTTCGTTCATAGAATTTCCTCATCTCTTGGTCCTCCTCAAAAAGCTTCACGAAAAACTAAAATGGTGCCTCCACTGTATTCTGACGGAAAAAAATGTCGAGGATACTATGGCATATACATAAACCAACATTGACAATTAAAAGAACCAGAACTAAAAAATCTTTGAACACATTCAAAAGCTGCAAAACAATTAACTCGTTTAACTCACTGCATATTTCACTCTACTAACTAGAGTCTCTCATTCAGCGATTTTTTTCTAAAATCCAAAATGGTTTCACTGAGAAAATGTAAAACAAAATTATTTAAATGAATAAGGAAAAATTGTAAAATTTTCACACCTTACAGCCAGAGCCGCACCCGCGATTTCCTCCATAAAACGACAATTTTCATCTCGGAGAGAATCGAGCTCCTCCCTTAGCAAACTTAAAGGAGGCATAACCATGAATCCCACGAAAAACACCAAAGAAAATAAAATCTCAATCAAACAATACTGCATTGAGCAAACCATTACCAAGATATCATGGTGAAATGTCGTACAAATTCAGCCGGTTATACTAAAACTTCGAAACCATGTGGTGATTCATTGTATTTGAGACTCCTCTCTCGTGCCCAGGGTGAAAATTTTGTCCTGCCCGAAGTGAATTTTTTTTACTGGAAGTGTGTTGTATCCTCAATTATTTTGTTCTTGACGTAGTAAAAGCATAGAATCCAAGCATTGTAATAATACATAGCAGTTTTCTTTGGCTGTTCGACACCATGTTGAATGGATATTGTTCAGTTGGTGAAGAATGTAGGCGACAACTTGAATGTAAGCAGTTTTTTAAGTGTGATTGTAATAATACATAGCAATTTTCTTTGGCGGTTTGACAACATGTTGAATGGATATTGTTCAGTTGGTGAAGAATGCATGCGACAACTGGAATGTAAGCAGTTCGTTAAGTGTGATTGTGATCGTTCATTGGAGACACTAGGTGTGCCTCATGCAAGGGCCTCCCTTGCATGTGCATGAGGTGCAATTTTTTTTATTGTTTCTACATGCTCAAAATGTAGGCCTCCAATACAAATCTAACATTATTCACATAAAAAAAATGCTTTTTTCACCACCTATTTTAAACATGTCAAACTCATTTGTTTTCTTGATCAGAAATTAATCTAAAAAGCACTAACTTTCAGTGCAATAACTGGCCCCCTCTACTTTCCCCAAGAACGACAAGTTCGCCTGCCTGGAAATGGCCATTTTAGAGGCTTATCGCCTCCTGGAGGAGGGAAAGGATTTAATGGAATCCATTATAACTGATCATGAGTTGGCAATGAAACGATAAGGTTGCTCCCAGAAGACAAAGATGATCTTATGTCCAATGCGATTATGATTCTTGCTGCTGGGTGAAGTGACATTCAATCTGTGTGAAGGCTTGTTTAATTTCCATGAACTATAGCTTTATTTTTATCTACTCAACATTGAATCTCTATGGAAATTTTGTTTATAGTTCTAAAACGTACTCGCTAGCACTGGATAGCAAAGATCCATGTACTTTTAACTAGTGGTTAGTTTAAAACGCCTTGTATATATTTGGATCAATAAAAATATTTTTTGGATTAAAAATTGCGATAATCGTTGTGCATGGATCCTGAGTACGAGAAAATTTTAACAATATCATAAGGGAATGTAAGGATTAAGTAACTTGATAATACTTACATATTGAAATTATATAAAACACAAAAAGTACAGTTGAAATCAAACTAAGGCCACAATTTTGTCCTTATTCTCATGAATGGCATCATTACAAAGGTTTTGGGCTTGAGAAGTATAGATATAATTAGGACATGTTGAACAAAAATGGTCAAAATGCATTATTCTTTGATCCATTTTACACCCACAACCTCACTGGACTTCGATTTGTTTTTTCCAGCCTTCTCTTTCTCATGTTCCCAGGGATTTGGATAGGGATGTTGCTGCTCTAGTGCCTCAATTTCCCTGTTGCTATCGAATAGAATTCTGAAATTAAAACCCATCACTTCTGGTCCTCTTCAGATCACCTCACCCTCGCCTCTAAAAATTTTGACAATATCTCACTCTTTCACCATTAGTTTGATAATGTAATTGCAATAACAAGATGTGTAATTTCAACAACAAGATGCTTATTAAGTCCCACTCACTAATTACTTGGAGCGATTTAATTCTATAATTACATCTCAATTTCAAGGATAAACTAATATGATTAATTGAATATTACTTTGAGTATGGCCTGTGATTTATATAATTTGTTTCAATTTTTTCATTTAAATTTATAACTATTAACATTACTTGATAAATAATTTGATTATATTATCATAAATTTTAATTCAAATTAATTAATTTTAAAATTATAATTATAATTATAAATTATAAATTTCAATTATCTATTATTTTATTTTTATTAAATTTTAATTTTTAATAAAAAAAAACACAATTGAATTAAACTCATATTTAGAAAGTACAAAATTATTTTATTAATTATTATCAATAGTAATAAAGAGATTATATTTTAAAAAAGGAAAATGTGATTTTATAAAATTTTCTTTATAATTCTAAAGGGGCATCTTAATTGGTGATCCAAGTAATGTGAAATCTGTGAAAGGTTCAAATCACCCAGTGGTGGCTCAATTTATGTAGAGGAGTATATGCCATATACCCTTACTAGTAGTTACATGTCACTCAGATTGCTTTGAGATAAGAAAAAAAATTACCTCCCTTCTATTTCAAATTTTATTATGTATATATTCAAATGGTAAAAAAAACCAAAACACACTATCGACATGTCTTTGCACCTCTTGGTGCAAATGCTAGTGTATATATCTCATATAATTTTATGAACAGTGCCACCACATTATCTCCAGAGTCTATATTTGAATGATATTGTAAATTTCTTAATATTTTGAAGTTTGTGCAGAATATAATTGAGTGCAGGTATCACATTAAATACAGGTAGTACACCAAGTGTGGGCAACTGTGTAAAATGGGAGAGTTGAGATTTTTTTGCTTAAAGAATAATGTCTCAATTGTTGCTCTCAGAATTCTTTATCTACATCCATTATTTTTATTTTTTTCATAGTATCAATGAAGATTTGGAGTTTACTAATAGTGGTTTTGAGAATGTTTAATTCTGAGTTGTGTGGATGAATGAATACTACAACAATGTGGTTATGAGATTTTTTGTTTGCACAAGGTGATTTCTTTTCAATTGATGAGATTATAATACACCAATATTTTGTTATATAAATTTCTTAATGAATTTTGGGGACTGATTTGAATTTTTTTTAAAGGTTTTCATTTTCTTTCAGAGTGAGAAATTTGATTGATTTGCATGAAAAAATTTAAGTTGGTTTTCAGATTGATTTAATGAAGAGTTTTCTCTTTAATTCGTCAAAATGATGGATTTGATTTCAATGCTATAATATTGCAGAAATGGTGTTTGCAGTAGTTAGGGTTTTTCTTCTAATGAATGATTTTGAGTGCAGGAATCAAATTAATCATTATTTGCAGGAATTTACAAAAAGTTTGGTGAGCAAGTTATTGTAGGAATTTGATTTGCAGGTCACTAGGGGCTCTCTCTGGAATTTACAGTGTTGTGCCTCCAAGTTTACAAACTCCCAGATTGACAATTAAATGTTAGGTTGTTTATTACGCCCAACACTACTTGAGTACCATGGATTAGTGTGTCATATACATCCTTGAAATATTCATCGCTAGCATATTGTTCGATATAACTTTCATGAGCTAAAGAACTATGATGTAGAAAAATGGATGTAATAACAAAAGGTCTTTATAACATATCAATAACTTTGTTTTGTATACTTTTCTTATTCTTGATGACCAAATGTAATTGTTGCAAGAATACAATCCACCAGAAATGTTGTGACTATTGTAACTTGGATTGTGATTGAAGATAATGCAGAGGATGATGATCTATTTGGAAGATTGTCTCTTTTCCCATCAAATATTTTTTCCACTTCTTCACACTCTAAATAAAATCATACAATTCATTGTCATAGGTAGGATAGTTTCTTATTGCACTAGTGAAGGCCTTATAATGGTAAAAAATTGGTTTCCTTCATTGCATTAACATTGCTCCCATGACGTAATCACTTGCATTGTTTTCAATCTTGAATGGTTGTTGTAAATATGCCAATGCCAGAATTGGGGCTTTCTAGATATTTTCTTTCAAATTTCCAAAGGATTTTTGTTGTTTTTCTCCACACTAAAAGACCTACTTAGTAATTGTTAAAATATGTAAAGGAGATGCAGTAAATGAAAAGTTAGCAATGAAATTCCTAATACTAAACTTATCCCAAGAAGCTCCTAACTTATCTTACTTTTTAGGGTGGTTCATAGACATTAATTGGTCACTACATCCACGGGAAAATATAGGTAGATCAACCCAAAGGTATCTACCCATCAGCCAAACTAGCAAGGCCTAACCCTAAGGCTGTCAAGGATATTTGACCTTGTGACCTATCGATAGATGAGGTACTTAGCAATAGGTACTCGACCAACTGAGCTATCCCTTGAGGATTTTTTTAGGGTGGTTAATGGATAGTGGGTGGCCACTACATCTATGAGAAAATCTAGGTATATCAACCTGAAGGGATCTATCGGCCAACCAAACAAGCAGGGCCTAACCCCATGGGTGTCGAGGAGATTTGACCACATGGCCTCCCAACAAGTGAGGTACTTAGCAAAGTGAACTTGACCAACTGAGCTAACCCTTGGGGATAAATTATGTTACATTATTAGGCTTAGACCATTTTGTGATGACTTCAACTTTAGAGGGATCAATTTTTAATTCACCACCCCTTACAATATAGCCTAAATAAACTATAGATGTTTTACCAAATTCACATTTTTACATCTTTAGATACAATTTCTCCTTTTTCAAAACATCAAAGACTCTCCTAACATGCATTAGACGATATTCCTCATTTTGATTGAAAATTAGGATATAATCTATGTAAAATATTACAAAATCATTTATGAATGGCATAAATACATCATTTGAAACTCACATGAAAATAGTAGGAGCACTACAAAGGTTAAAGAGAATAACTAGCCATTCAAACATACCTTGTTTTTGTTTTAAAATGAAATTTTCAATTATCACCTTAAAAAAATATGATTTGATGATAACTACTTCTTAAGTATAACTTAGTGAAATAGATTGTATTCTTCAAATGATCTAAAAAATCATCTATACAAGGAAGAGGGTAACGATTCTTCACAGTTGTCATGTTTAGTGCCCAGAACACACACATTCTTTGGTACCGACACAATGTGTGATCTGCATGGAAAAGTACTTGCTCGGATTACTCCTTTCTCGACAAACTCTTGGACTCGCTTCTTGATTACTTCATTCTCAATCCCTAATAACATATACATGCTAATGTTAGGAAGACGTGCATCTTGTTGCAACTAGATCTTATGTTGAATATTTCTCCTCCAAGGTAATCCTTTGGGTTCCTAAAATACTTCATCATAGTTAGAAAAAATCTTAACTAATTCATATTTATGTTTAGGATCACATCCTTTGAAAGCATTGGATTTATCATCATCCTTAGCTTTTATAGTCACGAGGAAAAAAAATGCTAGCATTTACAATCCTTTTCATCTGTCCTGTGGTAACAAGATAAAAATTGGCCTTTCAATCAATGGGATCTCATGATATACACAATCCCATATTTTATAAGATGATACTTTTTCTCCTCCTTGTAGAAGATAACTTTCTTGTTATACAAATATTTCCAAAAAAATCCCACAAATATCAAGTGGTATGACATCTAACTCTGCCCCATCAATGAAATTAGATGTAATTGCAAATATGAGTTTGCATTGTTTAGAGCCATGTAACTCAACCTTTTCACATACCCATCCCAAAGCATATGGTTTTGGATGAGCTTTAGTTTTAAGCCCCACTTTATTATCAATTTATTCATAAATAAGATTAGCTTGCGAACCACTATCAAATATTTTATCAATCTTTGTAGTTTTTTAGATGACTTTAATGTGCAATAGCCCACTTCATTCCCTTTCATTATATATAGTTTAATTTTTTTAAGAATGAACACTATATATAGAACTAGAAACATAAGATATACCTTGTATCCTCATGCATGTGATCTTGGATTCATCACCTAAATATGATTCAAGATCATGTTGGACTATTATAATGGTCTCTTATTACCCTTCTTATTTTTTAACCACTTTGGATTTAGTTTTGGATGAAGTTTCCAACACTTTGAATCATCATTTCCTTCCTTTTTGTAAGGTGAACATGTAGGATTATCACCTTATTTATTCAATGTATCTATTATTTTGATCTTACCCTTTCCTTTGTTCTTTCCTACAACTAGACTAACTAGTTTCGTTGAGAAGTTCTCATGGAAATTATTTCCCCTTGACTCGATGTGAATAGCTTGGACACAAACTTCATCAAAGTCAGTTGGGTTTGTTATAGTTCAATTTTGGCACCATTCCCAATGACTTGGTTAACTGGGCATCATCTCCAGGACCAATGATCAAGGGTCTATCATTCCCTATGATTTCAGTTGCTACATGCCCTAAGACAACAAACGAGACAAATCAAGCAAGACTTTCATCAAGCAAAGGTTTCCATGGTTTCAAGCTTATTATATAGCATATGAGAGCTCACCAATGCAGGCTCTAAGGGGCCTAAGTACATTGCATATGAAGGTAGCCCCACGCAAGGCTACTCTGCAAATCACTTCCTGACATTCACAGGTGTGTTGGTCACATTGGGAGCGAAATTCTCATTGTTCCGGAATCTCCACTTGGCCAGTGCCTTCTAGAAGAGTTTACATGTGTCAAGCTTCGGATCCAAGTGTCCATTTGACATCTACATGACTGGAAACATGTCTTGCCTATTTTTGGAAAATATTTGATTGAAAAACAACCTACAATTCATTTATAAATTGAGCACAAATCTAAGTGCTTGAGAAGGAAGAATTTGAGTAGAGAAATGCTGGAGAATTTTCAATTGAGAGCTAGATTTTTGAAGCTACTGCTGGAGATATTTATACTGTGATGAGGCTTGGGAACGTTGCTGGAAGTTCACTTCAAATTAGTCACTAGGTTGTAACCTCTCCTTCTATCATCAATAAAGAGTACTGCTTATTTTTCCCTATATGCATCTGTATTGGATTTGATTTTCCATATTGCAAGATCTTGGTTGATGTATATGTTTTATGCTTTACTGATTTAGCTAACTAGATTGAATAGATATCTATATTATTGCATCTTCTGTTGTTTCATTGTTCTTTCTTGCAGGAAGCATTCAGCTCACAAACTGCTTGAATTTGAAGCTGCAACGGAAGCGACAGAAGGAGCCATTTGGAAGCGACTGAACAAGTAAGCCTCCAATCCTCTTTGTGTATGTATTCTAAGTTAGGAGAAATAGTTGTATAGTCTTTCACCTATTGTTCTAGACTAGCACGTGCCTATGAAAGCGTGATTTATTTGTAATTCACAATTCTGGCCCAACAAATTGGTGACTCCACTAGGGAAATTTCTCTTAGTTATACGTGTTTTAGCCTCTGATTTTCTTTGTTTATCCACCCAGTAGTTATTACACATAAATATTAATATTTTTCAGAGCCTAATTTTCAAAGACAGTGAGTTAAACAATAGTATTTTTCTTTGTATACTACGCCCAATGCACCATTAGACTGGACACAGTGCTTTTCAGAGCACTGTCTCCCTTCCTAGCCTGCGTTGCAGAGCACTGTCTCCCCTTGGAGATTGCATTGACTCCTAAAAGTACCCAAATTCCCTTGAATTTGACTTTGCAACTTGCTTCAATTTTGTTTGTTGTTGTGTTCTGAAAAGTTTGATGCTCAATTGACCAGTGAATCTATATAGTTCTTCCTCCTTTGGCTGAAAATTTGTTCAATGTTTGTTTAAAAAAGTGTTTCTTTATCATTGACAAGTTGATTTCAAAGTAATTTTTATGGTCGCATTAAGAATAATTTGCTTTTGAAATTGGAAATTGTCGTAAAATCTTCATTTCCTTGATAGGAGAAATTGTTGTTGAAATCCTCGTTTCCTTCAAAAGAGAAATTTTAGTTTGTATTCTTCGTTTATCGAAAGTAAAAGGCATTTGAATTATTGATCTAGTGCACCTACTTTCTTTTCTACATTCATAACATTAAGCAAACTGAAAAGAAAAACTTGCATTTGCATGTAGGATTGTGTGTGTTTTGAAAAAGGCACATTAGGAAATATGCATTTAGTTTGTGATTCATTGATTTTGTTTTTGTTCATTTATTTGCTTGCTCATGAACTATTTGCTCTCTTCCCTTAGTAGCTAGGTTCTTCATTGAAAAAGCTGAAAGTGAAAGTCTGTTTATCATTCTTAGCTTGCATTTTAGGAATTTCATATACATCATCGCGGTGAACCTTTGAAATGAAAATTGTAAGCAAGATCAACATAAAATTAATCTCAATTTACCTAACAAAGCATTGGAACCATAACGATAACATTTAGAAGGTCTAGGCTAGAGACGTGTTCCGGCATCGTAAAACATAGCAGCTGTCATTAACTTGTCTGCGATAAATTTCGAGTGCGATATCTCACTCCACGTACGTAAGTATATCATAGCTCGTCCACGTACTTTCAGGTATAATGGGCGGTGTTATCGTACGATAAGTATAAAGGGGTGCTCTCACTGTGCGGTTTCGCATCAGATAGCGCTAATACAGACTTGGGCCTCCACGTACCTTCAGGTATATTTGGGAGGAAAAATTTAGGTTGCTATCCATCCATAGTGAACCGAGTCAGCCGCCATGTAAATTGTGATACACCGAACACAACATTCAAGGAGATTACCTGCCCGTACTTCTTGGTTCGCCAGGAGGTATTCTGCAGCTCACAGTTTCTTGGTAAACCCTTTTGCCTAGAATTACCATTTTATTTTTTTTATTTGTTTTAGGTTAAAATTAATCAATAATCGTGGAAGAACAAAATCCTTTCCCTGTCGTTCACGTAGATTAGCTTTAAAACCACCTTTACCGCTAGAAGTTGCTTTTGGTAGGCGAAGGCGTTCACAATATGTCGAATCAAGTACAATTCGTACCTCTAGTGAAACATCATTTTCCAATAAAACAGAGTTAGCTCAAGTTGGTTCTACACATCCCAGTTTGTCTATTGTTGTCAAGACAGAGTCTTCATAGCTACCCGTGGTCACAATCCATCTAATCTGTGAGACCATACCTCCCGAACCCGACATTGTTTAACTAGAAGTTGATCTAGATCCCATTGTGCTTTAGGGGGTAGTTTTTATTGGTCAAACTGGACATCATCCCTAGGACCAATGAAATAGGATCTGGCATCCCCTTATATTTCAGTTGTTATATTCCCTAAGTGGAGAAAATCTTGATCCCGAAGTCGAAAAACTGGAAGTTGTTTCTGTATTGGTCACTCCATAATCTGTTGTAGTTATTGAGTCTCCCATATCGCGTAGTCAACCACCTGAAATATAGTTTGGGCCTGATGGAAAATTTCTTCCACCTGGTTTGATTTCGATTGAAGAAATATACAAGACAAGACACCTTTAACTCCAACTCATTTTTAGTAGGAGCTTTACCTGTACAAGTATTTTCCTCAATCACCTTCCTCTATTTTTGTTGATCCTGTTTCACTTCGAGTTCCTGTAGATTCTATAGGGTATACATTGGGTCATTTGACCATGGCTGAGATAACATCCCAGACTAAACCATCTATTTCAGCTACGAAAACATCTATTGTTGCTTCATCTTTTTTGTCCATTGACTTCACCCATGTCATCATATGGAATCTTGTCTGGTTCCTCCCTTATGAGTACTGAACGGCTTGATCCTTTACTCGCATCTTCAGTGCAATATCAAGCTGGTACCATCAGTCATTCTCCTTGGTGGTCGGTGATTTCATAGAAATTACCCTCGGAAATTCCAAAATTCAATGAAAACTCTAGAGAAGACCCGTCAACACATGTTATAACTTATCATTTGTGGTGCTCATCAAAATCCTTAAATGATGACTCTGTTAGACTACGTCTTTTCTGGCACACACTCACTGGTCCAACTGTACAATGAGGATGGTTCTCTTTTCCTATGTCAACCTCGTTAAAAAATGAAACAGGTGTTGAGGACAGTTCTTTTCCTATGTCAACCTCGATAAAAGAAACAGGTTCCCATGAGGATGATTCTTTTTCTATGTCAACCTCGTTAAAAATGAAATATATTTATGAGGATAGTTCTTTTTTCTTGTGTCAACCTCTTTAAAAAATGAAACAAGTGCCTTTGAGGAAAGTTCTTTTACTGTGTCAACCTCGTTAAAAAATGAAACAGGTCATGAGCATAGTTCTTTTCCTGTGTCAAGCTCGTTAAAAAATGAAACAAATCTTCTCCTAATTAAGACGAGTCTTCCATCTGATCTCGTAAATGAACCTTCATTCCATCCAGCTATTAGTAACCAGTAATCTACTTAAGTGAATGAAATGAAGCTTGGGGGGCACCTACTCTTACAGGGGGCATTCGACATGTGCTCTTGCAGGGGGCATTCAAAACATTCTTACCTATTGCACCCAATCAACTGCTGAAGTTCGGGGCTAAAAACTGGTTTAGAGCTCCAAAATGAAAATGGTAACTATTGAATGGTAAAAATGAATAGTAAAACTCTTTTTATTTAGTCATTTAGTTGTTTGTAATGGATATCTATTGCTATGACTATGGTTTTATTATATATTTTTTTTATCATGAAACAGGTATTTTTAATCCATTTGATGTTGTTCTGAACATGTTTTACAACTGACGAACATATTAGTTGTGCAGATTTATTTCAAAAATGATTTTACCATAAAGCATACTTTTTCTCCTTATTTTTTGAGCTTTGTTAAAAACGAAAAAGGATTTGAAGCACACTTTTATCTCTTTTTCGAGCTTCGATAACAGCGAAAAAGGAACCCCTGGAGTCTTCTTTCAGCTCTTTTCAGACTTCGATAATGTGAAAATATTTTCAAGCACTTGTCTTTTCGAGCTCGTTAAAGTAAATGAATTGATATCTACTCAGTATAAGTTTAACCCTTTTCTAGACTGAGATAGATTATTTACGAAAAATGAATACCTTGGTTAAACATGACCAAAGAGGTTCTCTCAAATATTATTTTACACTTTTTCGGATCTGAGTGACAAATTTACGAAAAAGTACCTTTGGAGTTCTCTTTCGTCCTCTTTTTCAAACTCTCTAAATATGAAAAAGGACCGGGCTATCACCGTCATTAAGCTTGTTAAAACATCAAATAGCGACGGGCTTGTTGATCATGGCAAGAATAGAGTTTCATTCATCGCTAGAATCATTAAATTATTAAACAGCGATACATTATTTGCCTGAAGGGTTGAATTATAGATCAAGCAAATGTTATCCTCCTCAAGATTGTTAAAAAAAAAAGAGGTACTGGTCGACAAATGACCAGGGAAAATTTGGAAAAAGTAAGCAAAGTTTCTTTTTGGTAGCAAGTCGCTCTTGAACATGACACTTCTTTCACTCCATGTCCATGACTGTTTGGGTTGGGTAATCATCTTGACATTTCATTCACACCTATGGTTCATCATACCTTCACTTTGGTTTTGGGTCAATGCTACCAACTCATCACAGTGTCGCCAATATGTTCAAGAGAAGTCATCCAGTGATTAAAAACTCATCCTTCTGCAATACTCATAAACCTTCATTTTCATGACCTTCATCCCTGAAAATTGCTATATCAAGTCATACCCTCGTCTCCAAAATCAATAACTCTTGTTTTGCAATAAGGTGAGTTCCTGTAGACGACAAATCAATATCCAGGAAGTTCATTTAGAAACATCAGATTCCAGTACCATGAGTCTTGTTACAACATCAACAAGATCCTCGCTTCCATACCTTTGACCGAAAGATTTTGTTTGGTGTTCAACATCAAATCATCTATTCATGCCTTACAAAATGTACTGCAGTACCTTTAGGGCCATTGACATTAATGGTGGTTCTGTAATCAAACGATGTCTTTTCATGTTCAACTACAAATCATATATTTGCATGGCTAGACTTGTACCTGAATGATCGAGTGAATGAGATAAGAAGACCTTGGATCTAGTTTCATCCATCCAGGCTACGATTTCAGGATTTTTGTACACATCATCTGTAGGTGACCTTACATCCAGATTGTCATCTAAACATGGGCCTATATCTGTAGGCATGTCTGCATCTGGGCAACATTCCAATGAAGATGACTTTCTGAATTATGTACATGTTATTAGATTGTTTTATGTGTTGAACATGGGAATGCCTACCCTCAACAATTATGATCAAAAAAGGATATATCATGATGTAATGTATTGTAAGATTGATGCAGGTGACCTCTCCACTTCATTTCCAGACTCATCACAGTGTAAAGCATCTCAATTAAATGTTCTTATTATTTGGATCTCATGCTTTAGGGGGCAGTTGTTATAGGTCAATTTGGGCACCATTCCCAATGACCTGGTTAATTGGGTATCATCTCTAGGACCAATGATCAAGGGTCTATCATTCCCTATCATTTCAGTTTCTACATGCCCTAAGACAAGAAACAAGACAAATCAAGCAAGACTTTCATCAAGAAAAGGCTTCCATGGTTTGAAGCTTATTATATAGCATATGAGAGCTCACCAACGCAGGCTCTAAGGGTCCTAAGTGCATTGTGTTAGTGTTAGTATTGTCATACTGCCATCATGGATCAAATTTACTCTTTTGCATTTGCATATTAGGAGTCCCATACCATATAATTTCATCATTCCGTTAGGTCATGGATTCATTGATGGTAGTGGTCTTTCATCAGTTTTCCCTCATGTGAAACTTGTTGATTCTCCTCTCTATGGTATTTAGTCATGAGTCACTTTCACTCTATAAGTCATGTTAGTAGGTCATAGGATGGGTCTCATCACGGTCGAAATAATGAGTCAAGTGTCAATAAATATCAACAAGGTCATGAGGAGGTCAAATAAACTCTAAGTCACAGCATCTAGGAAAATCAAAGAAATGTTCTATTGAGCTTGATGTAATTTTCACCTCAAAACCATGTTTTGAGGTGAAAACATGGTACTTTTCCTTTATTATCGTTTATTATGTAATTTTATGTCTTCATATGTAATAATATGCACTTCAGAAGCTGTTATCTTCATAAAGCCACCTCCCTGCCCTTCAAAGGTGTTTTCTACAGTAGTTTCAGTTTAAAATCATGTTCTAAGTACGTCCATCAGAAAGAGCCTAGAAATAGATTTCCAATGGTATATTATACTCTCAAAGCTGACTCTTGGATCGAAAATTATGCCTAAGTGAAAGAAGGTCCCCTATAGCCTAATCTTTCCCCTTTCCCATTTCTCCCTTGCACTTTATTTCATAAAAGTTTAAAGTTTTCTTTATAAACCCCCCCCCTTTCCTATCTGATTGCATAAATCACATTGTAAAAATATTTTAAACTCATAAATCCCCGATGCGATTAAACAAATCCCCTCCATCGCAACATTTAAATCGCCGCTCTGATTGGTCCACCCCAATCGACCCCATCCAATTGGTTCGTCCCGATCGACCCCCTCCGATTGGCCCTTCCCCGATTGCAAATCGCCGATGCGATTCGTCATAAGCCCCCTCCTCCGATCGCATCGCATATTTTATATTTAACATTTTAACCCCCCCCCCGCTCTGCTAACCCTCCGATCTTCCGATTGCGATTGGCCGGCCCCACCATAGTACCTTCCGCCTCTTCCCAATAAAAATGAGTTTCCCTTTTGTTAATACAATAAATCAATTTTCAAAAAATTCTAAGTATTCCAATCGCATCGCATTGTTTCATTTTACCACGGCACTTTGCCCCACTCCCCTTCCAATTCCGATTGCAATTGACTCCTCGATCCCACCTTTAATCCCTTCCACCCTTTACAAATAGAAAAGGGTCTTTCCCTATGTAAAATGGAAAATTTCATTTTATACGAATTTTCAAAGGGATTCCTCCCATTTCCCATCGCATTGGCTTTTTCACTATCGCATCGCAAGTTTTTCATTGTCCTATTATACGACACCCCCTTTCCGCCCCGATTGTGATTGCGATTTCCCCTTTTCCTTTTACACTAATCGCAATCGCAAACTCCAAAATCGCATTCTCTCCCTTCTGTGATACTCCCTCCCCTCTTCTGATTGCGATTGCGATTCGGGCCCACCTCCTTTCCCTTCACTCTTTCTCATTCAAAATGAGTCTTCTCTTCATTAAAGGCATAATTTTACTTTCCAATGGTTTGCAAAGGCATTTTCTTCAAATTTGTTTTTCTTCAAAGGATAAAAACGGAGAAATAGTCAAAGGCCGAGAGCTAAATACAGACATAGAATCATCACGATTTCTTCAGCAATGATTTAAAAGGGATCGGTTCTACAAGTTCCTTCTTCTCATTTGTTGGATGTAACAGTAAACTATCTAGATGGTCAAAAATGTATTGTTGCCCTTCTTTTCAGGGGAAAATTATTGGTTTTCTTTCTATGATTGGATTTCAGTTCTTGAAGCTGGTAAAACAACTCCCTTTTTCTATGGATCTACTTCCCACATTTCTGTCTATTTAATGTAATTTTGAATCATTTGTAAGGGTTAGTAAGGGAAATAGTGTGAAAATCACTGGGGATGCTCTGCACTCCATTGTAACAGTTTGACAGAGAATTAATAAGATATGCAGCTCTGATTTGTGGGATCCATGTGTTATGAATTTTAGCATTTGTTCTTTCCTTTGTGTTCATATGTAAATTTTTCATGTTCACCATACATTCATAAACATTTCTGGTTGAACGCTTTCAAGATAGATAGGTAGAATCCATTTTTAATGTTCTACCTTGGGAAATCATTCAAATACTCTATGTTTTCTTCTGTTTGAAAAGGATCCATCTCCTATGCCCTTTTCAGCTCCTCACCAGTCTCACCACCCCATCATTATTTAAACTTAATTGATAAAATTTCCTGCCTACCTTGCCCCATGAAATAACCTGCATCCCTGATTTAATTCCCCAGTTTCAAAATGCCCCATCTTTTCCATACAACCCTAAAAATTCATTAAAACATTTCCCATTATTATACCTAGCCTAATATCAGTTTGTTATTACACTTCATTGAATATATTTTACGGAGAGAGCCCTCTCCTGACCTTGTAGGGCTAGCTACAAGGCTGAGCGTGGTTTGAGGTTACCCTGATTTTCCTTTTTCAGCCTGAGGTCCAGATCAGGTGCTAACATTTCTGGCGACTCAACTGGGGAGAGCGATCTGACTGTCTTCGAGCTCATGTTCTCGGCACTTGAATTGAATGTGTTTATCCTGTTTTGAAGAAGGTCGAATAGAGGCTCTGTAGAGGAGCAAAATCATAGTCAGGCCCTGTGTGAATGAATAATATTGAAACCTTTGTCTAAGGTTAAACCCTGGTTGTATAGAACGCGACGATTCTTTAGAAATCTCTGCTGCTGAAGTAAAGAGATTTGTTCTGTTGTCGGCAGAGTAATATTAGTGGGACCCATCTATTGAGTTAACACGAGGAGTTAAGTGTCAAACTACAGTGAAAATCTGAGTTAAGTGTTGTTCATTTACCAAAAGTGGGTTTCGGAAAACAATACCACCTTTGTCGCGCTGCTTTTGGTCCGAAGCGAAACCATGCCAAAAAAACGCGATCCAACAATATTTGGACACGTCACCTCCCAAATACCACCCATATCGCGCAACTTTCATGTGTTAAACCTCAGCCTTTAAAAAACGCGACATTGACGAGGATCGTTCGATCTAGAGAATGATAGATCTGATGGAAATCGCACAATGAAGTGCACGAGCGATAAATCGAGGTATGGTCTAGCGGTTTTGCATTATTAAATGTTTATTTAATTCATAAAAAGGCGAATAATGGATGCGTGGGGCCCGTTGAATGAAATGTATGTCGCTTTGGTAGAATAAATGGGTTTAGTGATATAAGTTTGAAAGTTGGTGGTTCTTAAAGGAAATCGGGCCATTGTTATAACATTTTGATATTATGACCAGAGTGATAAGGTTTTCTTAAATGTTTTAAATGTATTCCCCTGTATCACATTAACCTTTAAAGATTTGTTTGAGAAGTTTCAATATTATTGCAAGGCGAACATTGTTAAAGTGCTTTTGGAGGGGAATATAATTACAAGCACTTATTCCAAAGATCCACAGTCATAATATATTTGTGGTATTAGAGCATAAAGACAGATCACCCTAGTAATATTTTCTTCATAAATTATTGGACTCTGGATGATGAGGTTCAGAGTTTTCTAGGCTGAAATAAAATACTGTACAGTAGAAATTCAACCACACTGGCTTCAAGAAGATACACAAGGGCCAATCCTGATCCACATCCTCCCCCTGTGTTTGAAAATCCTAATCTCATCCCAAGAATAGTCAAAATACAAGAGGGATCACTAAGTCCTAGACCCATTTTCAGATCCCATACTTGGCCTAGTGAGTGGTTGTTTGTAGAAGATCTTTCTTTTGATGAATGTTTTGAGCTTTCTTTATTTAGAAGTAAGTCTGAGACTGCACTTGATGACACAGTTTTAGATCCAGAATTTCTTGTAGATATCGAAGTTCAAAGGGCAAACACATAAATTGATGATTATATTTTGAATTCCCCTTAGCCATCTATCATTGTAACCAATATCTCTGAGCCTTCAGAGTCATCAGGAACAACATTTCCTCCTCTTAATACATCAACTTTCCCATCAATCAATTCTCAGCTTTCATCTCCTCCATCAACACCTCCCTTAAATCCTAGTAGTACCAACACCGTTGTAAATCCACCTCGAGTCATGGCTGCCTGGTATGCACCCCAGGTTTTACCTCAAAACCTAAATGATATGCCTGCTGATTATCAAAGTAAAATACCTATCTTTGATGCCACTCAAAGCATCACAGCCCAACAGCATGTTGATAAGATGAATTAATTTTTTGATCTTCATGAGGTAGAGGCAGAGAATGTAACCACAAGGTTGTTTGTCCAAAGTTTTGGAGGTGAGGTTAGAAAGTGGTTCAGAGCCTTACCAGCAGGCTCTATTCGCACTTTGCAGGAGTTACATACACAGTTCTTAGACCAGTGGGAGGTAAAGAAAAACCCACTCCAAATTTTGTCTGAATATGGAAATATTAAAAGAAATGTGGGTGAAACTGTACAGGATTATTGTGTAAGATTTAATGTTGTATATAATGCTATTCCAGCCAATCTTAAACCCCCTGTGGGATTAGCCTTTCTCAAGTTTCCAGATAGTTTCGATGCTAATATGGCATATCATCTACGAGAAAGAGATCCTACCACACTTGAAGACATGCAAAAGATAGCTGTGAGCGTAGAGGAAAATCTACTGGCCAAAAGAGCTCGAGAAAAGGCTGAGAAGAGAGTAACTATGAAAGAAGAAGCATCTCCTTCAGACATCAAGATGGATACTTTGATCCGAATAGTCGAGAAGATGGTTGATTGGCTGACAATTTCAGACAGACCTGAAGCACAAATCAAGAATCCGAATTTCAGAGGGCAGCAGCCACAATTTAGTATTAATTAGAGAGAACAGAGAGCGCAGGACCAAGAACCACCACAATAGCAGATCAGAACCCCATTGTAGCAAAATTATGTTCAGGGAATGGAGACAGACGATGATGATGATCCTGTGATTGAAGCCAATCATTTCTTCACTGCAGATGGTGCTCCCATATTTCTCATAGAAGATGAAGAATACACAGCGATTGTAGACATTCAAAGGGACGAAGATTTCATATTGGCTAATTACACAGTGTTAGAAGAAGAATCTAACGATTAACAAAGAGGATACATGAACGCCTTATCAGCGCAATAGAAGCAGTACTCTTTGAGGAGCAGAGATGTGTCGATCAATCCCATTCATAAAAGAAAATACCTGCAATCAAAGAATGATTCTTCAAATACTCAAAAGAAAGGGAAAGAGCCTGTCGATCCTTCCCCCAGCAAAACATCTTCAGCGATCAACACTGCAAATGAAAAGAACCAGCAGAGCGCAGCAAAGGAGCAAGTAGAGAAGAAAGATCCTCCCATCAAAGAGGTAGAAAAAATGCCTTCTTTTAATTTAGAAAATGAATTTTCTAAGATGAAAGTGTCTATTCCCTTGACCGAGTTGGTGAAAAATAGTACTTATAAACATCAGGTGTCTAAAATTTTGCAAATAGACTCTGTTTCAGATATGGTAAACGTTGAAGATGACTACCCTGAACTCATCTTTGGTCCAGCCACAGAAGATCAATATGAAGAAAGTGAAGTACCTCCCTTTTACCTGAGTCTTAGATTACATGAATTCATCTTACGTAATGCTATGTTGGACTCCATAGCCTCGCATAATTTGATGCCCAAATCCATTATGGAGAAGTTAGGACTTGATATTACTCGCAAATACCATGATTTGCATTCCTTTGACTCAGGTAGGGTCCATTGTATTGGTCTTATCAAAGACTTGGTAGTATCTTTAGATCAAATCCCAGCCAAGAATGTTTTAATGGATGTAGTTGTTGCCGATGTTCCACCATGGTTTGGAATGCTTCTATCTAGGTCTTGGGGTGCAAAACTTAAAGGAACCATGCAACTTGACTTCTCTTATGCCACCATTCCCGTGTTTGGTTAGTTGAGAAAACTATATAGGGAGAAGAAAATGAAATACATGATCACTAGCAAAGAGAAGCCAGTTAATCATCCCATTAATGCAGTCCACACAAATTTAGAGTCATTTGTATTATATTCAGATGGTGGTTTGAATGATCAAAATTTTCAGTTGGTAGAAGTGGATGAGATACCTAAAATTTCAAAAAAATTTAGGGAAGTCCTCAAACAAGAAAAGGATAAAGCAGCAAGCATTTATGAGCTTCCTGCCTGCTAGTAGCAAAAATACATAGAACAGTAGAAAAATGCAGAAATTAATCAAGATAAAGTGGAGAAAGAAGCAAAATTTCGGCATCTGGAAGAAGAAGAAGAAGGCCTTTGGAGCATGGACTTTGATGGAGTTGTTGGTAAGGACGGTGCTGGTATAGGAATATGGATTCGGAGCCCTGTTTTGCAGCCTGAAAAAGTTCCTAGTAATGTTAGAATATGTGCTTACAAGTTGGCTTTTGATTGCTCTAATAATGAAGCAGAGTATGAAGATTTAATTGCAGGTTTGAAAATTTTGAAGAAGCTAAATGCAAAGAGGATTTCTATCTATGGAGACTAGGAGTTGATGATCAAACATGTAAAAGGAGAGTATCAAGCAAAGCATCTGCAATTGAGGGCATACGGAAATGCAGTCCTTGACATCTTGAGGACATTTTCTGAGTACACCTTGACAGCAGTACCCAGAATGCAGAATATTATTGCAGATTCTCTTGCCACTACTGCAAGCAATTTGAAAATTCCAATGAATTCCAGCAACAATTTTTAGATTTATGTCAAACATAGGCCTAATGTTCCTGAAAATTTAAGGTATGAGCAAGTGTTTTGGGATGACAATGAAATTAATGCTTATTTGCAGAGTGAAGAAAATTCAAGGATACTCCCAGAGAGGGTGACTATGAGGTCGATGATCAAGAAATCGAAACAAATCAGATGGACATATTGCAGCTGAAGGACAATGTAATTCCTAGAGGTCTCATACCTTTATAAGAGATTTTTGATCAGGATGATGTTGCAAAGAAACCAAGCTTGGTACCTACTGAGAAAGGAGTTGAAGATGTGAATCTTGGAACAACAGACAAGCCCAAGCTTGTGAAGTTATCAAAAGCATTGTCTCCTGAGGTAAAGGAACAGTATGTTAAATTACTTTCTGAATTTTCTGATGTGTTTGCATGGGATTATTTAGATTTGAAGGTGTATGACAAGAATATAATTCAGCATATTATTTCCATCAAGCCAGATCAGAAGCCATTTAGACAGAAGCTGAGAAGGATCAACCCAAAACTGCTGCCATCCATTGAAAAAGAGGTAAATAGATTGTATAAAGCTGGTATCATAGTCCCAATTATATTTTCTGACTGGATTTCAAATTTGGTCCCGGTATGTAAAAAGACAGGAGAGATAAGGTTGTGCATAGATTTTCGGAATTTGAATAAAGCATCCTTAAAGGATAATTATCCACTTCCGAAGATGGACCATATTCTGCAAAGAGTAGTTGGAGCATCAAGGATGTCACTACTCGATGGATACTCAGGCTATAACCAGATCTTGGTGCATGAGAAAGACCAAGGCAAAACTGCCTTCACAACACCCTGGGAAACTTTCCAGTATCCCAAAATGCCATTTGGACTGAAAAATGTTGGAGCTAGTTTCCAGCGAGCAATGGACATTGCTTTTGCCAATGAAACGAATGTTTTTCTTGTTGTTTATTTGGATGACCTGACAGTGTTTTCTGGTTCTGATGATGAACATTTGCACCACTTGAGGGTTGTTTTTCAGCGATGTAGGAAGTTTGGGATTTCTCTTAATCCAAAGAAAATTACGTTTGCTATGGATGAAGGCAAGCTGTTGGGGCATATCATCTCTAAAGATGGTATCCACATTGATCCTTCAAGAGTGGAGGCAATTTAGCACATAGACCTTCCACATAAAAAAAATGAGATTCAAGCATTCAATGGTAAGATGAACTTCTTGCACAGATTTATACCCAATTTGGCTAAACATTTAAGAGAAATGACTAATATGTTAAAAAAGGATAGCACTGTCAAATGGAGTGAGGAAGCTATCAATTCATTTAATCTGGTAAAGTTTTCTCTGTCCAATGCCCCTGTCTTGATTAGTCCTGATTACACGCAAGATTTCATTATATTTTCATTTGCATCGAAGCATACTATGGCTGCGGTTTTGATGCAAAAGAGAGATCAGACTGAAAAGCCAATTGCCTTTTTCAGTAGGACTATTAGAGATGCTGCCTTGCGGTATAATATCATTGAAAAACAAGCATTGGCTCTTATAAAGGAATTGAAGGATTTTAGAGTATATATTTTGCATTCACATAATATAGCATATGTTCCTAATGCAACAATAAAGGACGTCTTGATGCAAATTGATCCAGAAGGTCGAAGAGGTAAGTGGATAGCAGCGATGTTGGAATATGATTTGGAGATCAAACCCACCAAGTTGATCAAAGGACAAGGCTTGGCAAAGCTAATGGCTCAATCAAACCTGCGAGCCCTGGATATTAATCTCATAACAACAATGTCAGAAGATGAGGCTGATGGTTTGCTTGTTCCAGTTTCAGAAAATTTTCTACAATCCCCATGATATTCAAATATTATTTATGTTCTTTAGCATCTTTCACCACCTCTAGGAATGTCTAAAAGTAAAGGTAGATCACTGAAACTTAAGTCTACTAAATATTGTATTTTAAACAGTGCTCTTTATTGGAAAGATCCAGGAGGTATTCTGCTTAATTGTTTGGTTGAAGATGAGGCTCAGCAAGTGATGCATGATTTCCACAAAGGTGATTGTGGTAGTCATTTGTTTTGGAAAACTACAGCTGATAAAGTGTTGAGAGCAGGATATTATTGGCCTACTTTATTTTCAGATTTGTATAAAACAGTGATGAGCTACCATGAGTGTCAATTTCTCCAGGGGAAAAGGAATTTGCTTCCCCTTCCTCTGAAACCAGTTGCAGTAAATGCTCCCTTTCAACAGTGGGGACTTGATTTCATAGGTGAAATCCATCCCGCATCATCAACACAACATCGATGGATCTTGACAGGTACAGATTACTTCACCAAATGGATCGAGGCCATTACGGCAAGGCAAGCTACATATATGGTAATTATTCAATTTCTAGAGTCAAATATCTTATCTCGTTTTGGTTGCCCTCACAAAATTATAACAGATAACGCAAAAGCGTTCAAATCTAAGAAGATGGTGGATTTCTGCGACAAATACAACATTGTATTGGGCCATTCAACAGCATACTACCCACAAGGCAACGGCCTGGCAGAATCATCAAATAAATACCTGATTAATATAATCAAAAATATGCTTGAGGCAAATAAAAGGAACTGGCATCAAAATCTCATCAACACGTTATGGGCAGACAGAGTCAGCGGTAAGAAATCCATAGGGGTGTCACCATTTGAACTAGCTTATGGTACTGACGTTGTCTTTCCTACATCACTTATAGTTCTGGTCATGAGGTTATTGCAAGAGGCTGGCAGTGAAGAAGATGATAAACAACGAAGGATCAATCAAATGATCCACCTTCAGCAAACAAGAGAGGAAGTGTCTCAGAACACCATTCTACTGTAGGAGAACATAAAGAAGATCTATGACCGTAAAACCAAAGTAGAAAAGTTTTAGTTGGACAATGTGGTTTTGAGATGGGACGTACGAAATGAGGAAAAAGGGAAGCATGGTAAGTTCGACAACCTATGGAAAGGACCATACAAGATTTCAGCATACAGGGGACAGAATGCTTTCTTGCTCTCAGAGATGGATGGTCAAGATTGCTCTGGAGGATCAGTAAATGGTAGGCTTTTGAAGCACTACCACTATTGAAGATAATGGATCTAAAACTATGTCACAATCATTGTATATACCAAGTTATTTTTGGTCATGTTTTAAAGTACACAGTCATTGAAGTTTGGGGCCCAAGGTGAAGGCTATAAAACTTGAATGATATGTGTATAGTTTGGTTTTATGTTAGTTTTCAGTCTTATTCTTGAGTCAGAGTCAGTTTGCATTGTGTCAGTTTTCAGTATTCTTTTGACTCCATGCCCAATGGATAAGGCTACTTGGTCTACGGTGTTCTTGGCACCTCCAAGGAGCTACCATCCCCATTGGAGCCAATGTCAGTGTCAGTCTTGTCATACTACCATCAATGATCAAATTTACTCTTTTTCATTTGCATATTAGGAGTCCTATACCATAAAATTTCATCATTCCGTTAGGTCATGGATTCATTGATGGTAGTGGTCTTTCATCAGTTTTCCCTCATGTGAAACTTGTTGATTCTCCTCTCTATGGTCTTTAGTCATGAGTCACTTTCACTCTGTAAGTCATGTTAGTAGGTCATAGGATGGGTCTCATTAAGTTATAAGGTCTTATCAGGTCGAAATAATGAGTCAAGTGTAAATAAATATCAGCAAGGTCATGAAGAGGTCAAATAAACTCTAAGTCACAGCATCTGGGAAAATCAAAGAAATGTTCTATTGAGCTTCATGTAATTTTCACCTCAAAACCATGTTTTGAGGTGAAAATATGGTACTTTGCCTTTATTATCATTTATTATGTAATTTTATGTCTTCATATGTAATAAGCTGCACTTCAGAAGCTATTATCTTCGTAAAGCCACCTCCCTGCCTTTCAAAGGTGTTTTCTATAGCATTTTCAGTTTAAAATCATGTTCTAAGCATGTCCATCAGAAAGAGCCTAGAAAGAGCTTTCCAACAGTATATTATACTCTCAAAACTGACTCCTGGATCGAAAATTATGCCTAAGTGAAAGAAGGTCCCCTATAGCCTAATCTTTCCCCTTTCCCATTTCTCCCTTGCACTTTATTTCATAAAAGTTTAAAGTTTTCTTTATAAACCCCCCCCCCCCTTTTCCTATCTGATTGCATAAATCACATTGTAAAAATATTTTAAACTCATAAATCCCTGATGCGATTAAACAAATCCCCTCCATCGCAACATTTAAATCGTCGCTTCGATTGGTTCGCTCCGATCGACCCCCTCCAATTGGTTCGTCCCGATCGACCCCCTCCGATTGGCCCTTCTTCGATTGCAAATCGCCGATGCGATTCGTCATAAGCCCCCTCCTCCGATCGCATCGCATATTTTATATTTAAAATTTTAACCCTGCCCGCTCCGCTGACCCTCCAATCTTCCGATTACGATTGGCCGGGCCCCACCACAGTCCCTTCCGCCTCTTCCCAATAAAAATGAGTTTCCCCTTTGTTAATACAATAAATCAATTTTCAAAAAATTCTAAGTATTTCAATCGCATCGCATTGTTTCATTTTACCACGGCACTTTGCCCCGCTCCCCTTCTGATTCCCGATTGCGATTGACTCCCCGGTCCCACCTTTAATCCCTTCCACCCTTTACAAATAGAAAAGGGTCTTTCCCTATGTAAAATGGAAAATTTCATTTTATACGAATTTTCAAAGGGATTCCTCCCATTTCCCATCGCATCGCAAGTTTTCCATTGTCCTATTATACGACACCCCCTTTCCGCCCCAATTGTGATTGCAATTTCCCCTTTTCCCTTTACACTAATTGCAATCGCAAACTCCAAAATCGCAGTCTCTCCCTTCTGTGATACTCCCTCCCCTCTTCTGATTGCGATTGCGATTCGGGCCCACCTCCTTTCCCTTCGCTCTTTCTCATTCAAAATGAGTCTTCTCTTCATTAAAGGCATAATTTTACTTTCCAATGGTTTGGAAAGGCATTTTCTTCAAAGTTGTTTTTCTTCAAAGGATAAAAACAGAGCAACAGTCAAAGGCCAAGAGCTAAATACAGACATAGAATCATCACGATTTCTTCAGCAACGATTTAAAAGGGATCGGTTCTACAAGTTTCTTATTCTCATTTGTTGGATGTAATAGTAAACTATCCAGACAGTCAAAAATGTATTGTTTCCCTTCTTTTCAAGGGCAAATTATTGGTTTTCTTTCTATGATCAGATTTTAGTTCTTGAAGCTGGTAAAACAACTCCCTTTTTCTGTGGATCTACTTCCCACGTTTCTGTCTATTTAATGTAATTTTGAATCATTTGTAAGGGTCAGTAAGGGAAATAGTGTGAAAATCACTGGGGATGCTCTGCACTCCATTGTAACAGTTTGACAGGGAATTAATAAGATATGCAGCTCTGATTTGTGGGATCCATGTGGTATGAATTTTAGCATTTGTTCTTTCCTTTGTGTTCATATGTAAATTTGTCATGTTCACCATACATTCATAAACATTTTTGGTTGAACGCTTTCAAGATAGATAGGTAGAATCCATTTTTAATGCTTTGCCTTGGGAAATCATTCAAATACTCTATGCTTTCTTCTGTTTGAAAATGATCCATCTCCTATGCCCTTTTCAGCTCCTCACCAGTCTCACCACCCCATCATTATTTAAACTTAATCGCTAAAATTTCTTGCCTACCTTGCCCCATGAAATAACCTGTATCCCTGATTTAATTCCCCAGTTTCAAACTACCCCATATTTTCCATACAACCCTGAAAATTCATTAAAACATTTCCCATTATTATACCTAGCCTAATATCAGTTTGTTATTACACTTCATTGAATATATTTTACGGAGGGAGCCCTCTCCTGACCTTGTAGGGCTAGCTACAAGGCTGAGCGTGGTTTGAGGTTACCCTGATTTTCCTTTTTCAGCCTGAGGTCCAGGTCAGGTGCTAACACATTGCATATGCAGGTAGCCCCGTGCAAGGTTTCTCTGTAAAGCACTTCCCGACATTCACAGGTGCGTTGGTCACATTGGGAGCGAAATTCTCATTGTTCCAGAATCTCCACTTGGCCAGTGCCTTCTAAAAGATTTCACATGTGTCAAGCTTCAGATCCAAGTGTCCATTTGACATCTACATGACTAGAAACATGTCTTACCTATTTTTGGAAAGTTATTGATTGCAAAACAACCTACAGTTCATCTATAAATTGAGCACAGATCTAAGTGCTTGAGAAGGAAGAATTTGAGTAGAGAAATGCTGGATAATTTTCAATTGAGAGCTAGATTTGTGAAGCGGCTGCTGGAGAGATTTATACTATGATGAGGTTTGGGAACATTTCTGGAAGGTCACTTCAAATCAATCACTAGGTTGTAACCTCTCCTTCTATCATCAATAAAGAATACTACTTATTTTTCCCTATATGCATCAGTATTGGCTTTGATTTTCCATATTGCAAGATCTTGGTTGATGTATATGGTTATGCTTTACTGATTTAGCTAAATAGCTTGAATAGATGTCTATATTATTGCATCTTATGTTGTTTCAGTGTTCTTTCTTGCAGGAAGCATTTAACTCACAAACCGCTTGAATTTGAAGCTGCAACGAAAGCGACAGAAGGAGCCATTTAGAAGCGACTGAGCAAGTAAGCCTCCAATCCTCTCTGTGTATTTGTTCTGAGTTAGGAGAAATAGTCGGATAGTCTTTCACCTATTGTTCTAGAATAGCACCTGTCTAGGGAGGCATGATTTATCCGTAATTCACAATTATGGCCGAACAGGGTTAAACATAAGAACAGTATGTATCAAATAGTTATGCAACACACTGATATAATTCAAAGGAGTTTCTTGCATATAAAGAGGAATGCCCAATTTTAATGCCTTCTTTTGGAACTCTTGAGTATAACCTTGCATGTTTGGTTCTCTACCTTGTCTTAGATTTTACTAATCCATTCAGTCTTGTTGCATATATATCAAAGGATACAATTTGTTCTTCATTGTAGATGTAAATTCATGCCAATAAAATGTAATTTTATCTTTCATACAAAGATATTCTTAAACCTTACTCTCCCACCATATCAGTGTTGTGCCTCCAAGTTGGAGAGTAGCTAGTTGAACCTTGGCTCCTTTGTCCACAATTTTTTGAACCATACACTAGAATTCAATCTACTTGATCCAATTATCTAGCTTATCTGCACCAATTTCACCATTATACATTGACAAATCAATTTTAATATCTAATTTTAACAAAGGTAATTTAGAAATAGTGCTCTCTAGTTTCCCTTTGTGAGATGAAGATGAATGTGGAGAAGAAGAAGAAGCAGAAGGAAGAGGAATTTGAGGAGGGTGACCGCCAACTTCTTCATTTTTAACTTGAATTGAGCCTTCTCCATTCTTTCCTCATTCTTTGTATAATTATTCGATCATGGAATTTAATTATTCCACCATGGCCTTCGTAGTGAGAAAGGCTTGCCATAATTCCTTTTTAGACTCGGTAAGGCTTTCTTCCGCTTCATGTTCCATTACTTGTGGAATAGTCATCTTGTATCCATCTTGGGATTAAAATCTTCAAGTGATCCTTCTCCACACTTGAGCTTAGACCTAATTAAAATTCAACACTTTGCAAATTCTTAATGAAATCTGCTATGATAAAGTTTAAATTCTTAATTTGACTTTGTATGAAACTTTATTAATTAAATGGACTTAATAAAGTTTAATGAATATTTAAAGGAGGGAATTGAAGAATAAACAAAATTATGAAAGACAAATAAAACAATTTGTTAACAAAGTTCACCCTTCCTTAGCTACGTCTCCTGGTCCACTTCAAATGAGCATATTATCCATTAAAAATATGCAAAAAATACATCTAAAGGCCTTCTTACATTAAAAGGATCTCCAACCTACAATAAAAGTATTTTTAAGACTGTTCTAGGATACTATAAAACTACTATTACACCTTCCCTAGTCTCTTCCCGCAAATAAAAAGGCTTCATGGCCTTTATTCTCCAAACTATTACAAAATTGCACTTTAAAAACAACTCTAGGCATAATACTTCATATGTAAGATTTGTGGTGCAATGGTAAGGCTTGTGGGTTTTATTGACATTGTTGTGAGTTCAACTCTTGTCATTACATAAATCATGGGATTGTTTTTTCCATTTTTTTCGCAACCACTATTTAACAATATATGTGTCCACATCCCCACACATTTGCGTTTTAATGTAGTGGTGAGTTGTTCGGATATATTCAGAGGAGGTTAAAGGTTTGACTCTTGTTGGTTTCACCCTTTATATGATATGATATCATGTTACCATAAAATTTGGGATTTTCCTAAATATTTATTTTTTGGGGAACTTTTTAAGGGAAATTTTTTGAACATTTTCTGAAAAAAAATAAAAAATATTTTCCCATTTGGTTAAAAAATTATATATTATATATAAGATTAAATTGATGATATTCAAAGTTTAGTAGTTTTAATAGTAAATTACATATTTTTTATTAAATATTCGCCTACATGCTATATGTATGATTTCTCAAACTAAAATAGTTGCCTATAATACTATACATATGCATAATATTTGAATCCTTAAAAGATACCCTGATTATTTTCCCAATTATTTTTTATTTCCAATACCATGTAAGAGAGATAAGATGTGTGCCACATAATTTCTTCTAGGAGGTCCATGTGGCAATGTCTAGTTGGACTTGTGTTGCCAAATGGTGATTGTTGGTTGGTCCACATGACAACTTTAGCTGGCCCATGTGGTGTTTTCTAGTTGGTCCACATGACAACTTCAATTGGACCACGTGGTGCCACATCAACTATGAATATGCCACATGTTAGTTCATGTGCCATGCCATCATGTCATCATGCCATGTCTTAACCTAGTCAATCCACATTTCATCTTGTGAGTGTGCCATGTCTCACTATAACCTATGTTTTTCCTTCAACTTTCAAAGGCCATAACTTTACATAACTTTACACACAATATCAGCTTGAGTCCATTCAAATTGCGTTGGAAAGCTCCTAAGGAGTTCTTTGACATGGACATATTTTCATCAAAATTTGAGACCATCAATTTTAGTTGATTGTGGGAATTCTTCTGAACCACTCATCATTGTTTCACAATATTATAATGCACCATTAAACACACATTGCATTCAAAAATATCCTAAATTGTTTAGTGCTCTAGGAAATGTGCAAATTCAATATTATTAGTGTGTCCGTACATCTTACACTCGTCCATAATTTTTGTTAAAATGGAATCTTTTCCAACACTTTCAATACATTTTAAATTGTTCAATAACTCCTCTATCAATAATCTTGTACATATGATAAGTGCATCCAAAATACACAAATAATTAGTAAAAATGCACAACTTTGTGAGTGTTCTTTTTAACATTATGTAGAACTATTTGCAATGCGTATCGATCTTATAAATGCACCATTGAGTGCAATATATGTACAAAATATTCTAGACCTATTATTGCTCTAGGAAGTGTTCGTAGAGACACTAGTGATGCCTCCATACATACCAAACACTCACATAATAGGTTTAGATTTAAAAAATTTAGAGATTTCCTAGTGCTCTTGTATATTTTAGAAAGCACCAACTTGTGATCTCTTATATTCTAAGTACTTCATCAAAATTATAAATTATAAAGTTAACACACTCACATAATAGGTTTAGATTTAAAATTTTTAAAGATTTCTTAGTGCTCTTGTTAGTCCCTGCGGCTAAGGCAGGTAATAGTAATATCGGCAAACCGATATTAGCATTAGTCAATAGACTAATTATTTGTTTCTATTGAGCTTTAAGTCATCACATTATCAAATTTCAAAGTTTATAGCAAAGTTTTTAGGGACAAACAATTTTTCCATCTTATTTGGCCTTTTCCCGAGGCAGACTGACGCAGACCAAGGAAGGCAGAGCATATAATATGTTGCTTATTTTTTTAATTTTTTGATCATATATGCTGACCGTGTAGATTAATATTAACATTAATCTGCAATATTAAATGTTATACTATTTTTTTGTAGATTAATACTAACATTAATCTGCAACATTAAATAAATGTTATACTATTTTTTCAGCTCTTATGCCTTATGCTATGTTATTATTTTATTAAGTAATTCCCACAGCCCGCTACAAATACATGCAGTTCGTGTAGTTCTAGTGCTGCCACTTTGCAAGGCCCTGCATGTTAAGCTTCTTTCCTTCCGGAACTGCGCCCCTATCTGTATTAGTCACTAGGAGCCGGTGAACTACCTCCTTTGGAGCAGCTTCAATCCGATCAAACCTCTCAAATCGGAAAGTCCAGAGGGAGCGCCGTTATCATTGGAAACAACCCGAATCTCTGTAGATCCTTTGCTGAATTTAACTGCCTCTGTTTTAATGGTCCTAGACAGCTGCAAAGTAGAAGACAGAAAAGAAGAGGAATGCAGATATGTCCGTCGACATGAAGGAAATGAGATATTGGGTGTCAGATTAAAAACTCCTAAGCGGGCACTCGTAGAGGTTGAAGCAAACTGAGATAAGCAAAGTGCGGCCCTATTCGACCTAGGTGCCTTCTATACGCCACTAGACACTGTTGCAATCATACCAAATGGTACAAAGCTACAAATAAATCCATGATAACTGGTAAAAGTACATCTATGTTTCAACGATCGCTACTAGGTTGCAAGCAGCGATGGGCTTGTCATGTAGTGAGTTATAAGTTATAGTCTATCTTCCTTAGATATTATAAGGGTATTTTCTTTTTATTATTGAATACTTTATAAAGACTACTCCCTTGCTTCTCTCTATTTCTTCTTTCTTTCATCCCAATGCAGGCCGTACTTGGTCCTTAGAACAGACATTGAAGGAGCTATATTCATATATGATATAACAGACTTATGCAAATAAATTCATGAGTAATTTCCCTTTGTTGTTCTTTACCATTTGTTCATAATATTCTATGAACATACTCTACAAACAGAATTTTTTTCATCAGTGTTTGTCTAATGTACATACATGCACAAACTGGTAAAAGTACATCTATGTTTCAATTTTCTAAATGCAATGCAGGGCATACTTGGTCCTTAGAACATACATTGAAGGAGCTATATTCCATTTAGAGAGATAGTTATGCCGATATTAAAAAAAAAGAGCATATATGATATAATAGTATGCAAATAAATTCATGTGTAATTTCCCTTTGCTGTTCTTTATCATTTGGGTAATTTGAGCTGCTTCTGGCAACTGAAGAATTTGTATCGGGGTCCGGAGAAGCTACAGGTTCCAAATCCCATAGCTATCTGTAAAAAATTGAATAGCAGAATGGGTTTTGTAGCTAATAGTTGCTTTGTTCTGGCTCTGCAGTTAAATTGGCTATGCAGTTAAATTATACAGGATTAAGATGGAGACATGGTCAAGGGATGTTTCTTTATTCCAATATGGAACCCCGCACTCAATTTGGATATTCTACCCAACCACGAGCTGCCTTTGCAGTTTTATTTCATAATTTTGTACAAAATAAATTAAAATTCAAACCTTTTTAATTCTGATGTCCTTGTATCTTCTTCTTGTTATACACGAATGTCATATCTGACATTTTTAGGATGACAAATAACGAACTGTCTAAGGCATTCTGGTTGTTGTTGCATTTTCTTGGCCATTTCCAGGAACTTGAATGTTTCACTGAGCACATCCAACTCTTCGCTTTTTTTAGTTTCTTCGTCCTTCTCTGTGCCCTCTCTTGGGCCTCTGCTAACCCTCCTCTTGCTGCTCTATATCTCAATTTTGAAATCAATGCTTGTTCCCACAGGTTTTGTTCCACTTGCATAGTGCTGCATATCTGTAGCAAGTTGCAAGAAAAATTGGTGAACATCCATTGCCCTGAGCCCATTGCAGCGAGCACTTGAGTCCTCAACAGTGTCAATTGATTCTTCCGAAACAAATCCTAGAGGAATGGTGCTTGGCATTGGCTCGAACGCGGGCTCTATATTCAGAAAACCCCTAGGTGTGGTTTTAGTGCCCTGCATGCATGCTCGCTCTGTTATGTTATGGAGGGGGTGAGGCACGTTGCCCTCATGCGAGGGCCCACATGATTATCCAAGTTTCTTTTAATTTTTTTTAATCACTTTAATGATTTTCATATACTTTTTATTCTTATTTCGGTTTGTGTCTTATTTATTGGCTACTTCATTTTTAGTGAGAATTTGAGAAACTCTTTGACCTTTTTTCTAAGGCTTAACCATTCATAAGGTAGTAATGGCTCACTATGCTTTCGTAAAATGATGCATATGGTTGTTTGAGAGTTATCCCAATGAATGACTCTGTGACAGCTCAGCAGTCAGCGTCTCAACAGCTCAGCACTGCAAGTAAATTCCATCAGAGCATTTTTTCCTTTTTGAATATTTACTTTGATGTTATGTTCTTTGTTTCTCAATGGTTTTACCTTTGTGTAATCTCCTTGTTGGGTTTTGCAGATTGTAGTTTTGTACCTCCTCTAATTTACTCCGTGTTAGGAAGTTCACGGGACCTTGCAGTTGGGCCTGTATCAATAGCTACTAGGCGGTTTGACGTTATATATAGCCATTGTGGATTGGCACTACCAAACATTAAAAATAAGTTTAGCAGAGTTTTTGTGCTCTGTGCAATCTGTCTTACACACTGCAGCTCCTGCAAATCGACAGAAGAATGATTAGATTAGCTGGGACCGACCATCACAGATCTTCGAATCTTACTATATGTATGAAATAAAGGCTTCAGATCTGCAAAAAAAGCAGCGTTAATGGCCAATTAGGTTTTCTTTGAAGCAATTGTTTTCCAAGTGTTATTGGTCGATTAGGGTTCCTATATTCGTTTATGATTATATAGAATAATTATATTCTCTTTCAGTTTTATCTGAGGCCTAGTGGATGAAATCAATGAGCACTCCATTTCTAATATCAAAATCAGGATTCAAATACTATTTCTGCAATATTTTTTAAATTTGTTTGGCCCGGATTCTGGCCAATTTTGACCGTCCGGGCAATTCCTCCAGCTCGTTAGACAACTCCATTGATAAATATCATATTTAAGGTATTGATCATATGTTGTATTTTTTTCTGAAATTGCCATGAATAACCTCTTCTTTGCTATATTTAAGTGAACGCCTTGCGTAGAATCATACAAATTATGCTAGAATTTTACGGTTATTAAAGCAAAGACGAAGGGGAAATTTTCTGATCGGAAAATCTGTTGAATTGGCAGGCAATTTGGGGGTTCTGCTACTGTTGCGACAAAGAGTGGGTGCTGCGCTTTTGGCGGTTGCAAATGTGGAGCTAACTGTACCTGCGACCCTTGCAATTGAAAATGATTAATAGTATATGCGATAAAGACCGGTTAGTTATGGTTGGATAGGTTGTATTAGGTGCGCGTAGTCTTAAAAAGGCCACGTTTTCACTCAAAATCTGGCAATGATTTTCAGAAAATCCTGCAAAGCCCAGAATCTTGTTTACAGTTGTTAAACTAACAACTTTTTTATATTTTAAGTATCCTAACTGTTTGTGCTGAATCCATTTCCAGTATCAAAAATGGATTCTAAACACTCCACACACCTGATTTTTCGAGTTTTAGTTGACCGGATTCCGGCCATTTTCTGCGTCCGGACTATTTCACGCGCTTGGTAGACAACTTCGTATTAGGTGTTAAATGGGCAGGTCACCTGGATATAAAATAGAAAGTGGTTGTAATAAGTCATGCCACTGTTCTCTCTGCGTCAGAGGTGCCGGGTATGTAGTATACAGTTTGAAGATAATATATTTCCTAATTTCCTGTTGTAACTATGGATGTGGCTGTTTCTTATTTTCGCAGTGATTTAGTGATTTCTTGAAAATTTTAAGCTAAAACTCTGCAAAATTGAAAATTGCTTGCATTTCTGAACAAATTCTCACTTTAAGATAATATGTCTGCAGGAATGTAGGGCTTTACATTTCTCTCGTATCTTTTGTTCACGTCATCGATATCCTCTGCCTTTTGTTCCCTGACTCGAAGCTCCTGCGCATTAGATTCTGCAAATTAGTTAATCCACTTAATCCAAATCCAATCATTTGCTTTTCATTTATTCAGTGATTTAATCCAATCCAAAAGTTTCAGAATTGGAAACCAAAATCTAGAGCGCAAAATTAAAACCCCAAATGCCAATTTATTTCGTTTTCTTCTTACATAGACACAGATGCCACTTTATTTCATTTTCCTCTTACATAGAGGAAAGCTCTTTCTTGGGTTTCTACATATATTTCAGATTCGAGTTCTATGATCTCCATGTGAAATTTTCAAAGGAATGAATTTCGATTTCAAATTTGTGAACAGGCATGGTAATAATTGGTTTGGAACAATGTGGTAATTGATTCGGTCAAAGATACCAGCGGCTTTTTTAACTAGCAGTTTTCCAGCTCCAAATTTATGAGAATCCATTAGTTTGGAATAATTTATTTGTTTAAGATATTAGCAACTTTTTACTAGCAGTTTTAGAGCTCCAAATTTATGGGAATCCATTAGTTTGGAACCTTAACTTATTTAGCTGTTTCCAAGCTACACAAATTTATGAGAATCTATTAGTTTGGAACCTTAACAGATTTAGTTGTTTCCAAGCTACAAATTTTTGAGAACCCATTTTTTTGAACATGGTTATCAATGTCATAATTAATTTTCTCAAATTACTAACAGTTTTCAAGTCATCAATGTCATAATTGATTTGGTCAAATTACTAGCCGTTCTCAAACTCTAAATTTATAAGAACCCATGGTTTTACCCATAGTATTAGTTCTTAATACATAACCCTAATTCATATTGATCTCATGATTAGCCCCTCTAATATACAAAGTTTTCTGCCATCATTGTTCAAGCATAGATTGTTTTTTATATGCTTTAATGATCTAGCAAAGGCTCTCTGTTATAGGCCTGATTCTTCGAAATCCCATTGACGTGGGCGACAGATTTTTCTTTTGTAGGGAACTCGCGAAGATTGCGATTTTGTGAAGGAGAGCAAGTGATATAGTGAAGGAAATGGTGGGTGGTCAGAAACCACTAAATACATCAACCCCCTGTGCTGCATGCAAGCTGCTCCGACGGAAGTGTGCTCAGGAGTATCCATTTTCGCCATACTTTTCCCCTCACGAGCCCCAGAAGTTCGCCTGTGTTCATAAGATCTTTGGTGCTAGCAATGTCTCCAAAATGCTCATGGTACACTTCAAATCCCTTATTGTTTTGACCATATGTCTGCTTGAGTTTGCCTGGTATTTTAGTACTAGTGTATGTTGATTTGAGATTTAATCATGCATAGACTTACATGAAGAAGAATTTTGAATAGTTTTTGGTGGAGTCAATGTTTTCTAAATAAATTTGGGACGGGAACAACTGGTTTGCAACTAGAACGAAGAATTCAATTCACTAGAGATTGAGAACTAATGGTAGTTTCTTCCAAATCTAACGAAAATAAACATGACAGAATTCGTTCCTACTCTACATTTACAACTACCAATGAACCAAAGAAAATTCCTGAAAACACATCGCTACTATGAATAGAAACAAGTTTTAACAAGATTTATCTTAAACCTAGTCATCTCTCCACCTAACAAGATTCATCTTGAAACCAGTGCCTAACAAGATTCATCTAAACCTAGATCTCTTAGGTCTAGAATGATCTAAACTTCAGTTGCAACCTCAAATATTTACTATATTTCTGGGTTTACACACAATGTAACCAAGAAATTCTATGTGATTTTGGTCTAGCTTCAAGCCTTTAGGTGATTTAGTTTGCATTAAGGTAGAGGTCAAACTTCAAAACCTTTATCAAATTTTAATGAAATCAATTTATTATTAAGGCAAAGACTGAGAGGTTCAAAACCCTCACTGAATGCCTAAGAAACCAAGTAAGGTTTTGAATAACTTAGACAACCTAGATACTCCCCTCAGAACCCACAAGTCAGAATTTTGTTTTATAACAAACTTAACCTATTGGACTCTTCTTCCATCCAGGTTGCAGAATACCTAACTTCTACGGGCGCAAGAAAAAAAGCCCAGCAACACAACCAAATTTGACATTGTACCTTGTTTTTCTTTGGCATTATTGCATACGATTATCCCGCAATTACAAGATCCTGTAAATGGATGGAAACAAGGAGATGATGGCCGTTGGGTTCATGAATATGGCAAGATCTACTACTTCTTGCTATGTTACAACAGGTATACATATACAACTTTTTTTCTTATCATATTTCTAAATAAAAACTCAATCCATCCGAATTTTTTTAAGCAATGGTAGAGAGCTTCTCAACAGCTCAGCACTGCAAGTAAATTACGACCATCTCATTAATTTTGCATGGCCCTCAATGCAAATGGTATTTGACACTATCATGCTGGTTCTGTGGAGCCCAGAGCTCATATTTTAGGTTTGTTTTTCGCCCAGGAGTTGCTGTGCTTGATACCCATTGTTGATTTTTCCCTTGTATCCACTGTGGTGGTTGTTGAGTGTCACACAAAGCAACGTGTGACTTGAATACACAGAATTATGGATTCCCCTTGTGTCACAAAAAGGGTAAAAAGGCTTGTATTATTTATTTTTGTACTGTCTAATGAATTGAATATTTGATTTATTGGTTTTTACTACTTGCTGGCTCAGCAACATTTTTTAATACTCCACGAAAAAGTAATATGATTCAGGACAAGACATCTTTTTCACTCTATAGATGCATTTGAAGCCCTATTTTAGAGCTTTTAATGGTTGATTTATGATCTAAAAAAAATACAAAACCCATGGTTATGTTCCTTTGCGGCTTTGCCTTATTCTCTATCGAGTTATTGTTTTGATCTTTCCTGTACCCTTAAGTTCCTTTGATGGGCAGCTACTTTTAAGAATTTTAACAGTCGTGTCTGACATCATTTTGCAATTTTTCATAATTATAATAGACCATCAAATTTTTGGCTGAGAATATACAAGCTGCTTCTTGCAATTTGTAATGTTTACAATAGTTTATTGGGTCTAGCAAGGGCGGTTGTGAGGAGTGTTATCCTCTCTACTTGGGTTCAATTTCCCCAAGTGATATGTCGAGCTTGTTTAACCTGGGTATCATCCTTCAAATGAGGGAAAGCGCTGGGCAGGTTTCCTTTGAAATTGTATTCATAAAAAAAATTGTTATCAGTGAAGTTTTCATTTGATAATGATCCATGTGTTTGTTGTACCTTGTTCAATTTTGTGCTTACTGCAATGCCTGTTTACCTCAATCATTGTGCCTGAAAACTTCACTCACATGACAACTGTATTGATTATAGTTGTTTCCTTTATTGCAATTTGCTTGTATATACTATATATAAACTTCATAATACTATATATAAACTTCATTTGGATTATAATGTAGTAATACTAGAGCTGTTTGCCTTGTTACTTGTTTATCTCATTTTTACTTTGACAATGACAATGCTACATTTAGAGCTACTTTGTAATTTGTAAACTGAGTCCCATCTTGAAGGAGTTCATAATTAATCAAAATGTGGGTCCCATTGCGCGCTAATCTGGCAGACGACAATAACTTGTTTGATGTGGAGGTTCTGGTGCTAACATGCGCTATTTAGACATTTGCCCTAATTTGTCTACTCAGTATGAGTTTTTCTATTGATAACATACAAGTGGACATGTCTATTAATTTTTGTCTTGGGAATTTTGAACACATCTATATTGATAGCACAAAAAAACCTTTAAGAAACCTTAAACAGGCCCAAATCCATAAGGCTGATCACTTATGTCTTTATCCTATTTCAGCGATGGAGGTGCCAAATTTCTTGCAGATAAACCAGCCATAGATACTGAGGGCAGTAGGTTGGTGAGACAGTGCACCCTCTCCTGTTCTGCTGTGCCTTGGCCCACTTCCATGATATCACTGTGACATACCTGCTCTAGTCAGTTCTAGTGTGTGACTGTCTCTCAGTCTGATCAAACAGTGATCAGAGTTTATGTGTTTCTAGATTTATGACTGCTTGCTATGGTAATAGAGGCGCAGTCCAAGCTATCAAGTAGGTTCTGCTTAAGATGCTCTTGATTCAAATCTAAATTAAGATCCTACATATTAATGCAGATCAAACAACACCCAAAACAAAGTAGTATACAAGACCTTTCTTATATGTAAAACAGATACAACAAGCTTCTCATAGCTGTGATAAAGTGGAAGCTATCTATACCTCATGTAATCTCTTACAAGTCATGAAAACAGTATAACTATGATCATAGACATTGATTATGTTAAATATGTGACTCATAAGAGCTGTGAATACTAGTAGATCATCGGTACTCCGCTACTTGGGAAACTCTGCCTCATCCCTATAGCCTTTGGTGGGACTAGCCCTTGTAACCTAGTATGGCTTCATAGGTACTAGAGAACCCAGTCAACGAAGTTCTAGAAACATTAAATTATTACAAAAATGTTTTTGCGTAAGTATTTCAGTCTCTTGGAAATCAGGCTGTAACTCAGGCATCATTACTTATTCCAGTCTCTTGGAAATCAGGCTGTAACTCAGGCATCATTACTTGAAAAAACTGTTTTTTCTTGGACTTTCTCAGCATTCTTATATCTAGAACAGTTATTGTAAAGCTGAGATTCAAATCGCTAACATTCTTCTCAAACTGGGCAGTATACAATGGGAAGATTTCTCATATTTAGCTGTAGCAGTTGCCCGATATTTTTTCTTTTTGTTTCTCAATGTTCTTATGTTGCATCAATTGAAATTAAATTTTGCTGCGTAATGTAGTATATTGGCCAATTGCCAGTCGGCTGCATGCCCCAAGGAAAGAAATATCACTATCTCTCAGAGCTGGAACGCAAAGTCCAGACCTTGCAAACTGAGGCAACAACTTTACTCTTTTGCAGGTGAGTTGCTTATACTGAGCAGAAAATTTTCATTTGATATTTGTATCTCGCCAATTCATTTTTTTTTATGTTCCCAGCTAAGGATTGATTAATATTTTTCCGTGTAGAGGGATTCAGCTGGACTGGGCAGTCAGAACCAGGAGCTCAAGTTACGCCTACAGGCCACGGAACAACAAACACAACTTCGTGATGGTAATGATCTTGGTCTCATTTTGTATTCATGGTATCTACTTTTCTAAAGTATAGGAAATGGAAATATGAATTGCAGAGCACATTTCAAAGAATGGTTTCTTAATATCTAGTTAGACTCTTTAGACACAATTGATCCATGGCACTTTCGCTAGAATGATTTTCTAGAGGCTAGCACAATATATCTCTTCCTTCCGCGTCAACAAGGGGCAGTTCAAGGCCTTTTGTCATTTCTTTGCTTTAAACTTTTCAAATGACTAAATTTTTGGAATTCATTGCAAATCAGAGAAAAAAATGAGGTATCTCATCTGGCTTTGACTTTATCAAGACACTTCTATTGCAGTTTCTATGCCCAAATTTTCTTGGAAAGCTTTTTTCTGCATAAATGTTTTCAAATCTTAAATAAAGTGATGTTTGTTTGGGATAACACCGAAGAACTGGCGTGTGTCTAAAAATTGGAGGCTTTGTGTTTTATATATAGCATTGAATGAGGCACTTGGGGAGGAGGTCCAACAGTTGAAATTGGCCACAGGACAACTAGGTGCTGGTCAATCTGGCATTCTGGCATAGCAAATGTCCATGAATTCACCATTATTTCAACTTCAACAGCAAGGTCCACATCATCCTCTTTATCAAATGCAGCAACAGCAGCAACATCACCAAGTCCAATACAGTCAACAACCTCCAGGGAAGCAAATGAATCGAAATGAAGTTCTCCAAACCTCATACACTTCTCTTCCTGGTCCCGTTGGATCTTCAAGCAACCCAGATAATTCAAATATGAGTGCTATCCAAGGGAGTGATTGTTCTTTCTGAACAGGTTATGAAATTTTGTTACCGGCTATCTTCTTCACCTTCTATTTCTGGTCGAAGGGATGGGGACTGCGAGTGAAAGGATTGTGTATATTTTATTATTCAGCTTTCAACAAAGCTAAAGATGGTAGATTTCAAGGGGAAGTAATTTCCGTCAGGATCTGTTTTGAGAATATGTTTAATTTCAAAATCACATTTTTGTTAGGCCATATGTTACTCTGCTTATCAAAATCATATTTTTGTTAGGCCATATGTTACTCTGCTTACTGACTGGCGGTGCATATTAATGGAATACATAGGTATTCTTTTAAAAATGGAAATCAGAAAGGAAGGCTTGGAATTTTCATGTTTATTCTTCCAACTTATCATACACGAGACCTGTTGACCAGACATGTTTGACATGTCTGTCAGGTGAGATATAGAACCAAGGCTGGGAGACTATGTTACATGTATCAAGTGTAAATTATTGACTTGTAGGGAATTTTGAACAAGCTTTAGGTTTCCCAACAATCAACATATACTCATACTATGAGTTGCCATGCGACTACAAGGTATAATGTTGTCTCTCATGTGAAGATATTAGTTAATAGTTAAATAGTGTGAAGATATTAGTTAAATAAGATAACGGTGTAACTTGAAAGCCCATGTGGTTCACACTTGTCCTGGCTCAAGGCAGAGACCAAGGCAGGGACTAGATGCCTTGCAGCCACTCTTGTATATTTTAGGAAGCACCAATGCTTGTACTCTCTTATATTCCAAGTACATTATCAAAATTATAAATTATAAAGTTTTATTGTTATTAATATGTTTCAGTATATATGAACATGTGATTGGTAATGCATCAAACGATACAAAAGGCACACCATCTAGGGGTTAGTGCCTCTATACAAGTGGCACACTATACCAATAATAATAAAACGTTTTTCACTTTCTCAAAGCATTAATTTTAAAAATGGAGTACCAATTACACCCAGCTTGAGGCTATTACGCCCCCCACATATTGTAAATCTCTATTTGCACAAGTGTATTTTAAAGTTTTATAAAAATATAATTACAATTTTTATTTATTTTTTAATAAATGAAATTATAATTTTTTATTATCGTTTATTTGTATGTTTATATATATCTAATGAGTTTTGAATTTTATATGTGAATTAGATATAATAATGATGATGGACGTAGTAGTAGGAGTTAGTTGACTTATACAATTTTTTTTTACATTAGTGGGAGATTTTTTTGTACATTTGTTGGAAATGTTGTCATTGATGGTAAAGGAATTGGCAAAGGAGCAGAGAAAAGCAATGTAGCAGAGAAAAAAGGTCAGCAAAAAATAACAAAGGAAGAGTGCATTTACAGAAAGCAGTATCAGTTAAGGAGCAAAGACAATTGAACTCAGAAGGAAGGATATTTATACAATTGAACTTAGTAGGAAGGATATTTATATTTGAATCCCTGTGGATTTAATTCATGTGTGAACATATGTATGCATCCTGATGGAGGATAATTGAAATCTGTGATAAGTGAGAAACCCTGTGAGGGGGATTGATCTTGGTATTGTCTGTGCCTTTATTGAATTGAGCAAGTGTAATATATGAACGTGTTCTTGATGAAGGAATTGTGAATCCCTACAACCAACACGGAACTCGGTGACTGAATTATGTGAGTATAGGTCGTCGAACTTTTCGGAATTACGGACGGAACCTGGAAGGGAAGTGGTGGATCATAACAAAAGGAAGCGCGACAAAACCTGGAGTAGAAGGGCGGAACCACGAAGGAGGAAAAATACAGGTGGTTTCCATTTTTTATCGCACCGCTTTCGATGGGCAAGCGGTATTCAAGAGGTTGGGAGCGATTCCATAGAACGGGTGACACGCGTCCCTATACGACTCCACAAAACCGCTTGTCACTGCGCGCCATCGCGCGTTATTGTTTGACCCAGGATGCCCAGCAAAATTGTTGAGCGTTGTTGATCTGGGAAGGAGTCATCGGACGGTGATCGCTTGATGAAGATGTGCGAAGATTAACCAAAGTACGGAGCGGGAATTTGGTTGGGTCGCTGATCATATATGTGGGCCCAGTTTAAATTATATTAATTTGGCCTTTTCAAATTAATATTTGCGGGTTTAACCAAGGTTGTTTAAATTAAATATAAAATATGACGAAAAGCGATTGGGCCATCATTTTTACTCCAAAGTTGGTGGAACGTATAAACCTGGGGGTCGACATATGAAGGTCTACGAAGTATGCTGAGGGTTTTTCATTACTAAAGGAGAAATTTGGATTAATATCTCAATCTCAGATTGAGATATTAAAAAGCCTTAGATTAATTATCTAATTGCCAAAACCAAGGAAATAAAACAATGAGAAATTGTTTGGGGGCTTGGGTAGACCCCACTGGATTATCTAATTGATCCCGTCCAAGAATACCATCAGCGGTTGGGTGGTATTGACTCATGGTATTAATAAAGGAAAAACTATAAAAGGAGAAGTGCATTATGATTCATGGCGTGCATGCATAAGGGTTGTTAATGAATAAATCTCTTTAAGAGATATCTGCATGATTGAAATCTGTTTTCTGAAAAAGCCGAATCTATGATGCACCTATGGAGTTGATGAAGGTTCAAGACCTCTAGATCGAGAAAATGATGAATCTCTAGGAAGATCTGCAAGGAAATAATGAAGACCTGACACAAGTCTGATGAAGAAATTGAAGAAATGTGGTGGATCTGAGGATTGAAGTGGAAGCTTTCTGCCAGTATAAGCTGGTGTTAAAATCAGGGGGTTGGAGCTCCCTTCCAGCAGTGACTGGAGAACGAGAGAAGGTTGTAGCCTTCTGCAGGTGGGTGCCTGCGTGCTGGTATAAGTCTGCACTAGCACTAAAATTGTAAGAAGTTTTCTTTATAATAAATATTGAAGACAGAGACGACAGCAGCGGTGATTTTCTCCCAAATTAGGTTTCCACCTTAAATATCGGTGTTCATGTGTGTTGCTTATGTGTGATGGTTCATTCTGTTATTACTGCACATGCTTACGACCTACTAATCTTCTGATGAATGAATGATGCAATAATTTATGTAAAGAATTAAATGCATAAAAATATTTCTGATAAAAAGTTTTCAGTCAGCTCTAAATACTGATTCACCCCCCCCTCTCAGTATTTTTCCTAACAATTGGTATCAGAGCAGGTCCTTCTGAAAATGCTTAACCGCTAGAAGGAAGATCAAATAAGATGAGCAATCAAGATGGAACACCTTCTATCAGGCCTCCACTCTTCAATGGAAGTAATTTAATCTTCTGGAAAACAAGGATGAGATCTTATCTACAGTCTCTGGGAGCAGAGGTATGGGCTATTATTGAAAAAGGATATCAATATCCAGCCGCAGTACCAACAGATTCAACGGAAAGAAAGAATTATGAAACAAATGCAAAGGATGTCAATGCTCTATTGGGAAGTTTAACTGAATCAGAATTTGTCAAAGTCATGCAGCTAGATATAGCAAAGGAAATATGGGACAAAATCATTCTAAGTTATGAAGGTGATGCAAAGGTAAAAAGTGCTAAACTCCAAACTCTCAGAATTCAATATGAGAATCTAAAAATGCATAATGAGGAGAGCATTGCCAATTTCTTTTTACGTCTTGATGATATCGTAAATCGTATGAGAAATCTAGGAGAAACAATAACGGAATCAACTTTGGTTGAGAAAGTTTTAAGATCACTAATGACAAAATTTGAGTCAAAATTTTCTTCTCTTGAAGAAAAGCAGGATCTTCAAAATCTTACTGTGGTGCAACTTCATGGCATACTAACTGCACATGAAATGAGAAGAGGAGGACCATTTGAAGTCAAAGAAGCCATCTTTAGAGCTTCTACAAAAGGGAAGGAAGTACAAGAGACAGAAGGATCAGGGTATATCTCAGAAGAAGATGAGGTAAATTTTGTAAAGAAACTCCAACTTGGTACAGGACGATTCAGAGGTAAGCTTCCTTTCAAATGTTTTTCTTGTGGAAGAGTTGGTCATTATGCTACTAAGTGTCCTCACAAATAAACACATGAAAAAGGAAAGGACGTAGCAAGAAGGAATAAGAATCGGTTTAGCACTAGAAAAAGTTACTATACTCATGAAGACAGTGATGGGCTATTAGACAGTGACGAAGAATGTGAACAAGATCTTAGACTTCTCATGGCATTTGAAAAGGAGTCTAGAGAAGAAAAGGATACTTTTATGGATGATTTAGAGGACAATTATTTTTTTGATGAAATCGATCAACTCAAAATATGCTTAGAAGAAAATAAAATAACCATAGAGACTCTAAAAAACCAGCTTCAAGAAAAGGAGAAACATAATGAGAAATTAGAATGTGAAATAGTAAGTCTAAGAAAAGAAATTGAGAAAGTAAAGACTTTGAATATTAGATTTTCTAAAGGATCTGAAACCTTAGATGAGATTATCAAGATACAATGTTCTCCTCTTCTAAAGACAGGTCTTGGATATATCGGAGAATCTTCTCAGGCTTTAGCACCAAATTATCTAAAAGCAGCTACAACCAATACACAACATTCTGCCCCTCAGCAAGAGAGTAAAGAATCTCTACAGATAAGGCATGACCATCTCAATTCAAAGAACACTAACAGGAGTACCTTTCAAAGAAACACCAATCAATAGGTAAATTCAAGTAGAATATTTCATGATCGCAGAAATTTCTTCTTCAATGGACAATGTTTCTCATGTCACAATTTTGGTCATAAAGCTATTCAATGTGTTGCATATAAAACTATCATGACAAGAGAAGCAAGAAAGAAAAGGATTGATATTGGAACAAAGAAGAATACATATAACAACTTTTCTCCTCTTCAAAATGAAGTTGAATGTGCTTATTGCAATAACTTTGGTCATGAAGAATCTGAATGCAGGAGAAAAGTTCACCCAAAAGAGCATTTTCCTTCAAACTCCAAAGTGTGGAAAAAGAAGGAATTACAGGTTGAAAATTGTGGCATAGCTTTATTTGCAGAAGGTGAATAAAATCAATGGTACATTGATAGTGGATGCTCAAAACACATGACAGGTGACAAAGATAAACTTCTTGCATATAGTGCTCTAGAAAAGGAAAAGAATTTTACATTTGGAAATGATACTCCTGCTGTCATTAAGGGAAAAGGGTTTGTTTTTCTAAAAGAAAAAGTGAAAGCTAATAATGTCATGTATGTGGATGGATTAAAGCATAACCTGTTAAGTGTAAGTCAGATGTGTGATCAAGGAACTGAAGTTGTCTTTAGTTCAAAAGAATGTGTGGTGTGTGATCTTGATACAGGTAAAACAATTATAAAAGGAAACAGAACTCCAAGCAACCTGTATGTATTGAAGAACTTCAAAGAACAATGTCACTTGAGTAAATCTTCATAAAACTGGCTATGGCATAGAAGGTTAGGGTATCTGAGCTTCTCTCAAATCAACAAATCAAGCAGACTCAAAGCAGTTCGTGATCTTCCCAATATTTCTCTACCTAAAAGTATCATATGCAAATCTTGCCAATTCAGTAAGCAAACCAGAGTGCAATTTAATGCCAAGGAAGGATAATCAAGTAAGCCTCTTGAACTCCTTCATACTAACATATGTGTACCTATGAAGAAAAATTCACCACGTGGTGAACAATACTATATCTTATTTATTGATGATTTCTCTAGAATGTGTTGGATTGGGTTGATTAAACACAAAGATGAAGCATTTGAGAAATTTCAGATCTTCAAAGCAATTGTTGAAAATGAATTAGATCTAAAAATCAAGTGACTTAGATCTGATCGAGGAGGAGAATAGACATCAAATTAATTCCTTGAATTTTGTGAACAACATGGCATAAAAAGACAGTTTTCTGTAGCTGGCACTCCACAACAAAATGGCGTAGCAGAAAGAATGAATAGAATAGTTCAACAAATGGCTAGAGCTATGCTTGATGATTCCGGAACACCTGACACATTTTGGGGAGAAGCAGCACATACAGCGGTAAATATTCTTAACAAGGAACCTGTTCGTGTAAATAATGACAAAACTCCATATGAACTATGGTATGGCAATCCTCCCACTGTGAAGCACTTTAGAGTTTTTGGGAGCAAATGCTTTATCAAAAATAATGATGAAAAACTTGGCAAGTTTGAACCCAGAGCAGATGAAGGAATATTTCTTGGTTACTCCTCTAGGAGTAAGGCATATAAATGTTACAATAAAAGACTTCGGAAGATTGTTGAATGTATAGATGTTGTTATTGATGAGTCTCCTGCAGCTCCAAAAGAAGAAAAACAAGCAACAAATGAAGACGATGATGATGACATATATCCTTCTACATCAAATAGGAATGATATAGACAGTGAACCCAATGAAGAACCCGAAGATGATTTATCTGAAAAGGCTCCATCCAGATATGTTCAAAATAATCATCTAGAATCTCAAATTTTGGGAGAAAAGGGAGCAGGTGTACAAACAAGAAGGACTCTTGTGGGATCTTCTAGTTACCTAGCATTTCTATCCACTATTGAACCACAAAATTTCAATCAAGCCAGCAAAGATGAATGTTGGATTCAAGTCATGAATGAAGAACTTGATCAAATTGAAAAGAATCACACTTGGGAATTAGTACCAAGACCTCATGACAAAAATGTCATTGGAACTAAATGGATATTCAAAAATAAGTTAAATGAGAATGGGGATGTTATAAGAAATAAAGCTAGACTTGTTTTCAAGGGGTATGCTCAACAAGAAGATATAGACTTTGAAGAAACTTTTGCCCCTGTAGCTAGACTTGAAGCCATAAGAATGTTTCTTTCTTTTTCAAGCTTCCAACAAATCATATTTTATCAAATGGATGTTAAATCTACTTTTCTCAATGGTGATCTAGAAGAAGAAGTCTATATAGAACAACCTGAAGGATTCATTTTGGGAAATTATGAAAATCTTGTTTGTAGACTTAAAAAGGCTCTATATGGTCTCAAACAAGCTCCAAGGGCATGGTACTATCGTCTTGATAAATATCTCCATCAACAAGGATTTTCTAAGGGGTCTGCTGATAGCAACTTATACATAAAAACTGAAAATGATAAACTACTAATTGTGGTTGTATATGTTGATGATATCATTTTTGGAAGTAATGAAGAGTCTATGAGTCAGAAATTTGCTTCTGATATGCAGCAAGAATTTGAAATGTCTTTACTTGGGGAACTAACATTCTTTCTTGGCTTGCAAGTGCAACAAACAACAGATGGCATATTCTTATCACAAGCAAAATATCTTAAGCAAATCTTGAAAAAGTATGGCATGGAAGATTGCAAACCTATAAGTACACCAATGATAACCGGATGTAATCTCAGTTCTAATGATGATTCCCCCACGGTGAATCAACCAGAATATAGATCTATGATAGGAAGTCTACTTTATCTCATTGGGACAAGACAAGACATTATGCATGCAGTTGGGATTGTTGGACGATTCCAAGCTAATCCAAAAGAGTCTCACCTTCAGGCTGTGAAAAGAATATTCAAATATCTACAAGGAACTCAAGACTTTGGACTATGGTATCCAAAGAATGCTGATCTTACTCTTCATGCTTATACTAATGCAGATTGAGCTGGAAATGTTGATGATCGAAAAAGCACTAGTGGTGGTGCATTCTATATGGGGCCTTGGTTAGTATCTTGGTTCAGTAAGAAGCAAAGCTCTATTGCCTTATCTACAGCAGAAGCAGAATATGTGGTTGCCGCATCATGTTGCACTCAACTTCTTTGGATGATGCAAACCTTACAAGACATTCAAATCAAATGTTCACCTCCTATCTCCATTATGTGTGATAATACAAGTGCCATCAATATCTCAAAGAATCCGGCCATGCATTCCAAGACCAAGCACATTTCCATCAAGTATCACTTCTTACGTGAACAAATGCTTAAACAAAAAGTGAAGTTGGAGTATGTTCCCTCCAAAGAACAAGTTGCTGATATATTTACCAAACCTTTACCTAGGGAAGCGTTCAAATATCTCAGACAGAAGCTAGGAGTAGTCTCTGCCATGCCGAAGATCAGATTTGCTTAAAATTCAGAAGATTAAATTGGATACGCTCCTGTTGAAAGTGCTCAGGATGCACAGGCTAAGGGGGAGCATTGGTCATGTGGCAAGGATGCATGGTTGGCATTCTAAATTATTTGTTGTAATCTGATCTCATGATTGAGAATCTTTGATCTTGTGTGTATAAGTCATTGAATATTATGATACAGCATGATCTCAGGGGGAGTATGGTATTGTCGGTACAAAGGGTATGGTATACGATCCTGATCTATCCTTTTCCATTGATGTCAAAGGGGGGGGGAAAGCAAAAAAAGGGGACTTCTATGAGACAAACAGAGGAAGAGTATTAAGAGTATTGCCATTAATGCCAAAGGGGGAGATTGTTGGAAATTTTGTCATTGATGGAAAAGGAATTGGCAAAGAAGGAGCAGAGAAAAGCAATGTAGCAGAGAAAAAAGGTCAGCAGAAAAGAATAGAGGAAGAGTGAATTTACAGAGAGCAGTATCAGTTAAGGAGCAGAGACAATTGAACTCAGTAGGAAGGATATTTATATTTGAATCCTCGTGGATTTAATTCATGTGTGAACATATGTATGCATCCTGATGGAGGATAATTGAAATCCATGATAAGTGAGAAACCCTGTGAGGGGGATTGATCTCGGTATTGTCTGTGCCTTTATTGAATTGAGCAAGTGTAATATATGAATGTGTTCTTGATGAAGGAATTGTGAATCCCTGCAACCAACACGGAACTTGGTGACTGAATTATGTGAGTATAGGTCGTCGAACTTTTCGGAATTACGGACGGAACCTGGAAGGGAAGTGGTGGATCATAACAAAAGGAAGTGCGACGGAACCTGGAGTAGAAGGGCGGAACCACGAAGGAGGAAAAATACAGGCGGTTTCCGGTTTTCATCACACCGCTTTCGACGGGCAAGCGGTATTCAACAGGTTGGGAGCGATCCCATAGAACAGGCGACACACGTCCCTGTACGACTCCACAAAACCGCTTGTCACTGTGCGCCATCGCACGTTATTGTTCGACCCAGGATGCCCAGCGAAATTGTTGAGTGTCGTTGATCTGGGAAGGAGTCATCGGACGGTGATCGCTTGATGAAGATGTGCGAAGATTAACCAAAGTATGGAGCGGGAATTTGATTGGGTCGTTGATCATATATGTGGGCCCAGTTTAAATTATATTAATTTGGCCTTTTCAAATTAATATTTGCGGGTTTAACCAAGGTTGTTTAAATTAAATATAAAATATGACGAAAAGCGATTGGGCCATCATTTTTACTCCAAAGTTGGTGGAACGTATAAACCTGGGGTTCGACATATGAAGGTCTACGAAGTATGCTGAGGGTTTTTCATTACTAAAGGAGAAATTTGGATTAATATCTCAATCTCAGATTGAGATATCAAAAAGCCTTAGATTAATTATCTAATTTCCAAAACCAAGGAAATAAAACAATGAGAAATTGTTTGGGGGCTTGGGTAGACCCCGCTGGATTATCTAATTGATCCCGTCCAAGAATACCATCAGCGGTTGGGTGGTATTGACTCATGGTATTAATAAAGGCAAAACTATATAAGGAGAAGTGCATTATGATTCATGGCGTGCATGCATAAGAGTTGTTAATGAATAAATCTCTTTAAGAGATATCTGCATGATTAAACTCTGTTTTCTGAAAAAGCTGAATCTATGATGCACCTATGGAGTTGATGAAGGTTCAAGACCTCTAGATCGAGAAAATGATGAATCTCTAGGAAGATCTGCAAAGAAATAATGAAGACCTGACACAAGTCTGATGAAGAAATTGAAGAAATGTGGTGGATCTGAGGATTGAAGTGGAAGCTTTCTACCAGTATAAGCTGGTGTTAAAATCAGGGGGTTGGAGCTCCCTTCCAGCAGTGACTGGAGAACAAGAGAAGGTTGTAGCCTTCTGCAGGTGGGTGCCTGCGTGCTGGTATAAGTCTGCGCCAGCACTAAAATTGTAAGAAGTTTTCTTTATAATAAATATTGAAGACAGAGACGACAGCAGCGGTGGTTTTCTCCCAAATTGGGTTTCCACCTTAAATACTGGTGTTCATGTGTGTTGCTTATATGTGATGGTTCATTCTGTTATTACTACACATGCTTACAACCTACTAATCTTCTGATGAATGAATGATGCAATAATTTATGTAAAGAATTAAATGCATAAAAATATTTCTGATAAAAAGTTTTCAGTCAGCTCCAAATACTGATTCACCCCCCCCCCCCCCCCCTCTCAGTATTTTTCCTAACAACATTAGTGGGAGATTTAAGAGAGGGATATGTACCTTTACCTTATTACAACATAGATTTGTCTTTTTCAAGTTTTTTTTAGGAGGTTACATGTTTTAAGGGGAATACACACTTGTTGATGTAGTTGTTACATCATTGTGATTATACAAGACAATTATTCAAGATCAATCTTAATATGTGGTATCAACCAATAAAGACAGATATTTATTTCATCACTAGGTTGATTAGGAGAGAGGAAGGTTTTCCCTAATTCCCCAATGGCCCACTTTGCATTTCAATATGTGGTATCAACCAATAAAGACAGATATTTATTTCATCACTAGGTTGATTAGGAGAGAGGAAGGTTTTCCCTAATTCCCCAATGGCCCACTTGGCATTTCAAGAGAGGGCCATATTGCATATATGTAGAGATATGTCGATGCAAACACCATCGACTTTAGTGACTTCTTCGGTTTTGGTGGCCAATTATGTTAGGTGTATTCTATGTAGAGTAGAAGTAGAATAGGTTCCTATAACTTATGGCCATGATATTGTAACACTATACCTATGATGTCCAACACGTTAGTTTCCCTTTTGATGCACTATGCATATGATTCATTTTGGAGGCCTAGACCAAGTAAATGTCCTGCCATTTTTTATGATAGATACATTTTTCTCTAAATAACTATCATGTTATGTTTCATGATAGGATGGTATTTCCCTTTGGTTCAAGGCTATTTACCTTACTTTTTGAGAGAGTTGAAATCACTCAATCAATGTAAAGAGGGGCATACACATCATAACCACTAACGTGAAGTAAGGAACACATGCATAATTGATAGCAGTATATAATCCAACTTCAACTTATGATCCATAATAGCATTCTTTATAGATGAAAGCGCTTGAATGCAAAAATTGTTAAAGTACCTCAAAATAGGGAACCCATTTTCATCAATAATTAGACTAGATCAATGAATGCATTGTCTGGAAAATAGATGATAAACAAATGATGTTGGCTATATATGGATCATAGTAGGACCACTCTCTGGCAAGTTGCATCATACGAGCGTAAAATTTTCTCCTAGAGTTACTCATGTATATGAATGAGTAACAATATTTTTTATGTGTTTCTATTATTAGTATTTTGTCTATTATAGAAGGAAGAAAAAAATACATGTTCTCCCCTAGTTTAGGGTTTTCACTTTGTTATATTTTTAATTTTAATTTTATTGATTTTTATCACATCTTTTTTAATGATTTTTGTTTGTGAAAATATCGGGTTTTTTAGACCATGATTTCAAAAATGTTGCAATTTTAATACTAAACCACAAAACACAAAAGAAGAAACAATGCTACTTGTTATGCCTTTTTTTCTTTTTCTTTTTCTTTTTTTAGATTGTGGGGTTGATTTTAGGTTTTTGGTTGCAATGATATCAATTGTTAAGGCCATAATTTCAAATAAATTATAATTTTAACCCTCACGAAAAATAGTGCTACTTGTAGCACCACTTTTCAACTCAAGATTTCATTTTTAAGATTTTTTTTGCAATAAAATTAATTATGAATTGCAAATTTTTCGTGGACATTCCACTAGAACGTTCCATCACAACAAATCTAATAAAACATTAAAATGAAAATATTAGCTTAAATTCAAGAAATATAGAACAAAAATAAATACACGCACCATTCACAATAGATAATTTTTTCCTTGGGAAACCCTTACAAGAGCAAACTAGGTAATCTATATTACCGAGAGACTTGTGGCTTGTACAGATGCTATAGAACCTTAACCTCATCTTTTATGCTCTATAACTTCCTAGTCCTAATTGCTATGCTCAAATATGTAACAAAATACAATTGCATAAAATTGAACCCCTACTCCTCCTAACAATGTTATAACCAACTAGGGGTAAAATTTGACTACCTCAACCCTCAACTAGAGTTACAATTTTGGTCCTTCTAGAGTTCTCTTAAAAGTACATAAATGGCTAGTTAATATAGGCCTTCCTTCCACTTCGTTTTAGTAGGAGGAACCTCAACTCAACCCTCTTTAGTTGTTGGCCTAAATGAACATTTCATCCACCCTTGAATGTGCTAATTAGGAAGTCCATCACTGCCATGTCAAATCTCTCCCTATATATAATCAATCCATGGCTAGTATACAACCTATCAACATTATACAGCTTTCCTCAAGCCTGAGAGAAATTGAGCCTAGATTTTCTAGGGAATTTCCTTCCCAAGAGGATCAACTTGACCCAGATTGACATTATCTGGCTTGAGGTCAATAATTATGATTTTTTTCTAACTTCTTGTGGCCCTAAGTGTTTAGATACATCCTCTTAGATCTACAAAATGCATTTATAATGAGCCCAGTTTATGTGTGAGACAAGGGAGGTGAAGGAGGGAGAGATGATAGGTAACCAAATCCATACATAAATTTTCTCAAACCTTTTCTCAAATCACATTGAAAAGTTGCTTCCTTCGCTAGGTAAGGGATCAAAGGAGGATTCAATACTAGAAGCTATACTTATGTACTATATTGTTGCCCTATATGAATGTAAAGTTGGTCTCCCTATTTACATTTCTTATGTTTATGAGATGAACAATGTCACCAACTTAACAGAAGTTCTCGTTTTTTTACAAGTCACATCAAATCATGAAATTCATGGTGATTTTGAAAAGTGTTGATGTAACATCATCCTTTTTTCATTTTACAGTTGAAAATACCAACATTTTTCAACCATGGCATTTAAAACCCAAATATCATAATTACAAAAGACATTAAAAACCAAGTATAAATGCAAAAATGATGAAGCAACATCACCTCTCTTTTTTTATAGGGTGAAATTTCAAACATTTTTCAATCATAGCATTAAAGACCAAATATCATGACTACAAAAGATGTGAAAAAAACGTTGTAATGAAAAAGTGGTACACAATATCACTCCCTTTTTTAGGGTTAAAATGAAAACAATTTTCACTCATGTCACTAAGGACCAAATCATGATTACGAAAAAACCTAAAAATCAACACTTAAATTTGTCTTGTCTTTTAAGGATTTTTCGAATTTGACTAAGCTTTATTGTATTTTTTATTATTTTTGGGGTTAAATTTACCAATTAATCAACATTACATTGTCAATCATTGGTGCCATCAAATATAAAATAAAGAAACATAAAATACACTACAAAATTTAAAAGTGGCCACATTAGATAATTTTGTTTATATATATATATATATATATATATATATATATATATATATATATATATATATGAAAATAAAAAAAGTAAACTGAAAAATGTTGGTTTTTTTTTTATTAAATTAAGGAAAAAGATAGAAAAGAAAGAAAGAAAAGTATCTTTATAAATTCAAAAAATAAAGCAACCTTCAAAGATAAAAAATAGTATGAAGAAAAACCAATAATTCACTTAAAAAAATAAAATAAATAATTTTAAAACGTTTAAACAAAATAAAAGTTTTAAAAAGTTTTAAAAAATTATTAATATAATTTAAAAAAAATACAAAATACAAAATTAAAATTTGAAAAATAAAGTTAAAAATTAAATTTAAAAAATTATAAATAAATAGATATAAAAATAAATAAAATGAATGGGATCTAAATGGAAACATCAGGGGGCTCTAACCATGCAACGACTCTGCAATCATCACTTTTGTTGTGTGACAACAATAAGTTGATTGCATAGGCAAAAGGGCGATGCTACCTTCCAACCCACACGACTAACCTACAACTGTCACTTGTGTTGTGCGACAATTGCAAGTCGATTGTGTGGGCATAAAGCTAATACTAGACATCACCCTCCCCCACAATGCTTTTATATATATATATATATATATATATATATATATATTTATTTTATAATTTTTTTTCCAATTTTTTTAATTTGTAATGAAATAAGTGTTGTTTTTTTTACAATTTACTTCCATTTTGTTTTGTTTACCATTTTTAAATTTGATTTGATTTTTAATATATATTTTTCATTTTTTTTCATATATATATATATATATATATGTGTGTATTCACTTTATTTTTTTTATTATAATTTTTATATAGATATTTTAATCAGTTTTTTTTAATTGTTTTATTTTTTATATTTAATCTCCCTCCTTTTTTAAATTTGGGTCTTGAAAAGACTTTTTTTTTCATTATTTAATTTGTGTTTTAAACTAAATGTACATGTTTTTAATTAACAAAAAAATAAAATTATCAGTATGTCATTTTTTTAAAGGTGTTTTTCATGATTTTGTGTCCACTAATGATGGTCTTATAAGCCATAGTTAAACAAATATCATAATTTGAGTGTCCCATTGAAAATGAGTCAAATTGTCTTATGCTAAGATTTTGAAAGACCTATATGTTTAGCTTAAAAAAAAGTGAATTGCTCTTGGTAGAGTGACTCTTTAATTTAGGTGTTGGGTTTTAGTAGTTTTTCTTAGTTGTGATATTTGGTTTATAATCCCATGGTTGAAAAATGTTGAACATTTTAAGGCTTTTTTGTACTTGAGATATTGGATTTTAATTTCATGGTGGAAAAATGTTTGGATTCTTTTGTTTAGAGTTATGTTATTTGATATTTAATACTATGGTTTAAAATTGTTGGAATTTTAAGGTTTTTCAAGATCAAGATTTTGTTTTTAATTCGATGAATAATTTTTTTTGGAATTTTAACCCTAAGAAAATTGATGCAACATAACATTTTTATTTTTTTATTATTTTTTTTTTTAAATTTTTTTATTTTTTATTTTTTATTTTTTTCGAGATGTTTTTCATGATTTTTGTGAAAAAATAAGGGTTTTTTGGGATAGAGTTCTCATCTTGAAGTTGTAGTTATCATTAAGTTGGTAACATTGTTGATCATGTTGATAAGATTAGATCTACTTTGTAATCTAACTTACCTTCTAGAAAGGGAAAAGCATCGTCTTTGTTTGGTTGTGCATGTGTGCATGTGTTAAAGACCAAAGTATCAGGAGCAAAGCTTTTGATTGCCAAAGAAAGTCTGCTTTCTTCATCAACATGTGTGGATCTTAAGGTACAACTCTATTTGAACCATTTCCATTCCATGAAAATGATTGATTGCCATTAGATCTATGAACTATTTTCATTCATCTTGCTCACTGTATGGCAAATTCTAAGGCAGGATCTGTGAGAAAATAATCCCTTTGTATTGAGCATAAATTATACAAAGAATAGCCCCATATGCACAATTAACAGGGGCTAACGTGGCTTCCATTCGTAACATGATGGTCAACGTAGTAGATCAACTTTTGGGAGGCATAATATTTGCACACAAACTCTAATTAATGTGATTATTTCATAATTAGAAATGTATCTAATTGTAGAATAATGATGGAGGGTATAGCACAAGCGAGAGTTTTTTACCCCCAAAAAATCGTTTAATGCCTCAAAATGGATCTAGAAGGTTTTATGCATTAATTCTCCCGATTGGGACGCACAATGTAATGACCCTACACACTTATTCCAATTTATTCCATTCTAAAAGAATCGAGATAGATGACAGATAGTATAATAATCCAATCGAAATCACACCTCTCCAAATTTTTTACTAAACGAGGTGAGGATATTTTTCATCTACCTTCTCCTTGGAGTAATATTTAACAGTTCCTAGAAGTTGTCCTTTCAACCCAATCTACCAAAGTTCATATCACCCATATATTGTATTTCTGGACCTCTTTTACAAAATTGTGTCCTTTGTCAGCTTTTCCCGAGCATTTGGCACCAAGTCATCTATGGAAGCTAGGACCTATCCCTCCTCTTGATTCAACATGGAAGGCTCATATAGTATGATATTCTCCACATTCACTACTAGGTAAATACACACATATGGAGGTAGAATAAGTTTGTAGGCATTATTTCCAATCTTTTCCAACATCTCAAAAGGACCATACTACAAATCCTTGATCTTCTTACTAGGACCTTATAGTATTTCCTTATTCAAATATAACCATACTTTTTCTCCCACTTTGAATGAATTGTATATCCTATGTTGATCATGACCAACCTTATAATTTTCATGTGACTTATTTAACTTTTCTTTTACTTGCAAATGGATCTACCTAAACTTCTCAATAATTTTTTTCTTTTAATGCGTTTCTTATGAGATCCATTGTCACTCCTCCTTGATATCCATATACAACATCCAAAGGTGAAAGCGGGAAATATCAAAAGCAAGTTTCAAAAGGGGAATTACCAATAAAAGTGAAAATTGATAAAATGTTGCATATAGGTAAATTTTTCATCCCAGGTCTTCAAATACTTTTGATTGTAACCCCTCAATATTTTCACTAAAGTCCCATTGAATACTTCTGTCTTCCCATATGTCTATGGATGGAATGATTTTTACATATTAAAATTTGTATCCATCTTCTCCCACAACATAGTCCAACATGCATGGAGAAACATGGTGTCCTTGTTTGAAATGATTCTCCTTGGTATCCCAAAGTGCATCTAGACATGTTCAAAGAACAAGTTTGTTACTTATTTCCCTTTGATGGAATTTTTACAAGGTATGAGAGTGCACATCTTATTTAACCTATCAACTACCACAAAAATGTAGTCATGTGCCTTCCTATTTTCTGGTAAATATGCCACAAAATCCATGGAAATGTTTTTCCAAGGATGAGTGGATATAGGTAACGGATGGTATAGACCTTTCTTCCTATTACTAGGCTTGTTGGTACAACAAAGTGTAAATCCTCTAATGTATTGTGCTACATCTTCTTGCATTTTAGGCAAGTACACATATCTCTATAAGTTGGCAACTATCTTCCCAACACCAAAATTCCCTACTACCTCATAGGTGTGAGATTCTCTAATAATCTGCAACTACTCATCTTTAGGTACACAAAGCTTGTCTAGCCTAAAGAGTAACCCATTTTGGAGATGATAGTTAACTTTTTTGTCACCATTTTCTACATGAATTTGGCCATGTAGCTGAAAAAAATACCTCTTTGAAGTCACTAATATTTTGTGTATGCTTCTCTATATGCATCATGGGTGAAAGTCTCCATGTGCATCAAAGTGTCCAAAGTTGTGATTTTTAATGCGGGTGGCCTTGAAAGCCTGTTTTCCAACTTGTTTGTGTTGCTCTTCTTGTACTTATTGCGCAGTCTGCGATATCTTACTCTGGGCCTGCAAACACCATAGCAGCTGGTGATATGTGAGGGTGATGTCTCCTTTCCTATCAAATAGTGTTTCCACTTTTTGATAGCTTGTACGAGGACATAGAGATCATTTTCATATGTAGGATAGTTGACAATTTACCTATGAAATAATTCAAAATTATAGCATACATTCCTTCCTTCTTGCATCAATAATACTCCAATGGAATACCCACTTTCATCTGTCTCTGTTACGGGCAATGTTACCCTAAGGTCCTGGGTTGGTAAACCTCACAGAGCAGGGGCATGTCATCATAAGAAGGACTCAACATAACCAACTTCTATGCTTTAAAATAGAAAGTGAGGATTGCATATCTTACCTGTTTATCCTTCGTTTGTAGTAGATCCCGTAGGGTTCAAACCCCCTGCAACTCTTCGTGCTCTAGAACCTACAAATCAGCAAAGAACAAGCACAAAAACCTAGTTGTACAACATATATGTTCTAGATGTTAGTAAAATAGCATGCATAATCTCATGAAAATTACAAGAAATAAACTATTCAATATTATTAAACATTTATAATATATATATATGACACATGAACATCAGGAACAAGATGGCACTTATTTTATTGATAACATGTACAGAAAACAATAATGGAGAAATCACTTGAGATCTTCCACAGCCTTGAAAAAACCGTCCTCTGGATTCATCCAGCCCTAGCCTCACAAAGCTTCTTCCATGAATAGTGCACAAAGGATGTCACATAGAATGAGGATGATCATCACAAGGAAATAAGGGTTTCCTGAAAATTTGGGAAGTGCAGGAGGCACAGGGAAAATATCAGACTTGATCAGGGCTATAACAGGCTATAATATCTATAATTCTCTCTATTCCTCCCTTAGGCCATTCCCTTGAGGCATATTTATACTTCCTCAAATTAGTTTTCTCAGTTGGGGAACAGTTAGGCCACGGGCTGGGGTAGTTAAGTTACAGGAAAAACCATAAACCCTGCCTCAAAAGTAGGGAAATTTATATTTTTTAATATTTTAAATATCATACGTGGGTTCACTATAGATGGACCCATGTGTACATGCAGAAAAAGTTGTGCAGAGTCGCGTATGGATTTTAAAATACTTTTTTAAGAAATGTGACCAAGTTCGAATGGAAGGGCTGCCCAAGGCCAATGCATAAGTCATCAAATATATAGTGGCGATAAATGATGCTATAATAGTCTCCACTTAGAAGGGATTCAAAAAGTTTGGTAATGCGAGAATTAGTGCTCAATTGATTTTTATTTTTAGTTCATGAAAATTCTTTTGTTGATTCTTCCCCAATTAAAAACACTTAGGCATCACTCATCGTGTGGAGTGATGAAAATACTATTGAAAACAAAGCTATGAACTTCCATAGGTATTGTGTTGCCCCAAAAAAATTGATAACTTCAAATAAATTTGTAGGAACCGACGAATTCATGATGGACTCCATCTTTGCAAGATCTGTTTTAACCTCCCCTCTACCAATTACATACCCCAAATACACCAAAGACTATTAGGAAAACTCATTTTTCATGATATTTTCCAGTAGTCAGTGCTTCTTCAAAATCTTTATCCCTTGAATCAAGTGTGAGATGTATTCCTCCCATGTGGCATTGTAAATTGACATATCATTCCAAAATAAATAAAAAATGAATCTAGATATGGGTGTAGTTCATTAATTATTCTTGTAAATGTACTTGGTGCGTTGCATAAACCAAATGGCATGACCAACCATTCATACAAACCTTACCTGGTTTTAAAGGTAGTCTTCCAAGTATCATATTATTTGACTTGAACCCAATATTATTCTAATTTTAAATCTAGCTTGGTGAAGTATTTTGTGTGCTACAACTAATCTAACAAATCATGTATCCTAGGCAGAGGATACCAATTCTTGAGATTAATATTGTTTAATTCTTTATAATTGTTGCACACACACCAAATTTGGTCCACATTGTATCATAATATTATTTTTCATCCATATTGATACTTTCAAAGTGGAAAAATTGGAGGAATTAGATCACAATACCATTTTTATCAGCGGGTCCTAGTTGGGTGAATTATGGTTTGAAAATTTCTGAAAGTAGTTTGAGGCATCAAATGGAATTTTTTTGGGGGTAAAAATTTGCCACTTAAAAATACCACCTTTTATCACTATTCTACATGCATATAAATTTTCAATGGCACATGAATCATCCTAATCAAAGTTCGTATGAAAAAGTTATGCCACTTGGAAGTTAACCTTCCTATTTCAACCACCATAATTCAAGAGGATGCCACATCAACCCCTATTATTCATCGAAAAGGGGCTAGCCACATGATCACGATGAGGAAGAATCTATAAGATTCAATATTATAACTCTATTTGAGATTTTAACAAGCCAAATTAACCACTCGTAGGCTATCTAGTTCTGTTATAACCAGGCCACTAGGAGGAAAAGGGGTTCCATTCTATTCAAGGGAATTTTGTTCCATAGACGAGAAGAGTAGTCAAGAAGGCATATGGAGAGACAAAATAGAGAGCCTTTTATGTACTATAGCAACTCATAGGTCATAAACCTCACTTCTTTGTACTTTCATCAAACTTGATTTAGAGAAAGAGAGCAAAGTGTCCTCACCTTCTAGCTTGGAGGACTTCCCCGCTTATATTTTGTATTAATTTGTGGTTTGTGAGTTTTATTTCATTATTATCTATTTTATACATATTTTATATATTGCATGCATAACCATAAAAAAATAATTAATTAATCCATAAATCTAAGGAAAAATTAACCCTCATAGTGTAGAGTTCATATTTTAAGCATAATTTTATCAAATATGTTGTGACGAATTATCCAGTGGAATATCCACAACAATTTATAGATCGTATTGATATTAGAGCATATTTCTTTGGGTGTATTGTAGGGATTTATAGAAAATCCATATTGGTTAAGTTGAAAGTCATAAAACCCCAACAATTGAAGCATAAGTCGCATATATAAACCATAATGTGAGGCTCCTTATGGTGGATGTAAATAATAAGCTTGGACTATTAGAAGATTATGGAAGTTCTAAGATGGAGTTTAGATCAAAGGGGCAATCGAAATATCATGAAGAACCATAGAGGGAATCTAAGAAAGAACCTTGAAATGTTTAACTCAATTCGACTGTTATGAACCATTCACAATCTCTATTAAAAATGTAAGCAAAGGTCGACATCAAGCCATATCAAGGTTAGATTGATATCCTAAATTTAAATCACTAGTTGAAATAATTAGAATTTTTTTTTACTGTTCGTCATATGGAGGAAGAACAAAAAAATTCAGTTGTTTGAGTGAAATTACAAGGACATGCCCTAGCCTAGTGGAAAAGCTAGATGGATATCTTGAGGTTGGAGGTAGATCCTCTAGTGAATAATTGGGTGGATTGCAAAACCCTATCAGGTATGTAGAGGACTAGTGGATCTGGTCTCATTACTTTAGGTAGAGATAGGGGAAGAGTGTGTAGGAGTACACCAAAAAATTTAGAAGATGGCCATAATGTTGGGTATATTCCCAAAGAACCCATGCATACTCAAATATTTGTGGGGTGTACACAACTATCTATGGAAGAAAGTGATGTTTTTCAAGCCCAGATTGGTGGAAGAGGCTTGTCTATAGGTATAGTGCTTGGAAAACATGGGCCAAATGAAAGGGAAACCAAGTGGGTCAAAGAAGAGTGAGCACCAGGAAGCTTCCAATGAGGGGAAGAAGCGATGGAAAGGGGGAAAGGGAAAAATCATAGCAACCACAACACACTAATGAAAATATCCTAACAACCATTGTAACCGTTGTAACATTGAAGACCATACAAAGGAGAGGTGTTAGAAGTTTCATCCATAAATAAACCCGAAGAACAAAAATAAATATACCAAGAATAAAAATAGCATGCCCATAGATTCGAGTAATTAAGTTGAAAGAATCTCGTATATAGATGCGAAAATTGTATGTGCATAAATACAAAAGAAGGTGAATTTGAGTATCTTTTAGCAACAAGAAGAGAATGAAAAGACCATAATCTTCCATATAAAGATATATCTCAAAAAGAAAATTATTCTTGCTATGTTCAACTCAGGATCAAAGGAAAATCTCTTTGTAGCAAAGTTGGTCAACAATTTGGGATTGGAAGTTTGTGATCATCCAAGCCCATATCCATTGGGATGGGTAAATAAGGATGTAGAAATAAAGGTAACGAAACAATGCAAAATCATATTTTCAATCAATGTTGATTTAATTGATTAAGTAGGACTAGATGTAGTTACCCTTGATGCATGTGGAGTGGTGTTTCAAATTCCCTATATGTACATGCAAGGTGCAATCTTCATGCAAAATTCTAACCAGTACCACCTCATTAAGGATGGAAATTATTTCACCATTAACACACACAAGGGAAAGTCTAAAATTTCACTTGTAAGTTCCAACCAAGCCAAAAAATTGACCATTTATAGACAAAAGTATGTTTTATAAGTTTTAAGAGAAAATCAGTCTACAGAAGGGTCATTGAGAGAAAATTTGTCACTAGAGGGGTGTACTAAAGAAAATAAACAACAACTAGAAGAGTTTCTATAGGCATACAAGGGTGTGTTCTAAGAGCTTAACAGGCTACTACCAAAGAGGGAAGTGGAGCATGAGATCCAACTATTGTTGAACTCCCCATTTCCAAACATTGGGTTGTATAGGAAGCTCGTTATAGAAGTAAGTGAGGAAAAGAAGCAATTGTAGCACTGATTGGAACATGGCGTCATTCAACCAAGTACCTCACCATATGGGTCACACATTATCATTGTGCTAAAAAAGGATAGGACTTGGCAGATGTGTATTTATTATATGAAATTAAAAAAAATTATACTCAGGAATAAGAACCCCCTGCCTAGCATAGATAATCCACTAGGTTAGATGCAACGAGTCTAATACTTCACCAAGCTACACTTATAGTCTGGATATCATCAGGTTCGGGTCAGAGAAGAAGATACCTAGAAGAATGCCTTAAAAAATAGGGAAGGTTTGTATGAGTGGTTAGTCATGTCATTTAGCCTATGCAATGCAACATCAACATTTATGAGGTTAATGAATGATATATTGCACCCTTTTATAAATTCATTTGTTATTGTCTATTTGGATAATATACTGATATATAGTGCTACCTAGGAGGATCAAATCTCACATTTGATGTAGGTGCTCAAGACATTAAAGAAGCACCAATTGCTAGCAAATATCAAGAAGTGTAAGTTTGCATAGTAGTGTTTGGTATCTAGAATAAGTGATAGGTGGAGGAGAGTTGAAGATATCTCATGCTAAGATGAAGACCAACATGAAGCAACCAATTTACACAAAGGTCAAGAGTTGCGTTGGGGTAGCATAGTACTTGAGGAAATTCATAGCTTCATTTTTAGTAGTAGCAACACCACTCCATGCCATAACAGTAAATGGAAGGAGTTTCCAGTGCTGAAAGGATAAATAAAGAGCCTTTGAGGAGTTGAAGTATAATATTATTCAAGCAATGGTTCTGGTATTACAAAACTTGCAACAACCCTTTGAAGTGGAGGACAACTACCATTATGAAGTATTTCATGGGGTAGTTCTTAACTACCCTACCTATGACAAGGAGCTCTATGCTCTAGTGAAACCTATCCAGAAGTGGAAACATTATTTTATGGGAAAGGAGACAATGATCCACACACATCACCATCCACTATAGCATCTACAAACTAAGATTAAAATACAATAGACTATTCATTACAAGCAGATGGAAATTTTACAGTAGTTTCATTTAGTGGTCAAGTATAAGAAGGGAAAAAAAAACAAGTTGACCAACATGATTTCAGGGCCGCCCACATCAAATATCATATCTTTGGGAAATATAATGCATATGGATCCATTCACCCATGATACATACAAAGAGGCATATTCAAAAGATGAGTACCTTAAGGAGGTGTTTCAATAGTTGCAGAGCCAAAGGCACACACGATGGTGACAACACAATTGGCTACCGTCTCCAAGATGGGTTACTCTACAGGTTGGATATGTTATGTGTTCCTAAGGGTGAGTGAGTACAACTAATTAGGTAGGTTCACATCTTCAAGGTTGCATAGCACTTTGGTGTAGGGAAGACAATTGCCAACTTAGAAAATTTATATGTATTGATGCAAGAATAGGTAGCTAGTTTCATAAGGGTATGCACGCTTTTTTGTACTAGCAAGCCTAGCAACATGAAATAGGGTCTATATCATCTCTTGAATGTACCCACTCATCCTTGGGAAATAATTTCCATGGACTTTGTGGGAGGTTTTCCAACAACCAGGAAGTGACATGACTACATATCTATGGTAGTTGACAGGTTCAACAAGATATGTGTTTTAATGCCCTATAAAAATACCATTATTGGGAAAGAAGAAACAAACTTGTTCTTTGGACAAGTTTGGGTGAAATTTGAGATTTAAAAGAGCATTGCTTTAGAAAATGGCACAATATTTCTCGGTGCATTTTGGACTACATTTTGGGTGAATATGGACATGAATTTGAAGAGGTCTACAACATTCCATCCATCTAATAGATGGTAAAATAAAAGTAGTCAAAAAGAATTTGGTGCAGCTTTTGAGGAGTTATAATAAGAAGCATTTGAAGAATTGGGATGAAAATGTCATATATACATAGCACGCTTATAAAAAAGCAGTCCATGCTTCTATTGGTAAGTCAATAACCCAACTCTCAGCTTAAGCCTGTCACCTTTGCGATACTAAGAGGGTTAAATATGAAAATCACTTTCTCTTGGATTGTGCAACTCTTAGTCACATCCATTTTTTTTTCCAAAACAATTGGCACACTACCAACCTTCTTGAATTGTTGTGTCAACAAAACTATAATGATCTTGGAACAATACTCTCCTTTCTTTTTTATCATAGAAATATGATTTTAAAGAATCTTGATTAATCTCTTACCTTCTTAAATTCCGATAGAGTGTATTGGTCTTAGTGGATGCTAATCATCATCATCATTATCATTTTTTTGAATGTTTCTTTAATATATATATATATATATATCTTTTTTTCTTTTTTTCTTTTAACTTTTTAAATTTGTTTTGTACTTTAATAATTTTTAAATAAATTTTTAATTGTTTTAGAAAAAAAAATTATTAAAAAAATTAAATTCTTTTTTTAATTATTTAATTAATCTTTTTTAAACTTTGTTTTTTTTTTTTTTTTTCATTAAGATTTTTTTAGTGAGATACACTTTTGTTTCTAATTTTTTTTAATATATATATATATATATATATATATATATATATATATATATATATATATATATATATATATATATATATATATATATATATATATATATATATATATATATATATATATATATATATATTATTGTTCTTAATTATTATTATTATTTTTTTTAATAAATTATTTATGTTTGAATTTTTCTCTTTTAACTGGCCTCAATCTTCCTAGATTTGTTAGCCAGTAGGTAGTTTCCAAAAAAGATCATACATTGCCAAAAGGATTCAACCATCTGAAAACGAAACTAAAACACCATCAAAATAAGAACAATGGACAATCTTATTTCACTGATATGGTCCCTAATGTCAAGTTGGCCAGGCTGATGCATAGAGAATCAGGTGGTCTTGCTAAACCAGAAGCCACTCCCTCACCTAGAGGAGAACCCAACTTATAGATCCTGATAGATTTACCTCTGTTTTTTACTCCTCTCCACGTTAGCGAAGCATCCTCAACTTGAAAACAAAGTGAAAATGAAATGGAGAACTGTAGTCACAACATAATGATAGAAGCTTCCACACAGAGCACCACCAATAGACCCCACCCCAAAGTAACTCCACACTCTTCCCAACACCCAATTACCCCAAGTTGAAGTCCATCAAGGAGTTATGAACTTGAAGGTCCCAACCCACCAAACAAAGGGTTGATTAACCAACAGAGTTTCGTCCGAAATAAAATCATTAAAGCACCAAACCGTGAGGGAGCTAGCCAGAAAACCTAAGTGTTGAACCTTCTATCTCAATTTGACACCCAAAAATAGGAATAGAACCCAAATAAACTCAACCCATAACAATATGAATTTGAAAAACATCACATTTAATACCACCAGGAAAATACCAAAAGTAACTATGCACCCAACACAATATAGCAATCATGAAATAAAACCAAATTGGAATGAGATTTCATTTTACCTTGTGCCTAGGCCCCATGTTGTCAGGATGAGAGCCGCCATCAAGAGCCCAATCACCACCCACAACAAAGAACCCTATGTTCTGTAATTCCCTTATTGCTGCTATGCTAGTTTGAATTCGTTTCTCTCCCTTGCCCCGACGAACCACCAACAATAACCAAAAAAAATCTTCCTCTAAATCTCGAGATCCAAAATTTTTATCAACCTTGGATTTCACTACTAACCCTTTTAACACCAGATAGACCATAAAAGAGGAACCACCTTTACTAGACTTGTCAATTCTTTGAGCACCATCTAGGGCTTGGGGATGGAGTCACCAATGCAATGAACATGGGCACAAAATCGAAGTTGCAACAATTAAGGAAAACTCAATACTGCTACCACTCTCATTACCATTACTTCCCTCACATAATCAATACATAACATGGTGGTAATCATCATTAAATAGAAGTTTCCTCGCACAAATTTGTGCATGGAGGAGGCATGCCACATCACCCCCACCTAAATCGTCATGAGATTCAGTGGGGTGGCAGGCACCCTCACCGAGATCACCTGCATCATGTTCATCCACCCCCATTAGGATTTTTTTTGTTTTAATTTTAACTTTTTTAAATTTATTATTATTTTTTTGTTTTGTTGTTTTCATTTTTATTTATTTATATATTTTTTGTGTTTTTTTGTTGTGGGGGTTGTGTGGATGCTCAACCCATAGCCTGACCATACCATTTTTCAATTTGATAGCTAATTTAAAGTTTTCGTTACAATGGATCAAATCCACCCCCACTATGTGTTAATGCCATGGTTTATTTTTAAGTTTTCATTGCAATCGATTAAGTCTACCCCCACTATATGTCAATTTGATGGTTGATTTTTAAATTTTCGTTGCAATTTGTCAAGTTGTCATAGGCTAAGATTTTAAAAGAGCTATGCTTTTAACATTAAAAAAATTACTTTTGGTATAATGAATATTTGATTTACATACTCATTTTAAAGGAGTTTCTAGTTATGATATTTGGTTTTAAATCCAAGATGAAAATTGTCGAAATTTTAAGGGCTTTTAGAGCCATGATATTTTATCTTTAACACCATGGTTGAAATTTTCCAAAATTTTAAGGTTTTCCAGAATAATGATATTTACCTTTAACACCATGGTTGAAAATTATTGGAGTTTTTAGGTTTTTTGGACTTGTTATTTTTATATTTGACACTATCATCGAAAACTATTGTAATTTTAAGGTTTTTCAGAGCCATGCTATTTTTTTAATGTCATTTCTTAAAAAAATGGAATTTTAACAAAACAAAACAAAAAACATTGATGTGACATCAACACTTTTCAATTTCGAGGTGTTTTTCCATGTTTATTACACAAAAAAATTATTTTTTAATGCTAGACATTGTTAAATTGTTTTGGAATTTTAACCTAAAAAAAAAGGAAAAAAAGGTGTTGGTGTAACATCAACACTTTTGGGGTGTTTTTTCATGTTTATTGCACAATTTATTTTATTTTTTAATGTAGTTTTGAGGTTACAATTCACGTTAATATGGTAAGAGTTTGGTTGTAACAATTCTGGTTAAAAATCCATGTAATAAAGTCAATAAAGGAAAAATAATAACCAAGGTCATGGGACATGTATTCCAAGCTGAATGTTGGGAAAAACATCCTAGTGTGTGTGTTCGTTTTGGTTATTATGGCTAAAGGAAATTGGCAAAGGGTTTGGAAAGGAAAGAGGCATTGATTGCTATTTTAATTATGAAAATAAAGGAAATTATGATAAAAGGAAGGTGAAAGGTCACAGGTTGCATGTGAGGAGGAAGATGAAGGAAACTAATGGAAAATGAAGAAATTAGAGGCCTCATTGATAAAAAGGATTCTGAGGATCAATTGGTAGATTTTGTTAGTTCAGTTTTGGAGTTCTTTCTCTCTCTCACTCTTGGAAACTCTTGGATTATTCTAGCATTGGATCAAGAAAAACAAAGGAAGAGCAAAGAAGGAAAAGGGAAGCAAAGATCAAGCAAGGAAGAGAAAAATCAAGCAGCTACAATGATATTACTTGCAGGTATCAATTTGCATGTGTGATTTCCTTGCTATATTTTGTATGCATGTGTGTATATGGTTCTATTGTTGTCATTGACATGATTTTTCTTAGGTGTGATAGTGATTTTCAGCCTTGATTTGTCATTTCCGAATAACCATGGTCTGGTAGGGTTCTCTCAGTTTGGTTGAGCGGGATTACCAGATGGGTTTAAAACTGAGTGAGGTAGTCTCTAAAGAAGAACACAAGGCCTAGGAATCCCTGGACTGGAGAAGGTTGGATTGCGATAAAGCCAGATTTTGGTACCTCGGTAGGCCTATGAATCCTCAATCAGTGAATGATAGGATATACAGTTAATCCTAGAGGTGTGTTACCTCGATTAGGCCTAGTGATCCTCAACTGATGAATGGAGGGAGATACAATAAATCCTCTAGGGTTAAGTCTCGATTAGGCCTAGGAATCCTCGACTGGTGACTAGTGGGATATACGGTAAAGCTTAGAGACTATGAGACAGACAAATTACACATGGTTTAGGTGGAGAGATCCAGAGGCATCCATGCTTGTGTATGCCTAGTGATCATTGGACCGATATATGGTGGGATTATAGTAAAGCCTGGTATTGCATGTTTATGGTTTGAGAATTTAGGAATCCCTTGGTGGATTTCGGTAAAGCCTGAGGAAAACTGGATTGGTTTTGTTGTGAGCCCCATATTCATGTTTGGAATATGGCACATGGGTGATTAGTTGAAAGAAATATTTGGTTCAACCCAATCTATGGTCAAGTAGTTCGTGGAAGTCCATACCTAGTTTCCTTATGTATTCATTAATAAGGGATCCTTCTCCTTGGTATTTCATGTGTAAATGTACTAGTTCATATGTATTTTTTATGGTTGTCACATCCTTTTTATTTTTGTTGGTTATATGTTGTTTATGAGTATGTTTTATGATGGACTTGATGTATGGCTCTCATCATGTTTCGATTAGAAAATGAATGAATAAGGAATATATGACCTAATAGATGATAATGCAGCTATTGTGTTAAGGAATCGATGGTTCTTTATGAATATCATATAAGTATGATACCCCCATGCTTATATAATTATGAGACCCCTATGCTCAAATATGTTATGATTTGTAGATTACATATTTGTGACATGTTTGACGAAATGTCTGTCATGGCTACTAGGGTTCAGATCAAGTAATTGTACCAGTGATTGAATTGGTAGCTTTGTTCCATTGTTATTATTCATTTTTGAAAGTTTCATGAAGTTTTGGGCAATGGCCTAAGACCCAACCCTGAAAAGTGGCACAAAATTCACGGTTGTTGGTACAGAACTTCCTGGAAAATTTCAGAGTCGCTAGAATGCCTTGTTGTGGGAGCAAATGGAAGGCATTAGTTGCATGCATGACTTGTCATGGGAACGACTAAGAGTCGAGATCAGTAAAATGACAAGTTTCCTTAGGGAATGGTCTCTTGGAAGTGTTGGTTGGCCCCTGAGGGTTCTTTAGCAAGTGTGGAAGGTCAAATTGGTTTCATTTTGTAGGTTCCACTTCCTTAATTTTAAATGGGTAGTTGAATCACATAATAGTAGCCTCTCGTCACATGTTTACCCCAACAAACTGGTTAATTGGGAAAAATGTGGGAGGAGGGTGTTAAAGGGTGTTATCAAAGCATGGTTCAACTCTTGTACTAGATGGGAATAATGTGTTTATATTGCATGCATGTAGGTTGTGTATGTGCTTGCTATATATGCATGATGATGGTCATTGTTATAATTTTGTTTTCATGTAGAAGTGGATGATGTTGTTGTCGGGATGAACTTGTCATAAATGCTTGTCATTTGTATATGTATTTGTTATGCATGTTAGTTGTTTGTATGTGTTTATGCATGCATTGTCATGGTTATGGTTATGTATGCATGGTAGGTCAGACATGCATCATGATGGTCATTATGTAGATTGTGTCATCATGATGTTGTTGGTATGTTACAATGCTAATGTGTTGCCTAAGATAGAACAAGAAAATCATATTATCAAGGTAAAGTTGCAGCACTAGACCTTAGGGTAAGAGAAAATCATCATACAAGTTTGTGTATTGGTTAATGGTTGTTATATACATTATGGTTATATATATGCTTGTCATCCTATTGTTTTTGTAGTTACTGTATGTATGATAGATGCTATTATTTCAATGTAGTCATATGAACATGCATCAATTAGTCATGAAGGATAGTAACTTGTTGTTAAATGCATTGTGGTAATATGCATGATGATTATGGTTATTGAATTTAATATCTTGATATTGTATGTAGCATGCTAATAGATTATGGCCTATGTAGATGGATATGTTTATGATGTTTCAGGTATGAATTGATATACTTGTGATATTTCATCATACTAATTTGGATTAATTTATGCAGATGTGATAGCCTCCCCTATGATACATTGAGGTATGAGTTTGATTATGTCATCTATTTGGTGTTTGAGTGTTTGGTGTCTATTAGGTCATCTATCTATTGTTTGAATGTTTGATTAATCACATGATATTAGTATGTGTTTATGAGATTTCATGAAGGAATAGTCTTGTCTTAAGATGGTTGTAATAACATATTATGTGCTAAGACAATTGATATGCACTTGAGTGCAAGTGGGTACTAGTTGTAATATTATGATTAATGATTGTGAGTTGATTGTTATTTGATTATGACATGGTTGTTATTTTTGGTAAAGGCTGATTTAAAATTAATAGATATGTTGTCTTGATATTTGGAACATGTGGCTAACACGTGTGAAAAAATGTAGGAAAACATGCTTGGTATTAGCATGACAAGGTAACAATTGATTTTTTTATATAACTGACAACTGCATGATGTGATAGTAGATAATAAGATTTAATTGCAGCAAGGTAATTGGTAAAGAAAGGAATTAGGTGAGAATTCCTTTGACTATTTTTGGAAACCACAATTCTAAACAAATGAGTGCTTTGCATGTATACAAGGAATCTTCTTAATCTTGATTTCATTTGACATTATGTGGATATGTGCTATATGTTGGACATACTGAGAGGTGGGGGGGTGAATCAATATTTCTTTTCAAATTTTATTTTTACCAGTTATATCACTTATAATTAGAACACAAAATGAACAATTAGAATAAATGCTTTTATTAATAAGGAATAACAAGGACTCTAGTCCTCTTCTTTAAAATAAATAAAGTACAATATAGTGTAGGACTCCAACCCTAGATGAAGACATCAATATCCAATCCACCTCCAACTTGTACTTTTTCAAGCATAGACTTGGACTTCACGAGGCTCCAACCTCTAGGGCTCCAACCTTGTCACTATGAGGCACCAATCTATAGGGCTCTAACCTTATCTCTGGTACAAGTTCCAACTTGGTCTCTTGAGGACTCTTATCCTCTAGGGCTCCAACCCTTTGCTTTGATTCTTCAAGATAATCAAATATTCTTCACGACTCCCAATATCTTATGCAACGATCCCTGACAATATCTTCATCTTCAACACTTCCCTCAAATAATCTCCAAGGCACTTAACTCATCAATGACAACTTTGTCTCCTCATGAAGGTGTATCCACAACTTTTCAGGTACCCAAACAAAATCTCCAAGGTCACCTCATGATGATCTTAGAAATGCATCATGGTATTCAATAATGTCTCCAAGATGAGCTAAAGCTTATTAACAAGATGTCTTCAATAAGTTGCACTAAGCCTAAAGATCTACACCAAATAATTCTTTAAGTGCTTCACAATGTTTTCAATGGTTCAACTGTCTAAAATGAGCTGCTCCAAGATATTTTCCAAGGTGTTCTTCAAGATTCAAGGTGTTCTTCAATATCCTTTCATGTACTTAAATATTTTCACATGATCAAAGATTCCTTTAGATATGCTCCAGAATAGTCTTCAATATTGCCTTCAAAAATACCCTTCGATAGTGCTTCAAAATGCTTCTAAGATTTACTCCAATTATTTTTTTCAAGGCTACTTCCAATAGACAAAGATGTCTGCTGCAAGATCAAGTATATTTGCTTAACAAGAGTGATCCAATAAGCCCAAATTCACTGCTCTTTCTCAAGTTCAAGTCTCCTTGAATGCACACAAACAAATTTATCGATCAAACAAGAACTCTAACCAAAATAATATCAAAAATCCATGAAAAGTAGCCCGAAAACAAAAAGTGTTATTCTAGAATAACCCTTTTTTTGGGGTAAATTTTCAACATTTTTTAAAAATGGAAGTAAAAGCCAATTTTTTTTATGCAAAAAAACAGTCTGAAAACGAAAAGTGTTGATGCTGGAATAACGTCTTTTTTTTCGGGGTAAATTGTCAACATTTTTTAATAATGACGTTAAAGATAAAATATCACGACTCTGAAAAACCTTAAAATTCCATCGATAAACATAACATTAAAGATAAAATATCAAAAGTCTTAAAATTCCAACGATTTTTAGGCATGGTATTAAAGATAAAATATCATGTCTCTGAAAAGCCTTAAAATTCCAAGGATAACATTAAAGCTAAAATATTACCTCTATGAAAATCCTTAAAATTCCAACAATTCTTAGCCACAATGTTAATATTATTTTAAAAAATTATTACTATTTAATTTATATTAATTTATTTTTATTTTATGTTTATCATATTAATAAAGTTTATTAAATATATTGTTTTTTTCATATAATGTATTGAAATCACTCGATAGGAAACACTTCAGTTATGAAGAATGAATAAATTTACAAAACAAATCAATTTATATCTGATTTTGGAGTTTTGATACTCTCTACAAAAAAACATTTATTTTTTTTGGAAATTTGTGTCGATATTTTATTTCTAAATAGTTTTAAGTTTTTGAAATTTGCGAATTGTTTTTTAAAAACCATATTTCATTATTGAGAAATATATATATATTATTTTCATATCTAATAATAATAATAATAATAATATTATTATTATTATTATTAAAATTATACTTCTTTTGAATTTAATAAATTGAAACTAATAAATGTATTAAAGATTATGCAAACAAATTTTTGTTTCTATCGATCACTAAAGAAGTACACCATCAACAAAAAAATTATTCTTCTAGACTTTTTACCTCAACATATTTTTTATTTTGACATATATATACACTCAAATATATTGAGAATATGAAAACATTGAAAATATAAAAACTAAAACAAAAAAAATACAAAAAATTTAAAAAAATAATAAGAAGTAAAAAAATATATATTTTTTGATATAAAAAAAATTAAAAAACGCAACCCAAAATAAATACAATATACAAAAATATATAAAAAAGACCAAAAAAAAAAAAAAACTAACATAAAAAATTAAAAAAATACAAAATTAAATATATATATATATATATATAATTTAAGAAAAGAATTTAAAAATTTGACAAAAAAAATAAACATTAAAAATATTGATGAGTTAAATAAATAAATAAAACAAACAAAAGAACACATTAAATTAAAAAAAAAAAAACATTTAAAAAAATTTTAACTTACCAAAAAAAAAAAAATTGATTGAAAAAAAATGATAAAAATGTAAAAAAAAAATAAAAATTTATTTTAAAAAACATTTAAAATTTAGAATAATAATTAAAAATATTGAAAATAATAATTAAAAACATTGAAAACAATGATTAAAAAAAAAAAACAAATTTTTTTATTTAATAATAAATAAAAACATAAAAAAACAAAATTTGAAAAAAAATAAAAATTAAAAAATAAAAAAATTAAAAAAATCTATTAAAAAAAAATTAAAAATAATAATTTGAAAAAAAAAACAATAAAAAACAATTAAAAATAATAATTAAAAAACAAATTCCAAAAAAAAAACATCTTAAAAAACAAAAAGAACAACATTTTAAAAACAAAAAAATCATAATAATAATAATAATAAGTTAATTAAAATAAATTAAAAAAATAAATAAATTAGAATTAAAATATAAATATATATATATATAACAAATAACAAATAGGCCCGCCCCTTGGAGGCCGTGGGGCTTAGCCACCGGTCGATTCCTTGGCAGCTCCACACCCGTTTGGCGACCAAGCCCCGCGGTGGCGAGCCCATTTGTTTTTGTTTTTGTTTTTTTTTTTTAGTTTAATAACTTAAAAATTTGTAATAGCCCAAAGTTCAACAAGGATATGTCACAATACTGATCTTTTATGAGTAACTATCCACAATTTGCTACACAAGTGACTCTTCCATAAGCTTGAAGCTCTGAGGTAGTGGTCTCAACAATAAGTCTACCACATGTGATGGGTTTGTAGACTGCAACAAAAACGAGCTTAAATAGGACTGGAAAGCATTGTTATGTTTATATATTTTAACCCATTTGAGTTATAATAATAGATATACGTTTTACTTCATAGATATTTTAGAGAAGCCTCCAATTCTTGTCTTTATTAGCCTTGTTTTTTTTTATCATGTATATTTCTTCACCGAATTGGATGGTCTCAAAGTTGACTTATCCAAGCTGCTACAGATAGGAAGGTCTTTACCTTATTTAGTCAAAGTATAGTCCACTGATGTATAGTTTGAGGTGTTAGTAGCCAGCAGGTAAGAGCCCAGGTGATTGTTCTCTTGTTTCTTCAAAGATCGTAATTTTCCACATGTCCTTTTCCAGGTGTTAGTAGCCAGCAGGTAAGAGCCCAGGTGATTGTTCTCTTGTTTCTTCAGAGATGGTAATTGTCCACATGTCCTTTTCCATGCCTTTGTAAACCGAGCTTCTGAAAGTGAGGTTATTCAAGGTCTGTCCACTGTTGAGCTACCATAGATGATTGAACACACTCATCCACAACCCTGTTCAGGTTCTAAGGAGGTCTAAGCTACTACAATTTATAAATATGAACTTAAGAGATAACCTAAACACATAAAATAGTCCAAACAACTAATCCTTAACTGTCTTCCTCGGCCTCCTATCTTTGTAATCCGAATTCTATGTCTTCTTCACTGAAAATTGATGACAAAAATGAAGTGTTTGAACTCCTATTTATATTGGTTTTGATATCAATGAAAAAACGTGTCTCTTGGAGGGAGAGTCAAATTGGACATGTAGGTTCATGTCGGCAAGTATCAAAAAATTATTATATTTTAACTTAAAAAATCATTTTCTCTCAATCTACAAGGAGTTAGAGGGCGAGTGATAGCTCGTTAGAAAAGGAAAATTGTCCTCTACAAGATGGTGTCATCCTTCAATGAGGTCATTTTCCTATCAGTAAAATTAAATTTTTGAATTGTCATCATTATCTTAGGTTTTTATGCTTTGGACAGTGCTAGGGCTCCTTCTTCATTGACTTAGGCCTTCAAGCTTATACGGGGTCCTTCACATGTGTTATTCATTAGGATTAGGGCATATTCAAACAAGGCTAAGGCTTAGGGTTAAGGATTTTTAAATAAGAAACAAGGACTAGGGCATCATGAGCATCTTCTAGATTTTAAGGCATAAATGTACTTGGTTTTTTGTCATGTAGCTAGGGAATATGCATCATCTTCATGCTTAGGGTTTTCCTAGGGTTTGCATGAGGGTAGGGAAACATCACGAAAGGGGTTATCACAAGAATATTTTCCATCTCCAACAATTCCATATTGACATCAATGACAACTTTGACCAACATTCTCCCCCTTTGTCACTGATGGCAATATTCTTTCCCTCTCAAAATTCTCTCACCCTTTGACATCAATGGAAAATGGGGTACTCGAGTACTCCCCCTATCAAGCTGCTTCTTGACATGTTGTCCATCGTATTTTATTCATTGATGATACTTCTCCATGATAGATATGTTGTTTCCCTTGCCATAGTGCTCCTCCTAGTTATGTTGCTCTTATTTAATGGACTTGCTCCTCCTAAGAATTTGCACGCCTTCATGGAAATGAATGAGGTAGATGATCAACCAACTCCCCCTACCTTATAGACTCTTATCGCTCTTCTTTTTTATCAAGATACGAAATATTGTTGCCTTGTGATCAAGTGGAAGACATTTTCAACAGTGGATGTGTAGTGAAGAGACAACACCATGATGATGATTGTCCATGTGTGGCTCATCAAGGATTTCATAGGGCTCTTCATGGATAGCTTCTGCAAAAATAGTCAATAATCACAAGCTATCAATATGCATGGTCTCCTTTTTGGCATAATTTTGTCATCAGATCTTGGAATATCACATCTTCCAAAGATGTGACTCGTTAGATCAACAACATAGGTTGATGCCTTGAGTGTTCAAGAGAATTTCTGATCTGATTTGCTTCCTTCTCCATACTTGAGTCACTTTCTTTTCTTGCTTGGTAGTCATTTTTTTAGCTTGTTTAGGGACCCAAGTCAAGTTACAATCATGAGCCACATGTCCAATTTTATGAAATTTGAAGCATTCCATCTTTTTCATGAATGAGGAATCACGACTTCTTCTTGCAAAGTTGCTTCTAGGAGACTGATGGGAACCATTATATTTTTCCTTGTGGTATGCCATACAATCCTTTGCCACGTGCCAAAAATTTGTACAAGAATAGAAATAACCAAAAAATATACTTTGGTACTTGGGAGATGGAGATTGTCTTGATGTACTTTTGAATTCTTTTTTCCTTGGGATTCTTTGATGATATCCATTTCCTCTTGCATTCTTGACCCCATCAGTAGATCTTCTTGGAGTAGGGCTTCTTCCAATGTCATCTTGACTCTTCTCCTTGATTTTGCTGGAACTGGGGGCATCAATATTTCTTCTAAGATTTCCCATATCCTTGGTGATTGAATCATTAGGGTTTCCATCAATACTATTTGAGGGTTCACCCTAATAACCAAGACCTGATCTATCAAGAGGAGAGCTTTGATGACTTAGAATGTCATCTAGGGTTTGAGAGCTCTTTAGACTCTTGTTTAGATGATCAATTTCTTTTCTTAGGAGATCAATTTATTATTTCATCAAATTGATTTCTCCATCCTTTTTTTCTAGATGGTTCTCCATTTCTTCCTTTATCTTGGTTGGTTTACATGATTTGGCCTTAAGTGAGGTGAATTATGATTTTAATTTGGTGATGCCTTAATCCTTTTCTTCTAGTTGGCATGTCGTGGAATTTATTTCCTTTTATGCTTCATCGACTTTTCCTTCTAGGAGGGTCAAAACTTCCATCTCATTTTCAACTCCTTATGCTTGTTTCTTTGCTTCCTCTAATTGAGATTTAAGGGAGGAGACCTCTTCCTTGTATTGACCAATTTTCGCTTCAAGTTTGTTCAAGTCCTTGTGTATTTGTTCAAGATGGATTGACAAATATTCTTCCCTTTTCTTTGCTTTATCCAATTTATTTGTCATGGATATGACTTCTTCATGATGCCTTTACTTATTTTGATGAAATTCCTCCTTAAGCTTGGTGAGATCCTTATCTCTTTCTTGTACATGAAGCTTGAATAGGTTAACTTCCTTCCTTGTCTTGTCAAGGCCATGATCACCATCTTGTGATTGCTTCTTGAGCTCCTCATTTTCATTTTCAAATTGATTCTCTTTTAGGGAATCTATAAGTTTTGCCTTAAGATATTCTTTGAGATCTTCTTCATTTTTTTCATCTTCTAGGTCCTCCTTGGCCATGATGTATTCACTCTTTTTTTCAGCTTCCTTTGTGGGTTATGGATTTCCTTCTTGCTTTCCATCATATTCTTGAATAGAGGTCATGATAAAAGCTCCTTTTGAGTGAAGATCTTGAAGTTTTTCCCACATACCTTTTCCCGATGAAAATTTTTCCACTTTGGCCTTTATAGGATCTAGTAGCCCATTCAAGATTGCCTTTATCGCTCTTGCATTATATTCCTTGGATTATTCCTCCATTGTGATTTTAGTTATCACTGATTCCCAGACTTCAAAACCTTGAGCCATTAAAAATAACTTCATTCTACCCTTCCATACATCAAAATTTGTTCCATTCAACATAGGGGCTTTGTCAACCTGATTATCTTCTATTTTCAAGGTTGAAGAAGAGACATCTTTAGAAGGATTGGAGACTTTCTTCCTTTGCTTTTCCATTTGTGTTATAAGGATCTATCTTTAAGCTGTTAGGCTTATGAGTCAAGGTACTGGTTCTTATATCATTTTTTGGAAATACTAAGAGGGCAAGAGAATAAATATTTCTTTTCAATCGTTATTTTTACCAGTTAGATCACTTATAATTAGAACACAAAATGAAAAAATTAGAATAAACACTTTTATTAATCATGAATAACTAGGACTTCAATCCTCTTATTTATAATAAATCAAGTAAAATATAGTGTGGGGCTCCAACCCTAGATGAAGACACCAATCTCCAATCCATCAGGCTCCAACTTGTACTTTTCCAAGCACTGACTTGGACTTCACGAGGCTCCAAACACTAGGGCTCCAACCCGTTAAGTCCCTATATTAATAGTGTAGTCCCTTATTGTTGTTAGTGTAATCCCCTTACTGTTATTATTGTAGCCCTGCAACCCCTATATTTTTATTATTGTGCCCTTAAATTATTATTGTTAGGTCGGCTAGGATTACATTGTGGCCCCATGGACTCCTATATATAGAAACGAGGTTTTGTAATTTGTATCATCCAAGAATTGTTCATTCATGTAATGTATTGGAGGTTTCCCCCTCGAAGTGGCTTATTTCTAAGGCATTGATATCTCTTTTCTTCTATTTTTGGAGCTAGTTTTCCAACATTTGGTATAAGAGATTTGGATTCTAGGGTTTCGCTGCTCCAAATAGGTCATCATGGAATTTCGCTATAACTATTTTTCTACGAAGGTTTATAAGCTTAAATTTTTAGAGTACGAAGCTAAAATCCCGAGGAACATAATCGCAAAATTTCAGAGCTTGGTTCACAATATTTTCGGAGATATGATCTATGGAAGTTAGGGATTTTTGCAGGCTCATGAATTTCACTTAAAGAGGTCATCGCAGAATTTTCGCTATAAAAATTTTTCTACGAAGCTTCAGAAGCTAAAATTTTTAAAATGCGAATTCGAAATCTTGAGGAACATCGTCGTAAAATTTTGGAGCTTGGTTCGCAATATTTTCGGAGATATGATCTGTGGAAGTTAGGTGTTTTTCAGGCTTCCGAATTTCATCTCAAAGAGGTGATCGTGGGAAAAGCTTCATAACTCTCTCTCTGAGCATCAGATTGGAATTCTATAAAAAGTGACTAGAAGTACATGGACTATAGTTACCTTTCTATAAATTTCAAAGCCAAAGGAGCAAACAGTGACACGTGGCAAGTTGTACAAGTTCGCTCTACTGAACGAGTCCATAATTAGGTCATTGTGGGAGATTGGACATAACTTTGCCTTGAAGAATCCAAATCAAGTTAGAACTGTGGCATTTGAAACAAGCTTGAGATGACTACTACAGGGCTGAATTTCAATTATTGAGGATCTAAAATCATATAGATAATTCAGTTTCAATAACAAGCTTCTCAAAAGCAAGAAAAAGGTGTGTATTTGGTTTTTAAAATTGCATGACGTTTGTTTGAAAAATAAGTTTGAAGTGACTCCAAGGGCATATTTTAGAATTTTAACAGTATTGGGTTTTATAATGCCTCCAAAAAATAATTCCATACCCATTAAGCCCTAAAAAATATATACTATGACGCATGAAGAGGAAGAATTGCAGTATGAGATATCAAAATTACGGTACCAAGTGCAACAAATTTCGATCTTACGAAGAGCAACCGAAGATGACATAGATGGTTTAAAAGCAGAAATGGAGGCTAAGTTATATGGTTTGAAGGATCAAATAATAGCTAATATGGATGAAAAATTAGTGGACGATCACATCGAGCATCGACAATAGGTTCTCCCACTCTCAAAGGATAACCTAACTTTGGTGCAGAATCTAATGAAACAACAGGAAGATCAACATCACATCAAAAGAAGTTATGAAGTAGTCACAAAAATAAGAACTCGACAAGTACAATTAATTTTAGAGTATCTCAATAAGTGGAAGAAATTTCCTGTAGAAGATTCCACATGGGAGGATGAGAATTTTATACAGAAGCATCAAGAAATAATCAAGCATTGAGGAAAACACTTGTTTGAAGGAGAGGGACATGTTAAGTCCCTATATTAATAGTGTAGTCCCTTATTGTTGTTAGTGTAATCCCCTTATTGTTATTATTGTAGCCCTGTAACCCTCATATTGTTATTATTGTGCCCTTAAATTATTATTGTTAGGTCGGCTAGGATTACATTATGGCCCCACTAGGATTACATTGTGGCCCCATGGACTCCTATATATAGAAAGGAGGTTTTGTAATTTGTATCATTCAAGAATTTTTCATTCATGTAATGTGTTGGAGGTTGCCCCCTCGAAGTGGCTTATTTCTAAGGTGTTGATATCTCTTTTCTTCTATTTTTGGAGTTGGTTTCCCAACATAGAAGGATCTATCTTTAAGCTATTAGGCTTATGAGTGAAGGTATTGGCTCTTAAATCAGTTGCTGGAAATACTGAGAGGGCAAGAGAATCAATATTTCTTTTCAATTGTTATTTTTACCAATTAGATCACTTATAATTAGAACACAAAATGAAAAAATTAGAATAAACACTTTTATTAATCACAAATAACTAGGACTTCAATCCTCTTATTTATAATAAATCAAGCACAATATAGTGTAGGGCTCCAACCCTAGATGACGACACAAATATCCAATCCACCAAGCTCCAACTTGTACTTTTCCAAGCACCGACTTGGACTTCACGAGGCTCCAAACACTAGGGCTCCAACCCTATCTTCCAAGGCTCCAGCCTTGTCACTATGAGACACCAACATCTAGGGCTCTAACCTTATCTTTGGTACAAGTTCCAACTTGGTCTCTTGGGGACTCCTATCCTCTAGGGCTCCAACCCTTTGCTTCAATTCTTCAATATAAGATCAACAATTCTTCACGGCTCACAATATCTTCTGCAACAAGCCCTGACAATATATTCACCTTCAAAATTTCTCTCAAACAATCTCCAAGGAAGTTAGCTCATCAATGAAAAATTTATCTTCTCATGAAAGTGTCTTCACGGCTCTTCATGGTACCCAAAACAAAATATCCAAGGTCACCTCATGATCATCTTAGAAATGCATCATGGTCTTTAATAATGTATCCAAGATCATCTACAGCTTCTTAACAATATTTATTCAATAAGTTTCACTAAGCCTCAAGATTTGCACCAAATAATTCTTTAAGTGATTCATAACGTTTTCAATGCTCCAATTGTCTAAAATGAGCTGCTCCAAGATATTGTCCAAGGTGTTCTTCAATATCATGTCTCAAGATCAACACCAAAAAAATATTCAAGTACTTCAATATTTTCAAAATGATCAAAGATTCCTTTAGATCTACTCCAGAATAGTCTTCAATAGTTCCTTCAAAAATACCCTTCGATAATGCTTCAAGACGCTTCTAAGATTGACTCCAATTATGTTTTTCAAGGTTGCCTCCAATAGACAAATATGTCTGCTGCAAGATCAAGTAGATTTTATTAACAAGAGTGATCCAATAATACCAAATACACTATTGTTTCTCAAGTTCAAGTCTCCTTGAACGAACACAAAGGTCTGTCTCTTAATTTCAAGATCTGCTACTCATCAAGGCTGAGGTTTTTTGGTTATTTGAACAAGTTATGCTGCTTACTAGGCCGAGGTATGTTCTTGCTAAAGTACCCTTAAGAAAGCACCCTGAAAAAGGCCTGAAATGATGATTAAAGGAGGGAGCTAAGGTTTGCTCCTGTAGTGGCACCAAAACTCTATAATAGCCTGAATTTCAACAAGGATATGTCACAATACTGATATTTTCTTAGTAGTTGTCCATAGTTTGTTGCACAAGTGACTCTTCCATAGGCTTAATGTTCTGAGGTAGTAGTCTCAACAGATAAGTCTGCCACAAGTCATGGGTTTGTAGAATGAAATAAGAATGAGCTTAAATAGGACTACAAAGCATTATTATGTTTATATATTTTAACCCATCCAAGATGTAATAATAGATATACATTTTACTTCATAGATATTTCGGAGAAGCCTCCACCAATTCTTGTCTTTATTAGCCTTCTTTTTGTTTACTCCTATATATTTCTTCAATGAATTGGATGGTATCAAAGTTAAATTATTTGAGCTGATACAGGTAGGAAGGTCTGAACCTTATTTAGTATGAGTATATTCCATTGATGTATATTCTGAGGTGTTAGTAGCCAGCAGGTCTAAGCCTAGGTGATTGTTCTCTTGTTTCTTTAAAAATGGTAACTATCCACATGTCTTTTTCTGTTCCTCTATAATCTAAGCTTCAGAAAGTGAGGTTATTCAAGGTCTATCCACTGTTGAGCTCCCATAGATGACTAAACACACCTATCCACAACCTGGTTTAGGTTCTAAGGAGGTCTGAGCTACTACATTTTATAAATCTAAGCTTAATAGATAACCTTACCACAGAAAATAGCCTAAACAATTAATCCTTAAATGTCCTCCTCAACCTCTTGTCTTTCTAATATGAATTATGTGTCTTCTTCACCAAAAATTGATGAAGAAAATGAAGTGTATGAACTCCTATTTATACTAGTTTTGATATTCAATGAAAAGACATGTCTCTTTGAGGAAGAGCCGACTAGGACATGTAGGTTCATGTCGGCCCGTATAAAAAAATTATTATATTTTAACTTAAAAAATCATTTTCTCTCAATCTAGAAGGAGTTATAGGGCGAGTGATAGCTCGTTAGAAAGGGAAAATTTTCTTCTACAAGGTGGTGTTAATTTCATCCTTCAATGAGGTCATTTTACTATCAGTAAAATTAAATTTGTGAACTTTCATCATTATTTTAGGATTTTATGCTTTGGACAGTACTAGGGATCCTTTTTGATAGAATTATTCCTTCAAGTTTATGTGGGGTCCTTCACATTTGTTCTTCATTAGGATTATGGAATATTCAAAAAAGGTTGAGGCTTATAAAATAATAAACAAGGACTAGGGCATCATATTCATATTCTAGAGCTTATGGAATAAATGTAATTAGGGTTTTCTCATGTAGATAGGGAATATGCATCATCTTCATGCTTTGGTTTTTCCTAGGGTTTGCATGAGGTTAGGGAAACATCACGAAAGGGGTTATCATAATAATATTTTTCATCTCCAACAATGCCATATTGACATCAATGAAACTTTGACAAACATTATATTCATGAACATGTATTTGATAGGTATATTAGCTAGTTTATAGTTATATTTGTATTTGTCAAGGAATTGGAGCCCCTTGAGAGATGATGTATGTATGTGTTGAGATACAAGGAAATGTGCCTGGCACAACAAGGTAAGGTTACTAATATGTTGATTATGTTTATTTATACGCTGATGTTTGTGTGTTTATGGCAATATGATGCGGGGTTGCATGGAAAAAGAGACTTCCATGAAATCTTGAAGAAGGCTCGGGTTGTGCTTTCCCTTGGAGGAGTTGGGAACCCATGGGGTTGAGTCATGGTGTTTGTTGCTAGTTTTGTGCTTTCAGTATTTTTTGATTTGTTTGCACTTGATATGCAGTCTTGATTGCATCTAGTGCATGATCATGCAAATTTTTTTGAGGTTACGTATTTTTATTGGTTTTCATGGTTTTCTTCTTATTGTTTCTTGTTATTGCCTTTTATGTTTTGAGAGACTTGAGAATTGGTTGGGAAAGAGAAATTCAATGGAGCTCGGGAGAGTTGAATGAAATTCAATAGGTAATGTAAGACCCGGATGAAGTGTGGTGTATGAGTTAAGGGAAGTTGAAGGCAAGAGTATGAAATCTAGTTGGATTGGTTGGGTCCATTGGGATAAATGGATGGTGGTAGGACAATCATGTGGAAGGTAACCAAGAAAGGTAAAGTGAATGGATTTGAGGCATCAAATGCTTTGGATATGTTGGGAACTGTTGTTCTCAATGTTGTGCATGAATGAAGGAAGTTTGCTTAACCTAAACCTTATGATATCTGGTAAGTATGTTGTGATCATGATTATGTTGATGTCTATATATGCATATGTATGTATGTCTTTGTTTGGCAGGGTCGTTAGGGATCATGATTTTTTATGCTACTGTTTATATGTATATATGTATGTATTTATGACATTGTCTGACAGGGTTTTCAGGGATCATGATTGTTTTATTATGATGTTTATATGGATATATGTATATATGCATATATGTATGTCATTGTCTGACAAGGTCATTAGGGATCATGCTTGTGAAGGAATGATTTCTTATGTAGGTGAATGCCATGAAGAGATTCCTGGTTTATGAGGAATCAAGTGGGAAGAGTAACCTTGACATATATATAAGGTCAGTATCATGTGGATATGATTTGATATTATGTTTTTATAATATGTCTATGTTTATGTTATGGAAAAGATATGTTGAGGGATACATCAACATAATGAAAATAGTGCGATATGTGACATGTTGGAATAAGCATGAATAGTGGAAAGACCATATAAGCAAGGTTGATTAGTAGAGTCAGTGTGTGGCCTATGGATGTGTAGTACTACTGGGTTATATATTTTGTACATGTTGCACGTATGATATTGTGTGCTTGCGGTGTTGTGCATATAGGTGTTGTGTACATGTTGCTTATGCAATGCTATGTATAGATGGTGTTGTATGCATATGGTGCTATGTGCTTTTTAGATATACAGTGCTGTGTACATATGGTGTTGTGTGCATTTTCGATATGTTGTGTTCTGTACATATGGTGCTTTGTGCATGTTTCATATGCGGTATTGTGTACATATGGGTGGTGTGCATGTTGTACATATGGTGCTTTGTGCATGTTGCATATGCGGTATTGTGTACATATCGCGTGGTGTGCATGTTGTACATATGGTGCTATGTACATGTGGTGTTGTGTGTATGATTATAAATGTGGTGCTATGAGCATGCAACGTTGTGTACATGTTGTACATGGGGTGTTGTGTGCTGGTGGTGTTGTGTACATGTCGTGCATGTGGTGTTGTGTACACGTTGTGCAGGTGGTGTTGTGTACATGTCATGCATGTGGTGTTGTGTACACGTTGTGCAGGTGCTGTTGTGTACACGTCATGCATGTGGTGTTGTGTATATGTGGTGCTATGTACACGTTGTGCAGGTGGTGTTGTGTACATGTGGTGTTGTGTGTACATGTTCTACAACTGGTATTGTTGTACATGTGGTATTGTGTGCATGTCGTACATGCTACATTGTGCACATATTTTTTTTAGATACATGTGGTACAATGTTATATGTATTGTGTACTCATTGTGTTGTACTCTATGTATGTATATGTATTGTTTCATACACCGAGTGTAGGTGTATGTATTTTGTTGTGTTTTACACCGGGTGCAGGTGTATGTGTTGTGTTGTACGCAGGGTGTACGTGTATGTGCGTGATGTACACTATGTGTATGTGTACCTAGTTGAAGAGAAGGAATTGGGTGTTTTCTGGGTTTGGAAACTAATCCGGTGTGTGTACATAAAGGATAAAGGTAGAAGCTAAGGATCGATTAAAGGATAAGTATCGATATTTTATTTCAGTTTTAATTACGCATTTGATCTATGATTCTGGTTTATTATGGCTACATGTGATATATGATTTTGATTATTTTGGTTGCATTTTGAGCTAACCGGATGTGATTTATCCATGATGATTTGATCAAACAACTAGTTTGACTTGTTGTGACAGGAAGTAAACAAAATTGCAAATGTGCCTTATTGATGGGACACCAATGAGGTATGATTTGAATTTATTTCAATTCATTTAAAATCTAATGGAAATTATGTGCTTGGTACAGGAAAACATTGAAATTCTCAGTTGGGTGGTTGGAACTGATTTCATGAATGTTAGAAACAACAATAAAAAGGAATTGGAACATGTAACAATATACTGGTAAAGCACTTCAGGAGCAGGGCCATTGTGGGACACTCATACCAAATATTTTCCATTTATTTCCATAAGCAAGCACTTAATGGTATGATGGTTTTGAGGCATGGATATGCCTTGGTTTTTGTACCTTCCGATGCGAGGAAACCTTTGTGAAAATGTGAATTTGGGAAACACTTTTTGCTCTTTTTTGACGTTGAAAATTGTAATTTTTTATGTTCGTTCAACTTCAACTCCACTAATCTCATATTTTTAATGCAAATTATGCTTTGACATAAAAACAAGATTTGTAGAGAATTGTCTTACCTCCATACTCGTATTTAAAAATATATATATATTGACATATAAAGGGGTAAATTTGTTGTTTACTAACTACATATACTTGAAATTTTTAGGCAAACATAAATAGTCACTTTTTGAACCCTAACTGTTTTTAGGGAAGGTTATTCAATTTTTGGAAATAAACCAAATAATCATAATCTACATATATTTCACTAGTGCATTGAATATTTTTCGGTAATTTTCAGATTAAATCACTATTTTTTATTTTTCTAAATTTTTTGGTGTTTCCATTTTAAAGTTATTGAATTTTCATTCAGTGCAATTTTCCGAACAATGAAATTCCATAGTGACACAGTTTAGTATAAAATTAATGACAAATTGAAATTTTTAATTAAACTCCACAAATCTTACATCATTAGAAACTAGATTCAGAGATTAATCTAATGGCACCTGGTCCGAAATATAACATTTTGTTTTTGTAACTGTTCCACCCCTCCAAAGTTGTAGGTCCCTGAAAATTGCAGAATTTTCTGGGTTTTTCGTTGACCAGAAACTCTCGGCCGAGATAATTTCTCGGATGAGATATTTATTAAACTCTCAACCGAGAAATTTAAAACTCTAGACTGATATTTTTAACCACCACAAGTTACATTTAACCGCGCGGCTAAACTCTCGGCTGAAAGTTTAAAAAACTCTCAGCCGAGATTTTGTGCCCGAGAGTTTACCCAAGCCAACTCTCGGCTGAGAGTTTAGCCAAGGCCAACTCTTGTCCGAGATTTTATTATACTCTCAGACGAGAATGTTTTAATCTCTAAATGTTAATCCAAATCCGACGCAATCTTTCGGGAGAGAGTTGTGTATAAATACTCTTATTCGAAAAATTAATTCCACACAACATTCTGAACCAGTGAAAATTGCAAAGTTGCGAGGGTTCAAAAATTGCAAAGGTGTGAGGGCCCGAATTCTTTTTCTGTCAAGGTGCGAATATTTTCTATGTGCAAAATTATTTTTGGCAAAAAAAAAAAAAAAAATTAAGTTTTTTTGGGTGCGAAATTTTTTTGGTGAATTTTTTTTTGAAATTTTTTCTGGGTGCAAATTTTTTTTTTTGATGTTTTTTTGGGTGCATGGATGCATGAAGTATTTTTGAAAAATTTCTCTATGAAGACATGGAGTATTTTTGCAAAATGTCTCTATGAAGGCATGAAGTATTTTTGCAAAATGTCTTTATGATTTTAATTATTTATTTTTAATTTTCTCTCTTATTGAAAGCATGAAGTACTTATTCTAAAGTATTTATGTTTTTTTGGGTATTTGGTCCAAATATAATTGGATTTTAGGTTTCCAATTTTGTGAACATGGGAAACCAAAGGAATTTCCTATCAAGGCATGATCGAAGAAGAACTGATTCAACGGATAAAAATGAGAGATTACAAAAAAAAGGCGAGAGGAAAGGGAAAGATTAAGCCATGAAATAAATGTGGAGATAGAGCATCGTGAAATAGATGTAGAGGTGCATGATAATGAAGAGGAAATGAGAAATTTTGAGGAACTTGTCAATGAGAATATTGAAAACACAAATGTCCATGAGAATATTGATATCGATCTCACTAGTGAGTCAATAGTTTCTTCAATTTGATTTTTTTTTTTTTTTTTTTTTAAACATTGTAGTTCAAGATAGTTTTAAAATTAAAAATATGTATATGTCAATTTCAAATTAGAAGTTAATATTATTTTTATGCAGGAACAACATTAGAACCACAAGAAGATACTACCACACCTCGAATTTCACTGCAATTAATTGGAAGTTCCAAGAATGTTGTATACAACTACAAGTTTCTAGAAAATATGGATCCAACTAAAATTGAAGAATTGGGACCACTAATGGTTGAAAGGACAGTTCGAGATAAAGTAAATTTTGGATTGAAACATATTTTTGAAGGTAAGTCTATCATAGCACAAGCTTAGATGTTACGTGGATTTTTAAAGCACAAATCTCTAAAAAAATTTGTGGAATTATTGGGCATTAAAAGTGAGAAAGAGGTTTTAGAAAATGAAATGGTGACGTCAGCACTTGCCACACTAGCCAAAAAGTGATCTCAAGTTGAAAAGAATGCTCGTATAGCACTTTTAATAGGTGTAGTCACGAAACGAACTTCATCAACTCGGTTGATGTCAGCAACTTCAAAATTGTTTAAAACATCAAGAAAAAGTTTATGGAGGCATACAAAATTTAGAATTCAATTAGATGAGAATGATGAACTTGCGTGTTGGGCTAATATCTGTAGGCATCCATATCATGATAGACTTCCTGATGGTGTGAGGGATAGGGTAAAAGAGTTTTGGGATTTGAATTCTCATGTGTCGCCAAATGAAAAGGATTATGTGTGATGTTGTATATCTAAGGGAGTTTATGAATATCATTCCAAACATATAACACATTTCAGTCAAGTAGAATTATTTCATAACTTTATGGAGAGTAATACTGATGTGAAGGTTTCCCTTAGCACATTTTTGAAGATTAAACCATGGTATGTCAGGCCTATCACTATTCGAGACACATGTTGTTGTCGATACCATGTAGAATTACAATTATTTTATGAGACATTTGTAAATTTTGGCATAAAATATTGGTCAAATGACCCCCCTCCTTCAAGTGTTCGTGAATTTTTATCGAAGATATTATGTGCACGAGAGAATAATGAATTATTTTATAAAAATAATGTGTTTGTGGAAGAAAATGCGCAGAATGTACTCATTTGGCACTCTACGATGTAAAGTATCCCATTGATCCTAATGTTCCCAGATTGTCAAATCTCAGTCTAGATTGGAAGCGATATGAAAATGTTACTTACACTCCTGTTGAAGATTCAAGAATAACATCAAAAAATATCACTTTACTTGACGACGAGATTCCAGTGACATCTTTTACGGAGAATTTTAGGGTGCAAATATACAAATATATTAAGCATTTTCTTATAGCACGATGGCAAGATTTACAGTTCAAGAAATCATGTGATGTGTTCCCAAAAGGAACAATATTATCAGTGGTTGATTTCACTGAGAATTACACGTATAGTCCACAAAAGGAGATACAAAGTGAGTATTATAATTCAGACCAAGTATCTATATTTGTGCATATTTTGTATAGACATGCAGAGCTTGCTATCGATGGTTTTGATAACGATGAAAATAATCATGAGGTGATTAAGGAGTACCATTTCTACATCAGTGATGATCAAACACATGATACATGTTTTGTTCAACATTGTTTTAATGTTATTTATAATGAATTTTTGAAACGAAGGGTCACTTTTAAAGAACATTGGGTATGGTCAGATGGTTGTGCTGGTCAATTTAAATCAGCAAAATCGTTCTTTTGGTTGTCTCGTCTTCATAAGAGAACCAACATTCGACATACATGGAATTTCTTTGAGACAGGGCATGGAAAAGGAGAGCACGATGGTGCTGGGACATGCATAAAACATGCACTTATGATGCATCAATTGAATCACTCAACTTCCCGACTTGCAAATTCTTTAGATGTTGTTAATTGGTGCAAAGAAAATTTAAGTCATGTATCGAACCCAAGGATGGCTGATATGCACAGGTAGGCGTACACATTTAACTAGAAATCTATTATACATGTCTAGATATATATATGTGTATACATATATTTGTGTATTTTGTTATAAAAAAAATATAAAATATTGTTCAAAATTTGACTCATACATGTGTGTGTGTGTTTTTATCAAGTAGGTACTCTTGGAGTATTGCAATCGGTGATGTTGATAGATCGTTTCCATTTAATTTCCTTAGAATCCCTCAAACAAGAAGTTTAAACTCAATTAGGAGTAAGAACATGATAAATATACATTGCATTGAGAAACGAAAGTGCTCTTGCTTTTGTTCTGCATGTATTGATCAAACAGAGTCCATCGATGACTGTGAAAACCAAATTAATAAATTTTTTAAACCATGGAAACACGAAGAATTGACACCATTTCCCCCATTTGGAAACGTGAATGAAAAGGAAATGGAAAATGAAGTGGTTGTGATTGACAATGATTATGATCGTGTTTCTGATATGGTTAGAGAAAGTGATGTCTTCACTGTCATTGCACCAGAAAATAATCAATAAAAAGTGCATTATTATTTATTACGATGCACTATGTCTAAATCCACGTTGTTGCAAGAGTATAATGATCAGTCAAATTATACATACCCAATCGGTTCAATGGTGTTAATGGGACATTTCTTTGAAGAAGTAAAGAAATGTAAATATCATATTATTTTTCAAGATTACCAACCAGAGGTTATTTATGCCCAATATAGTCACTTGGTCATAGCAACTCGGTTGCAGTTGAAGCAAGTGAAGAGTAGAAAAAAACAACGAAAATGGAGGTTATCGATAGATGATCATGATGCCATTCTAGAAAATTGCCACTAGCACATTTCATATGAGTGGAACACATTGTTCAAGATGAACAATGAACTTTGATTCTAGGGTTAGAACATATAATTGCTACAATGCATTGGACTGTATATAGTTTAAGACTATATTGTAGATTTTTTTCAAATAAATGAACATGTGGATGGTTAGATGTTTGTTGGTACGAACAATATATTATGATCTACTAGATTAGGGTGCTTTGCTATATAATTAAGTTATGGTGATTTAATGTGTCCATCATGTTTACTCCTAGATGATCTTAACTCGCCCCTTTTTTTGCATGGATATGATGGTGATGAATGAATATTTAGTTAAATGTGTGTGTGTATATATATATATATATATATATATAATAATGGATTTAATGGTGATTTAATGTGTCCATGATGATTTAATGTGTCCATCATGTTTACTTCTAGATGATCTTAACTCGCCCCTTTTTTTGCATGGATATAATGGTGATGAATGAATATTTAGTTAAATGTATATATATAATAATGCCCAAGGTACCCGTGCAGTCACAACTTAGCAAACCTTACGGGCACCCTCAAACAAAACGACCTGACCCGAACTCGTTTCATTGGGCGCCCTCCCAAGGCGCGACATCCTTCGCCCGACCGAACGAACGCACAAGGGAGAAAACGACAAACGACCCGCATGAAAATGCACAAGGCACCCATGCAATCACAACTTAGCAAACCTAATACGGGCGCCCTCAAACGAAACGACCCGACCCGAACTCATTTCATCGGGTGCCCTCCCAAGGCGCAACGCCCTCCGCCTGACCGAACGAACGCACAAGGGAGAAAACGACAAACGGCCTGCACAAACATGCACAAGGCACCCGTGCGGTCACAACTTAGAAAACCTGATATGGGCGCCCTCTAACAAAACGACCCGACCTGAATGCGTTTCATCGGGCGCCCTCCCAAGGCGCGACGCCCTCCACCCGACCGAACGAACGCACAAGGGAGAAAATGGAAAATGGCCCGCACAAATGTGCACAAGGCACATGTGCAGTCACAACTTACCAAATCTGATACCAGCGCCCTCAAACTAAACAAACTGACTTGAACTTGTTTCATCAGGCGCCCTCCCAAGGCGCGACGCCCTCCGCCCAACTGAACGAACACAGAAGGGAGAAATTAGCAAACTTAGCAAACTTGTGCGGTCACAACTTAGCAAACCTGATATGGGCGCCCTCAAACGAAATGACCCGACCCGAACTTGTTTCATTGGGCACCCTCACAAGGCGCGACGCCCTCCGCCCAACTGAACGAACGCACAAGGGAGAAAACAGCCCACACGAACACGCACAAGGCACCCATGCAGTCACAACTTAGCAAACCTGATATGGGCACCCTCAAAATAAACGACTCGACCCGAACTCATTTCATCAGGCACCCTCCCAAGGCATGACACCCTCTGCCCGACCGAACGAACGCACAAGGGATAAAACAACAAATGGACCACACGAACGTGCACAAGGCACCCGTGTGGTCACAACTTAGAAAATCTAATACGGGCACCCTCAAACGAAACTCGTTTCATTGGGTGCCCTCCCAAGGCGCGACGCCCTCTGCCTGACCGAACAAATGCATAAGGGAGAAAACAAAAAATGTCCTGCACGAACGTGCACAAGGCACCCATGCGGTCAAAACTTATAAAACCTAATACGAGCGCCCTCAAACGTAACGACCTGACCCGAACTCATTTCATCGGGTGCCCTCCCAAGGCGCGACACCCTCCACCCGACCGAATGAATGCACAAGGGAGAAAATGGCAAACGGCCCGCACGAATGTACATAAGGCACCTATGCAGTCATAACTTATCAAACCTGATATGGGCGCCCTCCCAAGGCGCGACACCCTCAGCTTGACCGAATGAACGCACAAGGGAGAAAACGACAAATGGCCTACACGAACGTGCACAAGGTACCCATGCGGTCACAACTTAGCAAATCTTATACGGGCGCCCTCAAATGAAATGACCTGACCCGAACCTGTTTCATCGAGCGCCCTCCCAAGGAGCAACGCCCTCCGCCTGACTGAATGAATTCACAAGGGAGAAAACAGAAAATGGCCCGCACGAACATGCACAAGGCACCCTTTTTGGTCACAACTTAGCAAACCTTATATGGGTGCCCTCAAACGAAACAACCCAACCCGAACTCATTTCATCGGGCACCCTCCTAAGGTGCGATGCCCTCCGCCCGACCAAACGAACGCACAAGGGAGAAAATGGAAAACAACCCGCACGGACATGCACAAGGCACTTAGCAAACATGATATGGGCACCCTCTAATGAAACGACCCGACCCGAACTCGTTTCATCGGGCGCCCTCCCAAGGTGCGACGCCCTCCACCCGACCGAACGAACACATAAGGGAGCAAACAGAAAATGGCCCGCACGAACGTGCACAAGGCACCCGTGTGGTCACAACTTAGCAAATCTGATACGGGCGCCCTCAAATGAAACAACCCAACCCGAAATCATTTCATCGGGCGCCCTCCCAAGGCGCGATGCCCTCCGCCCAACCGAACGAACGCACAAGGGAGAAAATGGAAAATGGCCCACACGAACGTGCACAAGGCACCCGTGCAGTCACAACTTAGCGAACCTTATATGGGCGCCCTCAAACAAAATGACCCTACCCGAACTCGTTTCATCGGGCGCCCTCCCAAGGCGCGATTCCCTCCACCCGATCGAACGAACGCACAAGGGAGCAAACGACAAATGACCCACACGAACGTGCACAAGGAACTTGTGTGGTCACAACTTAGCAAACCTAATACGGGCGCCCTCTAACAAAATGACCCGAACTGAACTCGTTTCATCGGGCGCCCTCCCAAGGCATGATGCCCTCCGCCCAACTGAACGAATGTACAAGGGAGAAAATGGAAAATTGCCCACACGAACGTGTACAAGGCACCTGTGCAATCAAAATTTAGTAAACCTGATATGGGCGCCCTCAAACGAAACGACCCGAACTGAACTCGTTTCATCGAGCGCCCTCCCAAGGCACGACGCCCTCTGCCCACCCCTTGTAGCAATAAATCCAAAAAATTTTATATCAAATTATTATTTCCAAAGGAAAACAACTCAACTCTCATCAATGTTTCAATATAGATGAAGAGAAATGGTTTGGTAAATTTCAAATTTAAGGAGAAATTTTTTTCAAACTAGCTTATAGTTCGCATTTTGATAGCTTCAAAAAAGTATCTTACAAATGTCAAATGTCAAATGTTTCTATGTTCATTTGACATGTTTCTATTTTACATGTGCTTGGAAAATATTGTTCACAACATGGAATAGATCCTACAAAGGAATATTCAACATCTTGTAATCGAGATTTAGTTAAATTTCTCCAAAATTTTGTCTTTAATCGTTTACATATTGTACACATCCCCTTGTAATCTATATTTTGTTTTCTCAATATTTTGAAAGTTTCAACATGTTGTATGGAAAACATTCTTATACCTTATTTTGTACAAGCCATTTCCCTTTACTTGGAAGTTCCTATTTTAATTTCTTTTGGAAACATTTTTATGACTCTTTTCAAGTATCATGAATTTTATTATTCATAATTGTATTTGTAAATAGTATAATATATAAATCTAACACATGAATAATGTATGTTATTACTTGTAATAATGGTTTCCTCATCAATCATCATGGAAGTATCAAATATAGTTTAAATATTTTTTTCTCTATTATTATTATAAGCCAACCTCATGGGCATGGGTGCATTAAACTAGAAAGTGTTCTCTTCCATGTGTTGTACGACTTGTCATTGTCATCCTTAAAACTCTTTTTTATTGAGATATAACCACACCATATAACCAAATTTTCATTAGTGGGTTGTTTTATGTTGATCATGGTCCTCCATATAGCAATTTTAAGTTATGTGTAGGTTCTTGCACTTCCAATGGATTTCTCAAATCTTGATTGTGACCTTAACAATTTTTTCCTTAATAATTACCATTTGTAAATGGGTTTTTAGCAAATATAAACAACAACCAATTAAAAATAATTTTTTTTATGATCCTTTTCAAGTGTCATGAATTTTTCTATGCAATATTGTCTTTTAAAATAGCGTAACCTATGGATCTAACACCAAGCATGCTACTACTCATAATAATGGATTTTCAATATAATCATCAATCATCATGTAAATCTCAAAAAGTTTTACCCTTCTTTCTTTCCGTTAATAATGTCAAAACTATTCATAAAGGTGTGTTTAGCTATGAATTAATTCTTATGTTAGAAAGTTTCGCTAGTAATGGATTTCACACTTTTATATTAAGAGATAGATATCCCACCCCTTGTAGCAATAAATCCAAAATTTTTTAGATGAAATTATTATTTCCAAAGGAAAACAACTCAACTCTCATCAATGTTTCAATATATATGAAGAGAAATGGTTTGGTATATTTCAAATTTAAGGAGAAAATTTACTCAAACTAGTTTATAGAGCATATATTGATAGCTTCAAAAAAATACTCCTAGTTTTTAAAATTGGAAGAAGGATTAGCTTTATTATTTTATATTTTATTGATGGAGCATAAAATTGGAATGCTAGGAGCATAAAATTGGAATCATAACAAATAGATTCATATGCACTTTGAAAAGGGTTTAAAATCACTAAAGGAATAAGAATGAATTCAATCATTATGATTAATGACTCTAGGATCATTATCATTCATATGATTAAACAACCATTACGAAAATTGATGTTCGGGGTTCATTTGCAGGCATCAATCATAAGATAACCCTTCAAGGATTCTTCAAGGGTGTCTTCAATAACCCTTTCCCAAGTAAGATATATCTCCACAGACTTCTTAATAGGTGCTTCCAAAACTTTCGTTGATTGTTCATTGTCCAATGCCTCACTTGTCCAAAATAAGTCTCCAACAATGGTCTTGATGTTGGACAACTCCAACACTTCAACAATATTTGTCGTGTTCCAAGAGTGATGATACACAGTCAAGGTAATTATAGCAACCAAGGTCTTCACTGTTCCGAGAGGTACTATTATTGTGTTGTGACTGTCTAGCAAGGAAATCCGACCCAAGAATGATGATGCACAGTCAAGGAAATTACAGCAACCAAGGTCTTCATCGTTCTGAGAGGTAGTATTATTGTGTTGTGACTGTCCAGCAAGGAAGTCTGAGCAAAGAATGATGATACACATTTAGGTCAATTACAACAATCAAGGTCTCCACAGCTCTGAGAGGTAGTATGACTAGGTTGAGACTGTCCAACAAGAAAATGAGCAGAAAATCTATACACAATCCAATACGGTTGTAGTTACTACACAGGAATTATTGTAATCTTCCACAATTTGAGTTTAGGAGTCCACCACAGCTTGAGCAAGGAGTTCACCACAATCTCAAGGATTCCACCACAGTCTAAGGTAAGCTTTTTTATGACACTGTCTGAAATTAAGAAGTCTGAATTTATGTTGTCATTGTCCTAAGCTATAGCGAGGGACACATAAATACATGTTGATAGCAGAAAGGGCCAATACTCTACAACATGTTGTAATTGTTACTAAATACTTGGTAAAATTCAAAAACTGTCTCAAAACATAAATTAATGCTCAAGAAGAATTAAAAGTTAAAATTAAATTTAAAGCAAATTATCAATAACCAAGGATATTGATAAGCAAAAAAAAATTTAAACCAACATTTTCCAAAACATATCACTTGCCTCTTATGAAATATTAGATCATGATTGGAATCTATATAGCTTGGTGGAGAAATATTACAAAATTAAATTTCATTAGTGATAGAATATCACTTGAAATTATTCTCTCGATGACAAACATAACACTCATATTTTGAAATTTCTTTCAACTCGGGAAACTAGACTCCATCCGAGCTTACACAAAAATAGTAAATAATTGTAAGTTTGTTTGCAAGGTCAAATAAAGTACTCATGTTGAACTTAAAAGATATTTGATAGCATGTGGACATAGAGTATACACAATGCACGCAAGAATACTTGACTATGTAAATCTCTTCGACTGTCTCGATTATGAAGTGTTCCCTCCATCGGTGGCATATCATAGGTCGCTTAAAATGTTAAATATGAGAGGTAAAAATTGACTGTTTGGTCATCTTCATCATCTTCCAGCCAATAATTTTCAAGAATATTTACTGGCTTCTCATAAATTTCATTATTGTCATGACTTTGCAGGTTCTCAATCTTCAAAAGTCCTCCAGCATCATCAATATATTGTGCAATGAGATTTACACCTCTAGTGTTGCCTAGAGCCTTCTTTGCTTCCCCAACTTTCAAAATATTCTCTAGCCCTTCAAGGCAAACAGTTACAATTCTTGGGGCTGGAAAGACTAGAAGATCACATAGAGGCTTAATGCATCCTTGATTCACAATATATCGGCAACCAAAAGCACAAATTAGTAGTTTGTCTAGGATGAGATTACCCAATGTTATCCCTGTAACTGTTATGATAAATGAATTTTTATATTGACCATTTATTGACATAATACTTTGTTGATACTATTGGCCAAATGAGGAAATATGAAATGTGAATAGACGATGACTTATAAGAGAATTGACAAACCTCTCGCATATATTCAATTTGTTCTTTGCAACCTCCAACATCATTGTAAGTAGCATCTGGCTTTTCTTCAACAGTCATCATTTTCACACTGGGATCAATCTTAGGAGGCAAAGGGATCTAAATCTGATACTTATTGCGATCAACCCTACATAAAGAAAGAAGACCATCAATCATTACATTCCAGACAAAACCCACAAGGTGTGACCTGAAGCAATCTCTAAATTTTTTTATGACATTAATGCAAACAACATAAAACATTAGAGTTGAAAACATAGTAATGCTTCACTAAGAAGTAATGTGATATCTCACTTGTCAGCGACACTTAGAATTGATGGATAATATCACACTCAACTCTAAAGGAAACAAACTCCCTAGAAGACAAAGTGAACATAAAAGGATGGTTTTGCAAGGGGGATTTTTTATTAACTGACCTGACATGCATGCCTTCTTCAATATCAGTAGGGGAGACTTTATCACCTAGCCCAACCACAAACTGCATTCCAAAGAGAAAACTTTTTAAATACTACATGAAAGTCAATGTGGCTTTCGGGAAACATTGGGTTTTGAATTCATAAGTTTTGTTGCGAGAAAAAGACTAATCACTGCAGCTATAGTTTTAGTGTAAGAGTAAAGTAACAGTTTTGATTCTTGCTGCACCTATAAGAGAATAATGACTTTACTGTATGATCACAACATAACCTGGAGAAATAGGCATACCTTAGCAATTTGTTTAACATTTATGACATACTTGGAATCATCAGTTTTTGGATTAATGATATTCGTGCACCTTGCTACCTGGATGAAGAAACAAAACATATTCAGATCAATTAGATGTGACAGAGACTGTTACATGCTTGACCATTTTTACAAAAAAAAATATTCTGATTAATCAAACATAATGAAAACTGATTTGTTTAACATTGTTCTGGGTAAATAAAAATCAGTTAACACAAACATGATATGCATCAAAGATTGCCACATATATTGCTTGGGAAAATCCAATCCTGGGTCTAATGTTCAACAGTTGACCCCCAGACTAAGCTACTCTGAAGCAGGTCTGATATTTCAATGTTTGACACCTTAGCTGAATCTAATGAAAAATGTAAACTATAAGAGAATTGACAAACCTTTGGCAGATTATTATGTACCATTCCAGCTAGCCCTGGAAGGATTACTCAGATTGTTGGGATTAAGAAGCCAAATAAATTCCACTCCACAGATATTACCACGGTGATTGCGATGGCTAACCCACTGGAAAACCAACAACTCATTAATTAGAAATTTGCAGTTCACCACAAGTTAATTTCATTTTTGTTCCATTTTCAAGAATCAATACCAAAAGGAAAAGGATTTTAAAACCTACAAACCTGTGACCAACATACAGCTAAATGGTACAAACCTTATGAGCATCAGCATCACTGTCTGTGTAGTGATGAGCAGTATCATAGGAAGAAACAAAACTTTGAGACCGTAGGAATTTGTAAACATGCCCCTGTTTGCTTCCGTTCCAATCCCTGCATGGTACTACTACTTTAGAAACTGTAACCAAAACAAATACTGTTAAAAGAAATAAAGCACGGACCTTACCCACAAAGAATAATAGGGAGAAAAGGAAGCTTATAATCTTTGTTGTATGTTTCCAAATATTCTAGGATTTTGTATACCTGTTACAGGTAAATTAATCATATTAATACAAAAGTAAATTACAAAATTAAATTAATCATAATAATATCGAATGGATAGGATCCTAATCTAACATAGTTGTTTCACGTTGAACCAAAATTCATTAAATGAATAGGAGGAAACCCATACACGTTTTATTGAGGTCAAATATATAGGATAGAAGGAAAAATTAGTACTCATTTCCACATTTGCTTCATAAGGGCTTGCAGGCTTTCCAAAGGAGGTGGCATGCTCTACCCCACAATTTGCAAATCACAAAATATCACTCCCTTGAATGGTTGAAGAATGCCCTGGAGTAGAGGACTTCAAGAAAGAAGAGATCAAGTACAGAGGAACAAAGGGAGTGGGTAGCCATATAGGAAATTTAAATATTTTATCCATAGGAGGGCACACCATCTGATATTCGTTAGCATGTTAGAGAGGCCACCAAGGCCATGCATGAACTACACATTACTGATTAAATTCCTTAGAGGATGAGCAAAACAATTAATATGGGGGTGATGATGTGTCACATCAATATGTAGATTTAAAGGCGCATTTTTTACCCTCCAACCTATAAAAATATTCTTTTCTCACATTAATTTACATTTTTTTGTCTATGATGTAGGAATACAATAAAAAATTTAAAATACTAAGAAATTTGCCCAAAGAGCTTGCAGGCTTTCCAAAGGAGGTGGCATGCTCTACCCCATATTCTACAAATCACAAAATATCACTCCCTTGAATGGTTGAAGAATGCCCTGGAGTAGAGGACTACAAGAAAGAAGAGATCAAGTACAGAGGAACAAAGGGAGTGGGTAGCCATATAGGAAATTTAAATATTTCATCCATAGTAGGGCACACCATCTGATATTTGTTAGCATGTTAGAGAGGCCACCAAGGACATGCATGAACTAAACATTACTGATTAAATTCCTTAGAGGATGAGAAACACATTTAGTATGGGGGTGATGATGTGTCACATCAATATGTAGATTTGGAGGCCCATTTTTTACCCTCCAGCCTATAAAAATATTCTTTCCTCACATTAATTTACATTTTTTTGGCTATGATGTAGGAATACTAAAGGGGTCTCGTCATAATTTGTGGGCTAATGAGGTTAAGGTACAAGAAAATAGCATTGTTTAGGACTTTGACGATGCAAAGGCATGTTGGAGGAAGCTAGATGAAGTGTAGGAGGCTTGTATCCAAAATAAATAGGATAACATAAAAGAATTTGTATAGATAAATAATGTAATGAATATAGAATATGAGCATAGATTGCAACAGAACGTGAAATTATCCATATAATTGACATGTGATATTTGGTTATTTAATATTGTTTATTTTGATTATGACAAAATCTTGCAGTTATTGGCCAATTTGGACCCATACATCCCTTGTCGGATGAGAATAAGGTGATCTTTTATAGTGAGATCAACAATTGTTACCTCTTTCCCTTTTTTCCTCAGGTGACAATCTCTGAGGAAAATTGCAATAAGTCCTTTAATAAAAAATTCAACCGCTATGAGGTCTCTCAGGATATTGTCCTTTTTACATTTTATTTCCTGGTGTCACAGCTGGAAAAAATACTGGATGTTATTTGGTCACTACAAGACAGTAACATGTCCTTTTTACATTTTACATTTTTTTACTGTTATTGAAACCATAAAAAAAGTAATAGTTGATTTTCAGTTAGTTGATAAATTTCCTTTGAGAGAAATAAATGACCACATCTGTAGTAATACACTTAGATTATAAATTGAATGTAGCTCAAGCGGTTGATAAGAAAAGTTGTTTCCTTCCCCGACCAGGTTCAAATCCCACTTTGTGACATTTTTTCTCTTCATGAGCCGAATGTTGTTGAGATGTTATCTGGCCTTGAGCCTTGAAGAATCCAATTTACCTTATGTACCAAGATGAGGGGACATTCATGTGAGTTTCCCCAAAAGACACATTACGGTGAATAAAAGTACCATATTTAGATCTATACTCCACAAATCTAAAACAATTCCAAGACAAATGAGGAGATTCCACCTATTATTGTACTTATATACCATACAAATGTAAAAATGCTTCCCAAATCCCAAGGGGTTAGCTCAAACTTTTTTCATTGATGTTGTTGGGCATTTGTCTAGTTCAGTGCCATCAGGTGCCTACTTTGAATTGTCTAAGGTGAGGCACACTAGTCTACACTGACAGGTTTATTAGGGATGTCATCCATGATTGTGAAGAAGCTTCCCTTGGGTTTCCCACAAGGTTTTCCTTGGAAAAAATAAGTACAATTCCTAAAATGGCAACTAAATCTATCTATTTCTGTGGGACTATCAGGTTGGCTAGATTATAAAGACAATGTATTCAAAAAAAGGTGGAGAAATGGGTGTATATTTATTATTTGAGAATCATTACATAATCATAACAACTGAGAGCTAAAAAACTACAGGTAGAAGTACAGAGAATCCTTCTATAAAAAAACATATAACATGAAGTTATATATATTATGATAAAAAATTAAATAAAATGCAGTTAGAGACTAGCATTACACTTGGAATCTACCATTTATTTTCATACATAAAATAGAATTCAGAGATTGACAAGAGTAGAAAAATGCACCTTGTGATCCTGTTCCTTGACAAAATACTCTCTATTAACATCACTCCTTGGAATAGCCTCATTGGAGTTAATGGCCAAGGATGTATCTCGAACTCAGACTGGCAATCCATATTCAAGATCAAGAAGACACACCTGACAAACGTTTTTGAGTTTACAGGATGTTTGGCAAACCTCTTTTTTCTTGTACCTTGCACCACAGCCTGGTCTCCACCTGAAAACTGTAAATGGTCTGGTGCAAATTTTACATTCTTTGTCAAAATTTTCTTTTGTGTGCAACCAAAAAAAAAAATTCATTTAAACTCAATTTGACCACATATGTCAGTGCTTTTATAAGCCATATATAAATGTACATTACATATAGTACATAAGCGCTAACATTTGAAATAAGAAAATTCATGCATAAGAAACAAGTAATGATACAATAAAATAACTAAGAAATTTAAAATTTGATCTCTTTTATGTTTTAAGTAATGATACAATAAAATAACTAGAGAAATAAGATAGGATACTACCTCTCAAAGTATATCTCTCTACTATTTCAAAATTTCCTATTGTGTTGTTCCTATAGACAGTAGATCATAGAGTTGTAAACATCAACACCTTCCAAAATTTAAAAAAAATTAGATCATCCTTCTTGACCATGTTCTCATGTTTTGATTTGAACATTAAAGTGAGCTAGAAACCTAGAAGAGTAACTAGCATGGTCAACGATCTCAACTCAACTAAGCTATTGTGCACCACATGCTGGAATACAATCATACCCTGACATTAATGCATACCACATAAAACATTAGTTATGAAAACATAGTAATTCTTCACTAAGAAGTAAAGTGATATCTCACATGTCAGCGACACTTAGAATTGATGGATAATATCACACTCAACTCTAAAGGAAACAAACTCCTTAGAAGAAAAAGTGAACATAAAAGGATGGTTTTGCAAGGGGGATTTTTTAATAACTAACCCAACACGCATGCCTTCTTCAATATCAGTAGGGGAGACTTTATCACCCAGTCCAACCACAAACTGCGTTCCCAAGAGAAAGATCTTTAATGACAACAATTATAATTATTTGACAAATACCTCTTGGCATAATAACCAAGTATAATTGACATAGGTATGGTCAACATAAAAGGTAAATAACAACTATAGATCACCAAAATATGTTTAAACATTCCTTCAACAACGTTTGACATCATGCAAACATGAGTTGGAAACATTGACTAATGAGCACCACGTGATATCAATCAACAATGATAAAGACATTGATGTACACTACATAGTGACTATAAGAGTATCCATATGGAGGACTAGAATGAATTATATGTATCGTACAACTCCTACAAAAACCAAAACCCAATTGTAAGGTATTGATGCAAATAGGCGAAACATTAAGGGTGATTTGATCGATATTTCCATTTTTATTGATAGGGTGATCAAAGTAATTACCGTCCCCTCCCTTTTTAGTTTCGGGTATCTCCTTCATGGTTTATAAAATACAAAAGATAATAAAAGTAAGATTTACAGTTTATTTTTTGTTTACATTAATGAACCCCCACAAAAAAAAGGATACTCGATTTGAGTGTCTTCTTCTTTGTTTAATGATGTGAACGGAGAGATAATGGTATGCTTGTTATGAGGTGTTTTCTTCATGAGTTTTTAATGAGCCTAAAAAATATAAAAGTATGATTAGAACCCTTCACATATTAATGAGCATGAGAATAATAGAAAGTGATATTCCTTGAAGAAATAACTAATATAAAGGGTAAAAACTTATTTCAAACTAAAAAAACCATTGTAAGTAAATACAAGTAGATATGTTATTAGGATTTTGTATAGCTATTACAGGCTTTTGCTTACACAGTCAGATACTTGGGTCCACCTTGCACTTTGGGAAGCCTCTATGGGCCATAGTATTATTCCTACCTCCTTCAGTGGTGCCCACAACCCTACATCTTCTCCTCTCCAACCTTAAATTCATTTATGCTCAGCCTTACCTGGTGTTTACACCATTGAAGCTCCTTCCTATTGGACATGGCTATATCCATTTGAAGTCTTCACCTTTATGCATACCCATACTCGATTACTCCCCTGCTTGACAACTCCAATGCCATGACAAAGAGCCAAATCCTGTTGAGGGTCCTCTTCTCAAGTAGAAGGGAGTGCTAAAGGCACACTTTAAGCTCATAAGGAAGCACAAAGATGTCATTTCCAAACCCCTGCTCCTATACAACAGGAAATCAACTATGTTTATATTGAATTTCGTGTTCACCATGATGAGCAAGTTTTTGAGGTCTTCGCCTCTATGGTTGGGTGGGTGATTGATTCAGGCCATACTTTAGGGCGCCAAAACTAATATCTATGTATAACCGATCTATACTAGAACATGAAATCGCTCCCCAACAATGTCTTACTAGAGCATAATGAAGCTCGTAGGGAGATATTATTACAGATTGATGAACTACAAATGGAGCACAAGGATCCCAGTTTGCAACACTGTGACATCTCTACCAAGTTGGCCCTTCAAATTTAATAGATGGGACAAAGAACAAAGCCGAGAACTAAATATCAATCTTCCCGGGGGTTGCATGGTAATAGAATGGGCTACCATTGTTCATGCCATGGACAATGAAACTAAGAACTTGTTGTGAAAACTTGTGCCCAGATTGAGCATACAGTGTTTAATTATTGGCATGAAGGATTAAGTCCTTAATGAGATCACAACTTTGTCATTATGAATAAACCTTCAAACCACAACACAAGAAATTAAAGCTTATGAATATAAGAATTGAAGACTACTACTCAAAAGAGCTTATTCTACTGTAAACTACTGCTCGGTAGAGCTTATTCATTTCCTATCCTGCTGTAGCATGTGCCAAAATAAGGCTGCCAGTTGAAATTAGTGAATTAATGCATCCACCTCATGGATACAATGGTCCTTTCCTCTGTGCTTAGCCATCATGCAAAAATACGAAACCTTGAAACCAAAATGTTTGCAGGATGGAATATTGTCATTGCTGGGCTACAATAGAACCTGGGTACTTGCTGTTGGCGAGGAAAAAGGTCTCACAGGCAAGACCTAGGTTCAAGGGTTGAGGCCAACAAAGGAATCCGCTATAGTCTAGAACCACGCCAGCATTATCACCCTACTCCGGGGAGCAGAGAGTCTCACCCGAGGCGTGCCGCAACCACATGCAGAAGGGGAATAGATCGATAGCAGGGGAAGGATCTGCATCTCATGATTATCATTGAATTGATTGCCTAAACATAGGTATATATGCAAGAACATTCATAGAGCGAGTAGGTATTAAGCAAATAAAATTTTAAATCACCATAACCATCATGCATGCATATGAATTACACAATAGGACAGCAACCTGCAATTGTATTGATATCTTCATCCACATCCATAGTTACATAGCTTTTGCAAGGAGAGCTTACAGTCTGATACAGATGTCTTACATAACAGAAAGGTAAATGAGAGAACCCTAGGAACTACAGAGATATCTTGTCCGATCTCCTTCAGTCGCTCTACCTTCCGTCTCCTGTTTCATTCCCTTCTTTCAACCGGGTGACTGCTATTTATTCATCCACTATCGCAACTGTTAGTTCCTCTTTGTGTTCTTCTTCAGCTGCTTCCAGCTTCTCTCTTTTTTTCTACGTGTTCCGCTTTCTATCTTCTGTTGTATATCCTCATGCATCTGCTTTCTTCAGCTATCTCTTGCTTCTGCGCCACCTCGATAGCTCCGCGGCTTGCTGTAGTTGCGACTTGGTCGTGATTTCCATGTGTCATCATGTCACAACCCAAAAAGCCCTCCTGTATTCAAAATTCAAAATATTCAAAATGGGTTTCCAAAACAAGGGCCCAAACAGGCCTCGACCACAGTTTCTTGACTTGTCCCCGAGTCAATCACAAATGACAGTCTCTATCTCCATTGCCCCGCTTGATCCTGTGCCCTGTTTGCCCTGTGTGCCTTCATCTTGTTCATGTTCTCGCTGTGCTCCTCCAGGCAGTTGTTCAAACAAGGGCCCCAACTCCAGGACTCTGCGGAACACTATATCTTTGAGCTCAGTGAAGGCCGACACAACTTGCTGCCACCCCTGCATCAGTGAATCCGTTTCTTCAGCGATCTTGGTGACAACGGCCTCCCCTATGTGCGCCGGGACAGCCTCGAACACCATGTTAAGCTGGGTTTCGGCCTCGGCGGCTAGCTGTTGCATCGATCTGGCACTGGATTGAATGGGCGGGCGGAGTTCACGAATTACCCATTTGGCCACCGTTGAGTTTGCCTTGGTTTTCTGAATCTAGACTTCGAGCTCGTTCGCCTGGGCATATAATTGGTCCAACCACACGGGATCCACGGTCTCCTGAATTTCCCTTGAAATCTGCTACAACTGCGTGGAAATGGGTTGCGTTTTGACTGTAAGGGCTAGTGAACACTCCTTAAGACCTTTCAGGAGGTCGTAAGCCTCGCGCGCCGTAGAGTTAAGGGTCACTTCCATTTGAGCGGCCTGGCCCTGCTTAGCTGCAACCTGTTCGAAATATACAATCTCGGGGTCGGGTAGTGCTGGCCGTGCGGCTAACGCTGCTTGAAGCTCCTGGTTCTCCCTGTGTAGGTTGTTGTATGCAATCCGGAGGTGGAAAGCCTATACAACGAGGCTGGTCTTCGTGACATCGGGAGGCAGCTGAGGGTAATGAGCCTCGACATGCGGCCATAGTTCAGAAAACACCTGAGTGACGTTGCTTAGCTGTCCTTGCAGCTGCTCCTGTGTCGTTCTGAGCTGGTCGCGTTGTTCATTAAGCGCAATAATTTGTTGCTTCTACTCGTCGCACCGCTGCTGGAGGTTCGAATGAAGCCTTTCGGCTTACTGGGCTGCCCTTTGAATAAATAAGTACAGCTGAGCTGTACCCCAGGTCTCTAAGTTGGTTGTCCCTGAAGCGCCCTGTTCCGACATCCTTTCCTGCAAGGGTTGCCCACTGGAAACTGATCGATTAGAATGCTCGGGAGGGGATGGTGGCATGGCCTCTGGGTGCGCTGAGTTAGCCATATTCAGATCTGGCCATTCTTGCTGATCTATGTGGTCCAGATGTGGAGGGACAGTTGGCTCAGGCTGAGCCTCAGCACAGTTGGACGCAATGTGTGTCTACTCTGTGAATATATCAGTAAGAGAAATGTGGGGTTCTCCCGCGGGGTCAACCGGTGGTACTACAGCGGCAGTACTAGATTCAAATTCGGCCCCGCGGTCCCCACCAAGGAGTTCCCGGATGACGGGGTCGGACACGGTAGTAGATGAATTGGATGGGGCAGATGAAGTGGTAGGCGGATGAACGGTGGGTGGAGCAGTGGACGAGGTGGTGGAGGGATGTGGAAGGTGAATATTGATGAACTCGGATGGGTCAATGAGGGGTTCTTCTTGAACCAACACCCCTGGGCTCGGTGGCAGTGGTGGATTTTCAGCAGTGAGGTCCACCACTGGATTTGCCTCGGTGGTGCGGGCCCTCTTGGCTTGAGGGGTGTCTGGTTGATCCGTAGGCTTGCTTTTCTCTCCCATCGGGGTCATGATTGGGTTTTCTAAGGTAAAGAGGACAGTAGGGATGGGGGAGGTGAGAGGAGTTGTATGGGGGTGTGAGGTGGAAAGAGAAAGCGGGAACTCGGAAAATAAAGGGAAAGGAGCGGCACCGCTGGAAATGACTTGGGCCACTGCATTAAAATTTTGTACCTGCGTGTTCAAGTGGCGGATGATGGGAACGAGCGGCTCAGGGAGTTCCGATGGTGTCGCCTCCGCATCAGGTCCGGCAGGCTATTGTTGCGGCAACATTCGCTCAAAGTTGTACCTGGGCACCCTGGCCCGGATTTCCGTCGCAACCCCCGACCACGAGCATACTTCATGGTGGAATGCGGCATCCTCAAGCTGAAATTTCAGCGGCTTCATTCGAAAGGTGTCCCCCGGCACGCAAGCGGGTCGGAGGTAGGTATACCTGTGACTAACCCCGAACCACACTTTCTTGCTATACTCATCCAACAGGTTCCTGGGCAACTGTTGCTAGCTGGCCACCACGTCTGTCATTAGACTGTACCAGGACCGAAACGCCTCTGCATTCACCTATTTAGTGCTGGGATCGGTTGACACCTTCCACGGAGCAAACTTCAGCGCTAAAGGCTGGCCCTCTGGAATTTCCACGGGGAACCGGATGAGGGGAGTGTGCCATTTCCACATGGAAAAAGCAACGATCAAATATCCATAAATAAAACTAGTAGCACGCTTATAGTTCTCCTCGCACGCGTCGAACAGTTCCTTTAACAAGAAGGAGCACCAATTCAGCTTAGTGCCCTGGACACAGTGCTCTGCAATGGAGATAGTGTCCAAAGTGCATTCGCCCTTGGTGTAGCGCCTCATTGTCTTGCTGGAAATGAGGTAGCAGGCGAATCTAATCTCGAGCTTATTGATGAGGTATATCTTGGCTCCTTTCCCCCCCCGGTAGATGCCATATTTGACATAGAGGTCCATGTCTCCCGACTTTCGTGCGCGCTTGGAGGAGGTCTGACAGGCAGTTGCGACGTCTGCGCCATTCTGCGAAAGCCCTGTGAGATGATGAATTTCCTCAGCGTGAATGGGAATTTCCTTGTTCAGCCACAAGGACCCATTCTAGGTGCGGCTGAGGAGGAAGCGTGTGCACTGTAGAGTCGGTCCTGTGGTTTCGAAGACCATAAGATTTCTTAAGTTCATTAGAGACGATTGTTGAAGGCCCCTGAACTTTGGTAACATTCGGTTGGCTGAGTTTCTGACTGTGGTGTAGTAGTGCTCCATGTACACCTGCCAATGGAGTGCCGGGAATTCAGAAGCATCTGAAAGGTTGGCATCGATCAGGGTTGCGTTATCATATTTCCCGACAAGGGACTTGGTCTTGTGAATTCGGCTGTCGAGCTCTGGTTCAGTAATGGCTGGGATGGCCTTCGGCATTTTTGCTCGGCGCTGATAGACCTGTATAATTCGCCTTGGTGTCCTCTCTTGGTTCTATGCGTTTTGAGACTTCAACTGCTCTAGTGCTGCTGCAATTGCTAATTCGAACTATTCTGGCATTCTCGTGCTTTTAGTTTTCATGCAAGTTATGTAAGCACCTGGCACGAGTGGAGTTCATGAGACCCCCTAACGAGTTAATTCCTGCGGGCATTCTTTTCTGCGATAATCGTGCAATCAATCGCATGCCAATGGGTATTCTGACAGTTGCTGACGGTGGTCTAGGGAAATGAGCAGACGTGACGACTGAGGTAACTGTGGATGATGGCAAAATGATTATGGCAAGGTTACTTCCAATTATGGTAATTTATGATTCAAATCTAGACGATCCTACGGACTGACACAAGTACTGAATGAAATGACCTAGACTGACACTAACACATTTATGAATCCTACGGGGATGACACGCTAGACGCACCCCTCCCCGACCACAGTCGGTTGCGGTGTGGTCTCGTAACAGAGCGATTATTGACAATTAATGCAGGAACGAAAAACACTACCTATGCTCATCCCGGTTGCGGGAGAGTTATTCGACTACGCTACTCTACGGGTGCTCTCGGTTGCAAGAGTTATTGATGAATGTTGGAATAAACTTACTTCTAGTAGGGTTTCAGGCGTGCGCCATTCACCCATCCTGGTAAAACAGTACCGTCCAGCTGAGCCAACCGAACGGCGCCGGTCTCTCTAATCTCGATGACAAAATAAGGTCCTAGCTAGTGCATCTGTAGCTTCCCTGGAAACTTATGAAACTTGCTGTCATATAAGAGGACCTTTCCACCAACCTAGAATGTCTTGTTCTTGATGTGGTGGTCATGCCACGCTTTCTACCTGTCCTTTTGAACCTTCTGGTGAAATTCGACCAGAAACCGGGACTCGTCCAGTTCCTGTAGCTCGTGGAGGCGTTCCTGAAGCGACTCCTTTTCCAAGAACTTGAGGTATGTGGCAATTAAAAGACTTGGTATAGTGAACTCGGCAGGAACCACAGCTTCCCGGCCATACACCAGCTGGAAAGGTGTCCGATTGGTCAAACGCTTCATCGTAGTCTGGTAGGCCCATAATGTAGCGGGTAGGCGCTCATCCCAATCGTCACGCTGGGCATTGCAGATCTTAGTTAAGCCCTTTTCAAGAATTTTATTGAATGCTTCAATGGTACCATTGGCCTGCGGGTGGTATGGGCTACTTTTATGATTTTGAATCATAAATGTGTCCAGCAGTTACTTGACCGTGTCATTAATGAAATGCGTACCCTGATCACTGGTTAAAATTCGCGGGAAGCCAAACCTGTTGATGATGTGTTCAAAGATGAACTGTGCTAATGTATCTGTTGTGCAGTCGCGTACCACCGCTGCCTCAACCCACCAGGTGAGGTAGTCAGTTGCGGTAATGATGTAACTGGCCTTGGAGTAACTGGCGACCGGGGCTATGGGGCCTACGAAGTCGACAACCCACTTCTCGAACGGCCGCAATACATGCACTGGGTGTAGCGGAAGCTCGTCCCTGTGAGAGGGCCTCCCTGTTCGCTGACAGACATCACAACACTTCACAAATGTCTTACAATCTGCATGGACCGTCAGCCACCATAGCCCCACCTGGAGTACCTTCCTCGCAGTGGGTTTTTCTCCCACATGCCCTCCCGCAACCCCGCTATGGCATTCCCACATCACAGCTTCGCGCTCGTGGTCAAGTACACATCTGCGCAGTACCTCATAGAGGCCCAGTTTGTAGAGATGCCTCGCAATCAGTTGGTATTCGTCAGTGTGGATGACCAAATGTCGTTTCTGGAGCGGGGTATGGTGCTGAGGGCACTGCCCTGTGGTCAGATAGGTGGCGATGTCAGCCAAGTAGTCCGGTACAGCTTCGACTCGGAAGAGGTCAGCATCCGGCAGTTGATCATCAAGAGAGCCATCGTTCTCCCCTATCTCTAACCTGGATAAGTGATCAGGCCTGACATTCAACCTCCCGGGCTTGACAATCACCTCAAACATGAATTCTTGGAAGAGTAGAAGCCAGCAACAGATCTATCCTTCTAACACAGGCTTGTTCACCAAGTACTTCAATGCAGAGTGGTCCGTAAAGAACTTGAATTTGCCTCCTAGAAGGTAGTGGCAGAACTTCTGAAGTGAGTACACCATTGCCGAGGCCTCCCTCTCAGTAGTGGTGTATTTCTTTTCCGCATTAGACAATTTACGGCTGGCGAAGTAGACCGGATGGTCCACTGTCGTCTCTCTGGGTTGCGCCAAAACAGCCCCAAGTGCAATACTGGAAGCATCAATATGCACATGGAACTTCTTGTCCCAGCCTGGGTGAACGAGAATAGGCGCCGTCGCCAGCTTTTCCTTTAGAGTATCAAGGGCCAGCCGACACTCCTCTGTCCACTAGAATACTTCACACTTTCGCAGGAGCTTTTCTAAAGGGGCAGTGATCTTTGCATAATTTCGGATGAACCGCTTGTAATATCCCGTGTACCTAAGCAGCGCCCGCAACTGCTTCACCGTTTCGGGGGCTTCCATGTAGACGTTCACCGCTACCTTGGTGGGGTCGACGCAGACCCCTTGCTTGCATACCACGTGTCCCAACAACGTGCCGAAAGGGACTGCAAAAATACATTTCTTCAAGTTCAAGGAAATCTGCAACTGGCGACACCGTTCGAACATGATACGCAACAGGGTGGCGTGTTTCTTTAGCAAGTTGTAGATGGTCCAATCGTCCATGTAGACCACCAGGAACTTGACCACCAGGAACTTGTGGATATACTCCCGGAAAGCAGCGATGACAATCCGGGAAAACACAGCCAGGGAATTCTTCAAGCCAAACGGCATTACGTGGTATGCGAACGATCCCCATTTGGTGGTGAAAGTCATCTTCGTCTTGTCTTCCTCCACAATGCGCACCTAATGATAACCAGAAAAACCATCAGTGAAGGAGTAAGCTTCATTTCCCGCAACATGATCCAATACTTCGTCGCTGAACAGAGTTGGAAACGGATCATGGATGCAGGCGTTGTTCAGACTCCGATAGTCGACACAGACACGTATCTCCGCCTTGTCCTTCTTATTATGAATGAAAATGGGACTCACCCACTCTACTTCTTCCACCGGAAAGATGAGACATGCAACCAACATCTTTCGATCTCCATCTTGAAATTTTCTTTAATCCGCGGGTTCAACCGGTAGGGCCGGTGTTTTATGGGCCTAGCACCCAGTTTCAGTACAATATGCATTTCTCCAAGGTCACCTTTGATGCCCTTCAAATCGGCAACCAACAAGGGGAATAAGTCCTCGAACTCCTGGAGGAGGTTGAAAATTTCCTTTTTCGCCTCGTCGTCCCAGTAATCCCCAACTGTAGCCAGCTTGGGTTTTTCCTCCGTACCTATGTTCAACTTCTTTGTCTTTAGCGGCTGTAAATGGACGCCTTCGGTAGTCGGTTCTTCATTGATATTTCGCTCGCCTTCCTTCTCTTCGAAGTATAAGTGCCTGAGGTCCTCCAGACTGTCATCATCTAGATCTTCGTCAATCCATTGGCAAACCAACTCGCGTCTGGCCTCAGGACGTGGTGAAAACGTGCCCCCATCGGGCTCTGGGTTGCAGCGAAACAGTACCCCTTGATAGCCTGTAGTGCCCTAGTCACCAGCTCGGTCTCTCCCTCGAACGAGAAGCACTAAAAAAACTTGTCCGTGACTTCCCGCCAGGAGCCGGTGCCGCTTTTCCGCTCTTCTTCCAAGTACCAGGCCTGGGGGATGGTATCTAAGGAGTGAATGAACCGATGTACCCACAGCTCTTGCGGGTATCACAGACCCTGCCACTGTTCCTCACAGCTCTTCAGGTGGTCCCGCGGATCGGAAATCCCTTTGTACCTGTGCCTACTCCGAGGGCCTTCGTCTTCTTTAAACCGCGCCCGCAATGCCGTCGCCACGCAACTCCACTGCAACAGGGTGTTGCGGTGGTTCCTCCACCACCTTGCTGACGTGGACTGTAGTGCAACGTCCAAAAGTGGTATCCTACGGCCTTCCGGAACCATGTCTTCCACTTTGGAGATAAAGGTATTGACAGCCTGCATATTCGATAAGGTGGGGTAGTTTCTGAACTCAGCCCCAATCCAACGGACTCGGGAAATGGCAGCACATCTCCGTGTACTGGTCTCGTACCCACCCTGCTGTCAATCTTCCCACGCGAGTTTCGAGCCCAGCTCCGAGCTCTGGACACTGCGCCAGCTAACGGAGCTGGTTGCAGTCGGGTTGATATAGTCCTCCCTCTTCCCGGCAGTCATCTGGTAAAGGTGGTCCATCATCTGAGCATCCCCCCGGTTGTCCACGGTTTCGGTATATCGCGGGCCTTGATATGGGTCAAGGGGCTGAGTGACCCGGACCTCTCTGTCCTCGAAGATCATCAGCTCCTTTTTAAGGTCGATGATGGCATAATTCTCAAAAGCCCAATAGATGCCTAGTACAGCGAGGTAAGGATCCTTGTCTCCCATAATATCAATAACCTCAAAATCCGTGTAAGTCTTCACTCTCGCAATGTCAACCTCGACCCCTTCGAGTCAGACGATTGGCACGATGCAGTACCAATTTTCCATTCGAAGCTGGATTGGCGAGTATGTCAGTCGTGGCCTTCCTAGAGCCTCCCACGTCTTCCATAGCAGGATTTTGACGTCAGATCCTAAGTCAAGCATAGTGTCGCTGATCTAGAATCCCGCCACATGTGTATTAAGCTGGAAATCTTTTCTCGTACGTCGCTTATTCCGCTTGACACGCCGCACATACTGGGGTGCTGTGTCCACAGGTTCCCTCGGCTCAGTATCCCCCTGTAGTGCGTCCTGTAGAGTACGCTTGAGATGGTCCTGCATCGAAGCATCGTCAACAATTTTGAGGAACAACTGTAGCCAATCTTCAATCAAGGTCCCCATAGCGTGCTGTTCTCCTGAGCCCATCGTCGGGGGTACCTCAAGGCCCCCAGTTTCCCTCAGCTGAGAAAAATCCTCCACTGCCTCCTGGAAATACTTCTTCTGCACGTCCGGCCGGATCAGTTGCTTCGGGGAGGCGGCCCGAATAGCCCGGACTGGCTCCTTCGCGTGAGTGTCCTCTCCTGTCTTCTTGCCACCCCGCGTGACGATTGCTACCTTCTGCATGGCCGGAGGCACAGTTCCTAGTGGCTCGGAGCTTACCAAATTTTTGCCCCTCTGCTGTGCCCGTTCCTCCCACTTCTTGATGAGTTCTGGATAGTCTTATGTTGCATGGGCATTCACACGGCACTGGGAACACCAAGGACGTCGGGGAAGGGGGAATTCCCAAGCCACATGACCCTCCTGGTCATAGTTGTAACATTTCACTAGACCGCGTCCCCCTGTGCAGCCTCCGCGCATACCAACGCCTCTGCCCCGGGAAGCCTCGTTCACCCTATAAGAAGGACGGTCCAACCGGTCCGCAAGTGCGTCAACAGCCCTGCACTGCTCGGTGCTGTGAGTCGTGGAAGCACAGAACTCATAGTATACATTGTTTGGGACATTAGAGTACTTCTGTAGTATCGGGCACATCCGAGGTGGATGCCCCATCGTCCGGAAAATCTCGCAGTACTCCGTAGTGGTGGGGTTATGTTGAGAGGGGAACCCTGCATAAGGCTATTGTAGCTGGTATACCCCCTGTGGACTCAGCACTGCGCCACCCCCCATGGGTGGACCCCCTTGGATTGCTGCAACAGAGGGTCCCACACCCGTTCCACGCAGCCAAGGACATTCGGTCGCGACGTGGCCTTCAACCAGGCAATGAGTGCACCAAAAATTTGGCCTGGTTGGTCTTATAGGCTGCATTTCCTTGAGCTTCTTAGTCAGACTAGCGATCTGATGTTGCAGTCCCACCAAGGAAGGATCCTGCGGGGCCGACCCTCCCCGATATTCCTGAGGGTAGCCTGCCATGGCCTCTATCTTCATGGCTTGTTCCAAAGCATCCTGCAAGCTGTCAATCTTCTGTTGAGTGAGGGGGCTTCGCGTCAAGGGAAGCAGAGCCTTGATGAACCAATCCCTCTGATGGTTTGGATCGATCGAGTAGCTGAGTCTCTCGATTGCGTCCTTGAATCGTTGCATCAGCTCCCATGCAGTCTCTCCTTCTTTCTTCTTAATCTCCCAGAGCTCGGACAGGCCCTGCTGATCTGTCTGGGGAAGCTTGAATTCGCGGAAAAAGTCTCGCTTAACGTCGACTATTACCAGATTCGGATGGGTCTCAGACCATTTGATGAACCATCGCAGAGCCCTCTCTCTAAGCATAGTTTGGAACTCTATGAGCTTCCCGGCGTCTGGCGTCTGCCAAGCCCTCCATATAGCTTCGCAGAGATACCAATGTTGCTCGACATCATCGTTGCCTCGACCAGAAAATTCTAGGTACTGGGTGAATGACCCAGCCATATTTACTTGCGGAGGGTTGACTAGGATAAATCCTCCGGGTCTTGGTTACATAATTGTTCCACTGGGGAATGCAATATTGCTAGGGACGCTGCTAGTCACGTGTGTCACCGTCGACAATGAACTGTTGTGCAACTGACTTAATGCTTTTAAATTAATGAAAATATTACTTAAAGGTTGATAAAGTACCAGGGGAAGGTAGGGGTCTGTGCCATGCAAAGTAGGGCTACCTGGAGAGATGAATTTCATCTACTCTTGAAACAACCACTGCATCACGACGTACCATTCACCATCGGAACTTCCTTCGGGCTGCCAACCTACATCATCTTCGTCAGTCGTCCTCTCCCTTTTTCTCCTGGCCGAGCTCCCATGCACCCGCCGTACTCCCACAAAGGTCCCCTCCCTTTCCCGGGTATCTACCGGAGCATCCATAATCTCTATCCTTTGAGGTGCCTCCTCTTGATTCTTCCAGTCGCTTTCCCGTCGTCTTAACTCCCGCATCACCCTTTCTCGCCACCTGTCGGCGATCTGCGCCCGCCGATGTGCACGTCGCTCCCTAAACCTCCTTGTGGCCTCAGCATCCATCCCCACTCCCCCCTTCACACTTTACGTAGCATCAGTCCCTTCAACCCTTCCCCCAGCACTGGGGGTTTACGCTTCCATGCTCAACTTTGGAAATTCCATCAGCCCTTCGTCCACCATTAGGGCTTTAATCCACAGCGGAATCTCCTTAAGAAACTTCCCTCTTAACCCAGAACAGAAGATAGCTTCAGGCTTCGAGAAGGACTGGTAGCATTCTGCCGCAAACTCCACGATGTATCTGTCCAAAGTGGTCTCTACCCAAAAATCCACCGCACGGGTTAATTCAGTGTCCAACCCATGCAGGGCCACCAGATCTTCGTGCACCCACTTTCGATTTATCTTCCACGAGCTATCCCTAAGAACCTTCATCTATAACCTCTGCAACCAATTATAGAGGTCACTAGGGAACTTTCCCCAGAGGATCTCGTAAGTATCACTGGCGAAATTTGAGAAAAGGACAAGATCCTTAAGCACGCTTTCCTTTTGATTCGTCAGCTCCGCTTGCTGAGCAACGAACTGGTCCAGATGGTTATCCCACCATATTCGTATTTCACCTTCATAGATCCTCGATACCATGATCCAGTTCCCCTCATAATATGCAGGTCCCGGCAACGAAACCATTTGTTGGCGAGGAAACAGGTCTCGCAGGCAAGACCCAGGTTCAAGGGTTGAGGCCAACAAAGGAATCCACTGTAGTCTAGAACCACGCCGGCATTATCACCTTACTCTGGGCAGCAGAGAGTCTCACCCGAGGCGTGCCGCAACCACATGCAGAAGGGGAATAGATCGATAAAAGGGGAAGGATCCGCATCTCATTATTATCATTAAATTGATTGCATAAACATAGGTATGTACGCAAGAACATTCATAGAGCGAGTAGGTATTAAGCAAATAAAATTTTAAATCACCATAACCATCATGCATGCATATGAATTACAAAATAGGACAACAACCTGCAATTGTATTGATATCTTCATCCACATCCATAGTTACATAGCTTCCACAAGGAGAGCTTACAGTCTGATACAGATGTCTTACATAACAAAAAGGTAAATGAGAGAACCCTAGGAACTACAGAGATATCATGTCTGATCTCCTTCGGTCGCTCTGCCTTCCGTCTCCTGTTTCATTCCCTTCTTTCAGCTGGGTGACTGCTATTTATTCACCCACTATCGCAACTGTTAGTTCCTCTTTGTGTTCTTCTTCAGCTGCTTCTGGCTTCTCTCTTGTTGTCTGCGTGTTCCGCTTTCTGTCTTCTGTTGTATATCCTCATGCATCTACTTTCTTCAGCTATCTCTTGCTTCTGCTCCACCTCGATAGCTCTGCGGCTTGTTGTAGTTGTGACTTGGTCGCGATTTCCATGTGTCATCATGTCGCAACCCAAAAATCCCTCATGTATTCAAAATTCAAAATATTCAAAATGGGTTTCCAAAACAAGGGCCCCAACACTTGCAAATGAAAAATGTCATCAATTTTGATGCAACAGTGGACATGATCTGGCACAAGATATGTGTAGTTGTCCTGAAGAGGATTGTTGTGAACTCTGTCGAACTACATACTACAACCTTTTCTTGTAACTCCCATTTTTCCATCACATTAGAGCACATAATATTATCCAAATTATTGTTGTTAAAGGTCTGTATTGGATAGATGAAAACTTTTCACAAGGGAAGCATGATCAGCAATTCTGTCTTTTAAGGAATATTGATTCCATAGTCTTCCATAACCATTATTAGGCCACCACAAGTGCTATTAATGCAACCCATCTAGCAGTTTTGCACCTAAGGCTCTAAGTGATAGGCCTATAAATAGTTGGGGAATGTAGTCCACTATCATAGCTACAAAGTTTCCCCTGAGAGATCACATCCACATTATTACAGGAAAACAATTTTGAAGCAGTAATATGTAGTGTAGAGCACTCCTTATTGGTTATTATGGAGTAGCAAGGCCACCAGACCAAATTCTTCCAACCCTAGGTCATTGACTCTACTATTTCTTATGTTTCAGTAGGGGTAGTGTCTTCCTAGTGTTCTAGGATTTCTTCTGCCCTTACTTGTTTTTTTGGAGTAGCAGGGTTTTGGGTGGTGGTAGGAATGTGTCATGTCCTCTTCTTTCTTGGAACACAAGGGGGCCTATTTTGATGCCCTCTCATTCTCTCGGTGGTTGGTTTGCTACTAATTATCTTAACATCAATATCACTATACTTCTATGGTGTAATAGAATTTGTCTCTTCTTCCTTAATATGAATTAGTAGGTACTTTTTAGCCAAGGGATTCATGACAATATATTCTTCCTCCTTCGCAATTGCAATGGGTGGAGTCACACAACATTGAGCTCATTTAGTGAAGTTGCAACCATTGGAGTTGCACTGACTTCTTCCCAGGATTTTCTTGCTTTGTTTAGAGCTTGTACCATGAGTCACCTGATAAGGCCATGGTGAGAGATGAAATATCTTGGTATGTTTGATTTTTGTGCATGGGCTTCCTTATTTTGCAGGGACTTGAGTAGGAAGTACAACATATTGACATTGTGACAGTGTTTGAGATAGTCAAGGAAACAAATTTTAATATTCCTCTAAGCCAAATGAAGCACCTATTCTGTCAGTAACTTAGTGAATTGACTATGGCTCAAAGTTTTACTGAAAATTAAATATTAGTTTTAGCATTCACTAGATACATAAAGGAACCTCTCAACTGTCTATAAATTCACTAGATAGCCTGTTTATAATGTGGAAATGATACCAACAAAGAAATGATAAGAGGTTACCATGGTTTAGTGTAGACTCGCTGACCCAGAGCCTACACGATCTCCTTGAGGCTCAGTTTGCATCATGTCAATATCGGGTGTAGCCTGAAAAGTAGAAACCAAAGTTAATAGAAAAGTTTGTGAAAAGAAATATAATAAACATTATAAATATGCTTAACGAAAAGTATCGATACCTGTGTCACGACTAGAACCTGAGAAGGAATAATCTCTTTAGGAAGCCCTTGATGTGTAGCACTAATCTGAAAATTCCATAATGTTAATACTTATACCATATAAAATTATGTGACCTAAATTCAATTTCAATTTGATGTACAAAAATATAGATAGATAGAAATGAATGTGGCACCTATACATTGATCATGTCCATGATCTACACAATGAGGACCAGGGGCAAGGCAATGTTGTTCTAAGAATTTTGTAAACTGCATAAGTTAAATAAATATATTGGTGTAATTTTTCAGAGACTAAATGTATATACACCAAAAAAACATGTTACATGCACTCTAGCTCATCATATAAATGTGTATTTTAAAATAGATCAAAACATGTTGGTACACACCTCGCCCATGGTGTGCATTTGTCGTGTAATGGATCGCTCATAGAGGTATCTACATGAGGATGCATACTCCATAAGCTCATCTCGCTCCATCTCCCTCAACACGTCATCTGGAATACTCACAAATGAACGAACTCCTACACTAGATGAAGGTTGGCTTGTCCCTAAGCCGACTTCCGCCCCTCCTAAAGCGGTTGCAATATGTTCTTGTATCTTCTCCCTCATTTGTGACGCAAAAAAAGAGATAAGGGCTAACTCCTCTGGAAGTGTAACTACCCTAGGTGTTCGAGGTGCTAAACGAGGTGCTGGAGGCCTAAACCCAACATCTCGCATAGCATCAAGTCATTCATATGTACGACCTTTTCCAGCTCCATAGAATTTGGACCCAGTATCTGTATATTTAGTGTCCATGTGCTCTCGGAATTGAGCAAACAACATCCTAACAAAATATTGCGACACCTCATCATTATTTTGGAACTTCCCGTATGCATACAGGAACTTCTCATAAATATAAGGTGAAATATTGGGATCATTGAATCTTGCAATCTTCAGACGTTTTTTGTCTTCAGGCCGCAAGTCAAATAGTGACAAGGCCATTTCTTTAGTGACCCTACTTTTAACTTCATTTTAGGATTGGATACCAATCACTGATGCTCTCCTCCTATGCATCATGTCAAAAAAAACTTGGGTTGATGGTCCAACCCCATGATAAGTCTCTATCAAATTCTCCAAATTGTGCAAAACAATTTGGAGATAATTTAGACTAGGGGAAGAGAGATTGCAACTTTGCAATTCATTGCACAATCTCGTGGAATGCTCCCTCATCCCATCAACAGTAAGTAAGGAGATGGTATCTTCCCAAGGAATCTGCTCAGGAATATCACCAGGATGGGTGCAAAGGGGATCATAGCTCGAATTTCGAGCAAACTCATGAACCCTACGACCTCTCCCCCTAGGAGGGCGACCACCACCACCTGTATTTAAAAAAGTTGTATTTAAAAAAGATGTCTGGTCATTTGAAAATACCTGGTGGAAAAACTATCTCTTCCTCTTCGCTCATACTAGGATGGTTCCCTTCTGAGGAATGAACATCTCTAACACCCACTGTACAAAACATTAAATTGTTTTATAACACAAGTACACGAGACACACAATAAGTTTCTCATTAAACATACATCAAACAATAAATTTTCCTTTAGATTTTACCTGGAGGAGAAGTATCCAAGTGTGGGATGGATTCCATAGGCTGATACATTGTTCTCCTTTGCCCCTCACCAGCAATAGGGCCAACCCAAACTCCTACATTTGCACCTACGGAGCATAATGTTTTCACATTAAACACATGTCATTTGAAAAAAAAAATTCACCTGTTCAACATTGAATAACGTAAAATTGAACATTTTAACTAGCAATTGATCTAATGTGTACCTATACTGTGTATAATATAATCCTCAGAATGGGCTCTATGAAATTGGGGGCGAATGGAAACAGGTCTATGGGGCTCCTCTTGTTTGATTTCCTGTCTAGGCGCACGAGTCATATGAGTGTGTCCACCTGTGTAGGACAAAATTTTTTTCACATTGATCAATTTTTCACAACGAACAATAAATATAACCTACTTGAAAACATGACATAACTAAACAACCAATGTACCTGATAATCCTCCTCTCATGGAGGGGTCTCTGTAGGGCTCGCCTGATGCCATTGTTTCTATAGTATCAAATCAATTTTTTTCCCCTCATAAACAAATTAGAAAATAAATTATCAATCGATAGTCATGTCATCAACCAATGGATAACAGGTACTATAGCTCCAACATTTTGAAGCCAACAACAATATTAGTTATATGGTATAAAAAGTATGGTAAGCATTTTTCGATGTCTAGAATTTTGTTAGCAATCTCATATAAAAATTTAATGCTAATACTTTTTTATATCTATTTCATGTATCCTAAAATTTTAGTTATTAACCTCAAAATTTCCAAATTTGATTTACAATCCCAATTAAAACCTCTCCTATTTTCCTTTGCAATAAGTTAAATTGTCTCTACGAGGACATGGTTTGTGTCAAAGTGCAAGGTTACAAGGTTGAGGTTACAAGGATGCAAGGACATATAGGAACACGTGCTTAGGTTACGATGACAAGGGTCAAAGGTTAAAATTATGTGGCATTGAGGTGGAGTAAGCTATGGACATTAGCATACGAACGCCAGCCAAGTTTACAAAAACATACATGGACACGGGTCAAGGCTACAGTGGCTCACCAAGTTATGGAACCGAGGTTACATGCCATATAAGGATGTAACCAACGTTCCTCTGCTCAACATGGCTTCTCTCTAACTATGGATGATTAAACTAGATTTTCATGTATGTTCATTGATAAAAATGCTTGCTCATATGTTTTTATTGATATTGATCTTATCATTTTATGTTTTCTGTGTTATAATATGTATGTGTGAACGCAATGACATGTTGAAAAGTATAACTAGATCGGTCTTCATGTTGACTATGTAATTATATTCTTATGTAAAGAAGAATTCAAAATAATAAGATGTATTTAAGAGCCATGATCATGAAGGATCTAGTCAACAAATATACTCCAATATCTTGGAAAAATACCGTGAAGAGGTGACTCCCAAATAATGCACAAAGATAATATTATAAACGCTGAAATATCTATTCTTCATGTCGCCCTATAATTAACCATAAATTCGGATCCCTATTGTGCTGACTAGTCAGCCTAAAAGACAATTAGATTGTCTATATAAATAACCTCTCTGCAGCTCATTTGAGGAGGAAGTTTTTTGGTCAACCAAGATAGAGTTTGTGGATTTATCTGAGATGGTAAAGTAGCTAAAAGGGATGTGGATTCACCTAAAATAGAAGTAACTGAAGGTGTATACTAAAGGTTTAGACTACGGATCGATGAAGCTATTTGAGAAGAATATATTGTGGATTCTTACAAGGTTAGAATGCAGATATCACAAGGGTTGTGATGAATTCTAAAGTCTAATGAAAGGAAGGTAAATCTGTGATTTACCTGCCTATAATAAAAGTATTACTTTTGCTTAAATTATTTGTGTCCTGTACACTTTGGTAATTGACTTGATGAAGGATTAATTAAGAAGAATACATAAGCAAAAAATCTCACAAGTAATTATCAAGAAGAGAATTTATAACCCCTCCATATTCTCAACATGGTTTCAGAGCTATGGCAAAAGATGATCACCTGATAGGCAAGAAGATTTTGAAATTAGAGAAAAGTCACTATCTGGGATCAAATTCAGAGAGAAGAATTTTTGTGCTTTCACAAATAAAAATTTCGATACAAATTCAGTGATACAAATTCTCAACAGAAATAGCCTACTAGACTATGCAGAAAAGACATGGACAGAGTTCAGCTAGGTCTAATATTTTCGAACTGAATTATAGTGAATCAAGTTAAGATCTTCCTCTGAGATTTTCATATTATCTTCTAGGTTCAGGTCAAAATTTCAGGAGGTCGAGAAAGGATCATATTACAGGTTCAGAGAAAATCTTAGGGACATAGTGGTTCGGTGCTAGTTTATAGTGCTACTCAATAATAAGTTTATAGTGATAAAGTGGCTCAGTTCAAGTACCAATTATAGTAGATGCAATTCGGATGATGCCACAATTCAGTGTTTCAATGTTTTAGGAGATGTTGTCTCGATTTAAATGTATGGTGTCATTCTTCGTAATCAGCAGTATCAAATGGAAGATCACATGAAGGTCAAGGGACTACGTTTTGGTGTTATATAGAGGTCACAATACAGTGATGTATCACTATGGTCTTGATGTTTCTACAATGATAACCTTGTACATGAGCATGTTATGGTGTCAAAGTGCAGCATGCTGTAATCAAGGAAGTTTTGGGTTCAATATGCCACATCATGTCTTGGTGCAAAGTAGTGCAGAAAAGAGAAGATCATCATAAGGTGGATAAAAGAGCAGCATCACTACACAAGATCTCAGACTTGGTCAAGGAAGGATATTATCTAAAGACTAGGAACCGAGATTTCCTAGGACTGGTATAGAAGAGTGCATAAAACAAGGCTTTATGATCATTACAAAAAGGATATAATCCTTACCCTTGGATAAGATCATTCAAAGAGAAATCACTGACACATCTTTTCTCCACCATCGAAGAAATCAAGATGAAGACTTTATCTTCACTTATCAAGTAAGTATCTTTCATTCTATAATCAAATTTTTTTTTAAAGTCTGTTTTTTTGCAGGGAGATCTATAAGCTGGTTGGGTTACCAAGATTCCTTGCATGAGGATAATAGTCACAGTCCTCGAAGAAAGTAAGGTTAAATGTCACTTAGACCAGATTTATACAAAATTGAGGTATCAAATAATGAAGGGATATCTTCATAAGATCTAAAATATGAGATATGGAAAAGAAAATAAGATGGACAACGTAAAAAATAGATAATAAAAATTACCTCATTCAGCTAGTGGTCTCTATACTAGGTGGAAAAAGACAAATCAAGGGAAAAAACGTTGAAGGATAAAAGACTCAAACATTTGCAGAAGGAAAAATGGAAGTTGAGGAAATTACAAGAAAGATGGTCCTAAAGGGACAATCTCAATAGGAGTAAGAAAAGAATATTAAAGAAAAAAATCATGCAAACTTATGAATAAGGAATTAATTTATGTTGGAAACAATGTAGCATTCTGATCTAAGCATGGCAGGAACTCCTAGTTTTTTATTCTAGTTTCGTTAGACCCTCACCTGGCTGATTCTGGTTCTAATTTTCAAAACAGGGTATCAACATTTGGTGTCAAAAATACTCTTGAACCTACTAATAATGGATGAAATCCTATATTTATTAATCTTAAACGTGGCATGGAAGGTTGGAGCCCCAAAGGACTAGGATGACCCACCACCCAATGCTAGGATTTTTAGTCTGGAATAACACTTAGTTAGTATTCGAGGGAAAATTAAACCATGATGAGGTTTACTATGGAGGATCTATAAATTATAAAGGAAATGAAAACCCTTATTGAGAAATATAAATCAGAAAAAGGTAAGCCAGAAAGAGATGCAAGCTAAGATAGAGAAAAGGAGAGATATTCTATCGAAATGTAGCCATAATTTTCAAGGTTCCTCATCAAACTCTATAATTTTTAGGGAACACGTTAGACATGTTTCTCCCATTCATGAAAAGCATCCCATAACTTCACTTTCAATTCCACAAACGAGAGAGTATTGTTGGTTTTATTCCACCTTCCTCCACCACTACTAGTTGCACTCAACCCACCATTGAAACCATTGGAATAAGTACAAGGAATATGCCTATGAGTACATGGCCAAATTTTGGTATGATGAAGATATCCCCTTCAATAGTTCCTACTCATCTTATTATCAATCTACTCTAGAGTTCATAGTTGTTGTTTGTAAGAGCTTCAAAGGCCATTTTTATAGATTAAAAAAAAGAAATGTTTAATCCATAAATGACTAGTTTATAGAGATTGAAAAATCATGGGGAAAAAAGGGCGATTTTTTCTCAAATGGATGGAATGATGGAAAGGCTCTTACCATGATTAATTTCCTTTTTTATTTTCACACAAGGATCCTTGTTTTTTAGATCAATAAATGCATCTAACTGGGATTAATATGAAAAATTGTTATTTCAGCTATGAAATGTGATTGTCCTCAAGATGGGTGTGGAGAATGTTGTTTAGGTTATCACTGATAATGCCTCTAACTATGTTGTTGTTGGTAAGAAGTTGGGTGGAAAAAACCCAACCACACTACAAACTCCATGCATTCCAACTACCTAAAATTTGCATGTTTGGTGTCTAATTATTTGGATTTACATTGAAGTCCATGAATATGTATTTTTTAATTATTTTTTTAATATTTTATGTTGTTTTTAGTAAATTTGTTCAAAAACTAGTCTATATGGACCACTTTCTTGTTTTGGTTTGGTAGAACCCTTAACTAGTTTATTTTGGTTGTGGTTTTCAAAAAAATGGTCTCACGATACCAAAAGCCAATAAGCCTACTAGACCTACCAATCATGGATGGGAACCAATTATTGTTATCCCTAAAATTGTTCTGGATGATTGGGGCCTAACCCCCAAGGGCCATGGTGATCCACCACCCAATGTTGCTTTATGTTTATCCCAAACCTTGAGCCATTATACTTTCACATACTATAGGTTTTAAAGGATTTGGTAAATATTGTTATTGTTTAAGAGGTGTTGGATAGCCATTTCTGGGAAATGTTCTTTAATCCCAATCAATTTTGAGAGGGAGTGTTGAAATTTGGAGTAGCTTTGGGATGAACTTCCCCAAGAGAAGTTGAACTACCCCAAGGAGAAACCATCTTGACCCAAAGAGAATTTATTTGGATAAAGGAAAATTATTATTATTAATGTGTTAAAATAGACTTGGTATTCCTCCTATCATTTAATGTGGCATAAAATTTATTTGGGTGAGAAATCATCAAGGTGAATATATTTAAATATTCTTGAGGGAAAATTAAAAGAGGCTTTTTGTCAAAGTCAACCTCACAAATGAAGGGTCACATTGACACCAAAATGCGCCCCTTGATTCCTCCATCTATTTATATAAATAGAAGGTTTTGGAGCTCATTTAAATCATATTAATTGCATCAGACAAAATTTAAAAAGGGCTTCTGAGGTAGCCGTAGGATTGAGAGCCCTAGTCGAAGTGGAAAAAGGAGAGTTTTGGTGTCTATGGTGTATGATCTGATTGGTCAAGTAAGGAAGGAGGCTAACCAATCTTGTTTGGAGTATTTCTGGGCATATTTGGCGACATAATCTCTGTGAATAGGCTACATACTTTCTTTGTCTTAGAGGTAAGGCTGAGCCCCTATGGTAATCTATTTGGAGGGCTGTAAGGCATGTCTTGGAGCACCAAATCAAGGCAGGAAACAAGCTGAGTTCATGGATGATTATGTGCATGCATGAGGGCTGATTTTTCTTGAGAATAGGGCTGCATATTTTGAGTTGGTTTCCAGAGGGTCGAGCCCTAAATTGGATCATATCTAAGGTCATTCAATGCTAGAACAAACCTATGTCTAAGGGCCAAATTTGCTAGTGAAACAGCATTGAAGATAAGGTCTGTTTGCAAGGGGTTTGTAAGCTAGAATTGGAGTTGTAGCATTAGCTACAAGAAGCCCTAATCGAGGTTGAATCTTTAGAGATTAAAAGTGTGCACAGGGCCAAGCTTTCATGAGCAAAAGTTAACGTCCTCAAGGGTAAGTAATTGTATTCTATTTCGATTATTTGCTAGAATATATGGTCTGCCCTTGTATATGTTTAAACAATAATGTTAAGTGACCTAATTATAGTGAATTTGGAGGCTTGTTAGAGGTTTCTCGGTGTGCCCTATTACTGTGAACTATGGAAAACTTGATACAAATAAGTGGACAAAGTATTGATACAATTAAGTGGAAAAAGTGTTGGAAAAAGTATTGCACAAAAAGCGCTGGTTGTCAAGCCTCAAAACAAATCCATTCAACCAAAATCATCGAGCCTCAAAACAGAGTCATCAAATTTCAATGTAGATATATATAAAGATTCATTGAGTAATGATGCAGGGGCATTACGTTCCGAAAAATACTTTGTATTTTTGTAGACATAGGGGGGTCTTATGATTTTAATTTATTATGTAATCCTTAATTAATTTGAGTGATTTTAAATAAATATTGGGAGAAAATTGTAAATGTTCCCAAATTATTGGAGAACACGAGGGAATCTGATTAGTTAGGAATGTGAAGAGTCAGTTTCAGCAAATTTAGGGATTTAGTATAGATTTAGGAAATCTAGAATTTCAAGAGTTTTGTTGAGAATTAAGGGAGCTGAATCAGTTTATTATTAATTTGTATAAATAAGCCTCAGAGGAATTAAGTAGATAGATCTGCAAAGGGTGTGAGTGCTTCAATTTAGGGCAAAATAGGAGTTTTTTCCTGTAAGCCTACGAGCAGTTTAAAGGGCCATTGATTTTGAAGATCTGGCCGAAGACAGGAAGAATTTTGTAAGTGGTTTCATTGGGATATATATGGAAGAATTTGTTTAAGCCTTATATGAATATTGGTTGATTTAATTTCTCTGTGAATGGCTTTGTACTTCATAATCAACTGTGTAAGAAACAGTGTGCTAAAATACTGAAATTGGGGTTAATGGTGTTTCTGCATGCCTTTGATAGATTAATGGCAATACCGTGGTAGAGTATTATGAATTGGAACCCTCTGTGTCTAATTTCGTAATAGATAGATGAGATCTATTGTGAAAAAGAGGGAACTCTGTAGTAAGAGTTCATGTGATGGTCCCATATACCATTTGAGAGCCGATGTTGAATTGGGTTGAGGATTTATCAATACTGTTGTGCAAGACCATAGATTGAATTCTGTTCTCACACATTTCAATAGTTCAACTATTTGAAATCGAAATTGAAAGCTTGTGAAATAGGTCTCATCAGAACTGAAAAGGTTTGATTCATGAGTGGGATGTATGAATTAATGAGGGGTTTGTTTTAAAAATCCTGTCTGTATATTTAATTGATGATGGCGACGGTTCATGCGTAGAGTTGTGGAGGTGAACGGACCCACGAATCAGAGAATGCACATAGGATCTGCACAAGTGATGAATTGGTTGGAACAAGTAACAAAGTTTGAAATGGAGGGTTTAACGCCTGCCCAGACCTCGTAGCAGATTGAAAGAGCCGTAGAATAAGTTGAATGAGGAACGATGGTAATCGAGTGATGAAAGGACCAAGTGAGATCATGGTGGATCGATTCTCATTTTGTAGAATTTGAAGATGAAATGGAGTAGTGGAATTGTGCGTAAATAACCCATGAAGAGGAAATGAAAAAAGGAAGACAAAACCATGAATATGAAGCGGTTTTGATGAATCTAAACCGGTAGTATCGCACGGCCTCAAGACTGGTAAGTTGTTTTACATTTTGGAACACGATAATGTTAGATGGTGGACGCGTGGCATTGAGTGGTTTTTAAAAACCGTTTTTATTGTGTAATTATAAGAGATTAAGAAGTGTCTAGTTGTGTTGCGTGACAACCATCGGATTGATGATGTGTTGTGATCACCGTCAGATGAAGAGGTAAGTTGCATATGTAGTGGGACCGAGAATTCATTTAAAGTATGCGGTGGTTTGAATTTAATCCAAAGTCGAAGACCTTTTATATTTGTTGATATTTGAATGCGTGTTGACTATTGAGTAACCAAATCAAGCTTTAACTTGAATGATAGAGCTGTGGACAATACATGCTTTCAAAGTTCCAAGAGAAAAGGGGAGCGAAAGTCTATTAAATTGAATTCTGCAGAATCGAATATAATTCAATTTTAATAGAATGGTTTTATTCATATGACTTAACCTTTGATTTAAAAGGTAGCCTCCGCGTATGCCTTGGGGAATTGGGTTCTTTTTATAACCATAAGGGGTTTAAAATAAGATCTCAAATCGGAGATTTGAGATATAAAGGTTTTGAATGAGGTTTAAATTGATACATATTTGTAACCTGAAGAAGGTGGTTTGAATCATAGAATAATGAAGCTTCCGCATTAATTTAAATTTCCAGTTCATAACTTTAAAATGGAGATGTATTTTTATATGCATAAGAGAAGAGAATGTGGGTTTGGCGGGGTAGCCCGCCATCAAGTAACCTTCCACAGTGAGTGAGAGGCCCTAATATAAATATAAAATACTCTTGCATTTACCCCGTGCCAGATAAACAAGATCGCCCTGATCCATGTGAAAGACCCTTGCAAATATTTCAGACTAATAATGATCAATAATCACGAAATATTCTCCATTCTCTATATCATATGGGGTTTAATTTTTTATTGCAATCGTCAAAAGGGTCACACCGGACAGGGTTTTCCTTTTTTGGCTCAGGAGACCTTTCAACAGTTTTGAAACTGGTATATTATGATGCTGTGAATATGGGGCTTATATGCAAGGCAACACATTTTTTATCATGTTTATCTATATCAATCTACCGCTGCATGTGGTGTTAACAAACTATGTTTAATGATTACAGAGGCAAATTGTGAAACCGATTAATCCGCTCTTGCGGTGAAGGTGCCATGTACAGTGAATATGAGAGGAAAATAATGATTGTATTAGCTTCTTTGAGAGGATTACAATATTTAAATGATATTGGAGAACCTGGCACAACTTTAGGAATTCAATTTTATCTCCAATTGTAATAATGCTCCCTACAGTGATAAGCCTAAAATCCTCAGTTTCTCTAATTTGTACATGAAACTCAGCTTCAGAAATAATACAGAGGTGGATTTGGCCTATTTATAGATTGAGTAACTCACTCCCAAATGGATCTGGAACTCGACCCATGAATGATGAAATTCCTAGAATTGGTCTCCTACAGTAAAAAACTCAGTCTACCAAGGATAGTTTCGGTCTCTGCAATTAAAACCTCCATGAAGAAATGAACCTTGACCTTCAAATGAGAAAGGATGAATTTAACCTTATTACTCCAGCTATGCAATCAAGCTTGGCCCCTTTTATAATTCTTGGTTCAGACCCTGAAGATGATGTTTGGCCTACAAATAAATGATGCTCTCATCCTAAGATAAGGATAGATTTGATCCCCAAAGATAATTGATCTCAGCCTCCCCAAATGCTCTAATATAAATATAAAGACTCCACCAGACGGAGTTTATATGCAAGGCAACACATTTTTTATCATGTTTATCTATATCAAGCTACCACTGCATGTAGTGTTAACAAATTATGTTTAATGATTACAGAGGAAAATTTTGAAACCGATTAATCCGCTCATGGGGTGAAGGTGCCATGTACTGTTTTATATATCTAATATAGTGGCTTTTTTCTCTGAAAAAGAAATATTCAATGGCTAGATGAATAATTCTACCTGTCTAGATGATAACGATGGAGCGAATGCTCGGCGTTGACATCCAGTCCAAACGACAGCTCCAATCCAAGAAAACGCAAAAACGACAGCGAGAAAATGTAAACGACAGTGCAGAATGCCGGGCAAGTTAAGAATTTTGGGGTTTTATTATAAGAATAAAACTCTCGGATGAGAGTTAAAAAAACTCTCAAACGAGAGTTAAAAAAAATCTTGTCCGAGATTCTTCCCGAGAGTTTATGTCAATACAACTCTCAGATGAGAAAATACTTAACTCTCGTCTGAGAGAATTTTAACTCTGGTCAAGCCCAATCAAACTCTTGGCTGAAACATTAAAAATCTCTCGAACGAGAGTTTGAAAAACTCTCAATTGAGAAATAGAGTTGACTATTTTCTCGGACGAGAAATTAAAAGTTTCACCCAAATTCTAGTCATCTGCCAAAAAGTGTTTCCGAACTTCGGGATTTCACCCTCGAAGGGAAGGATATCCTGGGATAGGGGATGTCAGGGAACTTGGAAGGTGAGTGAGTGCACAGAAGGGGGTGACCATATTCCCTGAGGGACTGTGTAGCAGAGATGGGAAGGCCAAGGAATACTTTTATTTTTTATCATGAGCATTTTCAGATGGAATCAAATGCACATTGGGAGTGTGCCCTAGAACAATGAGTTGGTAACTATTCAATGAGAGGACAAGTGGTGCAGGACCGTAGCGTTGGACATTAGATGCATATTGAATCTGGTAGTGGATTTTGGACTTCCTGTGAGGGAGGTGAATCTTGGTACTACTTTTGAGGGTGGAGGTGTGAGCCTAAGGATTCCCTTGTTGCAGATGTAGACATATTATCCTTTTATTTTTTGGTTGTGAAAATGTGTATATGTATATATGTGTATATTACTGTAAATATTGTATCAAGCTAGATTTATAAATATCCATAGACAATATGATTATTTTTTGGTTGAAGAAAATGTGTATAAGAGTATATGTGGTTGTTATTTTAAATACCATAATGAGATGTGTTATAAAGCTCTAGTAAACAAAATGATTGTCATGCTTTTAGCAGGATGTCATTGTAAATACTGCAACGAGTTGGGTTATAAAGCTCCATGGGTAGTATGTTTTGGTTGTTAGTGGTCTTTCTGGTTATATGTGTCATCAAACACTGAGGATGGTGTTCCCCCAAGGGGGAAGGGTTCTGTAACAACCCTGGTTAAAAATCCATGTAATAAAGTTAATAAAGGAAAAATAATAGCCAAGGTCATGGGACACATATTCCAAGTTGAATGTTAGGAAAAACATCCTAGTGTGGGTGTTCATTTCAGTTATTATGGCTAAAGGAAATTGGCAAAGGCATTGGAAAATGCTTTGGAAAATCAAGAGGAATTAGTTGGTATTTTATTTATAAAAATAAATGAAATTAGTAGAAAAGGAATGTGAAAGGTAACATGTTGCATGTGTGGGGGAAAATGAAGGAAAATAATGGAAAATGAAGAAATTATAGGTCTCATTAATAAAAAGGCTTATGAGGATCAATTGGTAGATTTTGTTAGTGTTAGCTTTTGTCAGTTCAGTTTCGGAGCTCTCTCTCTCTCACACTCTTGGATACTTAGAGAATTCTTGGAGCATTATAGCATTGGATCAAGAAAAGAAAAGGAATAGAAAAGAAGGCAAAGGGAAACAAAGATCAAGCAAGGAATATAAGAATCAAGAAGATACATCAGGATTAATTGCAGGTAGCGATTTGCATGTGTGATTTCCTTGCTACATTTTGCATGTGTGGTGCATGCATGCGTGTTTATGGTTCTCTTTATATCATTGGCATGGATTTTTTCAAGTGTGACAATGATTTTTAGCCTTGCCTTGCCATTTCTAGATAGCCATGGTGTGATGATCAGGTTCTCTCATTTTGTTTAAGCTAGATTGCCGAATGGTTTCAAAACTAAGTGAGGTGGTCTATCAAGAAGAAAACAAGGCATACGAATCCATAGACTGGAAAAGGTGGATTGTAGTAAAGCTAGATTTTGTGTACCTCGATAGGCATAGGAATCCTCGACCAGTGAATGGAAAGATATACGGTAAAGCTTAGAGGTGTGTGCCCTCTATTAGGCCTAGGAATCCTCAACCAGTGAATGACGAGATATACAGTAAACCTGGAGGGTGGAGTCTCTATTAGGCCTAGGAATTCTTGAATGATGAGTGGAAGGATATACGATAAATCCTAGAGACTAGGAGACAAATAAATTCCTCACGGTGTAGATGGAGAGATCCGGAGGCATCCATGCCTGTATAGGCCTAGTGATTCCTGGATTGGTATATGGTGGGAATGCTCTAAAGCCTAGTATCGAATGTTTATGCTTTGCGCATAGGAATCCCTTGGTGGATTGTGGTAAATCTTGAGGAAACCTGGATTGGTTTTGTTGTGATTCCCACATTAATGCTTGGAATATAGAATGGGGTTGATTGGTTGAAAGAAAGATTTGGTTCAACCCAATCTATGGTCGGGTGGTTCATGGAAGTCCCATACCTTGTTGAATTATGTATTCATTGATAATATCTCCTTCTCCTTGGTATTTAATGTGTAAATGTACTGGTTCATATGTGGTTTTTATGGTTATTAGTATCCTTCTTATTTATGTTGGTTATATTCCTTTTATGAGTATGTTTTATGATAGACTTGATGTATGGCTCTCATCGTGTTTCGACTATAAAATGAATGAAAAAGGAATATGTTACTTAATAGATGATATTGTAGCTATTGTGTTAAGGCATCAATGCTTCTTTATGAATCTCAGATAAGTATGAGACCCCTATGCTCATATTTTTTGTTATGACCTGTAGATTACATATTTGTGACATGTTTGAAAAAATGACAAGACTGGATAGTAAGGGTCAGATCAAGTACTTGTACCAGTGATGGAATTAGTAGCTTTATTCCATTATTATTATTCATTTATGAAATTTTCATCAAGTTCTGGGAAGTGGCCTGAGACATAGCCCTGAAAAAGTGTCTCATAATCTAAGGTTGTTGATACAAAACCGCCTAGAAAATTCCACAATCGTTGGCATGCCTTGTTATGGGAGCAACTAGAAGGCCTCAGTTGCATGCATGGCTTGTCATGGGAGCAGTTGAGAGTCAAAATCATTAAAATGACAAGTTTCCTCAGGGATTGGTCACCTGGAAGGGTTGGTTGGCCCCTAAGAGTTTTGTAGCAAGTGTGGAAGGTCATATTGGTTTGGTTTTATCGGTTCCACTTCCTTAACTGTACATGGGGATTTGAATCACATTATAGTAGCCTCTCATCACATATTTACCTCGGAAGATTGGTTAACTTGGGAAAATGTGGGAGGAGGGTGTTACATCGATCCTTTTGTTTCTAGGGATGACGGTTACTCAAATTCACCTCCTTTTGAGATGATGTGCAAACAATATTCTCATCCACATCAGAGTTTTTTTCGACCTGATTGCTCGAATTTATGGCTAGAAGATTTTTTTTTTGTTGCGTCCTTCTTGTGATTCTTCAGGTTCATATATGGATGTGCATATATGGATGTAGCTTCTAGTATTTTTCCTCAATGCAATCATCAATCTTACAATGGTTTACAATGATTGTTAGGATACCTACAAATAATGTTATCAAATTGATGAGAACTTTACCAAGTTTTAATTTTTTGGGAGGTCACATAAAATCACGATTTTCATGTTGATTTTGAAAAATGGTGATGCAACATCACCCTTTTTTTCATTTTAGGGTTAAAATTTCAAAAAAAATTAACCATGACATTAGAAACTAGTTATCATGATTATAAAAGACATGAAAAACTACATTTAAATGCACAAGTGGTGATGCAACAACACCTCTCTTTTCTATTCATAGTTAAAATTCAAATATTTTTCAATCATAGCATTAAAGACCAAAGTCCCTAATGTTGTTCCGGTCTGGGTTCGTCTTCCGCATCTCCCGCTCCACTGCTGGGGAGATGACTCGGTTCGAGCCATCGGCAATGCTGTTGGAAAATACATTGATCGGTGTGAGCCCAAGGATAATATGCAGGCATGTGCGCGGATATGCGTTGAAGTTGATCTCGGCAAGGGCCTTCCAGAAGCAATCAAAATAAAGGTGGACGACTGGACGCATATTCAGCAACTAGACTACGAACAAATTCCTTTAAAATGCAAGGTATGTCATGAATACGGCCATTTTTCCAATCGATGTTCTAAAATTGTTAATGTTGAACCTGCTCAATCAGAAGAACAATGGGAAACTGTAAAGAAAAAGAAGACTGCCTCTAGCTTGAAAGCAAACTTTGAAGAGGCTCCTCCCAAAACTGCCCCTCCCAAGCCTAATCCCCCTTCAGCTCCGCCCAAAGCCTCCTCCTCACCTGTCCCTTCTCCCTCCTCTCCTCTTGGTCCACCCATCCTCCCCACCTCGGGGCCATCCACTGGCTCTCCCCTGATCTCTTCAAATCCCTTTGGCGCCCTCTCTCTCCCTGATAATGACCCCCTGATCCCCCTTGAAAATGACCCACCCATCCTTTTTTCCCTTTCTCAATCCTCCCCCTCCCATTCCCTCGCCCCCCCCCCCCACCCCGAGCTACTAGAAGCTCCTCGAAAGAGCATGGAATCAACCAAGAACCCCAAAAAAAAGGACCTGGCAGGAAATCAAGTAAACAGCAAAGGAACGAAAGTGCTCAAAAAGACATCGCCATGGGAACTCAAAATCCCATAGAAACTTATATATTGGGGCAAAATAGCAAAGAAACAACACATAAAGAGCAAGGGGGATGAGCATCCCTCCGAAACCCAAATACTCAATGATGAAAGTTATATCATGGAACTGTAGGGGACTAGGGCACCCCTCAAAAATTGTTGCCCTGAAAGATCTCATAGATCAAGAGAAGCCAGGAATTGTAATGATTCATGAAACAAAGCAAAGACTACAAGAGATGACAAGAATTATAGAACAACTCAGGCATTATGAGGGACAAATATGTGAAGCAAGAGGAGCTTCTGGCGGTATCACCACAATGTGGAACAAAAACACTTGGAAATGCACATCCAAAACTATCAATCCATATTGGATCAAAGTCACACTAGAACAACAAGCAGAGGATAAGAAAATAGTCATTTATAACATTTACGCTCTGAACCATTTCAGAGATAAAGATCAGTGCTGGGCCACACTACAAGAATACATCCAAACTGAAGACAATAGAAATACCATCTTTGGGGGAGACCTAAATCTTATATTACACTCCAATGAAAAAAGAGGAGGCATTTTTACACATGATCCTTATAGAGCAAAGCTGGAAAACATCATGCAAGAGTGCGATTTAGTAGATATCATCCCAAAAAATCGAAGGTACACTTGGAACAACCGTAGGCTGGGCAGAGATAACATTCTAGAGCGCCTTGACAGAATTTTGGTAAATACTTCTTTCCTCTCTGAGTTTTCCACTGCTCATGCTGAAATTCTGCCTTATTCAGCTTCTGATCACTACCCCATTAGCATTGTTCTTGAAGCACATTGTCCTTTGGGGCCGTTGCCTTTCAAATACAATTCTCTGTGGCGTAGCAATCCTATTGTGGATCAGATTGTCCAAACAGCCTGGCATCAACATATAGAAGGATCATCGGGATTCATTTGGGAATGCAAGCTGAAGAATACAAAATACGCCCTGAAGGATTGGGTGAAGCAGCATTACAAAGAACCAGAAAATGTCAAAGCTGAGCTAAAAAATAAATTGAAAGAAACTCACAGGAAAATTGAGGAAAATGGGCTGTCCCAAGAGGATAAAGCATTAGAAAGTGATATATATTATCAGTTGTACAAGCTTAACAGAGAAGAAGAGCATAAATGGAGAATTAAGTCAAGACAGCTTTGGCTGCATGGAGACAAAAATACAGTTTTCTTCCATAAGCAAGCAACTGTCCGGAAATTCAGAAATAATGTCACCTTGATCAACGATGAAGAAGGCTGCCCTCAAAAAACCCAAGAAGCTATCAAGCAAACTGCCTCAGCCTATTACAGCACTCTCCTAACTGAGACAAAGGAAACAGAGGACTATTCAAACCTCCTATAGCATATTCCCAAAGGAATCAATGAGGAGATTAACGCATATTTGACTAAGGAGATCAATGAAGAAGAAATACATGATGCCATCTGGGCTCTTCAGCCAGATAAAGCCCCAGGTCCAGATGGCTTTCCTATCTGTTTCTATAGAACATACTGGGAATAATAAAAAAATATCTTGTCAAAATGATAAGATGGGTCCAACGTAAATGCAAAATTGGAGGATTCACTAATGCTACCCATCTTTCCCTTATCCCTAAAGAAAATCGACCCTTGACCTTCTCATGTTTTCGCCCAATATCTTTGTGTAACTCATCATATAAAATTTTGACAAAAATCTTGGCTACTCGCCTAAAACCTATTCTCCCCACTCTCATATCTGAAAATCAAGGGGGTTTTTTGGCCAATAGGAAAATTTCAGACTCCATCCTTCTTGTCCAAGAGGCTATTCACTCTAGCCAAACCCGAAATGAGAAAGGCTTCATCTTAAAGTTAGACTTAGCCAATGCCTTTGACCGTGTCAGACATTCCTTCCTGTTTGATGTGCTTGAAAAAATGGGATTTGCCACATCCTTTATTAGCCTTATCAAAGCCTGCATTACAGGACCTTGGATTTCCCCTCTTATAAATGGCAGACCTGGACCTTCCTTCCAATCCTCTCGAGGCCTTAGACAAGGCTGCCCTCTCTCTCATTATCTCTTTATTTTAATGGCTAAATCTTTTAGTAGAGCTCTGGATTACAATCGTCGCATGGGCCTCATCACCAGGATCAAATTTGATAATGGAGTGAAGAACATCAATCACTCTCAGTTTTCCGATGATACTCTTCTAATGGGGGGAGCTTCAAACATCATAGCCCGTCATTTTAAAACCCTCCTAGACAAATACATGAGCTACTCTGGAGGTCTGATAAATTATCTTAAGAGTTGTATTTATGGGTGGAACACTTCGGCACAAGTTCTCCATAGGATTGCTTGTACTCTTGGGGTCCCTTACAATCTGAATTGGGAGCAATTTACTTATTTGGGCATGCCTGTGAGTGCCGGAAACTTGAAAGCTACAGCCTGGGAAGTTATTATTGACAAAATGAAAAGGAAGATACAGCATTGGGGCACTTCTTGGCTTAACCCTGCAGGGCGCATAACTCTTTTGAAAGCAGGCCTCTCCTCCCTGCCCTTGTACTGTTTTACACTTTTACAAGCCCCTGCCAACTTTCATTTTAAAATGGATGCTCTCCTTCGTCATTTTATTTGGCAAGGAGGGAGAAATGAAAAAAAAAAAATACAACTTGGTAAGCTGGAAGCAGGTTACTCAGCCGTGTGAGAATGGAGGGCTGGGAATCAGATCATCTAAATTCCTAAACCTCGCCTTTGCTGGCAAGCTGGTTTGGAGACTCATAACTGGAAGGAATTCTTGGTGGAAAACTGTTCTTGAAAAAAAATACCTCAGTCACCCAAGGTACCAGCTCTTGGATCATGAGCTCCCCAACAGAGCATGCTCTAAAATCTGGAGGATGTGTAAGAAAGCTATACCGTTTCTTGACCAAAACACTTCCAAAGTGCCCAAAGGAGGCAGTTACATAAGAATTGGAGAAGACAAAATAATGGGGCAATAGCCCATAAGCCAACGGCCTGGTACTCAGCAGATTCTAGCTCTTTTCAGCAGTGCAGGTATTCATACTCTAGCCCAGATCTCTCAATGGGAAGCCCACTCCCATACCTGGAAAGGTTGGAGTTTCCCTCATATACCAGCAGTTGCAGAAATCAGTTTCAACAACCTGAAAACTTATCTTCATGGTATAGCACCCTCCAAACGCTATCTTGCTGATGAATTTCGATGGGACCCTTCAGGCACTATCTACACTATTAAGGCTGCTTATCATCAGAACTGCATCAACGAGTATCCCATGGAAATCTGGGCACATTGGAGACATGTTTGGAAGGCAGAAACTCTCCCAAAAATCAAATTCTTCTTCTGGATCCTCTTAAAAGGGAAAGTCCTCACTGCTGAGAACCTAAGAAAGCGAGGAATAATTGGACCATCCCGCTGTCCAAACTGTCAAAATGAAGAAGAGACAACCCAGCATCTATTTATAGATTTCCCTTTTGCATCAACCTGCTGGAAGGAAGCCTTTCGGAGTCACAATCCCCCTTGGGTGCCTGGCACTAATATATTTGAAGTGTTGCACATATGGAAAAAGAGCTACCCGTGGGGAAGAAAAGCAAACAATACAGCTCGAAGGGTCTGGAATGCCCTGCCCTGTACACTTCTTTGGAACATCTGGCTAGCAAGAAACAGAATGATATTCAAAGGCACAGAAATTAATGTTAGAAAGCTCTACAACAAAGCTTGGAAACTCTATCCACAAAATGTCATGGGAATCTAAAGGTGCCAGACCTAACAGTTGAAGAAAGGAATTACATAGGGCATATTCTGGACAGAAGCAGCATAGAACAAAAAAGAGGTGACCCCAATAGCAGAGACAGCCCCAGATGTGTAGGTTTTAACCCTGAACAGAAATTATCTACACATGAATCTTATAACAGAAAATAAACAATAGCGAGAGCATAAAACATAAAACAGATAAACACAGAGATTTTCCCCTGGATCCCAAATCGAGACGACCAGCTTGATTTTTTCATTATATTCCTTTTAGTGTTACAACACATATATATACATGCCAAAGCATACATAAACCCCAATCCATAAACCCTGGATTAGAACATAACCGTAGTTCCCTTGACCGGATCTACAAAAATACCAGGGGCCGAAAACCATCGTACCCCAAAACCATGTGCAAAACCATGCACAAAACCATGGACGTGAACTACCCACCAGAAATTAAGGACCAATATGCGTGCTTAGTTGTGGAAAGAATATAACACATACCCAGCAAGATGTAGCTGGAAAATCAGGATGAAAGATGAAGAATTTGCTCGGTGGCTCAGGAACAACAATACTCATTATCTTTTTTTCGATGGAGCCTCCAAATCCAACCCAGGAATGGCTGGGGATGGAGGTCTTATTTGCAACGGTAATGGAGATGTGTTAACTGAATATGAATGGGGTCTGGGATATGCTTCAAACAACAGGGCTGAAGCTTTCGCCCTCCTTCAAGGTTTGCTCCAGCTTCAGAAACTTGGTATATCCAAGGCTACTATAATTGGAGACTCTGCCATCATCATTAGTCTGATGATAAGCAACAGAAAAGCCCAAAATCTGAGTCTACAGCAAATTATTGAGCGATGTCATTCTCTGGACCAGCAAATGAAAGGCAATATTTATTACCATGTTTTTCGAACTCTTAACAAAACTGCAGATAAATTAGCAAATAAAGCCTTCTCACACTTTGTTGGTAACCTTCGGTGCAATGGCACTGACCATTTCTTTTTCTTGCCATGATCAGGCTTTATCCTCTTTGTAGATCCACCCCACAGCAGATCACTGTTTGTGGTATTCGAAGCTCTTTACCCTGCCTCTCTGCGAATAATCAAATCTCTGCCTTCTATCCAATGGCATTGACCCCCACAGATTTAACCTCTTCAGCACCAAACTCTGACTCTCTCTGGATCGCCCTTTCAAATCCCTTAAAGCTCTGCGCTCTCAGTGGTTCCAACATTTCGTGCTTAATCGAGTGTTCTCCTACTCCTGTTGACCTCTTCCTATCTCCAGCCTATCGGTCTCAGACGCATATTGGACATGGCTCTACGAACGCAGCATCTCTGCTCACCCTCACAGAGTATCTCTGTCCCAATTTCAGTCCTCTTGCAATCTTGTATACATCCGAGTATGCTTCACAGGAGATTTTGATGATAAGTCAAAGCACATCAAATAAAAATCTTTTTGAACTGGATGAACGGCACTACTTCCACCTCAGTGGGCGGCAAACACGACACATCTGCAAAAGTTAAAAATGAAGTGTAAAATATGTCTTATTTTATTACAGTTTGTCAGAGTTTATACAGCATCCCGCTTTTTCACAGCGACGGAAGCAAGTTTTAATATTGATTCTAACATCAACTGCATCTATTGTTGGTCCTTCATTTTCCAATATCACTCTGTAAAACTGGAGATCCGTCTCCCTCCTTTTTTCTTTTGAATATAAGCCAGCAACCGATCTTGTGAAAAAAAAAACATTAAAGACCAAATATTATCACTACGAAAGAAATAAATAAAAAATTTGAAATGCAAAAGTGGTGATGCAACATCACCCCCCTTTTTTAGGGTTAAAATTTAAACATTTTTCAACCATGGGACTAAAAACGAAATATCATGACTATGAAAAACTCTAAAACTCGACACTTAAAATTTGTCTACTTTTTATTTATTTTTAATTTTTTTTGTAAATTTTTGTTTTTTAATTGTTATTCAAATTTTCCTAACTTTTATTTTATTTTATTTTATTTTGGGGTTAAAATTACAATTAATTAACACTACAACCTTGACATTGGTACAATTGAAAACAATATAAAGTCAATTGTGAATCTAAAAGTGGCATTACATAATTTTCGATTAAATATTAAATATATTTTTTAATAAATTTTTTTCAAAAATTTGTAACATGAAAGAGTATTTGTATTATATAATTCTGCCTAGGACTAGTTCAAAAAAAATACATTAGGCAATATAGAGTTAATTCATCAAATTTTTCCAATTTTTTTCCCCTTTTCAATAGGAATACATGATTTTCTTGAGGAGAATATATTTGAACAACAAAAAGAGGGGTTTTGAAGGTGAATACTTTACAAAATTCCCCCCCCCCCAAAAGAAAAATTACAACACATAACACTACTTATTGGTTATGAAATATTTCATGACTATTAACCTTATATTGTCCTAGAGAGGTTCATTTAACTCCAAGATAATTACAGTTGTCAGAGTGCTTGAGCTAGCTGAGTCACTTAAGTTGAGAGTTAGTTTCTTGATCTAGTCTTTCAGCTCCTTAATCAACCTTTTTAGAGCATCCATTTCGTCTTCATGGAGTCACACTCTTGACTTTAATCCTTGAATCATCTAACTCACTGGAAATTGTGGTCCATTGGTAATTTTGTTTCAATCTGATTGTCAAGAGGTTCAATTGAATAACATACACTCGTTGAGAAAGTTGATTTAAAATGACTTTGCATTTGCAACATTTTTTTCCTTTATGCGACTATCCAATAGACATAATATGGTCCATTTTGAGGCCAAAGAAATCACGATTTTTAAAGCTAATGTTCACTCGGGAAACATGGCCTCATACCTCCTCAACAATGCCAGCATCACTCATAGACAAATTTCAAGCCTTATCTAGGCTCTACCATCCCTCGCAATAAATAATTGACTAGGAATAATTCCCCTTCTAGCCACACAAACTAAAATAACCAAAGGTCACAGTAGCAAAGAGATTCTTTCACAATCTCACACGTAGGATAAAAAACAATCCACCATCCAATTTACCCTTCCAACCACACAAAATACATTATAGATGAAAATACCACAAATGGAGATCACATTAGCAAATAAATTATCTCTCAATCTCGCAGTAATGATAAAAAAACATTCTACGATCTGAACAATTCCCATAGCACACCAGTAGCATGGAATTTACAAACTTCACCTATGTTCCTCCTTAGAAAAATGTTCTCAAAGGGTGATTTCTCTTCTAAATTATCACTAGGGTTATCCCTTTAAAGAATGTTTCTTGCAAGGAGAAGGTCGTAGAGGAGTCCCCTTACAAGACCCAAAAACACTATTTTCATTAAAAACTTTCCAATCCATCAAAGATGCCCATCTTCCACAGCTCAATTTCCAAATAAGGAATATTGAAATGAGGGCTACGAAGAGGGTGGCGACGTGATAACAATGAGCCAATTCCACAATGAAAACCCACATTTAATGGGATCCTATACACCATAACACTTCATAATTTATCCCTCCTGAATCATAATAACATAATGATGCGACCATGTCTGTAAGGCTAGATATGCAAAACTTTGAATGTTCGTCACCTTGAATGCCATGGTTTGTGAAATATTATGGGATTTAATGGTTGGATTTTCTACGTGCATGTGTTTCCTTGGGGCTACCACAAAGTCACCTGAGCCCCTGAATTTTCCATTTTAATATTTTCTTGTATCGACCAATTTAGCTATAAATTTTCTAATAGAATTCATCCAATATTAGGGGATTATAACATGCCTTATTTGGCCATTAATATTTAATTCATCTATCGTCAATTTTCACCCCTTGTTAGTATACTTTCCTACTTCTCTATTTTATGTCTCTTAGGACATGAAAATATGCTTTGTATGGGATATATTATGTAATTTTTCCTGATTCTTTTCATGATGTTTTCCATATATTTCTCCTTTGGGAGGGAGCCTTTGGTGAGATGATGCAAGATTAGGATATAATCTCCCATAACAATAAGTGTGTCCCTTAATGTTCTTGGACTAAATTTTTTTCCTGGAAGAGACCATATATCTCTGCTTGATTATTTATCATATGCCCGAAATCCCATGAGCACCTAAACACTTGGTCCTCCTCAGCGCCATAGAGTACCCCTCCCCCTCCTACCACCCATGGGTTTGGTTTGGATGCCCCATAAAAATAGAGATTCGATCCTTGCCACGGGCTCTTCCATGCTCTTAATTCTACCTTTGTTAGTCTTAGATTCCAACTTTCATCTATTTTAGGCTTGTTCTATCCTATGTTTTGGGAAAAAATTTCAAAAACTATAAACTATCTTAGCTAATCTCATTCCATTTAGTATAAGGTTTGTTGAGATTTATAGTCTATTTTTTGAGTTCCAAACTTAGCACACAAATGAGATTGGTTTTATCATTTTGTTGTGGGGAGGAGTATTCATGTTGTTAAAGATTACATTATTCCTTCCTAACCATAATTTCCAACATATAAATTTTGGGAGAGCTTCCCAATAATATTTTAAAAGAGGTTTCCTTGAAAATATTTGAGCATAGCTTTTTGTTCAGGTTTTTCAACATGCTCTGCCAAGGAAGAGGATTGATACCTTCCATGTTTTATGTTAGTTGCATGTTCACAAATCCTTTGATTAATGGATCGACCAGTCTCACCAATGTTTGGATTCCCACAAAAGCAAGGAATAATGCAAATTCCTTTTCCATCTCTGGGATTTATAGGGTCCTTTACCGATCTTAGAGAGCTCTGAATAGTGTTAAGGGGCTTGAAAGTCGAGGAAACCTTATGCTTCTTTAGGATCCTCGCAATTTTATCGGTGGTCCCTTGAATAAACAGAAGGTGAACCCCATAAAACCAATCACTATAATATTTTTTATTCCTAGGACCTTTTTCTTCTTTTTTAAAAGCTCTAAGGCAATGGAACTTGCTATAACGAGTCTTATTGAAAACATTCAGGAGGTGGGATTTTTCTTCTTTATCAAATAAATTTAAATAAAATATAAAATCTAAATAAATAAGTTTCAATTCTCCTAGATTTCTATGAATAATATATATATATATATATATATATATATAATAATTAATTAATATGAATGTTTGATTAATTAATTAATTAAATAATATATTACAATATTTTTATTAATTATTTAATTTCTCTATCTTTGACCATTTATAGTTATTTTTTTTAATACCAGTCTAATACTAGTTACATTCATGCTTAAAGGAAATCTTCCATCAAAATCCCCAGGGATCACACTAGACCTGGCCACACCAACCCATAGCATTGTTGGAATTTTGCTCATAGAGTTTTGAACCGGTGACCTTTACACCATAGAGTTCCTTAATAGAACACTCTGTCACCATTTTCTCTATGCCTTGTGAGCTAAATTTTTTAATTTTAATTCTTTTTAATTTCTTTTTAAAATTATTTAATTTTTTTTTAATCATTTTTATTGATTTTAAAAAATTGATCTTGAAAATATATTTCTTGTTTTAATGATTTAATTTGTTAAAATATACTTTTAATTTTTTAAAAATGCATTACGTCATTTTTTTAAGGAATGTTTTTCATGATTTTGTTTGATGATTTTATAAGCCATGGTTAAAAAATATTGCAATTTTAGTGCTCTATTGAGAAATGAGTGAAGTTGTCTTAGGCTAAGATTTCAAAAGAGTTATAAAGTTTAGCCTTTAAAATATTTTTTTATTGGTAGAGTTACTCCTTGATTTAGGTGTTAATTTTTAAGGTTGTTTAAGTCATGATATTTGGTTTATAATGTTATGGTTGAAAAATGTTGAAATTTTAAATGGTGGGGAATCATGTTAGTTAATCATGTTACATAGGGTGTAGGTTGTTTGGTGGGGATAATCTACTGTCTTAATATGTTTTTGTAAAAAAAAATTGGGTTATATATATATATATATATATATATATATTCCTCATTTTTAATTTTAATTTTCTTTTTCAATTTATTTTAATTGAATAAGTTTTATATTTTTAAATGTTTTATAATGCCATGGTTGAAAAATGTTGAAATTTTAAATGGTGAGGAATTAGGTTAGGTAATCATGTTGCATAGAGTGTAGGTTGTTTGGTGTGGATGATTTGTTATCTTAATATGTTTTTGTAAGTTTTTTTTTTTTGTTATATATATATATATGAACATTTTGCATGGCACGTGGTAGCAATGGATGCGGCGGGCAGGTCAGGGGGACTGAATGTGTTATGGAAACCTAGATGGACCACTTTCAAAGCATTTAGTTTCTTCGAGGGGATTATACTGACTGATTTCTTCAGGTTTTCAAGGACAGGGTGCACCTTGTCAACTTGTATGGCCCTTATCATGATAGGAGTCCTTTCTGGAAAAAATTGGATGAATGCAGGGTGTTAACACTGTGTAACTCTATAATTTTCAGGGATATGAACTGCACTCTGGATGCAAAGGAGAATTCGGGGCCTCGGTGCAGAAGAGATCCGATGGATGAGTACATTGGAGACATGATTCGGGAAGCATATCTAAAGGACATGGACATGGAGGTTAGGTGCCTGACCTGGTACAATGTTAGAAAGGGGGAGGAGTACATTGCAAAAATGATTGACAGCTTTTTGGTTAATAAGGAACTTCATCAGCATATGGGCTCGGTTAGAACATGGGAGGAAGGACTCTTTATCTCGGACCACAGACCAATTGCAATGAAATAAAATTTTGAACAAAAATGGAAGGGCTACCCATTAAAATTTAATAGGACATGGTTTGTGGATGTTGATTTCAACAATATGGTTACTGAATTTCTTAGGGTGCACACTCATGAGCGCTGAATATCACCTATGGTGCATCTTCCACAATGTTGCGCATGCTAAAATCCAAAGTTATAACATGGGAAAAAATAAAAAAGGGTAATCTCCTAAAATAATTAAAAGCTATCTCGATTGAAGTCAAAGAAATTTTTGAAAATATGAATAATGGCATCATGACTCCTGATGGATGGAACAAAATTAGAGAACTCGAGAAGGAAAAACATAACATCCTAATGGTTCAAGAGCAGTGCTGGAGATTAAAAAGTAGAGAAATTTGGCTCAAGGTGGGAGACAAAAACACAAAATACTTCCATTTATTTGCATATGGTCGTAGAAACATAAATTCCATATGGGATATTAAAATGGATAGTCAAAGTTACATTACTACTGATTCTATTCAAGATGTTGTTGTCACACATTTTGAAGGCCTGTTCAGGGCCAGAGAGGGTTGTTTCATTGAGGAAAAATTATGGGCAGTGGATGGTTTCCTGAACATGTTTCAACCAGAGTAGAATGATCTGTTGGGGGTTGAGTTCACCAAAGCTGAAGTGGAACATGTTATAAAGTAATTTTCTAAGGACAAGAATCTGGGTCCACATGGATGGACCCTGAAAATTTACCTACATTTTTCCGAATATATGATGTGGGACATCACTGCGATGGTGGAGGAGGAAATAAGGACTGGAAGAGTTAATGGGGTGATAAACTCCACGTTTATCGCTCTCATCCCAAAGAAGAAAGGCACCATGACCTTTGAAGATTATTGTCCTATATCCTTGTGTAATTCATTATAAAAAATCATCTCTAAAACCATAGCGGAGTGAATTAAAGGAGTCTTGTCAAGCCATATTTCTAGAGAAAAATTCGGGTTCCTGCATGACAGAGCTATTCATGATGTGGTGGCTATTACTCAAGAAACCATACACTTTGTTCATTCCCAGAAAATGAAGGTAGCAGTGATGAAAATTGATCTTAGAAAAGCTTACGATTGAGTGGACTGGGCTCTACTTCGCATGATCCTGTATAAGGTTTACATGAAATGTGAGGCAGTGGAATGGATCATGGGATGCATTATGGGCGCTCCCATGGCAATAATTATTAATGGTACACCATCCATATTTTTTAAAGCAGGTAGGGGCCTCCGACAGGGTTGTGCACTATCTCTATTACTTTTCATTATGACCATGGATGCATTAAGCACCAAGATAAATTCAACAAAACATGTGGGGTCAATAAAGGGCATTAAGATTACTCCTCTCAACGAAATAACACACAATTTTTTTGTCAATGACATACTCATTTTTGGCATGCTCATTAAGAATATTTGGGAGGATATTAGAGATACTTTTCATAAATTTTACATAAAATCTAGCATGATTGACATTGCAGAAAAATCATGTTTAAAATTTTCTTATGGGGATTCAGAGATCAAAAATTCGATCAGTGAGATATTCAATTACAAATGCGTGAGCATCACAGATGGCATAACATATTTGGATTTCCATTTAATGCCCTCAAAATACAGGGTTGCGGACTGGCTATGGATTGTTGAGAAATATAAAAGGAAAATAAATGGTTGGTCCCTCAAATGGCTATTGAGAGGGGGGGAACTCATACTTGCACAGGTAGTACTTCAACAACTCTCTGTTACTGGGAACATCTCTTCACCATGCCATGGACTTTCATAAAAAAAATTAAGTCAACCATTTCAAACTTTGTTCAGAATGGGGGCATGGGATGTGGCAAATACCACATGGCTAGCTGGGACATTATTACTATGCCAAACAAATGGGGCGAATGGGGACTCTTGGACATTGATACCTTCGAAAGGGCACTAATATTGAAATTGAAATGGGGATGCACCCAAATTCCAGGCATATGGAGTGATATATTCAGACACAAGTATCTAAAGAACCAAACTCTAGAGAACATATACATTTCGGGATGGCAAACCACAAAAGGAGGTTCTTCCATTTGGAATGGTTTTAGAAGAAATTAGCCATTGTTCATATCCTCATTAAAGTGGAAGTTTGGAAACAGAATGAAGATCATGATAAGGGAAGGAGGCATTCGGGGTTTCCCGCGACATAACATCATTGATCCGGATCTATGCAATAGAATTAACGGAATGATAATTTTCTTTATTGGTCAGGAAATTCATAGTTGGCAGACAAGATACCCGAGGTGGCGCGAGGCACATGAATTAGGGATAATGGGAAATGATATGGTGGCATGGGGAAACTTCCTGGATAATATGAAACAAACTGGTTTTGTTCATAACCAAGCTGGGGACAGTATATGATGGGATGTAATCTCAAAAAGGGACAAGTGAACATATCTGAAACATACCTGGAACTAATGAAACAACAAACAAGTCAAATAGTGGATTGCTAGTTCAATAATATATGGAAGGTAAAGGTACAAACAAAAATCATTATTTTCGTATGGCTGGTGTGGAAAGACAAAAACTTGACCTAACTGAATTTAAAAAAGAGGGGAAAGATAGGACTGGGGATATGTAGATTGTGTATGAAGCATGATGAATATAATGTATACCTCGTTTATAGATGTGATTTCGCTATGCATACCTAGCATATACTCTTGAAAAAATTTCAACTTACAACATAAAGCATTCTCCTTAGTACAAGAATGTATTTTGTGGTGGCATGCAAAAGGTAAACAATTTAGAACAATTCCTCTTTATTTTCATTGGTACTTGTGGTGTTTCAGGAAAAATTTTATTTTAAGAGATCGGGGATGTAGCTCGGATGGTGTGGCAGAGAAGGCTATGAAAATATGGGAGGACTCGAGGAATTCAGATAAATCGCTAAGAGATTTATCTCACAGAATGAGACCTTTTGACATCCATTATTCGACTGGTTTTTTTGATGGGGAAACACAAAATAATAGATGTGGTTGTGGTGCGTGGTTGATGATAAGTCCCCTATGTCATTATAAAATATATTGGTACGAGGGACCAGGGACAAACACCAAGGCGAAAATTTTGGTTCTCTGGGGACTACTCTGGTTTACAAAGTAGCTCTACATCAACAAAATATGGATTTTTGGAGATTCTAAAGTCCTAATTGACCACATGAATAGCTTAAATTCCATGGCCCTGCGCCATCTAAATATGTGGATGGACATTATTCTTGAGCTCTGAAGGACCTTCTCTTATATCTCTTTTAAGCATATATATAGAGATAAAAACAACACAACTGATAGACTGTCCAAAAAGGGACTACATGGAAACTTCGTAGAGATTCACTATGAATTGACTAATGCCTCTGGCATTGGAGCAAAGGGCATTGTTAATTTTTTCTAAATTTCTTCACATATAAGTGATGGAAATTCTTCCTTAATGAAGAAGGAGAACAAATAGGGGAAGCTTGCAAATGCATACCAAAAGGAAGATCCAAATTTGCTGCTCGGATGACTAGTTTTTGTTTTTGAACCATGCTTTCAGACCACTACCACTCTGGACAATTGTGCCATGGTTTGGAACATCCTCACATACTATGGATTCGAGGCAATTCTACAGGATTTTTTCCAGATGGGGATTGTTGTTTGGTTTTTTCATTGATAATTTTAGATATTTATTGGTCAGCTTCTTTGCGAGCATTTTCTTCTTTTGATATTGTGACAAAGACCTTATTGACTGTTTTCGATTGGGATATCCTTACTGTGTTTTTCTAGAAACACTATCTTAGTTTCTGATTGGGTTACATTATATGAACATTTATGTATGTAACTTTCTGAATATATAATGAATATGAGTAGACTATGTTGGATGCTTTTTTCTTTCTGAAATATATATATATTCCTAATTTTTAATTTTAATTTTCTTTTTCAGTTTGTTGTAATTGAATATGTTTTATATTTTTAAAATTTTTAATATATTTATTTAATTTTTTAATATAAAAATATATATTTAAAAAATCTTTCAATTTATTGTTTTAAGTTTAAAATTTGATTTTCTATTTGTTTTACTAGTTAATGTGAGTTTCAAGATTACTAGCATGCTTAACTGGTGGAAATCTAAGTCATGAAAATCCCTCGGGGTTCACACTCGACCTGGCCACATCAGCCCATAGCATGGTTCGATTTTTTCTCACAGAGTTTCGAACCGATGACCTTTACACCATAGAGTTCCTTAACATAACACTCTGTCACCGTTTGCTATATTCCTTGTGAGCTTAATATTTTTATTTTTTGTTTAAATTTCTTTTTTAATTTTTTCTTTTTCCTTTTTTTAATCATTTTTATTGATTTAAAAAAAATATTTTTTTAATTATTTAATTTGTTAAAATATATTTTTAATTTAAAAAAATCCATTACATCATTTTTTAGGGAATTTTTTTCATAATTTTGTTTGATGATTTTATAAGCCATGGTTAAAAAATATTGCAATTTTAGTGCCCTATTGAAAATGAGTCAAGTTGTCTTAGGCTAAGATCTCAACAGAGTTATAAAGTTTAGCCTTTAAAATAAATTGTTCTTGGTAGAGTTACTCTTTGATTTAGGTGTTAATTTTAAGGTTGTTTTAGTCATGATATTTGGTTTATAATGCCATGGTTGAAAAATGTTGAAATTTTAAGTTTTTTTTTTTACTCATGATATTTGATCTTAATTCCATGGTTAAAAAATGTCAAAATTTTAAGGTTTTCCATAGTCAAGCTATTTGTTCTTTAACACCATGGTTGAAAATTATTTGAATTTTAAGGTTTTCCGTGATCATGATTTTGGTTTTTAATGTCAGGGTTGAAAAATTTTGGAATTTTAACCCTAAAAAGAGGGTGATGCAACATCACCACTTTTCGATTTCAGAGCGTTTTTTCAGGTTTTTTACACAAAAATAGGGGATTTTTGGGCTAGAGTTCTTGCTTTGAGGATACATTTCTTGTTAAGTTGGTAACATTGTTTACATTATTATTGTCTTCTTATCCATTCCATCTTTCCACTTATTCCCTTCCTTGGAAGCTTCCTAGTACTCTTTCTGCTTCCAACCACTTGGCTGCCCTTTCTTTTGGCCTACGTTTTCCATCTATTGTACCCATACACATGCCTCATCTACTATCCTTGGATAGAAAACATGACTTGATTTCATAGATAGATATGTCGACCCCCCAGATACTTGAGGAGTATATCTAGGTTCTTGGGACATATACCCAACATGATGGCCATTTTTCTGAACTCAATCGTGTACTCCTACACATCTACCCCAACTTAGCCTTTATTAGTGCACTTAGATCCATTGGTTCTCTACATACTTGATAGGCTAAAAATGGAATATAATTATGGTTTTGAATTCTTCCCACTTTATTACTGGAAAATCACCCTCCGTCCTAAGTATTTTCATATGGATTTACCAACAGGTTAAAGCATGGTCCTTTAATTTCATTCTAGAAATTAGTATATTTTTTTCCTCATCTATGTGGTGAACGCTAAAATAAAATTATAATTGATGCAACCAATGATTTAGTCTCTATGCATTGATCTCACCTTGATATTGTTTCATGTCCACTTTTCCTTCCATCTTGAATATTTACTGTGAATTATTAATGACACTTGAAATATATTACTCATTCTGAGGCTTTTTCCTTGATTTATTTTCTGGGTATTCATGATTTCTTGATTTCCCCTCCAATCTGACTTGTAAGATAAATCCTCCATAATCTCTAAATAGTATAAGCTTTCTTGCTAAAGTCGCCATAAGGAGGTTCACATTGTGATTAATGTCAGTGATTTATTCTTCCAGCCTCACAAATCTCTCTTCTGCCAAATCATGGGGGTTATTGTGAACTAAATCATTAGCCATGGATACAGTTTGTGAATTTCTCCTTACATTGATTCATGGATCCCATAAATCTTCCCCTGAAATACCCCAAATAAATTTGTGTTAATACCAATATGATTTGTAAATTGTCATGGATATTCCACTAAAATAATTGATAACAACAAATTTAATAAAATACTAAAATATTTATTGTGAATTTTGATTCTCCTTATATCTCAGATTCATTATTTATTATTTTTTCTCTTAAATGAATACATCCATTAAAATGTGAGAAATGTAGAAAAATATGAAATACACATACCGTACTGATCTGAATGGGAAAATTATTTTTGTTGTGCTAAATTCCTCTTCAGAATATAAACAAAGTGCTTGAAGATTATATGGTAAATTGCAAGTTAAAACTAATTTTTTATGTAAATTTCTTGAGAAAATTAACATGAAAAAATCACTGAACAACAACATATAACATGCATGAACATCACCATAAACAGTAACAAAACAACACATGATGAAGGATTTCACCCCCCTGGGCTCTGTCTCCTTGGTCCAGCTTTTAATGGCTTGGCCCTCTTCTATTTTGCCTGAAATTGTGATTACATACATTTACAATGCTCAAACAACTCTGAAACCCACTCCAATGGCTCCAGAATTCCAAAAAATTTCTATCTAGCCTCTTTCTAATTCGAAATTGGTCAAAAAAATGGAGAAGTTAGGAGCCTCCCTAGTTTTCCTAGTAACCGCTCCATAATTTCCCCAAAATTCGGACCGGTCCTACAATTTTGCCCTTAATTCGACTAACTAGGCGACAATTTCTCAAAATTCCAGGCAACATTTTCGGACAGTTAAAATTCCCACTGACGCCTTAAGTTCGAAAATCAAACCATCACTACAAGGAAAAGACCCTCTAGTGAAGGTTATCAAGGAGGTTTTTAGTGTTATAAAATTGGCCAAAATTGTGAAAAAACATTTTCTACAACATCTGTTTTCAATAACGAAGGTTTTGGCGGAGCTTCTAATGAAATTTCAACACAACTAAAAAAACTAGGCGGTCGGAGGTTATTACGGATGTTTTTTCATCGGTGCGCTACTCAAGTGTCAATGCACCGATGCGTGTCATCTAGACAGTCGGCCCGGGGCAGTCGAAGGTGCATGCACCGGGCCATAAAGGTATAAAACTGCATTGGGCACACTATAGGTGATACAGTGCATCAGGTCGTTCTAATTGGTATTGGGATTTGTACGGTGCCCATAGGTCGTATCAACGCACCAGTTCGTAGTATTATAGAAACACACTGGTGCACAGTATCACATAAATGTACCGATTGTTCTAATTCGTATTGGTATTTGTGTGGTGCCTATAGGTCGTACAAATGCACCAGTGAGTAGTCTCACATAAATGCACTGGTGCGCAGTATCACACAAACACACCAATTGTTCTAATTCATATTGGTATTTTTACGGTGCCCATAGGTCGTACAAACACACCAGTCAGTAGTCTCACATAAACACACCGGTTTGTAGTATCACACAAATGCACCAATAGTTATAATTGGTATTGGTATTTGTGTGGTGCCCATAGGTTGTAGAAACGTACTGGTGTGCTGTATCATACAAATGCACCGATGTACAGTAACTAACACACACCAATGTTCATTTTGTATTTTTTAGAAACATCGACTTGTGACAGTGAAATTATTGTGATTTTTTTAAATTCATTATTCATCAAAAGTTGACACATAACTTATAACAGTATTCATATTAATTAAATTTTTATTAATGCATTTGAATGTGATGTTTGGATTAATTTGTTATATCATATCATAGTTTTTGGGATTTTTTAAAATTCATTATTCATCAAAAGACGACACATATCTTATAACAGTATTCATATCAATTAAATTTTTATTAGTGCATTTGAATGTGATGTTTGGATTAATTTGTTATATCATATCATCGGACTTCACATCTCTTCATTATAATATTTAGTCATCCATAAATTTAATCAGTGGTGTTACATTTCACAGCGACAACGGAGAATGCAATAGAATAAATTAAAACATATTTTATTATATATATATATATGAATAAGACAGTCTTTTTCATACAAAATGGGACTGTTATTGGTATCATTTTTCTTTCAATTGGGACACTATGTCCATTACATTAAACAAAATTTCTGATTTCACAAACAAATATTTCAAAAAATACAACGCCTTGCTTTGATATCCAAACATAATGATCATCATTCTTCGCTTGAACTGCTATCACTGCTCAAACTACCTCCATGATGGGTTATTTTGAGGAATGTTTTTTTCACGGTGTTGATTGTTTTCTTCTTCTTCACCTTCCATCTACAAACATAAAAATAAACTGTAATGAGTGTATATACATTGGCGAGTAATGAAAATTGCAATATTAAATAATATACATCATTGTAAATCGAAACGAAATGACGTACCATAGCAAAAATTGACACATGAACTATATACATTCTTTCAAAACCTAATTTCATTCCATCTTTCAAGATTTCATCTGTTGGCACAGTTCCATACTTTGTTTCTTACAAGTTTTATACCCCATAACAAATCATATATTTAATATAAAATATTTTTTTGTTCTATTAATCATAGACAAAGCTAAGTAAAATAAGATCGATAGATGCTTACAAATTCCACAATTAATTTTTGATATGCCAACATATACTCACAACCCATATTTAACCCAATGTCAATCAATTCGTCTGATGGTTCTTCTTTGTATCTTAGCACCTGTTTGAAGACATTCAATGATGATTTTTGTAAAACAACTTAAAATATGCAAAAATGAAATCTAGTTAAGTTGTTATAAGGAAGTAACAATTACTCACAAACTTAGATATCAACCATTTTCTTCCTTGTCGTCTTGTTTTACGTGTTGAATGGGTTCCATTTTCTTTTCTTTTCTACAAGAAAATACTTGAAAATTAATATTTAATGCTAAATTGTTATTTATTGTACCTAATGATCGAAAATTTCAATGATTATATATTACATTTGAAGCACGTTGTTGTTGAGATGGCTCCTCTTGCGATGCAATTTTGTCCATTTCTTTGACCATCTCCTTGTACACCTTTTTGGACATTCCTACTGGCATATTTTTTATATTAGCTCGTTCATATTTTGAGATTTTCATAATCTTCTTGAAAATGTAACATGACAATAAACTATTTAATTTTTGTATTGATATATGAAAAGTAAATATAACAAAAGTGATATTTATAAATAATTCTAGAAAAACATTTAAATGAATACTACTTTTTCATTCATTCTTTTTTGTTGTTGTATGTTTTTGCTATTAAAAGTCTAACATGTCTCATTAACCAATCCTCTGGAAATTTTCCTGTAGTTTAGATAAAATTTAGTTCTTGGAATCATTGGATTGATTTTTGTATTGTAAGTGGAAAGAACTTTTATTCATTCGTTCCACTAGATCCCTCAAACTTTTGTAAAAAAATTTCCCCCTTTCTTTAACCTCCAACACCACTCCAAATGAGCTAAGGAGCAATTCATTTTCATTTGCATGTTCTATTTTTTTTCTTTTCTTAGAACAACATTCATTTTTTGAGTTGTTGGTCCCTGTAGAACATTAAACATATGTGAATTAATAGATTGTTTGAAACATGTTATCTAATCATTTTAAGTATATTATTAATGAAATTTAAAAAAAATAAACTCATATTGGATCGATAGTATTTTTTCATTCACCTAATTTATCCTTTTGCAATTTTTCCATCAAGCTTTTACGCTCTTCTGGTCCTAGATCAGAAATAATCTTATCGAGCTTCGTCATTTTGTGGCTCTACATGATACACAGTAAACAATACATATTAGCTATACATATAGTTCAAAAATAATATATTTTTTAAATAATTTACAAAGAACTTGCATTTTTTGTTTTTCTTGATGTGTTATCAGTATTTTTGTTACTTGATCTCTTTTCAGCCATTTCTTTATCAATATGAAACTTGTACCATATCATTCATTAATATATTTTAAAAATAAATCATCAAATTTTCAGGTAAAAAAAAAATCAAGAAACCGGTGCGCTTTTCATGGTGTACGCATTGACGTCGGTGCATCGTGTTCTTATAAATGCATCGCCAAAACAGTATAAAACACTGTATGATGCTCTATGTCAACAAGGAGCAGCGATGCGTTATATGTTAACCACCACACCGATTAACATAGAAAAAATAATAAAAAATCGTCTATTGTTAGTTTTTGTAGTATATGGTGTCATGGAGGGGGTGGTGTGGCCTATTCTTATAAATGTCCCACGCAAACAGGGGACCACCGTATGGTGCTCTCTGTCAACAAGGAGACCCGGTGCATTATATGTTACATGGTGCACCGATTAACACAAAATAAAAAAAATTTTTTGCCAAACAGTATGTGCATGGTGCACTATAATGAAATAGCCCACCTATGCCCTATTTTACATATGGCGCACATATTATAAAAAAAATATTTTTTTTTATCAAACAGTACATGCGCGGTACACTGTGATAAGCCAGCACACTGGTGCGCTAGGTTATATACCATAGCAAATGACGTACCATAACAACAATTGACTCATGAACTATACACATTCTTTAAAAACCTAATTTCATTCCATCTTTCAAGATTTCATCTGTTGGCTCAGTTCCATACTTTATTTCCTGTAAGTTTTATACCCCATAACAAATCATATATTTAATATAAAAGATTTTTTTGTTCTATTAATTATAGACAAAGCTAAGTAAAACAAGATCTATATCTGCTTACAAATTCCACAATTAATTTCTGATATGCCAACATATACTCACAACCCATATTTAACCCAATGTCAATCAATTCGTCTAATGGTTCTTCTTTGTATGTTAGCACCTGTTTGAAGACATTCAATGATGATTGTTGTAAAAAAACTTAAAATATACAAAAATGAAATCTAGTTAAGTTGTTATAAGGAAGTAACAATTACTCACAAACTTAGATATCAACCCTTTTCTTCCTTGTCGTCCTGTTTTATGTGTTGAATGGGTTCCATTTTCTTTTCTTTTTTGCAAGAAAATAATTGAAAATTAATATTTAATGCTAAATTGTTTATTTATTTTACCTAATGATCGAAAATTTCAATGATTACATATTATATTTGAAGCACGTTGTTGTTGAGATGGATCCTCCTGTGATGCAATTTTTTCCATTTCTTTGACCATCTCCTTGTACACCTTTTTGGACATTCCTACTAGCATATTTTTTATATCAGCTCATTCATCTTTTGAGATTTTCATAATCTTCTTGAAAATGTAGCATGACAATAAACTATTTAATTTTTATATTGATATATGAAAAGTAAATATAACAAAAGTGATATTTATAAATGATATATTTATAAATAATTCTAGAAAAACATTTAAAGGAATATTACTTTTTCATTCCTTCTTCTTTTTTTTGTACGTTTTTTGCTATTAAAAGTCTGACCTGTCTCATTGACCAATTCTCTGGAAAATCTTCCTGTAGTTTAGATAAATTTTGGTTCTTGGAAACATTGGATTGATTTTTGTATTTTAAGTGGAAATAACGTCTATACATTCATTCCACTAGATCCCTCAAACTTTTGTAAAAGTTTTTCCCCCTTTCGTTAACCTCCAGCACCAATCGAGATTAACTAAGGAGCAATCCATTTTCATTTGCATGTTCTATTTTTTTCTTTTCTTAGAACAACATTCCTTTTCTGAGTTGTTGGTCCCTGTAGAACATTAAACATATGTGAATTAATAGATTGTTTGAAGCATGTTATCTAATAATTTTAAGTATATTATTAATGAAAGTTAAAAAAAGAAACTCATATAGGATCAATAGTATTTTTTCATTCACTTGATTCATCCTTTTGCAATTTTTCCATGAAGCTTTTACGCTCTTCTGGTCCTAGATCAAAAATAATCTTATCAAGCTTCATCATTTTGTGGCTTTGCATGATACACAGTAGACAATACATATTAGTTAAACTTACATATAGTTCAAAATAATATTTTTTGTAAAGAATTTACGAAAAACTTGCCTTTTTTGTTTTTCTTGATGTGTTATTAGTATTTTTGTTACTTGATCTCTTGTCAACCATTTCTTTATCAATATGAAACATGTACCATATCATTCATTAATATATTTTATAAATAAATCATCAAATTTTCTGGTAAAAAAAAAAATCAAGAAACCGGTGCGCTTTTCATTGTGCACACCCTGACATCGGTGCGTTGTGTTCTTATAAACACATCGCCAAAACAATATAAAGCACTGTACAATTCTCTATGTCAACAAGGAGCACCGGTGCATTATATGTTAACCACCGCATCGATTAACACAGACAAAATAATAAAAAATCGCTAGTGTTAGTTTTTGTAGCATATGGTGTCATGGAGGGGGTAGTGCAGCCTATTCTTATAAACACCCCACGCAAATAGGGGACCACCGTACGATGCTCTCTGTCAACAAGGATACCCGATGCATTATATGTTACATGGTGCATTGATTAACACAAAATAAAAAATTGTTTTTTCCAAACAGTACGTGTGCAATGCATTATAATGAAATAGCCCACTGGTTCCTATTTTACATATGGCGCACGGATTAAAAAAATAAATAAATAAAATTATTTTATCAAACAGTACATGATTGGTGCACTGTGATAAGCCAGCACACCGGTGCACTAGGTTACGTACGGCCCAACGATTAAAAAAATTCTGTTTTTTTAAAATTCATGCAAGGGCCGACATGGATTGGGATCTGATTATGCAAGTCGTCCCCTGGGTAAGATGTCATAGGCCTATATATATATAGCAATACAAACTCTATAAATCTAAAATGAAAAGCCCTAATTCTGAAATCACGGAAACAGGAAGTAGCAAGGGCAGAAACTAAAAGAATGAAGGGTTTAGGATCAAATGGATTTTTTTTTTCTCTCTGAAAATGTAAAATTTAATCACGAGATCGTTTGAAATTCTATGCTACAGGGTTTGAATCACCAAAGGTTTGGAATTTTGATTGTCTGAATAGTTCTGTTCAAAAGTATTTCGCTGCTCCACAGTGCTCTCGTGCTCTCTTGCTTCAAGTATGTCTTGTGAAAATCTCTCGCTGAAAATTTTTACAAAAATATTGAAATAACGAAAAGTGTTTAGTATTTAAAGAATTTTTTTATGAAATTAGATTTGCGAAAATATTTTGCCACCCATTTTTGAATTTACTGCTTTTTTTTCACTTTAAAAAAATAAATTTGTGCTTTTTTTATTTGCTTTTTTTCATCACCGGTGCATCAATTAATAACACCGCACCAGTGCGTCAGTTAATAACATAGCACCGGTGCACAGTAAGTAAAACACACCGGTGCAGTTATATGTACATAAGCACTGATAACAATAAGTCAATTTTTAAGGCACCGAAATTACTTTTAGGTGTGTGCACTAAAATTTATTGTTCATTTTTCTCAAATGTGGAGAGAAAATATCATAATTATATCGAATGGACAATTCTTCAAAATCCAACTCATTCCATAATATTTCTCAAATTCCATCGCAGAGTTCTCCCTATCCATTTCGAGACGTAATATTTACTTCAGATTTTATTTATATTTTCATCATCTAATTGAATTTATGTTTTTTATCCATGTCAATCAGCTTAATAAAATTTATAATGTATACAAATTTACTGGTTCATGCAGATTCATAATCGAGTTCAAATGCACAAAATATTCAAACATCTCCAAAACGTCGGAAGCTCTTATTGGGAGCAACATGCCGTAAGGTGCATTTGGTAGATGAAAATGGAAAGTCGCTTCACCCTTCCAATTGTAACAATATTGGATCTTCTAGCCACAATCCCAAGATAATGATGGTAATAATAATTTTTTGGTGTATTAATGTAATTATTTCAACGTCAAAGAAATTAGTCATGCATTGTTGACGTTCTTACTAATTGATATCATAGATTTTGTACTAATCATGTTCAAATATATTTTTTGAAATTATTAGGATTCTAGTGATGATGAGCAACCTACCTACCATCTTCTGATGCACCCCATGACAATGTCAAATCGAGAGAAGGCTGAATTAAGAGAAAAAATCGGAGAGGAACGATACCAAGAATGGTTGAACCAACCACCGATTCAATTCCTGCTATGTCCAGATTCACCAATTAGGAATGACTACAACAATAGTAGTTCTTCACAAGCTGGAAATGGAGGCAATCAAATAGAGGTTGGTATGGATGATTACTTAAGGGATACGATTTCCATGGAGACAATGTTGTTATATGCATTCCAAAACGATGATCAGCCAGGGGATGATGCTCATATCGCTGACACTTTTTTCGAAAGCCTTAAATTTTCTTCCACCACCCCTCTCTTTGGACCTGGTGGTTAGTCAAAGTATACCCAGTTGGGGACAATGATGTTACTGTACAACTTGAAAGCAAATTTTGGCTTGTCGAATGCATGTTTCTTGGAAATTTTGAGGTAAGTTACCATAAATTCATCCGTTATATAAATTTGAGAAATATAATCACACAATGAACATTACAAATGGTCAATTTTCTGAACGCTAATAATTATATCAGCATTAATGTACATTTAATATTTTCCATGATCACCGACTACAGGTTATTCAAACATAAGCTTCTTCTAAGTGATAATGTCTTTCCCGATAGTTGCGAAGAGGCAAAGGAATTGTTGAAAATGTTGGGTGTTTAGTAAATATCATATCATGCATGTCCAAATGATTGTGTTCTATATAGAGGAGAATATGCAGACAAAGAGATATGTCCGAAATGTGGGCATGACAGGTATGATAAATCAAAAAAGAAGGGTAAATCATGTTGTCCTCCTTTTAATATATTGAGGCACATGCCTATAATCCCAAGGATTCAAAGGCTCTTTCGTTGAAAATAATTAGCTATGTTGCAGGGATGGCATGCCTCACACAAAAGTGAGTTGGGAGTTATGCGAAGCCCAACTGATTCAATAGCCATGAAGCATATAAAGGATACATGGCTCGAAAATTTCAAGGATGAATTATGAAGTCTACGACTCAGCATATCCATGGATGGCGTCAACCCATACTCCATCCAAAACACCAACTATTCTATTTGGCCTATAGTAGTGATCAATAACAATATCCCCCCATGGTTTTCCCTAAAGAATGAACATCTTATGTTGGCTGTCATAGTCCTTTGTAGAAGACAAGTGAAGAATATGGATGTCTACTTATAACCACTGGTAGATGAATTGAAGGCATTATGGGATGGGATAAATATACGATGTATCAAGACCCATCGCAACAGAGAGGAGTTTTATGTTGTATGGAATATGTGCTTACATGACACATGATTATCCAGGCTTAGGAGTTTGCTACGGTAAATTACATGTTTATTGATTTGTTTATATACGTAACAATATTCTTTCGCATATTAGTTATTTAATTCGTTGTAATTTTTCTGATCTTCATGATATTATTTAACGTGCCATGCATATAAATTGTATACAATAATATCGCAGGTCTTGTAACAAAAGAGTATTTTGGATGTAAATGTTGTGGACCTTCTCTGAAAGCTAGATGGTCCAATGACCTACGAAAGCTAGTGTATGACTGATATATAGGGTATTTCTCGCAGAAGAACACGCTTACAAAAGAGAATCATCCACTGAATGGATTAAAGCATATGAGAGAGAGAAGGTGAAGGAGTTCATAGAAATGTTCGATTCAAATGGGGAACCTATGTTCGATGATCCAGAATTCTTCAACACCTATGTTGAGAAATTGCCCATTGGGATGCAAAGGAAATATATCCATTATAACCTCCCATATTGGGAGCATCTTAATATTACCCACTTATTAGATCCCATGCATATATTTAAAAATGTTTCATCTTCTTTATGGATGCGCGTATCATCGAAACAATGTGACACATTGGCTGTTAGGAAAGATATTATTACTTCAAAAACTAAAAAGAAACATTGGCCAAGATGATTAGAACGTACAGGATCAGAGGCAGGCGTTGGTCCCTCTAATTCATGGTATTTCAAAGAAGGTGATGTCCCATGGATTTTAAAAAATGAGGATCTTTATTTGGCAAAGGGAGTTGTAATGGGTGTGAGGGTGGCATATTCATATGGGTCTTCACTATGACGCTGCTTCATTGTGGATGACCATTTGTCGAGGTTGAAATAACATGACCATTTGAATCTACTAAGAGTACGTATAATGTCAAAAGCATGATTTTATTATTTGTTATATTAATAAATTTTATCCCATGGAGGGATCATAAAACATAACTAATTTTGTATATTATTGCATGTGTTTATAACTTTGAAGTGTCATTATCCTTTTTTCATGCATGGGTGTGTGAAACATGAATTCCCTCAAGACCTAGGATGTGCCATATCTAAATTATCTGCATTTGTACGTTGGATCACGTCAAAGGAGATTCATGTGGCTAGCATTCCATGGTGGTGTCAAGATATAGTTAAGATTGTTTTTATGTTTGAGAAGGAACTGCTGACGAGTTTCATGGACTTACAGGTTCATCTTCTAATCCACCTAGTAGATGAGGTTGAATTAGTTAGGGTGGTTTCTTGTCGTTGGATGTTCTTCTTAGAGAGGTACATGAAGAAATTAAAAGGTTTTGTTCGAAAAAGGGAAAACCCTGAGGGGCCTATGGAAGAGGGGTAAATATCGTATGAGTATTTCTATTATGCCAGTGAGTACATCAAGCAGATCGAAAATAGACTAGGTTTGGTGATTTGGGACAATGAAAGGGATGAAGCTAAAAGAGAAGGGGAGTTGCTCCAAACGAATGGAAAAAAGCGCTTGATAAAGAGTAAGTGACTTATAATTTTTCAAATTTTCACAAAGTAAATATTCATGTTGAACTTCGATATAATGTATATTTTGATCTTTATGTACTATATAATGTCGGTTTGATTTCATCAACGAATGCAAAAATTGAAGAAATCAATCAACTCATTCTTTATAATTCCGAAGTGACACAACCATGGGTCGCATTGTATGAACAAAAGAGGATGAAATGGGATAGTGACAGGAAATAATTCAGACGGTTGAATGGTAGAATTGTGCCTTATCCCGATCATTTAAAATAAAATATGCCAAAAATATGCCCCAACAGTTGGGTTGCTGACCAAGTCAGAGAGAAATACGGTGCAACCGGTCATTACCCGCATGCTGAAGAGGATGCGCTAAACGTAGGGATTGGGTGCACCAACTCGGTAATAATCTATTTAATTTATATGTACATTTGAAACTTAATAATGCACCTTTGAAATGTAATTACATCTATATTTCAGATTTTAACTGTTGGATTATTATAAGAAACATGACACTATGATTTTTTAACTTTTTTATAGGTGTATTTGTTCCCATCTATGTGGGCATATGGACACCATTTTCACACAGAAAATGTTGATGATGGACACATGACACAAGACTGTGGAGTGGAAGTCGAGTTCGATCAATCTAGTCGATCTAGCCAGTGTGATCAAACCTAGTACGAGGGACATTAGGTTACATCGGAAAGATACAAGAGATCATTGAAGCGGATTTCTCTTATTTTTTAGGTGCAAGTGGTGGGACACCTTTGATCGGAATAATGTAAAGGAAGATCACGATAGTAGGCAGATATGTATCAACTTTAGAGAGATGTGGGATGAAGCTAAGGAGCCCTATGTTTTCCCCAAACACTGCAACCAGGTGTTTTTTTACCCAGATGTGTTGGATAGGTATTGGTGGTTCGTATTGAGACATGACCCTAGATCAAAACATATTTTTGAGAACAATAGTGTTATCATGCCATGTGAGCTGGAAGATAATGAAGGTGATCATGAGAACCGAGAGTGATATGGTACATGTTTTATTTCATCAATATTTGTACTTTTTAAGATGGGTTTTTATAAATAAGAGGACTTAATTACCTTATAACTTATAAGACTCTTTTTTCGAAACATTATAATATGTATTTTCAATTAATTAGCAATTTTCACTGTGTTGATGTTAAAATCAATATTTCACTTGATAATTTGCAATTATGTTGATCTCAAAAACAATGGCATACTGTATAAAGTTTTTTTTTTTTTTGTATGTAAGATCATAATAAAATAATGATAATTCTAAAGTACATGAATTTATTTGCATTATTTTTTAAACTTTATTATGTTAAAAAAATTCATATTATTCTAGATTTATTATTTTACAATTATTTATAATTTAACAAATTTACAAATTTTAATAAAATCATTTCACATTAATACAATTAAAATTTTATAAATATTTTACATACACTTACAATTAAAATTAAAATTACATTTAGAATTACAATTATAATTGAAATTTTACAATTTCACATACGATTACAATTATAATTATAATTACAATTTTAGAATTTTATATACAATTACAATTACAATCATTTCACAGTGATACAATTAAAATTTTACAAATATTTTACATACAATTACAATTACAATCATTTCACAGTAATACAACTAAAATTTTACAAATATTTTACATACAATTAGAATTACAATTACAATTACAATTTTACAATTTCACGTACAATTACAATTACAATTTTAGAATTTTACATACAATTACAATTACAATTTTACATATATACCATTACAATTGCAATTTTAGAATTTTAGATACAATTAGAATTACAATCATTTGACATTAATACAATTAAAATTTTACAAATATTTTACATACAATTACAATTACAATTTTACAATTTCGCATACAATTACAATTACAATTACAATTTTAGAATTTTACATACAATTACAATTACAATCATTTCACAATAAATTAAATATTACAATTACAATTAAAATTTTACAAATATTTTACATACAATTACAATTACAAATACAATTACAATTTTAGAATTTTACATACAATTACAATTACAATCATTTCACAATAAATTAAATATTACAATTACAATTAAAATTTTACAAATATTTTACATACAATTACAATTTTAGAATTTTATATACAATTACAATTTTACATATATACAATTACAAGTAAAATTACAAGTACAATTAAAATTTTACAAGTAGTTTACATACAATTACAGTTAAAATGCAATTACAAATACAATTACAATTTTACATACAATTAAAATTAAAATTTCAATTACAATCATGACATAATATTTAATAAATATCATGATTTAATATTAAATTAAATAAACATCACGATCATGATAACCATCGTACAAACATCATATTCGACTAAAAAACACATTCAAATTCGCTAACATCATCTAATCATCGTGATCATGAACATCTAACAAAACACAATTAGCATTGTATAACATCATCACAACACAAACATAAAATATACATCTCATGCCAAATAATTGCTATCACATACACATCTATCTGCAAGCTGCACATTAAATGAACATATCTAACATGACTAAACAATATACACATCAAAATGATCACTAACATATAAATTAAGTACAACTGCAACATGAACACAAAATACATGGACCATATATATATATACACACAATGTCAAATATCATGCACTGGTGGTACATCATCAATAGTAGTACTAGTCGAGGCTTGCTCAATCAATGGTGCAGCCTTGACAAGCTCAAATAGATTCCAATCATCATGTGCATGTTGATCTGGTGGTGCCTCATGCTGATCAGGATCAACTATCGGCTGCTCATGATGACTCGACATGGTCAATGCTCCAGCCTACTCTCCATCATGACTATTGGTCGATGTTGCAGGCTGCTCATCTACAGCGCGAGGTGAATGATGATAACTCCCTTGATCGTGATCATTAGATGATGTGTCGCTACTCAACTATCAACGTACTGTGTATCGACCACGCCTATTTCGAAGGGCCCTCCTCAACCGCGTAACTAAGCTCGTAGCTCCTACGTCATTCCGCATCAGGGTGAACATGTCACGCGACATGCCTCTCCACATCTGTACCAGCCTAGCATCGACCTGTATCTCTCTCATAGTGGCAGGCCTGAATCCCACCTCCACAAAAAGTGCACAGAGTTGGTCACCCAACTCCATCCTCAATCTACTGTCAGGCCTATGCCTAGCAAAAGGCGGTACCGGCGCACCATGAGGACCAGGTTTGTCTACACCGACCTGATCCTTGGCATCTACCATATCTTGATCGTTATCAGGATCTACACCTGGATCATTTGGTGGTAGTGGCATCTCATCGCCACCAAATGACCCAATGTCTACAAAATATATATAAGTACACAACAATAATTAGACAATTTCATTAAACAGTTTAATAAAAACAAGTTAAATAATATGTTAGAATAAATTTAAATAAAACAGTAATATTACCTTTATCATCCGGTGGCTCATCATCTATGAAGAGGATGTTGGCACACCCTTGCCAATCCAAACCAGCATACGGATAGGGGACTAGAACGAAGGGATGTTCATCAACACTGGCTAGCAACTCCAGTGCATCATGTGATATCCTCGCAGAAAACTCAAACTCCCCTCTCTTGGGCATCATCTGTCCCCACATATGCATCTATACATGCAGGATCGACCTACGAGGCTACTGAACAAAAGTAGGCCTCATCTCTGGAAACCTCTCAAAAAATAAACAAAATAGCTCTAAAGCAAAAGGGAAGTTCACCCTCCCTTTTTCCTGAGCACGACATCTATCTAAAGTTGTACAGAACTACCACAAAAAAATGGCAGACCACCTCATAAGTCATGGCTCCTGTAATAAAGAATCAACATAATATAGAAGCGAGTAACTAATGTGTTGTATATTGCTGGTATGGTGTGCAATGGTTGAAATCAATAGTGAGAGGCACCTCACCTCCTCTCCACCAAATGAAGAAATACATAACTGACCTTTGGAGACCTAAAAATATGAAGGAGACAGTATATTTGCGCTAATGTATCTCTAGGAGTACACCAACTGACTCCTTGCTGCATAGCCAATGGGGACCTCTGGGAACGAGGGAAAATCCACCCCTCTCCTCGATAGGCCAGTAATGAAATAGATATCCTCCTCAGTGGGTGCGTACCATTGGTTAGGACCAATTCGGAAAGACTGTAGGTGGGAATTCCACCTATGGATAAGATGTCGCAAAAACACACCATGGCCCTTTAGTGATGTAGCATCCTCATAGAACTTGAGGAGGCCTATCTGCCTTAGGAGACCCTCGGTGGCTGCTATAATAGGGCGAGGGTACATATCTCTCTCCCTCTCTCATGCCTCCCACAGGTGAACCATGTTATACTGGTCCGCCTGTTATTGTTGTTGTTCCCTCCCTTCTCTCCTTTCACGTCGCTGAATGATGGACATATTAAATACAATTTTTTTATTAAATGAGACATGTATTTAGGAATATACATATACATTTTTTTTTTTAAACAAAAAAAACAGTCGATGCGCCACAAAAAACAACCATGCACCAGTAACAATGCATATTTTTTGGTCGCACACCAGAGGCGGTGCACCTGAAAATTTTCAGTGCACTACCCTCTTGGCATTGTTACAAGGTCAACGGCATTGTGGTATAACAGACCGCACCGTTGACTATGTACCAGTGTTGGGAGCGCGGTGCTCTGACCAAGATATACACCCCAGGGCGTATAGTTTAGGAAGCACATTGCCCTCCTAACATCACTACATAGTCAACGGTGTGGTCGTTAACATGACCACACCGTTGACTAAGTCAAGTTTGGGGGGATGGTGCACTGAAAAAATTACCCGTCCCAGGGCAGATATTTTGGACAACGCCCCGCAATCCAGCAATTCAACATGATCAACGATGCGGTCGGGTAACCGACTGCACCACACTTTTTTAAAATTTTAAAAAATCACAGTGCATCATTTTGGTACCGCCCTGGAACTGGTGCAGATATTGTTAGGACGAGTCGCGGTGCGGCCTATAAATTTACAGGCCGCACCGTGACCTGTCCTAACAATATCTACACTGGTTCCAGGGCGGTACCAAAACGATGCACCGTGATTTTCGGTGCGAGTCGAACGGCTCAAGCACATCGCGCAAGAAATATATATTTTTTTAAATAAGGTGAATTTTAAGCTATTTTAGAAAACTAATCCGCTAAACGGTTTAGTTATGGAAAAGAAAGGAAAATACTTGTACATTTGGCCATCGAGGAGGCATATTGGCTATAGAATCTCATAACTAAATTTTCCCACCATTTTGCAAAATTCGAAATGGAGATGGTGGGCAATGAACAATAGCAGTGCATGCAATGGGAGCACCGATGGTAGGGCGCCTCGCACAAGGTAAATATGCACCAATTCTTGAGAAATCTGGAGCACTGAAAAGTGAAAAATGCGGATTTTTGGCCGTAATTTTTTTTTATTTAACCTTGTTCCGGTGCGTGGGTTTTATAAGCGCACTGGTGCGGTGTCTTAAAACCGCACCGGGTTGTTTCATTTTTGGTGCAGGGTTTTAGGACGCACCGATGCGGAATCTTTGTAAAGCACCGATGCTCTATAGTAATGAGATGCACTGGGTGGGTTTGTACCAAGCGCATGGTGTCCCAGTGTACCAATGTTTTGTACACACCAGTGCTTTCTCTATTTGAATGCACTGGTGCGGTTTAGGATGATAAATGCATCGGAAGAAAAACATCCGCAAAAACCCCCACCCGCCAACCTCCTCTAGTAACCTCCACTACAAACGGATGTCTGGGCTATTTGTATAAGGGGTTCCTCAAAAACATCCACTATTCTAGGGTATTTTCCTTGTAGTGCATACATTATATTGGCACAAATATTTTTTTTATATAAAAAAATTTCGGGTGGTTAACTATCCGTCGATGATTAGAACTTCAGCACTCACATGGCGGCTTATAGAGGTGATTAAGCTTTGTGGTCTGGTGGTGGTTAGAGCAAGAAATTTCCACCCGGAAGTTAAGTGCAATGGTCACATTGTCGTGGTTACCGTGACGGTTTTGACTAGCGGTTAAAAGCTACATCGTGCCCTCGATCTCCACCATGAGGTTGTATGAAATACATAACTTCGGGGTTGGCCTTCAAGGCTGCCCCCCTCCACCTCCAACTCCGCCAACCATAAAATTTAACTTTAACCCTTTCCATAGTATTAAAAAGTAAGAACATGTGTCATAGCAGTATGGCTCGACGTTGTTACAAAGGAGGTCACAAGTTTGACCCCTGCTCGCTTCGCTCAGACCTCGACCAAAATTTTGGTGGCCCTCGGGCTAGCACGTGGCGTCCCCTAGCCATGCCACGTGGTAGCCTATGATTTCCCACTCAAAACCCAATCAAATCATGCCATTTCAAAGAAACAAAAATGCGCCACTTGGCACAACCTTATTTGCTGAAGAAAATCTCATTGACTAGTCAACTTGCCAATTGGGCATGCCCAGTCAACAGTACAGACTGCTGACTGGACTGTCCCTACATTTTGTTTTTTAAATTTGTCTATTTGATAAAGCAGACAAAATGCATTTCTGGGCGCATACGGTGTCAGTTTTCTATGAAATGAGTTGCGTCAGATTCAGAACGACGAGATCTATGTGGTTTTTTAGGTTCCACACCATTCCGAAAATCTTCATTTTTTAGCATAATTTTGAGTACCTAATCACTCCTCCCCACTGGAAACTTTTGGACCCCAAAATATCACTTTCATTTTTTCAGCAAATGAGGGTACAATTCACTCACCTTTCTAATCTTGATTCATTTAGCCTTAGAAGGATTTGTTCCTTTAAGCCCCACACGAAGGTAGTCTACAGTCCCTCATTTTGATGTCCTTGTTTTTTTGTCAAGAATGGTGCCTTGTTGAAGCTCATCAAGGTATTCAGGAGAAAAATCCTCAATGGAAGGAATCTGAACATTTTCTCCTTGTTATTCAATCAAAGGAGGCTCATACAATCTTAAGCTTTCAACATTAACAACTAAGTAAATTTGCATGTATGAAGGAAAATCTAACTTGAAGGCATTGTCACCAATATTTTCCAAAATTCAGATAGGACCATAACAGATTGGTTTTAGTTTTTTACCTTCCCCTTGAAGCCTCTCTTTGTTAATGTGAAGCCAAACTTCATCACCAACTTGGAACTTGTGATCTACACGATGCTTTTCGTGCCTTGATTTGTACTTTCCTTGGCTCTTTTCAAGATGATATTGAACCATTTGATGTATCAATTGGATTTGTTCTAAGAACTTCTTGGATTTTTCTATGTCACTGTGGCCATCAATAGCAACATCCTTTCCAAAAATTAAATACAATGGCGATCTAGGCAAGTATCGAAGACATGCCTCTGGAGATGTTTGTGTAGAGGAGTGTTTTGCATGGTTGTAAGCATGTTGAATGTAGTGCAATTTTTCATCCCACAACTTAGGATGCTTACTGCAGTATCCTCAAAGAAGATGTATGAATATTTGATTGACCACTTCGGTTTGACCATCTGTTTGTGGATGAAAGGATGTACTCTTTTTCAACTTGGTAACCATCAATTCTCACAAACTTGACCAAAAATTCCCATCAAATAGAGAATATTGATGACTAACAATGGGGGTGGGAAACCAAAAATGAACCCAAACATGATGAAGGAATAGTTGAGCTATTTGTTCATCTGTTATTTGTCTTTACATGGCATTAATATACACATATTGTTTAACCTATCCACAACTACATACAAATAATCATGACCTCTTTTTGACAGTGGAATACCTCCTACAAAATCCATAGAAACACACTCCCATGGACGAGAAGGTACGGGAAGTGGTGTGTACAATCCAAACTTTCTATTGCTAGGCTTACTGAATGCACAAAATGAATAGCCTTTAATGGAACATGACACACTTTCAAGCATACGATGCCAATAACAATACCTCTGAAGATGTGACATTGTTTTGCTTACACCGAAATTTCTACCAATAAGAGAAGTGTGTGCTTCCCTTATGACATTCACTCTCTCCCCTTGTGGAATACAAAGCTTGCCCAAATGATACAACAAGTTATTATGTACATGGTAATCAAGTTCCTCTACTTGGTTTCCTTGACTCAAGTTTTCATAAACATCCAAAAATTCATTATCAAATGCATATTGCTCAACATAATTTTCATGCAAAACAAAATTATGCTTGAGTAAAGTAGTTGCACTAACAATAGGCCTAGAAATGATATCAGCAAAATTGTTGTATACACCTTTCTTATACCTAATGACCAAGTGGAATTGCAACTTAGGTTTCGATTGCAAGTATTGAAATGGTTGGTGGTTGGTGTGTATGACGGTTTCCTTTCCCATCAAGTAGTGTTTCCACTTTTTCACACTTTGAACCAACGCATAAAGCTCCTTGTCATAAGTAAGATATTTAACCACTGCACCATTGAAAGTTTCTAAATGAAATGAAATTTACCATGTTGCATAAGGACTGCACCCATGGCATAGTCACTTGCATCAGTTTGAATCTCAAAGGGATGTCTCAAGTCCGGTAGTGAAAGTATTGGGGTTGAACTAATCTTCTCTTTCAAAGCATCAAATTATTTTTGTTGCTTTCCTCCCAACTGGAATACCCTTTTCACACTATTGAATGCATGCAATGGAGCTGCGATAGAAGAGAAATTAGCAATAAACTTCCTCCAATATTGGGGTGCTCCCAAAAATCTTCTTACCTCACTAACTGTCTTAGGCGTTGGCCAATTCACAATGACCTCAACCTTAGAGGGTTTTATATTCAACTCACCTCCTCGAACAATATTCCCCAATTACACCAAAGAAGTTTTACCAAATTCACATTTTGACATCTTCAAAAACAATTGTTCTTTCCTTAAGACATCAAGGAATTTTCTTACATGCATGACATGTTCATCATGTGATTTACTGAAAATCAAGATATCATCTAAGTAGAATATGACAAACTCATCAAGAAATGGCCATAATACAACATTCATCACACACATAAAGGTATCAAGAGCATTACTTAAAACAAAAGGCATAACTATACATTCAAACAAACCTTGTTTTGTCTTGAATGTTGTCTTCCAAATGTCACCTTCAGCAATTCTAATTTGATGGTAGCCACTCCTTATGTCCACTTTAGTAAAATACTTTGCATCTTTCAATTGATCAATTAAATCATCTATTCTAGGAAGTGGATAACAATTCTTTACTGTAATTTTGTTCAATGCATATAAATCTACACACATGCGCCATGTTCCATCCTTCTTTGGCACCAACACAATAGGTGACCTGCATGGCGAAGTACTTGGTCGGATGATCCCTTTTTCCAGCAACTCTTGAATTTTATTTTTTATTTCATCACTCTCCATCACTGACATCCTATACATGCCAATGTTAGGAAGAGGGAAATCTTGATGTAACTGTATTTCATGCTGGATTCCCCTCTTGGGAGGTAATTCCTTTGGTTCCTAAAAAATCTCATTATTTTGATTAACCGCTTCAATCAAATCAGATTTCAAATTTGGATCATAACCTTGAAATGCTTCATAGTCAACATCATTCTTTGATATAATCATAAGAAGCACAAAATTATTGCTTGAATTCACTAGTCTTTTCATTTGTCCTGCATTAACTAATGAAAGATTTAGTTTCTTGCGATGAGCTCACACAATATACTCCACACCATATTTGAACAAATGGTACTTGTTTTCAGGTGATAGAAGATGGATTTTCTACCATAGAGGTAAGGAATACCCAAAAAAATTCCTGAAATATCAAGCAATACAACATATAATTCAACTTCATCAATGAAGTTTGTTGTGATTGCAAACTAAAGAATACACTTTCTTGTAACCTGTAAATTTGTGTTCTTTCATATCCAACCCAATGGATATGGCTTGGGATTTGGAATGTTTTCAAGATTAATTTTCTTGACTAAGTCTTTAGATATCAAGTTGGCTTGAGACCCACTATCAAATAGTATGTCAATTTTTGTATGTTTTGCAATAACCCTCACATGGAATAATTCAATCCATATTTCTTCATTTGGAGTACTAGTGTGACAATTTGATGAACTAGTGCCAACAATGGATTCTTTTCCTTTCATACCCATGGTTGTAATTTTAGCTTCATCACCCGAATCAGATCCCAAATCTTGTTGAGTGGTTGCAGTTGTTTTTTGTTTCCCTTGTTTTTGAATTTCTTGGGCCTCATCTCTGGATGAAGCTTCCAACAATGGTCCTCATCGTGACCCTCTTTGGAACAATGTTTGCATGTTATTTTCTCTCCTTCCCTTTTAATGGATGCATTTTTATTTCCTTTTCATTTGAAACCCTTTCCTTTCTCTCCACCCTTAAATGGCTTATTTTTACCATAGAAAAATTTAGGGGCGAATTTTCACACATGGGCGAAATTAAAGGGTTTTAAATTTTTATTGGGAGAATTTTTGTATCATAGTATATTATTTCATTATTTCAAATCACCTGAAATTCATTTTATAAAAAAATTACATTTAGCCCACCTTATTTTAAGAGAGAGGGTAAAAAAGTAAATTTATATTTCAAATCGCCCCAAAATTATTTTATAAAAAAATTAGGTCTAGAAGTTAGCCCACCTTATTTTAAGGGAGAGGGGGAATTAGAATAACTTATATACATATTAACTCTAAATATACTGGATCAAACCTCCTTTCACTCTAAAGAGGTTTGCATCTTAAGATATTTGATCTCTGTCAAAAAAATAATAATAATAAAAATAATAAAATAAAAATAAAAATAATTTCATGGCATTTACCCATGGTATTGACACATGGTATGAGAACCCATGGTATTTACCCATGGTATTCATGTGTAACATAACATATTTAAAGGGTAAAATTAAACCAACCTAGATCCATCTTAACTTAGGAGTCTACCAAGCTGAGAGAGATATCAAATAGCCTGTGATGCAAACCTATTTTCACACTGAGTGAAAAAAAAATGGGTATGTTTTTTATGTTATACATTTTATTTTAAAATATTGTTAGGAGGGGTAAATGATTTATTTCCCCATTAAGCTAGAGATTTAAAGATAATAGGGAAATTGACATTATGGATTGTGTGAATTTGAAGATGATGTTTATATAAATAGTTGTTTTCTTTATCTAAGTGAGTTATAGCTTAGTGAGAATATTTTAGTATTTTTCTGTATCAATGTTTCAAATTAAAAATCACTTGGACTATTTTTCCAACCCTATAATGTGTGGAAAATTCTAATATCTAAAGGGTAGACATTTTTTTAACAAAATCTTCTTGTAATTTGCTCAGAATGTCTGATTTCATGGAATATTTTCCTTCCTCCATGGAATTCCTGTAAGACAAGACAGACTCTTCTCTGGGAAAGGATTCATCTTAACTTCAGTAAGTTCAAGTGACCTTTACTTTCATTTTAATACCTTTATTGACAATATCTAATATCAACACGCTCAACATCATTTTAGCAAAATCTTATTGAAATTTAAACTAAAATGTTATATTTTCTAAAAAATAAATCTAATTAAAAATGAAACTTTGGAAATTTATTTTTAGCAATGGCACATTGTTTTTCACCCTAATCTCTTCAAATTTTAACTGCATTGGCTTCAATATTTGCAGGTATACATTGTGTTTTTTTTTTACTTTTAACTTAGATGAACTCGTAAAAGGAAATGCTAAAAGTGATATGAAGGGTTGTTTGAATATGAGATCATCATAAAAAAGTTCTATTATGGGTAGGAGGACCAGTGAAATTTAACCCCTGAAGCCACCAATTTCAAACCTTCACAATTTCAGAATAAGTCTAGGTGGTGTTATCAACTTTTTTTTACTTTATTCTTAGTTTCGTTTAATTGAGTATGAAAACATTTTCTTGAGAAGTAAGTAAATGATCTCTAATTATTTTATTTTTTTATTTTTTTTACGAAAATTATGAAAACATTTCCTTAGAAAATAAGGAAATAATGATTCTACATATTATTATTTTTTTATGAAAATTATGAAATACAATTATAGCTATTTTTCATTTCTTGAAATGTATCTTTAAATACATACAAAGCTAGATTCTACAATTCCAAAAAAATTACTCAAAAACTAAAAACTGATTTTATCATAAATAATTAAAAAAAAAACAAAAATAATTATGGGTTCAAAATTAACACACGAGTTACTTTTAATTCAAATTATATATAACCTCAATCCCACACATAAAGTTATCTGAAAAAATTTCAAAAATAAAATAAAATATTTTAACCAATTCCACTAAAATTTGTAACAAAAATATATAATACTTTTAACACATAACCTTAAGCTTATAAAAAAAAAATAATACAATCATAAAAGAACACTGAGTTTCAAAAAACTAAACCTGTTTGAGGTTTTCGCCACTTCTACCTAATTTGATAACCAACATGGGAGGGAATGCCACATTGTCCTTCTGATAAAAAACATCCTATACCATCATAAAGTTTGTTACTAATTATTTTAGAGGTTATTACATTAACAAGCATGAATTTTGGGAGCACTGGGGAAGATGAGGGACCCAAACCCTAGCCATGGCGGCCTGGGGTTATTTCTCTGGTTTTCGAGTGGATATGGGCCCATGGCTTATTGATACTTCGTGCCTTTGGTGGTATCGGCATATACTTTCGTTTTGTTTTTTCGACTGTTATGCTTTCGAGGCTCTTGGTATTAGGGTTTTAACTTATCTCTGCAAATTTCTCAGGGGTCCTATATGTTTTTTTTTGTTCTCTGGCCGGTTTGCTTCCCCACGAGATTTGTCATTGGCGATCACGGAATTTTTAGAGCTATCTGCAGTCACTGTGCACTAATCTGACTGTGCTCTGACCGACTCTCTATCCCAGGTTATTTGTTGTTGTTTCTATACTTGCGCGGTAGGAAGAACTGAGCGACATATGCAGTTATCACTATTGTCGATATACAACTTGTGCTTTGAGCAGCGGACGGACCCTCCGACGGTATTTTCGGGGTGCTTCTCACTTGTGCATGTGACCGTTTCACTATCGACAGTGATCATGAGCTCATACGAAGAAGAGGTCGAATATTCAGAAGAACCACTGGTGGGCATGGATATCTGGGGGAAGTCGATTAGTGATGAGGTGGAGGACACAGTGGAAATGATACCTGCATCGGCTATTCCCGCACTGGAACTGCCTCTACTGGTCACTCAGGTGAGCTGCTCAACATCAAAAGGGGGTTGTTTGGATACCTTGACCTATTCTATCCCGTCGCCATCTGTTATTAGTCTATGGGAGTATCATACATTGGACACACATGTCCTGCTGGAGACTAATATTTTTGTATTGGCCCCACTGACGGCCGAGGTTACTGAATACATCGGTGCAGAGACTCTTACCTTCGAAAAATTATGCATAGGAGGAGAGCCACCCATATATTCATCTGCTGCGACTGAGCCGGTGGCGGCATCTGGTTGCTTCATTAACATTCCTTTTGAAGCACAAACGGCTGATACACGTCCACCGTCACTTGATTCTGAGGGGTCTGAAGAACCTGGTGCAGAAACTAGATACCTACACTTGCATAAGAGGAAGGGGAAAAAATCGCAACCGGCCAAGAACTGGCACAGCAGAAATACGAACTTTGGGCGAGATAGAGGCATGGCCAACTTAGAGCATATGACTACCACCATGCTTGTGGTAATAGTTCGCAAGCGCAAATATACCACTGCAAGACTTAAGATTTGGACAGTAAATTTGGGGAGGGCTATTGGAGCAGCTTCCGGGTGTCACCCTTCTGACCAAGGGCTGGTTCACTCTTACTTTCTCTCAGCCACCTTAGGTGGACTGGGTACTTAACAAGTACTGGCATATCAAGATGCTATCGGTTCTCCTAAAAATATGGTTCCCATTATTTGACACAAACAAGGAAAATTCAGGTGCAGGTCCTATCTGGATGTGATTACTTGGCCTTCCGATTCAATTCTAGAATGAAACAGATCTTCAAAGTATTGGAGAAGACTTCGGTCTCTATTTAGATCATGACCGACCCTATTTAGTGACTATAAATTGCGTTGTTACTCGTATTCTGGCATTTCTGGACACCCGCGATGGGCTACACGACAATCACAATATTTTCTTTGAAGGGATGGTCTGGCAGTAGATATTGGACTATGAGGGGATACCTTTCAGATGTAGACGTTGCCATTTGGTGGGAAATCTGTACAAAGAATGTCCCCTTTTGGGTGCGAGGACCCCCCATTATAAGACGATTTCTCATGCGACCACTCAAATGGACCCAGATACTATCGTGTCGACTCCTGAGGAGAAACCGCGAGATGTTGATCATCGGTCCGAGTCCGTGCTACCTTCCTGGCTGATTACACAGACCCGGACTCATTACTCATCAGCCCACTCCACTTAGCATCTCTCGTATTCAGTTACGAGTACCACTCTATCCCCCTCTTCTTGTCAAAATATTTTATCACCTGCATCATCTTTTACTACTCATCATGCAGTTTGTTCATTACACTCCATTAGTTGCTTTGTGGCTTCTGCTCCCCCCTCCATCCAACCCACCATTCCCCACACCTCTGCTACATCTTCAAGTCTTCCTCCCATTTCGACCGCAGATTCTTCATCTGTTGGGCACCATTATTACCTTTTATCTTCCACTCACCTGACCCCCTTGTCTGAGCTCAGAATTTGCTCGGGATAGGGTATACTATCTTCCAGAACTAGAGGTAGACCCTCTGCTATCTCAAAGGATATCAGAAGAGCTAATATTGAGGTGGAGGCTGGCACACATTCATCCCTATTTTGGCTTCTTAGAGCAAGAAAACCCAAATAAGGGGTTCCCCCATGATTTGCCTCACCTTTAATTACAGGGCGCTTACCAACCCCGTAAAAATGCTGGGACGAAAGGAACTTTTGTCTACATCTCCCATTGATGCCCTTTTCCTTTAGGAAACTTTGGGGGATAGTAATACCATTAAAAATATCCTAAACACTCTCATCCCAAACTGGACATTTGTGTCATTGGACACTCGGGGCCGATCTGGCAGATGTCCACTAGGTATCAACAACAGGACCACTCAGATGTCAAATTGTTGGGGACGGGATGGATTCATTGGTTTGGAGGTCTCCAATGGAGATTTTGTGCATTATTTCACCCTGATTAACGTTTATGGTCCATGCGTTAACAGAGAAAATTTTTGGACATCTCTGCTTAGCTGCACGCTTCTACATCACCCGCATATCATTCTTGGCGGTGATCTAAACTTTTATTTGGGGATCTCTAAATCCTGGGGACCTCATGCCATTCCAGATCCGATATTTGATTTTTTCACTACAAAGCTGGAACTGGCCGAGCTAATTTACATTGACACGCCAAAGAAACAACCAACTGGGAGAAATAGACGTACTGGGGAGGCTGCTTTGGCGCGCCACCTCGACCGCTTCCTTATCAAACAGAAATTCCATTATCATATGGCTACAACCAAACAGTGGGTTGGGAGGGGTGGTATCTCTAATCACTCACCGGTGTATATGGAATTCCTGGCTAGCGATCAGAAATCACACCCACCTTTCAAATTCAATACTAGATGGCTATAGGATCCTGAATTTCATCAATTGGTAGCTCAGGAATGGAAACATTGCTATCAATACCCAAACAGAGAACCTGCAAGGGTATTTAATTAGAATCTAAAGCATATCAAGGCTATCACTATCAGTTGGGTAAGAAAAAAAAAATCTTGAGGAGGAGGAGCTGAGTAGGGTTGAATTAGAAATCTCTCAGCTTAATGATTCGGATTACTTGGGTTTTCACTCGATGTCTGCCAATGAGCATCTAATTTCACTTGAAACCACCAGGTCAAACATCCTTTGTCACAAGGAAGAGGAGTGGAGATTAAGAAGCAGAGCTATTTGGTTGAAAGCCAGGGATGAGAATACTAAGTTCTTCCAGTAGAACACTAAAGGAAGGCGCAATATTTATACCATTTGGGAACTATCTGATCATACCAGATTTGTGGCCAAAACTCATGCACAAATTTAGGATCTAGGCATTCGACACTTCTCTAATCAATACAGAGCACCACTCAACATAAACCTGTTGGATATCATGCATATTGCTATAATTTTCAATAGGTATGTGGATAATGAACAGGCTGAAGATCTCAATGCACCGATCACCATGGGTGAGATTGAGGGGGTACTAAAATGGTTTAAAAAAGATAAAATTCTTGGACTAATGGATAGCCTATTGAATTCTACGTGCATTTTTCGAACTCCTGGGATGAGATCTCCTCCTTGTCATTGAAGAGAGCCGAACATCTGGTAGGATCTATGATGGTTTTAACTCTACTTTCATAGCCCTTATCCCTAAACTTGACGATCAGGAATAATTCCATGACTACAGACCTATATCTCTCTATAACTGCATCTAAAAGATTATTTCCAAAATCATTGCAAATCGTATTAAACCCATACTCTCTAAACATATCGTTAAGGAGCAATTTTCCTTTCTACATCATAGGCAGATTCATGAAGCCATTGATAAGGCCCAAGAGGTCCTACATTCCATTAAAACAAAGAATCTCAAGAGCACCATCGTCAAAATTGACCTTGCTAAAGCTTTCGACCATGTCAATTGACATTACCTCCATCTTATCCTCATTCAAACAAGTTTTTCCCCTACTTTTATAAACTGGATTATGGGTTGTATCAGTAATGCATCTTTCAGCATTCTCCTAAATGTGGCTACATCTGATTTCTTTCATGCTGGTAGGGGTCTTAGGCAAGGATGCCCCCTCTCACCTTTGCTTTTTGTCCTTGTTATGGAAGGCCTCTCGACGCTGATCAAAAAGGCAAAGGCGAATGGTGATCTCCTTGGTATTAAACTAAATGAGTTCTTGCAGCTGACTCACTTATTACTTGTGGATGATGTGCTTATTTTTCTGGATGGCTCTTGTTAGGAATGTTTTCATTTTGAACATATACTTCAGATCTTCTGTAGAGCGATGGGTATGGCTCCCAAACACAAAAAATCCACCATTATTATGACTGAATTCTCTACACAAGAACAGGGGATGGATATTACTATGTTCCCTTATGAGCGTAGCTACATTGGGGCTGGTTTGAAATATCTTGGTTTCCACCTCAAACCAAATGACTATCAGATAAAGGATTGGAATTGGCTGATTGCAAAAGTGGAGTGTCGGATCAATATCTGGCATCATCGGTGGCTCTCGCGGGCCAGAATATTGGTATTAATTAAATTTGTCCTGGAAGCCATCCTTGTTTATTGGATGTCCCTTGCGTGGCTTCCCAAAGGAGTCACCAACCGAATACTGCAGATCTGCAGACAATTTCTCTGGAGAAACTCGACTAGTAAATGCACCTTTGCCTGGGTGGCATGGGACCAGATCAGCCGGCCTGAACATTGGGGTGGATGGGGCATAAAGGATCTCCCCATTTTTGCATCTGCTCTGGCTGCAAAATTGGGTTGGCACCTTATTACTGGACACAGCCTATGGAAAAAGGTTACTGTCGCCAAATATATTGCTCCTAGGAACACTCTAGATTAGATTCGTGGCACTATTCAACTCTGTCCAGGATCCTCGATCATCTGGAAGGCTATCACCAAATATTAGAAACTTATACAACAGGGGCTGACTTGGTAAATTGGATGTGGCACCTCTATCAGAGTGGGTACTAACTCGTGGTCGGGTTGCGGAAGAAATTTCAAATTGCTAAATTATATCATCAATCACCTGACCAACGTTGGATATCACTATCTAGCTCAGGTTGCTAATTCGGAGTGGACAAATTGGCATGCCCAGGGATGGATATCTACACATGTGCTTGAGATCCCCCTGAAGAGCCACCTTGACTTGTTTCAGTACACCAGAGCTCTCCACACTTTACATATCCCCCTCCCGGACCAAGATGATCAACTGATTTGGGCTCTCTCGCGCAGAGGACATTACTCCCCTAAAATTGGATATATCACTCTTTTCCAACCCAAAGAACCATAGGAAAAACTATGGTGGTGGCATACTATATGGAAGCTGCAAGCACCCCACAAAACCATATTACTGTTGTGGTGCATTCTTCACAATTGCATACCGACTATGGACAATCTCCATCGGTGTGCCATATATGGCCCATCCAGATGATGCTTTTATTTCGCCCATGAGGAGGACGCCCAACATACGTTCATGGATTGCCCATCTATTGGATTACTATGGAATTTGATCACTCAGGCGTTGGGGTGTACACACACTTGGCAGGGTGCGACTATATCTGAGGCTTGGTCCACGTGGTGGCATGTTGTAACATGCATCAAGCTATGAAATATACCTTTACTATTTTCATGGGGTATATGGACTGGGCGTAATAGATATACCTTTGAAGGCCAGCCAGTGATCTGGGAGCACATTAGTGCCGCCATCATTGTCACTTACAACCTCTTACAGGATGCAGCACAACCCAATCGATTAAATGTCATCACTCCTGAGCGCATTGACTAATCCCAGTCGTGGGCTTATTTCGACGGGGCTTCAAATCAACATGGATGTGGGGGTGGGGTGGTTCTTTACATCTCTACCACACAATAATTTTACCTAAAAATGGGTCTCGGCCCTGGTACAAATAATTTTGCTGAACTTCTTTGCCTTCGACTTCTTCTGCTATTTGCCCGTGAAAAAGATTGCAACGAAATTCAGATCTTTGGAGACTCTCTTGTTGTTATTAACTAGTTCAATTCTCTTGCACAGTGCCACACTCACACACTTATATCATTACTAAGGGAGGTACTACATTTGAAAACTTATTTTGATACTATATCTGTCACTCATATTTACAGGTAGAGGAACCAAGTGGCAAACAAAATTTCCAAAGAAGTCGTGGAGCTAGAATGGGGCAGATGGTTCATCATTGAACATGATGGTGCACAAGTTTATAGATATTTTCACAGACCGTTCATTGATGACTACCAGTATTTGGGAGCAGTCACTCCTTGACTGCATTTTGACAAACATGTTTTGGGATACTTTTTGGTTGTTGATACTTATTAGTCTATATTTACTATCGACAGTTATTTTGTATTTTGTTTTATTATGTACATAGCAAAGAACAAATTTGTAATTTATGCACTGATACTCACAGCATATTTGCATAGATACATGCAACTACATGCCTCCTTGGTGAGGACACAGTATTCCATGCTCTATAAGTGGATATTACTAGTAAAATGTAACATGCAATTTTTCAATTTTAATGAAAAGTTACGAATTTTTCCCCGGGAAAAAAACAAGCATGATTTTTTAAGGAATAATCTTCCAAATCCATTGACAGTCTTATCATTCATACAAACACATTCTTAAATTTAAAATAATTAATCGACAAACGTTTCAAGATTGCATACAAAACTTGCCAGTTACTACAGGATCAAACGTAGGCATAAACTCGGTAACGAAGTTGTCCAGTTACACAAGAGATATAAGTTATTACAGAATCAAAGGTATGCATAAATTCAGTAATGAAGTTGTCCAGTTAAACAAGAAATCTATGATAATACATAATCTCTGAATAGTCGCATACTAAAGATTCACTAAATAAGGAAAAAATGAGATATATTTAATTATTCGAGTCTTCACCACCTTCCTTGTATCTGAATATCTGTAGTACAAAGAGTGATTTATCCATCACCTCCCTTTCTTTTTAGGGTTGGTGGCCTTAGGTTCCCATTTGGGTGCAGAGGGAATAATTCGAGCAATTCTCCCCTCTTTTCATATTCTGTTGAAATTTCTATTCCCTGCTCATTATATAAAATGCAACTTAAATTAAAATTTGAACAATGTATTTGAGAAATTTGAAAACTAGAATATGAACAACGTATTTGAAAATTTTGAAAATTTATTGCTGAATGGGGAAAATTCATCTGCATATATGTTTGAAATCAATAATAAAAGCGAAGGAATTTGGATGTAAATGTAATATCTGACAGCTGAAGAGGAAAAGTATGTAACAAAAGAAAATATTTGATTTAACTTTTAACACTGAAGGCTCATTGCATTTCTTGAATAGGTTGGAAATCTAATAAAGAAGAACTAGCCTAGCCAATTATTTGACTTGGCTTTTTATTTTATTTGACTTGGCTTTTTATTACCCATGATTTTTCTTTTCCAAAACATGGAAAATTGTATATCATAGTTTTTAAATAAATATTTTTCTTATTATTACATATGTTTCTATACATTGGTAACAAATCACTAATATTTTACAATGTTTTCTAAGTTTTTAGAAGATTAATCAATAATTTTCAATACTTTATAACCTAGTGAAAAAATCGCCAATATTTAAGAAAATTTTATAATTTAGTGAAATATTCGCCAAAAAATTGTATATGTATATTATATTAATGAAAAAATAGCCTATACATTTTTCTATACACATTGGGGATTCGCCCATTTATTTTACATATAAATTTGGGGGGTTTCTTAAAATTTTCCTTGATTTTTACCCTCTTCTGGCATATTTTTCCCTCTTACCTCAAGGTGAGTGGCTTGCACACAAACCTCATCTAGACTTGTGGGATTGAACATAAGGATAGTATGCCTTAAGTAGCTATATAAACCCCCTATATACTTTAGCAACGTGTCTTGTGATTGCAAATCAACACCTAACATAAGAGACCGTGTTCTAAATTCTTGGGTGTAATCTTGCACATTTTTGCCTTTAAGTTGTCTAAAGTTCTACCAATTCATGATGGCTTTCTGCATATATGATAGAGGTTAAAATTGTCTTTTAATTGCAGCAATGAAATGAGACCAAGAGATTGAGAACTTACAATGTTTTTTTTATCTCATCTTGTGTCTTGGCTTCCCACCATACTAGTGTTGCACCCTCCAGTCTCAAGGAAGCTAGTTGAATATTTGTATCATCATCTTGAAGGTTTTGAATCCTGTAGTAGACCTCCAAAAAATGAATCCAATTTTCAAGATTCTCTGAATTCACTTCACCATTATACATAGGCATCTCAAATTTAATATCAAATTTTAGCAGGGGTGTTTTACCAATTCCTTTATAGGTATGTTGATGAGTGTGAGTAAGGGTTGTAGTAGTGAAAGAGGATGAAGAGGAAGATGAAGATGGTGGTGAGGACGATGGTGGAGTAGATGGTGGCTTATCGCCATTTCCATTACCTCATCCTCCTGGAGATCCCTCTCCTCTTGGAGGCCTAGAGCTTTCACCCTGCAGCCTTGTATTCCTCTCTTCATAGAATACTTTCACCATATTTTTCATGTCAAAGAAATCCTTCCTAAAAGCCTTCTCATGCTCTTTCATGTTATCATTTCCTCCTTCATGAGACATGCTTACGGAAGCCTTAGGTACAATAGGAGGTGAATCTTGTGGTGGATATTGTGGTAACTGTGCCCACCTTCTCCTTGCTCCAACTTGGGAACCTGCACCCACAAGCTTTCCTTCTCCTCTTTTGAGCTCCAACCTTATAAGCATTTAATCCCTTACAAAACAATTAAATCCTCCTTGCACAGGTAAACCTAGTGCTTTGATACCAACTTTATCTAAATGGGAATATTATTTTTGTTGTTCTAAATTTCTCTTTAGAATATAAACAAAGTGCTTGAGGATTATAAAGTAAATTGCAAGTTAAAACTGAGTTTTTATGTGTTTTTGTGTAAATTGATTAAGAAAATTAACATGAACAAATCACTAAATAGCAGCATATAAAAGACATGAACATCACCATAAATAGTAACACAACAACACATGATGAAGGAGTTCACCCAGCCTGGGCTACGTCTCCTTGGTCCAGCTTCCAATGGCTTGGCCCTCTTCTATTATGCTCAAAAGTGTGATTACATACCTTTGTAATGCTCAAAAAGCTCTGAAACCTGCTCCAATGGCTCCAGAATGCCAAAAAATGCTTTTCTAGCCTCTTTCTGATTCGAAATTGGTAAAAAAATTGGAGAAGTTATGAGCCTCCCTAGTTTTCCTACTAATCGCTCCACAATTTCTCAAAATCTGAACCAGACCTACAATTTCGCCCTTAATTCGTCTAACTGGGCGAAAATTTCCCGGAAATTCAGGCGAAATTGTTGGACAGTTAAAACTCCCAATGATGCCTTAAGTCCAAAAATAAAGCCATATATTATATTGGCGCAAAAAAAAAAATTACATAAAAAAATTATGGGCAGTTAACTAACCTCCACCGGTTAGCACTTCAACACTCACATGGTGACTTATAGAGGCGATTAAGGTTTGTGGTCCGGTGGTGGTTAGAGCATGCGGTTATTCACCTAGTGGTTAAGTGAAGTGGTCACATTGTTGTGGTTACTGTGATGTTTTTGGTTTGGGTTAAAATCTTCGTTGCACCCTCGGTCTCCGTCGTGAGGTTATATGCAATACATAATGTGGGGGTTTCCCCCCTCTACCCCTAACTCCGTGAACCATAAAATTTAACCCTTTCCATAGTATTAACAAGGAATAGCATTTGGCATGGCAGTATGGCTTAGCATTGTTAAAAAGGAGGTCGCGGGTTCGACCCCCGCACGCTCGGCTCGGACCTCGACCAAAATTTTGGTGGCGCTCGAGCTACCACGTGGCAGCCCCTGGTTGTGCCACGTCGCAGCTTGTGATTGGCCACCCAAAAACCAATCGAATCATGCCATTTAAAACCAATGAACATGTTCCACTTGGCACAACCTTATTCGTTGAAGAAAATATTTTTGACTAGGCAACGTACCAACTGGGCATGCCCAGTCAGTAGTACAGACTATTGACTGGATTGTCCCTGCATTTTTGCTCAAAAAATTTCCTGTTTGACAAAGCAGACAAAACACATTTATGCGAGCATATGGTGTCAGTTTTTTGCGAAATGAGTTGTGCCAGATTCGGAACGATGAGACATACACGGTTTTTTAGGTTCCATGCCATTCTGACAACTTTCATTTTTTAGCATAATTTTGAGCACCTAATCACATACACAATAAAAAAAAAAAAATTTCCTCGATAAATCCTTACAAGAAAAAACCTTGCTAGAAGATGAGGTTGATTTCTCTTTTTTTTATGGTATGGAAATACACAAGTGCAAAGAAATAGGTACTATCTATGGAATTTCTTGAGACCTGTTGCCTATACCTTTGCTACAAAACCATAACCCCCTCTATTCTTCTCTCTAAATTACCACTCCAATTTCTTTGCTTAGTTATTTAACAAAATACAAGAGCGTAAAATGGAACCCCTAATCTTCGTAGTAGCTAGGTTGCTAATAGCCATCTAGGGTAATATTTGACTCCCTCAAACCTCAACTAGAGTTCAAAATTTGGAGCTTCTAGAGTATTCTTTAAAGCACACACATGGCTAGACACATATGCATGAGTAACAAGCACTGATGTGGCATCCACTCGTACCATGGAGGTTGAAGCGTACAATGAGAGAAGATGCCACAATATTCACTCGATAACGAAGTAAAGATACATTATTATTTGAGAAAGGAAAAATTTGTATCATACATCCACTTTTTGGGTACACTAGCACTATTAAACTAGGCTAACCCTCAAGTAAACATTATCAAACGTCACAAGTATAAGCTCAAATTTAAGAGAATTTTTTTTAAAGAAAATTTGATCATTCACATGATATGTAATTGGATTAATGACTAATCTAGCGCTACAAAACTTTGCTAGCCAATAGGACAGTGCTATGGTGCAAGAAGGTAGATCAACATAAATTCATAACACGTGATGGGTCCACACTCAAACCATATGTTCCTTGCTTGGTAGCCAAGCTAGGGACCTAACACTCGGCCAACTACCAAGCTAGAAACCGAACTTATGCTATATATAACTCAAGTTAAAATCTAAATGCAAAGTTTAACCACGTGATTGAACCACGCTAAAACCATATGTTGCTTGCTTGGTAACCATGTTAACACTATGGTGATTGGCTAGCTACCAAGATAGAGACCGACCCCAAAATATATGTAAGTCAAATTTCAAAAATTAATTGAAAACATTTCACAATATGAAAGGCCCAACCATTAACTCATATTTTTGTCTTGGTATTAAAGCCAACATTATGATTTGAATTTATGTAGGAATGAAACAAAATATAGATTTAAGAAGAAACACAGAGCTATAGTGAAAAATTAACTTCAATTGATTAATAACAAATACTAAAAATTGTTTACATGCAGAATGGAAACAAACAAGCTCTGGCGATGGTATCTTATCTCTTAGAAGAGATGTGATGGATACATGTCATCTGAACTATGTTACAATGAGGCTCAGAGGCCTTTTTATTGTTGAGAAATAATGGAAAACCATAAACATCCAAAAACCTAACCCTAGGAGATAAAGCGCCAAACGTTTTTGGGCCCCATGGGATTAGTTGGAACGACAACTTCTTGGGGTCATAATTTGGGCATATGATCTTCGTTTGGTGTGCACGATACCTCGTTAGAAATATCTATTTGAGGAAAAAAAAAATCCGACAAGACGATGCCTTATGGGCTATGTGCTTAGTGAATTTTTCAAAAAATCGTCGTTTAGGGACTCAAAATAACTTCAGATGTTTAGGACCCAAACAATTGCTGAGAATAGAAATTTGTGCTAGAATTAAGGAAAATGGAAAGAAACAGAGTTGGGGGTCCAAGTGGAATAGGAGGGTGACCACCATTATCCACCTGAATCACATTACGACGCTTAAGTAGCTACCAAGTTAGTGATCAACGTAACGTTGTTTGATTTAAGTCTCAACCTTCACATCGAGATATTCCTACAACACATGAAGGGACCCACAAGATAAGTTATTAGCTTACCACTATGACACTTGGGTACTAGCCAATCCTATGAAATTTTTCTTGATTAAGAGAAGGTGGAAAAAATATTTAAAAGTTGTAACCAACCACTAACATAACTTCACGTGGTATAGGTCAATTGAGTCTATCCCAGGTGGTTGGAAGGGTTTAATGATAACCTCCCCACCTAGATTCAGGTATTATTTACATGAATATGTATGGAATATGTGTATTACCTTGAAATATGTTCTAGTATGCACCTCTTGCTTAAATTAATAAAGAAGAGGTAAATCTACTTTAAAATAAAAGCTTCCAATGGGATAGGATATTCGCCTAGCACTACAATGCTCGACTAATATCCAAGCCTAGTATAACAATGTATCGTCAGGGTGGGTTAACATTTAGTGTTATGATTTTTTAAGTCCCATCACTCATATGACTATAACACTTAGTTAGTTCCATGACCAATGCTACAGTGCTAGTATAGGCATCAATTTAACATTCCAATCTCTTCGAAAAAAATCACTTAAATTCAATTCATATGAGATATTTGGTCTTTAATTAGCAAACCAATGAAAGGTTTTAAAAAGGGAAGGAAATAACCATATGAAAGAGAAAAAATATCCAACCCTAGCTCCATTTCAGATTGAAGAGTACGTGAATGACATCATAGGCTACTCAACCCCACTCTTTGTGTAGCAGATTGACCCAATTGTCCCGAACCAAAATCAATGGGAAATAAAATCTTTCACTTGGGATGTCCCCCTCTTGAAAAATCATCCCTAAGGTAATTTTTCACACTTTTGCGTGTTGATTTTATTTCTCTAATATGCATTCCATATGTTTTACACAACATATATTTCTTTTACTGAAATAGGTTTTCTTATAACTAGCTGACATGGAGTAAACAAGGGATTTTGTGGTTTTAATATTCTTGCATGAGAATGGGATTATATTTTGTTCTTTCCTTCCTAGATATGCGTGCTTGAATTTGAAATAAGAAGAAATAATTTTTTGGACAAAATATTGGTGTAAACCTGATCATTGAGCCATTACACCTTTTAAACTTATTATTCTTGAGATATATCTTCCCCTTCTCAACCTACAATGACTTGAAAATTAAGCCCTCGCTATATGTTTTGTGTGTTAAATACATTAGCAAGAGGGAAACTGTTACACAATATTTTGTCACCATGCTCACTTCCCATCCCTGATCCTGAAGTGCCCCATGATAGACCCTGTGCAATGTTTCAACCATGGAGAAATATGTAAAGACATCCCCTGAAGACTCAAAGAAAAATGCCTTGGAAGATTACTGAAGGAACTTGGTCAAAACCATAGTTTTATGGGTCAGCACATTTCCTAGTTTCATGCTCGTGCTGATGTTAGGTTGATAGTTCTAGCTTAGCGCTGCTAGCGCCCTTATTTCTTGTAAAATTGTGTTGAACCCTTGCTGGCATTTTTTAGTCAAATGGAGAAGCTTCAACCTCTAGAAGATCCAGGCAGTGATTTGGTTGTTAAACGGTGGTGATAGAGTCGAGCTCTTTGATTTTATAGCTTTGATCTCATCCATGGGGGTTTATCCCTTAGAAAGTGGACCTCCCTCCTCCTTTCATGGGCTCCCAACCTCTTCTCCCTTCCTATAAATTGGGCCCCATCCTTCCATTACTGGTTGGTCATTGTTGGGCTGGTCTAAAATCTCATTCACTTTACATTCATGTACTGTGATAACGCATAAGTTGTTCAGGAGAAGGAATGCTTTAGAGCTTCAGTGAAGGACTCAAATTCTCACCAAATGGATGCCTCCAACATCAAGGCCTAGGTTGTAAGCTCTCTCTTTTATATTCATTAATAAAACATCTTATGTTTGCTTTCTATATTTTTCTAATAATTTGTGCAAATATTCTAGTACTCCTTGATCTGCTAGATAGCTAATGATTAATGATTATTATGTATTGGATACATTTCTTGTTGCCTCTTGATCATTTTCAGGTATTTGTGTGCCACCAGTAGTAAGGAGTGACCCCAAAAATATCGTGGATCAAGGCCACCATCAACAAGTTCGAGCATAGCATCAAGAAAAGGTACCTCTATCTCCTTTCTTGTCACATTTTGAAAATTAGCTAAGAAATATTTGCATTAGAAAGTATCTCAAGTCGCTTGACCCACACTAGGGCTAGAGAGATCACCTCTGTCAACAAAGGGGATTTATCTTTAGACAGAATTAGAAACTCCACTAGGGAGCTTTAGCCTCTTATCCTTCCTTTCTCGGGTTGATATCTGATCAGTTTGACTTATTATTGATATTTGATTGTATTTAGGTCTCTATAGGTATGCATAGTGCTTGATTTTTTCTTTATAGTATAAGGTCTAGGTTCCTGCTTCGGTTTGGATTTCTTTTCCTTAGCATTCCTTGACCAGCGCGTCTTTTTTCAAACACAGTTATGCTACTAGCACGGATATTTATAAGTATAGTGACGCTGAAAACCCTGTCTTTCACTTTCTCTTCACGTTGATACAGTTCAATAGACCATAATTGTTTTTTTTATGCAGAGTAGCGCTTCTAGCACGGGTTTGGGGGTCTAAAGTAGCTCTGAAGACCCTGTCAGCACGACTTTTGCTATGTAAAGTAGAGATGATCCTTAAAATTAAGAATTTTGGGGTTTTTTTCTAAAATCCTAGTGTGTCTTGATCTCTAAGGTCATCCTCTTGCTTTGTGTGTATCAAACTTCATTTTTTTGGAATTAGTTTCTTTGTGGTGTGCAAAATTCCATCCCATACTTGAAGTGGTAAAAGTGAAATTTTGGTTGAATCTTGGATAATTTGAGTCAATAAAGTCATTGTTTGTTGCTTGTATGTTTGGAAAAATTATTGTTTTTTTATCATTAAGCATCATTCTTATTCCATTAAATACACTGAGCTTTTGCATTAATTTATTTTTTTATCTCAAAAATTTACTTTTCTTAAAAAGTGCATTAGATTACATTGCATTTGAAAAGTCATTTTTGTGATTATCATTATACATTGATTGCATTGTTTGGTGATTTAAAAACTAAAAGGTGCATTTAGTGCATTCATTTCAAAGTGAATTAAGTAGATTATCATTTCATTGAAAAGTTCATTGAGTGCATTCTCATTCATCAAACAAAGAAAAAGGAAATTTTTCATACATTAAGGTTGCATAGTTTTCAAAAAAGAAATTTTGCATAGATTACATTGCATAATTTGCATATTTGAATGTTTTGAATTGAATTGGGATAGTGAAAGTGATATGGTTAGGAAGAGCTTTTTTTGCTGCATTTTTATTTGTTGCATCACTATTTGAAACTTTTCCATAAACTAGATAGCATTCATTGAATTGAAAGAATCCTTTTCTCATGCTAGTTTCATTATAGGTATTCAAGTGACATTATTTTGAGCCTTGAAATTGAAACTTTAATCAATATCAACCTTAAAACTTATTCAATGAACCTTAAGGATCGTTTTAAATTAACATTAACAATTTAGAGGTCTAGGGTAGAAACGTGTTCTGGCGTCGTTAAATGTAGGAGTTGTAGCAAACGCTCTGTGTTACAACTCGGGGGTGATATCCCATCCCACGTATGGAAGTATATTGATGTATGATAAGTATATTTGGGGTGATTTCACCAAATGGTTACACATTAGACAACACTACTATAGACTGGACTCCCACGTACTATCGTGTATATTTTGAGAGACACCCCTAGGTTGCAAACCTGACAAAAGTAACCGAGTCGGTTTCCTTGTATACATGATACATCGAACACAACATTCAGGGAGATTATTTGTCGTACGTTAAGTCCTTGATTCGCCAAGGTGTATATTACAGTTCACGGATACTTGGTAAACCATTTTTTCCTAGTTCACCCTTTTTGATTTATTTTGTGCTTAATTTCTAAAATTTATTTCCTGCGAAATAACATCTTACCCATGCACAAATCCTTAGCAGATATTAGGTTGATACCAATGGAAACAGTTATTGAATTTACCAATCAGGGAATCTCCTCATATGGGAATCCTGGTCCTTTTCCTCTTTTGGAAATATTGGCACTCCCTATATGGCAACATTGTCCCTCTCGGGATTAACCATTGGTTTTCCAGTTTGGTTATTTTCAACCCCCATGGTTCCAAATGTCCAAGCTGCTTCTCAACCAAGTTCACCTTCACTTGAGCAATTTCAACCTCATTTTGATTCTAATTTTGACCCCTCACCTTCTTCACCTATTTCTTCACCCTGATCTTCCTCTTCGCCTGGTGAAATTCTGGATTCTAGTAACCAGAAAGCTAAGAAGAAGAAGAAGAAGAGGACGAAGAAGAAGAAGCAACATAAGCAAGGGGGAAACCCAATGACCATCACTACTGATGAAAATGATGCTAAAAAACCTTCCAATCAGTATTACAAAGTCAAATTACCTTACAAGTTATGGAAGGGTTACCACCTTCCTAGGGACTGTCCTGGGATTCCTAGGATATTAGAAGTATAGTCCATCGGCTCACATTAGCCTTTGTCATCGACCTTTGGAGATCATGCTAGTGATAAAACCTCAACTAGACATAATAAGGCCCATGGGGAAAATGGTAAAGTCAAATTTCCCTGTAGGTTATGTGAAGGGAATCATCCCATTCACCTTTTTCCTTACTATGGATGAAGTCTCGAAAGTGTTGGATAACCTTACTACTTCTCAACCATGTCTTTCAGCTAGTTATCAAAATATTTTCCCTAATCCTCCCCTAGTTGATCAAGCGATTGATCAAAAGTCATATCTATTCAATCCCACTCTCCTCGAAAGTGAACCCCACAAGTTCGTTCCCGACCAACCATTGGTTGAGAAAACGGTCGACCTGATTCCACCTTCAGTGGTTATGTTTTTCTCATAGAGAGTGAACCTCGTACCACTCAGGTTATTTTTGTTTCTTCAGATTCCCATGAATTGGAGGGAAATCATCATGTTCCCACAGTACATAAGGGTGATCCTCCCATTCCTGTAACACAAGGGGGCGGTTCTCCCATTCCCACAGCACCTCCTCCAACTAGTTTGGTTTCTTCCTTTGATTGGATTTGACTGAAGGGATATCATCTTCCTTCTTACGTGCCCTTTGAGATCATGGTACAGGCCTATAATGTATCCATACCTAGAACCATAATAGATGAAGGCGAATTTGTTAGTATTATATCCTCAACTACTTGGAAAGATTTTGGTTCTTCGCAACTTGTCCCTGTTAGCCAGAATTTGTTAGCGTTCAACAGAGGAACCAGTCAACAATTAGGGATCCTTCCTAAGTTGTCTATTACTTTGGGACGAAATAATTTCTATCTAGATGTGATGGTTGTATAAGGCCCTTTGGAATTTAACTTACTCCTTGGGCATGACTATACTTATGTCATAGGAGCTCTTGTCTCTTCTCTATTTCGTGTGATATGTTTTCCGTATGAAGGAAGAATCATGACCATTGATCAGCTTTCGTTCATTGGTCCTAATTTGGCTCCCATTCAACCATCATTACTCAATGTTCCTTACATGCAATTGGTATCATCCTCACCATGGGTTAATTATGTGGCCACCTGTTCCATGCCCAAATCCACTGATGATCTCGTCAGTGATATAGTGCACCATGTACTGGGGGAATTGGACCCTGATTTCTAAAGTGTTGTTCTCCCATCTGATTAGAACCTCTTGGAATCCATGACCTCTTATGGGCCATGAATAGGATTTTTGGAGCAGAGTTCCTTTTCTTGTGTGAAACTCCTTAAAAAATGAAACAAGCTCTTCGGATCAAAGTTCATTTTCTTGTGTCAAGCTCCTTAAAAAATGAAACAAGGTGTCAGATCAGAGTTCCTTTTCTTGTGTCAATCTCCTTAAAAAATGAAATAAGCTCTCTAGAGCATAGTTCTTTTTCTTGTGTCAATCTCCTTAAAAAATGAAATAAGCTCTCTGGAGCATATTTCTTTTTCTTGTGTCAAGATCGTTAAAAAATGCAACAATGTGTCATGAGGATAGTTCTTTTACTATGTCAACCTCATTAAAAAATGAAACAAATCCCCTTTAAATTTAAGTCTTTGACTAGATCTCGTAAAATCCCAGTCGAGTCTTTCAATTAATCTCGTAAATGAACCTTCGTTCCATCCACCTGTTAGTAACCAATAGTCTACTTCGATGAATGAGATGAAGCTTAGGGGCCATGTACCTTGAATTGAGTCATTATGTTGGGGGCATGCAAACTTATTCCAAGCATAGTTTGTCTCCATTTCAAGCTTGTGTAAAAATTAAACCAATTTCGAGCATAGTTTCCCATGTTTCAAGATTTTGTAAAAATGAAACCATTCTCATTTTACCTCTCGTGATTGCCCTATTATTTGCCTCTTCTTCCAGATGAACCTTGGTTTTCCCATTCCATCATCACCATATGCTTGGCTGATCATACACTTTCACTTGTTTTTTACCCTTGCCTGGGGAACCACTACAATGAGTGGTCTTGTTAGCCAGCCTTTTGACCTTTACTTATTTTGAGAAGTTCCATCATCATCGTAACTAGGTGCTACCCTTTATACCACTTGTTCCTCGAGGAGGAGTCAACTTTAAGTTATTTTCTGACTCTCAAAACATGAAAATATTGCTGAGTAATTTTCATTTCGAACTCATTAAAGTAAATGAATTTGCGTGGTCTCAGTATATTTTTACCCCTTTTTTGGGCTGAGATTCACTATTTACGAGAAAGGAATACCTTGATCAAACATGGTCTCCGATATTATTTTCTACCTTTTCGGATCCGAGGGACGGTTTTCGAAAAGGGACATGATGGATTTTTCTTTTCCGTTTCTTTTTCAAACTTCTTAAACATGAAAATTTATCGAGTTACCCTTTCATTGGACTCGTTAAAGATTAAACAACAAAAAAATCGTCACCATGACGAGGCCTCCTTCCTCCTTCCTAGGAATCGTTAAAATTACTAGGATGGATTTATTCGAAGCATGAACTTACACACTCAGCATATGCTATCCTATTCATGCTGGCTATCAAAAATAAAGAGGTAACCCGTTAGCAATAACGGGGGAAAAATTGAAAGTGAATATCTTATGTGTATTTTTGGCAGCTTGTCACTCTTGAACATGACACTCATCTACAATTTGTGTCAGGTTGGGGATATCCTTCATTCGTCATTTTTCCTCCACGACTTTGGGAAATCCATTTTCCTCCTATTCGATAACCATTTTTGTCATCATGACCTATGATCCCATTTGAGTCAAAGTTGCTACACTAGAGTCATGTCGCCAATATGTTCAAGAGAAGTCCTTTTTTTCAAACATCCTTTGTTTATCTGACCTCCTAGGTTACAATCCCGAATCACTCCTATCATCTTGAGATATTTTTTGTTTCATTTCGATGGTGTGGGAATAATTATGGCCCCCCTTCAACAAATCACTTCCTGTCAACTTCAACTCATTATCTGGGAAGGTGGTTTAGAAACTTTTTTTCAGTAACTTGGAGATTGCATGCCTCAATGTAAATTTCTTCATGTTCGATGAAAAGTTCACATCATTGGCCTTCGATCAAATGATTCTGCAAGTGTTCGCCTTCAACACATTTATTCACACTTGTCGATTGTGTTGTTGTACCTATTAGGGTCCTATAATAATAGGGATCATAATTTTGAATTGACTATGTTAGTATTGTAATATTGTACATACTTTGCTTTATGCAAATTTTTTCCCATATTAAAAAATGTAAAGAGGGTAAGTCCTAAAAGAAAAATCAAAGGACTAAAAGAAAAATATCAAAAAAGAATATAAAGTAGGAACCCCACCAAAAATAGATAAAAATAGATCCTGAAAGTGATGCACATTTAAATGTCACTACTTTTAGTTACTTTTGCAAAATAATATTGTATGCAGCTTGTCGAAAATGCCACACTTCATGATGGTCAAACAGCTTAATCTTGATTCATTCATGCTTTAAATTTCAAGTAATGATAGTTAGTGAATAAAGATCTTTCCAAACCATTTAATCTTGGCAGATCGATAGTTAGGTTGAGAATAAAAATGAGCTCATCAGTTTAATATGAGCCATTGGAAGTTCTAAGGTTAGAATTAGGTTAGTTTGCTTATCAAAAGAAAATAAAAAGGGTCAGCAAGATCAAATGCACCCAATAAATGAAGTAAAAAATGTTAGGGTAAATTAAGGGTAGGTAGAAGAATGTTACAATTCATGGAAAGCATCTATTGGTTCATTTCATATCACTAATATCCCCATAAATCCCCTTCCCCTTATCTAAAAAACCCTAATTCCACTCTTAAAAGGAATATTCCCTTGTAAAATAGCCCTTTCCCTTTATTTCACCCCTCTTCCCTTCCTAAAACCCCTTTCCCTAGTTAAAAAAACACATTTTCCTTTGAAAATTAAATTCCCTTTTACTAATTCCCTTTCTCATTCAAAAAACATCCAAAACCCACTTATCTAAAGTTTTTAAATGTTTAAATATATCAGGCCCCACTATAAAATCCCTTCTCGATATCCTTTTAAACACCTATTCCTAATGTATTTTTAACATCCCCCCACTTTATATTTCATTAAACCCCCCTACCACTCATATATCCCGACTACATATTCATTTTTATAACCTATGGTTTGTATATATTATATTAGTTACCCACTGTAATATATTCCTGGGCCCACTTTTAATTAACCCTACCTTATAATAATGCCTTCCCCGCTAACATTTAAACCCCTCCACTATATTAACCAAACCTACTTATATAAAATTCCTTCGCATTAGTCACCCCGGGTCCCACCTATCAAAATCCCCGCAACTAATCCCTCAACACCCGTCAACAGTCCGATTGGCACTACCAAGATCCGGCCATGACCGAACCCTTTCGCACTTTAAAATGCCCGACGTTTAAAACCAATCGGGGGTGCGAAATGGGTGGTTTTGCACCCCCTCCCATTTTCCACGCGGTAGCCCCACGTCTTATCGCATCCTCAGTCCCGAAACCACTTTACCGCTTTTTACCGTGCGATAACCCACCATACCACTATTATGTTATGTGACGAAACCAACCTTGTTTGAATTTAACCTCTACACCCTCTGGTTAACCATCTTTGATCAAATAGCACTAAATCCCGCCCGAAACTGTTATTCCATTATTTGTTGTGTATTTGCCAAAAATATTTGTTAGTCCAAGAATACTAGTGCCGACCTATTTTGAAGCCAATCCAGACCGAAAGTAAAGCTTATTGATGCCAAAACTGTTGCCAGCTCATATTTAAAGCTTATAATACCAAGGAAAGCCCCTGTTGCTTCCAGAACCCCTTCTGCATACCAAAAATTCGTTTTTTAGGTAATCCTAAAGCACCTAAAGCCATTACTTAAGCAAGAAAGTAATAAACTGATAAAATTAAACAAATCTATGGCCTCCCATAGCATAATATCTATAAATCCTCTAGAACCACCTATAGTTGATGTTGAACACACTCCCCTTGCTAACAAATATTTCGAAATTAGTGATACAGTCATTGATTTCAACCTCCTTGAGCTCCACTGGTAGATCCATGATAAATTCATAGACCAGGCTGATGATATCTTCCTCTGGGATTCAAACCTGCCCAGGTATATCTTCCCACAGACCTTTTAGTTTCCTGAAATCATCAGACTCTGTCAAATTAATTATTTTCCCAATGAAAGAGCCCTAGTAACCCCTAGCAAAGAGATTTTTTTCACAATCACTCTAGAATCCATAAATCAGATGTTGCAGATCCAACCCAAGCCTAATGAAGCCCCATTGTCTATTGAAAGCCTCATTGAATTATATTTAAAGCTGGACTTTCCCAAGAGGTTTCAAATATTCTAAACATTTCTTTCTCCATCAGTGGAAACCCCAAAGAATAGCCCTCCTTATTCAGCTTCAATTTTTTCAGAGAGAACCAGACATATTTTCACTATGTTGTATTGAATTCTAGGGTACTTCACAGATGAATATGTAGATGCTTCTATCTTAGGTTTTTTGTCCATTTTCTTCCCAAGACAACCTCCAGCTTCTACATTCAACTTTTCTAAATATCTATCTGATGTCATCCATGAGAAATTAGTTAAATTACTAGAGGAAGGGGTGTTTAAATATTCATCAGTTTTGTTTCATCTGTTCCTATACTTCCAATCAGAAAGGTTTGCAGTTAGCCTTCAAGAACTAGACACAGAGGGTAACTCCAATTTGTAGTCTTCTAGACTTCCTTAATCAGAAATGATTCCACATAATTCACCTACAAGGACTTCATTGATTCATTTGTTCATCCAATTGTCAACATGCTAAGCAGTGGCAGTCAACCTAGGATCAGTGAAGAAATAAAGAAAGTATTGCAATTTTCTGAACAAAGTAGAACAGGAGACTGGTATTTATACCAGAACCACACTAAAATTAGGGTATATGGATGTCAAATCACTCCATAAAAGATGCCAAAATACCTTCCAATGAGGTTATCTGCATTAGAATACATCAATAAATTCCTAAACTGAAATGAAGTTAATATATTTTCAGCAAAGAAGAAAACTCAGTTTAAAATTAAGAACTAGCTTGGTCCTTTCATTTGCAAGAATAGGAATGTTGGTCAACAAGAAGATAAGTGTTTACAGGACTTCAAGTTCAGTAATAGTTTTGAATGGCAGTATGAACCTTTGGGATCCATCAGTAAGCCAAGAGTTAAATTCAAATTGACTCCTTTTTTTCATGAGTCAAAACTAGAGATTGAAAATTATTCCAACCAGTCAGAGTGGTTGGAAAATACTTTGCAAGAGGTGGAGAAATAGGCTGATACTAGTTCCATCCTGCATAATCCAGCCCCACAAGACAGGAACTCAAAGAGGCCAAGAGAAGAAGGCTCATGTTCTACTGAAACTACTACTGACACCAAATTCAAGTTAATGTACAGGAAGAAGCCCAAGTTGAATCCAGTAATTGAGTAAGAAGAGATAGTTGACACAATTGAGATTATTGATACAGATATAGTTGTCAGGGATAATGCACCTCCCACAGTTTCAAAGGAAACTCATCAGTCGTCAACCTCTAGGGCTCAAATCATTCAAAAGCAACATAGTGCAGAGGTATCTTCATCAAGAAAACCAATAGATATAGAACTGGATATAATGGAGAAGTATAAAGAAATAAAACTCAGGAATGAGGCATTGAAAGTTGTAACCTATGCCCAATATTGGAAACAGACTCTTAGTGACCATAACAGGTTGCCTTCATCCTTTGATTATAAAACCAGGAAAATGCAAATGACTTTTTTGCAACCAACAGTGTAGGCTCCAAAATCATCATCAGACTACAGGAAAACAACATTTGAAGTTCAAGCCAAAGATATACATCCAATAGATCAAATTGAGTTCCATAAGCAAGCAGGAGAAATGATCTACTCCACTATGACCAACAAAGCTATGAGTGTCCAAAAACTAAAAAATTCTCTAGAAAATATAAGAGCACAATTAAAGCTAGAGAAGGCTTCCTCACAAGCCAAGGACAATAGAACAAAATCACTTGAATAACTTTTCATAGAGGTTGGATATAATCCAAAGAACATCAAAACGGTTGAAGAGATTATCAAGAAAAAGAATGCAGACATTGTTGCATTGAAAAATCAGTTGAAATTACCTCCCACTAAACATCCACAAACTAAAGAAGTTTTGGAGAATCAGGGTCAGAAAGATGAATATAGATGAAAGGTAGAGTTTAAAGCTGAAGTTAGATAAAAGGCAGACAGCGTAAAGATATAGCCAGCATAAAGCAACAGTCAGAGAGATAAGACAACAAATATCAAAAAGCAAACAACAAACCAAATAAACAGGGATAGCTTGCATTAGTTACATAGGTGTCTCTATCTTCTTGCATGAAGATATTTTATTTCCCTTGAATAATTCATAAATCAGTCTTAGGATATTTTTTATTATTTTTTTGTATAAATACTTCATGATTCGAAGTATTGATGTGGATTCCTGAACATTTCTATAGTTGTAATTGATCTAAATACCTGAGGTTTTATTATACCATTTTCAAGTCAACAGACAGGACAAGTAATAAAGGCATTGCAATATAGGATTCATGTGTTGATCCAATTCAGTTAATTATATTTCAATTGTTCATGTTTTTCCTTAAGTATTCCATAAACTTGCATGTTTTCCAAATTTAAATGTTATAACAAGAATATTATTGTAGAAATTGTTTAAGTACACTATGTTCTGAACTGTTATTCATTTTAATGTTTCCTTCTGATATCTGGATCTGAGAATCCTTAATTTCTCTCCCATCCCGATTGACCTCTTTCACCTTCCTTCATTATCCAGTTTAAGGAATCCTTAACTGCTTCTTGATCCCGATTGAAAACCACTTCGCTATTCAGCCTAAAAGATCTAATTTTGCTCAGGTACCTTTCCCTATGAACACTTCCTTTATAACTTGATTCTATCCTATTTTCTTGATATTTTGACTCCATAGCCTAATGGAAAATAGATAGACATCTATCCATATAAATTAGTAATTACACCAAAAAAATTAAATCAAACCCAATCAATCTTATATAACTAGCCTAAAATCAATTAAAACAAAAAATTTAACTCATTAAGAGAGAGCCCTCTCTGAGCATTAGGAAGGCTAGATCCTAATCTCAAAAGTAGGTTGATAGTTACCTCTAAAATTTCTTTAAACACACAGAACAACCCTTGGAAATTATTGGAGTGATAACAGTACCTTCTGGGCCATCATCATTATTGGTGGTTTCTCTCGTTTTTGTTAACGGTTTTAATTATTGGCCAATAATCATGTGGTTTCTACCATGTTCGATGTCAACGCATCTATTCACGTGACTAGATTCGTACATTGGGTTGATTGAGATCGTGGTGAAGACCCTTGATCACATCTAATTCTGATCCGGGCTGCGGGGAGTTATTGAGTATTCATGATTGTATGCATGATCCTATCTACACAAATGGTTGTGTCCATGCTGCGGATCCATTCCTATGATCTCTTTTGACGGATGGCTATGACCATGCCGTGGGTTCATGTATTATTTTATGCCTAGTGAAGAGTTATGTGGTTAGGCATATTCATACCAGAGATGTCATATATTGTATTATGTTTGATTTGGCAAGTTTCTTGGTGGTGATCTGAGTTCTTTTCCTTGGTTCATAAATCATTTCATCCATCACTCCCTGTTTTGACTTCATGCTTTAGGGGGAATCTGTTAAACAATAATTTTTCACCATGCTCACTTCTCATCCCTGATACTGAAGTGCCTCATGACAGACCCTGTGAAATTTTTCCACCATGGATAAATATATAAAGACATCCCCTGCAGACTCAAAGAAAACTGCCTTGGAAGATTATTGAATGAACTTGGTCAAAACCTTAGTTTTCTAGGTCAGCGTGTTTCCTAGTTTCATGCTCGCGCCAATGTTAGGTTGAATGTTTTATATTAGCACTTCCATCGCCCTTATTTCTTGGAAAATCGCGCTGACCCCTATCTGGCAGTGTTTCCTCAAATGGAGGAGAAGCTTCGACCTCTATAAGTTCAAGGGTGGCGAGCTAGTTGTTAAATGGTGGTGATAGAGTTGAGATCTTTAATTTTAGAGTTTTGATCTCATCCATGGGGGTTTATCCCTTAGAAAGTGGACCTTCATCCTCCTTTCACGGGCTCCCAACCTCTTCTCCCTTCCTATAAATTGGCCCCCATCCTTCCACTACTGGTTGGTCATTGTTGGGTTGGTCTAAACTCTCATTCCCTTTACATTCTTGTACTATGATAATGCCTAAGTTGTTCAAGAGAAGGAACGCTCTAGATATTTTGTGAAGGACTTGGATTTTCTCCAAAGGGAGGCCTCCAACATCAAGGCTTGGCTTATAAGCTCTCTCTTTTATATTCATTAATAAAACATCTGATGTTTTATTTCTATATTTGTCTAATCAGTTGTGCAAATATTCTGGTACTCCTTGATCTGCTAGATAGCTAATGTTTAATGATTATTATGTATTGGATTACATTTTTTTTGTTGCCTCTTTATCATCCGTAGGTATTTGTGTGCCACCAGTAGCAAGGAGCACACCAAAAGGGATCGTGGATCAAGGCCACCATCAATGAGTTCGAGCATATCATCAAGAAAAGGTACCTATATCTCTTTTCTTGTCACATTTTGAATATTAGCTAAGAAAGCTTTACATTAGAAAGCATCTCAAGTTGCTAGACCCACTCTAGGGCTAAAGAGATCACCTCTATCCGCAGAGGGGATTTATCTTGATGACAGAAACATTAAATCATCATGGTAAGGATAATGAATATTATAGTCTTTCTTTGACCCTTTCAAATTAGCTTTTGGAAAAACCCAACCAACCTTGAAAAACCATAAGTCATATCCTTTTGCATTTCATATTTTAAAGGTTATATCTATCATGGGTCTTTGTTGCTTATTCATGTGTTTCACATAATCAATGTACACACCTAAGAGAATAGTTGGGAAGGAAGAAATAATTAAAAATATAGAGGAGGAAGAGCTATAAAAACATATTGGAACGAAATTCTAGGATACCCATTTTTTCATCGACAACCATCATCTACAACTCATTGGAAATGTACCAAAAGTTTCATAAATATAACCTTCTTAAAGTTGGGCCAAACATTGAATTTTACATGGTAGTGAACATGTCTTGATTATCGAAGGTAACAATACATCAACCCATCTTTCCATGCATTGAGAAACAAAATGGCTTTTACAACACTAGATCCAAAAAAGTACATGATCAGAGACAAACATGGAAAACCTTTGGCTTCCTTAAATTCCTCCAACATAGAACTATATTGTAAAATACCCAGAGAAGAAGTATCTCTGAATGAAGGTTGGTTGAAAAGCTTCAAGGTCTTACCCAGGGAAATCCTAAAGAAATGGTTGGATGGTAAAGAGCATTTTGTCATTATGCTCAAGGCTCCATGCCAATTTTTGGTTGCCATAATTTGTAGGATATACGATAGAGAAAACACACAAAAAATCCCAAAAGGTTGGTTCTCTGAAGTGCATAATGGTTTTTGAAGGTAGAATATTCAATTGGGCCAACATCTTGGCAATAAAATTGAAATAAAGTGTACAGAATGCCTAGAATTTAGGCAAGTGACAACCCAAAATTTACATGGCTTACCTTACAACGATCTCACACACATTTACTATAATATCTTGTAGAAGAACCACTATACCTAGGCATACACACAAAATTTTCATACTTCTTGATTCCCTCATATGAGGACTTGTTTAATGAAGTTTCCCTTTGCGTGTGTGAAATTTTTAGAAAAGAAGTCCCAACAGTTTGCAATTAGCTTGTGGAGAAAAATGGTACATTCATGTGAGTGTTTGGGGTAACCAAACCTCCCACTTGTTACCTAAGTTTGTAACTTACTATGTTGTATTTCTAGAAATAGTGTAATATGTTTACATAGGAGTGTGTGGTTCTCTATCAAGGGTAAAGAAAATTTTGTGGCCACATCTACCCTTCCATATAGGATCCTATTAGTTGATGGACATTAAGAAGGCTAAGGAGGAGAAAGACACATTGGAAATTTTGCATTTTGGGGATATGATGTTTCAAAGTTATGATCCCAGATCAATAGTAAAAACCATTGAAAATCATGTATATTTAGATGAGAGTACTAGTTAGAGACCCATGAACAATAGGAAAATCAAAAGAATGTGTGGAATTATGTATAATTTACTTCAAGAATGGATTACGGCTTCACCTAAATAAATATAGAGGAGGGATAAATTAATTCAAAAACTTTATCTTGGGAGTAGGAAGACAATTAAGAAGACAAGACAAGCAAGGAACAAGAAGAAGTCTGGATAGTATAGGAAGCTACTAGAAATAACTGCCAAATAGAAAAAGAAGAACAAGAAGAGGAAGAGTTGAGGAAAGAAAGGGAGCAAATAAGAAGACTCTAATCTGAGTAGGAAAAAGAGCAGAAAAGGATACAAGGTGAAACTAAGGCTATAACGCAAGAACAATTCATGTAGATTCAACCGGAAAAACCAAAACGACAGCCTCAACCTAACACAATTGACATGGAAATAGACCTAATGATTTCAACACTATCAGATACCACAGAAGTTTATCTACGAATATAATATATTGGCATGGGTATGGTGCCAACCAAAATAAATAAGGCAGTAAAACTAAACAAGTTAATGTTTGACTACACTACGAACAAAATTGTGGAGCACACTTTCATAACACATGTTCGGTAACAACTACCACCAATACGTATCATGATGGAAAGGAATATTATTTCAGATACTAGATAAGACCCAATCATAGTAGTGTCTACAGGCACAACATTTTTCCAAGAAATTGAAAGAAACATTCAGGTTCTCATGGACCAAGTCCTAGAAAAGGTTGCTCAAATTGAAAAAATGGATGAGAAGGTGAAAGTTAATAGGATTGGAGCTAAAAGCATGTGATATATGAGTATCCAAGTTTGTGGATACAAGGATTTTTCAATGGAAGTTCATGGCCATTACAAAGCATTGCTCCAACAAGTGTACTCACATCTACAACGTATGTAGGAATCCACATCAAATTGATGGAACTTTAGTGGAAAGCTGAATAACAAGGTCCAACACTACTAGGAGTCCTAAAAGTCATACGTCGATTAGAGAAATGGAAAAAGGTGTATCCGCATGCCCCAACATACCTCCCAAGGATCAATAAGAAGCAATTAACCTATGATTCTCTTGTTTTCAACCATGACATGGAGATACAAGAGAAGTTGGAGAAGGATATTTCTAGATCACTGGCCACGTATTAGCAGAATTATGATCTAGGTGACAAGATCATAAAAGTAAATAAAATTTCATCTATTGGATTTCAGGGAGAAGAAATATATGTTGAATAGGTAACCAGGGAATTGGAAGAGGCCCTTGATGCCAAAGATATATCCTTTAGCACTTTCATTGTGAAGCTTACAAGGAAAACCTCAAGCATAAAACACTACAAAAAATATTACTCAAATCCTTCTTAGTCACGTCGTAAAGAGAAATACCCACATTTTCCCAAAGGAATAAAAATTATCATGTTGTCATGGAGATTTTACTACCAAGTAGGATCAAAATTATTGGATCCTCTCATAAAGTGTGGGTGGCCTATCTTAAGGAGATTGAGAAGATTCCACTAGAAGATGTAGTTGTGCTATATGACTTGTAAAAAATAAAACAAATTATTATTGTTATCGCAATTAAAAAATAGAAGAAGCTGAAAGGTTGTAACTACCCTTAAGAATTCCAACAGTCTCAATATTTAATTATCATTTAGGCCTACAAATAGTGTTGTGTTGAATATAAATATGAATTTTCATCTTTTTGAAATCCTTGTGAATAAGATATTATGAGTTGGTTTCTTGGTATTCTTTTGGTCATTTAATATAGAGAAGTCATGAAGGGTGCCACTAAAGTTCACTCAAAATACATGTCTTTTTTGTTTCTAATTATTCTCAAAGAATTAATTTATGTATGTATCAATGAGATTCATTATTGTTGTTTTTAGATTAATATGAAAACTAGATTGTAATTTATTACTTGTGTTTTCAACTCAATTACTTTCATCATTGAATACTTATTGGTTCAAGGACTGACTATTTTTTGTTCTAGTTTCAATATGTTAAGTGTACAATGTTGTCCAAGACTACAACTAATTTTCCCTTGGTTGTGTAGTTTCTACTCATCACTTCCAATTCCCTCTTCTACATTTCCCTTCAATAGGTTAGAACAATCGCATTATGCACTTAGGATAGTAGCTAGCCTAGTAGGTGCACCCCACTATTGTGAATATCACATACATATCACAACATTCACCAAAAATAAAATATGGTAGTCGGGACATAATTTGGAGGGATCCCTCATACCAAATGGTGTGAGATATAATTGGGTCCTCATATTTAAGAGAACTCCTAACTCTTGTTGGAAAATTTTCCTAGCCAACAATTTTTGGCGCTAGACGGAGGGATGCTTGAATTGCACGGATGGTAAGGCCACGTGGTCATACCATACTGAAATTCTTACTGATGAAATACCTTCTCAATAACCTCATACTCCCCTTAACTTTCCAGAGCACATTGAAAGGGAAACGAGCTACAAATATGTTCCCTATGAACCAAAAATTTATGGTTACCCCCTTGAAGATAAGACGTTGTATTATGTTCCATAGAACGAATTAATAGCCTATAGACATATCAATCGTACTTATGTAAATAAAATGTGAAAATTTATTGTAGTACCACTCCTTCCTAGAAGAAAAGCTACCTGAAGACCTGTCACCAACGAAGGTTTTATGGACAATTCCGTTGAAGACTTTGTTGAGTTATCCTTGAAAAATATCCCTGAGCTTTTTTATAATATTTCCCTTACTCTATCTATTTCTGCTCCCCATCCTACTAATAACTACCATGTTAATACCTCTTTAGATTTAGAAGAAAAGAAATTTGGTCACATATACTCAATTGTAGGAAAACTTCAGCCAAGTTTTCTATCTCAATGGGGTACTACATTTATAGCATTTTCATTATCCTCTCCCCAGGCATTAAGGAAATTTTGTTACAAAAATTTGATCAGAATAAATATATTACATATGAATACCATGTAAATAATTTGTATCTGTCCTTATGCCTATTGGAGGTCAACCATGAAGATGTAGTTTGAAAATTACTCCTGTATACATTTGAAAACAAAGAAAGAAATTGGTACTATAATTTACCATCTGTCTCAATAGATAGTCAGTACACCTTTGAAAAGGCTTTCATGAACATGTTTGAAGGAAAATCCCTAGCCACACTCTTATAGGAATTTATCACCATAAGGATGGAGAGGAAGGAAAAAGTGAAGGAATTCAATCAGCAATTCATCACTCTTAAGGAAAAATTACCTACTCATTCGCAACTTGTTGATCCATTGGCCATCCAATACTACATTTCAACTCTCACCTCCTCCATAGCTATGTTTGTGAAGAGAGAAAGCAAGCAGATGTTGGATGAGAATTTCAATGAAGCTTTGAAAATTGAGAAATAAATCTTGGCTATTGAAAGTAACACAACCACGGAAAAGCATAAGGCCATGGGAAGGAATCGTTTGTTATTAACCAAACCAGTTGAAAATTGAGTGGCATACCTGAACAACGTACTCAAACTAGTGATATTTTTTTCTAACAAGGTGGTAAATTTGAAGAATATCGTAGGCAAATGTTCCTAAGGACACAGACCATTCACACCATTTTATAAGAATCCTAATAACCAACCTAAGCCCTCTGAGAGCTCCAGTGTAAATATGAACCTGGATGATTTTGGCATGGACAACTTATGCTCTTATCATAAAGAAAATAATTTTGAAAACCTAATTCACTTGAGAGCTCCAAAGTCAATATGAAGTTGGATGATTTTGGCATGGAAAAATTCTTCTCTTATCATCCAGTGAATCATTCTGAGAAGACATGCTTGCAATGGGTTAAATCCAGGGCACTCAGGGTGATAAATCAAGTCTTGAAATAATAATCACTATTAGATGAACCTACCCAAGAAGTTGAAGCTGAACCAAGTACTGCAAAAGAGGATACAAGTAAGGATTAGTTATGTTTCTATGGTATTAGGTGGTCAACAAAGACATGCAACCTATTGGGGAAATTTCATTCGGGAAAACACAAGTTACACCAACAACTCTAAGAGAATACAATATTCACAACAAAGGGCCAACACCCGATAATCAAACAATTATGAAAGCAAATATTTTCTTAGATAGGTGTTGCTACCTCGAACTACCACCAATATTGCAAAGTGTGTGTAATATTCCTACTTAGCCTAAGCTAAGAGGAATATGCAATTTTGTCTCATTTTTTGTTGCATGAATAAATGAATAAAGGAGGACATGTAAAACTCCTAAAAGAATGAATAAATTAGTGCCCATATGAACATGGATAAATCTGGGCCATGTAAACAAATCACTTGCAGGTGTGAAAGGGGTTTGAGCTATGAGACTGGGTCAACCTTGACCAAATCTACAGCGTTGTCTAGATACAATGTACCTCATGAAGGGACAACGCAGTTCTAGAAGGAGGCCCCTCATGTGAAAGGAGCTAACTCATCAAGGTGGTTTAGGGTTTGCAAAGGCTTTCATCTTATAAAAGGAAGGGGAAGGCAGCAAGAGAAGGTTGCTGATTGTCTATATTTCTAAGTATCTTGTCTGTTTAGACAAATACCATTCTCTGTTGTTCAGTGGAGAATAGTACTGCTGCTTAGCACTTGGAGTTCCTATGCAGGGATTTCACCTCTTCCATTGAGGATTCTTGGAGGAGTCTTGCTAATTTCATCCACTATCAGGCATTTGGCCAAGCTTTACTTCCAACTACAACACAGATCCGGTGAGGGTTTGGTTGCTTTTGTAGGCTGCAGCAAGTGGAACACTAGATCTGTTCAGATCTAGCTTATATTGGTACCTCTTCTCAGTGAGTGTGTCTTTTAACCTCCTGGAAGAGTGCATCAGTTGTTTGAGCTTCATATTTGTATCTTGGCATTAGACCAACCCAGTTATTCAAGCTACAGCGCAGTCTCCCTTGAGGGACTGCGTTATTTTCAGTGGAGGTTTTGCAGGGTGTTTTGATCCCATTTTTTATGAGAGATCTCTGGTGCTGGGCTTTGCCTTTCACTTTGGTTATACATGGATTAGCTTGATGATCCATGTTCTGTATAGGTCTGATTTTTTTTAATGCAAATTCATCTTCAGAAATTTCTAAATAATATTGTAGATCTTCTACTTAAAACTCAGATCTACTCTTTGTATTGCATGATTTGGTCAAAACCCCAAGGGGATCTTGTAATAGAGCCTTTCTAGTGTACAGATCTAAAATGGATATGATATTTTGTACACGGATCTGCTCTAGATCTAAAGTGTAACATTCAACTATTGCAGCTCCATAAAATAACATTGTTAAGCCATTTTGCAATTTATACATATGTTGCAGCCTTCTTTTCTAAAGATTTCCTTCTCTCTTGTCTTCTGTATTCTATTGTATAATGTAAGAGCATCATTGTAAACCTGATTTGCTGCTGTATATTTAAAATTTGATCTTATTGGATGGCCTCCTGCTCATTCTTTCCAAGACTGCATTATTTTTTAAGTAGTTTTTTGTGCATAGTTGCAGCCCCTCTTGTAGGGTGTTTTTCAGCTAGACTAGGTGGTGGGAGATCTGTTTACCACACCTAATTTGATTTTTTTTTGCTCCCATTTTGAATCTAGACTCCAGATATGCTGATCTAAGGGATCCAAGGGTTGGAAACTCATTTCTATGCATAGATTTCCCAGGAGTGCATTATTTCAACAGGTTTGTTGTGTAATCCCAATTTTGGGATATTACAGTGGTATCAGAGCTCCTTTCTTAGCATGGCATGTGCTTTCATTGGAGAACCACAGCCATGTTGCATTCAGAAGAAGATGAGCCTCTTACTGAGAGGGAGAAGAGGTATCAGAATAGAAGTCACAAGAAGTTTGATTACACCACTAATGATCAAGACAAGGGTAAAGCCCCTGAAACTGCAAGTGCTAAAGAAGGAGAAGAGTTTGCAAGAACACTTTTGGTGGCCATGCAAGATATTGCTAGAGAGATCAAAGTGATGAGGATGGATAGAATGAGGGAATCTCTTGGGAGATTTCATCCTGGGGAAATCTCTGGCATGGCCCACCACTGGACTGGTCAACCAGTGAACCAGCCAGAAGCTCCACAAGCTCCACAAATCTCCACTATGCATAATTTCTTAGCTGTGGAGAATGAAGGACCGCAAGAGCAAGAATCCCTTGAAGACTAATTTTTGAAATATGAATCTCAGAATCAGAGATTCAAGGACCACTTGAGTTTCCAAGAGTTTTTTCACCTCAAGGACAAAAGAAGACCAAGGCATCAGTATAGAGATGGTGGGTTCTTCCATAATCATGATAGACATCACTCTATGGGAAAATTATTTTTTCCCAAGTTTGATGGATCATCCACCAGTTCTGCCAAGGCATGGGTAGAAAAGCTGGACATCTACTTTCAATTGAACAAAGTCCACGAGATTGAAGCCATCAAGATTGCAGCGCTACACTTTGAAGGTGAAGCACACAATTGGTGGTTCCATGGGTTGTCTACATTGGGTCATGCCAATGTGACTGCTTATTCTAAATTCACTATAATACTAGTGGAGAAGTTTGACAGAAAGGATCCAGAAGCACCTTTCATGAGCCTTGCAAAGTTAAAGCAATTGGGGAATGCAGAAACTTATATCTCTAAGTTTCTGAGATTATCAGTTATGGTTCTTGATCTGTCTGCAGCAATGAGGGTGTACATGTTCATCGATGGCTTGGATGAACCTTTGCATGGGTTGGTTAAATCTACCAAGCCCATCACTTTGCATGATTCCATTGAGAGGGATAGATACCTCCAAGATGCCTTGCCAAAAGCAAAGGCAACCTTCCAGAGCAAGGCCCCTCACCTTTCTAAAGGGAAGGAAGAAAAAGTTTCTCCTTTCAAAGAGAGCTCATTCAAGAAGCCTCTTGATATTGAAGTCAAGATGGAGCTGAGAAAGAAGAGACTATGTTTCACTTTCCAAGAGTCATGGGCACCTAGACATAGATGTGCTGCTGGGAAATCACACTACATAGAGGTCTTCTCAGATTTTTAGGAGGAAAATGAAGATGAAGAACCAAGAAGGGGTCATAACATTGATAATGTTGAGGGAGATCCAACACCATCTGGAGATGGGGATGGAGCCTTTGCTCCAATAGGTGGGACTCTTTCATCTTTGAGAGGAGTACCTAAGTACTTGACCCTGAGAGTACAAGGTTCAATCATGAATCAGAGGGTATATGTACTGATTGAAAGTGGGGCAACCCACAACTTTATTGATGCTCATCTTGTGCAGAGGAGAGAAATCCCCACTGATGCTTTTGAGGGATTATCTGCTTTGGTCCCAGGAGATAGGACAATGTAATGCATGCAATATGTCCCATCACTCTCAGTCACTATGGGGTCCTACACTTTGGTGGATCACTTTTTTGTAGTTGACATACTAGACACCAATATCATTTTGGGTGTCCAATGGTTGATTACATTGGGGAAAGTCACCACTGATTGGAAAGCTTTGCAGATGGATTGGGTGGACATGAAGAGTGGTAAACCCCAAATGATCCAAGGCATGCATACTTATCCCTCACCTAGCACTTCCACACAAACAACAGAGATGGATTTGCACATCGGAAGCAAGGATCTCATAGTCCCTTCTCTTATGTTCATGAGAATTCTGCAAAGGACATTCCTATCTAGTGGAAAACCACCTGGGAGGCCACCAGATTCAGATCTGTGGGGGAGGCCTCACAAAGTGCTGCTCAAAATCTAGATCCAGGAGGGATTGGAGTAATGGGAGACCAAGCTACATCGCTAGAGGGTTTGGGAAAACTCAAGAGTGAAGGGAATCTTCTCCCCGCATCACTATCACCCTCTCTCTTTCCTAGATCTGCACTGTGGGAGGAGAAGAATGGGAGGATCAGCCTTCCAACACACAAATTTGGCATGAGAGATTTCAAGGAAGAGATCAGCAACACGACAGGCACTTTCATGGATGTATCATCAGCGTTGTTATTGTTGAACAGTGTGGATCTATATTAGAAATCACAACTACTTGTAGATTATTCCAAAGATCTTTACTCAGGTATGATCTTAGATGACATGCAGAAAGAAGAGGGCTACTTAGTCCAAGGGGTACTCATTTATCATCATGGTAGGATCTTCTTGGCTAGAGCCTCCAAGCTCAAGCAGAAGATCCTACAAGGGGCACATAAAGAATTCTTTCTCAGCCATATGCATTCAATGAAGATCTATACCCTGATCATGAGGAGCTTTGATTGGGAAGGCTTGAGAGAGGAACTACATCAGCACTTTCAAGAGTGCATGAGTGGTGTGGAGTTGGGGCAGCCAATGGACTCTATGCAAGAGTCATTTCAGCCATTTCTTCCTTCTTTTGAGAGAAGGGGAATGCCTATGCACAACTCCATGTGTATGAGGAACTTTGATGGTAAAATATCTGATCATGTAGAGAAAACTTTATTTTCTAATTTGTCACATTATTTTACCATGTTTTTGTAGGATATGACTCCTAAAGGGAGTGAGAGATCATGTGGATCTCATGGTTGTTGGTGGGCCAATAGAAATTTTGAACTTGGCCACTCCCTTGTTGTGCAAAGGGAGATTTATTTCCATGATGGGTGCTTTCCAAAGGCACCAAACATATCTGACACCTTCAGCCATGTTAATGCAACAAATGTGTGGTGGGAATGCCACTTGCCACACCTTAATCTAATGCAGGCAGGGGATGCACTGCGCTGGCATCACACGTGGGATTTTGACCCACCTCCTCAAGCTCGGATTTCTGTTTGCATATATGTAGTCTTGCTTCCATACTTGGATGATATGGTTGTACTGTTTTTGGGATTGTATGGAGGGAGGATGGGTAGTTTGTATGTACCACATGGAATGGAACTTCTCCCTATACCTCATGCTACATGCTTTAGATGGAACTTTTCTCCAGCCATGCTTATTTCTATTGAATTTTTCACTCCTGGTGGGATGGACTATGCACATCTTATGTTGACCTTAGAGGAACAATTCATGATGTATTGGCTTGATGAACACTTGGCTTATGATGCGTATTTGATCATTGATGGTGTCATCTATGAGGGAGGGGAAGTACTACAGCTCTCACCCTATCAGTTTCTTGTGGACAAGCAATATTTTGGAGGGGAGGACTGTAATATTCCTACTTAGCCTAAGCTAAGAGGAATATGCAATTTTGTCTCATTTTATGTTGCATGATTAAATGAATAAAGGAGGACATGTAAAACTCCTAAAAGAATGAATAAATCAATGCCCATATGAACATGGATAAATCTGGGCCATGTAAACAAATCACTTTCAAGTGTGAAAGGGGTTTGAGCTATGAGACTGGGTCAACCTTGACCAAGTCTACAACGTTGTCTAGATACAATGTACCTCATGAAGGGACAGTGCAGTTCTAGAAGGAGACCCCTCATGTGAAAAGAGCTAACTCATCAAGGTGGTTTAGGGTTTGCAAAGGCTTTCATCTTATAAAAGGAAGGGGAAGGCAGCAAGAGAAGGTTGTTGATTGTCTATATTTCTGAGTATCTTGTCTGTTTAGACAAATACCATTCTCTGTTGTTCAGTGGAGAATAATGTTGCTTAGCACTTGGAGTTCCTATGCAGGGATTTCACCTCTTCCATTGAGGATTATTGGAGGAGTCTTGTTAATTTCATCCACTATTAGGCATTTTACCAAGCTCTACTTCCAATTGTAACGCAAATCCAATGAGGTTTTGGTTGCTTTTGTAGGCTGCAGCAAGTGGAACACTAGATCTGTTCATATCTAGCTTGTATTGGTGCCTCTTCCCATTGAGTGTGTTTTTTAACCTCCTGGAAGAGTGCATTAGTTGTTTGAGCTTCAGATTTGTATCTTGGCATCAGGCCAACCCAGTTATTCAAGATACAACGCATTTTCCCTTGAGGGACTGCGTTATTTTCAGTGGAGGTTTTGCAGGGTGTTTTAATCCCATTTTTTATGAGAGATCTCTGGTGCTGGGCTTTGCCTTTCACTTTGGTGATCCATGGATTAGCTTGATGATCCATGTTCTGTATAGATTTTATTTATTTTAATGTAAATTCATCTTCAGAAATTTCTGAAGAATATTGCAGATCTGTTACTTAAAACTCAGATCTACTCTTTGTATTGCATGATTTGGTCAAAACCCCAAGGGGATCTTGTTATAGAGCCTTTCTAGTGTACAGATCTAAAATGGATATGATCTTTTGTACACAGATCTGCTCTAGATATGAAGTGTAACATTCAGTTTCTGCAGCTCCATAAAATAACACTATTAAGCCATTTTTCAGTTTATACATATGTTGCAGCCTTCTTTTCTGAAGATTTCCTTCTCTCTTGTCTTTTGTATTCTACTGTATAATGTAAGAGCATCATTGTAAATATTATTTGTTGTTGTATATTCAAAATTTGATCTTATGGCCTCCTGCTCATGCTTTCCAAGACTACGTTATTTCTAAAGCAGTTTGTTGTGCATAGCTGCAGCCTCTCTTGTAGGGTGTTTTTCAGCTAGACTGGGTGGTGGGAGATTTGTTTACCACACCTATTTTGATTTGTTTTTGCTCCCCTTTTGGATCTAGACTCCAGATCTGCTAATCTAAGGGATCCAAGGGCTGCAAACTCATTTATGTGCATAGATTTCCCAGGAGTGCGTTATTTCAGCAGGCTTGCTATGCAATCCCAATTTTGGGATATTACAATGTGCTCCCAAGGTAGACTCCACTCCTCCAAAAAGTACTAAACCTCCACTAGCGTCTAGAAAAAACCAAAAGGAATCTACCCCAAATCAGAATGATCAACCGCTTACCTCAACTGGTGACAACTTATTGGAATATAACATAATTAAAGTCATGAAGAAAACTAGGGATGATGTGTCCTTGTATGATCTTTTCCATCTTCCACAACATAAATTCCTTATAATGATTTCAATTTGGTTTTCAGATTCAATGTGCAATAGATAGATGGGTTTTGTTTCAGTATATTTCAACGAATTGAGTTTTTTGTTTCCATAATAAATGAAACCTGAAGCAAGGATAAAAAAATGAGCAAAGTAAATACATAATGTTGTTTGAAACAACATTATGCAAGAATATTTACCAATGGTCTCCAAAATCATAAAGAATTTGTCATCTATGTGATAATGTTTCCAAGATTAAAATTTTTGCAGCTAAATTGAAGTCAGCCATAAGTAGGAAATGCACGAATTATACATATTGAAGAAATATATGCCCTATGGTCAAATTGGTCTATAAGTATATGATTTCATATTTTCATATTACAGTATATGGATCAAAGCACAGGAAATCACTATAGTGGAGAAGAGTGCATTGTAATTGTTTCATGATTCCTTGGTGAATATACAATAGAAGATAGAGGGGTTTTGAGCAGCAAACTTTCCCTTGGAAAATATATGTGTTGTGGTTTGATTTTCTTCTTTCTTTACTTGTTGTGATTGGCAATCATGTTTATTTTCTGCAATTGAATTGTAGAAGGATTCGGTATCTTTCTTTAGCATGTCACATGATTGGATTGAATCCATTGATATACATAGTGTTTGTATAATTTCTACATGGTATCAGAGCACAAGAAATCACTATAGTGGAGAAGAAATTGACTTTGTGACTGAATAGCATTCGAATTTGCAAAAGTATTCTTTGGTGTGACATGCAAATCAAGATCAAGATGGATTTCAACGGCTTGAGATTGGAGTATGCACTCGAGGGTAGTTCCAATTATATTGTGTGGAAAGACAAGATGGAGGCAGTTATGGAGGACAACAGGTTGAAAGAATTCATTGATAATGACATTCCAAAACCCGCAGCAGCAAATGCTGCTCTTCTTTATGCTTAGCAAAAGAAGGTTGCAAAGGAGAGGAGGATCTTATTGGAGGGAGTACAAGACCACATTGTCTCAAGTCTCCATGGAAAAGAGACTCCATATGCAATGTGGAAGGTTTTGACAGATCATTTTCAAAGTAGCATTGATCATAGAAAATTGGCACTGAAGGAACAGTTCAGGAAAATCAAAATGGAGAAAGGCGACACTATTCCGAAATATTTAGCCAAGTTTTTCCAATGTCGAGATGAGATTGGGAGCATCGGAATTACAGTCACGGATGATGACTTGGTGAGCCTATATCTTCTAGGCCTTCCCAAGAGTTGGCATAGTTATCAAGATTTTGTCAATGGGAGGGATAAACTGCCAAATTGGGAACGACTTTGGTCGGATTTGGTGCAAGAAGAATTCAAGAGGAATACCATGGATGGATATTCATCAGAGACAGATGACGAAAAAAATTTCACCTTGGCTGTTAAGGCGAAGAAGGGGAAAGTAATAAATCCTATTCCAAATCTGAGTCTAGCAAAGACAGCAAGAAGTGTGACATGTGTAGAGTGAAGTGTTTTCACTATCACGAGCTTGGACATTATGCCACTAATTGTCCACAAAAGAAGAAGAACAAGAAGGCTTCAGGATTTGAATTTGGTGAGGCTTTGGCCTCGCAATTTGAGTTGGAATTCTCGCTCATTTCATGCATGGTGTCAAGTGCGATGGGATCAATGTGGCACTTGGATAGTGGTGCATATTTCCACATGACGGGAAACAAATAAATTTTCAGTAGCTTGGAGGAGAAGGACCCCTAGATACATATCGAAATGGGTGATGATGGGAGATACAATGCTACCGGGATTGGTACAGTTACTTTCCAGAGATAGTCAAGTAAACCCTTCTTATTAAAAATTGTAATGCATGTACCAGGCTTGAAAAAAAATTTAGTTTTAGTCGCAATGTTGGAGGATAGAGGCTATGATGTGGTTTTCAATGAAGGGAAAGCTTTCCTTCGACACAAAGCCACAGGACAAGCCAAGAAGATTTGGATTCGTGTGAAGAATCTCTATAAACTTGATGTATATGGCTGCACAGCATTGATGGGTAAGGCAGAAAAAGTGGTGAGCCGAGATGAGGGTGATTTATGGCACAGGAGATTGGGTCATCTACACCACGGAGCCTTGAAGGTCATGAAACATATTTCTATGAGACTTCCCAATGGTACTATTGTGCAGATAGACACATGCAAGGGATGTACCATGGGGAAGTATGCAAATGCCAATTTTCATGAGAAGGATAACCGAGAAACGGAAATCCTTGAGAGAGTTCACTAAGACGTGTGTGGACCATTCTCTACAGCTTCAAAAACAAAGCACATGTATTATGTGATTTTTGTTGATGATTTTTCTAGAAAGTGTTGGATCTACTTCATGCAGGATAAAGATTATACGTTCTCAAAATTTTGTGAGTTCAAAGCACTGCTGGAGAAAGACACGGGGAAGCATGTGAAGGCTCTTAGGAGCGAGAATGATGGTGAGTACATCTCCAATGAATTCAAGACCTTCTGTAGCAAAGAAGGAATTCGAAGAGAGATGATTGCACCTCATAACCCACAACGGAATGGGGTTGCAGAAAGAAATAATAAAACAATTATGGGTGTGGCATGAGCGATGTTGCATGATCAGAGCCTACCGTTGCATCTGTGGGCAGAAGCATGCAGCACAGCGGTATTTGTGCAAAACCGTAGTCCTTATCGGATACTTGGCATGAGTACACCAGAGAAGGTTTTTTTGGTAAGAAACCTGATGTTTCATATTTTAATTTTTTTGGTTCATCTCTCTATTGCTATGTGACCAAATATTTGAGGAAGAAGCTAAAACCAACAACTGAGATTGGGATATTTTTGGGGTACACTGATACTCCCCACAACTATCGGGTGTATTTTCCAAACAACAGAATGACTGTTGTGAGACGATATATAAAATTTGATGGGGTTGGAAATGGTTTTTCGTTTTCGATCGAGGAATGAAGCCTAGGGTTTTCGCCTCTGTGGTCACTCGAAACCCTAGCACGCACGGAAACCTGCACGCACTGCACCAATTCTGACTACGCAGATCATCTCTGGTAGCGCCGGCTGCTTTGCCGCATGGAGGTAGAGACGGGGGGAGGCACCAAGCCTCCCCCTGCAAACAACGCTGGGCCAGAAATCTGCATGAAGGACAAATCTGACAACAACTCGACAGCTGCGACAGAACCGAAATCTAACCCTGAAGCGAGGACGGAGGAGCCACAGGTTACCTCATCTACTTGTAAACCCATTGCTTCAGAACGGCCAAAGATAGATCTGCCTAGTCATCGAATAAATGCTAGGATTCAGTACATGAAGGACCATGCCCTCATTGGGAAGTTTGTAGGGTTCTGGCCAACAGAAAAAGCTCTCCAGGGCTGGATAGCGTCCAAGTGGAAACCAAAAGGGGCAGTCTCACTGCAACTCGAAGCAAAGGGCTTCTTTACTGCCACTTTTAACTGCTTAGAAGACAGGAATAGGGTCATGGATGGTGGCCCATACTTTTTCAATTCTGCAGGTTTATATCTGAGAAACTGGGTGGAAAGATTCAACCCTGACAAGGAAAACTTCAATTGGGCACCGGTCTGGATCCGACTCTACTCACTACCGCTTGAATATTGGGACGAGGAGACCCTGCAGGCAATCGGATCGGGACTAGGAGAGTTCATAAAAGTTGCTGAAGAAACCAAGCTCCGAAGATACACCTCCTACGCCCGAATCTGTGTTCAAATGCACCTGGATAGTGCCCTACCTGATGCGGTAAGTATTTTTCATGATGACTTTGAATGGATCCAGCCTCTGGATTATGAATATGTGCCCTTTAGATGCAGACGTTGTCACGCTCATGGACATCTTTACAGAGACTGCCCTCTAACAGTCCAAGCCCGAAAAGCGGAGGAGCAAAGCAAAGCTCAGGAGGATGGATTCATTAAAGTTGCCCCCAGGAGAAGAGGCAGCAGAAAACCTGCTGCTGGTAAGAAATCCAGCTCCTCAGCCTCAATCCCGTCTACCAGCAATAGCTTTGCTGTGCTTAACCACTCAAACCCCTCTACTGACCCCATTCCCGCCCCTCCTAATCTTGCTGGCCCCTCCATCCCGCCCCCCATTCATCCCAACCCCGTCTTCCCTACGCCTACCCCTCCTTCTGCTTCCTCTGTTGAAACCTCTGACCCAAACCTCATTCTCAAGCAGAAACATGTTACATGGGACCCAAACCTCTCGTTCTTGAAGGAACCCACCCCTCCTGTAGCCTCAGGAGACCCAGATCTGATTCAATCTGAACAAACAATCCAAATGGAAGAAGACACAGATAGCTTAACCATCGACGAGCTGGACTTAACAGGTCTTGAAGAAGCATGCGAAAGAAAGGAATTCGATAGAATTAACCAAAAACAAATTGATTCCCTTGAAGCGGTCCTAGCAAAAGTACAACAACACAAGAAATTGGGCATCCAGCCCGGCAGCCGTTGGGACAGTTTGAAGGTGATGAAAGAACCCAAGAAAAGAGGAAGAACCCCTGACTGGCAGCGCACCATTGCACTAGGTCAGATTCTGGTGGATTCGGGACAATATCCCAAGCTTACTAGGTTTTTCAAACCTCTCCCCAATAGTTCTCAATGAATTTAATTTCCTGGAATGTACGAGGACTTAATGGTCCTGGAAAGTACAGAATGATAAAAAATTTGATACAGAAGGAGAATCCCCATTTACTCTTCCTTCAGGAAACCAAGTGCAACAGTCAAACGCTGGGCTCCATCTTGACCAGAGCTTGGCCTGGCAGTAAATCAGTGGCTGTGGACGCTGAGGGGTCTTCGGGAGGTCTTGCAATAGTGTGGAATCCTCAGGCCCTCCAGATCGACAACTTTCATGCCTCTCATAATCTCATCCAAGCTACTTTTCACCCTATAGGCACCAATATCCACGGACATCTGTCCAATGTGTATTTTCCTCAAGACTTGGCTAGTAAAGTGGCGCTTCTGAACACCCTTGGGCATCTCAACTCCAACAGAACTCACCCCATCTGGATTCTTGGTGGGGATTTCAACATGATCACAAGGCTGGCTGAAAAAACTGGAGGTAGGGTTAGACTGGACCAAGACAGTGCCCACTTCAAGGACTTCATTAGCAGCAACTGGCTCATGGATGTTCCCTTCTGCAACGGCTTGTTCACATGGAGCAATCGCAGAACTGGCCGGCAACAAATAGCTTCCAAGCTGGATCATTTTCTCCTATCGGATAATGCTATCCATGTAGGTGGAGACATCACTGGGACTATTCTCCCTATCCCAGGTTCTGATCACTGGCCAATAATGCTCCAATGGCAAAGCATAGGCTTTCACCTCAAAAAGCCTTTTAGGTTTGAAGCTTTCTGGCTCTCGCACCCCTCCTTTTCAGACCTTGTTCACTCTGTCTGGAAAGGATTTGCTCCGCCTAACGGCTCCAAAATGTACCAATTCCAGCAAAAACTCAAGTGGGTCAAAGCGCACATTAAAGATTGGAACCACAACATCTTTGGCAATATCTTTGCAGAAAAACGGAATCTGGAACAACAGATGAAGGATGTGCAGCAGGAGATCATCAATGTGGGCAGAACAGATTCTCTGGCTTCCAAAGAAGATGATCTACAACGAAAGCTGGAGGAAAGATATAAGCAGGAGGAAATCCTCTGGAGGCAAAAATCTAGAGTCCGTTGGTTGAAGGAAGGAGAAAGAAACACTAAGTTCTTCCACAACACGACCATACAAAGGCGAATGCAAAACAGAATCAGCCACATCACCACTCAACAGGGGGAACGCATGGAAAGGCACGAGGATATGGAACGAGAGTTGGTGGGCTACTTCAAAGATCTTCAAAAGGAGCAACATGCCAATCGACAGCCAGCCATTGATCAAATCACACAGCTCATTCCCAAACTAATCACTGAGGATCATAATCAAATGCTGCTTCGACCCATCACCCCTCAGGAAGTAGACGCAGCCATGGCACAACTCAAGGATGGTAAAGCTCCTGGGCCAGATGGCTTCACGGCCAATTTCTTCCACCACTTCTGGAATCTTATCAGAGAAGAGGTTTGGCAACTGGTAGAGGAATCTAGAACAATGCATTGGATCCTGCCCTCCCTCAATACTACCTTTGTAGCACTGATACCAAAGGAGGAGCAGCCCAGCAGGCCTGAGAAATTTAGGCCCATTGCCCTATGCAATGTCATCTACAAAGTCATTACCAAAGTCATTGCCAACAGACTTAAACCTCTTCTTCCCCTCCTTATCTCACCAGAACAAACGGGCTATGTGGAAGGACGTCAAATTCTGGATGGCATTATCCTCACTCATGAAATCATTCATTCCCTAAAAGTCTGCAAGAAGCCAGGTATGCTACTCAAAATTGATCTTTCCAAAGCTTTTGATAGGTTGAACTGGACTTATATCCAGCAAATGTTAAGCGCTTTTGGATTTGATTGCATGTGGGTTCGATGGATCATGAATCTTGTCTCCTCTTCCTCCCTTTCCATCCTTCTTAATGGTTCTCCCTCCCTCCCTTTCCGTCCCTCTAAAGGCATCAGACAAGGGGACCCCCTCTCCCCCTTCCTCTTTGTTCTTATGGCTGAAGGGCTTGGCAGACTCATTCAAAAGGAAGCCTCTCTAGGCCACCTGCGTGGTCTTGCCTTTCATGGAGCTCCCACCTCGACTCATCAACAATTTGTTGATGATAACATGCTCTTTGGTCATCCGTCAGTTCAAGAAGCCCGTTCTTTCAAAGATGTCCTTTCTCTCTTCTCTCAAGCTTCTGGGTTAACCATAAATGATTCCAAGTCTCAGATTTTCTTCTTTCACACCCCCCACCCGACTCAAGTCAACATTGCCCGAATTCTTGGTTTTTCTGTGGCCACTCTTCCTGACAAATACCTTGGCGCCCCCCTTACTGACTCTGCCATCAAGCACTCTTCTTGGAACCAGCTTCTGGAGAAATTGGAATCCCGTCTCTCTTCTTGGACCTTCCGGGCTCTCAACATGGCCAGTCATCTCACTCTCATCAAAGCTACTTTACAATCTATGCCCCTATATCTCTTTTCTGTTCTTGCTGCCCCGAAATGGGTCCTCAAACAGATCAAAACTCTACAACGATGCTTTCTCTGAGGTTCCACTGGGCACAACCGCAAATGGGCCCTTGTGAATTGGGGTATAGTCTGTACTCCCAAGGCGGATGGCGGTCTTGGCCTAAGAGACCCCTTGCACAGCAATGAAGTCATGGCAGCTCGAGTTTGGTGGAGATGGATCTCCAAGCCTCAAACACCTTGGGCTCGACTTTGGAATGCAAAGTATGCTAACAACAGAAATGTTGCAGATCTGGTACGATTAACCCCTCTCAACTCGGGTTCCCTGATCTGGAATGCTGCTAAGCAGCACTATGCGCTTATACAACAGCATAGCTTCTGGGAAGTGCACAATGGACAATCAGTAAGATTTTGGACTAATTCCTGGCAACAAGAATCCAGCCTTTTGGAAAAGTTTCCTCTAAACAGCCTTGGAGACCCCAGAGCAGGATTAGAAGGGAAGATTCATGAGCATTGGATGGACACTAACAGCAATGGGTATAGGCAATGGAAGTCAGCGCATCACATAACAGCTCAAGCTCAGGACTACATATACAGGGACCTCGACCAGGAATTACAACGAAGACAAATCAGAAGCTCTCCAGATCCCGACATCCTCAGATGGGGTCACACAACCACAGGTATGTTCACAACCAAGGAGGCCTACTCTCTGCTGCATCCCTCCCCTCTCCCTCGGGATCCCCTCTGGCAATTGATCTGGAACCCCCACACCTGGCCGAAAATATCCACATTCCTCTGGCTATTAAGTCACAAGCGAATTCTCACTTGGGACAATCTGGTCAAACGAGGCTTCATCGGCCCCTCTCGATGCCCCAACTGTGCTCTCAGCTCTGAATCTATTCAACACCTGATGCTGCATTGCCCTCTAGCCAATTCTGTTTGGAATAAATGCAGCTTTCGCTGTCAGAAACGAAAGCCCTCTGGGGACATTACTTCTATCCTTCGATGTTGGCCTAAACACCCTTATGATTCAGCCCTCCTCAATACTCTCTGGCAGCTCCTCCCTGGTATGATCTTCTGGACTCTTTGGAAAGAACGCAATAAACGTATCTTCAAAAATCATTCCACCTCTTTGGACAATATTTGGCTCTCCCTCACTGGCAACCTTCAGGAAACTTTGGCCATTCACTCTTGGCAAGAAGATGATCTCCCCAAGACGCAAAGCGAAATCCTCGTTTGGCAAAACTGGAATCTTAAATTGGGAATCACTCTGAAGACTCAAAACAAGAAGACCAATAGCACGCCTTCGAACTGGATTCCCCCCTCTCCAGGAGTCTTCAAATTAAACTTTGACGGAGCCTCCAAAGGGAATCCGGGGCAAGCAGGCTATGGAGGCATCATTAGAGATTCTACAGGAGATGTTCGGCACCTCTTCTTTGGAGCTATAGGCTGGGACACAAATAATTCAGCGGAACTTGAAGGTCTTTGGCAGGGCTTGAACCTGGCGCGTCAGCACAATTTCTTTCCCATCATTATAGAGGGGGATTCTCAGATCCTCATCCATATGGCCAACCAGCTTCTCTGGGGAGCCGATTCGGCCAAGGTGTCCCACAGTTGGCGATTAGCAGCCCGAATTGCTAAGATAAGTGATTGGCTCCACCATAACCGAGCAATATCCTTCACCCATGTTATGCGGGAAGGAAACAAAATCGCTGATCTCTTAGCCAATTTCGGCATTGACAATAACAGCACGATGACTCATGGCTCTCTCTCAATCATCCATGATGAAGATACTCAACAGAACTGCATTTCCCTGGTGCACCAGGACCGCCTCTCGCCGGATGCGGCTGAATGAATCTATTAATGGGCCTCCGGCACCCACGCAGCTCCCAAGGCTGTATGAGTGCCTTGCCCACATGGCCTCGCGTGCTCACAGTCCTCGCGTCATTAATATGCCTTGGAAGCATCACAATGGTATTAACTGCTCCTTCAATCTCAGGTTTATGGCGGTGTATTTGGTTTTTGCTTTCACGATGGGTGAGAGGCAGACAGACGGAAGCCATTCGAGAATTCTGCTCCCGTTCAGAAGCGAGTGCCCTCCTGGTGCGGCAATTTCCAGTTGCAAGACGAATACAGGGCGTCGATGCAGTGTTTGGGCTTGCCTGGAAACAGTGCCGGGCGTTCACTTCTCCAACAGTCTTTGCTACGGAGCTTGTGCCTCTTCTGGTTATTCGAGAGCCACCTTCACAGGTATTCCGTCCTCCTCAATTCTCAATTTGAATTCTCAGGCTCTTTGTTCCTCTGGTCACTGCCCTTTCAGCTCTTCTGCCTACCTGCATAGGCAGAGCCACCCTGGTAGCAACTTCGCCCTCTCCCCTTCTCCTGAACCCCCTTCTGGCGAGCCTCGTTTGTGTCATTTGATGTTTGCCATGCCCCGATTACGTCAAAGAATGAGGCCTCGTCGAGGCGTGAGTCGAGGGCGCTCTTCTGGCACTCCTCCTCTGCCCCACTCTGAACTCAGCTCCTCCTCGGACGGAGATGACCACTCTCCCCCGCTTTCCTCACGTGGTGGCCGACGTAGAGGCAGAGGTAGGGGTATCCTAGTTGGCAGAGGACGTGGGAGAGCGCAAACCATCAAAGATGCTTCTGACACTCCTGTTGCTCATTCTGAGCCTCCCGGCCTTTCCCCTCCTCCGAATTTTCCTAATCCTCCCTGTCATCCCCTTCCCTCAGCTGCAATCGCCCATCCCGGTCAGCCCTCTCCTTCTATCAACAGGGCTCATGGCTCCACCATCCGGCAGGCCTCTCAGAATGCGGAACTTCGCTTCCACTGCACTTCTTTTGACTCCATCATCACTGCCCTCATCACTGTATCCCTCCGTGAGGAAATTCCCCTCTCTGCTGTCCCCCCCCCCCCCGACTCTAGATCCTTGCCCCATTCCTTCCCCTCACGCAGAGGTCAGCACTGAAGATCAGCGCCAGAACATGCATTCTGACAGCCAGGAAGGACAAGAAGACAGCAGCACAGGAAATGAATATGCATGCAGGGTGGAAGAGGAACCGTTGTCCTCTGAGGACAAGAGCTGACTCCTTAGGCTCAATCTTTGCTGGTTTTATCATGATTTACTGTTTTAGAAGCTCACTTGTTGAGCATAATGATTTTTTTTGTTCTGTTTTTAAAGATATTTACATGTTTTGTTTAAGTCTCTGGCCGGTTTCCCTCCTATGGGCGGCCCAACTATTGATGATTAATGGGTCGGTTTCCCACTCTGGGCGACCCCGACTTCTTAAGGACAGCAGAGTTAATCAACCCAGACTGTCTGGCTCTCACAGCAGCAGTCCTGGCAGTTTTGTACTAGTATTTTCATAATTAATAGAATTAGTCCTATTTAGAAAAAAAAAAAAGATATATAAAATTTGATGAGGAGAAAACCATGCGATTGTCCCTTGAGAGGGAGCTTGATTTGCATGCAGATGAGGAACTCTTCGTTCCAAAGAATGAACCTCAAGATGTGGAGTAGCCACATGTGGAGGATTACGGAGTGGAAGAAAACACTCATGCAGAGCCATCCACTATAAAGGGTAGAAGGTGCACCACGGAAGCTGATATATTGAGACATGATGCGACAAAACATGTAGGAGCACCTACTTCACTGCGCAGATAGAGATAGTCTCCAGACAGGTTTACTTGATACATGGCTCTTCTTAGTAAGTGTATTGTGACAGAACCATCCTCATTTGAGGAAGCATTACAGCAACCAATTTGGGTTGACACCATGGTTGAGGATTATGACTCCATCGTCAAGAATGGTGCATGGGAAGTTGTCCCAAGATCGGTCGGAAAATCAGTAGTTGGATCTAGATGGATCTATAAGGTGAAGCAGGCGGAAAAAGGGAGTGTGGAGAAGTACAAGGTTAGATTTGTAGCCCGGGGATCATCACAAGTCGAGGGGATTGACTATGAGGATAATTTTGCACCGGTTGCGAGACACTGATCGATTATATCTATCCTTGCACTCTCAGCGCAAATGGGGTGGCAGATACATCAGATGGATGTGAAAATTGTGTTTCTCAATGGAGTTATTAAGGAAGCAATGTACAAAGAGTAGCCAAAAGGTTTTGAGACCTTTGACAGTGATTCTCATGTGTGTAGATTCAAGAGAGAATTGTATGGGCTAAAGCAAGCACCTCGTGCTTGGTACACCAGGATGGTTAGCTATTTCACCGGGTTGGGCTTCACAAAAAGTGAAGCAGATGTGAACTTGTACCAGATTATGATTGATGATAAGATCTTGATTATCGTACTTTATGTTGATGATCTAATTTTCACAGGTGATAAGCAGCTGATAACTTCTTGCAAAGATGATCTTGTAAGAGAGTTTTAAATGAAGGACATGGGACTCCTTTACTGTTTCCTTGATTTGGAAATATGGCAGCGGGATGGTGAGCTATTTTTTCTCAAGGAAAATATGCCAAAGAGATTCTGAGTAAGTTTCACATGGAGATTTGTAAACCCATGGAGACTCCTCTTCCAGGAAACTGGAGGAAGGAGGATGCTACTTCAGCTGAGGTAGTGGATGCTACTATTTACAGGCAGCTTGTGGGTTCACTGATGTACTTGGTGAACACTAGACCAAAAATTTTCTACGTAGTTAACTAGCTGATTCAAGCTATGGTTAAGCCGACCAAGCTCTTTTGGAAGGTGGGGAAGCACGTCTTGAGATATATTAGGGGCACTACAGAATATAGATTATGGTATAGACAGACAGAGGGAGTGAAGCTTCAAGGCTTCACTGATGCAGATTGGACAGACAGTCCATCAGACAGAAAGAGAACATGAGGAGGGATCTTCATGATAGGATCAACAATAGTTTCTTGGTACAACAGAAAACAGATATTTGTGGCACTCAGTTCAACTGAGGTCGAGTACATGGTAGCCAGTCAGGCTGCATGTGAGGCCATCTGGATGAGGAAGATTCTGGTTGGTTTGTTTGGTCATCAGATGGATCCAATGAGGATACATTTTGATAACCAGAGTTGCATTAAACTCTCGGTTAATCCGGTATTCCATGATAGGTCCAAGCACATAAACATCAGGTCCCACCATCTCAAATATTGTGTTTAGAGGCGCATTATGTTACTTCAGTACATTCCTATGGAAGATCAGGATGCAAATATTCTGACGAAGGCGCTCGCCAGAAGAAAATTTGAATACCATAGAGGCAAGATCAGGGTAGCTGCTAATCCCTTTCTTTTTGAGAGGGAGTGTTGAAAAGTAAACAAGAATGTGTGTCTAATTTAATTTTCCCTTAATTAAATTGCACAATAAAATGTGATCTTATCTCATTATCACTTGTAATAGTTAACTGAGTGTGATAAACTCAGTTAGCTCATGAATTTCGAGTTGAGGGTGGTTGGTGAGGCATGTAGAGTGATTTTATTAGTTATGGAGTTCGAGTTGCAGTTAGTGCACTAGTTTAATGCATGAGAAATCAGTTAACTCAATTTATTAAGTTAAATTCGGTTGAACTAGTTGTAACTATTTGTTGCACTAGTGAGAAATAAAGTGAATTAAAATAGATTTAATTCACATGCAGTGATCTGCCATGCAACTGATGATTTACTATTAATAGCTGCATGCATGTCAGTTCCAGTGGATACCTAGTTGAGACAAAGGTTAAAGGGATGTTAACTATCAGTTGTATCATTAGTAGGTTGCCCACATGCAGCAAGACAACCATAAGATTTCCCATGAGCATTACGCAGTCAAGGAACACTGAAATTCCTAAAGAATAGGGATTGCATTCCACATGAATTGTGCAAGCAAGGCAGGTTGATTAGAGGCAGGAAATTGGCTAAGTGGTGGTCGATTTTTTCCGGATCTGTGTGAGACATTTGTGAGAATGCATGAGACTCTTGTGAGAAAATTGCATTGTAATTTTTTCATGTTTCCTTGGTGAGAAGATAGAGGGGTTTTGAGCAGCAAGCTTTCCCCAGGAAAATAACTGTATTGTGGTTTGATTTTCTTCTTTATATACTTGTTGTGATTGGTGATCATGTTTATTTTCCGTAATTGAATTGTAGAAGGATTCAATATCTTGCTTTAGCATAGCACACGATCGGATTGAATCCATTGATATACATAGTGTTTGTATAATTTCTACAAGAATAGATTATAAATGATTCCATAACCCAATGTTTAATACATTGTTGCTGATTTTTTTAAATTTTTAGATCAACTAGCTTTTGACTTGCCTTCAGTATCTTTCAATAAATATGATTTGCAGTGTCAGTTGGTTCTCAACATCAGTGTTTTCAACTTTCGATTTGCAGCAGTTTTCAGTTGTGAATTGGATTTAATTGCAGTTTGAGAGCATACAGAGGTTGCAGGTTACAAATTATTGTAGATTGCAATATGTTTTCTGGTTATAGATTTTGAATGGTGGATTGTCTTTTTTAGATGAAAGCCGGAATTGGTCTTATTGACATAACTCCATTAACGCAACATATTCAAGGCATAGGTCTACAATTCTCCGCATCCCACAGGGGGAAGCAGTCCATAGTCGAAGCAGATGTTCTAACATTTTTTGACTTATTCAAATTGTTATGATTTTTTTTTAAATTTGTTGGTTTGTCCCCTCGCTAAACCCTCAAACATATGAAAGTTTGTTGTGGCAAAATATTTTTCATGAAAAAAATGTTAGGTTATTTTTAATGATAATTTAAATTTTAAATGAATTAAAGTTTGTAGATATACTTGTTATATATTTTATAAAATTATTTAATTAAAATTTAAAATAAAAACTTTTGTGGAAAGTTATTGGGCTCATAACCCAACAAACCAAGACCATACTCTACATGCATGGTGCTAAGAGGGAGTATAACTTATGCTCAACGTTTCGTCACATGTTAAATGAACTCGGTTATATAAAGAAATTATATATTGTTTCAACTAACGAATGTGGGGTATATCTCACGTTAGCTCTTGAAAAACAAAGATGCATAACCTTATCTACATATTGTTATGGTAACTGTCGAAGAACCTTTTAGTACATGTAAGGTGAAGCATATGTTAGAGTTAAAGGGTAGTGCTAATCTAAAAAATAAAATCAGCAAGTGGGTAGAAGAAAGAGATAAATATGCTAAAGGGCAAGCAGGATTTAGACCTAAATATTTCACAGTTGATCATTGTATAATTTTAAGGCATATCATTGAAAAAGTTTGGGAAAAAAAGAAAGAAGTTTTTTGTTGCTTTGTTGATTTCAGAAAAGCCTTTGACACGGTTCCTAGAGATAAGCTTCGAGGAAGAATGGAGGAACTCGGGGTTCCCAGGCATTTGAGAGCAGCTGTGCATATGCTGTATGAAGAGGTGAAAGTCAAAATTAGAACTTCAGCAGGCATTTCTGAAAGTTTTATAAGCGATATCGGGGTCAAGCAAGGTTTTCCATTGTCTCCTACCCTTTTTGGGTTATATATTGACAAGTTTGAAGAGTGGCTAAATTCGCAAGGGGGTGATGGTATCCATTTGGGCAAGTTCATTATAAGGCTTCTTTTGTACGCAGATGACCTTATATTGATTGCTAAATCGACTCTTGGTTTGCAAAAGCACTAACGTTCCCTTGAGTATTTTTGTAGAAGGGTGGGGATGCAAGTCAATATTAACAAAACGAAAATAGTGGTTTTGCTCTAACAAAAAAAAACATAAACAACATAATTTCTACTTTGAAGGCAACATTTTGTAAGAAGTTTCAGACTACAAATACATCGGAATTGACTTTAACAGAAATTTAAGTTGGAATGGTTGTAGAAAAAAAAGAACTTTAGGGGGTTGGAAAGCATTTTATGCTCTTCAAAACAAGTGTAGAGAGGCAGAGCCGTGGGACTAGAAAATCACTCTAACTCTTTTTGGGCTTCTAGTGATTTTGGTGATTCTTTACGGTTGTGAACTGTGGGCTAGCAGCACAACCGAGATGCAGTGGATACAAATTGAGAAAATTCAGAAGTGTTTGATTACAAACAAATTTAAAAGTAAAAGTGTGGTTCCTTATGCTATCATATTAAGTGAAACAGGGGCTGCTCATATTGAAGCAATTGTTATGGTGCGAGTCATAAGGTATTTGAAAAAAATTGAGCAAATGAAAGAGGGTAGATGGCCTAAGGTTGTGTTTAGTGACAGATTGTGCAAAAGAAAGAAGACTTGGATGCGGAAAAATAACAAATGGTTTAGTAAATGGGGTATTTGCTTGAGCATGTGTCCTACAAACAGTAAAGAGATAAAAAAATTTGTTATGGATAAGTTCCACAAATGTACTTGGGAGAAAGAGCTAGGGAGAAAGAAGAAGTACTACATTGAAGAGTTTAACCCCACTCATAACCATCAACAAAAGGCATACATAGGGGCCAATATTTCTTGGAGATCTAAAATTCTTATTGCTCAATTAAGAATTAATTCTCATCAACTCCACTGTGAAACAGGGAGCTGGAAAAGGCCAAAAGAAATGTGGGAGGAAGGAATATGTATTTTTTTCTCTTTCAGAAAAGTGGAAATAGAAAAACATTTCATTTTATAATGTGAGGCCTTCAAAGACAACAGGGAAAATTATGCAGGTATTCTGATAGCTAGTTCTTGGGATAATCTATTCAGCGAAGAGTTTTTCGAGAAGCTGAGAGTGGTTATTGTAAAACTTCACAGGAAAAGGGTTGAATACAAGAGCCAGATGGAGAATAAATCCATCCCATAGGCTACTTTTAGCCTCATGGACATTAAAAATACTTTCTTTCTTTCTAATGACCACGAGAGCTTCTCTCATTTCCATATGGAATTTCAAGGGTTAAAAACCAAGTCGAGGCAGCACCCACATGTCAAAGGTCCCTGCGTACAAATTTCTAGGTTTAAAAAAACAAAAGAATTAAATGCCATATGTAAAGGATATGAGATTGAAGTGAGACATTTGAGCCAATAGGACTTATTTGCGACTTGTCTTATTTATCTCTACTTCTCCAATAATGTTTTTCTGTGCTTCTCGGAGAGGTATTGAAGTTTCTTGTGCTATTATTGAAGATAAAGAAGGAGATAAGTATCCAATACAATAGGTGAAGACTGCGAAGGAAGGAGATAAATATCCAATACAACAGGTGAAGACTGGGAAGGTTTTGTAGGTTCTTTTACATTTCTCCGGGATGAAGATGACATTGAATATTATTCAAATACAACAACAGTTGTTGTTTGCGTTGAAGATGATGAGAGGACAGGTTTATCGTTTTGAATAAACTCCTTGCAACTTTCAATGGTGGGTATTGGCATTAATAAATCGATGGCTAAAATTTAGATGCGCGACCCTCAGGTTGTCCGAGCTTTAAAGAAGGGGAGGGCCCACAATAAGTGGTTTCTATAAATCAACCTTTGCTAATGTGGAAACTCTAGGCTAATTGCGGACCCCTCCAGCTCTGAAACCACTTACTTCCTGGAACCCCTCTGCATTCTATTCCTGGAACCTTTTTCTTTTTTCTTTTTTCTTTTTTCTTTTTCTTACGAAGATACACGAGGAAATTTTAAAGATCGAAATAGATCCAAAAGTTTGGCGGGGCAAGCTATCACAAGAGTAGATTCCGGAGGGCATTCATTCTAGTGGCATATGTCATTATGGACAATTTAGATACCCTCGGAATGCTCCAGGGATTTCTGCAAGTGGCAATTGTAAGTAATGGCAATTTCTCTCAAGAGACAGTTTGAGAGAGAGTTTCTTTAGAGCACCAGAAAAGCAGCACATAGGACAACAGTGGAAAGTGGGGAGAGCTGCACAGAGGACAGGGACAGTGGGCAGAGAAGCAAGGGCAGAGCAGCTAGTTTTCAGTGGACAGTGGGCAGAGCAGCAAGGACAGAGCAGCAAATTTTCAGTGGTCAGACCAACAGATATTGAAGAGTTAAGCATAAAACAAAGGGCCAGTTTTGGGCATAGATTTTGATTTCCCTTAATATCATCATGATAATGGGACAAGAAACTTTAGAACCCGTGGAAACAAATGAGATAGGGCAAGTGAAAATTGCCTCATCAACGAAAACTGGGAAGTGGGTTTGGGTCAATGCCAAACAATATCAGGGCATTTTAAAAAGGAGACTAGCTCGTCTAAAATGGGAGCAGACAAGGAAAAAAAGGTCTCAAAGGGAGAGTATTGTTCGCAAGAAACAACATTCAAACAAGTCTTCTTCGCAAGCATGTGGCAACAAGTCCAAAGGAAAAGAAAAAGTTAGTGATGATTATGCTTTATATAGTCCCACATCCACACCTCTCACTTGGTCATCTGATCTTTATGTGAAAGAACTCGTAAATGTAAAAGAAAGGTTGGAAGTAGTAGAAGCTAAAGAGTTGGAAAGAGATTGTACAATCCATATAATAACAACTGAAAATCAAGCTTTAGCAAAAAGCAACAAAGTTCTGAAGGAACAAGTGTCATTACTGCAGGAAGCTCTCTGAATAGGGAAAACAGAATGGCAACGCATGAAAGCGGAGGTGAAAAACATGAAGAAATTTGCAGTGGAGAATACAGAGGTGATGAATGCGAAGCCATTTCAGGATAAGGGGAAATCAGTTGCTCAAATAGACAACAATGAAGAAACATCAACAGAAGGGAGGAAAGGAGGTCCCACAAAACTTTCCAAAACTTGGGCTCAAGTTATTAGCAATTCTGCTAAGAGGGAAGGAGAAACAAACATTCAAGTTAACAACATGCAAGATAGAGAACGCAAGGAAAGACTAGATAGAGCAACAAACATAATTATTAAAGGGGTGAAGGAGTATGGTAAAAATGAATGTACTCTTGACCTTGCAAGAGACTTCTTGAAAGACAAGCTCCAATGGCAAAGACAAATATGTCAAGCATGGAGAGTAGGTAAGCTTAACGGTGAGAGAGACAGGCCCATAAAAGTCATCATGCCCAACTTGCGTGATAAAGATATCATTCTAAGCAAGAAGCAACTCTTAAGGGGTTCTCGGTTTTTTCTAGAAGAAGATTTAACTGTAAGACAACAAGAGGAAAGGAGGGATGAAATGAAAAAAGTTAGGGCAGCAATAGATGAGGGAAAAAGAGCATGGATTTATAAAGGTAAAGCCGTGATTGCGCAATTTGGACCTCCTTCCAAAGCAAGGCAGCAAAATGATAACAAAGAAGAGGCAACAAACTCTTTAGCAAGAAATGAGGAAGCAAGGTCATTATGGGCAAGCAGGGAAAAAGACTCAACTGTGAGTCTTGCATGTCAAAACAAATAGCAATCAAGTCTTACCCAGGTTTCCTTAAGATTAGTTTGTTGGAACTGCAGGGGTTACCCATGGAGACGAGGACCTGGGTTAGGGCCTATTGTGGAAGGTAGAGACATAATTTGCCGCATAGAAACACATGAGCATGAAGGGTGTAAGACACCTTTGTTTGAAGGGTACTGGAAGATAGCAGTGTGGAACAAGGCAGCAGGGAATGGCAAAGGGCACGGGGGTATCATGGTATTAGTAAGAGAAAAATAAGGTCGTTTCATTCAGCTAGAAAAAGAATACCCAAATAAGCAATTTTTTTGGCTTAAAATATCAGAAAATGGAAATCACATTAGAATTGCAGCATGCTATTTTGTGCCGCAAGTTTCAAAAATCTACAAAAGTAGAGGGCTTGACCACAAAGATCCCTTTGCAGCCCTAAAAACGGATATTGCAATATATTCTTAGCTAGGTGAAGTCCTTATAGTGGGGGATTTCAATGCTAGAACTGCAAGTGAACAAGCTAGCATTCTTTGTTGTAAAGAAGACAGTGACCCTATCTGGCTTACAGAAGAGAGTAATGATCAGTGGGAACGAATTTCAGAGGATAAAGGCTGCAATCTCTTTGGAGAAAAATTGCTTATGCTATGTGGGGCCTTCGATTTAGTCATTTGTAATGGTTTGACTAGATGGGAAAAGTACGGTAATTTCACTTGCAATACTTACAATGGAGAAAGTGTAGTAGATTATGTAATTTTCTCGCATAGTTTGTGTGAGAAAATGGAGGAAGTGTTGATTGGAGATCAAATTTGGGACTTAAAATCAGATCACAAGCCAATCTATTTAAGTTTCTCTTGGACCGGAAAGAAGCAATTAGGGTCAAAAAATCAGTGTGTTCAACAAAATCCCCCAAAGGGCAGAATTCTCTTGAATCCAGAGAATTGTAATACCTTCAAAATAATGCTAGAGAGGCTCTTCAAGAAGGAGGAAATCCCATATCATGGCCTTCATAGTCACATATTAACACATTTAATTCAAAGCGCACTTGCGGAGTGCAAAAGAGAAAAAATTAAGAAGTCTGAAACAAATTATTTTCCGGTTAATGCTTGGTTTGACGAGGAATGCAAAAAGGCAAGGAGAAGGTGGAAGGAATCAGACACGAATAACATAAAGCTAAAAGCTTACAAGCAGATAGTAAAAAAGAAAAAATCTGATTTCATGGTTTCAAGGAGAGAAGAACTAATCTTTCTCGAGAAAAATAACCCTAAATTATTTTGGAAGGAGCTCCAATCGAAAAAGGTGCAAACTGAAAACAACATTACAGCTTCTAAATGGTTTGACTATGCAAGACAACTTTATGAGCAGGATCCCAAGGTTGACCCTCCTCCCTTGGTCAACACAGACACAAAACTCTTCACGGTGCAAGAGGTAGAGATGGGTATCAAGAGGTTGGGCGCTAGAAAAGCAAAAGACTTAGATGAACTCCAAGCAGAGTATCTAAAGTGGGGCTTAAAAATTCTTTCAACTCACATCACAAAAATTTTCAACAACATCTTACAGCAGGGGTTCCCCACAGATTGGACAACTAGTATGGCAATACCTCTTTTCAAGAGTGGTGACGTCAATAATCCCTCCAATTATAGAACCATAATGATAAACCCATTGTTTGCAAAGTTATTTGGAGGCATGTTAGAAAAGAAAATCAGAAAGTGGGCAGAAGAAAGAGATAAACGTGCTAAAGGGCAAGCAGGTTTTAGACCTAAACATTCCACAGTTGATCATTGTATAACTTTAAGGCACATCATTGAAAAATTTTGGGAAAAAAAGGAAGAAGTTTTCTGTTGCTTTGTTGATTTGAGAAAAGCCTTTGACACGGTTCCTAGGGATAAGCTTTGGGGCAGAATGGAGGAACTCGGGGTTCCCAAGCATTTGAGAGCAGTTGTGCATAGGTTGTATGAAGAGGTGAAAGTCAAAATCAGAACTTCAGCTAGCATTTCTGAAAGTTTTAGAAGCGATATCGGGGTCAAGCAAGGTTGCCCATTGTCTCCTACCCTTTTTGGGTTATATATTGAAAAGCTTGAAGAGTAGCTAAATTCGCAAGGGAGTGACGGTATCCATTTGGGCAAGTTTGTTATCAGGCTTCTTTTGTATGCAGATGACCTTATATTGATTGCTAAATCGGCTCTTGGTTTGCAAGAGCATTTTTGTAGAAGGGTTGGGATGCAAGTCAATATTAGCAAAACGAAAGTAGTGGTTTTCTCTAACAAAAGAAAGCATAACCAACATAAGTTCTATTTTGAAGGCAGCATTCTGGAAGAAGTTGCAGACTACAAATACCTCGGAATTGACTTCAACAAAAATTTAAGTTTGGATGGTTGTAGAAAGAAAAGAACTTTAGGGGGTTGGAAAGCATTTTATGCTCTTCAAAACAGGTGTAGAAAGGCAGAGCTGTGGGACTGGAAAACCACTCTAACTCTTTTTGGGCTTCTAGTGATTCCGGTGATTCTCTACGGTTGTGAACTGTGGGCCAGCAACACAACCAAGATGCAGTGGAAACAAATTGAGAAAATTCAAAAACGTTTGAATACAAACAGATTCAAAATTAAAAGTGCAGTTCCTTATGCTATCCTGTTAAGTGAAACAGGGGCTGCTCCTATTGAAGAAATTGCTATGGTGCGAGTCATAAGGTATCTGAAAAAAATTAAGCAAATGTAAGAGGGTAGATGGCCTAAGGTGGTGTTTAGTGACAGATTGTGCAAAAGACAGAAGACTTGGATGCGGCAAAATAACAAATGGTTTAGTAAATGGGGTATTTACTTGAACATGTGTCCTACAAACAGTAAAGAGATAAAAACTTTTGTTATGGATAAATTCCACAAACATACTTGGAAGAAAGAGCTAGAGAGAAAGAAGAAGTACTACATGGAAGAGTTTAACCCCACGCATAACCATCAACAAAAGGCGTACATAGGGGCTAATATTTCTTGGAAATCTAAAATTCTTATTGCTCAATTAAGGACTAATTCTCATAAACTCCGTTGTGAAACAGGGCGCTGGAAAAGGCCAAAAGAATTGTGGGAAGAAAGAGTATGTATTTTTTGCTCCTCCGGAAAAGTGGAAATAGAAAAACATTTCATTCTAGAATGTGAGGCCTTCAAAGACACCAGGGAAAACTATGCAGGTATTCTGGCAGCTAATTCTTGGGATAAGCTATTCAGCGAAGAGTTTGTCGATAAGTTGGGAGTGGTCACTGTAAAACTTCACAAGAAAAGGGCCGAATACAAGAGTCAGATAGAGAAGCAATCTGTCCCATAGGCTATTTTTAGCCTCTTGGACATTAAAAATTCTTTCTTTCTTTCTTTCTTTCCCCTTCCTTGAAGTTTGTCAACGTATTGTAAAAATTTGTGATGGCTTCCAGAATATATATATGAATGCGAAATTATTAATAGTGATACTTTTTTGAAGATATGGTGAACATGCTCATTCAAAAAAAAAATTGCAGCAAGCATGAATCTGATTGGGGATTCTGATTTTGAATTAAATCTAAGTCATTCATTAGTTATGGAAGGAGCAAACCTTCAAATACAGTGAGATTGTGGACTTGATGATGGAGATTATGTGTTGATCAATCATCTTCCAAGTGTCCACAAACATTTGTTGCACAAATTAATAGTACCACTGATAATGAAGGTCTTTAGAAAATCTTGTATGAGAGGTTTTTTGCCTTGCTAACCCTTGAAGGGATATCAATGCCTCCTGTTGGAAATGTTGCAACTATGTTGTGTTTCTTGATCTCATTAATTCTGAATGTCCATTTAACTGGGGTCACCGATAGGAATTTTTTTATTTTGGTGCAAATATTGCTGCTGCTCAACCAGTACTCCTTATTTTCTACAAGTTTTGAAGATACACAACGATATTTTCCTTTGATTCCAATTTTCTCCTTATATTTAGTAGAATCTGCCATATACAGATTGTGGGAATCGAGTTGAAGAAAGAGTGTAGAAGTGTGAATGGAAGAGTAGCCATACTGGAAGTCCCTGTTATGTTGTTTTGAAAAGTCACAATTGTTCATGAAATGGACCATGGTTTCCATTTGGGACAAGAAGGAAGTACTTTTATTCAGTTTCATTTGGTTTATCCTATGCCTTACAACGTTAGCAATAACATCAATACTGTTCGTAAGGTTTTATGCCAATAAGAAAAACATAAAATAACCTTCTACTTCTCCCCATAAATCTATTTCAAAGGGAAAATGGAATCTTGTTAAAATCATGAAGTGCTCAATAGATCATTCCCTTACAAGAATGTTGTAACCTCTCTAGTTTCTGTGGTTACTGGGTAATAAAAGAGAAGTTGTGGCCTTACTCTACTTGGTATTTTTGTGAAAGGTTGCTATGAAAAATAGGTGATGACCTGGTGTAATTACTGATGCAAAGGAATTCTGGACCCAATGCTACAATCTCTCAAATGCTTCGATTGAATGAATTTTTCAAATCTTTATTTGTAATTGAGCTTTAAAACAAGATTCAATATGCTTGAAAGCTTATTTCATCCCTATTACTTGAAAAATAGGGTTTCAAGTGTGATATTGATGGCAAAGGCACGAGATTAAAGACCCGTTGCTGCAACTGTATCACTTTCTCAGTCTCCCCTTTGCAACATTGCATTAAAAGTACATTTTTTCGACAATTTGCTTTAGATTTGAAGATGTTGAGTGGTTGTAGTTGTGGACCGCGGAAAAAGATCTTGTATTCAATTGAAAATATAGTTTTTATAGAATCAATAGGGAGCTAAATGCACTGGAGATGAACTTATGGGTTGTGATCCTGCTTACTGAGACCTTCATTTCTCGTGGTGGCATATAAGTGCTTATTTTCTTGTTGAAGAGAGAAGCTGAGGCTAGTATGGAATGAATTTTGGGACTTTTTGTAACTTGTTGCATCTTGATACAAATTTGAGAAGGTTGAAGTATTCTATCCATCTCATGAGTAGAAAAATATTTGATTTTATCATTCTATTGGAATTATCAAGTTTGTCTACAAACAAGAAAAGTGTAGTTTTGATTCTGCAAGAGGCATTTGTGAAGGTCTCATGCCCATAAAATTGCATCAGCAAGCTCTACGATGACTCCAGGAATTAGATTAGGAGATATGATCCCACCCTGTATGTACCCAAGGATAAGATGAGTCATGTCACTTATTGGAAATACATTAAATTCATTAATCATTGCACTCATGAAGAGCATAACCAATTTGGCCTCTAAAATCACTATTGTTGATTGAAGGAGCATGAAGATCTTTTAGACAAAAAGGACCACTACAACCTAGTTATTTTTATGAATATGAAAGAGATGAAGGATGGAGTTATTATTTTGCTTCTTGATGCACTCATGAAAAGCAGAACCAATTTGGCCTCTAAAATCACTATTGCTGATTGAAGGAGCATGGAGATCTTTTAGACAAAAAGGGCCACTACAACCCAGTTATTGTTATGAATATGAAAGAGATGAAGGGTGGAGCTATTAGTTTGCTTCTTGATTATAATGCAGATAGTAACTTATTGTTATGAATATGAAAGAGATGAAGGATGGAATTATTAGTTTGCTTCTTGATTATAATGCAGATAGTAACTGCCTTTTTATCTGAATTGGAATTGGCTAAAAGGTGATGATCAAAGCTTCAAAATTTTCTACAAGTTGGGCACAAAGGACCAATGATTATGTTTTTAAGTGCAAGAGGGAACATAAAAAGGAAATGCAACATAATATTTTAATGATAAATATGCATAGATTAATGACAAACATTAGTTACTTTTGCAATCAAATGTTTTTTATGCTACCAAATAAAAAAAAATGATCTTGAACATAATGAGTAACAATTACATATGATTGGTGTATTCTCAGGCATGGATCATTCATATATTTCATGATGAGATAAGCACAAAAACATTCATCATCAAGTATATACAATCCAATATCTCTCAGGCCGACTATAATTCAGATTGTGTTAGTATGATGTCTCGTTCCTAAATTGGAGGTTTATATGATATTCATTGAACCTGAAAACAATTGTGAGGGTACTATGTCTGGAAAAACATGAAAATGTATTCTAAATCAATTTAGATCCAACAGTTGAAAAAGGCCCTCGAATATTTCATAGGTAAAAATAAACTCCAGTTTCATAGTGATTAGTTGAAATATCCAGGCAGAATGTCAGCAATGATGGGACACCTAAAACCAAAGGTCTAAGATCTATAGGAGAGAAATCAGTGGGTAGATATTTCAGTGAAATACAAGTGACAAAAATACCAAATTTAAGGGCAAAGATAAGCGGACAAAATATGCGATGTCAGCTAGTGAGTAAGCAGAATATGTAGATGAAAGAAGCGAGTTGGACTCAGTAAACATTGCTTTAGATATCATTAACTCTGGAAAGAATTGAAAAATGTTTGACCATGGATAATAAAAGAATTAGCTATAGGATATAAGTGGCAGAATTTATATATTTAAAGGGAGACAAGTGGAAATTAGTTGAACAAAATAAACAGTCAGTGAACTAACTTCCATATATCAAGGCAAAGAATTTTCTATCAGCTACATATTTCCTATAACAAAACATATATTTTATTTACTTTTAGTTTGTTATTTAGGATTATATTCCAAAAAGTTTGTAACTATTTCAGAATTGATATTTTCATATAAATTGTTTTATTTGTAATGTAAAAGGGTTGGTTTTTTATGCCAAAACTCTGAGATTTTTGTAAAGTTTATTGTTACAGATTTTTAATCAAAGGCTTTTGTCTCCAATCAATGACAAGATTTGTTTCTTATGTATATTTTTCCTGTAATTTCACAATTTGTTTCTACATATATTTTAGGTAGTATAGGACATTGGAAAGGACTAGGCTAAGTATCAACCCCTCTGACATCCCTCTGCAGAGTTATGTTCTTTACTAAATACATCAAGGTGACAATGTGTCATTGTTGATCCCTTTGAAACAATAGATTTTTGCTATTATGCTAGACTTAAATTGTATTGATGTTTTGCTGTAGAGATCCTTCTACACACTTTAGTTCTTGACTAGATAATTAGATATTCAATGACGATATTTAATTATTTAGTTTCTCCCTCCATTCCTCCATCAAAATATTTCAAGCTATGTTATTTTATCATAGATGAATGTTGACACTTTGATAAGGCCTCTACAAGAGAAAACTTCATTTGTTAATGTTGGCTCGAGGGGTCCTGACCCAGGTTCGAAGGTTCAAGTTTTGCTAACAAACCCCTATACTACTGGCCCTTTCAGCAGTGACCTTGATGCAGGGGCATTAGACACTAGCCAGCAATGTAGGAGTTTTGTCCACATGTTGTGGCTAGGAGGGTTTAGAATCATTTGAGTTTGTAACAACAAGGTGTCAATACCTTAGTTGTCTGTTACTTTTAGAACAGTTAGAGTCAGTAGAAGTCGAATAGGTTTGGATTCGATCCATCTGTCATGTTCCAGTTATTTGAATAAATTTTAATTAGGCTTTTGATTTACTAAAACGGTCCTCACAGAGGAACTGAAAAGACAAATGTTGATGTATAAATGTAACCCCCGGATGCATTGAAGGAGAGGAGATTTTCGCAGTGAAGTTTGTGTGTTAAGCTTTTGCTTTAGTTTGAATAAAATCCAATCTTTCATTGACTATCTGTGTGTGATTGAATTAGTCTCTGTGTGAATTTGTTTGGTCCTAAGCCTATTGAATCTTCGGTCCTGTGATTAATTCAATGAAGAGAATTGTTGTGTAAATCTCTGCAAATCCCTGTCTATGGTTGATTGTGGATTCCCTGGAATTGTCACATTACCTTACGTAAGAGGCCGGGAATGATATATTAACCCATCGTCGCAGATGTTGTAGAGTGCCAGTCTTTGAATGAGTGCACCAGTAGTGTGGTAGCCATAGAACTGCGGACTTCTAGCCGTAGTGGAAAACCCCGCCTAAGGAGAATTAGACTTGTTTTACTGTTAACTGAGAGTTCATGTCCCGAGGTTAGACCCCGAGTCTGTGACATTCTGGTGCTGGGTATAGGAAGTAATTCAATTCCTTGGCTACCTTACAATGAATAAAATTATGGGTACTACCCGAATCAATCAACACTCTTACCTTTTTCTTCTTGATATGTCCTTCTATCTTGAGAGTTTGAGGAGTGGTAATGGCTTCCAATGCATTACACGATATGGTCAGACTCATTTCTTATTTCTCTAGGGTTGGTTCCTGGTGTATATCCTCTTATTTTGAAGTTTCTTGTTCATTTTCTTCCTCCTCTTCACAATCTATGTAAAATAATTTCTTCTCAGCACACTTATGACCTTTAGTGTATTCTCTATCACAACTTTAGCAAAGCCATTTTGCTATTTTTTCTTCCAATTGTTGTGGTGTCAACCTTATAGGTTGTGGAATTATAGGAGTAGCAACACTTCCATCTTTATAGATCTGAGTGGTAGGCTTCCTTGTCTCCATAATTTTACATTCAATTTTTCTTGCCAACCTGAATGCCTTCTCCAATGAATCAAGTTCCCAAATGTGAACCTCATTTTGGATGTTATCCTTTAAAGTCCCTATGAAGACATCAATCATGTGTTCCTCTAGAATATCAGTTACCCTTATATTAAATTTTTGGAATTCGTCAATGTGCTCCACCACTGAACCCTTTTGTTTGGGATTTATCAATTGGCTAAAAAAAGTGTTTCTCTTTGTATCCTCATAATGTGTTATCATTTCCTCCGTAAAAATTGACCAAGTGACAATTTTTTTACGGGAGCAAAGCCATCGATACCATACAAATGTATTTTGTTCTAAATATAAAGTTGCAATGCGTACCTTTTGTGTGTTTTGCACATCATGGAGATCAAAATATTGCTCCATCTATAATATCCATGTTACGGGATCCTTTCCATGAAACTTCCTCATATCGAACTTTGGAATATGGTGGGTCTTCCATCCAACATTCGAGTTTATGAAATCACGGTTAACATTTATTTTTCTCTCATCATGAGTTTCCTCTACTATATTTTCACAATTAGGAATCATTTCTTGTATCAACTTTGTCAAACCTTCCTTCAAACCTTCCATGTATTCCTTCAAACCTTCCATTTTTACTTCCATGTATTCCATGCCATTCTTCAAACCATCCATCTTAGCTTCCACTCTTTCTTCAAACCATCCATATTAGTGTCCATGCCTTTCTTCTAACCATCCATATTAGCTTCCATGCCATTCTTCAAACTATCCATCTTAGTTTCCATGCCTTTCTTCAAACCTTCCATTTCATTTTTTGTTGCTCTTTGTGAGAGTGAAATTTGGTGCACTTGCTCTTGTAATTTTGATATATCATGGTGCACTTCTTCATCTTCATAAGACATAGTAGAGTATTATGAGGAATTAATGGGTGTTGAATTCTTTTTAGGGGGAATTTTAGAACCCAATACTGATATCTATGCTTCAATATTCCCTTGAAATCACTTCAAACTGATTTTTCAAACAAGACTTATGCAATTTAAGAAAAACAAATGCACACCCTTTTCTTGATTTTGAGGAGCTCGATATTGAAACTGAATTATCTCTATGATTTAGGATTTTCAATATCTGAAATTCGGTGTTGTAGTATCCCTCTTAATATTATTTCAAATGCCATAGTTCTGACCTGATTTGGATGCTTCAAGAGAAAGTTATGCCCAATCTCCCACAATGACCTAATTATAGACTTGTTCAGTAGAGCGAACTTGTACAGTGTGCCATGCGTCAATGGTCCTCCTTCGGCTCTGAAATTGATAAACAAGAAACAACAGTCTGTATACTTTTAGCCACTTTTTACAAAATTTCAATCTGATGCTCGGAGAGAGAGTTATGACACTTTTCCCCAGATCACCTCTTTTCGATGAAATTCGGGAGCCTGCAAAAAACCTAACATCCACAGATCATATCTCTGAAAATATTTCGAACCAAGATTTGAAATTTTGACACCAAGTTCCTCAGGATTTTTTCTTCATGTGGTAAAAATTTCAACTTTTGCACCTTCGTAGAAAAAACGTTATATTTAAAATTCCACGATGACCTCTTTGAGATGAAATTTGGGAGCTTGAAAAAACCCTAACTTACATAGATCATATCTCCAAAAATATTGTGAACCAAGATTTGAAATTTTTATGCAACATTCCTTGGGATTTCAGCGTCGTGTGATAAAAATTTGAAATTCTGAAACTTCGTAGAAAAAAATTTATAGCGAAAATTCCACAATGACCTGTTTGGAGCAGCGAAACCCTAGAATCCAAAGCTCAGATACCAAATGTTATGAAACCAGCTCCAAAAATAGAAGAAAAGAGAGATCAATTCCTTATAAATAAGCCACTGCGAGGGGGAAATATAATTTAAATTACATAAATGAACAATTCTTGGATGATACAAATGACAAAACCTCCTTCCATATATAGGAGTCCATGGGGTCACAATATAATCCTAACTGACCTAACAATAATAATGTAAGGGCACAAAGATAACAATATGGGGGTTACAGGGGTACAAAAATAACAATAAGGGGGGCTACACTAACATAATAAGGGACTACACTAGTAATATAGGGACCTAACACATAATACAAGGTGATTTGTTTTTTTGGGCTAAATAAGAATATTTTGTGGGATAAAACAAAACCACTTCTAGATTTCATTGCATAATGTCAATAGGTGGATTTAATCATTATTTCAACATATTATCTAGTTACAGTTCAAATCCCTTTGTGATTCAAGAAACAATATCTTAAGAGTTTTATATGTACCTGTATTTAATCATAGTTTTAGGGATTTAAAATTTATTGAAGTTTATTGTAATTAAATTTTCCTAGAAACATGGTTTCAATTTTGTAATGTTCTATAAAGTTGATCATGAAAAAGAACCAAGGGTTCAAATTTTTTGAAAAATACAGAACTTGCGTATACTTTTTGAGATTAATATAATTTTTATAAGTTGTGTTACATGTACAATTTTCAGAGATTCATGTGTGAATGGTTTCTTGTCTATTTTTCTACCGTGTTTACCTTCTCATTAGCCATACCTTTGAACATTAGTCTTCAATATTTGAATAAAGCTATATGAATTGGAATTCATATTGAATGCTCAAATTCATGTTATTCAAAATACTTATATGTTTTTCAGCCTAAATATCATTTGCAGAAATCATAATTCTTTATTTTTTATGTTTATTTTCTGCATTCTTCTACCATATCTTGATGATAACCTGTCAAAGAAATCATAATCTATATTTCCTTTGTTTATAGTTGTTTATGAAACCTATCATTAAAAATTATTTATTTCTATGAGAGACTCCATTCCCAATGGTCCCTTTTCTCTTCTTTCCAAACCAAATTCATTTGTTAGAAGTAAAATCTGGCCAATTACTGTACTAGTGATCTGCTACTACAATGACCTTGAGTAGTATAATTTAAGGAGAAATCCCTCTCCCGATTGAAGGGCTAAATATCAATCCCAATGTAATTTCAAGGTTTCCTTAGTGAGTTCCCTTCCACAACCAAGGAAAAATCTTGAGTGATAACAACTCCCATACAGGAAATGTAGAGTTGATATGCCTAGATCCAGGAAATATAGAGTTAACATGCCTAGATACTTTCAGTAATGATCTAATTATTTACACTGTTGGTACCAGTGGTACATGGACATGTAATATGGATGATGTTCTACTTATTAAAATGGTGTATGAAGATGAAATTGGGAATGTTATACTACACCATCCTTCATTGTATGGAATAAAATCACAATTATCTTTGAGTGGGTTAGATGAATACCGCACAAAAAAGTGCATTGTAGTCATCAATCAAGGATATTTCATGGGATCTAGTTTAAATGCAACTCCCTTATTGGGATATGTTCGTTTTATCAAGATTGGAAAAAAAAAAAAAAAAAAAATCAAATGGATGGACTTATGGTACTTAACATAAATAAAATTGATTTTGAAGAAGAGTCATTGAAAAATACATAACCTATGCAAGTTTTGAATTGTTTAGTAGAAGTGAAGACTTGTGGAACTTTCTGTTGGGAAGAATATTTGAAAATCACATGGATGTTATTGATAGAGGCCATCATATTCTTAAAGGTGTGAATTTGCATCCACATGAGGTGTTCTATACAACACAAGGATTATTGATACCAGTTGAAATAATTGATGGTAAGCATACATGTGTATCTCTTTAATTCAAATTTTTCATTTCATAAAAAGTTTCTTTATAGTATCTGTTAGTCCTTGAGTGGGATTGAACCAAAATTGTACTTTTCCACTTATCAAAAATGCTCAAAACTTTCATACATAGTCTAGGAAAATGCTTTTGGAATTACAATAAGAAATATTGAACTTTATATTACATTATATAATCTTTGTATCACAACATTTTTATATACAAATTTAGCTCTATTCTAAAATTCTTTGAAAGTACCTAGGCTCATATTTATCAAGGCATCTCTCAATGGTTTAACTCAGTTTTAATAGTATCTAATGCTATATTTATTCTTATTGTAGCTATTGACAATGTTTTCTTTACTGTGAGCTCTATCAAAAGGTGGGGCACTAGTACCCAAAATGGAGAATATTTATTTTGTTGATTTATTTCTATGCAAGATGATGATCACACAAATTTCCAACTTCTTGCAAAAAATGTAATGATGAAGTTGTAAGTGGTATATTAATTGCCTCTACATAATATGGAAGTTACAACGCATTATCATCATATATTGTAGTATTACAGCTTCTTAGGTCCCTATAATACCAGTGTAGGTATCACATCAAGATTTTGATGCATTTTACCTCAGTCAAAACACTTGATTTGCCTCATTATTTGTACAAGGGCTTGATTAAGATGGCTGAGAAGGTTCAGAGTAGAAGAGAAGATCATCACACTAGTCTTTTTCATAATGGCCTAATCAAGCTCATTGTGTTTCATCACTTGTCCTCCATAAACATGACCTGGGAAAACTTCTTGGAGAGATTGTCAATAGCGCTTTTTGTCTTGCCTATTACATCATCAACACAGCCAATGGATATTGGCTATTCTAGCATACCTACTCAGCCTTCAGATGTTCCTAGGGTAGTGGAATTTTCTCACACATATGAGAGAGGGAAGAGACAAGTATTTGCACCTAAGTTTGCTAAGAGTTTTCTTACATTTGGCACCATTGTTGAACAATGTCAGATAGAGGAGCAACCTATATTGCATCGACATAATGAGTCAGTGCCATTGGAGTATGAGGTATCAGAGCAGGTGGAGGTCAAGTCAGTGGAAGAATTATCAAAGAAAAAGATAAAGATATAGCAGAATTGAAATAGGCCCTCTCCATTGCTTAAAGGCTTGAAGCAGCCATCATCACCTACTTCTGAATCGACCTCTGAGGTAAATAATGTTGGTTTTTCTACAGTTTCATCTTCACATGCTATCATTTACGTGGGAAATGTGGAGATACAAATTACAGGAACTGGCATGAGACTCCTTACCAAGATGGGATACAAATGAGGAGGACTTGGTGTTAATGGCCAAGGCATGATTCAGTCATTGGAGGTCATGAAAAGACCTCAATTAGCATGTTTCGGATACACTGAAGGACAGTGCTCTAAGGTGTCAGAAACTTCCAATGCATGGTTGAAACCATTGGAGAAAGAGAATGATGGGAACACTTCACCATCATCCTATGACAACGCACATTGTAGAGAAGGAGCTAAGGCAAGATCTTGTCACCATCATTGCACCAGATGTTACAACATTTTTTTGGTCATCTAACTCATTATCATTAGATGAACCCAAGTACACCATGTAAGACCAATTTTACCCTAAGTAAAATTGCTTTCACCACCTAAAATAACTTATTCATTTATACTTCCCGGTCATATTTAACTCAAAACAAGGAAATTAATTAAATAAACCCTTATTTATTTAATTATTTCCTAAGAATAAGTTATTTAAATCATTATTTAAATAAGATTCTTAGTTAAATTTGACTAAATCATCCATAAATAATTAAATAAACCATTATTTATTTGATTATATTCCCTAAAATGATAAATAAATCATTTATTTATTTATTATTTATAAATAAAGGAATTGACCCAAGTCAAGAACCCTTTTCCCTCCAACAAATATAACAAAATATTCCTAAAGGGTGCTTCTAGAATTCGATTAATAATATTTTATTCATGCACCGAGTTCTAGACCACCCCAATATTTTGTTATAAATAGGGGGGTTTTCCCCATTCATTAGTCACCTTCATTGCATTAGATCACTTTGGATCTTCTCTTGGTCACCATTTTCCATTTTGCTTTGTGAACTCCCATTGAGTTCTATGTTTGCTTTTCCACATCCATAAGAGAGAGAAATGCTAGATCTGAAACACTGAGGACTTCCAAGAACCCATCCCACTGAGGAGAACTGGAAAGCACCTTTCTTGTTTTCCTCTCAGGTGCCCCATTCTTTAATATAATACAAAATTCATTCATATACATTCTTCTTGTCTTGTTCATTGGATCTATGGAGCTATGTTATTTTTTATCTACTTAATATCTTTTGTGCTTAGACATGAGTTTGTGCAGCAATCTTAAAGGTATTTTGCAGCCATAATCGATGTTAGGGCTATTTTTTATGCATAGCTAAAGTGATCTTTTACGACGAAAGATTCATACTAACAATTGGCGACTCCACACGGGTTTTCTTTTACGACCACTGTCGTTTTATCTATTCCTGCATATCCAGTTGTTTCAGACCCTAGGGTTTCTCTTCCATTTTTTGTTTTTCCTATTTTTATGGTGATTTTCACCCCTAAAACCATTTAAACAGTCAAATTTTTAACTTCCGTGTGTTTCTGGCCTTATTGCGCAGGTGACAGACATCAGCTGCAATTGAGACGACAAATTTTTTCTGAAATCTTCCGCCGACAGCCGGATCTGCAGGTCGCACTTATTGGCCCAAAAAGTGCGACCTGAGCCTCAGGACGCACTTTTTTGCCCCAAACCTGCGACCTGGACTGAAAACAGGTCAGAACCTACGACCTGCACTTTTTCTGCAAATTTTTCAGCACTTTTTCTGGGTTTGTCTGAAGCTTCTGTCAGGGTTTTCCAGCCTCTGTCTCTGCCCGTTTGGACCTGTCTCTGATCTGCTCCACTCAACCAAGAGGGAATCTTGCCCCTTAGGTCTCTAGTACCCTCCACTTTTTGTGGGCAAGCCTTTTCTATTTTCATAATTCTAAATTTACAGAGTTTCAACCCTATTTTTCTCAGATCTGATACCTCCTTTCCAGATCCCTTTATATCATCTCTTCTCCCTCTCAAAACACCTCATATCATTTTGTTTGGGTTCATTTCTAAGGCCATTGCCTTGTCCCTTCTATCTTTAGCTGATCTCCTCCTTTTTAGCAGCAACCTTGCCTCCGCCTCTTTGCTGTTCTCTACACCACTTTTCAACAGACTTACCCTTTCGATCCCAGTCCCTCCGGACCTTAGATCTGTTGGCCTCTTTTTAGCGTGCTTTGCCTAGTTTTTCCCTCTTATCGACTAGTTTTGAGAGACCCGCCTTCTTGGGTTAGCTTGCTGCATTTTTAGTTGTTAATTTCCTGTTTTTTCAGTTTTATTTACTGCAGCTTTCTTTTCCATTACGCAGCACACTTTTTCTTTTACTCTCAAAACGTCTGGGTTTAAACAATTAAAATTAACGCATGCCACACACTGACCCTAAGTGAAGAAGCGCCTGGTTAACACCGCCTGGCAAAGACTTTAAAATCAATTGTCACTGCACCTTTTTTCCCTTGACCTCACTTGATTTTGTCCCTTCCTTCCCTTGTCGGTTTCCTTCTTCCCCTCATCATTACGCCCCCAAGGCACCTCTCCCGGAGACTTCTTGGCCTTCATCCTCAGTTTCCACTTGGTCGACTTCCTCCTTCCCATCGTCATCGAGTAAGTCTTTCCCCGAGTCCGCACTCTGACTCTTCCTCTGATTGTTCGGGTTCTCCCCCTCCTGGTTCTCCCCCTATCACTTTCACCATGTCTACTTCAGGGCCTACCACCAGCAGTAACCCCAGTACTACTGCTGGGTCTGTTTCCAGTGGAACCACCTCGGGACCTACCTTGACTGCCCCATTACTCCCTTATATGGTCGGCCTTAGTCTCCCCGACTTCAATCAGTTGATTAACGATCCTATCCGCCATGATGTTAGTTGGCCTGCTATGCCAACCAAGCTCCCCTCCGACATTCCCAAGTTTGAAGGCCTTGCTAGCGAAGATCCCTCTAACCATATCTGATTTTTCCACATGTGGTTCTCCTCTAATTCCATCACCGATGACTCCATCCGTCTTAGATTGTTCCAACGCACGCTTACAGGCGACGCTTCTAAATGGTATGTTGAACAGGCCACCTCCTCCCATACCACTTTTGCAACCATTGCCCAAGCCTTTTTATCCTACTTCCAGCTCCCCCTCCGATACGACACTGGTACCGAGCTTTTAACCTCTTTCCATCAATCCTCTTCGACCCGCCTTTCTGCTCATGTCCAGGAATGGCGGCGAAGACGGAGCTTGTGCCGCGCTCCCCCCTTTGAAGATCGGGTTTACATGGACTGGTTCCTTCGCTCCCTCTTACCTCCCATTGGCAAAGATGTCGCATCCCATTTTCCCCAAACCGAAGAAGCCGCCCTCCAAATCGCCTTGAAGTATGACCTTATCTACACCCAATCTGGTTATGTTTATACCATCCTCCCTGACCTTCCCAAACCTGATGGCCCTAATGCCTCGGGGGCATCTCACTCTGCCGACGGTATCGTTGGAGCCTTGTCACATACCTCCTCCCAACCTCTTCCGAGCCATGGTTTTCCTCCAAGGGCCAGCCCCTCCGGCGTTTTCTCCCCTCCCGGTAGCATGTATTCAGGCTACGGCATGCCTCCTCCTTTTTCCCACCCTCCTGCTTACCTTACTACTACCCACCCTACCCCTTATCCATATCCGCAACCTGGTGTCCCAGCTCCTCCATCATTTGGACCTCCCACTCCCTTGCCTTCTCCGCCCCCACAACCGCACTTACTACCCCCTCCAGGGCAAGTATTTGCACAGCAGGGGGCACCTAATTTCCCTCCTTCTCAAAGAAGGAGAAGATGAAATCAATCCGTTGCTGGTAATCATGGACCCAATCCTTCTAATATCGACCCTACCACTGCCAACCAGCCACAGGGCTTTCAGCCCAAGCCAGACAGGCCACTTCGAACCAATAAGCCCTATTCATGTTGCGGTGTTTATGGTCACTACACTCACGATTGTCCCTTATTACCACAAATTCACCAACTTTGTTATTCTCAGGCCACTATACGGGGACAACACTCCTCCCCTACTACCCCTCCCACCCTCGTTACTTCTCACCCTGCTGTGTTTACCGATCCTTTCCCGCAACAAGGATTCGTGGCCACTCAACCACCTCATGCCCCGGTAACCACTCAACCTTCTCCTTTTGATTCCTCTGATTACCATATTCTCATGATGGATTTTGACCCACCTCTCACTGTCGACCTCAACCTTCAAACTCGGTCCCGTTAGTATTCCACACCTCTTGTTTCGTCTGTCTCTGAGTCTCCATCGTCAGGTCCTGCAGAACCTCTATCGACACCCAATGGTCCCTTGCAACTCCCTCTGCCCAAAGCCGAGGTTCATCCCAAGCCTCCTAAGGGGCCATTACGCCGAAATGCTACCTCTGGTCGGGTTTCCCATTCATACAGCATAGTAGATGATCTGGCCCGATCTCCTGCTGCCATTTCAACACTGGAACTCCTCCAGTCGTGTCCTTCTCAAAAGAGGGCTCTACTATCTGCCATGGGCGTTGTAGATCATGTTGATGACTAATTGATTGTTTTCAACGCCCGTCAGTCAGACCATCCCCCTCTCCCTCCTTCAGTTGCTTTCCAAATCCCAGTCAAAATCTGAAACGCCAATGTCGCTCGGTGCATTATTGATGAGGGGGCATCTACCTGCGTAATGTCCGCTTCGGTTTGGAAACAACTTGGATCCCCTGAACTGGCCCCTTCCACCATCACCCTTCGTGCATGGGATGGCCATGCCTCCCATCCCATTGGCCTATTTCATAATTGTCCTATCACCCTTGCCGGCAAGATTGTTTGTGTCGACGTTGAAGTTATCGATGCCCTTCTTGACTACAGCATCCTTTTGGGGCGTAGTTACACTTATGCTATGTCAGTCGTCCCGTCCCCAGTCCACCGCAAGATTTTTTTCCCTCATAATGGCAAGATTTTCACCATTGACCAATTGACCTACCATGAACCAAAATCTCAGACCTCCCCTAATTCCACCATCTCTACTGTCACCAATAAACCAACTGTTGATTCGTTGACCAGTGTTTCCCTCGGCATCTACAAAGACTTCTCTTTGCTTGGAACTTTTCCTGATCCTCCCCCTCCTCCTGTCTCTGACCCTAGCTTAGCAAATGTTTGCATGATGCAATTGTCTCAGGCTAGCCTTCCACAGCCTGCTCCAGCTAGTCAGCAACCTCTATCTCGCCCACCGCCTCCTGCTCCTAGCCCTTCGCTTCAGTCAACCGAACCTTCTTCCCCCGGCCCTTCCCATCACACTCAGGAACCTTTCTACCCTCCTGAGTTAGTTCCCTCAGGTCTCCACCATATGGGATCCATCCCCCCTGGTCACTACCCCGTCGGTCAGATACCCTTCCTTGGTCCCCCCCCCCTCCCCAGCGTGTATTCGGTCCCCAACATGGCCACCCTTTCCCTTCCTAATTTAACCTTGGGAATTCCCGTTTGGTATCTCACCCCTCCAACCGAGACCCCACTAGGCCACCCCAAACCATACATAGTTGTGACACCAGTACAACCGAACCCCGTTGCTCCTTCCACCACCATGGTGCCCCTCGCCCCCTCGCAGAACCCTCCTAATGTTGTGCCAGCTACCGGCAAGAAACGAAAAGCTCGCAAGGGAGCATCCAATGACAATGCCACCGCACCTGACCCTACCCCTCCCCAACCCACCAAGCCTTGTGCCTTGTGTGATGGTATCGATTTGTCCTGAGTTGCCCCGTATCCAACCCATGGTTAAAGTCGCGTTCCCCGAATCTACGGTCCCTGACACCTCTGTTTCTTCCTCATCCGTAGCCAAGAACCCCAAGACTCTTTGCACCAACAAACCCTGTGCTCTATGTGGTTTCCATGGCCATTATTCCCACCATTTCCCTCACCTCACGCATTACCAAGCCTCTTTAGAGGTCATTCGCGAGTACGAAGTTGAACAAAATCAATCCGCCTCGCCCATCCTTGCTCAGTATGCGTCAAGTTTACTTGAGGATCCCCTGGCTACCATTGACATCCCTCCCCCTGATGTTGAGATGTCTGAGTCTGCTGCTCCTCTCTTATACCTATCATCATCCGCACACCCCTCGGAGTACATCCCCTCTGAATCCACTCCGTCTGTTTCACTTGACCCCCTTTCCACCACTTTTTCGGGCTCTTTATGTTTCGACCATATTTTTACTTGTTCTTCTGTCATTTCCCCTAATGACCCGTATGTGCACCTTTCTTCCTCTACTGATGATCTAGGTAGCTTTGCAGCCTCTTATGGTTTCCACCACCTTTCCTTGCCTTCCCATCATCCCGATACTCCCATCCGTATCTATGATGTACTTCGCAACATGCGTCCCCGCTTTTCCTCCATTTTCTCGTCTTGTGATGATATCCCCTCGACCCTCTCGTCCACTCATTACCTTGGTTATGCCGATGGCGCCAGTTGCCATTCTCGAAACCTTGCCTCAGCCGCCTGGGCCATTTTTACCACCTTGCATACCGTTGTTCTTGCACATGGGGTCTGCATTGGTCAAGCCACCAATAATCAGGCCGAATATTATGTAGTTCGTGGTCTCTTAGCCGATGCTCTCTCTCATCACATCCTCCATCTGCATGTCCATTTAGATTCCCTGCTTCTCGTCTTACAACTCAATGGTGTCTATCGTGTGCATAACCCTATCTTGTATAGACAATATTTACGAGTGCAACTTTTGATACATGAATTTAGATTCATTACATTTAGCCATATACCTAGAGATCAAAATCACTACGTAGATCAAATCGCAAACCATGTTCTAGACTAGCATATATCACACACAACACAATAACATTTAACACCATCAACCAAATACATATACATCACATATATTATATAACACGTGTTTTTAGAATCCATCTACTCTGAAACATACTACATGCCCATAGCATGTTACAATAGCAAAACTACAAAAATGGGGGGCGCCACTCGCCCCTACATCGACACTGGGGGCACCACCTGCCCTACCTCTAATCACTCTCTGGAGGATCCCAAGCCAATGGCTCTGCTCCCGCAGCTCGTAGATCACGCATCGCCAGACCAGCCATCACCATGCGTCACATGATACCTCGCCACTCCGAGGGTAGCCCAATACATAACTCTATGTATCGGTCATCTAAATCCTGCCAACCACACTTCGATACACCGGTCAGCAGCCCCTCACATCTACGACGAATATCCTCCACCAGAATAGCCATATCCTCGCTCTGCGTCGTCCTTGATCCACTTGCCCCTGTCGCTCCCATCGCTGCAGGTCGTCCCATATATCCGACCGGTTTTACCAGAGCTATATCTGCATTCCAAAACATATAACTATTAGTACCATGCATACTAGTCACAAACTCTAAAATGCACATAACAAATTAATTGCTTGTCACTTACCATCGGGCCCCCACACTTGACCAGGTGGAAGCGGCAAGTCTGGATCTCCCCAATAACTCATCCCACTATAGGGATAGTCTTCTATGTATAGTGGCATCTGATCCCAATGGGCGAAGAACTCTGGTCAGCACACGCATCCAACTACCCCTCCTCCTCCTCTACACAGTAATCATCCTCACCGACGCATCCGAGGCTCTCTCGGACCTCCATCAGGAAACTCTACACAAGGTCGTAAGGTCGGGATCTTCTCAAAGAATAAAGAGCACAACATCGTCCCATAGGCGCAATCATGATTCACTTGCCACTTGCATAGCGACAGCTGTCATTTCACCGACACCAACATCATCTAGGCCCACCCATAGTAGGTCCCACTCAGCACACTCTCCATGATCATCATCTGCCCTCCAGTGATGTGATGGAATGCCGGGCTACCCAAGACCTGTAACACTGTTGCGGCCACTGCCCGGGTCTCCAACCTCTCTAGATCCCCAATGGATATTCAAGTCCCTTTGACTCAGACCCCTGGCCGACAATGTCGCTCAATAAACTCCATAATGTTACACCCACGTGGTAACACTTGGCTGCGTATTTCTGACCATCCCTAATGGTGGGAGACCAGTCAAGAAATACAAATCCTGGACCGTCAGCTCCATCCTGTGCCCCTGCACTACAAATGCCTCCTGATCCGGTTCCTACTAACTGATAATACGAGCCAGCAAGGGCTCTCCTGCCCTCATCAAAGGGTTCTCCAAAAACTTCAGAACCCCGTACCTAGCCAGTGCACGACGGACACCCTGATCCGCCTGGATCTCCGTTCGTAATGTACCTAAGTCTCTCTCTCTCCACTTGATCCATAGATCTGCCATATCTGCACAAAACCGTCATTTTTGTCAACCTTCAGATCAACAAAACTACCTTAACTTACACTAAAACAGCATCTCAGCCAATAACAGCACTGAAACCCCCCACATCTCATAGCTCGCACTTTTCAGGCAAAACCTGGGCCAGGTCACACTTTTTAAGCCAAAACCTGCGTCCCAGGTTGCAGTTTTTGCCCCAAAAAGTGCGACCCAGCCGTGACGATAAACTAGGGGCAGTTACTAAGATTTAAAGCCCTAATCTATAATTTGAATCCATCAAAAACAAAGCTAAGGATTAGGTCTCTTACCTGCAACTGACGGATCGCAATTCCAACGGTCGGTTTGTCCGCTACGATCGCCACAAGATTTAGGGCCTTCTCTCCTCTCCACATTCACCACAGCTACACAAGAAAATGAATGATTTTGGAGGGAAAACGCCCTATTATAAGAAAACACCTGTTTTTTCTTTTGCCTGCTGCGACCAAACCGTAGCCCCATTTGACACACCATCCGCACCGTTGGAAAGCCCTCATCGAGCACTCAAATGGGTATCTATCAGTTTTTTATGTTTTGACACTTCACCAGGACCCATTTTGTCCATGCTGGGTCTATACACCTCTTCTTAAAATCGAATTTCTTCACTTACGACACTTGTACTTGGGGCACCACTTTGCCTCCTTACTCGTCTTCGTTCGTGTTGATTTTCGTCATGAGCTCCCTATTGTACTCATGCTTTTATGGCCCCCTTTGGACCCATCTTATGAGGCAGCACCATCGAGTCGCCCTTGCTTAGAACATCCAAGTCGAGTCATCATCACATTCATGGAGTCTATCCCGAGTCCTTTTGTCCCCCCCCATCGTCCTCCACCCTTTCCTTCTTGGCCCCTCTCTCGTGTCCCACATTATGGCCATTAGTACCCTTGTCCATTATCCATCACGGTATTGTGTCAGTCGCTACCACGCCTTTCATACACTTTATGCTCTAACAAGGGAAGTCGTCCAACCACTCCTCTGTTTCTCTCATTCCATCATCATCATTAGTGTCTACTTGTTCTTCGCTCTACTATTTTCCCCCGTGCCTTAGTTGGGGTTCCCTTATTGCCCCACCTATGGCGGACCTACTTCTATCGATATCAACTCAGTTACTCCAGAAGCCAGGTCTAGGGGGCAGTGTACCTTGGTTCGAGCTCTTCCTCGCATGATCGTGATACATACACTTGATGGTCCAGTGACACAGCAGTAGCTATTGGTGATTCCCGGGCATGTCTGAGATGTCTCAACCCTCATGAGGGGGTGGCCCTGCAGGTAGCCCCCCACATGCCCGGATGACTTCTTCATTCCCACACCCGATGCAGCTCCTCTCATTTGACAATATCGGCCTCAACCGCTTGCAGCAACATTTTCGATTCACATGTATCTATCAGATTTTGAGAGCCCTTCCCCATGTGTCGGGGGCATTTGGGTATATTTGTATCTCATGTACTACCATATTATTGTATAAGTCCTGATGATTATTCCAGGCATCACATGTATGTGGGATTCATCCTATGATTTATCTGGCTCATGTTTCGGCCAGCACATGCTTCATTATTGCGTTCTGTGGTTTTCCAGGCGCCTTATTCTTTGTACTTATTGTGTTCCATGGTTTTCCGGGCACCATATTCTTTGTACTTTATCTCGGCGGGCATAGGTATGCCTCCCCCGCCATCTGTAGCACAAGTACCACTTCATACACTAGAGACTTTTTGCACCTTTAAGTCTCGTCTCCTCAGGGTATAGTCCTTTAGCATTTTAATCTACCTTACATTCCTCTCTCTCATTTCCTTCCTATTGACCAGTGATTGAGCTCTTACAACGTACTTCGGTCATACGATTTGCTCCTAACACTCGTACGTTGGGGGGAAATCTATTACAACATTTTTTTGGTCATCTAACTCATTATCATTAGATGAACCCAAGTACACCATGTAAGACCAATTTTACCCTAAGTAAAATTGCTTTCACCACCTAAAATAACTTATTCATTTATACTTCCCGGTCATATTTAACTCAAAACAAGGAAATTAATTAAATAAACCCTTATTTATTTAATTATTTCCTAAGAATAAGTTATTTAAATCATTATTTAAATAATATTCTTAGTTAAATTTGACTAAATCATCCATAAATAATTAAATAAACCATTATTTATTTGATTATATTCCCTAAAATGATAAATAAAACATTTATTTATTTATTATTTATAAATAAAGGAATTGACCCAAGTCAAGAACCCTTTTCCCTCCAACAAATATAATAAAATATTCCTAAAGGGTGCTTCTAGAATTCGATTAATAATATTTTATTCATGCACCGAGTTCTAGACCACCCCCATATTTTGTTATAAATAGAGGGGTTTTCCCCATTCATTAGTCACCTTCATTGCATTAGATCACTCTAGATCTTCTCTTGGTCACCATTTTCCATTTTGCTTTGTGAACTCCCATTGAGTTCTATGTTTGCTTTTCCACATCCATAAGAGAGAGAAATGCTAGATATGAAACACTGAGGACTTCCAAGGACCCATCCCACTGAGGAGAACCGAAAAACACCTTTCTTGTTTTCCTCTCAGGTGCCCCATTCTTTAATATAATACAAAATTCTTTCATATACATTCTTCTTGTCTTGTTCATTGGATCTATGGAGCTATGTTATTTTTTATCTGCTTAATATCTTTTGTGCTTAGACCTGAATTTATGCAGCAATCTTAAAGGTATTTTGCAGCCATAATCGATGTTAGGGCTATTTGTTATGCGTAGCTAAAGTGATCTTTTACGACGAAAGATTCATACTAACACCAGAGACCAACAAGAAAGGTATAACAAGTATCAGTATTCTGATGTTAATTTTGATTACAAACATGTCGCTAACAATGAACATATAACATGGCATCAAAAAACATGTAGTTTTTGTGGATTACATAACCATGTCTTTGCTAAGTGTTAGAAGAGAATGGCAACATGAAGGAGGATGAGGCGTGAAATACCTTCTCCACAACAAGAAAAGAAGAAAGTAAAGCAGGTATGGAGGAAGAAGGCTCATTGCAGTCATTGCAATAGAAGTGGTCATCAAAGAGCCATGTGTTGGAGGCTCCATCTAGAGCAGCGTCTCAAGGATAAAGTGTCCATACATGAACCAGTTGAAACAACTATTCGACATTAAAATGCACCACAGAGAGATGACCCATTCACTTTGATAAGTGAGAAATGGTTTTTCTAGGTTTGTTAATGTGTTTTCCCTTACTTTGTAAATCATGTGTTGCAATTTAAAATGTAAAAGTGATGATGTGTTTTCCATCACTTATGAAGCAACCATGATAATTTGGCCTTGTATTGATAGTTGGGTTATTGATTCCATTTTAATGTAAACTTGACCACCAAGTATGTGTTATAAACTCGTAGCAAGTATGGGATGCTTAGTTCATGGTTGGTCATGTAATTTTCAGAAGAATGTACTACAGGTTTGTAGAGGATGCAGGTGTCGGCTCATCGCTTATGGTTCTGAAGGACAAAGGTGAAGGAGAATGAAGGGTGACCTTTCAAAACACTTGTGGTCCAGACAAAGTACAAAGCAATTGCAGATTGTATTCATGCTTTTGGTGGACCAAAATATCCTCAGTGAGGAAGATTGATCCAAGTGGCTCCAGAAACCCTCAAGAGATCAAGAGGGCTCATAAATGGTCAAAATTAAAAGTGATCGGATTGCTCTCGAACTAGGTTTAGATCGAAGTCCTCATTTCCTTGATTCCAACGGTGTGAACAGATCTCCAATCCGAGACCATATGGAGAAGTTAGAGTGAGTCAAATTTGGGCAGTGGTTTAGGTTTAAGTGTCCCATAAATTCATCGTCAACTGGCAAGGAACTTAGCTCCCGAAAATGGGTGAAATTATGGCCTCGTTAAATTTCCTAGTAACCCTTATTTTAGGAAATTTTAAAAATGACCATTATTGTAATAAGAAACAAAAAAATATAAAAATGGGGGTGGTGGGCCACCACCCCCGCCACCTCACGACATGTCACATTATTAAATTGTTTGGGGGGGGGGGGGGGCTGTCAACCCTGCCACATGGAGTGGACCCGCCCACCACTCACACCTCTTTTAACATACCACCTGAAGGTAGCGGAGGAGGGGACCGGCAGGGGTCGAAGCCGCCTGGCCCAAGTGGTCAGCCCCCGAGCGGGAAGTCCCAAGACTTAGCAACAAGTAAAAACAACCAAATGCAAACAAACAATGGACCGTTCTACCATAACCGCAACACTACATGCCACAGTTAACGAATGGTTCCGGCGGGTGTCAAACTCGCCCGGCTTAACAGCCAGTCGGTCTGCCGTCGGAACTATAACATACATGTGTTACCCAAATTTGAACCAAATCAAACTGTAACACCAACCAAAACATAATATATATATATATATATATAGATATAGATATAGATATATATAGATATAACAAACCATTAACCAAAATTTTAATGCCCCAACTGACATTCAGCGGTACAGTTAAAAAATAAACAATCTGACTCTATTTTGTAGTGGGCGGGGTTTAAACCTGACCCTCCTCCACATCACTCACCAACAAAACCAACAGCCCATGAGCTATCATGTTGTTAACTCTGTCGGAGTTTTTCTATATGAATCTTGTCATTTTCATTCGACCCCAACAGAGGAGCTAGCAGACTGAACAGAGGAGCACAAGGAGCAGACCAACGTGGAAATCGAGTCTTTATCATTTTTTTTTATTGCAGGAGCACGAAACCATGAGCCATGGAGACAATGGAACCATGCCCCATGGAATATTGAGGGCATCAAAAATATTCCTTGAGGTCCAGAACTTGTTGGAGTCCCTTTTCGACAAACTTTATGTCGATTTTACACCTCTTGGCAACAGGAATCCAATGGTGATGTCCATTTTAGCAGCAGAGCTTCCCATTTTTCAACCATTTTATAGATTGGAGTGACGGTGTCTGATTCTCAATTGTGGACAGTCGATTTTATTCTTCTCGACGCCATGAATTCGATAGTGCAGCCAGATTCAGCAGCTGAGCATCCACTTCTTCAACCAACTCCATGGGTTGAGGTGTATGCAGTTTTGATCATGTGCCTCTTTTAACAGTTACTGTGAAATTTATTATGATTTCTAGATCCTTGGTTGATGCATGTTGCAAGATATTTTTTTTTGCTTCATGTGAGATTATGTCATGTTGATAGGAGGTCCATTGTGAGTGAGAGTTCCCATAGCGAAATGTCTCATGGAGAGACAAGCCACTCATGTTGAGGGCAAAAATCCTTGTATGACAGAGAACATTTTTCATGTGCATCTCACCATTTCCAACACTATATGAAGTAGCCTACCCCATTTTGACACCAGGCCCAAAGACGTAGCCCACATTGGGTGAAATCTGTTATCAATGTCTCGTGTTCTTATGTTGTTGATTGTTGCCTTGTTCCTTTTACTTAAAGCATGCTATGTGTTCTTTTAATGCTCTTTTCAATGCAATTCTAACCATGTCACATAATTAAAAGATCATGGGTAAATACGGTAGCTGACGGACCCGGATCAACTTCACATGTGAAGGAAGATTCTCCAGGTTATATAGGTATCACATCAGCATTTTGATGCATTTTACCTCAGTAAAGACACTTGATTTTCCTCATTATTTGTACAGGAGCTTGATTAAGATGGCTGAGAAGGTTCATATTATAAGATAATATCATCACACTAGTCTTTTTCATCATGGCCTAATCAAGCTCATTGTGTTGCATCACTTGTCCTCCATAAACATGACCTGGGAAAACTTCTTGGAGAGATTGTCAACAGCTCTTTCTGTATTTCCTATTACGTCATCAGCACAACCAATGGAGATTGGCTCTTATAGCATGCCTACTCAGCCTTCAGATGTTCCTAGGGTAGTGGAATTTTCTCACACATACAAGAGAGGGAAGAGACAAGTATTTGTGCCTAAGTCTATTAAGAGTTTTCTTACAATTGGCACCATTATTGAACAATGTCAGATAGAGGAGCAGCCTCTTTTGCATCAGCATAATAATTTAGTGCCATTATAGGATGAGGTACAAAATTAGATGGAGGTCAAATTAGTTGAAGAAATTATCAAAGAAATATATAAAGAGATAGCAAAATTGAAAGAGACCTTCTCCATTGCTCAATCCCAAATTACTTTCCTTCATCATGAAAATTTTCAATTGAAAGTTAATCAGCTCCTACAAATCAAGCTCAAGTCAAACATGGAGGATAACAGAGGTAAAGGAAAGAATATTTATGTTTTTGACCAAATGCAGGAGATGGAGTTTGAAACACACACAAGAAAACCAAGAACAAGAGGCCTCAAAAGGGACCTGGAGCGAGAAAGACAGTCAATTAATCAATGTGAAGAATTGACCTTTGATGAGCTCATTGCCATGGATATCAATGAGGACAGAGAGTTGTGGTTGTAAAGAGTTAATGAGCATTTGGAAAATCTATTGAATAAGGCTAAAATGGATTACAAGTTTCAAAGGCACATGGAAAACCATTATCGCACTAGGGACACCATTTCTCAAATAAGGCTGAAACAAGTGAAGAAAAGGCTTAAAGAGGCGAAAATGAAGCTCAAGGAGAATGATAGCTCGGATTTATTTTTTGAAGCTTCCTTAGCTATGTATCCTATCTCTTATAGGTGCCAAAGAACCAATTTTGAGAACTTTTGATCAATTTTGGTATTTTAGACGATTTTTTTGCAGAATTCTGGAAATTTTCCATTGCAGAAGGGTAATGGACTTTTTTTACTTTTATTTTGGAGGCATCCAAATGGTGATTTAGTTACATGTATGGATGTATTTTGATGATTAAATCACATATCAGGAACCCTCATGGCATTACAAGCTGTAATTTGGGGATAAAACCCTCAAAAACCTCTCATTTTTCATGTTTCTACCTCCTTTTTGGACCCTCTGTTACGCTTTTGAGTAACCTTGGGAGAATGGATTTTTGAAGGCCTTCCCATGGTCCATTTTGCAAAATTAAAGATGTTATGGAAACTAGACACATAGGGTTGGTTGACCGTTCATTCAAAAGTGGATTTTTACTTCTCAAAGTGCCTCAAAAATGCCTCTAAAGTTCTATTACACTTATACAAATTGTTTTTAAAATCTTCTATCAGAATTGTCACAAATCAGCATTGGATTCCTCAGGACACTTGTCAAGCTCAGAAATGGTCACAAATTCGAGGAAATGTTGTCCTATGATTTTTCAATAGAGTCATTAGGTTTTTTTTGGCTTCCTATCATGATGTAATATGTAATTAACGTAAGGGACAAACACTCCTAGTTTATAGCTAAAATTCAGGGAATGGTTTCTAACCTCCCTACAAACTAGGAAATGACTCATATTTTTCATTTATGATCTATTTTGGATGGGATTTCGACTTGATGAGGTGTCATAGTCTATATTTTCTATAAGTAGACTCTATTTAGTCCTTTTTTGGGTTGGATAGTCTCATATTGCAGTGGAGCTCTTATAATCAGCTTGTGGAATGAAATCAGAGACAGATTTGCGAGAATTGTGTTGAGATACCTGTGGTATGTTTTGAAGCATCTATGTTTCTCGTGTATGTTTAGAATTTCATGCTTAATACCATTTCTTCTTATTCATATTTTTTTATCTTGTAAGTTTGAGAGCATAATTCATGTTTATGCATGCTCTTTTTTAGATAAGATTCACCATATTGTGTTTATTTGCTTCTAAACTGAATGAATTCACCTCTGCTCATTCAAACTCTCCTCCATTTTCATCCTATACACAATGATTTATTAATATGCTTTCAAACTACCTATCTTTCCTCACATATTCTCTGTAGTTTCACCTTGAAGTTCAGACCTAAAAAAATTATATACAGTCCATTCATTGACTTTTCTATCTAGCATTCAAAACATCAAACAAATTCTATTTATTAAGCTTATATACCTAGCCTAAAATCATTAGATACTCATCCATTCATTTGATCACTTAAAGTGACAAAGAGAGAACCCTTTCTAGTCTGGGTAGGGCTAGCTACCTGCCCTAAATTTTGGTTTGTGGTTACCTTTCTCCAATACTACTGTCAGCCTTGGGAAGTTGGGGAGAGTGATAACACTACCCAATCAACATTCGTATATCCCTGAAGTTGTACATCCTTGTTTGCAACAAATCTCAAACCACAATTCATTGTACCACACAAATATCTCAAAATGTGCTTTGTTGCAATCCAATGCTCATTTCTCAATTCAACTTGGAATTGGCTCGGTTGTTTCAAAACAAAGCATATGTCTGACCTGATGTTAACTAAATAAATCAATGAACCAATCAGTTGTCGACACATAGATGGATATAAAAAATTACAAATATGGAGTGAGAGCCTCTTAACTTCTTCAAGTTACTCATCATGGGAGTTTCCATGGATTTGCAATCCATCATACCAAATATCTGAAGGACATCTAACACATATTTTCCTTAACCAAGGAATACTTCACTGAGATTTTTCCATACTTCTAATCCCAAGTAATAGTACATCAACCAAAGATCCTTAATATCGAACTCAGAATCCAACCGCCTCTTCCACTAAATGATAAGAGGCTCGACACTTGTCAAAAACAAGTCATCAACATATAATAATAGGCTCACAGGTTCATTCTTCATAACCTTAAAGTAAGGGTTTGCCTAGGATCCACTCATGGTAAATCCCACTCTCGTGAGATAGTTTTCATACGAGCATACCAAGTTCTTGGAGCTTGCTTGAGTCCATACAAGGCCTTCGTCAACTTTCAAACATGATATTCCTTTCCATATACCTCAAAGGCTTGAGGTTTCTCTATGTACACCTTTTCCTCAATCATACCATTGAGGAACGCAGCCTTCACATCCATTTGGAGCAATTTCCATCCCAACTAAGCAACAAGAGAAATTATGGATCTAATAAAGGTGTACCTGACAACCAGAGAAAATGTCTCATCATAGTCTTCTCCCTCTTTCCATGAGAATATTCTATCCACGAACCATGCCTCTTATTTGTCAATACTACCATATGCAACATGCTTAATCTTGTATATCCACTTGGAAGTCACCATTAAATTCCCTTTAGGCCTCGACACAATCTCCCAGACATCATTTTTAATGATTTATTATTACTCTTCATTCATCTCTTCCTTTAACCCCTATTGGCTAGTTGCTTCTTCATATTAGGTTTTGCATCAATCAGTTTTCTCATGAGATATGGATAGCTTAAGAACATATTGTTTTCTTCACCTCTTTATATCATCCACTAGAATTTTCATGCCCTTCTGCCTCTTCTAATGTGGATCTAATCCATGGTGGTCTCTTCTTGATCTCTGGAACTTTAACTGGTTTTGATGGATATTAAGGCCCTTCCGACCTTTCGATACATTCTATAGAGCTTTAATTATCCTCCCTTGAGGCCTTCCGCTTCACTTCATCCAAGGAATATATGGAGACTTCCTTAGACTTCCAATATAATACTTTCTCATCGAAGGTGACATCTCGGATGACCTTAATCCTTCACTGCTCTTGAATGTATACTATATAAGCCTTCTATGATTCACTGTATCCAAAAAATATTGCTTTCTTTCCTGAAGGCTCAAGTTTGTTCCCCTTATTCTTAGGAACATGAATATATACAAGAAAACCAAAGATCCTCATGTGACCAACCTTTGGCTTCCTTTTAGAGAAAGCTTCTTTAGGAGTCATACATTCCAGAACTTTATCAGGACTTCTATTTTGAATATATGTAGTTGTTTTTTATGCTTCCCCCCATAAGAAAAATGGAAATTCCAAATCATATATCATGGCCATGACATATTCTTCAATGATCTCATTCTTTCATTCTACTACACCATTTTTTTGTGGATGATATGGGACAAATATCTCCCTCTTAAGCCTAGTCTGCTTGCATAAATAAACAAGCTCCTTCGAGGTGTATTCTCCTCCATTGTAAAATCTTAGTGTCTTGATATTCCTGCCTCTCAATTTATCCACTTCAGCTTTAAATTCTTGGAACTTGTCGAATACCTCATTCTAAATATTCAAGATATATATCTATGTCTTTCGAGAGAAGTAATCAATAAATGTCACATAACACAATAAAACACCAAGCTATTTCACGGGCATTGGACCACATGCATCAAAAAGAATAAATTCCAAAGCTTTCTTAGATCTATTTTCATTTTTTGGAAATGGTTTCTTGTTGTTCTTCCCAAGAGCACAAGCTTTGCATACACCATGGTTCTCTATCTATAGTTTAATAACCCCTGACACTATTTGACTTAACTTAGGCAATGCTCTAAAATGAAGATGTTCATACCTTTTGTTCCATAACTCACTTGGAATTATTTCATCATGTACCAGTGCTTGATCTGGTTGATTTACAAGTCTATTCAATCTTCCATCACGAATCCCAATAACCTTACCATCATCTTTACTAGATCCCTTGGACCAAACAAGTACTTTTCCATCCAAAAAAGCAACTCTATCTCCTTTATATTCTAAACAAGAAACAAAGACAAGATTCTTTTTCAAACCTAGTACAAAAAGAACATTGTTTGTATGTATATTGTTACTAGATTCCAAATTTGTGGATTCCTTTCCAACTCATTTCACTGCATAGTTGTTATTGTCTCCTAGTTCAACCCTTTGAGACAATTTTTTTATCATGCTCGAAATATTCCCATGTTTTCTAGTCATGTGCCTTGATACTCCACTATCTACTAGCCACATGTCATAATCATCTGCAAAGGAACCTATCAATACATAATAGTAAAATAAATCATTTTCACCTTTGACCTTCTTTGGTTTTTCATCTTCAACATCTGTTGTGGAAGAATGTTGCCTTCATTTCTCTTCTTGTTATTAGCATGTTCAGAAAATATGATCCAAGTGGATATTGGTGGCGCCCACCTATTCCACCTAGATCTCTAATCGATTTCATCAATATCCTTATTTATAGCAGCGTTTACAATTTTTAGCAGTTTTTCAGGCCCTGAACTTCTGGAGCAGTTTTGACCCCCTAAAAGGCATTTTTTTGAGATTCACAGCAGGCACATAGCCATAGGCAAGGGAATTTGGAAAATCTTGTAGTACTTGAAGAGATATTTCTGATGATATATCGTACGTGCCAAGCAGAGATAATATGACCAAGTTACAACCCTGCGAAGTTGGCTGCCCAACTAACCCCAACGGGGCCCACAAACTCTTGGTGTTCCATCTACTGGGTTAGGTTTTAGTTGTTTATGGTTTTCCCATGTTGTTCAATAATAATAAAAATCCATTAAGCCTCATTTTAATCCAGTTCATAGGCATGTAGCCGCTACATCTCCTCATAGATAAGCTACCATCGCTCGAGCTAGTTTATTTCCATTTTGTCTGTAAGCATGTTTCATTTATTTGATATTAATGAAATGAAGTTTTATTCCTGTTGCATATTTGCGCTTATATTTATTTATGTATTTTATTGCATTCATGCATAATTTTGGATCAGTGGTATTAGAGCGGTCTACTCTTTCTTGATCTTTCTTTGCATGTCCCCAACGAGATCAAGGTATAAGGAGTTAGGGCTCGATCTAATTGAACATTTGCAAGATTAGCCTCGCAAACCCCGACAGCCTCCCATGGAAAAAGAAAACAAAGATGAGGGAGCAGGAGATCCAATCAAAATATTTTTCGAGGAGGCCTTCAAGAAACAAAGGAATTCAATGACGGATAATTTTTCCCAACTCCTTCGACGGTTACCCACCGATGATGCGTCTTCATCTAGTAGCCACTCTAGAGGCACCACTCCTTTTAAGGTACAAGTTAACTTTGGATTTCCCATATTTGAAGGCCAAATAGATGCAGACATTGTAGATATATGTTTGAATATATTATAAGGATATTTTCAATTCATGACTTTTCCAATCGAGAAAATATTACTTTTTCACTCCTTAAAGCCACCCCCCATATGAGGGACTGGTGGGAAACCTACTGTGAGAAAAAAGGACGAGAGGGAATCCTCCATGTTCTCAGCCCCACCCACTTGGAATTATTTCTGAGACGCTGTCAAGGAACCCTGTGGGGATCTATGAAGACAAGTACATACAATGGATGACGTTGCGGCAGCAAAGGGATCAATATGTGCATGAGCTGATAAATTTGTTCCATACCATGCACAAAAATTTGGGTATCAAAGATTCAGAGAAACATTTGGTGCTTAAGTACCGTAGATGTCTGCACCGATACATCTAGGAAAAAATGGGGTTCCTCGAAAACTCTTCACTTGGTGCAGCATACCGGTATGCTGCCAAGATTGAGCATAAATTCAAATAGAAGAAGCGAGACTTTGGTTCTGTGAATTAGAATTAAGGGAAAGGTGCCCACAAACCATAGAGAAAAGGAAAAAGTCAAGGCAAGGCGGCCCAGGACAACCTGTAAAATTTGCAAGTGAATAAAAAAACCACGAATCCAAAGAAGGACACGGGAAAGTGTGTGAGTTCCATAAGATCTCCACTCACAACACAAGTGAGTGTCGGGCCAAGAAGTCACTGGTGGCCGAGATTAAGTCTTCTGAATCAAATGCATGTTCTAACTCTAAGTCTGAACCTGACAAGGGGAATGACAAAGGGAATAATATTATTGATGTGGAATCTAACTTCATTGTTTCCACCACCAATATCTAGAAGGAGGAACCAGAAGATCCAGAGGAGGGGGAGCACCTCTTCCATTCCCAGATGTGGGTGAAGGGTTCCATGTTGCAGTTCATTGTTGACAGCAGGAGACAAAAGAACCTCATTTCACCAGATTTCGTGAAGCTACTGGGCTTGCCGACCACAACACACACACAACTGTACACCATCAAGTGGCTTCACCAAAGATGGGATTTCTGCTTCAGCCAGCAGTGTCACCTTCCCTACAGCATCAAGCCCTTCACGGATGAGGTATTATGTGATGTTTCTCCTCTTGAAGTTTGTGATGTATTATTAGGCCAACCATAATTGTGGAAGCGATGTGATGTATATGATTCTAGGCCTCGCACTTTTTTTGTTACTTTGTGCAATAAGTTGTACAGGATATAAGAGGTAGCACCGCCTACCACCATCTCTTTAATCACTATAAAGGAATGCAGTAAGCTCATTCCCAGACCAAGAAAAAAAAATTCCCTATGATACACCCTCAGGGAAAGAATAATATTATGGCCACAACCTCCAGACAAGGCTCCTTCGCATGGCAACAACATATGGATAAGGTCATGGAGGAGTACAGGGACATCTTCACCTCACCCGCAGGGGTACCTCTGTACTGTCAGGTCAAGCACTCCATCGATCTAACCCCATGCACACTGCTACCTAATGTATTGATCTATTGACGCTTTGTTCTGGAGAACGACAAAATCAAGAGGCGGATTCAGTAGCTTCCGCAAAAATTTCACATATGGCCGAGTTCATCGCCCTGTGGAAGCCCGATCGTGTTGGTGCAGAAGAAGGATGGGACTTGGAGACTCTGTATTGACTATCGAGCGCTAAACAAGATCATTGTCCAGAATAGGTATCTGATCCCATGGATTGATGACTTTCTTGACCAAATCAAGGGGGGGAAATATTTTAGCAAGATTGACTTGAATTCCGGGTATCACTAAGTACCAATCAAACCCTTTGATGTGTGGAAGACTACTTTCAAATACAAGGAGGGTCATTTTAAATTGTTGTTCATGCCTTTCGGGTTGATGAATTCCCCCGCAATCTTCATGAGGCTGATGAACGACATCTTGCGACCATTCACCAACTCATTCATGGTGGTTTATTTGCATGACATCTTGATCTTCAGCCAAAGTTGGGAAGAGCACCCCCACCACATTCAACAAGTCCTCTAAACACTGCGGCAACACAAGTTGTCTGCCAATTTGGATAAATTTACTTTTGGAATGACCCAAGTTCAATATCTGGGATACATCATTGATGAGAAGGGGATGCATGTGGACCTAGCCAAGATCCAGGTCATTCAGGATTGGCCAACCCCAACCACTCTAGCATAGCTCTGCAGCTTTTTGGGTCTTTCAAATTTCTACCGCGGGTTCATGTTGGGGTTCTCTCATATCACTTGGCCTTTGAGTCAAGTCACCAAGGGAGGAGAAAAAGAAGAATTCTTTTGGTTTGAATCTCAACAAAAGGCATTCACAAATTTGAATCATCCCCTCTGCTCTGTGACAATACTCACATTACTAGACTTACAACAACCATTTGAGATCGAGACAGATGCCTCTGACTATGCTATTGGGACAATTCTTACTTAGCAGGAGCATCCAGTGGCATATCACAGTGAGACACTTTAAGACACAATCTGGAAGTATCCCACCTATGACAAAGAGATATATTCCATTGTGTAGGTTTTCCAAAAATGGAAGCATTACATTTTGGGGAAGGAAACGGTCATCTACACAGACCATCGACGCCTACAGTTCATACAAACACAAGGGAAGTTTCAGAACGATCGTCATCAGAAATGGTCCACATACTTGCAATAGTTCCATTTTAAAATCAAGTACAAGTAGGGAAACTCTAATAATGTTCCAGACTTCCTCAGCGAGCCATTGATTGTGGCGCTAAACACTATGCACAAATCTTGTGGGCATGAGACTTTGAGTTGGCCCCATCTCTACAAAAGTGATCTAGAATTCGGCAGCACATACCAGACACTCCTAGAATGTAAGAAAGTTCTAGATTTTCACCTCCAAGATGCAATTTTATGCCATCTGGGACACCTCTGTGTTCCTTCAAGCGAGCATGCGAAGATGATTTGAGAAGCGCACTACAATCGGGTTGTTGGACATTTCGAGGTCGAGAAAAAAGTGGAAGTACTACAAAAGTATTTTTATTTTCCGAACCTTCGATAGGGTGTCGGGAAGTACATCAAATCCTGCATTGCCTACACCATTGCCAAACTGACCATTAAGAAGCAAGGCCTATATACTTTGTTGCCTACCCCTAGTCAACCTTGGGAATCCATCTCCATGGATTACATGTTATACATTCCTTCTACCAAGCATGGAAACTATTTTGTTTTTGTGGTCATCGATAGATTCTCTAAGATGGCCATTATGGTAGCCTACAAGAAGCATATAACAGCAGAAGCCACTGCTAAATTCTTCTTTTAATGAGTGTGGGTACACTTTGGAATCCCACAGTCCATTATTTCGTATCAGAATAGTAGGTTCCTCAGCAAATTTTGGTTAAGTCTCTGGTCAATGTTACACACCAAGCTCACTAAATGCACAACTTTCCACCACCAAATTGATGGCCAAATAGAGGTCGTCAACAGGATGATCGTACGCATTTTGTGCATGTACATCTCAAAGCATCCACAAACATGGTACGAAAGCCTCCCCTATCTCCAACACATCTAAAATCGGGTCCTCCACAACTCAACTAGCCATAACCCTTTTCAGGTAGGTTTGGGATTCCAGCTACTATGTCCCATTGATGTGGCCATACCATTTACATCTACTCAGGAAGATTCGGCTCATGTCCAGTCTGAAGCTGACAAGGCGAACAACTTCATTGAGCACATTTAGCACATCAGCCAATAGGTCCATGACATATTAGATAGATCCAATGCTAAATACAAGCAGCAACATGATCAACATCAGGTGCCACACAATGTTCAAGTGGGCAACAAAGTTTGGCTACATTTGAAAAAGGAGTGCCTCTCTGGACCCCACCACAAGCTTCACTCACTTTGATATGGGTCGTACACCATCACCAAGGTTTTAGGGGACAATTCCTTCGAGCCCAGTATTCCACCATTCCTTGGTCTGCACCTAGCGTTCAATGTGGACCGCCTTCAGCCTTGTTTTCCACCATTACTGGAAACATCTAACATTGCAGAAAAAAATAACACCAATGGAGTTAAACCAAAACTCCATGGAACAAGCCAATACTAATCAGATCATGGACACATAGATCAAGAACACCCGCCAGCAGAGGATCCAACTGTATCGAGTTTTCAAAGCAAGCTGACTCCTTCACTAGGGAAAGTGGTTCACTAGGGACCAGGTTCAACAGAAATTTCCTCACCTCATGGAGGCCCTGTACACAATGGGTACCATTTCTTCCTAGGGGGGAGGGAATGATCCAAGTGGATATTTGTGGCCACCCACCTATTCCACCTAGACCTCCATTTAGTTTCATAAATTTCTTTATTTATAGCAACATTTACTATTTTTAGCAGTTTTTCGAGTCTTGAACTTTCGAAGCAGTTTTGACCCCCCTAAATGGATATGGTCCTGCAGAACATCCAATATTACTAGGAGATATATTTCCAATGATATATAATACGTGCCAAACAGAGATAATATGACCAACTTACGACTCTGAGAAGTTGGCTGCCCAATTAACCCCAACGGAGCCCACAAAATCTTGGTGTTCCATCTACTGGAGTAAGGATTTTGGCTCTTTAGGGTTTTCCCATGTTGTTCAATAATAAAAATTCCCTTGACCCTCATTGTAACACAGTTTAGAGGCATGTAGCCACCACATCTCTTCTCAAAGATAAGCTACCATTGTCCAAGCTAGTTTATTTCCATTTTGTCTCTAAGCATTTTTCAGTTATTTGATATTAATGAAACGAACTCTTATTCCTAACGTATCTCTGTGTTTATGTTTATTTCTCTATTTTATTGTGTTCTTGCATAAGTCTGGATCAAAATATCTCTTGAAATTTCCATTTTCCTGACAATCATAACACTATATATTTGGTAAGTCTTTCTTTTTCTTATAGGAAGAAGATCATTTTCCTGACTTCTTGTGTCAAGGTCTAAACTTCTTCTTTCCCTTATTCTTGAAATTGTTAGAAATTATATATTACAAAGCAATGGAACACATAAAATATGTGGAAACACAAACACATAAAACATATAAAACAAGAGAGACACAGATATACGTGGTTCACCCAATTTGGGATATGTCCACCCCGAACAGCCAGTGATTCCTTTATATTAACCAGCAAGATGAAGAGACACAACCTACAACAGATCCATTTTGATATCCTCTACTCTCTCTCACAGTCCCCCTTTCTTTTTCTCGCTCATAATACACATAAAATACAAAGCCGCAATACAATACCCTCATACAAAACAAGGGGTTGCCTTTTAGGGCAAAAAACCCTACATTAAACATAAATTCTACCGTCATATCATTTGCCTAATGAACGGCCCAGATTAACTACAAATTTCCAATATTTTACAATGCAATTTTACACTTGTTTTTAGCTTCCCCTGCCAGGGGACCGCTAGACCCCGGACCCCCCAGTCATGGGGATCGGCCCCACAGGGGGAACAATTCCCCTCCCCCGCGTGGAGGGGTGTATAGTCTTCCTGGGGTATACATCCAGCATAAACAAAGACCTCTAAATTAGGATGAAAATCAAGCTCCATGCCCAACAATCTCCCACTTGGAGGCTGATTGTAGCAACTCTATCGCTGCTTCATTTGCTGGACAATGACTCCACTTTGGAGCTGGTTGTTTCTCATCGTCATCATCATAGTTGAAGACCAATTGAAATTGAGCAAAATCTTAGTTTCTCCCTAGTTACAACTTTTTTTAACATATCTGCAGGATTTTGGCTAGTGTGTATCTTTTCTAGCTTCAATTGTCCATCTTCCAACACTGATCGTATGAAATGGTACTTGAGTTGTATGTGTTTAATCCTGGAATGAAATGTTGAGTTATTTTCAAGATGAATGGCACTCTGGTTGCCACTGTATAACCTTCCCATCTCTTGCTTCTTACCCAATTCATCCATAAACCTTTGTAACCAAATCATTTATTTACTAGCCTCGGTAGCAGCAACATACTCTGCTTCTGTTGTTGAAAGTGCAGCAACACTTTGCATTTTTGAAACCCAAGTAACAGTTGTTCCATCTACAGTAAATACATACCCTGTAGTTCTCCTCCTATTATCTCTATCACCTTCCATATCTGCATCAACATATCCCTGTATAGAAATGTTTGAACCACCAAAGCATAATGCTTGATTTGTGGTACCTCTCAAAAATATGAGAATCCATTTCACTGCCATCCAATATTCTTTTCCTGGATTTTTCATGTAACTTCTTACAAATCCCACTGCATGTGCAATATCAGGCCTTGTGCAAACCATTCCATACATTAAGCTTCCAATTGTTGATTCATATGTAACTTTAGGCATATAATCCATTTCTTCTTGGGTCTTGGGGCACATCTCCTTACTATGTTTGAAATGGCTAGCCAAAGGTGTACTGACTGGTTTTGTATTCTGCATATTAAATATTTTCAACACCTTTTGTATGTACTCATTATGAGACAATGTTAATTTGCAATTTTTCCTGTCTCTAGTTATTCTCATACCAAGGATTTGTTTTGCAGCTCCCAAATCCTTCATTGCAAATGAATTTTCCAATTTTATTTTGAGCACATTTATTTCTTGCATGTTAGACCCTGCAACAAGCATGTCATCTACATACAATAACAATATAAATAGCTGCCATCATTTTATTTTTCAGATAAACACAATGATCAAAGTGACATCTAGTATAACCTTGTTCAGACATAAACCTGTCAAATTTTAGATACCACTGTCGTGGAGCCTGTTTTAAGCCATACAGACTCTTGTTTAACCTACACACTAATTTTTCCTTCCCTTTGACCTCATATCCTTGTGGTTGTTGCATATCGATCTCTTCCTCCAAATCTCCATGGATAAATGTTGTCTTTACATCTAACTATTCAAGATGCAAATCTTCCACTGCTACAAGACTTAAAATAGTTCTGATTGAAGTCATATTAACAACATGAGAAAATATCTTATCAAAGTCAATACCTTTATTCTATGCAAACCCCTTCACCACAAGTTTATCTTTGTACCTCTGTTTTCCTTCATCTTCTTCCTTAAGCCTATAAACCCATTTATTTTGCAATGTTGTTTTACTTGCAGGCAACCTGACTAAGTACCAAGTTTGGTTATGTATTAAGGAGTCCATCTCTTCTTTCATGGCCAGATCCCACTTCTTCCTGGTTTCGACCTGCATTGCTTCTTCATAACATTTGGGTTCACCAGAATCAGTCAACAATAAATAATATAATGAAGGAGAGCATTGTTCAGGGGGTCTACTTATCCTGGTAGATCTTCTGACACCACTTTTAGGTTTTTGAGGTGCTTGTTGTTGTTTTGGTGGTTGTTGTTGTTGTGGTTGTTGATTATTATTATTTTTAGGCACCTTTACTTTTTCTATGATCTCATCAAGAACTCTGTATTCTTTGTTTTCTTTTTCCTGTTTCTTTTCGTGCAACTGATTCTTATACAAGACCTTTTCATTGAATATTACATCTCTGCTCCTAATTATTTTGTGATTTTCATAAGCATATAAGCAATAACCAAAATCATTAACACCATATCCAATAAAGGTACATTTCTTTGATTTTGCCTCAAGTTTTTTTTCTATTTTATTTATTAATATGGACAAAGGCCTCACAACCAAAATTCTTTAAAAAGGAGTATTTTGCCTTTTTACCTGTCCATGCCTCCTCTAGAATACTACCATCCAAGGAACTTGAAGGCCCTCTATTTATTAGATAAACAACAGTATCTACAACATCTGCCCAAAATTGTAAAGGCAATCCTACATGCAATCTCATGCACCTTGCACACTCCATGTTTGTTCTGTTAATCCTTTCTGACACAACATTTTTTGTGGTGTTCTTGGAACTGTCTTCTCTCTGCGAATACCATGCTCTAAATAATAACTATCGAACTATTTGTTGCAATATTCACCTCCATTGGCTGATCTCGGACACTTCCACTTATTTCCTGTCTCAATCTCAACTAAAGCTTTCCATTTCTTGAAAGTATCAAATACATCAGAATTATTCTAAATACAATAAATCCAATTTTTTCTAGTTTCATCGTCAATAAAAGTAACATAATAACGAGAGAAACTGAGAGATGATACTTGAGTAGGTCCCCATACATCTGTATGCACAAGATCTATTTTTTCTCTCTTCTTTTCTTTCCGAACTCTAATAAATCTGACTCTCTTCTATTTTCCATAAATACAATTCTCACATAAATCCAAATCAATATTCTTCAAACCTGGCAACAAATTTCTTGAGTGAAGAATATTCATCCCCTTCTCACTCATGTGTCCGAGCCTATGATCTCATAATGTTGCATCTTCTCCTTTGGAATTTAAAGCATTAACAGAGTTAGAAATACCATTTCATTAATACAATGTACCAACCTTTTCTCCTTTTTCTATTACCAGGGCTCCTTTAGTGACCTTCGAAGTTTTATTTGTGAAATTTGTCACACAACCTTCACCGCCTAATTGCCCTATTGAAATCAGATTTTTCTTAAGATTTGGAACATGCCTTACCTTTTTTAATAATCATTGGTTTCCATTCTACTCTTTTACAAGAACTTTACCCATTCCAACGATTTTACAGGGTTTATCATCACCCTGATGAACCTGTCCAAAATCGCCTTGAACATAGTCATGAAAATATTTCGTATCAGGTGTGGCATGGAATGAGGCCCCTAAATCTACCACCCATCAGTAAAATTTTCTAAAGAAAGAATAAAAGCATCTTGTAACACATCATCTGTCACATTTGCTTCATGATTGTTTTCTTGCTTTGCATCTCCTTCTTTTCCCTTCTGATATTTATAGTCTTTCTTCAGGTGTCCTTCTCTCCGCATTTCCAGCACACTATCCTCGATCTGGACTTGGATCTGCCTTTTCTTGATCTACTGTGATATGTTGATTTCTTTCCTCTTTCCATTTGTCTTCCCCTAATCTTTGCACTCAAAGCATTACTCGTCTCTCACCGAATATTTTCAGTCGCATTTCCTCACTAAGGAAAGCACCAAAAACATCATTAAATTTTAAAGTACTTGATCCAGAGACAGACTTACTAATGGCCATAACTAAACCATTCCATCTTTTTGGAAACGAGCAAAAAAATAACAGAGCCCTGACTTCATCATCAACTTTTACCCCTACAAAAATTAACTGACTAGTAACTGTGTTAAATTCATTTAAATGTTCAGCAATAGATCCACCATTCGACATCTTCATATTAAATAAATGTTTCATAAGAAATACCTTGTTTAAGGCCTAGTGTTTTTCATATAGTTTCTCCAATGCCTTAATTAAACCTCTGTTGTTGTTTCCTTTGAAATATTGAAGGCTACCGACACCGCAAGGCACAGCCGTATTGTTCCAAATCCCTTTCTATCGAGAATCTCCCATTTTTCATCTATCATACTCGACAGCTTTTTTGTTTTTCCGCTCAATGGTAGGTACATATCTTTCTGATACAGATAATATTCCATCTACATCTGTTGTGAAACCAGCTCCAAAAAGAGAAGAAAAGAGATATCAACGCCTTAGAAATAAGCCACTTCGAGGGGGAAACCTCCAATACATTACATGAATGAACAATTCTTAGATGATTCAAATTACAAAACCTCCTTTCTATATATAGGATTCCATGGGGCCACAATGTAATCCTATTCAACCTAACAATAATAATTTAAGGGCACAATAATAACAATATGGGGGTTACAAGGGTACAATAATAACAATAAGGGGGTTACACTAACAACAATAAGGGACTATACTAGTAATATAGGGACCTAACATGCCCCTCTTCTTCAAAAAAGTGTTGTCCTCAACGCTTGAGTAGCTCTGGGTGCTTCTGTATAAAATTCTCATCCTCCCATGTAGAATCTTCAGTGGGTAAGTTCTTCCACTTGATGAGATACTCTGAAATTGATCGATTCCGTAGTTGTCGAGTTCTTGTTTCCATGACTGCTTTAGGTTCCAATATGATTTTTCCTTCCTCATCAAGTTCTGGCAATATTGTTTGAATTGGAAGATTTTCACCTATAACCTTCTTTAAGCATGAAACATGGAAAACTGGATGTACTCGCGAAGAAGCAGGAAGCTCCAATTTGTATGCCATAGTACCAATATTTTGCAACACCTTGTAAGGACCATAGTACTTTGGCGATAATTTATTGTCCTTCTTAGCTTGCTTGAGGGACATTTGTTTGTATGGTTGTAGCCGTAAAAATACTCAGTCTCCTACATCAAAACTTCTCTCGCTGCGATGTTGATATGCCTGTTGTTTCATTCGATTTTGTGCCAAATTTAGGTTGTCCTTTAAGAGTTGGAGAACTTCTTGTTGATGCTCGATGTGATCTTCCACTTCTTGAACCTTCGAATTTTCTCTTAAAGATGATGTGATGGATGGTGGATGATATCCATAAAGTGCCATAAATGGGGTCATTTTTGTTGTAGTATGGAAGGAAGTGTTATACCACCATTTTACCTAGAGATAACCACTTGACCCATTGTGTTTGTTTATCAGATACAAAACAACGAAGATATCCTTCCAAACATTTATTTACTATCTCAGTTTGACCATCGGATTGAGGATGATAAGATGAGCTATGAGCTAATTGAGTACCCAAACAAGAAAATAACTCTGTCAAAAAATTTCCAGTAAAAATGGGATCTCCGTCTCTCATAATAACCCTTGGGTTTCCATGTAGCTTTTGAATTGTGTCCATAAATGTAGTAGCAACTGTACTTGCTTTAAATGGATGAGATAATGCACAAAAGTGCACATACTTGGTAATTATATCAACTACCACCATGATGACACTCTTTCCTTCGGACTTAGGTAAACCAGTGATAAAATCCACTGAAATATCCTCCCAACATTTACTTGGAATGGATAAAGGTTGTAGAAGACCTGGGGTCTTAATTGTCTCAACTTTATTCTGCTTTCAAACCAAACATTCCGCCACAAACTTTTGAATATCAGATTTAAGGCCATCCCAAAAAAATTCTTTCTTCACCCTGTGGTAAGTTTTTAAAAATCCTGAGTGTCCTCCTAAAGGAGAAGTGTGCAATTCCAAAAGAATCTTTTGTTTTAGTTGGGAATTCTTACAAAGACATAAGTGATCTTTGTACCATAAGGAATCATTTTTCCAACTAAATGTATCAGATGTACTAGGATCTTGCTGCAACTTTTGAATGAGTGTCCATACATATTTGTCCTTCTTCCATTCATCTTTTGCTTCGGTTATCCAATCTGGTTGGATAATAGAAATGGCACAAAGCAATGCTTCCACCTCTTCATTCTTTCTTGAGAGTGCATCTTCAACAACATTTAGCTTCCCTTTTTTGTATATTATTTCAAAGTCATAACCCAACATCTTTGTGACCCATTTTTGTTGCTCTTTTGAAGATAGTCTTTGTTCCAAAAAGTGTTTAAGACTATCATGATCATTTTTTACCTTGAAGTGTCTTCCCATTAGATAAGTTCGCCATTTCTTTAGTGCATGCAGTATTGCTAACATTTCCTTCTCATAAATAGGTTTCTGTAAATACTTTCCTTTGATTGGACTACTTTCAAAATCAATGGGTCTTCCTTCCTGCATTAAAACTGCACCAATTCCATTTCCTGAGGCATCACATTCCACAATAAAGGTTTTTGTGAAGTTTGGCGTAGCTAAGACCGGTGCTAGGCACATTGCCTCTTTAAGATGTTCAAAGGCTTTAGTTGCTTCAGGAGTCCATGAAAATGCATCTTTCTTCAATAATGTTGTTAGAGGTGCTGCTATTCTCCCATAATTCTTAACAAACTTGCGATAATACCCTGTTAACCCGAGAAATCCTCGCAACTTCTTTATGGTTGTGGGGACTTTCCATTCCTTACTGGCTTTAATTTTGTTAGGGTCTACTTTAACACCCTCGTGAGATACAATATGACCCAGATATTCCACCTCTTGTACTCCAAAGAAACATTTGGATGTTTTTTCATATAATTGTTTCTCCTGCAATAGTTTGAGCACCCTGTCAACATGTTGAACATGATCCTTCCAAGACCTGCTATAGATTAGTATATCATCAAAAAATACTAGCACAAATTTTCTAAGGAAGGGTTTGAAAATGGAATTCATCAACCCTTGAAATGTATAAGGTGCATTGGTAAGGTCAAAACGCATGACCAAAAATTCATAATGACCCTCATGAGTTCAAAATGCTATTTTCGGAATATCTTCAGTCTTCATTCTAAATTGATGATACCCTGAACGAAGATCCAATTTGGTAAAATAAACTACTCCATGTAATTCATCCAATAATTCATTAATCACAGGAATGGGAAATTTATCTTTAATGGTGAGCTTATTGAGCTCCCTATAATCCGGACACATGCGCCATGATACATCCTTCTTGTGTACCAATACTATAGGAGCAGAGAAAGAACTTTGACTAGGTTGAATTATACCCTCCTCTAACATTTCTGCAATCATACGTTCAATTTCGTTCTTTTGGACATAAGGATATCTATAAGGCCTGATTTTTGGAGGAACGCTTCCTGGAATCAAATGAATAGCATGATCATGATCACGAATAGGTGGGAGTCCTTTTGGAGTTTCAAAAACCTTGGAATGATTGTCCAAGACTTTTTGGAGATCTGCGGAAATAGATGATTTTGATGTTGGAACTTCTAGTGAGCATAATTGTGCAATTATGCCTCGTTGTTATTTCTTTAGAATCTTTGTCATGACATTAGAGCTTATTATCTTTCCCAGCTTCCCTGCAATACCCCGTAATTTGACTTCCTTTCCTTCTGAAAATATTTTTAAGAAAAGTTCTTGAAAATTAAAAGCTACCGTCCCCAAAGATTGTAACCATTGTACTCCTAGTACAACATCAGCACCTCCCATAGGAATGGAAAGCATTGGACTATTCAATACATATTCCCCCATGGTTAGCTTGATATTATGGCATTTTCCAGAGAAATTTATAGTTCCTCCATTTGCAACCATCACTTAACATTTTGGTACTAGGTATAGGAAACAATTCAATTCCTTGGCTACCTTACAATGAATAAAATTATGGGTACTACCTGAATCAATCAACACTATCACCTTTTTCTTCTTGATATGTCCTTCTATATTAAGAGTTTGAGGAGTGGTATTTCCTGCCAATGCATTACACGATATGGTCGGACTCATTTCTTCCTCTTCTTGGGTTGGTTCCTGGTGTATATCTTCTTCTTGTTCATTTTCTTCTCCCTCTTCACAATCTATGTAAAATAATTTCTTCTCAGCACACTTATGAGATTTAGTGTACTTGCTATCACAATTGTAGCAAAGCCCTTTTTCTCTTTTTTCTTCCAATTGTTGTGGTGTCAACCTTGTAGGATGTGTAAATCTAGGAGTAGCGACACTTCCCTCTTTATATAAGTGAGTGGTAGGCTTCCTTGTCGCCATAATTTTACATTCAATTTTTCTTGCCAGCCTGAATGCCTTCTCCAATGAATCAAGTTCCAAAACGCAAACTTCATGTTGGATGTTATCCTTTAAAGTACCTATGAAGAGATCAATCTTGTGTTCCTCTGGAATATAAGTTACCCTTGTATTCAATTTTTGGAAGTCCTCAATGTGCTCCCCCATTAAACCCTTTTGTTTGAGATTTATCAATTAGCTAAATTGTATCCTCATAATGTGCTATCATTTCCTCCGTAAAAATTGACCAAGTGACAATTTTTTTACGGGATCAAAGCCATCGATACCATACAAATGTATTTTGTTCTAAATGTAAAGTTGCAATGCATACCTTTTGCGTGTTTTGCACATTATGGAGATCAAAATATTGCTCCATCTGTAGTATCCATGTTACAGGATCTTTTCCATCAAAATTCCTCATATCCATTTTTGGAATATGGTGGTTCTTCCCACCAACATTAGATTTTATGAAATCATGATTAACATTTATTTTGTTCTCATCATGATTTTCCTCTACTATCTTTTCACCATTAGGAAACATTTCTTGTATCAAATTTTTCAAACCTTCCATGTCTGCTTTTAGATCATTCTTCATGTTTTCCATTTTAGATTCCATGCCAGCTTCCATGCCATCTATCTTAGATTCCATGCCATTCTTAAAACCATTCATCTTATATTCCACGCCTTTCTTCAAACCATCCATCTTAGTTTCCACGCCTTTCTTCAAAACTTCCATGTCATTTTTTGTTGCTCTTTACGAGAGCGAAATTTGTTGCACTTGCTCTTGTAATTTTGATATGTCATGCTGCCATTCTTCGTCTTCATGAGTCATAGTAGAGCTTTCTAAAGGCTTAATGGGTGTTGAATTCTTTTTAGGGGCCATTTTAGAATCCAATACCGATATATATTCTACAATATACCCTTGGAATCAATTCAACTTGATTCTTCAAACAAGACTTATGCAATTCGGAAAAAAAAAAAAAAAAAATACACACCTTTTACTTGCTTTTGAGGAGCTCAATATTGAAATTGAATTATCTCTATAATTTTGGATCCTCAATATCTGAAATTTAGCCCTGTAGTAGCCCTCTGAAGCTTATTTCAAATGCCATAGGTCTGATCTGATTTGGATTCTTCAAGGCAAAGTTATGTCCAATCTCTCACAATGACCCAATTTTGGACTGGTTCAGTAGAGCGAACTTGTTTGACTTGCCATGTCTCATTGTTTCCTCCTTTGGCTCTGAAATTGATAGACCAAAAACTACAGTCTGTGCACTTGCGGCCACGTTTTACAAAATTCCAATCTGATGCTCAGAGAGAGAGCTATGAAGATTTTCCCATGATCACCTCTTTGAGATGAAATTCAAAAGCCTCAAAAAGCCCTAACTTACACAGATCATATCTCTGAAAATATTGAGAACCAATATGTGAAATTTTTTGACAATGTTCCTCATTATTGTTGCTTAGTAATCTAAAAATTTCAGCTTCTGAACCTTTGTAGAAACAAATTTATTACGAAAATACCACAATGACCTGTTTAGGTTAAATTCAGGATCTTGCAAAATGACTTAACTTGCACAGATCATATCTCCAAAAATATTGCGAACTAAGCTCTAAAAAATTTTGACGATGTTCCTCGGGATTTTGGCTTCACACCCTAAAAATTTCAGATTCTAAACCTTCGTAGAAAAAACGTTATAGCGAAAATTCCAGGCTGACCTGTTTGGAGCAGCGAAACCCTAGAATCTCAAAGCTCTGATACCAAATGTTGTGAAACCAGCTCCAAAAAGAGAAGAAAAGAGATATCAACGCCTTATAAATAAGCCACTTCGAGGGGGAAACCTCTAATACATTACATAAATGAACAATTCTTGGATGATTCAAATTACAAAACCTTTTCATATATAGGAGTCCATGGGGCCACAATGTAATCCTAGCCGACCTAACAATAATAATTTAAAGGCACAATAATAACAATATGGGGGTTACAAGGGTACAATAATAACAATAATGGGGTTACACTAACAACAATAAGGGACTATACTATTAATATAGGGACCTAATAGCATCTTCCACAGTGGGTATTTTTTGTCGTTAAATTTCTCAACCCTAAACCTACCATCTTCTGCCATTACACCCACTCGAACCAAGAACCCTTATTTCTTGCAATTTTATCAGACAAATAAACCTTCGGCTCTGATACCTATTGTTAGAAAATTATATATTATAGAGCAATGGAACACATAAAATATGTGGAAACACAAACACAGAAAACATATAAAACAAGAGAGACACAGATATACGTGGTTCACCCAATTTGGGCTATGTCCACCCTGAACATCCAGTCCTTCCTTTATATTATCCAGCAAGATGAAGAGACACAACCTACAACAGATTTGTTGTAATATCTTCTACTATCTTTCAGATTTCCCCTTTCTGTTTCTCACTCATAATACACATACAATACACATTCGCCATACAATACCCTCATACAAAACGAGGGGTTGCCTTTTAGGGAAAAAAAATCCTACATTAAACATAACTTCTACCATCCATATACGTAATGAATGGCCCAGATTTACTACGAAATTACAATACTTTACAAGGCAATTTTACATTTGTTTTTAGCTTTGGGGGCACTGCCCCCGAAACCCCTGTCGGGGGATCACTGGATCCCCCCCCCCCCCCCGTGTGTGGAGGGGTGTACAGTCTTCCTAGGGTATACATCTAGCTAAAACAAATACCTCTAAATTAGGATGAAAATCAGGCTCCACACTCAACATAAATGAGCTTCAAGGGCTTGAACTTCCTCATATTTATCATCTATAGCCATCAATATTGCTTATTCTTGAGCACGGGATGTCCATATTTGTTCAAACGTAGGAGCTTCCTTCAAACTACTTAGACCTGCTACAAAAGCATCTCATGATCTATGAAGACCATTGAGTGTTGTAATTACTAGTTCTTGATCAAGAATGGATTCTATAATTACTTGGATCTGGTCTCTTATTTGATAAATCCTTACAATGTAATAAGCCATAGTGTCATCATTTGTCATCTTTTATTTTGAAGTTCATTCTTCAAGCTCAATTATTAACCAACAATCTTGATAGTGTAGAGATTCCTTAGGGAATTATACATCTTATTTAAAGTATCAAGTCTTGCGATGTAGTGAACCAAATGATCCCTAATGGAGTCTACTATAATGTCCATAACATTAATGCCATCCTCTTTGAACTTTTCTTTTACTACATCATCTTCTAGTTCAACAACATTTCCTTTCACAATGTCCAAAACCTTGTTCTTGGTAAGAAGAATATATATTCTAACTTTCCAAGCTTTGAAATTTGATGCTCCCTCTAGCTTGTTATTAAATTTCATGGAGAAATCCATAGAAACCAATTTACAAGAAGGGCTTGAAAAAAAACCTCACTAGGGTTTTTTCAAGATGATCTCAATGTTCCCTTCTTCACCAAAGCTCTGATACCATGCTGATTTTCTTAGTGAAATTAGTGTTAGCATAATAAATATGAAATTCTCATAATTACTTTTGATGTATATCTTCTTTTTAACTTATTCCAATACATCATTCAGAAATTATACTTTAGAAATTCAAACATAAAGAAGAGTGGAATAGTAGAGATCACAACTCACAAAACAAGACAAGATTTACCCTGGGAAAACTCACAAAGGAGAAAAAACCAACAACCTTTCTCAATAGAGAAATTCTTATAGTTCAATGAGAGACACACCTAGACCTATGGTAAAACCTGGACTTCTCGTCCAATTCAAGTCACCATCAATATGATCTCGCACTTCACTCTGTCTGTCTAACCTAGAATTTCAGTCCTCTTGTAATAGCCAGTTTCCCCAGAAACTTCAGCCTTGTAATAGTTGCCCCAATAACCCAAAAATTTCAGCCCCTTGCAACAGTTTCCCCAAAAAAATGTGAACCACAGAGAGAGAGACTAATCCACATGTGCAAGTTTCAAGAGATAGATAAAAGAGATATTTCGACCTCCTTCTTCATCCTTCCAGTCCCTCACTGGCTTGCCCAGAAATTGTCGTGTGAGAGAATGTGAATGCCCAAATGGTGGCGGTTGAGTTGCCTTTATATAGTATTTTTCTTGGGTGAATGGATGTGTCTCTTGGCCAGGGATGACTTGAGTTGGATGGAAGTCGACTTGTCACTTTGGGAGCCAAAATTTACATTTCAAAAATTCAAATTTTCATCGTTAAAAATTCACAATGGGACTCTGACTAAAAATAAAGTTTTATTTTACTCAAGAATTTATAAATATGTGTTACAACAAAAAAAAAATTACATCAAGTGAAAAAATTCCATTATGAATACCAACCATAGTTACAAATTCAACATGATATCAGTCCTCAAGAGTTGTGATTCAGTCAGTAGAATGGTGAATACTCAGTCGTCAAAAATACTCTTTATTCGGCCAGCATGCTAAGAGATCAATCGGCCCTCAAAGATAATGGAAAATATTTTCCAATTTAAGAGTCATAAAGAGGGCTCTCAATCTAGCAGATCAAAATTTTCCCCTTCATAAAATACAATAATAATCTTCTATAAATTTGTGCCTCCCTGACTGAAGTATTTGTCTCTTTCAAAAATATAATGTATAATTTATAATGATGGGATCATCAGAGATCATACACCTCTTAAATATATGCCTAGTGCAAAGGAATAACCTTTAGCTTATCGTCCCCTTGAGTTGAGAAAATTGCCACAAAAATTTGATCTCTAGACTTGTAATTTGGCTCCTTCATATTTCTAGAATTTTAATTTCGAAATCAAGTTTGAGAGATGAAAATACAACCCTTGGGTAATTCAATAATCTCAGACTCCTAGTGGGATCAATTTGGCACTTGTATGGAACAAAATCTAAAATTAATTTCCTTGATAAAAGTCATGATGTTTGTAGCAACTAAACCCATTAACAATTAATCTAAATGAAAACTCGTCCCTCTATAGCATAATAGCATACAACCTCCCTAAAATAATGTTGATCTCTAGAAGAACTTGACCTCTATGATATTATGAATTCAATTATTTGTTTGATCAATGAAATGGTTGCTTTTAATTGATCTTCTTCAATAAATTAACCTCCAATAACCTTAAGATAATAAGGTGGAATGATGACGAAAATCGGATCCTCTTCTAAGACAAAATTTGACCTTTGTTTCATTAGAACCTGGACCTCAAAACAAAGAGAATTAGACCTCCAAAATTATGTTAATATTCTGCTCTTTGATCTTCAGAATTTGTCCTCATAAATACTTTCAATTCTTAGTCAATAATGATGGTTCTTGGTTGCCAACAAGGAGAATAATTCGACCTTCCTTTATATAGAAAGAAGCAAGCAACTCGACCAAAAACCCTTAATATTTTCATCTACTAATGGTACATATCAACCTCTTGATATAATGAATGAAAACTTTGCAAAACTCGTGCTCCTACAAACACAATATTCTGTCAAATAAATTTCCTCTATGGTACTTGAAAGTCTTCTGAAAATTATCATGATAATAAGCCAATTAGGTTGGCTATAGAGAACCACTGAAACTGATGAGATTCTAGCCAAGGTTATTACGGGAGATCATCGAAACTAGTTTCTTCTGAAACCCTCGATATGAAATCAATCTATAATAAACCCTTAGGTTAGCAGGATGCATAAATTTGATACCACTGTAATATCCCAAAAGATAAATTTCTAAAGATTCTAGGATATTATAAAATGTTAAATTTAGTTTGAATTCTTTTAATTATGAAAATTTTCACAAAAATGCAGAAATAATCAGAATAAGACACATTGCAAGTTTATAGAAAAATGGAAAAAATGTTGGAAACTCAGCTTTATTTAAATGTTATATGTTATTACAAAATAAATGTCTAAGATATAACAAGAAGAAATGAAACACCATTTGAGGATATGAATGATCATCACTCCAATATCGTTGAAGCTTCATTAAACTTCTAGATGATGTCTCCTTAAGGAGTGTTGGTGTTTCGTCAAACACACACAATGGAAACCCAAGGGTTCATGCCTCGGGATTTGTTGAAGCTGGGAAATACATTCTCCAAACCTCGCGATAAAAAATGAACAACCAAACCAAGATGTCCCAAATGATCTCAACATCCTCCTTTTAAAGACTTGATAGATAGATCTCCATTATTCTAGAAGTATTTTATTTTGATTATTTTATATTATTCTAGAAGCTCCTCGTTGAATTCATCTAAGTGAATTTTAATTTTAATTTATTTTACTTTAGTCACTTTTGGCCTTTTTCCTTCGATTAATCACTTCCCCCTTCATTTATTTAATTAAGTGACTAATTAATGTCACTTTTAATATGGTAAAATGGTAATGCAATGGAACCAAAAGCAAGTTGTGTGGAACTGGCACTCATGATGGAATACGCCAAGCAAACGTCGATGGATCCCATAAAACCACTCTAGGACTCCTGAAGATGCAATCATGATTCTATGGCATGGCCATCACATACCCTAGAAATCCATCCTGGTTGTGCCATAGAGGATATTGAAAATGGGAACATTACAGTGTCGTGGCCTGCATTCATCCCACTCTTCAATATTTGAGGAGGGCTTCATAACACATCCTTACTTATTCTTTCTCAATGGGACACACATGCACACACCTTGTATGGGATGCAATAGGGTGTGCTAGGTGTGAGGGTACATGGCAATTGTCCCACCATGAAATAATATGTGAGGATGAGCCATGGGTCCCTTCTCAAATATTGAAGAGTGTTATGAATGTGGTTAACTACACACTATGGGTCATAACTGCTCTATGTTGTTACACCACCCTAGTAATGATTTTCATGTGATGAACAAAAGTGGGATCTAAAAACTGTGTCTTGAAATCATATTTTCGATTTTGGTGAGTATTGTGGTTTTAATGGCAACCCACCTTTGAATTTTGGAACCGCTTAAGGGCACTACCCTCCCCAATCTCTCCATGTTTGGCCTTAATGGAATTTATTTTTTGTTAAGTTGCACCAACTCCTATTATGCACTCAATGATTTGGATAACTCAATTTCACATTAGGAAATGATGTCTTTGTATTTAATTGTTTTATTGGTTCTTATCCTTCCATTTTCACCATAGTTGGGTATATTTGATCTCTCAATGTGCCTACTAGGACTTCTATACAACTCTGTATATTTTTCTTGTTATTGTTTCTCTCACCTTTGCTTAAGTCGATTCACTAGTCTTGGGCCTCCACTCTTTCTCCTCAACTCACCCCCTTCTCTCACCCACTAAGTTTCTTGGCCACTTCTCCATGGGAAATGAATTCTCATCTTTGTCTTTTTCCTTCAACTCACTCCCAGCACCTCAGACTCCTTCCTGGTCATCTCCAATATTTCAATGCTTCCTTGGTTTAAGGTAGCAACAATGTAATGCAAACACACACATTGTCACTGGGGGGACACTTACTATGATAATAGAAGAGGGGAATGAGCTTGTCAACAAGAAGAATCCTTTATTTGTAATTATCATGAATAGATACCATACGTCATTCAGGCATAATTGAATGAAGTATAACGAGACATATAAAGTAAATGAGGGTGTTTGTTAGACATGGACATCATGGTTGAGGTGGTAACCTAGATACCTGACATTAGTCATATTAGAGGCAAGCACAACCAGTATATGCATATAATAGATTTATATTGGCATATAAATACTTTTTTGGAAAGAGTGTTTTTAGAAAATAATGAGGCTAAGGAGGATATTTTGCAAATGATATATGAGATCCAACTCTATATGAAGAATATGGATCATTGCATGCATAGAATTGAGGATTATTTGGGCCTCCCACCAAACCCTGGAAGCTCCCATCAACATGGCAAGGAGCTTTTGAACTCATCCTGGTTCCATGCTCCATTACTGTTGTTTCAGTTTATGGTTTTGGTCTTCTATTTATCATTTTTTTATATATAGCCAGCTAGAAAGGATTCATCTATGGATCATTTTTTATTTTATTTTTGATATTCATTTTGACTATCAAACTTTGTTAGTAAAACATTTAATGTTTCGCCACTATTTTGGTTTCCTCGGCAGTAAACTAAGGCCAACCAAGATTATGAAGCATGTATTTTTATAATCGATAAATAGAATCTTAACTTCATCATATGTGTGTATGTATGTATTTTCACACACATACACACATGTATGTATGTATGTATGTATGTATCAATTAGGTTTATCTCAAGTAGTTGCGAGGAATGATTGTTATCCTCTCCACCCAAGTTCAATTACTACAAGTGACATGTTGAGCTCATGACTTTGAGCCTTGTTGTTGTATGACCTTAATCCTTGTGGACTATCCTACCCTTTCCTAATGGTTGGAGGGTGTCGTTCTTTCTTACATGGAATATACACACACATGTAATCTTACATGTGCTCTTGCAACTAAAAAAATTCCATACACATTACTAAAATGCAACTAAGTGATTTGCATATAAATTATAAAAAGGGGGATGTTTGGTGTTGGAATCTATTGCTGCGCTAAAAGGTGCTCTACAACCCAGTATGGGGGTGATGTTGTAGTGGTGTAAACATTTTTTTTGTAAACATTTACATGTCAACTCAATTATAAAATAATAAAAGGTTAAAAGTAATATAGAGCCTAGTATGGAGGAGATGTTGTAGTGTATGTAAATAAGTGTAAACATTTAAATGTTGGTTCAATTAATAATAAAAAGATAAAAGTAATTAAAATAATAAAATTCAATTTGTTATAATGCAATTTTGTTTTTATTAATAAAATTAGCACTAATGTTTTAGATAAAAGAAAATCATAATATACATATCACATTAAAATATATAACATATAAATAGTAGCTATAAATTAAGATTCATTTTACCATGTAAATTAAAATAATTATTATGTAACTATATTTAAATTTAATTAGTAAGCACATAAAAATTCAATACTTACAAGAAACTTACAATATAACAAAATTCTTAACCATGAACATTCACCCCCACTTTACCATGGATATTATTAAATTATAAAAAGACTTTGTTACAATACCATGACTTATCAATACACATGCCCAAAAACCATAACTCATTTCACAATCAATATATTTTATTTTATTTTAATTTTATAAAATTTTCTTAATTAAATCTAAAAGCAAAAGAATTCCCTACCCGGATGGGGGTGACATATTGGACATGAAAAAAATGTAGTCATGTCAAGCTTACAAAAAAATAAAAATTAAAAGCAAAAATGTTATAATTACCTTTGAGATATATCTAAACTCTCTATCCTCACTGCCACTAAAAATACTTTGTGGGTATTCCTTAGAGATTAAATCAAGTATTAATAAAATTAAAAATGAAAATACTTTTATATATAGATATGTAAAATTTATATAATATAAATAATATTATTAAGAACCAACATAGATCTACCAAGCCACGAAAGGAATCAAATCTCTCTAGGTGTAAACCTTTCCTCAAGTTTTGCACTCAAAAAATAGTTTGCATTTTGAGAGATTTAATCTCGAGAGTTAACATGCATCCATGTTGGTTACAAAAAATTGTAGTTTTAGAAATAAAATATATCTAGAAAAGAATATATCACATAGTTAACCATGCATTTAAAAAACTATAATCTCCACTTGTTTCTTTTGGCACATGGGAAAATAAATAAAGACTTTTGTACATGTATGTGATAAGAATATGTTATACTCTCCACTCGTTTCTTTTGGCACAAGAAAAAATAAATATAGACTTTTGTACATCTATGAGATAAGGATAGGTTAAATGCTTGTATAGATGTATGAGATAAGAATAAGCGTGTCTATTTTGGAATAGGGCTTCTAAAATTTTGGTTTAAGTTTCAATAATTACTAGGTGGATGGTATAAATTAACCTTCCTAGAATTTTCTAGAATAGTCTTAGTAGTATCTATAAATCAAAGAGACTTGTCTCAAAAGTAGTTATTTTCTTTTTACTTTTTTAATTAAATTGATTAATTAAAAAAAATGTCAAATAAACATGTATTATGAACACAAGTTATGGCTTTTTGGGCATGTGGTATTAGTAAACTATGGTATTGTCACAAAGCCTATTTACAAGTTAAGAATCTCCAAGGTAAAGTGGGGATGAATCTCCATGATTATATATCTTGTTACATGTTTTTTTTAAATGTATATATGTTTAACTCATATATTAACCAACCTAGATCCATCTTAACTTTGGATCTACCAAGGGCCAAGAGGGATCTAATCTCTTTTCACTCTAAAATAAGTTTGCATTTCAGGAGGTTTGAGCTCTCTCGGCTTGGTAGATCTAGAGTTAAGATGGATCTAGGTTGGTTTAATTTCCTCCAATAGTCTATATTCCACATGAATACCATAGGTCAATACCATGAGTTCTCATAAACCTAGAGCTCAAAAACAACTCATAACTTGACCAAGTCAAGTTTACCTTATTATTTTAGTTTATAGTTATTTTTTTGGGTTTTATTGTTAACTCATATTAGTTTGAGTTTGACCAAAAACAAATTTGCAAACTTTTTATAGTTTAATATTGTAGATTGAATATCAAGTCTCTTCTAAATAAATTACAAAGAAAATTTTAAGAAAACTGTGGTTCATCATCATGATGGCCTAGCTCAAAAAGCAAATAAATAAAGTGGAAACATTAGATAAATAAATAATCCAAAAAATTAAAAAATAGTAAAACTAAAAGTCAATAAAACAAGAGATAACAATAACGATAAATAGAATAACAAAGAAAATAAATAAATCATTTAATAATAATATAATTAATTTTATGAAAAAATAAATATAAATAAATAAAAGAAAAAAATGAAAATATAAAGAAATTTTACTAGTAAATAATTTTTAAAAATAAATTAATAAAATAATAAGTATTTTAGAAATATATATATATATATTATTGAAACAACTAATAAAATGGAATGGAATAAATTAAACAAAGAGAATGAATTAAATGAATATCTCACAAAAAATTGTTAAAAGAGAATCAAGAAATTATGAAACTTATAAATAAATAAAAAAAACAAATGTTATTTAAACTAATGAACGAAAGAACATATATACTTGAAAAAAAGAGATTTTATTTTTATTTAATATTTTATATTATTTATATTTATTTATTATTATTATTATATTAATTAAATAATAAAAATTATTCAATTTATATTTATTTATTATTATTATTATTATTATTAATTAAATAATAAAAATAAATCAAGTATCTAGAAATAAGTTAAAAAGAATAAGATCAATCAAATCAAATAACAAAGGAAGGAGATAAGAAAGCAAGAGAAAAGCAAAGAAAAAAGAGATGGAACATCAAGGGAAATGAGGGAGAAAAAGCAAGGACGACACCTAGGAATAAAGGGAATGAATCAAAAAAATATTAATCTTCCAACTATCATCTCTAGTTAGGGGCTTAGACCTTTTTCAATCTCAATGGCCTCCCTAAACTTTCAATGGTGGAAATGGTCAATCTTAGCAATGACCCGAGAATCCTTTATACATATGTGGTGCTTTGTCTTCTAAGCATGTTTGGGTAAAGTTGAGGAGTGATTCCTACAATGTTTTATGTCAACTGTGTGGACTTGAATCCTTTGGTTAATGGAATGACCAATTTCTCCAATATAAAGGGTCCCACACGAACATGGGATCAAATAAACACCTTTCATGTTCCTAGGTTCCACAAGGTCTTTGACTAACCTTAAAGAGCTATGAATATTATTCAAAGATCTAAAAAACAAAGAAACATTATATTTCTTAAAAATCTACACAATTTTTTATTTTTTTATATTGTTATGAATTTTTCTTTATTTTATTAATTTATTTTTAAAAATCATTTATTTAATTATTAAAAGGAAATATAATTTCATCCTTTCCTTTCTCTTATTTCTTTTTATATTTATTTTTTCATAAAATTAATTATATTATTATTAAATTATTTATTTGTGTCCATTATTTTTGGCATTTTGTGATATTTTCTAATTTTATTTATTCCTTTGTTATTTTTTATATGTTAGTGTTATTTCTTGTTTTATTGACTTTTAGATTAATTATTTTTTAATTTTTGGATTATTTATTTATTTATTCTCTAATGTTTTTTCCAATACAATATTATTATTGGGATTTAACTATTGTATCTCTACTTTATTTATTTGTTCCTTAGGCTAGGCTATCTGTCTTTGTTCTCGTGATGAACCACAGTAAGTGGTTCAAAAGGCGTTGAGCCTAAAAATTCATTTGTGATTTATCAAAAAAAGACTCGATATATGATCATGAATCACATAAGCCTAAATTTAGAGATTGTAGATTGAAATTTATTTATTTTTAACAATAATTTAGTTTGTTTAACTTCAACTTGATTGGCTATGAATTTGCACTTCTTATTGTTCATTGTCTCAATTGGAAAACCCATAAGTACAAATATCCCATTACTGATCCTAGGCCGATAGTAGGGTACGAGCTCTACATATGGAGGGTTTAAATCTGAGCGCATTTTCAGTTAGTATTTTTAAATATTTCATCAAACTTGCAATAGTGGTAAATTCCACTGGAATGTTGTTACACCCAAAAAGGCAAGGTTTTTTGTTTTTCTTTCCAAATATGTTTCACGTACGTCAACAGTCATATCACCCACAATTTTCGCCCTATTTTTACGAGAACGGCCTAGCCGTAATGGCCCCAGTAATCACTTGTGTTCTTGCTGCCACGTAGAGCATGATTAAACGATACATTTAATCATAAACAATAATTCACTCAATTTTCTTTATCTACTCAATCCTTTGTTTCCAAAGCTTTTCGACAGCATGACAAAAAATAGAATTAGCAAGTGGGCAAAAGTAAAAGAAAAGAGGTCAAAAGGATAAGCGAGTTTTAGGCCGAAGCATTCTACAGTGAATCATGGCATCACACTGAGACACATTATTGAAAAGGTTAGGGGGGGTAAAGAAGAAATATTATGATGTTTTGTTGACTTCAAAAAGGCATTTGACACAGTCCCTAGAGAAAAGTTTTGGCGTAGAATAGAAGAACTTGAAATCCTTGTGCATTATAGAGTTGCTATCCATAGACTTTATGAAGAGGTGAAAGTCAAAATTAGAATCTCAGTGGGTATTTCAGAAAGCTTTAGAAGTGACATTGGAGACCATCAAGGTTGCCTATCTCCTACTCTTTTTGGTTTATATATTGATTAACTAGAAGAGTGGCTAAATTTGCAAGGTGGGGATGGTGTTCGGTTGGGGGGGTTTGTGATAAAGCTTCTTTTATATGCTTGTGACCTTGTATTGATTTCTAAATTGACCCATGGATTGCAGATGCACCTGTATGCCCTTCAGCATTTTTGTAGAGCAATGGGGATGCAAGTCAATATTAGCAAGACCAAAATAATGATTTACTCTTATAAAAGGAAGTAGAGTCAGCATACATTCTTCTTTGAAGGAAACATTCTTGAAGAAGTAAATGAGTACAAATACCTCGGGATTGATTTCAACAACAAACTTAATTGGGAGGACTGTAGAAAGAAGAGAACCTTAGGAGGGTGGAAAGCATATGATGAAAGCATTTGGATGAATCCCTTAATTTCTTTAACTAATGATATTTTATGATATATAATTTTAATGTGTCTTATTCAATAATATAAAGTAATTTAAGGAAAAACCTAGACATGTTTGAGAAGAAATTTGTCAGAAAAAAATAAAATTACCATATAACTTTCGATGTAAGTGTATAGAACTTTTATGAAAAAATTAAATAATTATTTCTATGTGAAAACGTAAAAAATGTTAATTTACATAAATTAATAATACATTTAGTTATAATTTAAAATTGATCTAATTATATAACATTTTAAAAACCCAAATCTTTTTATTTTTATTGTTTTCTATTTTAAGTTGGCTATATTAAAATTAAGCGGGAGTTACTAGCTACTATGTAGCACTTGTTTTAAAGTGGGGTTATTTTAATTTTTATTTTATTTTGACTGATTAAAAAATTTTAGAGGACATTACGTTACAACATCTCTACCACACTCGGCTAGAGAGCTAGAGAGTGCCTCTCGGCACAATATTTTTATAATTAATAATAATAATAATAATATTTTTAAATGAAATTATAATCTAGTTAATTTTTATGATTTTGTTTAAATCTTGGCAATGTGAGATGTATCATAAGGTTAGTATTTCATGCCTATTGACGTTTACTAGCCATTTAATTTATATTTTTGCACTAGTTTTAGATTATTACACTAATTAATATAATATCACATTTATAATAAAGTTTAATAAATAAAAATTCAACCTTGCAATATTTTTTTTTGTGATGATGATGATGATGATGTTTATTATTTTTCAACAGAAATACAGTTTATTGAACAAAGAAAATGTTTCCTCAAAATATAGCAAGCCTTGTAAGATTCCTCACAAGGCAAAGGCCATAACTTGTTGCAACAATGAGGGAGATTGTCACTATCACCTTGGTAATCTTCCTCCTGCTCTTTAGTGGAATTGCACCACAAGGGAGGATTCCTAGTGATCACCTAAAGGGTATTCTACGTTATATGGATCGAGGTGATGTAAATATAGGTTAGGTAGGGATACATCTTCAATGGAAAAAGACACAATTTTCTTTTTATATGAGTAGCATATCATATACCAAACCCTAAAAGAGGCACAAATGACCTAGGGTTTCAAGATGCATATCAATAAAGGAATTACTTGGCATGCATGCACCAAAGAAAGTATTCACAAATGATCATGAATCAAGGAGAAAACAAACCCTCAAATTAAGCCTTAGCTAGGGTTAGGATTTTTCTAGGGCAAAAATTACTTAGAGAGGATGATGTCAAACCTTCTAGGGAAAATTTAACCATGTAGAATGTTATATTTTGAGTGATTGCTCAATAAGGTTAAATCCAAGCCTATTTAGCTCCAACATTCATTCAAGGATGTCCTAAATGAATTCAGCCCTACAAAATAACCCTAGCGATTTATGTTTTAGATATTTTTTACAAACACCAAGGGTTCCCAATGCATATTCCTAATTTGTTGTTGGAGTCCTAAGGGCTAAATTTAAGAGATGATGAATTAATGCTTGGAGTAAGGGGAGGAACCTGGTTTTTACTTGTGCAAACCCTATATATATTCTTTGTAAAGGGAAATATGGGAAGCTCTATAAGAGGTCACTTATGGATTTCAAGGAAGATAAATTTAAAATGCAACAATCGACCATAATTTTCCATGAATAATATTCATTTATACATGGCACGAGAAAAACCCTAACATTAATTATGTTATCATTTCGAGAAAACTCTAGCTGGGGGAAAAAATCTAAGGTAACCTCTAACCAATATTTTGAATCGAAAGTTGTCCCTTTCAATTCAAAGGGGGATCCATTCTATAACTCAGTCAAATTTAATCGATTTTGTTTTCAACATAACAACTAGATCTGATCGTATCATATGAAATTGGTTTGGAAAGGACAAGAAAAACCATTGGGCATGGAGTCTTTTTGACAACAAGTTACTGATTGTAGGTTATATGAACAAAATACACAAATTTATTAGAAAAATCACCATTCATATATGATAGAAGGAGATAGAAATAAATATCGAAAACAGAGCAATTGGTGAATTTGTGAATGATATTCAAGTTGAAAACGTATAAACAATTTGGCAATTATAAATCTGAGCTGATAAATAGAATTTAGATTTAATCACTCAATTCCAAATGTAGAAAACATATGTATCAGATTGTGAAATAAAACAAATGGCATGCACTAGAAAACACACAGGAATCTCTGTAAATCTAAACAAGTAACATTGATCACAACAATTTATATTAATGTCAAAAGTCTACACACTTTACCAAGGTTCTACAAGAAGTTTCCCACCCTTTTATGTTCTACAAAACTTGTCTTTATATAAAAATACTACAACTTACATGTTTCTAGCATATTCTTAATTACAAAGTCTAAAACTAGATGAACAATTTTCTAATTAAAAATTGAATACATTACATCTTTCCATCGTAAAACAAAAGAAACAATATTATGTAATGGAAGATCATGTTGTTGCTAAATTCATGGCTGAACCTAAGGATCCCCAAGTTGAATTTTATGAAGTGGCATCCAAGACAAAGTTGATAAGGTTCTTTTCTAAATATATAAAAAAATAATTCTAGTGAATTCTTGGAAAATAGGCTCCACGTATTCCTTTGCATCTCTCCAATAGTGATATATGTGCAAAATATTAGATTTATTTTTGTTAATGGGCCCGTTCCCGACAAAAACGTCTTTGGGTTTTCAAAAACTCATCCCTAGTTGTTCAAAATTTTATTTTTAAAACATTGACTAAAACAGGATTGAAAAACCCTGAAAAATGGGCTTCAAAGATCCCTTCGAATATTTCAAACCGTCACACCTGTGTAAAAACTTAGAGAGTTTTTTCTTAATAGATCCATTGTAAAAAAAACCTCTTTCAGATTTGGAATTTTTTTTTACATCTTCTTGTAAACCACGCTCGAAGTTACTGCCTTTTACAGGAAAAAAAAACAGAGTAAAACCTTTATTACAAATCAGAGTTGACACTCCCCTTGTCAACGCTTTTACACTGTTTCTTACAAATTGGTGTTGAAACTCCCGTTGTCAGCGCTTTAAATTTTTTTTACTAAAATTGTGATAACAAATGAATCAAATGAAAAATAATAAATATCTACAATTAAAATTAGAATTATTCGAGGAGATAACCTCCTTTCAATCCCAAAAAGGCATCTTCATGACAAAAATCAATCTCCAATAGCAATAGATCCAAAAAGATCACATCTCCAAAAGTAACGAGTTACACAAACTAAGTTAATCTCTCTACAGGAGGTTCAAATCCATGAGTGATGATAATAGAATACAAATGAGTGGTCCTTCATTCATATGAGGTCAATCACTCATAATAATTAGCCTAAAATCCTTATGACAAGTTTAATTTTGAGTGTACATGAACAAAATGGGTTACAAGCCATCCCAATACTTCAAAATAATAAAATAAGCCATTAAAATCCCACACGTGTCAGTGGAAACTCCACCATAGCATGACACTATTCCATTTTAGGGCAACTAAAGTTCCAAAAATGCATGAATGGGAAAGTTACGTCTTTCATCATCATAATCAACTCAATAATTGAGGGGAAGCCTTCAAATCATGTCTTAAAATGTCTCCCTGTGTCAAAATCCTACTGTGGGTGCCACTCCTCATCTCTAAGGGCATTATAGAGACAACATAGTTCAATGTCTGTTAAGTGTTGGGATCCAAGAGGTGGTACAAGCCCTCCCTTGTCATCTTGGGGATGACCATCACCATCTGGAATCCAGATCAAGATATTTCCATCAAACAATATCAAGTCTAGCTTGGAGGCATGTTGGATTATTTGGGAACATCATCAAGGATCTCCAACGCTAATCAAAGTGACCTCAATGTTTCATCATCTAGGGGTGCTCTAAGATGACAGAAAATTGTAGGAATCATAAAAATGCCCAACACTCTACTATGGAGGGGCAACACTACCTATACAAGGTCATCACTGCTCTCCCAAAGTGAATTATGGCTTGCGAATCATGTGGAGTGAAAGCATGGAATGTGTGCCCTCAAGCCTTTGTTACTTTTTGAAGGACCACCTAGAAAATCCATCTCAAACTTAAGTGAAAGTTACCATTCACTAGAGACAATGATCATAGATGCATCATAGTGGACCATATTTAATTTTTAAGGGCATAATAAGACTTCAAAATGCCAGGTTCACCTTCAAATATCTAACTAGACCAAGTCCCGTAAATGTTTTCCCTACCTTTCTAGGGGTGGCTAGATGGTAACCCATATTAGGTGCATCCAACCCCTAAGGACAGGTGACATGTCCAAGGTCAACCCTTAAATTTATAAGCACTTATGATAGTGGTGGCAATGGAGGGACTAACTAATGAAGGTACATCATCCAGTGTGTATAGATGTATGGAGGAATAAATCATGGAGGCATGAGTTACCCCTTTCCTCGACCTACTTTTTCCACCCCTCTAGTGTTGTAACAGGCCCATTACTAACCCTAACCCTATCTTAGGGTAGAAGGAGGTAGTTATTATGATGACCCAACTACCATTGACACATTATGGAAATAGGGTCTAATTTTTTTTTCCTCAAAACAAGAAATGGATGACATCGTTGCATTCGTCTCATCAAGACCTTTCCAATGATATAAAATTTGTCTTCATCTGATCAAAGATCAAGAGATAGGTCCATTTAAAAGTTAGCTTATCATACAGTTCCATTTCATCTACCTGCATGCCACATGGTACCCATGTAGCGCCAATGTGACTATCCAAGTCATGCACCACGTCATGTCAAGTGGAAGCTGTCGACCCGCTCATGTCCTTTCATGCTCACGGGAACCCCCTATTTTTCATGGTCCACTTCATAAACAAAATTATGATATAACCCCTCTACTTTTCCCCCATTCAATGTTATTTTTTAAGTCGAGCGAGGCCCTTAAGGCCACATCGTCCCAGGGATAAAACCTTAGGATTTTCCCTTTCAAGACCCTTTATGAAAAAACTAGGATCCCTTCAATGGAAATCGTCAAGGTTACATGGACCTTTGTACTAATTTTTGGGGTGGCATGGACATGCGATGAGGTTCCTCCCTACACTGTCATGGTATGTATGCTGGCCCAATAAGCCACATTTTCCCATAAATAAAATACTAGGACTTTGGTACCTATCCCTGCGAACTACCACCAGGGAAATAAACGTTGGGGTGACGTGTCCTACCCCGATCCCCACCAAGCACCAATTTTAACTTGTCAAGCTAGCCATGGGTCCCATCAAACCCTCCATGACACGGTCAATGCATGAACCACGTTATAAGCATAAGGGGACCTACACTTGGCTACATCGAATGAACCAACTCTTGGTCCTGCTCTGCCAAATCACCCCAGGAATACAATCCTGAGAGTTTCCCCTTGGGGATCCCCTCGAAATATATAGAGATGAAGTTATGAGGCAGGTGGGTGGCTATGAGCGCATACCGTTCAACATCCCATATTTATCTTACTCCGCCTTCAGTCTCCACACTCGATCACATAGATTATCAGACTCAATCCTCCCGGCTCCTCCGAGCCCTAATCTTCCATCCACACAACAAAGGTAAAATGAGAATACTTAGGATTTTCCCCACCTTCAAAACTCATTCATGGTGGTTCTATAGCATATGGGTTAGTTTCAACTTAATTCTTGGGTCCTTATATTTCGATACTCAGCCCCTGCTAGATGCATATGCGCATAGATATACATAAGGCTTGAATTCAATGGTTTTTCAAGGGCTTCTCCCTTAGCACCTGTAACATACATGTACAGGTTGGGACTTATTCCAAGTATTAATTGTGGTGGTTCTAGTAAGAAATTGGGGCCTACATCCAAACTTGGCCTATCATACTTATGATTTTATAAAGACCCTCGGCCTGCATCCTATAAACACAGACACACACACACGTGTGTGAGTGTGTGTCATATACAAAGAGACAAATGAGTGTTATCCCTCCTGATCTTAAATATGCCTCAGCCTGGCTTGGCCTTACATATTTACATGCTAGTATACGCAAGTTTGTCAACACGATGACCAGAGATTCAAACATTTCAATGCAAATAGTTAATCATAAATAGAGATTACCCATCTCTTCATGTTGAGGAAATTCTAGATAAATTTCAAGGTCAGAAAAATATCCATAGAAATCAAATCATTCCTTAAAATATTTACACAAGGTATTGATATTTCTTGTTCATGTAGGAAACAACACTCATGAACATTATCATGGAAATAATTCAACATAATAAACATAAACATGATAATCAGATGCATAAGGACATAAGATAATATGTATCTTATGAATAGATCTAGCAACTGAGATCGGGACTCTAACTCCCCACCAGACCATAGACAAGCTACAACCACAATTACTTGTAGTTGTCACCCCCGAGCCAAATTCCAGTGCTTGAGGTGGAGTGATTTTGAGAGGAAACTTAACCAATATAGACAGTTGAAACAAGATGTCACAAGGGCACTCTGCCTTCATCCACCAAATAGACAAGCTTCTACTCAGTATTTACAAAAATGTTTAACATCATTGTCAAGATACCACGGTACATAGAGTCTCAGCTCACTTTCAGGAGAAGAGACTTGACATCAAAGGAAGTTTCATCAGTGGATAAGCTATTGATGGGTGAAGAGATCACCTCTCCTAGTAGTTCATCGATGAGTCAAGCACCAAAGCTTCAGCCCCAAGGAAATTGTTGGTGGTTCATCAACCCTCACAATTACTTCAGTGTCTCTTCCCAATCTAGTACGTTCATCAATCCACAAGCTTCCAGTGGGTTATTCAACTTTATATGCAAGCCATTACTCTCTAAAAATTTTCCACCCAGTAAGCCTCTATGATGGCTCTTTAGCTAGTTTACTTTGTCCAAAGCTTGATTACTACGATGTTGATCACTGCTCTCTTTATGTTTCACCTCCACCATTCGAGGAGTTTTTCTTGCAACGCTCTTCACAATTTTCTCCCCCTATGTATGTGTTCCAATCCATTTTTTCTCTATTTACCATGTGTGAGAGAATCAAAGAGTGTTTTTTTTTCCTTCTCCCCTCGAATTGGTTTCATGCCTCCTTGACAGACCAAATGTCTGTCATTTTTTTGAGGTTCCATGCAGTCAACTCCTTGGATAGCGCAACCCATTCCTTACTTAATGTTTTTATGTCCCTTGTTGCTTGATTTTAGAGCCAATAAACACATGGGTGTGTCCTTTTATTTTTTATCTCCTATTCTTCTGGTTAACTTCTCATCCAACCATGGATGATGCATTTAAATTAACTATTTCCTCAAGCAATATCACTCCCCAAGCAACTAGAATTTGTATCCCTTTCTCTTATCCTTTTAAATAATTACAATTATTTAAAATGAGGGAATATTAACCAGGGGATGTCACAATTCCCTCCTCATTGGGGGGACATCATCCTCAGCATTTTTGATATGGATCTTTATGCACACAAATATGTATAGCATTTACATTTTATTTACATTTTCTTTACTCAACAAATAAGAAAGTATATGTTGCCTGCATTTGGTCAACCATTTCCCATGTGACTTCATCGGGCCCAAAGTTCCTCCATTTCACTTTGACTTGCTCTATTACTCGATTGTGGAGTGTAAGTTTCCTTTGATCCAAGATGCATAAAGGTTATGGTTGGAACTCTCCCTCTTGTTATACCTATAACACAAACCAATCAATTACATGATTAGCATCCTACACATATATTTTAAGCAATGAGACAATAAAGACACCATGAACTCTTATTGTTGGAGACAAGGCCAGCCTATAGGCCACTGGGCCTATTCTTTCAAGAACTTCAAATGGCCCACAAAAATGTGGTGCCAGCTTGGGACATTACCCAAATTTCAAGGATAATTTCTTATGTCTAACTTGCTGGAAAAAATGTTCCCCAACTTGAAATTCCTTGTGAACCCTATGATGGTCCACATAGCTCTTCTTCCTATCCTGTGCCACTTTTAAATTTCGTTTAATAGCTTTCATTTCTTGTTCCATGTCCTTTAACATGGAACTTGTCATATCTATCCAAGATAATCTCCTTAGGAACCCCATGCAATATCACAATCTCCTCTATGAAAATTTGAGCCACCTCACTTGTTGAATTTTTAGACTTAACAACTATGAAGTGAGACACTTTACTATGAAACCATGAATTTAACCATAACATCTTGAAATGACAATTTGACCATACAAAAAAAAATTGTCATGACAATTACATCAATGACTCATGACTTATAACCTTTCATGATGGCAGTACAAACTAAACTTTTATAACCCTAGTCATGGTGGAAGAAGAAAACACCTAATAATCTAAACCAATGAACAAATTTTTATTTTGAGACTTGATGAAATACTAAAAATTTGAAAAAGACTCAGGCAAATTTAGAAATAGGATACCTATTTGATCATTGGTGACAGGAAAACTTGACTGGCACTAACATTGGCCTTATTCGGGATGGAAACTCCTTAGAGGTGTCAAGAACACTGTAGACCAAGTGCCTAACCATGTGGGCCAATATAGTCAAAACTCAAAATTTAAAACATAACTAAATGCTGACAACTCAAATGGCATAAACTGTCTTTGAACTGTATTGAAATTAACTGAAAAATTGACTCAAGACTTGACCTACTTGACTAAAAACTGAACTTGAAAATGGAAAAAAGTCAATGAAGCTCCTGGCGTCACTTTGGGCTCCGAAATTTAGTGCTTTTCTACTTCACACTTGCATAAAATTGAATCAAACTGCTGAAATATGCTCACTCTTGTGAGCTTATTAATCACACCCTTTCCTATTCTAACTGTTGGAAATTACTTCTTAATCAGGTAAAGGAAAAATGCCAATGAAGCCAATCAAGCAGTTGGTTATCTGATTGTCCTCTTCTTACACTATCTAAAAAAAGCTTGAATATTGGAAACTCAACATACAACTGAAGCTGAAAACCATGATCCAAAACAAGACAACCAACCTGATCTAATGACTGCAGCAAACTGGCAAAAGGATCTTGAAAAGCATGTACAAAGAACAGATCTTGGTGATCAACAGGAAGATCAAGACTGTTGTCAATTTGAATTGTTTCCTCTTTATGAGCCAGAGGCAACACATCAGCGTGATCCTCCACTATTTTCCCTTCTTCAACCATTGTTGGTTGTTCTTGTTCATTTTTCTCCAACTCAAAATCATCCTCATATGACATGGCAACCAGATTGTCATTTGAAAACTTCAGATTGTTCTTGAAACTCAAAACTGACATTCCTATCATTTAACACTAATCATCCAAAGAAAATTCTTCACTTACTTCAACAAAGATCTCATCTTGTTTTTCAGAAAAGGACTGGATTAGCTCCTCCTGAAGACTTTATTCTGATGGGATGAGAACACTTAGGTCAATAACTATGTTTTCTTCATTCAAGATGATCTCAAAAATAGAGCTCTCCTTCATGGGATTCGGAACAACATACTCTTCATCATCACAATATGAATCTAGATATGGATCAGCCAGCTTGACTTTAACACAATCTGAAATTGGAACTTGATTTTCCTGCATACTATCTTTTGCTACAAGCATATTTGAAATAAGACCTTGTTTTCCATCATTTTCAATTGTACAAAGACATTCAGCCTACTACAAACTTTCCTGAGCATCTTGATAAGTATCCTCTAGGCTTTCTTTATGCTACTGAAATGGATTTTCATACAAGGCTTCCATGATCTCGTCGTCCATGAATTCATCATCTCCATAAAGATCCTCAAGATTTTCAATAAAACTATCAACATGTTTACAGCAGTTCTGAACTAATATTAAGGACGGACAAGATTCTTTATACTTTTCAAAGAACATGATATAAAAATACTTTAAACAGTAAATACAAGCAGGAGGCAAACTTTCATACCAAGATCGGGCTTCACCTTCCAGACTGGCCATGAATATCTTCATCAACCAATCTTCAGGAAAATCAAACTTTGATCTACACACATGCATGTGAAATCTCACCAGATGAAGAGCAGCATCATTACCTTTCACATTTTTGAACTTTGGAAGATATGTCATCCAATTAACCTGAGGCATGTTGTTCAGAAAACCTAGTATGTGATCTCAGCTCATGGGAGCATACCTTCGAGCAATTGAATCCATTTTGACAACAATGAAGTCACCAAGAAGTTCTTTATACTACTGGTTCTTGAAGAGTGGAGTCACCATGAGAATTATGAACCTTGGGATTCTTTAACACTGGAGTCGCCAGGTGAATGATGCACATCCTTCTTGTGCTTTATCGTTTGTTCACCATCAACAATCAGATCTGATCTTTATCGTTCTTTCCTAGGGAAGATTTGTCTTTTCGCCTCCCTGGCAATGGTGCCAATATGTTATCACTCCGCCAAATTCCTAAGGTTGAAGAATGAATCCCAACATAGGTAACCACAGACCAACATTTTAACTTGGTATCTAGCCCTACAAGTCGGAGAGGGCTCTCTCCACAAAAATCATAGCCAAGAGGGTTGGACGAAAAAATTTTAGGCTAGCTATGAAATGCAAAAGGGTTTCTTTTGGTTTTGATTGGGTTGTTGGATGATGGTTTCAGGAGGGTGAAAACTAGGAGTTAGGTATAGACTTTCAGATGATATGTTATAGAGATAATTAGGAGCAAGGTAGGTATGCATAAGAGGTATTTTATAGTTTTAGTTTTTTATGATATAGGATTAAATTGCAGAAAATCAAAATGAGCAGAAAAGGTGAATTCATTTTGATAGAAGAATCAAACAAATACATGGAAATCTCATTTAAAACAGAGCATGTGTTCATGAATTGTGTTTACAGAATAGAGAGATTATCATTAGAAAGAAAATATGATGATAAAATTTATAAATATTAACAAAAGGAAGTAACATTACCAAATTTACACACCACAGGAATTCCTAAGAAATAGTTGTAACTTCTGGTTTTATTATTGTCAAAACAGTATACGAGCTCCAAAGCTCTTCACCCTCTCCTCTCCAACATTTCAACTTGTGATTTGTATGAAAACATAGACATATATAGACTCAAAACTACAAAACCCACCTCTAGGGGTCTAATTCACCTATTTAGGACTTAGAAACACCTTTTTCTCTAACAAAAACCCAAATCAAGGGAGGTTCTAACCATTCCCTGATTTTTCTCCAACTAGATACATTTAACCTTATATCATTATAACTAATTAATTTTGAGATATTAGGCATTAAACACACTTAATACATCATCATCCTTCATTGGAAAATTGAATTTCACCCTAATATTACAAAAAAATGACTTTTTGCTGAAAAGGTAGTGTGAAACTGAAAAGGTAGCGTGTGCGCAGCAAATGCATAGCATGGACTTCTTGAGATGATTTGGTTATGATGCTTTGGTGAATTTTACCTCTGAAAACTGCTGGAGGTTGATGAGGGTGTCTTCTATGCCTCTAAAGTGGTTTTTCATCACAAAACATTCAGAAAAGTACCCAAAAGATGCATTTACCAAAACTGGTCTGCGAGTGCAGTAATGAGGGCAGAAAGCTATTTTTTAGGCACTTCTATGTATTCCTATGTAAAATTTATTGTTGGTGAAGGAAACTGAGTACAAATCATTAATATATAAGCTAAGGCCTTTCCAAAAATGCAACCCTTTCTTCATTTAGATGCCTCCATTGATAAAATTAGCATGGGCACGCTACCTTTTCGCCCTTGCTTCAACGTTGGATGAACGGAAGGGGAAAATGAGTTCTAAATTTTTGATAAAATTTTAGGGATTGTGGAGGGAAAATATAAAGTTTATGGAAGTGGAAGGGACAAAAAATGATGATGGGAAGGGGTGGAAAAATCCTAAACACATGCCTGGTAGTGAAAACACGGCGTAGGTTTGGGGAAAAATGGAAAAAACGGAAACCATTAGGAAAAACGTTTTGAAATGGATGGGAAAGGTGGTGAAAGGATATTATAATGTAGTTTTATCAAATTTTGAGGAGTTTCGGTGAAACTTAAGAAAAAATATTTAAAACAAGCAAAAATGTGCCATGAAATCCTAGCAAGCTGTTGAATTCTGCATTTTTGAGCATTTAGGAGGGAACCATTTGAAATCTTGATGAAAATACCCGTTAAAAGTTGTAAAAGATCTTGAATTTTATTGATTTGAAAACGCTGAGCGCCTGTATTTTCCCTTGAACTAAAAAAATGAGTTTTACTGAAAACGTAGCGATTCTGGGTTGAAAAGGTAGCGTGGTAGAAGCTTCACTACCTTCGAGGCATACTAGGGAAAATTGAAAGATGTGGTTGGCTTTGAAATCTTCATGTGTAGCTTCAGTGTTCAAAAAAATAGGAAGAAAGAGAGTTTAAATGATGGTTTCAACAAAAGAGTAGCAACACGCTACTTTTTTGCCAACAAAATGATGATTTGGCCAAAAATTTGTTGTTGAGGAGCAAGAAGGGCTTATGAATGGAGAAATTAGTCTAATTGATAGGAATTGAGGTGAATTTAATATTTCCTAAGCTTTTTAAGGGTGGACGAAGTGAAAGAGTAGCGTAATGATGAAAAAGTAACGAGTTGGCTCACCAATTCACCTTTAATACTTTGCTCTGAGTGGCTTTAGGAACCTTTGGAACAACTTACAATTAAACTTTTAGAACTTGTTGTACATGCTTTTAAATGATTTAGTACCATATATTTTGAGAAAATACTTCTTCCACTCATGATGACCTATCATGACATGACCTTAATTCTGATTTGACTCCATCATGACACATTACAGACTTTGAACCATGAATTTAACCATAAAATATTGAAATGACAATTTGACCATACAAAAAATGATTGTCATGACAATTACATCAATGAATCATGACTTGTAACCTTTCATGATTGCAATACAAACTAACCTTTTTATAACCCTAGTCATTGTGGAAGAAGAAAACACCTAACAATCTAAACCAATGAACAAATTTTTATTTTGAGACTTGATGAAATACTAAAAATTTGAAAAAGACTTAGACAAATTTAGAAAGAGTATACCTATTTGATCACTGGTGACAGGAAAACTTGACTGGCAGTAACAAGTCCCATGAAGGACCTAACTTCAGTGACACTCTTAGGTGTCGATCACTCCATGATGGCCTTAACCTTCTTTGAATCAACTGTTACTCCCTATTTTGAGACAATGTATCCCAAATAATGGATTTTGTGATTATAATAAGTCACACTTACTAAGCTTTTCATATAGCTTATTTTCTCTTAGTAGTTGTAATACTGCAACCAAATGCTCTTCATGTTCCTCCTTGGTCTTTGAGTAGACCAAAATTTCATCAACAAAAACGACTACAAATTTGTCCAAGTAAGTGAGTTGTATATTATTCATCAAGCACATGAAAGTTGCAGGGGAATTAGTAAGCCCAAAGGGAACTACCACAAACTTTTAATGCCTGTATATTGTTTTGAAGTTTATTTTATGGATATCCTCGTCCTTACTGTGCACCCGATGATGGCTTGATCTCAAATCAATCTTTCAGAAGACTAGGTCTCCTATTAACTAATCAAACATATTTTAAATTCATGGCAAGGGATACATGTTCTTGATGGTAACCTTGTTCAGTTGTCTTAAGTCAATGCACAACTTGAGTGTGCCATCCTTTATCTTCATGAATAGAACTAGTGCTCCCCATGGAGACACACTTGGACTTATGTAGCCCTTGTCCAACATTTCCTTGATTTTTAGCTTAAACTCAACTAATTTTTGGGTGCTCATTCTATATGGAGCCTTAGATGTTAGAGTTTCTCCTCGCACTAATTCAATAGAGAAAACCACTTATCTATGAGGAGGAAACCTAAGTATCTCTTCCAGAAAAATAAAAATAAAAATTTAAGAAAAAATTTAAAAAAAAAAAAAAAAAACATCTGAAAATTGTCTTAGAACACGATATTTCCTCAGGATATCACTATCGTCATTCCCAACGCTACAATTAGCTTCAACGTTGCTATATATTTGCACATCAACTAAAAAGAATTCATTTTTGAAACTTCTCTTGGCTTGTATAATTGAAATTAACCTTACAGAAGTAGGTTTCATTTTTCCCCACAATATTCTATTCTCTCTGTATTCATCAAGGCATTTGATGATCTTCTCGAAATAATCAACCTTCGTGTGATGCAGGTACAACTAGTCCATGCCTAGTAGTACGCTATATATATGCTCCCAATGGCAACAAATTAAGGTTTTCAACAGTTAGCATCCCATTTAATTTGATTGCGAAAGCCTTCACCCAATGCTCAATTCTTCTTTTCATCCCAGTGGCTAGCTGAAATATCTAAGACTAATTGTTTGCTTCCCTCTTTAGTGCGCATTTCTCAACAATAGCGAGACTGATGTAACTAAAAATTGAACCAGGGTGAATCGAAACTGAAATTGTTTGGTCATAGGGCATACCTTCCATCTCTATAATCAATGCTTGGTGATTAGCTTGAAGATGATCCATAAATGCATAAATTATTGGTATATTTTGTGCCACATCTTTGATTGTCTCTGCTTCTTGTGCATTGGATAGTCTTAGGCCAATGTGCTTGTTTTGTGGTCAATCCTTGCTCGAGTTATTTTGTCCACAACTCCAGCACTTATATGGACCTTTCTCGTAATTTTTGGCTTCCTATTGAGTAGAGAAACCTCTGTTATAAACGTTGGACCTTTATCGATGTTCTTGATTAACAATAGTTGCATTCGTTCCCTTAGTTTCCTTTTTCCTTTTTCCTTTAAACTTGACATTTATTTGAATTTCTAGTCTAATTTATACTCAGGCCTACGCCTGAACTTCTCATAGTGGTGCTTGAGTTTTTGAATTGCATCCTATAATGTCTTGTTCTCATCGAATTTACTTCTATCCTTGAAGTATTGTGGCAGTCCAATGACATGCCTATGAATCTTTTCTTTTCCTTCCTTAAGATAGGGAACACACCTTAACAACTCTAGAAATTTGGTGATATAGTCCTCATTTTCCATTTCTCCCAGTTTGAGCTCATCGAACTCCTTAACCTTTTTGTCGAAGTATCTCTCAGATAAATACTTGTTCCTGAAATACTCCTCAAACTCCTTCCATGACAACTCTTCTTCTATTATACCTTTACATTCTCTATATCTTCCCAGCAAATATTAGGCTTTCCTTTTAGGTTGAAATTAGTTACCTTTGCTTTCATGTTCTTTGAATAATCATGAATTTGAAAGAAATTATTCATTCCCAAAAACCAAGCTTATACATCATATGACCTCTTCATCTCACCATCAAAGGTGAAATGCTTGGCCTTCTTAAACTCCTATGGTACATATTCTCCCCCCCATTATTTTCCCATGATGATGATGATAGTGATGACAATGATGTGGCCTCCTGTGAAGATTCTCATTGTATTGTTCATGGGTGCTTAAATCCTTTTCAGAAGTCTTAAGCTTAGTGCCTCATTTCATAGTGTCTCCACTTGACAACCAATGTTGCTTTCTAGATCTACTCTCATTTTCCCCATTGGTTCTTCCTTCTTGTCCCAAAGGGCTTATAGTGTCCCTATTGATGATCCTTGACTCTTGTTGCCTCTGCCTTTGCAGGTTTGATAGGATTTGTATTATGACTACATTGACCTCTACTTGTTTCTCTTGTGCGCTGACAAGCCTCTCATTGTCAACCTTATAGCTCCTTATTTATGCTCTCAAGATCCTCAACGTGTTCATCAAATCATGAGAGTCTACCGCTCCTCATTGTCCAACTAATATTTCCTCTTCATCTATCCTTCCTTCTTCATATCCATTTTGTGATTGATCAAAGTTATACTACACCATTCTACTATTCATTCCTTGGTACTTTGGTTCTATACTGTACCATCCTTTATTGTTCATGTGGTCTTTAACCTTCATGTGTTGTCATGCACACACATAATTGTAAGATTCTAACAAATATCAATGCGTAATAAACATTATCACCTTGGCTTGCTCATGGAAATCTGTTGGTGTAAATTTAGCTGCAACATTACGCCTCGATTAGTACACTAGTATAAATAAAATCATATAAATCATTAGAACCAGCATGTGTTCATCACCATTAAGACACACCAAATAGTACATACAATTAATCCACACAACAATTAGGTTTTAAGGTTTATCACGAGGCGTTAAGGCCTCACTGAATCTTTAAAGGTCGAGTGTCAAACTTTCACTTGTTAATTCTGTAATCCCATCCATTAGAGGTATTTAACCTAGAATATTTGATACCACTCTATAACAGAACCCTTATTAACCCTAATCCCAACTAATGGTAGAAGGAGGAAACTATTATGATGACTTGACTGTCATTGTCACATTATGGAAATGGGGTCTAAAACTTTTTACCTTTTTTAACTTCCTCAAAACAAGAAATGGATTACATCGTTGTGTTCATCTCATCGAGACCTTTCCAATGATATAAGATTTTTCTCCATCCAACCCCTAGATTAAGAGATACGACAATTTAAAAATTAGCCTATCAAATAGTGCCACGTCATCTACCTACCACATGATGCCACACATGGAAATCCAAGTCATACACCACCTCATGCCAAGTAGCAACTGTTGACCCACTCATGTACTTCCATGCTCACAAGAACCCCCTTTTTTTATGGTCCACTTCATAAGTTATATATCCCCTTTGCTTGACCCCCATTCAACATTATATTAAGTTGAGTGGGGCCTGTTATCACTCCACCGGATCTCTAAGGATGAAAAAGAGTCCAAACAGAGGTAACCACAGACCAATATTTTAGCTTGGTAGCTAGCCATACCAAACTAGAGAGGGCTCTCTCCACAAATTCACCACCAAGAGGGCTGGATGAATTAGGGCTTTAGGATAGGTATGAGTATAGGGGTTTGTTTGTTTTAATTGGTTTGATGGATGGGTGAATTAGGTCAAAGAGGCTAGGCTAGGGAAAATAATATTAGGGTTGCAGAGATTCAATGGGGCAAGGTAGGTAGAAAGGCTAACACTTTAGGGTTTCAGGGTGAGATGGATCAGAATGATGAGGAGCTAGAAAGAGCAAGGATAAGCATGATTTTTTTCTAAACAAAATAAAATGAACAATCTATGAATATTTTCCCGAAACAGAGTGTGAGAGATGTATTATGTTTATCAACTTGAAAACCATCATATCATAGAAATGAAATGGATCATGAAACAAAACATTCATACATAATGAGACATAAGAAAAACAATGCTAAATTTCCATACCATAGGTATCCCAAAGAAATAACTGCAACTCTTTCATTAATTTCCTGCCAAATACTGATTACGCTAGAGTCTTTGATCAATGCAACAACATCCAACCCAAGAAATGAGTCAAAAAGTACAAGATATAGAACAAAAAACAACTTCTCTCATCCTCAGGGGTCGAATACCTGAGTGGAGGAGAAGTTCCACCAAAAACTGAACTGATACCTAGACTGTAGGGAGGTCAAACTCACTCATCCCTCAATTTTTGGAAACTAATTCATTACATCATCATCAAAAGTTTTCATCTAATGTATTTAACCTAAGTAAGTTTAAAAGCACCATAATTACATTTAAATCATTGATTTAAAAAGGTGAAAACTCCATTTTCCCAAGTGAAACTGGAAAAAAATGAGAAAATTGGAAATATTAGCAAACTGAAAAAAAAAAAAAAAAAAAGCGTAGCGCCAAGGTAAAAAGTGCAGCTCCATCTTCAGCTCCACTTTTGAGGGGGTTCCAGGTGTCCAAATTGAGCTCAGGATAGCTCATTGGAAATCTTGCCCTGTCTAGTTTCTGGATATATTCTTGGTTTCCAAAATGGTTCTGATTTCACCCTCCAAAAAATTGGTTCTCCCAAGACTTTTCAAAAGTACAGCACCAGCCTCCAAAACAAGGCAGAAAGGTCATTTTTTGAGTGTTTTTTGACCTTTTGACTACCTCTTTGACCCAAAAAATCTTAGAAAATTTGTTTTCCTAATTTTAAATTTCCTTCTGAATCCAATGGTACCTTCATTGTTTCCATTGGAGGTCCCTATGAAAAGCACAGTGCCTAGGGCGCTACGCTTTTGCTGGTGCCACTGTGCAAAATTGGCAAAAACACAAAAAAATCCAAAAATTTCAAAATTTGCCCAAATTTCTTATAATTTTCTGTTGTGGGATACTAATGAGGTGTATTAGGAAATTATTTATGCCTCAGAAATAACATCAAGCTTGTCCCCTTCATTTTTCTTGGTTAGGGTTTCAAGTCTTGAATTGGCCTTTTGGAGTTTTGAGCTTGAAATTTGATTTTTCTTGAAGTAATGTTTGGCCCTCTTTCTCAATATGTCATTGTCCTTGTTTTCCTTCTCCAAGAGCTTCTCAAGATTTTGGTTGGCCCTGTCAAGCCATTACTCCTGGTTCTCATTGACAATGATGGCAAAATATTCATTCAAAGTGAGCTTATTAGCAAGCTCAGCATCCTTTTGCCTCTCTAGTTCTAGAGCTCTTTTTAGCCCTCTAGTACTAGGTCTTATTCTTGGAACTTTTTCTCCTCCCTCATTGGTTTAACCATACCTTTCATAAGCCTCATCAATTAATGCATTTTCCTTGTTTTCTTCTCTTTTTTCCTTGAGAGGTTGAATCTCCATGATAGCCCGCTTGGTCTTGAGTTGTTGATTTTGTTTCTCATTATATGAAACGATAAACTTAGATCTATCTAAGTTGGTCTGAAGCTCACTGATTTGGGAATCCTTCTGCTTGATAATCATTTTGGAGGCCTCATCATCACGCTGAACATCTAACTCAACAAGTTCAAAATCAGTTTATGTCTCATGGAGGTCATCCTCCTCATGAATGGCTTCCTTATGTACATCTTCTTCTGCCAGCTTTTGTTTGCCCTTATGTACTTGATTTTTTGATGAAGAAGGCAGGACCCCTCCCATAATCTGTGGGGAAAACACTTTCCTATGCCATCTCTAATATGTCTTTGCCAACATGCTAATTTCACCCTCTTTATGCTTGTTGACCTCAACTCTGATAGGTGACTCATCCTTCTCATAAAATGGTGATGATGGTGGTGATGGTGATGGAGTATGTGAAGTGGACTAAGGTGGAGGCATAGATGTAGCAGGGTGAGATGAAGAAGGCACATCTTCAGCATGTGGAGCTTATAGAGCATTGAAGATGTCATTTGCAATGAAGGTGTCCCATGAGATGCCCACTTGATCAAGGTGATGGAGGAAAATGATCTTGATCAATGAGTGGTGGAAGAGGCTATTCATCTACTGGTGATAGTCTCTCTTTTGCACAATGTAAGCCATTTTATCTATGCTCCTGAATAGAAATTATGGGATATTGAGCAACCTTACTCTTTTGAAGTGCATCAGTAGTCTAATGTGGTATGTATAGAGCCTAGAAAACCTCCCTTCACAAGAGAAGTACTTCATGATGATCTTCATCATGGGTGCATACCTATCAAGAATGTAGTTGAAAGGGAAAACCCTCCTCCTTTCATTCCTGTATCTTGGTTTGATGAATGGTTCATAGTCTTGATCCTCAAAATCTTTAGATTTAAACCGTTTCTCTCCCATGTTTGGAATCCCTATGGCAGCAGTAATGAAAGATGTAGATACACTAAAAGTCACACCTACGAGGGTCACTTGATTATCTCTAAGGTTTGAAATGAATACTATACTCAGCATAGGATGATGTTGGACCTTCTTAATCATGTTGCAAAAATCAAGGCAACCTACATATTCAAAACAACCGACAGTCATGGGAGAAGCTCTCAATTCATTTGTGTTGGTGGGCTCCAGCCTTAGGATTCTTCCTCCTTTGTTAGCCCTTCTCTGTTGTCTATCTTCCTCTCTTTTTCTACCCTCCTCTTCCATATAATATATCTCTTTCCATAGTGTTTGGTGGCCAAGGAAACCCTAGGGATAAGGTGGATGGGAATGGGGAGTGAAGATAGGTCTAGGGAATAGGGATAACTCTAGGAAAATTTAGGGAGATGACGGAAGGGATTATGAAACTTTGGGAGGTGATGGGAGGTCAAAATGTCAAGGGAATTGGAAATGAGAATTTAATTACAAGTTTAGGGAAGGGGCTACCTAGGAATGTAAAAGCCTAGGACTTAGGGTTTTTAGGGAAATGGATTTAGGGATTATGAAATGGTAGTGTAGGGGTAGGGATATGGTTTTTAGAGGTGTCGGAAGGAAATGTAGGGTATTAGGGCATCAAATTTGGGAATTAGGAATAAAACTAGGGTTTTCTCACTAGACAAATGCCAATTTCACTTAGAATCTAAAACACTATGAAATCATTATTTAGAAGTGCTAGGAGGAAACAAAATGAGTGTACTTACTTGCAAGAATGTGTAAGAGGCACTTGCTGAGAGTTTGAGAGATTTTGTAGTTGTTTTGGTGAGTTTTAATGCATGTTGACTTCACTAAGCAAAAGCGCGGTGGAGCGCCTTGCCCAGAAGCGCAGCGCCAGTGGAGAATAAGCACAGCATTGCATTTTCTTATCGCAATGCCACTACTCTAAGCGCAGCGCCATTGAAAAAATCAACCTTTGACCCTGCAAATTGACTTTTCCGGCTATGGGAGTGCAAACTCGGTGGATGAAATGACAAATGAGCTTCTTTATGACATCTTGGTGGTCTTTATACTTTATGATTTGAATAAATTGGGACTTGGTACCCACTTTTTCCTTTCTTCACTTTCACTTTAAACTCTAAATTTTTACCTTTGCACTTGAATTTTTCCTTGACAAATTGATCATTTGATGACTTTGATAACTCTTTGATTTGACATTTTTTATGCTTTGGCATGTTGGAACTCTAAGTTAGCAGCTTGGGAATCCTGCTACTTATTACATTTCGATGACATAAAATTACATAGTGAAAATTAAAAATCACATCTGAAAACCAAAATTACATGTTGAAACAAGAATTTTTCTTTAAAAATCATCTTCATATGGTGAAGAGATGTTATTGGATCACCCTTTACTTGTTGGTCTTATGTAGTGGAAATGAAGTTTTATTAGACCATGGAAACCCTAATGACCTAATGGAAACCTTGAAAAACCCTAAAAGACCTAATGAGACCTTGAAGGACTAAACTTCATAATGGCATGACTGGTGTGATGACATGATGATACTGACTTTATGGATGGTGTACAAGCAGCAAGGTATGAAACTATGCCAGCAAGTAATCAAATTCGATGAAGAGTGATGTTTTTGGACTAGGGCTACTAGCAGTGAATAATTTTTTGCATGACCTAGTGGAATTATAAAAAAAATGAGTGGGACTCCTAAAATGATATGAAAATATTTTCTGATCATTGATGGTAGGATGCAAATACTGGCATTAACATTGGCCTTATTTGGGATGATAGCTCTGAAAGAGGTGTCAAGAACACTGTAGACCAGAAAGCCTCATCCATTTGGGCCAATACAGTCAAAAACTCAGACTAATAAACATGACTGAATATTGATAACTCAGAAAAAATAGACTGACTCAAGACAAACTCAAATGACTAAAATTTGACTCAATACTGACTTACTTGATTGAAAACTAAACTTTTGAAAATGGCAAAAAATCAGTGAAGCTCCTGGCCTTCACTACAGGCTCCGAACTCCAGTGATCTCCACTTCACACTTGTAGAAAATGTAACAGATATTTACAATGAAATGGAAAATTGATTGAGAAATGTGTTTCAGAAAAAATAGTATTTAAGGAGCCTACCATTGACTGGTCCTCCTAAACACTCTTGTCCATTAATCTCTTCAAGAAAATAAGTATTTTTTCCCCGACAAGCAAAAATCTTATATGGCCCTTTCCATAAATTCTCAAATTTTCCATGCTTACCCGTATCCTCATTTCTGGCATCTCAGCGGCGTACTACATATCCAACCTTGAGGTTATCTTCGTTTGTTTTCTAGTCATAGATCTTCTTTATCTTGTCGTGGAGTTTTGAAGTATTCTGAAATACCTCATCTCTCGTCTGCTGAAGGTGTATCATTTGATTAATCCGAAGTTGTCTGTCATTTTCCTCATTCCTTGCTTCTTGCAACAATTTCATTACCGAGACTACTAATGATGAAGGAAACACAGTATTGACACCATACACAACTTGAAAAGGAGACATCCCAATAGACTTCTTACTACTTACTCGGTCTGCCCACAATGCATTGATCAGCTTCTTATGCCATTTCTTTTTATTTTCCCTCTAACATTTTCTTAATGATACTGATCAAGGATTTATTAGAGGACTATGCCAATCCATTACCTTGTAGGTAGTAGGTTGTGGAGGGTCCCAACTTAATGTTATATCTGTCACAAAACCCAGTCATCTTCCTAGACTTGAAAGTTGTCGTGTTATCTGTGATAATCTTAGTAGGACAACCAAAACAGGACAAAATATTAGTTTCTAAAAACTGAATGATGACAGAATTTGTTTCTTGCCTGGGCGGGATCGCTTCGATCCACTTTGTAAATTAATTTTTGGTTGTCAGTATCCCCTTGTGTTGTGCAAACTATGTCGGTTGAATCTTTCCTATGAAATCTAGGCCCCACTTTTGAAATGGTGCATGTACTGAAATAGGTTGAAGAGGTAATGGGAGAAGCTTTCTCTTACCCTGAAAAACTTGACATTCATGGCAACTCATTACTGTTATGTAGACATCTACAAAACGTGTCGGCCAATAATATCTCGCACTCAATATTTTATTGGTCATGGTCTTCCAATATAGGTGGCCCCCGCAATCTCCTTTGTGGAAGTCATTCATCACTTCCTTATATTCTTCTTCGACCAAACATTTCAAAAACACACCTTCGGGATCCTTATAGTAAATTGCATTATCCAATATGCAATACTTTGAAGCTTTGAGATTCAAAGATCTGCCTTGACTCTTAGTCATGCCTACAGGAGGGTTTAGGTGTTGCAAAACATAAACAATATTAGAATATCGTGGAGATGAAAAAAAGATATCGGATACCTGAATGATATTTACTTCTTCTTCATTATCGCATAAGGATGAAATCAAGTTGATGTCTAGAGCATGAAGGTTTGACTCAGCCATGAGCTTGGCTAAGCCCTAACCTTCTATCAGCTTCGTGGGCTTGATATCAAGGCCATATTCTAGTAATGTTGCTAACCATATTCCTCTCCTACCTTCTGGTTCTATCTGCATGAGAACTTATTTTACAGTTGCATTAGGTACATAGGCAAGAGTATGTGAATGTAATATGTAAACTCTAAAATATTTCAGTGCTTTTACAAAATCCAAATCTTGTTTCTCTATGATGTTGTACCAAAAGGCTGCATCTCTGATATTGCGACTGAAAAATGCAATTGGTAGCTCAGTTTTATCCCTTTCCTGCATCAAGACTATTGCCATGGTGTGCTCAGAACCAAACAAGAAGATTATGAAATCAATAGTATAATCAGGACTTATCAAAACAGGGGCAGTAATCAAGGAAAAATTTACTGAGTTGAAGGATTTATGGGCATTTTCAAACCACTTCACATCATTATCTTTCTTCAATAGATTTTTCAATTCTCTAAGATGCTCGGCCAAATTAGGAAGGAATCTACGTAAGAAACTCATCTTACCATTGAATTCTTGTATTTCCTTTTTGCTGCGAGGGAAATCAATCTGTTGAATTGCTTGAACAGAAGAAGGGTCGATCCAGATCCCATCCTTGGAGATGATGTGACCGAGAATTTTGCCCTCCTCCATGGCAAAAAGGATTTTCTTTGGGTTGAGAGAGACTCTGAACTTCCTACATCTCTCAAAAACAACTATTAAATGGTGCAAATGTTCATCATTAGAATGTGAAAACATTTTCAAGTCATCTAAATAAACAACCAAGAAAACATATTTTTCATTGGAAAATGCTATGTCCATGGCCCGCTAAATGTGGCCCCTGCACTTTTCAAACCAAATGGAATTTTTTCATATTTGAACATGCCCTAAGGTGTAGTAAATGTTGTCTTGTCCTGATCATCCTCGTGCACCAAAATTTGGTTGTATCCCGAATAGCCATCCAACAGTGACATACGGGAAGAACTGACAACTCTTTGAAGGATGTGATCCATTTTAGGAAGTGGATAATTTTCCTTGAGGGACACTTTGTTCAAGTTCCTGAAATCTATGCGAAGCCAGATTTCTCCAGTCTTCTTTCTTACCGAGACCAAATTTGAAACCCAATCAGAGAATCTGATAGGAACAATAATACCGGATTTTAAAAGTTTTTTTATCTCTTTTTCAATTGATGGCAGCAATCTGGGATTGATCCTTCTCAACTTTTGCTGAAAGGTATTTTGATCGGGCTTAATCAGAATAGTGTGTTTAATGATGTTCTTATCATACACCTTTAAATCTACATAATCTAACTTGTAAGAGAAATCAAAATCTAACTTGTAAGAGCATAATCTAACATTTGTAGGGATCTTATTCTGCTGATGAAAAGGGCTGTGGACCCAAATTCCAATGTCTGCCCCATATTTCCCTAGGGCACCATCAAATTCCATGGACCATAGACCATTTTCATCCTCCAAGTGTTGAAACTTTGATTTCTGTTTTGGCTCAATTTTCTGAATTGTTTCTTCATGCTTTTCTTGACTTTCTTCCGCTTTATCTAATGGTTATTCTGAGTTTTTCTCTACTTCATCTGATGGTTGTTCTAATGACCTCAGCATGTTCTCTTTTTCCTTTTCCATAACTTCTCTGATGCAATTATGAATCTATGGAACATCTTCTACATCTACAAGATGGCTATCTACATCATTTAAGTTGTTATCATTAAACAAAATGAATGACTCTAAATCTGTATGTACAGCATTTATCGGATGATTGTTGGGATTTTCTTTGCTTGTGATCATATATTTCATCTCTGTTTCACGGTACAATTTTCTCAATTGTCCAAAAACAGGGATAGTTGCATAAGAAAAGTCTAATTGCAATGTGCCTCTTAATTTTCCCCCCCAAGATATTGACAGCAAGATGCCAAACCGTAGCAGTATGTCAGCTACCACCACATCCATTAGAACATTCTTTGCTGGAATCTGCTCTAGGGAGACTACCAAACATTTAATAAGGCCAATACAATGGACTATACCTGAATCGAAGGAGGATAAATCATGGTAAGGATGAGTGATGTCAAGGCCCAACTTTTCCATAATGGCTTTTGGCATTAGGTTATGGGAGGCACCGGAGTTTAACATGGAATTGTGTAAAATGCATTGGTGGATTCTTAGACTCAAGTAGAAAGGAGGAACCTCGCTATCTTCTAACTGACCATCAATAGCAGGACCAAAAATGAGTTCGGGCTTATTATCTTCGACATTTACCATGTCGGACAAGCTCAGTTAAAGGAATAGACACTTTTAATTTTGAAATTTAAATTTCTAGGCTAAAAGGAGTGGTTTTTTTTACCTTTTTAATGACGATGTATCGTTGTCCAGCATGGTCCTTTGATGGAAATTCTTTATTCTGGTTGTCCTTTTCCTTACTTTTTTAACTTGTGGATGGTTTATTTACCTTATTCTGATTTATGATTACAGGCTCTTTTCCTTTACTTTGATTACCCAAAGGATTATTCTTTTTCTGAGTATCTTTTTTTTGAGATGCTCTCTTTTGAATGGGATTAATCGGCACATCTCTGCTTCTCAATGACATCTGCCTATTTTGTGAACTAAGTGCATTAAAGTACCCCCATTGATAATCATCTAATTCGGTCTCCAATTCATGATCATTGGCAAGGATGAAATCTTCATCCTTAGGCTGATCTTTCTTTTCAAATTACTCTTCATCTTCCATCAAAAACATGGGCAAACCATCAGCCTTGAAAAGGATATTTTCCTCAAAAATTATGTCTTCATCTTCTTCTTCTCCTTGAGCATAGTTCTGCTGCAAGGGTGTCCTAATTTGTTGTTGTTGTGCTGGTTGTTCAGGAGCCCGTTGTTCTCTCTGCTTGATCCTTAACTGAGGTTGTTGTTGGCCCTTGTAGTTAGGATTTCTAACCTTAGTTTGTCTCTTAGTGATATACATCCTATCAAACATCCTTTCAATAGTCCTTATCAAAGTATCCATATCATCATCAGAAGATGAGGTGGATGGTTCATATTTAATGGTGACTTTTGTCTCATTTCTAGCTCTATCTCTTTTCATCAGCAGATTTGCTTCAATGTTAACCGCGTTCTTTCGCATATCTTCCAATATAGTTGGATTTCTTTCCCTTAGTTGGTAGGCCATGTCTGGATCAAATGCATCTGGATAAGGTATGAGAGCTAAGCCTGGAGGAGGCTTGATCTCGAGGGGAATTTCATTATAAATTCTATTGAAGCGAGTATTGAAATCTTGGACTGATTCATTAAGATTTCTCTTTGTGTTCTCATACTCAGAAAGCAACTATAAATGATTTTTCTTTCCCTCCCACCGGGCTATAAATGCATCAACTAGCTGGTCTGGGGTGGAAATGGAATTAGTAGTCAAGGATCTAAACCAAACTTCGACATATCCAGAGAATCTCTGGGCTATAATCCTCATTTTGGCACTGTCGGCATCAACTTCCTCCAAGTCTATGAAGTTAGTGACCTTAACAATGTGATGTCTTGCAGATATGGTAGAAATTTCATCAAACCGGGGGAGTCTTTGGCCATAACCTTGAGGTAAATCATTCAATTCAGAAGGTAAGATAAGTGGGGAAAATCTAGCCATGATTCATACTGAGTGAAGTGTTGGATTGACAATAGGAGGGGTTGGCTGAATAGGTAGTGGAACAACAGTTGTAGGTACTGAAGTAGTAGGTATAAATGATGAGGTCGAAGGTGCAGATGAAAAAATTACAATTGATTTAGGTTGAGTCGAAACATGTATTGATTCTTGATGGTATAATTAGATCCAATCTTTGATGTCAAGGTCTGATTCAAGTTTAATCTCTTCAAAAAACCAATCTTACTCAAGTTTCAGAGAACTAAGATCTAATTCAGATAATGACTTGACCTCAGAGAGTCTTAAAGTATCGTAGACTATGTCGGATAAAGAAGTTTCAGACTTAGATCTAAACAATGACAATTCAAATTTCAGATCATATGGTATATCTTCAAGAGATATTATTTTAGTGGATAATGAAGTAGATCTTACCAATGGGATTGGTCATGACTGAATCTTTATAGTTTGATATCTATGCCTCTGGAAAATCTTCTCTGGATCTTCGACTGGATCAGTTGGATCGCGATTGCGATTTTCTCTGGTATATATTCTCGAGGCCAGCTCTACAATCTTGGCACTGCAATTATCCAATCATAATTTTCTGAAAATTAACTCTATCATCCAAAGGATCAAATTCCAATGATTATTTTCATACACCCAGGGAAAATAAATCTTTCGTTCCCTGGCAACAGCGCTAGTATATTATCACTCCACCAGATCTATAAGGCTGAAGAAGAGTCCAAACAAAGGTAACCACGGATCAATATTTTAGCTTGGTAGCTAGCCCTACCAAACCAGAGAGGGCTCTCTCCACAAATTCACAGCCAAGAGGGTTGGATGAATTAGCGTTTTAGGCTAGGTATGAGTATAGGGGTTTGTTTGTTTGAATTGGTTTGCTAGATGGGTGAATTAGGTCAAATAGGCTAGGTCAGGGAAAATAAGATTAAGGTTGCAGAGATTCAATGGGGCAAGCTAGGTAGGAAGGCTAACACTTTAGGGTTTCAGGGTGAGATGGATCAGACTGATGAGGAGCTAGAAAGAGCAAGGCTAAGCATGAATTATTTCTAAACTGAAGAAAATGAACAAATATGAAGATTTTCCAAAAACATAGCATGAGAGATGTATTATGTTTATCAACTTGAAAACCAGTGTATCATAGAAATGAAATGTATCATGAAACAAAATATTCATACATAATGAGACATAAGAAAAACAATGCTAAATTTCCATACCATAGGTATCCCAAAGAAATAGTTGCATATCTTTCATTAATTTCATGCGAAATATTGATTACACTAGAGTCTATGATCAATGCAACAACATCCAACTTAGGAAATGACACAAAAATTACAAGATATAGACCACAAAACAACTTCGCTCATCCTCAAGAGTCAAATCCTAGAGTGGAGGAGCATTTCCACCAAAAACTGAACTGATACCTAGAGTGTAGGGAGGTCAAACTGACTCATCCCTCAATTTTTGAAAATTGATTCATTACATCATCATCAAAAGTTTTCATCTAATGTATTTACCCTACGTAAGTGTAAAAACACCATAATTACATTTACATAATTGATTTGCAGAGGTGAAAACTACATTTTCCCAAGTGAAATTGGAAAAAACTGAGAAAATTGGAAATATCAGCAAACTGAAAAAATTTGTCAGAAGCGTAGCACCAAGTTCAAAAGCGCAGCGCCATCTTCAGCTCCACTTTTGAGGGGGTTCCATGTGTCCAAATTGAGCTCAAGTTAGCTCATTGGAAATCCTGCCATGTTTGGTTTCTATATCTATGCTTGTTTTCAAAAATGGTGTTGATTTGACCCTCAAAAAACCGATTCTCCCAAGACTAGTCAAAGACGCAGCGCCAGCCTCCAAAACAGGGCAGAGAGGTAAATTTTTAAGTGTTTTTTGACCTTTTGACTACCTCTTTGACCCAAAAAATCTTAGCAAAGTTGTTTTCCTGACTATATATTACCTTTTGAATCCAATCATACCTTGATTTTTTCCATTGGAGGTCCCTAGGAAAAGCGCAACACCTAGGGTGCTGCGCTTTTGCTAGTGCTACTCTGCAAAATTGGAAAAAACACAAAAAATTCCAAAAATTTCAAAATTTGCCCAAATTTTTTCAATTTTTCTACTGTGGAATGATGATGAGGTGTATTAGGCAATGAGTGATGCCTAAGCAAGAATATCAAGCTTGTCCCCTCCATTTTTCTTGGTTAGAGTTTCAAGTCCTGAATTGGCCTTTTGGAGTTTTGAGCTTGAAATTTGATTTTTCTTGAAGTAGTGTTTGGCCCTCTTTCTAAATATTTCATTGTCCTTGTTTGCCTTCTCCAGGAGCTTCTAAATATGTTAGTTGGCCCTGTCAAGCCATTCTCTCGTTTCTCATTGAAAATGATGGCAAATTGTTCATTCAAAGTGAGCGTATTAGCAAGCTTAGCCTCCTTTGCCTCTCAAGTTCTAGAGCTCCTTTCAGCCCTCTAGTCCTAGGTATTCTTCTTGGCACTTGTTCTTTTTCCTTATTGGTTTCACCATACCTCACATAAGCCTCATAAAGCAAGGACTTTTCCTTTTTTTCTTCTCTTTTTGACTTGAGAAGATGAATCTCCATGATAGCCTGCTTGGTCTTGAGTTGTTCATTTGCTCGCTCATAATATGAAATGGAAAACTTAGATCTCTCTAAGTTGGTCTGAAGCTCCATGATTTGGGCATCCTTCTACTTGATAATCATTTTGGAGGGCTCATCATCATGTTTCTCATCTAAGTCAAAAAGGTCAAAATCAGTCTCTGTCTCATGGAGGTCATCCTCCTCGTGAATGGCTTCCTCATGTACATCTTCTTCTGCCATCTTTTATTTGCCCTTTTGTAACTAATTTTTTTATGAAGAAGGGAGGGCACCTTCCACAATATATGGAGAAAACACCTGCCTATTCCCTCTCTGATATGTCTTTGCCAACATGTTGATTTCACCCTCTTTATGCTTGCTGACCTCAACTATGCTAGGTGACTCATCCTGCTCATAAAATGGTGATGATGGTGGTGATGGTGATGGAGTATGTGAAGTGGACTGAGGTGGAGGCATAAATGTAGCAAGGTGAGATAAAGAAGGCACATCTTTAACATGTAGAGCTTGTGGAGTAATGAAGATGTCATTTTCAATGAAGGTGTCCCATGAGATGCCCACTTGATCAAGGTGATGGAGGACAATGATATTGATCAATGAGTGGTGAAAGAGCCTATTCATCTGCTGGTCATAGTCTCTCTTTTGCACAATGTAAGCCATTTTATCTATGCTCCTGAATAGAAAGTATGGGATATTGACCAATCTTACTCTTGTGAAGTGCATCAGCAGTCTAATGGGGTATGTGTAGAGCCTAGAAAACCTCCCTTCACAAGAGAAGTACTTCATGATGATCTTCATCATGGGTGCATACCTATCAAAAAGGTAGCTGAAAGGGAAAACCCTCCTCCTTTCATTCCAGTATCTTGTTTTGATGAATGGTTCATAGTATTGATCCTCCAAATCTTTAGATTTAAACCATTTCTCTCCCATGTTTGGAATCCCTGTGGCAGCAGAAATTACAGATGTAGATACACTAAAATTCACACCTGCAAGGGTCACTTGATTATCTTTGAGGTTTGAAATGAATTCTATACTCAACATAGGATGATGTTGGAACCTCTGAATCATGTTGCAGCAAGGGTCACTTGATTATCTCTGAGGTTTGAAATGCATTCTATACTCAGCATTGGATGATGTTGGACCCTCTAAATCATGTTGCAAAAATAAAGGCAACCTACATCTTCAAAACAACTGACAGTCATGGGAGAGGTTCTCAATTCATTTGTGTTGGTGGGCTCCAGCCTTAAAATTATTCCTCCTTTTTGATGCCTTCTCTGTTTTCTATCCTCCTCTCTTTGTCTACCCTCCTCTTCCATATAATCTATATCTCTTTCCATAGTGTTTGGTGGCCAAGGAAGCCCTAGGGATAAGGTGATTGGGAATGGGGATTGAAGATAGGGCTAGGTAATAGGGATAACTCTAGGAAAATTTAGGGAGATGAGGGAAGGGATTATGAAAATTTCGGAGGTGATGGGAGGTCAAAATGTTAAAGCAATTGGAAATGAGAATTTAATTACAGGTTTAGGGAAGGGGCTGCTTAGGAATGTAGAAGCCTAGGACTTGGGGTTTTTAGGGAAAGGGATTTAGGGATTAGGAAATGGTAGTGTAGGGGTAGGGATATGGTTTTTAGATGTGTGGGAAGGAAATGTAGGGTATTATGGCATCAAATTTGGGAATTAGGAATAAAACTAGGGTTTTATCACTAGACAAATGCCAATTTCACTTAGAATTTAAAACACTATGAAAGCATTCTTTATAAGTGCAAGGAGGCAACAAATTGAGTGTAATTACTTGCAATAATGTGTAAAAGGAACTTGTTGAGAGTTTGAGAGAGTTTTGAGGTGTATTGGTGAGTTTGATGCCTATAGACTTCACTGAGAAAAATCGCAGCACTTCGGGCAAAAGTGCAGCGCCTTGCCCAGAAGCGCGGCACCAGTGGAGAATAAGCACAACGGTGCCTATTCTAAGTGCAACACCACTGCTCTAAGAACAGTGCCACCCTCTGAAAGTGTAGCACCACTGAAAAACTTAGCCTATGACCCTCCAAATCGACTTTTACGGCTATGGGAGTGCAAACTCAATGGATGAAATGACAAATGAGCTTCTTTTTGATGTTTTGGTGGTCTTTCTACTATATGATTTGAATGAATTGGGCATTCGTACCCACTTTTCCCTTTCTTCACTTTCACTTTAAACTTTGAACTTTTGCCTTTGCACTTGACTTTTTCCTTGACAAATTGATCATCTGATGACTTTGATAACTCTTTGATTTGACATTTTTGATGCTTTGGCATGTTGGAACTCTGAGTTAACATCTTGCGAATCATGATATTTATTACATTTTGATGACATAAAATTACATAGTGAAGATTAAAAATTACATATGAAATCCAAAATAACATGTTCAAACAAGAATTTTTCTTTACAAATCATTTCCATATGGTGAAGAGATGTTACTAGATCACCCTTTACTTGCTGGTCTTATGCAGTGGAAATGAAGTTTTATTAGACCATGGAAACCCTAATGACCTAATGGTAACCTTGAAAAACCCTAAAAGACCTAATGAGACCTTGAAGGATTGAACTTCATAATGGAATGAATGAAGTGATGACATGATGATACTGACTTTATGGATGGTGTACAGTCAACAAGGTATGAAACTATGCCAGCAAGTAATCAAATTTGAGGAAGAGTGATGTTTTTGGACTAGGGATACCATTAGTGAATATTTTTTTGCATGACCTAGTGGAATGATAAAAAAATTCTGAGTGGGAATCCTAAAATTATATGAAAAGAGAATTTTTAATCACTGATAGCAGGATGCAAATATTGACACTAACAGGGCCCTTAAGGCCATGTCGTCCCGAGGATAAAATCTAGGATTTTCCTCTTCGATACCTTTTATGAAAAAGTCGAGATCCCTTAAATGGAAATCATTAGGGTTAAATGGACCTTCATACCAATTCCCGGGGTGGCATGGACATGTGACAAGGTTCCTCCCTGCACCGTCATGGCATGTACATTCTCCCACTAAGCCATGTCTTCCCAAAAATAAATCATGGGACTTTGGTACCCAGCCTCATGGAATACCATCGAGAAATAAAAATCAGGTTGACATGTTCTACCTCATTCCCCACATAACACCAATTCTAATGTGTTGGGTTGGCCATGGGTCCCGTCAGACCCTCCATGAAACAGTTAACACATGCACCACTTTATAAACAAAAGGGGCCCTGCACCTGGCTATGTCGGATGAACCAACTCCCGGTCCCAATATTCTAAATTACCTCAGGAATAAAATCACAAGAGTTTCCACTTTGGGATCCCCTCAAAATATCTGGGGATGAAGCTTCAAGACACGTCGGAGGATATGAGTGCATACCCTTCAACGACCCAGATTTATCTTGCTCCAACTTTGGTTGTCGAGCTTGGTCACATAACTTATTAGGCTCAATCCTCCTAACTCTTCCGATCCCTAATATTCCAACCTCACGACAAAGGTAATATGAGAATACCTTGGCTTTTCCCCTCCCTTAAAACTCGGTCACGGTGGTTCGATAGCACATTGGTCGATTGCAACTTAGCGTCTCGGTCCTTAAATTATTGACTCATCTCCCTCTTGATGCATATGCATATAGATATACCTAAGGCCTGAATCTAACGGTTTTTCAAAGGCTTCTCCCTTAGCGTCTTTCATATACATGTAGGTTGGGACTTATTCCAAGTGTTGGCTGCTTTGGTTTTGGTAAGAAAATTAGGGTTTGAATCCAAAATTGACATGTAATACTTGTTATTTTATAAATCCTCTCAACATGTAGCTTGTAAACACACACACACACATATGTATCATATATAGAGATACAAACGAGTGTTATCCCTCATGAGCTTAAATATTCCTTAGCCTAGCCTAGCCTTTATATGTTGGTATACACAGATTTGTCAAAACAATGGCCATATATTTAAACATTTCACTAGAAATATTTAATCATAAATAGAGATCACCCATATATTCATGTTAAGGAAATTCTAGATAAATTTCAAGGTTATAAATATTCACAGAAATCAAATCATTCCTTAAATATTTACACAAGGTATTAATATTCCTCGTTCATGCGAGAAACAACACTCCTGAAAATTATCATGATAGTAATTCTACACAATAAACATAGACATGATAATCACATGCACAAGTACATAAGAGAATACTTATCTTATAAAGCTATATTACAATTGAGATTGGAACTCTAACTCTACACCCAACCATAGATAAGCAATAGCAACAATTACTTGTAGATGTCACCCCCAAGACAGATTCCAATGATTGAGGTGGAGTGTTTTTTAGAGGAAACTTAACCAATATGGACAACTGAAACAAGATGTCACAAGGGCACTCTGTGTGCATCCACCAGCTACACAAGCTTCTACTCAATCTTTACAGACATGTTTAACATCCATGCTAGGATACCACGGTATAGAGTCTCAACTCACTTTCAGGAGAAGGGAGTCTACATAAAGGGAAGGTTCATCAACAGATATATTATTGATGGGTAAAGAGATAACCTCTCCAAGTAGTTAATTAGTGAGTCAAGAACCAAATCTTCAGCCCCAAGGCAACCCATGGTGGTTCATGAGCCCTCACAAGTACCTGAGTGTCTCTTCCCAATATAGTAGGTTCATCAATCCACAAGCTTCCAATGGGTACTTCATCCTTACAGGCAAGTGACTGCTCTCTATAACATTTTCACCGAACAAGCCTTTGTGAGGGTTCTTCAGTTGGTTTACTTTCTCTATAACTAGATTACTAGAATGTTGATCCTTTGTGATTTCACCTCTGCCCTTGGTGGAGTTTTTCTTGCAATGCTCTTCACATTTTTCTCCCTTTGGGTATGCATTCCAGTCTTTTTTTTTTCTCTATTTCCTATGTGTGAGAGAATGAGTGTGTGTGTGTGTGTGTGTGTGTGTTTTCCTTCTCCCCTCGACTTGGTTTCATGCCTCCCTAACAAACCAATTTTTTTTCACTTTTCCAAGGTTCCATGCAATCAATTCCTTAGAAAAAACAACCCATTCCTTCCTTAACTTTTTTTTTGTAACAACCCTCATTAAAAATCCTTCTAATAAAGTTGATAAATGTAAATTAAGACCTTGGTTATGGGACACGTATTCCAAGTTGAATTTTGGGCAAAACATCCTAGTATGGATGTTTATATGGTTTATTATGGCTATGGAAATTGGCAAATGCAATAGCAAAGGCTTTGGAAAGGCAAAGTGGAATTTATTGGCAATTATTTATGAAAATAATGGAAAATAGGAGAAAAGGAAGGTGAAAGGCCACAGGTTACATGTGAGGAGGAAAATGAAGGAAAATAATGGAAAATTTAAGAAAATAGAGGCCTCATTAATAAAAGGGCTTCTGAGGATCAGTTTGTAGCTTTTGTCAGTTTAGTTATTGGAGCTCTCATTATATTCTCTCTCTCTCTCTCTCTCTATCTCTCTCTCTCTCTCTCTCACACACACACACACACACATACTCTTGGATACTTAGAGTTTTCTTGGACAAATCTTGGAGGAGTGTATCATACTTGGGACTTGGAGCAAGAAGGAAAAGGAAAAGCAGGAAAGTGCAAGACGACATCGGGATCAACAAATGCAATGAGTTTTGCTTGCAAGTACTGCGTTACATGTATGATTTCCTCACTAGTTTTGGCATGCATGGTATATGCATGCGGTTTTTTGGTTATGATTTGTCATTGGCATGGATGATTTCCTAGATTGAAAGTAGTTTTTCCTAGCCTTTCCATTTCCTTGATAGTCATGGTGTTGTCGGTTTTTTTTTTTTTTTTTTTTTTTTTGTCGGTTTTCTTTTGCCTTTGGATGTGGGTTGAGTTATTATTTCCTTAAATCCTTGGTTGGAAGTTAGTGTCAGTATATTCATACTGCCATCAGTGATCAAAATTTCTCTTTTGAGTTTGCATATTAGGAGTCCCATACCAATAAATTTCACCATTCCGCTAGGTCATGGATTCATTGATGGTAGTGATTTTTCATCAGTCTTCCCTCATGTGAAACTTGCTGATTTTCCTCTCTATGGTCTTCAGTCATGTGCTACTTTCACTTTGTGAGTCATGTCAGTAGGTCATAGGATGGGTCTCATTAGGTTCTATGATCTCACCATGGTCAAATTAATGAGTCAAGTGTCAATAAATATCAGCAAGGTCATGAGGAAGTTAATAAAATCAAACTAACGGCACCTCGGAAGATCAAAGAAATATTTTATTCAGTTTGATGTAATTTTCACCTCAAAATCATGTTTTGAGGTGAAAACATGATACTTTTCCTTTATTATCATTCATTATGTAATTTTATGTCAGCATATGTAATAAGTCACAATTCAGAAACTGTTATCTCCACAAAGTCATCACCCTCCCTTCAGAGAAGTTTTCCACAGCATTTTTAGTTCAGAATCATGTTCTAAGTATGTTCAGTAGAAAGAGCCTGGAAAGAGCTTTCCAATGGTATATTACAGTCTCAAAACTTACTTCTGGATTGAAATTTATGCCTAATTGAAGTAAAAAGTCCCCTATACCCTTAAACAATCCCTTTCCCCATCTTTCCCTTAAACTTTATAATTTAAAGTTTAATATTCCCCTTTGTAAAATCCCTTTTTCCCCATCCGATGGCAAATCGCATTATTAAAATTTTTAAAATATATATGCGATTTAAATATAACCACTTCCCCACCATTACCCCTAAACTTTATAATAAAGTTTATATATATAATCCCCACCATTCCCAAACCACTTCCCCTCCATCCCCTTTAAAACCTTATGATAAAATTTAAAGGTTTTATATTATAAAACCCGCCGACCCAAGTCCCTTTCCCCTTTCCATTGCATCGCAAACATTACAAATATGCACCCCGATCGGCCCTTTGTTAAAACTTTGATGCGATTGTATTGGCCCCGTCCAATGTACATCCTGATCGTTGATCGGCCCCCCTAATCCGACGGCCCATATGCAATCGGTGATTTCATAAATTGTTTCATCCAATTAACCCCCCGCCGATTGCAAACCCCCAACCACTCCTCCGTCGTCGATCTCATCATCCAATCCGACAGCCCACAGCCAATCGGACCATCCCAATCGGCATTGTTAAATAAAATCTCTCCTCCGCCCTCCTCCGATCTCCGATGCCGATGGACATTGGGTCCTACCACATTATTCTCCGCCCATTCATAATAAAATGGCCCTTTGCCTTTGTTAAACTTAAATTTTGTTTATTTTGTTTTATACAAAGGCCTTTCTCCATCGCATCGGAGGTATGTTATTATGTAATACATTTAACCCCGCTCCCCTTCTGATTCCGATCCCGACTGACCTTCGGTCCCGCCTTGTAATATTCTGCCCATTTATAATACCAAAGGATTTTTCCCTTTGTAAGTTCCAAATCACATTGTATTACGTTTTATAAAGGATTTCCCACGGTTTAATCGCATCGCATCGGAGGAAATTCATATTGCAATATGCCTGCCCCGATCTCCTGATGCCGATTGCGATTCATGCCTCGGTCCCACCTTAAAAGGCCCTCCCATTTTTCAAACGTAAAATCATCTTCTCCTTTGAAAGAATGTGCCAAGAAACTTTCATCCCATTATCCCTTTTATCCTTGTTTCCCACATGCCAATCGCATCGGAAGTTTTGGGTTTCGTCCTAAATAACATCCTCCCCATTCCTCCGATCGTCGATTGCAATGGCACCGTCGCATAACATATTACAATGTTTTATTATATATTTCCTCCCCTCCGATCCCGATTGCGACTATAATATGGACCCCACTTCCCTCCGCTCCCTTCACTCAAAATTAATTTTTCCCTTCACTAAGGCATAATTTCATTCTATTTTATTTCAAAACATTTTATTAAATTCAGTTTTCTTCAACGAAATAATAAAATGAAAAGCGACAGTCACAGGCCGAGATGTTAATATAAAACAGAGATTTCTACAGCAGCATAAAAATAGGGATTTGCTCCTCAAATTTCCTATTTTTCATTAAACAGCGTAACTGTGAATCTACCCAAGAAGTCAAATGTAATGTTGTTCCCTCTTTAGGGCAGATTGTTGGTTCTCTTTTCTATCATTAGATTTCAGTTCTTGAGGTGTTAAAACAGCTCCTCTTTCTATGGATCTATGTTCCCACAAATCTGGTCTATTTAATGTAATTGTAAATCATTTGTAAAATAGTCTGTAACTCAGAAGTAGGGGAATATTGTGGAAAAATCAAGGAGAACACTTTGCACTCCATTGTACAGTTGGACAGGGAATTAATTAGAGATGCAGCTTTGATTTGTGGGATCCATGTGGTATGAAATTTAGCATTTGTTTTCTCCTTTGTGTTCATATGTAAACTGTTATGTGTGCCATTCATTCATAAACATCTCTTTTGAATTCTTTCAAGATAGAAGGGTAGAATCCATTTTATATCCTCTGCCTTGGGAAATCATTCAATATTCTGTGTTTTTCCTCTGTTTGAAAAGGATCCATTTCTTATGCCCTTTTCAGCTCCTCACCAGTCTTTCCATTTCATCATTATTTAACCTTAAATGCTAAAATTTCTTGCCTACCTTGCCCCATGAAATACCCTGTATCCTAATTTGATTCCCCAGTTTCAAATTGTCCCATATGTTCCATACATCCCTTAAATTCATTCATTTCATTTAAACTTTTTCCATTCATTATACCTAGCCTAATATCAAATCATTATTGTACTTTGTTGAATATATTTCATGGAGAGAGCCCTCTCCTGTCCTTGTAGGGCTAGCTACAAGGCTGAGCATGGTTTAGATGTTACCCTGATTTTCCTTTTTCAGCCTGAGGTCCAGATCAGGAGCTAACATTTCTGGCGACCATACTGGGGACGCTTCGATTTGACTGTCTGTGAGCTTATATTCTCGGTGCTCATTGACTGTGTTTATTTTGTTTTCAAAGAAGGTCATAATCGGGCCCTGTGTGAATAAGAAAAGTGCAACCTTTGGCTAAGGTTAAGCCTTGGTTATATAAAACGCGATGGTTCTTTGGAAAATCTCTGTCATTAAAGTAAAAATCTTTATTCTTGAACCAGTGGATTAATATCAGTGGGACCCAACAGTGATTTAACGCGAGGAGTTAAGCACCAAACCACAGTGAAATCCTGAGTTAAAGTGCGGTTGATTTACCACCAGCGGGTTTCGAAAACCATTACCGCCTTCATCTCGCCGCTTTTGGCCTGAAGCAAAACCACTCTCAAAAAACGCGATCCAGTAATATAAGGGCACGTCATCTCCCCAATACCACCCATATCTCGCAATTTTCAGATGTTAAACTTCAGCCTTTGAAAAAATGCGAAATCGACGACGATCATCCGATCTGGGGAGCCTTAGATCTGACGGAAATCGTGCAGTGAAGTGCTCAAGCGATAATCGAGGTATGACCCGGTGGTTTTATGTTATTTAATGTTTATTTTATTCATAAAAAGCCGAAAATTGGATGCGTGGGGCCCCTGCTGAATGAATTTATGTCGTGTTGGTAGAATAAAAGGGTTTTATGTTATAAGGTTGATGTTTTTAAAGGAAATCGCGCCATTGTTATATCATTTTGATATTACGACCGGAGTAAGGTTCACTTAAGTATTTTTAAGTGTATTCCCCTATGTCACATTAAACTGTAAGATTTTCTTGAGAGCTTTGAATATTATTTCATGGCGAACATTGTTAAAGCGCTTCGGAAGGGAATATAATTATAGCCACTTATTCCACAGTCATAATATATTTCTGTTATCAGAGCTTAAAGACAGATCACCCCAGTAATTTTTTCCTTGTACATTTTTGAACTCTAGATGATGATGTGCAGAGTTTTGCTAGGCTGAAATAAATATTGTACGGTAGAAATTTCCACCACACTGGCTTCAAGAAGATACACAAGGGCTAATCCAGATACAAACCCTCCCCCTATGTTTGAAAATCCTAATCTTATTCCAAGAATTGTCAGAAGACAAGAAGGATCACTCAATCCAAGACCTATCTTCAGATCCCATACTTGGCCCAGTGAATGGTTTTTTGTAGAAGATATTTCTTTTGATGAGAGTTTTGAGCTTTCTTTGTTTAGAAATAATTCTGATACTGCACTTGATGACACAGTTTTAGATCCTGAATTCCTTGTAGATATTGAATTTCAAAGGGAAAATTCCTCAATTGATGACTACATTTTGAATTCCCCTCAGTCATCTATCACTGTAAATAATATCCCTGAGCCTTCAGAGTCATCAGGAACAGCATTTCCTCCTCCTAATTCATCAGCATTCCCATCAGTCAATCCTCAGCTTTCATCTCCCCCATCAACACCTCCCTTGAATCCTTGCACTACAAACACTGTTGTAAATCCACCTAGAGTCATGGTTGCCCGGTATGCACCCCTGGTTTTACCTCAGGTTCTGAATGATATGCCTGTTGATTATCAAAGTAAAATTCCTATCTTTGATGCCACTCAAAGCACCACAGCCCAGCAGCATGTTGACAAGATGAATGACTTTTTTATCTACATGAGGCAGAGAATGTAACTACAAGATTGTTTGTCCAAACCTTTGGAGGTGAAGTTAGAAAGTGGTTCTGAGCCTTACCAGCAGGCTCTATTCGCAATTTACAGGAGCTACACACATAGTTTTTAGACCGATGGGAGGTAAAGAAGAACACACTCCAAATTTTGTCTGAATGTGAAAATATTAAAATAAATGTGGGTGAAACTGTACAGGATTATTGTTTAAGATTCAATGTTGTATACAATGCTATTCCAGCTAACCTGAAGCCTCCTGTGGGATTAGCATTACTTAAATTTCCAGATGGTTTCAATGTTGATATGGCATACCAGCTGCGAGAAAGAGATCCCACTACGCTTGAGGACATGCAGAAGATAGTTGTAAGTGTGGAAGCAAATTTGCTAGCCAAAAGAGCTCGAACCAGAGCTGAAAAAAGAGTCATTGTGAAAGAAGAACCATCTCCTTCAGACAGCAATATGGATACTTTGATCCAGACAGTGGAAAAGATGGTTGATTGATTGACCATTTCAGATAGACCTGAACCTCAAATAAGAAATCCGAATTTCAGAGGGCAGCAGCCATAATTCAGGATTAAACAGAGAGAGTAGAGAACGCAGGACCAAGCGCCACCACAGCAGCAAATCAGAACTCCATTATAGCATAACTATGTTCAAGGGACAGACACAGATGATGATGATCCTGTGATTGAAGCCAATCATTTTTTCACAGCTGATGGTGTGCCAATTTTTCTCACTGAATATGAGGAATATACAGCAATTGCAGATGTTCAAAAAGATGAAGATTTCATTTTGGCTAATGATGCAGTATTAGAAGGTGAGTCTGATGACTACCAGAGAGGGTTCATGAACGCTTTATCAGCCCAACAAAAGCAATATTCTCTAAAAAACAGAGATGTTCCAATTAGTCCCATTCATAAGAGAAAAGAGCTCCAAATGAAGAACGATTCTCAGAAGAAAGGAAAAGAGCCAGTTGACCCTTCCTCCGGCAAAACACCTTCAGCGATTAACACTGCGATTGAGAAGAACCAGCAAAACATAGCAAAGGAGCAAGTAGAGAAGCAAGACCCTCCCATCAAAGAGGTATAAAAATATCCTTCTTTTAATTTGGAGAATTAAATTTCTAAACTAGAAGTATCCATGCCCCTGACTGAGTTGGTAAAAAATAGTGCTTATAAAAGTCAGGTGTCTATAATTTTGCAAATAGACTCTGTTTCTGATATGGTTAACGTTGAGGATGATTATCCTGAACTCATTTTTGGTCCAGCCACTGAAGATCAATCAGAAGAAAGTGAAGTCCCTCCCTTTTACATGAGTCTTAGATTACATGAGTTCATCTTGCATAATGCTATGTTGGACTCCGGAGCCTCACATAATTTGATTCCCAAAGCCATCATGGAGAAGTTAGGACTTGATATTACCCGTAAATATCATGATTTTTATTCTTTTGACTCAAGTAGGGTCCATTTTATTGGTCTTATCAAAGATTTGGTAGTGTCTTTAGATCAAATCCCAGCCAAGAATGTCTTGATGGATGTAGTTGTTGCCGATGTCCCACCACGGTTTGGAATGCTTATATCTAGGTCTTGGGGTGCAAAACTTAAGGGAACCATGCAGCTTGACTTCTCTTATGCCACCATTCCCGTGTTTGGCCAGTTGAGAAAGCTATATAGGGAGAAGAAAATGAAATATATGATTACTAGCAAAGAGAAGCTAGTTAATCATCCTATTAATGCAGTCCACATAGATTTAGAGTCCTTTGTCTTGTATTCAGATGGTGGTTTGAATGATGAGAATGTTCAGTTGGTACAAGTAGATGAAATACCTGAAATTTTAGAGAATTTTAGGGAAGTCCTCAAACAAGAAAAAGATAAAGCAGCAAGCACTTCTGAGCCTCCTGCCTGCCAGCAGCCAAAAGATAGTGAACAACAGAAAGATACAGAAATCAATCAAGGTAAGGAAGAAAAAGAAGCAAAATTTCAGCATCTCCAAGAAGAAGAAGAAGGCCTTTGGACATTGGAATTTGATGGAGCTGTTGGTAAGGATGGAGTTGGTATAGGAATATGGATTCAGAGCCCTGTCTTCTAGCCTGAAAAGGTTCCTAGTAATGTTAGAGTATGTTCTTATAAGTTAGCCTTTGACTGCTCTAACAATGAAGCAGAGTATGAAGCTTTGATTGCAGGTCTGAAAATTTTGAAGAAGTTGAATGCAAAAAGAATTTCTGTATATGGAGATTCAGAGTTGATAATCAAACATGTTAAAGGAGAGTACCAAGCAAAGCATCCACGGTTGAGGGCATACAGAAATGCAGTCCTGGATATCTTGAATACATTTCCTGAGTACACTTTTACAACAGTACCTAGAATACAAAACATTATTGTTGATTCTCTCGCCACTACAGCAAGCAACTTGAAGATTCCGATGAACTCCAGCAACAAGTTTGAGATTTATGTCAAACATAGGCCTGTTGTTCCAGACAATTTAAGGTATTGGCAAGTGTTTTTGGATGACAATGAGATCAATGCTTTTTTGCAGAGTGATGGAAAATTCAAAGACACTCCAATAGGAGGTGAGTATGAGGTTGATGATCAGGAAATTGAAAAAAATCAGATGGACATATTGCAGCTGAAAGACAATGTAATTCCTAAAGGTCTCATACCTTTAGAGGAGCTTTTTGATCAGGATGATGTTGCAAAGAAACCAAGTTTGGTGCCTACTAAGAAAGGAGTTGAAGATGTGAATCTCGGAACACTTGACAAGCCCAAGTTTGTGAAGTTTTCAAATGCATTGTCCCCTGAGATAAAGGAAAAGTATGTTAAATTGCTTTCTGAATTTTCTGATGTGTTTGCATGGGATTATTCAGATTTGAAGGTGTATGACAAGAACATAATACAGCATACTATTCCCATCAAGCCGGATCAGAAGCCATTTAGACAGAAGTTGAGAAGAATCAATCCGAAGTTGCTGACATCCATTGAAAAAGAGGTAAATAGGTTGTACAAAGCTGGTATCATAGTCTCCATTAGATTTTCTGACTGGATTTCAAATTTGGTCCCAATACGTAAAAAGACAGGAGAGATAAGATTGTGCATAGATTTTCGGAATCTGAATAAAGCATCCTTAAAGGATAATTATCCACTTCCGAAGATGGACCATATTCTACAGAGAGTAGTTGGAGCATCTAGGATGTCACTACTTGATGGCTACTCAGGCTACAACCAGATCTTGGTGCATGACAAAGACCAAGATAAAACTTCCTTCACAACACCCTGGGGAACCTTTCAGTATGCCAAAATGCCATTTGGACTGAAGAACGCTGGAGCTACTTTCCAGCGAGCAATGGACATTGCTTTTGCCAATGAAAAAGATGTTTTTCTTGTTGTTTATTTGGATGATTTGAAAATGTTTTATAGTTCTGATGATGAGCATTTGCACGATTTGAGAGTTGTTTTTCAGTGATGCAGAAAGTTTGGGATTTCCTTCAATCCCAAGAAGAGCCTTTTCGCCATGGATAAAGGTAAGCTGCTAGGGAATATCATCTCTAAGGATGGTATCTGCATCGATCCATCTAGAGTAGAGGCAATTCAGCACATAGACCTTCCACGGAAAAAAAAGGAAATCCAAGCATTCAATGGTAAGATGAACTTCTTGCACAGATTTATACCTAATTTGGCTGAACATTTAAGAGAAATGACTAATATATTGAAGAAGGATAGAAATTTTAAATGGAGTGAGGAAGCTATCAAGTCATTCAATAAGTAAAGTTTTCTTTTTCCAATGCTCCAGTCTTTGATTAGTCCCGACTATACTCAAGATTTTATTATTTTTTCATTTGCATCGGAGCATACTATGGCTGTTGTTTTGATGCAAAACAGAGATCAGATTGAAAAGCCAATTGCCTTTTTCAGTAGGACTATTAGAGATGTTGCTTTAAGGTATAGCATTATTGAAAAACAAGCATTGGCTCTTATAACGGCATTGAAGGATTTTAGGGTCTATATTCTGCATTCACATACTATAGCATATGTCCCTAATGCAACAGTGAAGGATGTGTTGATGCAAACTGATTCAGAAGGTCGAAGAGGTAAGTCGATAGCAACCATGTTGGAGTACGATTTGGAGTTCAAACCCACGAAGTTGATCAAAGGCCAAGGCTTGGCGAAATTGATGGCCCAATCAAATCTGCATGCCCCGGATATAAACCTTATTACAGCAATATCATAGAATGAAGATGAAGGTTTGTTTGTTCCAGTTTCAGATATTTTCCTACAATCCCCATGGTATTCAGATATTGTTTATGTTCTTCAGCATCTTTCACCTCCTCCAGGAATGCCTAAGAGTAAAGGTAGATCGCTGAAACTTAAGTCTGCTAAATATTGTATTTTAAACAGTACTCTTTATTGGAAAGATCCAGGAGGTGTTATGCTCAATTGTTTGGTTGAAGAAGAGGCTCATAAGGTAATGCACGACTTTCACAAAGGTGATTGTGGTGTTCATTTGTTTTGGAAGACTACATCTAACAAAGTGTTGAGAGCAGGATATTATTGGCCCACTTTATTTTCAGATTTATATAAAACAGTGATGAGTTGTCATGAATGTCAAATTTTCCAAGGGAAGAAGAAATTGTTGCCTCTTCCTTTGAAACCAGTTTTAGTAAATGCTCCCTTTCTGCAGTGGGGACTCGATTTCATAGGAGAAATCCATCCCGCATCATCATCACAGCATCGATGGATCCTGACAGGTACAGATTATTTTACTAAATGGATTGAGGTCGTCCCAGCAAGGCAAGCTACAGCTACGATAATTATTAAATTCCTTGAATCGAATATTTTATCTCGTTTTGGCTGCCCATACAAAATTATAACAGATAACACAGCAGCGTTCAAGTCTAAAAAGATGGTCGATTTTTGTGACAAATACAATATCGTGCTGGGTCATTCAACAGCGTACTATCCACAAGGCAACAGCCTGGCAGAATCATCGAAAAAATCGCTAATAAATATAATCAAGAAAATGTTGGAAGCAAACAAAAGAAATTGGTATGTCGCCTTTTGAAGCAGACAGAGTTAGAAGCAAGAAATCCATAGGTATGTCGCCTTTTGAATTGGTCTATGGTACTGATGTTGTCTTTCCTACATCTCTTACAGTTCCAATCATGAAATTATTGCAAGAAGTTGGAAGTGAAGATGATTATAATCAGCGAAGGTTCAATCAGATGATCCACCTTCAACAAACAAGAGAGGAAGTGTCACAGAATGCTATTCGGTTGCAGGAGAAGATAAAGAAGATCTATGACCAAAAGACCAAAGCAGAAAAGGTCCAGCTGGATGATGTAGTGTTGAGATGGGATGCAAGAAATGAGGACAAAGGGAAGCATGGTAAGTTCGACAATCTGTGGAAAGGACCATACAGGATTTCAGCATACAGGGGACATAATGCTTTCTTGCTTTCAGAAATGGATGGCCAAGATTGCCCTAGAGGAGCAGTGAATGTTAGGCTTTTGAAGCACTACCATTGTTGAAGATAATAGATCAGAAACTATGTCACCATCATTGTATATACCATGTTATTTTTTGTCAGAGTTCAAGTACACAGTCATTGAAGTTTGGGGCCCAAGGTGAAGGCTATAAAACTTGAATGTCATGTGTATGGTTTGGTTTTATTTCAGTTTTTCAGTCTTAGTCTTGAGTCAGATTCAGTCTGCAATGTGTCATTTTTCAGTATTTTTGACTCCATGCCCAATGGATAAGGCTACTTGGTCTACGGTTTTCTTGGCACCTCCAAGGAGCTACCATCTCCATTGGATCCAATGTTAGTGTCAGTCTAGTCATACTACCATTAGGGATCAAAATTTCTCTTTTTCATTTGCATATTAGGAGTCCCATACCAATAAATTTCACCATTCTGCTAGGTCATGGATTCAGTGATGGTAGTGATTTTTCATCATTCTTCCCTCATGTGAAACTTGCTGATTTTCCTCTCTATGGTCTTCAGTTATGAGCTACTTTCACTTTGTGAGTCATGTCAGTAGGTCATAGGATGGGTCTCATTAGGTTCTAGGATCTCACCATGGTCAAATTAATGAGTCAAGTGTCAATAAATATCAACAAGGTCATGAGGAAGTCAATAAACTCAAACTCACAGCACCTCGAAAGATCAAAGAAATATTTTATTCAAATTGATGTAATTTTCACCTCAAAACCATGTTTTGAGGTGAAAACATGATACTTTTCCTTTATTATCATTCATTATGTAATTTTATGTCAGCATATGTAGTAAGTCACAATTCAAAAGCTGTTATCTCCACAAATTCATCACCCTCCCTTCAGAGAAGTTTTCCACAGCATTTTCAGTTCATGTTCTAAGTATGTTCAGCAGAAAGAGCCTGGAAAGAGCTTTCCAACGGTATATTACACTCTCAAAACTGACTTCTATATTGAAATTTATGCCTAATTGAAGTAAAAAGTCCCCTATACCCTTAAACAATCCCTTTTCCCATCTTTCCCTTAAACTTTATAATTTAGAGTTTAATATTCCCCTTTGTAAAATCCCTTTTTCCCCATTCGATGGAAAATCCCATTATTAAAATTTTTAAAATATAAATGTGATTTAAATATAACCACTTCCCCACCATTACCCCTAAACTTTATAATAAAGTTTATATATATAATCCTCGCCATTCCCAAACCACTTCCCCTCCATCCCTTTTAAAACCTTATGATAAAATTTAAAGGTTTTATATTATAAAACCCCATCGACCCAAGTCCCTTTCCCCTTTCCATCGCATCTCAAACATTACATATTTGCGCCCCGATCGGCCCTTTGTTAAAACTCCAATGCGATTGTATTGGCCACGTCCGATGTACATCCTGACCATTGATCGCCCCCCCTAATCCAACGTCCCATATGCAATCGACGATTTCATAAATTGTTTCATCCGATTGACCCCTGCCGATTGCAAACCCCCGACCACTCCTCCATCGTCGATCTCATCATCTGGTCCGACTGCCCGCAGCCAATCGGACCATCCCAATCAGCATTTTTATATAAAATCTCTCCTCCACCCTCCTCCGATCTCTGATGTCGCTGGACCTTGGGTCCCACCACATTATTCTCCACCCATTCATAATACAATGGCCCTTTGCCTTTGTTAAACTTAAATTTTGTTTATTTTGTTTTATACAAAGGCATTTCCCCATTGCATCGGAGGTATGTTATTATGTAATACATTTAATCCCGCTCCCCTTCCGATTTTGATCCCGATTGACCTTGGGTCCCGCCTTGTAATATTCCGCCCATTTATAATACCAAAGGATTTTTCCCTTTGTAAGTTCTAAATCACATTGTATTATGTTTTATAAATGATTTCCCACAGTTTAATCCCATTGCATCGGAGGAAATCCATATTGCAGTATGCATGCCCCGATCTCCCGATGCCGATTGCGATTCATGCCCCGATCCCACCTTAAAAGGCCCTCCCCTTTTTCAAACATAAAATCATCTTCTCCTTTGAAAAAAGGCGCCGAGACATTTTCATCCCATTATCCCTTTTATCCCTATTTCGCACATGCCAATCGCATCAGAAGTTTTGGGTTTCTTCCTAAATAACATCCTCCCCATTCCTCCGATCGTCAATTGCGATGGCACTGTCGCATAACATATTACAATGTTTTATTATATATTTCCTCCCCTTCGATCCCAATTGCGACTATAATATGGACCCCACTTCCCTTCACTCCCTTCACTCAAAATGAATTTTTCCCTTCACTAAGGCATAATTTCATTCTATTTTATTTCAAAACATTTTATTAAAGTTAGTTTTCTTCAACGAAATAATAGAATGAAAAACAACAGTCACAGGCCGAGATGCTAATATAAAACAGAGATTTCTACAGCAGCATAAAAATAGGGATTTGCTCCTCAAATTGCCTATTTTTCATTCAACAACGTAACTATGAATCTGCCCAAGAAGTCAAATGTAATGTTGTTCCTTCTTTAGGGCAGATTGTTGGTTCTCTTTTCTATCTTCAGATTTCAGTTCTTGAGGTGTTAAAACAGCTCCTCTTTATGTGGATCTATGTTCCCACAAATCTGGTTTATTTAATGTAATTGTAAATCATTTGTAAAGCTAACTGTAACTCAGAAGTGGGGGAATAGTGTGGAAAAATCAAGGAGAATGCTCTGCGCTCCATTGTACAGTTTGACAATGAATTAATAAGAGATGCAACTCTGATTTGTGTGATCCATGTGGTATGAAATTTAGCATTTGTTTTCTCCTTTGTGTTTATATGTAAATTGTTATGTGTGCCATTCATTCATAAACATCTCTTTTGAATGATTTAAAGATAGAAAGGTAGAATCCATTTTATATGCTCTGCCTTGGGAAATCATTCAATATTCTGTGTTTTTCCTCTGTTTGAAAAGGATCCATTTCTTATGCCCTTTTCAGCTCCTCACCAGTCTTTCCATTTCATCATTATTTAACCTTAATTGTTAAAATTTCCTGCCTACCTTACCCCATTAAATACCCTATATCCTTATTTGATTCCCCAGTTTCAAACTGTCCCATATGTTCCATACATCCCTAAAATTCATTCATTTCATTTAAACATTTTCCATTCATTATACCTAGCCTAATATCAAATCATTATTGTACTTTGTTGAATACCTTTCACAGAGAGAGCCCTCTCCTGTCCTTGTAGGGCTAGCTACAAGGCTGAGCATGGTTTAGATGTTACTCTGATTTGCCTTTTTCTGCCTGAGGTCCAGATTGGGAGCTAACAAGACAAACGCTCTAGAAGCCCTTGGTGTGTTGAGTTGCTAGTCTTGGAAGCCCTAGTCGGACAAACACTCTGGAATCTCAGTGACATCTATGGGTTGAGTTACTTGTCCTGGAAGCCCTTGTTGGAAAAAATGCTCTTGAGCCCTTGAAAACTTGGGTAGAAGCCAATTTGGTGATGGTTAGTGATTTCCGACCATGTGGAATCACTGGTTGAGGGTTGAGGTGGTTTGGCCTCTATAAGCCCTGGTTTGGTTTTGATTGATTTTTTTTATGAGATCCCACATTCATGCTGAGAATATGGCACGAGGGTGACTAGATGAAAGAAAGATTTGGCTCAACCTAGTCTATGCTTGGGTGGTTTGTGGAAGTCCCATACCTAGTCAGCCTATGCAAATATCAATAAAAGCTCTTTCTCCTTCGTATTTTATGGGTAAATATACTTGCTATATGTGGTATATATGGTTTTTATATATTTGATATTTCTATTGGTTATCTGTTAGTTATGAGTGAGTTTTATGACAGTAATGATGTATGGCTCTCATCATGTTTTGATTAATCCATGAATGTACAATTAATATATGGCTTAATAGATGGTAATGTAGTTATTGTGATGAGGCATCAATGTTTCTTAGCGGTTCTAAGATAAGTGTGAGACCCCTATGCTCAGATCTATTTTTTAAACCTGTAGAATGTGTCTTTTTGACATGTTTGACAAAATGTATGTCATGGCTAGTAAGGGTCTAGTCAAGTATGTGTTCAATTTATTTGGAGTTGTATCATTATTTCGATGTTATTTTTCATTTATGGAAGTTTCATGGAGTTCTAGGCAATGGTTTTAGTCATGGCCCTGAAAAAGTGGCACGGAATCTAGAGTCCCTAGCACATAACTACTTGGGAAAATCCCCATTCGCAAGCATGCCTTACTGTGGGAGAAAATGGAGGGTCCCAGTCGCATGCATGCCCATGTCATGGGAGTGACTGAGGCATTTTTGTAGTAAAATGTCAGTTTGTATAAGGGGTTGGTCATTTGGATGGGTTGGATGGCTCCTAGGGGTTTTGTTGTATGTGTAGAAGTTCAAGATGGCTATGTTTCATTGGTTCCACTTCCTTAACTAGTGTATAGGGAGTTGAATCATATCATGGTAACTCTCCATCACATGTTTACTCTGGTCGGTCGGTTACTTGGGTAGATGCGGGAGGAGAGTGTTATATATGTGTCCCTTGTTTCTTGTTGTTAGAGCCAACATACACATGGGTTTGTCCTTTTCTTATTTATTTCCCAATCAGTCCATTAACTTCTCATCCAACCATGGCTGATGAATCTAAGTTAACCATTTCCTCATGCAATATCCCTCCCCAAGCAATTGGAATATATGTCCCTTTCTCTCAACCTTTTAAATAATTACAGTTATTTACAATGAGGGAATATTAAATAATTGATATGTGTAAATGCCTCCTCCCATATCTGTCGACTTTAACATCCCTACCAGGGGTAACCATGAGCTGACGGCTACTATGACATGACTAAACTCCTATATAACCTCGAGGAAATGGAGTCGACAAAACGATACCTTACTAACTTCCCTTTGGTGCTACAGGACCCCCAAGAGCTAGATCACCCTTCCAGGTACCCAAACCATGAGTTAAATTTCTTTTTCACTAGTATGAACTCCCAGTTGCATGCACAAGCCTACATCCTTGCAACTGAAAGCCTCCAGTCACATGCATAACCACTGTAAGGGTGTGAATGCAATCTTTTTCAACCAGTTGTGTGCCTGAGACCGCGAAATTTGTGCTACATTTTCAGGGCTAGACTCGAGGTTACTGCCCAGAACTTGAGAAAACTTTCTAGAATGATAAATGACACAAGGACAAAGCCTCTAACACAAAACTTAATAAAGGACTTGACCTAACAAGGTCTAACCATGAAATTCATTCTGTCAAACACATAGTAAACATGAAATCTACAGGTCATGGATGCATATCTAAACATAGAGATCTGGAACTTGTCTGAGAAACATCAAGAAGGTCTAATTCCCTCTCGCAATAGTTGAAATAAAATCTATTATTCATGCATTCATTAACCATTCAGTTACAAGTAAACACATGATAAGATCCCTAACTTGAATCTGTCATAAAACCATCCTTATAACCAGATAAATAACAATGATACAAAAACCATTAAAGCCACATAATAACAAGTACAATTACTCATGAAATATAAGGGAAAGAGCTCTTACTATTCATATTCAAAATCCAACCAAGTCAGGGACTTCCACGTACCACCCCACTATAGATTAAGCTAAACCAAATCTCTCTTTCAGCCAATCACCATCGTGTCATATTCCAAGCATTAATGTGGGATCTCATGGGATAAAATGATGCATAAACAGCCTAGGGAATCCATAGGTTAAATCATCTCCACCCTCACACTACTGTGATCTCACCTAAACTGGTTCAAGATCAAAAAACCAAACCAAGCTTGGATGCCTCTGAATTCATTCACCATCCCTTGAGGTATTTTCTTTTCTCCACCCACCTGTTTAGGGCTTCCCGGAGAAAACCATCTCCACCTCCAACCCTTGGGATTTTTCCTAAGACCAACTCACCTAGATCCAAAAACCTTCCGACAATCCAATGCTCAACCAAGAATGAATCTCATCACACCATGGATATCCAGAAATTCAAAGGTAAGGCTCAAACCATTGTTAAACCAGACAAAACCCATGCCAATGAAAACAACTAAACCAAATACACACTTGCATCTACCATGCATGCCAAAACCAGCTAAGAAATCATACATGCAACATGTTACCTATAAGTATTATTGTTGAAGCCGCTTGATCCAACCTTTGCTTGCTTGATCCTTGATTTCCTTTTCTTTCCTTGTCCTTCCTTTGCTTGCTTTCTTTCTCCTCTTGGTGCTCTTCTCCTCTTTGAAACCAATTCCAAAACTGAATTGACAAAAGGCTAACCGACAAAGCTATGAACTAATCCTTATAAGCCTTATTAATGCCTCTATTTTCTTCATTTTTAGTCTATTTTCCTTCAATTTCCTCCTCACATGAAACCAATGACCTTTCACCTTCCTCTTCTCTTAATTTCCTTTATTTTCATAAGCAAAATTCCAAAATACCTTTTTGCCTTTCAAATTCCCTTTCCATTGCCTTTGCTAATTTCCCTTAACCATAATAAACAACAAGCGAAGCCCACTAGGATGGTTCACCCATCATTCAACTTGGAATATGTGTCCCATGACCTTGGTCTTATGTTTGCCTTTATTAACTTTATTACATGAAATGTTAACCCAAGTATGTTACAGAACCCTCCCCCTTGGGGAAATACCATCCTTAGTGTTCTGTGACACCTACAACCAGAAAAACTGTTGAAACCCAAAACATACTACTCCTGGAGATTTATAACTTAGCTCGTTGTGGTATTTACAATGAAGAACCTGCTCAAAATAAAAAAACCATCATGACAACCATGACAACAAGACAACCATACCGCTTATTGGAGCTTTATAACACAACTCATTGTGGTATTTACAATAACAACCATACATAAATATGTATATTGATTTAAATTTATTTGCCTCAACCGACAAATAATGAAGGATACATAGTCTGCATCTCATTAGTCATCTCTCATGTAGCTTCATCGGGCCCAAAGTGATTTCACTGCACTTTAACTTACTCGGTTCCAGAGCATGAGTTGTTTCCGCTACAATATGAACTGAGGTTCTGGCTGGAATTCTCCTTATGGCTTCACCTACAATACATACCAATAAATCACATGATCAACATTCTTTACATATCTTTTAAACAATGAAACATGGAAAACATCATGGACTTTCATTGTTGGAGGCAATGCAAGTATGTAGGCCACTGGTCCAATCCTCTCAAGGATCTCAAAATACTCCCAATAAGGAGGTGCCAACTTGGCACGTGATCCAATCCTCAAGGAGATCCTCTTGGGATTGATCTGCAAGTACACATGATCCCTAACCTAAAACTCCTTAAATTCCCTGTGTTGATCTACATAACTCTTCTTCCTATCTTGTGCTACCTTTAGATTCTTATTTATAACCTTCATTTCCTGTTCCATCTCTGCCAACATGTCTGGTCTAATAAGTACCTTGTTCACTAGATCACCCTAGTTGGTGGGAGTGTTACAATTCTTCCCATAGGGTGCCTCAAACAGACTCATCCTTAGTGACCCTCTATGCCCATTATTGTAAGCGAACTCAAATAGTGGAAGATACTCCTCCCACCTCCTCTGTTGATGCATGACATACATCCTCAGCATGTCCTCTGGTATCCTATTGACCCTCTTTGTTTTTCCATATGTCTGTGAATGATAAGTTGTGTTGAAGGCTAACTCTGTACCCAAACCTGCAAATAAGCCTTTCCAGAACCTAGAAGTGAACTTATCATCTATGTCCCACACAATCTTCTTAGGAACAACATGTAACCTCACTATCTCCCTAATGAATACTTGTGCTACCTCACTAGCCAAATTAGTAATCTTCAATAAAATGAAGTGAGCTACTTTTATCAACTTGTCAACCACAACCATGATGGAATCATGCTACTTCAATGTCCTCGGAAAACTTGTATTAAAATCCATGGAAATTACCTCCCATTTCCACTCTGGAATCAGAATTGGTTGTATTAAACCACCTAGATTCTTACACTCTACTTTTACTGGTTGGTAATCCAAATATCTATCCACAAAATCTACCGCTTAATTTTTCAAATTCGTCCAATAGTAGAACTTCTTCACAACTGTTAATGTTTTAGGATGTCTTGGGTGACCTGAATATGACTTGACATGAAACTCCCTCAAGATAATCTTGTTGAGCTCAGTGTAATTTGAGAAATAGATCCTGTCCCTGACTCTCACCAAGACATTTTTCATGAGATTATAGTCCACATCCTAATCACATGTACCCTATTGTAACATGTGCTTAATCTCCTTGTACCTATCATCCCATTGTCCTTCCTGTAAGATCTGATCCTGTAAATTTGTCCCAAATAAACTCATAACTGCAACATGGTTTAACTGCACTATCCTATTGAGAGCATCTGTGACTCTATTCTCCTTTCCTTTAATGTATCTAATCTCAAAGTTGAACTCAATAAGGGTAGCCAACCATTTAGCTTGCCCGAAATTTAGATTCATTTGGTTAAACAAATACCTCAGCCCACTATGATCACACATCAACACAAACCTCCTACCAAGAATATAATGCATCCACGTCTTCAAGGCGTGAATAATAGCTACCAACTCAAGATCACGAGTCACATAGTGCTTCTCGTGCTCATTCAGTTTCCTTGAATCACAACATACCACCTGTCCCTCATGCATCATGACTCTACCAAGTCCTCTTTGGAAAGCATCTCTACACGCCACAAATTATTTATCCGGATATGCAATCTTGAGAATTGGAGCATTTGTAAGCAACTGCTTCAACTTTTCAAAACTGGTTGCACATTCCTCTGTCCATTCAAATTTATTTCCTTTTCATTGCAATGATGTGATAAGATATGCAATTCATGAGAAGTTCCTGATGAACCTATTATAGTAACCTGCTAACCCCATAAATGATCTGACCTCATCCACATTCTTAGGAGTTACCCATTCCATCATAGCTCTTACCTTTTTCGGATCCACTACTATGCCTTCTTTGGAAACAACATGTCCCAAGTAATGTACCTCTGTCTGAAAGAAGTTGCATTTATTAAGTTTAGCATACAACTAATGCTCTCTTAGCCATATCAATATTGCTGCTAAGTGTTCGACATATTCTTCCTCATTCTTAGAATATATCAATATATCATCAATGAATACAATGACAAACTTATCCAAATAAGAACGCACCACACTATTCATCAAGCACATAAAAGTAGTTGGGCCATTAGTAAAACCAAAAGGACCTGCAACAAATTTATAATGACCACACTTGGTCTGGAAAGCAGTCTTGTAGATGTCCTCTTCTTTGATGCATACCTGATGGTATTCCGATCTCAAATAAATCTTTGAGAACACCGTTTCTCCCTTCAATTGGTCAAACAAGTCATCTATCCTTGGTAATGGATACATGTTATTGATGGTTACCTTGTTCAACTACCTGTAATCAATGCACAATCTGAGAGTACCATCCTTCTTCTTCATGAACAACAATGTGCACCCCAAGGCGATACACTTGGCCTAATGTACCCTTATCAAGAATTTCCTTCAACTGCAACTTCAATTCCACTAACTCTAGTGTGCTCATCCTGTAAGGTGCCTTTGATGTTGGTGCCGCTCCTGGTACCAACTCACTAGGAAAGTTTACTTCCCTTTGAGGAGGCAACTCTTAAATATCTTGTGGGAATACATCTTGAAACTGCTACAAGATAGGGTACCTCTTTATAATTTTTGCATCATCAACATCCTTACCCTTGTAACTGGAAATATGCATTGCAAACAACACACACCCTTTTCTACAATTGTGATTTTCCTGCATAGTTGTGACCATCTGCACCGATGTAGGCTCCTTCTTTCCCTGCAAGGTTCTCTTTTCCCCATTATCATCCAGGCAATCAATAGCCTTGTCATAAAAATCTAATTTGATTTTGTGGAGATACAACCATATATAACCAAAAGCATACTATATGATTCGAATGGAAGCACATTTAGGTGCATTGATGTACGCATACCATTCATCTCAAATGCACAAGCTCTTACCTAATGATGAACTCTCTTCTTAGTACATGTAACCAATTGCATCAAAAAGACTTTGCATGACCTTCTTTTCTCAAACCACGCTTACCCACCAGGTCAAGGTTAACATGAATATAATTAGATCAATGGTCAATAAAAATAGAAACAACTTGACCACAAAGCTTACCTTCCATCTCAATAATGGATGCATGATGATCTCCCTGCTTGTTGTCCACAACTGCATAAATTCGAGGAATGTTATGGCCGACATACCCAACTATTTTGACCTCCTAAGAACTGTAGATTTGATGCCTGCCACCCTGATACAATGGAAAATACTTCTTGCAACGATCTTTTCCACATATCCAACACTACAATAGTCACCTCTATTCTACTTCTCTCCAGACTATCACCCATGTCCCTTCTCAACTGCATTAAAAATTTTGTAAGGAGAAACATTTTCTTTCTCACTTGCATCCTGAGGTCTTCCTTGCTTTGGTGGCCACTTCCCTTTAACCTTCTCATTTCCCTTCAAATCATGCTTAGGCCCAACTTTACACTTTGGCATCTCATAACAATGCTTAATTTTCCTAATGGATTCCTCCAATGACCGAGGCTCATCAAACTTAATTTGATCACTATATGTTGTTGGAAACCCACTAATGAACCTTTGAAAATTTGCTTTCTCATCCTTGAGGCAAGTCACATACCTTAACAACTCTAGGAACCTGCCAGTATACTCATCGTCTATCATGGAACCCATATGTAGCTAATAAAACTCCTTAGACTTGTCATCATAATATCTCTTAAATAAGTACTTCTTCTTGAATAGTCTCTCAAACTCATCCCAAACCAACTCTTCTTCTTGAATGCCATTGACATTATTCACATCTTACAGCCAAATATTTTCTTTTCCTTTGAGACTGAAGGTAGCTATTTTGGCTTTCATGTTCTCTGCATAGTTATGCAATCTAAAGAATTTCTTCATCCCAAGCAACAATTCCTCTCCATCTTTTGTCTTCTTCCTCTATCCATCAAATTTAGGAGGCTTGACTTTCTTGAACTCCTCAGGCAAGTACTCACTCCTCCTATAAGGATGATGGCGGTGATGATGGTGATGATGTCTACTGAATGAGGAACTAGAGTGATACCCATACATACCATTCCTCTTGTCAGGTGTATCCAATGATATGCCACCTCTGACTATGTCCCCTATATCCAACTTGTACCCTGACGAAGACCTACTACTATAGGTTCCACTAGTATTTTTTTTTTTTTCCTTGAATAATCCTCAACCATCCCTGTCTCTGCAAGTATAGAAAAATATATACGATAACTGCATTTACCTCTGCCTTCTTTTCCTAAGCCCTTGCAAGTCTTTCCTAAGCCTCTACCAACCTGTCATTATCTAGCTTACAATTTCTGATCTCTTCCCTCAAATTCCTCAATGTATGCGCTATACCAGGAGAATATTCACCTCCATGTTGCCCAACTGATTTTTTGGGAGAGTCACGTGAACAATAGTCTAAAATTTTTCTCTTCATCTTGGATTCTCTTCTTCCTGCAAGCATTCCATGTCAAATAAACCATACAGATACCATAACCAAAATCATACCTCAATGACATTCAAGGAAGGCTTATCTCATCTGCAAAATCAATCCAAATTATCGCGATACATATATAATCGTAATCATATCAATATGCCAACATCATTCATGACCATACCAACTACATACCAATACCTCATGCATGACAACCATAACCATGAAAATGCATGCCTAACCGCATGCATCTAACTGCCTGGGCTGAATGGGCTAACCATACCACCCAAAGAAAGCGCACCCCACTCTGATACCAATCTGTAAATGCCTCCTCCCATATCTATCCACTTTAATCGACCTGCCCGAGGTAAACATGAGCTAAGGGCTACTATGACAGGACTCAACCTTACTGACTTCCCTTAGGTTCTACAGGACCCCCAAGAGCTAGACCACCCTTCTAGGTGCTCAAACCCTGAGTTAAATTGCTTTTTCATTGATTTGAATTCCTAGTTTCATGCACAAGCATGCATAGATGTGACTAAAAGTGTTCAGTTTCATGCATAACCACTGCAAGGGTGCGACTTTATCCTTTTTCAGCTAGTTTTGTGCCTGAGACAACAAAATATGTGCCCCCTTTTCAAGGATAGACTCCAGGTTACTACTCAAAACTTCACAAAACTTTCTAGAATGATAAATGACACAAGGCCAAAGCCTCTAACACAAAACTTAATCAAGGAATTGACCTAACAAGGCCTAACCATGACAGTCATTCCGTTAAACACATAATAAACATGAAATCTACAGGTCATGAATGCATCTCTGAACACAGAGATATGAAACTTATATTAGAAACATCAATAAGCTTTAGTGCCCTCTCACAATAGTTTCAATAACATATATTAGGTCATGCATTCATTAACCATTCTATTGACGGTGTTGTAAATCCGTCAAACAAGGGGGTCTCCTAGATGTGAAGTCTCGATTAGATCTCACACAGTTTGGAGTAGGAGACCCATCTTGAATATCGGCCCGATTGCCATGTATTCTTATAGATTTTCCTGGACTCTATCTATCAGAAGGAGGGCCAGATGATAATATGAGCCCGTTGAATCTGGTTTGAACCTCTTATCTAAAATGACTCATCCTCAAATCTTGCTCCCAAGGTGTTTCTCTAATTTCTTCCTTTATCAATTTTCAATCCCCAATGAGCCTGTTTATCACTTGTCTCAATTAAATTTTGATGGTGAGGACAGAACATCCATAACTGAGCACATTTTTTAGTTTCTTAAATTTTGTGAATCTTACGAAATCGATGATGATGAATTTTCTTGTGTACTTTTCTTCCTCGCCCTTGAAGTTCATGTTAATCAATTGTGTCATAGCTTACCACCTACTTCCATTCATTCTCTTTGCCATTTTCTCGGGGAGCTTCGTCAATCCTTTGGTTGGTATAATCACCAGAATGTTTGTAGAATAATCAATCTCTTAAGAATGAAGCCTAACGAACCAGTTAAGGATTTTTCTAATTGGTTCTAACGAGGATGCATCCTTGTGATGATAATAATGTTGGTAGATCTGCTAATCAAATTCCTAATCTATATTTTCATTCTTCTTCTGCTTGTCATAACTCGGATTCGATGGAGGAAATTTGAGAATGGCTCATGAAGCCTATGGTGAAGGCTAACTCCTCCATTCCACAAGATGATGTTATTGTTCATATGGTGAAGGCTAGTCCTAAATCTGATATGGATTTTTGTTATCCTTTATCCTTTATAGGGCATGACTTTTTGTACCATGGTCCTCCTGAGCAATCTATCCTACCGACTAGTGTTTCACACTCTCTTTATTTTCGTGCTACTAGTTCAAATTGCGATTAGACACAAGGCAATCACATTACACAGGTAGAGGAGAAGGAAGGTGAAGAGGTTTTTTATCTTTATTCTATTTTCCAAGAACCTCCATGTGAATTTGATGTGCTTCCATTCTTGCATGATTTTCAATCAACTAATCTTGATAGTGAAATCAATTCCTTAGATCAATTTGTAGCCTTGGGAAACAATCATTTCAATCATGATAAATTTGTTAATGTATGCAATCGTGAATGCCTGGGTGTATCAGCTGATCTTTTAATCTCTCGTGAAGATTTTACTTTAGATTCAGAATGTGATTTAGTCAAATGAGATTTGTTCATCGAAACTTCCCCTCCACCTCACTATCCCTTGTGTTTCGCGGTTTGTGATGCATCTACTTGTGACAGAGATACTCCATGCTATTTAGATTATTCATCTGATGATTTATCTTCGAGATTGACAAAAGGCGGTGAGATTGTCCATGATGAAATTGAAAATAATCAAACCATTGATTACTCTTCCCATCCCTCATTATCTCTTAGATTCCATGAAGACAAATCTTCAAATCATATTGCTCGCAAAACTTCCCCGATTCATTCATCTCTAAATTTGGGACCAAAAGAATATTTTGCTTTGAGTAATCCATTTGGTGAATTTGGGAAATTTGGTAAAATTGGTGGCAAATATAGCTTCCATTCGGTGAGCAGTGGCCTTATTGAATCTAGTGGTGGAATCTATCCTCAAACGATGCATGATATGGTTCAAACTTCAAAATCCAATTTTACAATCCTGGAAAGTTCCAGGACCTGCCAGGGAGTCGAGGCACTTCAACTTCCATTGATGCTTATGTAAGGATCTCGCGACTCTGGTAAGCCCTCCGAACTAAATCAGATTTGGTTCATCTCGCACAATTCTTCTCTTTGCATGGTTTCACTCGATATAAATCTCTTTCTGAAATATGTTTGGTATTTTAGATGTAATATTTCAAACTTTGTGAGATTTTACTTCTAACCGGATTCAAAAATCTTTTCCAGTTTATTCATCTTCATGCAAATATCTCGCATCAAACTCGGGGTTGGAATGTGTATCTCTCATAGAGTCATGGAATTGTGAATTTGATCATTCCAGGGACTATCTTTCATTGAAGGAATCATTCTTATCAAATTTATTCCTTAATAGTCAGCTCTCGATTCTTCTTGCATATGTCATATTGCAAGTCTTTCCCGTCATTGCACCTGAAACCCTCTTGACTAATAATGAATGCTCGAGTTACCACACAAATCAAGCACATCTCCATTCACCGCGTCCTGACTGGTATCATGCACTTGTTGCGCTAACATCCCTTCTAAATTATTTTCATGATTATGATGCTTGTATATTTTGTCACCAGTTATAGGAAAATGGTTGGTCACATCTAGCTTACAAGGAACTTGGTTCGATTATTCAAACCATTCATAGAGTTGTGAAAATTTACTTATATTTGTTGATCACAAACTGGAAATTTCATGTTTTATTTGGCCCATCTGATCATTATTCAGTCATCGATGACTGTCATTTAGTCTATCATATTTCCACCAACATACCCAATGACAGTTGCTTTACATCCGTTGATCTTCATCGTTCAACATCTCGTTATTCAGATTTTTTTCGAACAGTTGAGGCACCTCAACCTTTGCTGATGGTTATGTCAGGTCCTCACTATCTCGTCATCATTGCTGAATATGATCAGATATATTTTCCCTCACAATATTCCCAACGTAATCTCGTGCTTCTAATTGAAAATCCATCTTTTCAAATATTTTAGGGTTTTCAAGAGGATCGTCATAAATTTTATGATCTAATCACTAAATGGTCGGAGAAATCTTACTCAGCAAGCTCCATTTCAATAAACATGTTTCTACCTTTTCTCGTGCTTTCTAAGCAAGATGACACAGAAGAAGTGGTATTCACAATAAGTCTTTGAGGTTTTTCTGATTATGCTTTTCGTTGGAGATGTAAGAATGTGAATTGGATGAAAGTAGTGGTTGTGACACATCTTTCAGACCATACGCAAGACCTTCAAATTTTTGTGCAAATTATTCAAGCTCTGATCTTTTCTCTTGCACATTGCTTTATATATGTTTTAATCGATCGTATCTTTGTGATTGCAGTTCAAGAATGATTATAGTGAATACATTGGAAATTCCATTATACGTGACCCCAACCTCTAGTCCTTAGGTTAGGAGTAGGACTAGATGCATCTTAGTCTCTCTTATCTTTTCTAAATTTTCTCTTGCATTGTGCTTTGGTTTATATTCTTTGCTTGTATTTTGGTTTTGTTTCTTTATTTGATGTTGTCTTTCCTTTCATTTTTTTCTTTTGTTTTTGTTTCTTGTTGATTGCCTCCTTCTGTTTTCATAAGTGTTGTGCCTGGACTTGTTTTGGCTTCTTAGTATGTGTGTGGCTGAAGTCTAAAGAGTCTTGCAACACTTCAACATTTGGATAACCTCCAGTCCACCTTACTTGACTCGACAATATCTTTTGGTCAAGTTATGATGGAAAATAAAATTCTTCCATAAGGAGAGCTTTGTTCCAACCATGAACCTATTTTTGTTCATGAAACCTTATGCCTACCATCAGTTTTATGTTTCGGTGTTTTTATGATTATCCAATCAGTAGAAGAGGAGAAGGGAAAGAATATAAACAAGCAAACCTAAATCATAGGTCTCTATATGCTTCTATGAAGGAACAACCTATTTTTCTCTCAATAAGTTGGGGTACCTATGCCACCCAAAAATAAATAGGTGTCGATTCACAATCCTCTTTAAAATAAATAAATAAAGGAAAAAGAAGAGAAAGGCTTCCTGCGTAGAGAGGTGAAGCAAGCAAATCCTCTGAGGTATTGTCCAAGCTCACTGGCAATAGAGAAATGTTTGTTTTCCTGCGTGACTTCTTCGGAGTATTTTCCATGCCTGCTGGCAGTGGAGCAACACCAGATATGAAAAATTATACTTTTAAAATCTTAATATCGTGAGCTACATTACCCTTCCCAACTCTAAACATTATGATATCTTTGAATCTTGTAACACCCTCCTCCCACATCTACCCAAGTAAATGGCCAACTAGGGTAAACATGTGACGAAGAGCTACTATGATATGATTCAACCTCCTAGGTCACCTTAAGGAAGTGGAACCAACACCACACAACAACACAATACTTCTGCACATGTTATAGGACACCCAGGAGTCATCCTAACCTTCTAGGAGGTTATCCCCCGAACCAATCTGCCCTCTTCATGCATCAATCCCCCAATCGCTCCCTTGACATGGGAAAGAGTGCGACTGGAACCCTCCATTTGCACGCACAACATGGTTATGCATGTGACTGTGGACTTTTCCCAGTAGTTTTGAGCCCGTGACCCCAATTTCTATGCCACTTTTTCAGGCTCAGATCCCAAGTCACTGCCTAGAACTCCATGACACTTTCAGAACTGGAATATAGCAATGAAATAACAATGTGATTGAAAACACTTGAATTAAGACTTGACCGGGCCCCTATTGGCCATGAGAAGCGTTTCGTCAAACATGTCACAAATATGTAATCTAGAGGTTTAAACAACATATCTGAGCATTGGGGTCTCATACTTATCTAAGAATCGCTAAGAAGCATTGTTGCCTCATCTCATTAGCTACATTATCATCTATTTGGTCACATATACATTGTTCGTTCATTTACAACTCAAAACATGATGAGAGCCATACATCATCACCATCATAAAACACATTCATAAACAACATATAAACAACATAAATGGCAAGCACATAAAAACCATATAAGCCACATAAGAACAAGCATATTTACTCATCAATACAAGAGGAAGAGAGCTCTTATTACCATAAGAAAAATGCAATGAAGACTGGGACTTCCACGTTCAACCCGACCATAGACATGGATGAGCCAAAACTCTCTTCAACCAGTCACCCTCGTGCCATATTCCAAGCATAAATGTGGGATCTCATAAAACACATTAATCAAAACCAAACCAGGGCTTCTAGAGGCCAAACCACCTCAACTCTCAACCAGAGATTCCACCTCACGGTCGGACACCACAACCATCACCAAATTGGTCTCTACCCAAGCTCTTCAGGGCTCCAAAGCATTTGTTCCAACCAGGGATTCCAGGACTAGTAACTCAATCCATGGTTATCGTCGGAATTCCAAAGCATTTGTCCAACCAAGGCTTCGAGGACTAGTAACTCAACCCACCAAGGGCTTCCAGAGTGTTTTTCCAACCAAGGCTTCCAGGACTAGTAACTCAACCTAAGCTATCACACGGATTCCAAATTTTTTTTCAAACCAAGGCTTCGAGGAACTAATAAGTCAACCCATAACGAAAGGCACATGATAACCAACCAAAAAAACTACAATGAAATGAACCCACAACACCATGGCTATCCAGGAAATGGCAAGGCTAGGAAAATCCAAGTAAATCCAGGAAATCCTCCATGCCAATGATATATCATGACCAAGAAACCACATGCATGCCAAAACTAGTGAGGAAAACATACATGCAACTCAGTACCTGCAAATAGAATTCATTGTAGTTGATGATCCTGTTGTCCTCTTGCACTTTCATGCTATTCCTTTTCCTTCTTTCTCAAAATCTCCAAGCATGACACACTCTCCAAGAGTGCTCCAAGAAAATCTAAGTGTCTAAGAGTATGAGAGAGAGAGAGAGACAATAGAAATAAAGCTCCAAACTGAACTAAAAAAAGGTTACCAACTGATCCTCATAAGCCTTTTCATTAATGAGGCCTCTAGTTTCTTCAATTTTCCATTATTTTCCTTCATTTTCCTCCTAATATACAACCTATGACCTTTCATCTCCCTTTTCTCCTGTTTTCCATTATTTTCATAAATCAATGCCAATAAATGCCACTTTGCCTTTCCAAAGCCTTGGCCATTTCCTTTAGCCATAATAAACCGTATGAACACCCACACTAGGATGTTTTTCCCAACATTTAGCTTGGAATACGTGTCCCATGACCATGGTTATTATTTTTCCTTTATTAACTTTTATTACATGGAATTTTCACTAAGGTTGTTACAAATATTATGGTGTGTTCAACCGAGAAGGCATAAAAGGGATCGTGTCCATTCATAAATTAATATGCACGATGGATCAATACTCCCTGAAGAACCAAGGTTGTACACAAAAGAAGTTAACTGAGGAAGAGAAGCTCAAATTCTATCAGTGTGTCGCCAAGTCTTGTAGCTGCTACAACACCCTCCAAAATTTTGGCTTACACTCAATTTCATAGCCTTCCTTGGTCTTGCACATAGTTGTCACAAACACCAAAAATCATTTCATGTACTTCATTGAAGTGTTTTTCTCCCCTTTGCAAGTTGGGAAAACCATTGTATTTTTCATGATTGGTTTTCGCCTAGTGTGCAAAAACTTGTTCGGATGGTTTCGAGGGTTTATCTTTATGTCTATGAGTTTTTCTAACATTCAAACATCTATCGTGCTCATTCACAAAGTTTTGAGCATTGTCGTACAAGTGTCGTAACAGTCGTCAAAAAGTGTATCTTAAGTGTCGCACTTGTCATAATTGGTCATAAGGCTATCATAGAGATATAAATGTATTTTCTATGTGTCATGGGTCATCTATGTTGTTGTGTTGTTAAGTATTATAAGTGCGAGGTCATAGTGGAAACTTTATCACCTCACACACTAGTCTCATTGGTCCGACACTTAACCGTTCCCGAAGAGGATTTCCAACCAGCAACTTGACTTCACACAACCCTCATGGACTGGACTGCGCATTGCATAGTTCTAGACCTCAAGGTGTGACCTTCCCTCTTGGAACTACGCAATGCATAGTCCCTGCCTCTTAGTGTTGATGCACTGTGCAGTTCTTGTGCTCAAGGCCTTGTCTTGGTCTTCAATATTGCACAATCATTCCTCCCAACCAGACCTAAAATGTGCACTACGCAAGAAAATACATCAAGCTCTCTCCCTGAGCCTTTGAACTGCACAGTTTCCGTATCCCCCTTGCCTCCATAAACTGTGCATATTTTTGCCTCAGTCTGGACTGTGCAAATTTTTCCCTCTGTTTGGCCTTAGCTGCACACTGTGTAGTTTCAGTGATCAAGCTTTACCCTTGGCTGCTTGAAATGCGCAATTGTGTAGTCACTGGGCCCTCTCTCTCGAATTTTCACCCGGTCCCAGCCCAACTTATGGATCAAAACACTCTATCTTAGACTAGGGGTTTTCATACTGATATTATCTCGTCATGAGTGAATTGCAGATGTGGGTACTCTCTCACACCATGACAGGATGATGAGGAAGGATATGCATAAGGGAAGCATGCAAAATGACATCTTTGCAGCTGTTCATGCAAGCTCATCTATCAAAGAAAATCAAAGGGATACCAACTTGCGACCATAACTCAAGACTTAAGATCATCAAGGTTTCCTATGATCAGCAAGCCATGAGGAGATGGAAGATGTTGGCTTCCCGTGATTTGCAAGATTGGCAAGAACAACTCTGCAAGGAACCACATCAGACCGCTTTGGAGTCTAAGGACCTAGCCTTCCTGGACTCAGAGAGGGCTCTCTCTATTTTTGAATTTGTAAATTATTTATCTTTATGCTTATGTTTTTTTATTTTAGGCTAGTTATGAAGTTTAGGACTGTTTGTTTTGTTTGGTTGATTAATTAATGGTGTGATTTACTGATTGAGTGCTTCAGTTGAATAGACAGACTGTGAGAATCATTAATCTATTGGGCTATGGAGTCATAAAAGGATTTAATTTTTCATCAACTCTGCAATGGTTTTCATAGGGCAAGCTAACTATATCAAGTGGATCTCTTAGATTAGATGAAATATGAAATGACAGTAATTTGTGAAATCAGTAAAACTAAAGGGAAATTAAGAATCCTTTAACCATACTTCAACAAGAAAAGCCTTTTAGGTAACTGTTTTAGAAAAACCAAAGGACAGGGCAAACCATAGACTTCTTTGGCCAGACTCTACTGGGTAAATCTTTAAGACAACAATCCAGCAATCCTAGAGAGAAGTTAAGAATTCTCTAGTTATTGCTTTCAGATAAAGAAAACATTCAAGATAATATGAGTGAAACTAAAGAGCAAGATACACTTGACTTATTTAATCAAACTTCTAAAATACCTTCAAATCAACATTTTAAGACAAACCAAACGACAGGGCAAACCATAAACTTCTTTGTTGGACTCTACTAAGTAAACTTCAAAGAAGGCCCTAAAAATAACATTTCAAGCAAGACCTTAGGACAGGGCAAACCATAGACTTCTTTGGCTGGACTCTACTAAGTAACTTTAAAGGCAACAAACTAGGTGGAACTAAAGAGCAGGACGACCCTTAATTCTCTAATCAGACCTGGCAGAGGAAAACATTAAGATGAAATAAAGCAGACAGAATTAAGGTGCCAAGACAACATATCTTAATCTAAATTTTCTATTCTTTTATCAGGGAAATGATGGACAATATGGAAAACAGAAGGGAAACATTGAAAAAGAAGGATAACTTCACCATTAACATAGCTCAAGAATCCTATGAACGTTCTTGTATTACTTATGTCCAAAACAGTTACAATACTCCAGTACAATAATCTCTGCAACTCAGATTCTGATCATTTTTAGCCTAGCATCTCATCAACAAGCTCAGCAACCAATTAACCAACCCACCAACACTAAAAATGAATAATATGTGTAGTATTTATCTGCAAAATGAGGAGGTTTCCCTAAGCGAGGGTTTCATATTTGTATTTATTATAGGGTTAATGTAATTTTTGACCTTTGAGACCATGCAAGGCCCAAGGCAAAATATCTGTGACTGACTCATTGTAATAATAACTTCTAACTTTAACTGTTGAGCTAACTTTAGGATATTTTTACTTTTAAGACTTTTAATTAACTTTTACAATAACTTTTGAGTAGCTAGGAAATATCTCTGACTGTTTCAATTAATGTGGTTGCCTTTAATTGAGTGAAATAAGGTTGTAGGTGGAAAAATTTGTTTTGAAGAAGTAATTGATGTTTTGCTTTTAGGATTCACATCTGTCTTATGTGTTAATCTGTCTTTGATTGGTCCTTTAAACCCTGATTTCGCCTTTAAACATAGATTTATCTCTTGCTGCATGTCTTATTGTTTTCTCCTTAACTATGATTCTTCTTTTAATTCCTTTAAACTTTGCCTGGTCTTTTATCATTTGTATTCATCTCTGCCTTTTGATTTAACCTTGATTTTTCTATGTTTTGGCTTTAATTATGTCTTGACTAACCCTTTAACCCTTCCTCTGACTGTGTTTCTTCATTTTCTTGCACTCCAAATCATTTTAATGAAACAAGATACTTTGGACCGTCACCCAGAATACATGTTAAAACCATTTTTGGATTTTAAGAATGCAGATTATGAATTATTCACCATGATAATCAGCTGCACACTAAAACAACTCTTAATTAAAGCCTGCATTTGTGGATAGAGCCCGAATAATGAGGCTTTTTATCTTTTTTCATCTGTTTACAGCTTATCGGGTCTTCAGCATAGCGACAAGGGTTAGCACAGTGGATCGGGGGCTTGAATACGTTTGAATGGGGTGTTAATGGTTTCACAATAGGAACGGAGGATGTAAAGTGGTTTGTCACATAAGAAGAAGGTGGTAAATGGAAATGGAGTGGGGGGGGGTGGGTGGGGGGGTGCGATGCCATTTAATGAGCGCCATGTGGTAGGAGGGGATAGTAATGAAACCGCCCATATCTGAAGGTTTAGGGTTGTTAACCCTCGGGTATGTGGGGGTGCGATAAAGGTTTGAGGCCATCGGATCGGAGGGAGGAGATCCGACGATGATCAGGTTGGGATGAAGTGGCGGGCTTAGATGGGGGGCCCGGGGGAAATACGGAGCAGAAGGTTTAAAACATAGCGTGGGGTTTGTATAATGCGGGGCCCAGGGGTAGGTTCAAAGCAAGGGCGATTAACATTTGTGGTGGGCCATGGTTATATGGTCATGGGGGGGGGGCGGTAAAAAGCTTTAGAGCCGAGTTAAGGGCTCTAAAGAGAGGGCTTTAAAGCATAGAGGAGGCGGGGTATAGCATATAGAAGGGGTCGGGTAGATTTTTTAAATAAAAACAGAGTTTTATTTAAAATAATGGGGCCCAAATTTGTTTTAACCTTATCATAAAACAATGTAAAAAGGATTTCTACATTTTTTTGCAGGGAAAGAGTGGAAAGAATGGAAATAGGGGTTTAAATGGGTAAAATGGAGTGTTAGGTAGGGAAAAGGGGTGAGAAGAGGGTTTTTAGGATCAAAACATGGAATTTCAGTAGCGTGAGTGTATTTTGAAAGAGGCAAATTGAGAGATAATGCATAGGTAAAATAAAGATAATGAAGGCAGTGAGATTCTAAAAATAGTTGATAGTCAAGGAATGTTATTTTCAGCATATTTTAGAAAATCCATAATCACCTAGTGATACTGTAAAATACAAGATGATAACAGTGGCTCCAACTGGGGAGGGAAGCTCCTTTAGGAGGTGTCAAGAACCTTAGAGTTCAGATCTTTGGAATTTGTAGATCACTACCTTGTTTGCACTTGCCAAATTTTCCATTCTGCAATTACTAACCTGCTGCAATCCTTTGTACTTTTGGCCTTCAGAATTTTGAAAAACATGCTTCCTACAACTCAATTCCACCTACCCATCATTCTATTCTAACATTTTTCTTTATTTGGGTGCATTTAGACCGGCAAACCCTTGACATCATTTTTCTTCTTAAAAGAAAAAAACTATCTATTTCTACCCTTATATCATCCAAAGGCTCAGATTAGACTGATGAGCTCTTTTATTCTCTACCTAGTGTACTTATCTGTTAATTTTAAACAGCTTGACAAATTTTCATTTTCTATCTATCAATAAGAAATTTAAAGCATGATTAAATCAAGATTAAGCAGTTTGATTGTCATGAACTGTGGCATTTTGGACCAGCTGCACACAGATTTTATTTTTTGCAAAAAGTAAAACTAAAAACTAAGGGATTTGATCTGTAATTTTTCACTTATCCCTTTCTTCTCTTTTTTGGTTCAGATTTATACTTTGGAACCAATGTCTTCTCTAATCTACTGATAATCCAAGTATGGCAAATCTTCATTTTCTAGCTTATCAGCAAAAATTCAAAAAATTTCCAATCATGATTAGGCTGTATGATTGAACAAGACTTCCTTTTCAAAAGTAGTGGCATTTAGACTTGCACACTTTCAGAAATATTTCTTTTTTGGTATGGGGCTTTACCTTCTCTTTTATCTGCCCTCTTTTCTTCTTATCTTTCTTTTCCCTTTTTTTGTAACAATTTTCTGAGATTTTGTTTTAGCAATGTTATATACAATGAATAAAACTTTAAACTGAGATATTCAACTGAAATAATGCTTGAGCATCCTGCCATTGACAGGACCTTCAAATACTTTTTTTCCATCCATTTCTTGTAGGAAGAATGCATTGTTACCTCTTTCTGAATGGATGATGTATGGACCCTTCCATAGATTGTCAAATTTTCCATGCTTGCCTTTGTCCTCTCTCCTTGAATCCCACTTCAGCACTTTGTCTCCAATGCTGAAATCATTTTCCTTGGTCCTTTTGTCAAAAAACTTCTTGACATTTTATTGTACTTGATGTGTCCTGTTGTACACTTCTTCTCTGGTTTTTTGCAGCTGGACAGTCTGGTTTATTCTCCTTTGCATATAATTTTCTTCAGACTGTAACTATTGAATGAGTCTCATTACTGGTACTCCCAAGCCAGTTGGGAAAACTGCATCTTCTCCATACACTAGTTGATAGGGAGACATATCAATTGATTTTTTATTTGTTAATTTGTTTGCCCATAGTGCATGTACTAGTTTGTTGTGCCATGACTTCTTATTCTCTTCCAACAACTTTTTGATTATTTTTACCAAGATTTTGTTTGAGGATTCATCCAACCCATTACCTTGAGGGTAATAAGCTGTGGAATGTCCCAATGTAATCTGATATTTGTGGCAAAAGCCCACCATTTTTTTAGATCTAAAAGCAGCAGCATTATGAGTAATGATTTTTCTGGGACAGCCAAATCTAGATAAAATGTGGTTTTCAAGGAATTTGATAATTACTGAGTCTGTGGCAGTCCTAGAAGGAATGCCTTCTATCCACTTTGCAAAATATTCAGTTGCAGTAATGATCCATTTGTGCTAGGCAGAGGAGGTAGGGTGGATTTCTCCAATGAAATCAAGACCCCATTGTTGAAAAGGAGCTTCAACAGAGATGGGTTGTAATGGCAATTCCAGCAGCTTTCTTTTACCCTCAAATATTTGGCATTTATGACAGGAAACTTCCATTTTATGGATGTCTTGAAAGTGGGGGGGCCAATAGTAACTAGCTCTAAGGATTTTATTGACAATGTTTCTCCAATAGAGGTGGCCTCCACATTCTCCTTGATGAAACTCATGCATAATCCTATCTGCATCTTCTTTAGGCAAACATTTAAGCAATACACCACTAGAGTTTTTCCAATACAAAACTTTATCTAGAATGTAGAAATTCACAACTTTTAACTTCAAGAATCTAGCCTTTGTTTTGGAAAAACCAAGAGAAAAATTCAAATTAAAAAGCACATATAATATATCATCATACCAAGATGAGTTCAGAAATGTTTCCTCAATAGGTGTAGTTGCCAGCTCCTCTTGTTCATTCAATGCATTAATCATATTTATGTCCAGTGCTTGAAAATTTGTTTCAGCCATGAGTTTAGCCAGTCCTTTCCCTTTGCTTAGCTTGGTGGGCTTGATTTCCAGATCATATTCTAATATGACAGCAATCCACTTACCTCTTTTTCCATTAGGATCTTGTGTCAAGATGTCTTTAACCACTGTGTGAGGCACAAATGCAATGATGTGTGAGTGTATAATGTACACTCTGAAATCCTTTAGTGCCTTGATTAAGGCAAAAGCCTGTTTTTCCATTATGTTATATTTCAGAGGTGCATCTCTTAATGCCTTGCTGAAAAATGATATGGGTTGTTCTTGTCCTTTTATATTTTTCTACAGTAGGACAACAGCAAGTATGTGTTCTGATGCAAAAGAGAAAATGAAAAAAATCTTTGGTAAAATCAAGGCTAATCAAAGCTAGTGTTTATGTAAGAGCTTTCTTTTCCAGATCAAAAGATTGCTTTGCTCCTATGGTCCATTTAACTCATGTTTTCTTCCTCACAGATACAAGATTTGAAACCCATTCTGAGTATCTCAGAGGGACTATTATTCCAGCATCATACATTTTCTTGATTTCTTTCTCAACCAGTGGCAGCTGTATAGGGTTTATTTTGCGCAATTTCTGCTTGAAGGGCTTTTGGTTTTCTTTGAGAGGAATCTTGTGATGAATTATATCAGTATCATATGATTTTAAATCTTCATATTTGCAAGAAAACACATCACTAAATTCTCTGAATAGCTCAAGATATTCCTGTTTTATATGAGTTGGTAGTGTTTTGGACAGTTTTATCATTTTGGGTTTTTGTTCACTGCCTATATTGCATTCTTCTACTTTAGCTTCAGCAGATTATATCTTTAGCTTCTTAGTAACATCATTAAAATCAAAAAGTTCTTCTAGAGGAACCAGCTCCTTTGGAAAAGTATCATTTATGGACTGCAGCACTTCAAAATCTTCTTTTTCTAAGTCTGTACATAGTTATGTCTCATGTGGGTGTTCTTTTTCTAGCAGGTTTATATCAGCCTGATCAGGAGGTTCTTCTTTGTAAGTTTGTTCCTCAGCAGAGCAGTCTTCTTCATGATCTGAGTCTGAATTTGGCATTTCAAACTCATTTTTGGACTGCAGGAAATCTTCAATCTGTTTGTCTCCTTCAAAAACTTGCCAATATTTTATATTATCAGGGACTGCTAGTCTATATTTGACTTGCACTATATATTGTTTGTTATGGTAAGGTTTTTGACAAACTGGCTATAAATGCTAGACCATTGGCAAGGATGTTATGATTTCTTGAGACAATTGAAAGGTCATATTCTTGGAAGGTTTTTAGGAGGGCAAGGGCATCATTACTATATGCTCTTAGTCTAGGATGTTTAGCTTAATATTCTTCCTTAACTTGCCTAATGACTAGGTCAGAGTCTCCATGGACGGAAATCCTCTTGGATCCTAGTTTCTTAAGTAATTGTAGCCCTAGAAGGAGTGCCTCATATTCTGCTATGTTATTTGTACATTGAAAGTTCATCTTATATGATTGGCCTTCTGTATAATTGTTTTCAGCGTTGTGCACCCAAACACCTACTCCTGAACTATTTTTGCCACAAGACCCATCAAATCTCATGCTCCAAAGAGCTTCAATTTCAGATTTATCATTATGTTGGTTATTGTGGCTGCCACTATGTTGTTTATTATGTTGTTCATTTTTTGTTTGGCCTATCTGTTCTGAGTGTCCCTCATATTTTTCTTCTTCTTCTTCAGTTGTTTTCTCATTTTCTACCACCTGTTCATTAATGTTTTCATCATTGTAAATGATAAATGAATCAAGGTCTGTGTGAATAAAATAAAGAGGGGAGCTATCTAGCTTTTCTTGACTACTGACCATGTATTTCATATGAGTCTCCCTATATAATCTTCTTGGTTAACTGAAGACAGGTATGGTAGTGTAGGTCATGTCCATTTGGAGGGTACCTTGAAGTTTAGCTCCCCATGAGCATGATAGGAGCATGCCACATTTGGGAGGAATTTCAGCCACTACAATATCCATCACTAGGATTTTGGCTGGTATTTGTGCTAAATTAACACACAGATCTTTGATTAGGCCTAGATATTTAACTCTACTATAATCAAAAGATTATAAATCTTTGTATGGTCTAGTTATCTCAAGGCCTAGTCTTTCCATTACTACCTTTGGCATGAGGTTATGGGAAGCACCTGAATCTAACATAGAATTGTGAAGGATTTTGTCATGGATGTTCAAGCTGACATAAAATGGAGGAACACCTCCCTCTTGAAATTTTCCTTCTACTTCAGGTCCAAACAAAAGTTCAGGTTTGTCATCATTCAGATTTACAAAATCAACATTTTCTCCTATGTTTAAAGCTTTCAAAACTTGGGATCTATATATACCTTGGGTAACTAATTCAGTAAGAGATATGTAGATTTTTATCTTGGCAATTTCATTATCAATACTAAAGGGTGTCTGTGTTTTTGAAAGGTTCAAACCAGTTTTATCAGACACTGTTTTTACAGCAATTTCGGCTTGCTGGTTTTTATTTGTAGTCTCAATTAAAATAGTTTTGTTAGGTCTACTAGCTGGATTACTAGTGTTGCTTTGGTCACCACTATGTTGGTTGTTTTTGTCTCTATTTTTATCAGAAATTTCAACCACTGTGTTTGAATTTTCTACTGTCTTTTTAGGAATATTTTCAGGGATCTTCATAGCATAAATTTCAGAGTTCTTTCTCTTAGGAGTATCTTGAGTTTTCCTGCTTCTGAGGTCATACTGTCTATGTACTTCCATGAGGGCATTTTCAAAGCCTTGTTTATAGTCTTCGGATTCTATGCTTTCTTCCTCATTTGGTGCAAATATGCCTTGATCTTCCTTAGTGAGGAAAACAATATCCTCATTATTTACTCCCATTAGATTGATTTGATTATGTTATGGTTCTTCAATTACCCCCTCCTTCTCATTAGCATAGTTTTCTTGGAAAGGAGGCCTAATTTGTTGGTCAGGCCCTCTCTGCTCTCTTTGTCTTATTTGAGGGGTATTTCTCCTAAAGTTTTGGTTTTGGTTCCGATTTTGATTTATGTTTTGAGGAGCTATTTGGTTTTCTCTCGGGTAAGCTCTCTCATTCACATTCATCCTCTCCATAATCCTTTCCATGGTTTTAACTAGGTTATCAATATTAGTATCAGATGATGAGGCCACAGTTTCATCTTTGTATGTGACCCTCTTTTCAATCCTGATTCTGGCCCTTTTGGCAATCAAATTGGCTTCTACACTTACTGCTTCCCTCTGCATGTCTTCTAAGGTAAGGGGTTCTCTTTCCCTTAATTGATAAGCCATCTCTGGATAAAAACCATCTAGAAATTTTACTAGGGCTAAACCCTATGGGGGTTTCATGTGAGGAGGAAGTGCATTATATATGTTGTTGAACCTAGTGCAGTAATCTTGAACACTTTCTCCTGCATTCCTTTTGAGGTTTTCATACTCTGACAAGATTTGAAGAGGATTTTTCTTTCTTTCCCACTTATTTATGAATTCTTGATGAAGAGCAGGGAGGTCATGGATGTTATTAGGGGCTAAGATTTTGAACCATTTCTTGGCTTCTCCTCCTAAACTTTGAGCAGACATTCTCATTTTGATGGTCACATCTTCTATTTCTTGGTATTCAAAAGCATCATTCATCTTATCTACATGTTGTTGAGAAGTTATAGAATGTGTTCCATCGAAGTGTGGGATCTTATATTAGTAGTCCTGTGGTATAGGCAATAGAGGTTGTGGTAACACCAATGGGGCATACCAGGCTTCCATGGCTGGTAATTGGGGAAACAAAGGAGGGTTTACAAAAGGAGGTAAAGGGTTAAATGGAGGAAGGTGAACAGTGTGTGTATGAATGGGGGTTGAAGTTAGTACAGTAGGATTCTGCTGTAAGGTGGATGGGTCTAGAATTATCTTGGTTATCCAATTCTGAGATCTAGTCCTAAACAAGCTTTGTTCTAGGGGTGAGTCAGAGAGGATATTCTGCAAGTCTTTAAGGTTTTCAGGTAGGGAACTTGCTTTGTGAATTTGTCTACTAACAGTTGAATTTCTAGATCTAGGAGAATTCCTTAGGATGTGCTTTTGATTGTAAACTATTGCAGGAGGGTTTGGGTCAGGATGGGATCTGGTACAGATTCTTCTAGGAGCCAGAATTTAGACCCAAAATTCAGAGAGGTTGAGAGTTTATAACAGTTTTTTTGTTGTTAAAACAAACCAATCCATGAAAGAAATACTTAATCCACAAAGTATTCTTGACTGGGTTCCTTTGAGGTTTAATGATATTAGGATTTCTCAATAATTTCCCAGTGGAGTCTGTAGAAAACCAATGGAGTCAGCAGGCCTACTGAAAACCAATGGAGTCACCAGGTGGATGATTTTAACTATCTTAGGCCTGGCTATTGTCCACCATCAGAAACCAGGTACCATTCTTGGATAACACTTGATTCATCTAAGTTTAAAAGGGGTTTTCTGAGTTCTTGAGGAAATATTAAGTTTTTTAATAACTCAGCTCCACAGTATGGTCGCCACTATGTTGGCTCCTATTGATTTGCAAGATTGGCAAGAACAACTCTATAGGGAACCACATCAGGCCGCTTTGGATTCCAAGGACCTAGCCTTCCTGGACTCAGAGAGGGCTCTCTCTATGTTTGAGTTTGTAAATGATTTATCTTTATGCTTATGTTTTCTGATTTTAGGCTAGTTATGAAGTTTAGGACTGTTTGTTTTGTTTCATTGATTAATTAATGGTGTGATTTATTGATTGAGTGTTTCATTTGAATATACTGACTGTGAGAAGCATTAATCCATTGGGCTATGTGTTATACAGTATTTTTTCATTGTCCCTGCAATTCCCAACTCGCACATTGGAGGGTCGTTTCTATGACCAATACGCAGTGTCATACTTTGCAAATCCATCCTTGCATCCCTTTTGATGAAAGCAACATTCTTCGTGTTGACATTTCCCTAAGCAGAGCTGTGAAAATCCCTATTTTTTCCTTGGCGCGAGTAGCCCGTTACATCCTCGCACCGACCTGGAAATTAAACATTGAGCCCGCACCACTTGGCGCTCTGTGCCAATTAGACATCCGCGCCAAGTTGTTTATGGAATGTTTTTTAAAAATAGAGGTGGAGGTTCCATTCCAACCACCTCTAGGATGAGTCATTGGGAGTGGTTGAGCTGAAACAACCACAGACTCCTTCCTTTAGTTAGTAGTTTCCACCTCCCTTGGAACATTCCTAAAGAATAGGCCTCCCTTTCACCTTCATAGGGATCCCAACCTCCTCCTTTTCCTCTATATAAACAAGCCATCTCCCTTTATGAAAGCTAGCTGAACAAAGAGAATTATACAGCTGAAGAGTTGAACTTGGAGAACTGAACTATAGCTGAATAACTGAGTTATTGAGAAGGTAGATCAAGAAGGAACTCCATCGAGAGGGCCCTCATCCCGTCTGAATTCCCCGATGAGCTTTGAGACGTGCTTCGCCCGAACCCCGCTGGAGGAGACCGCAACGTCAGAGAATGGTTGTATCTCTTCTTTCTACCTAATAATATAAGTGACTATTGTCTGATTCCCATCTTGTATTTTGTCTTTATCGAATGAAATATGCTTAGTCTTCTCTGACTGACTAGTAGTTTTTGGATGAAATTATTATGTGGTATGTGGTTATTTTTGTTTGATCTGTGCGCAGGTGTCCAAACGCGATCAATGAAGGGATTTTGACTTGCCAAATTAGGAGCGAGAGGTTCTCATCACTACTACGATTGTCGATGATAGCATTGGACCACATGTAGGCCATCTTATTGCGTCCTCTTTCATTCAAATATCTAGGGCTAGAGGGAACCTACACTCTAGCATGATTCCTTGTTACTAGACCTACTCTAGGGCTAGAGGAATCATCTCTATCCACAAATAGGATTTACCTACATAACAAGTTGGTGAATCCACTAGGGAACAGTGCAAGTTTGTCTTTGATCTTGTTGGGTCATTTTTTGGTTTTTTTTCTTGTTGTTTACCTTTTTGGTTGTTTAATTGTGCTTCAAACCCCTGTTCAGCACCAGAGTGTCAAGATTGACCTCTGCTCCGTAGATTTTTTCCCTTTTCCTTGGTTAAATGGCTTGGCGTGATTTTTCTCTGAACACTCGCGCCGATTCGCGCAGGTTGCCTTTGTAGCACTCGCGCCATCCCCTGTTTAGCGCCGACCCCTGTAGGTTTTTGGGTGTGAGCTTTTCCATGAGTTTTTGGTCAGTTGTACTTGTTTCTGGGTTATTTTTAAGAGTAATTGAGGTGTTTTGGACTGTCTTTGATTGCTGGAGGCTTGTTTTCCTCAGTCGTTTGTCCATTTCTTATCAGTGTGCCTTGAGGTCTTAGGGTTTCTGAGTGCCTTGGTGCACTAAAACTTCTGTTTGGAGATAGAGTTTCTTGATAGCTGTCGAATTCGTTCCCTGTTTAATTGCTCTTGGTCTCTTTGGTCTTATTGAGTACGTTCATTGGTTGAATGATCATTACCTTTCTCATTTGATTCTTCTTCCTCTTACTCCAAGCACTGATTACATTGCTTGTATGGGTCATTTTGGAGATTTCTCTTCGATTTGAAAATATTGTAGCATTAGTTTGGGTATTGTTGTGTTTGTTTCATGTTGCTGGAGTCATTCCGCTTTGAATTTTACATTTTCTCTCTCAAGCTAGTGTTTTAATTTTGTTTTTCATGTTTTTTAGTGCATTGTTTGCTCTATTGCATTGAAAAAACAAAAATATTACATTCTTTTTGCTTTGAAAATGAAACGTTCCCTCGCATAACTAGCATTGTATAAGCTAGGAAAGAGTTTTGTTTTCTGTAGATTGCATTAGTGGATGTTTTCGCATGATTTTAGTATTCGTTGTCACTTGAAAGTTTTCTTTCCTTCTCATATATAGCTTTCATTGAACGAAAATGGTATCCTTCTACATGTAGTTTTGCATTTAGGAAAATTTCAGATCCGACATACGTTAAGGCCTGGAAATTGAAACCTAATCCAAGATCACGTTAAAATCTATTTCAATTAACCTAAGGCAACATTGAAACTTAACGAAATATTCTAGTGGTCTAAGTTAGAGACGTGTTCCGGCGTCTTAAAACCTAGTAGTTGTCGTTCGCCATCTGGCTCCAGACAGTGCTAGTACGGACTTGTGCTCCCCATACCGTCGAGTATATAAAGGGAGACCCTTCTAGGTTGCAATCCTTTTATCCATAGGAAGTCGAGTCTGCCGCCTTGTAACCGTGATACACTGAACATAGCATTCGGGGAGACTACCTGCACGTACGTTAAGTCCTTGGTCATTTCTCTTTCATTTGATCACCAAGGTGTATATGGCAGTTCACGGAAACCTAGCACACCCTCTTGCTTAGAATACCTAAGTAGTCATTTTTTATCTCTACTGACTCCTTAAATTTGAAAAGATCATCGAGCACTTGTCCTTTCGCGCTCGTGCAAAATTGAAAGAGACTAGAGTCATCTTTTTCCTGTTTATTGACTCTTAAAACATGAAACAGCAAAGTTTGGTTTCAGTGTCGTAAAATAAAATACCCACGATCACACGCCCATTAAAACTTTTTAGCACTTGGCCTGTTTTTGTTTGCCTTGGTTTCTTGATTCTTTGCCCGGATCTCTCTTTTTCCTTCTTGTTTTGAAGTAGTCACGGTGGGAAAACCACCGGTTTCGTCGTCCTCACTCCCTTCTAGAGGTAGTCCTTTACTGGACAGTTAATTTGAAACTCCTCGATCTACTAGGTCTGTTGAGCTTCAGCAGCCTATTCTCCCATCAGTCTTACCCCTTGCTACCTGATCTCCCACTGACAAGCCAGTTGAGTTCAATTAGCCTCCCTCGGGCACTTGGTCTGGTTTTGAGGATGAAGAAGAGTTCCCTCCTCTTACGTCGGGATCACCATTTCTAGCTACTGTTATACCTCCTAGTCCCCGTAGTCTTTTCAAATATCTTACGGCGGAGTCAGACATGGATTCATAAGGTCCTATTGGCAGTGATGGAATTCCTGTTTCTAATGAAGAATATCAAATTTTCCCTAAAAACACCCCTCATATGTCTGCTCAATCTTCACCATTGGTGTCACTTCCAGCCAGATATAGGTCCCTGGGTCAGATTATTACTGGTGTTGCATCCATGGCAGCATCTACTCCGTCTAGGAGTCTATTCCTTCCATCATTAGGACTATCACCCATGACACCTGCTTTGTCGCTTTCAGTTACATCTGTCCCAGTTCAACCTACTGTCTACATGGTTTCGTCTGCGTCAGTCACTCAGTCACCAGCGGCCTCAACTAAGATACCCGGTGGCCTTAATTTTGAAGAGTATCTATTAGCTGTTCATCAACAGAACTCTCACGTTTCTCATTAGCCTCATGCTCTTGTTAATCCGCCACACCATTATAACGAATATGGTAATCATGTCTATTTTCCCTATCTTTCTCCTCATCACTATGATGTTGTCGGTACCCCCATCTATGCGTTTCCTACTCCCCATCATTATGATGAGTGTGGCATTCTTGTTTATGACCCCTATGAAATCATTCCTAAGATTGGGATGACTTATCAGGTGCAACCCCTGGCCCACAAGGACAACCCTTTCAGGGACAACCTTCAACTCAGTCGGGGCTTGCATTAGGTCCTCAGGGATAACCTTATGGTCCGCAAGGCCAACCTTTACAAGGTCAGCCTATGGCCCAACAAGGAAAACCCCAGGGGCCTTTTGGTCAACCTTTGTATCAACCAGGACCTTCTTACGGTCCGAGGGGGAAAATATATTCATCGCAGGGACAACCTTTTGTACAACAACCGAGATCATATACTTAAAATGGTTCGAACGTTGGGCAACAAGGAAAACCCTCTAGTCCTCCTCCGGGGCAACCTGGTCCATTGCAACCATCAGGCCAACCTTCTCAGCAAGGACAACCTGGTGGCCCTCAGCATCCAGGCCAACCTGCTCCGCAGGGGAAACCTGCTCAACTGGCCCAACGGCCGGCTCAATCTGCTCAACAGTAATTTTACTCTCCTTCACAGCAGGGTCCTACTTTTCAGCAACCTGTTCAGTCTACTCAACAGTCAATCCACCCTATTTATTCAGCTTAACAGGGCCCCACTTATCAACAGCCAGTTCAACCCCAAGGCGCTTATTACCCTCGTGGTCAAAATCGACTAGTATATAATGTGCCTCAAGGCTTTACTTATCACCCTCAATCTCAGTTGCAGTATAATCAACCACAAGGCCATGCTTACATTCCGCCGCAAAATCCTTATGTTGCTCAGCAAGGACCTCGATGGTATACTCAGCATCAGTATCTTGGTCCTCAACCTCCGTATCAACAAAATTATTCGGATTATCCCCCATATCGTCAGAATCCTTCGGGACAAAACCAATGGGGGCAAAAAATTTCTCAAACAGGGTGGAATGTGAATTCAGGTTCTTATCGGGGACCTGCTATGCCTTTTAACCCTGAATTACCATTTCTCGCCACATTGGAGTTACCAGATGTGTCAAAGTTAACGAATGATCCTATTCTTCATAACCCATATTGGCCTCCTGTTCCAACTAAGATTTTTGGTGATTGTCCCAAATTTGAGGGCAACTCCGGAGAAGACCCCCAAGCACATGTTATGACTTACCACTTGTGGTGTTCCTCTAACTCTTGGGTTGATGATTTTATTTGGCTTCGTCTTTTCCAACGGACTCTTACTGGTGCTGTTGCTAAGTGGTATATCGAGCTCTCTTGTGGTATCTTTCAAGATTTAAACTCTCTCGCCATGGCGTTCCTTACTCATTTTCAGTTACCGATTCGTTATGAAGCTGGGACGCATCTCCTCACCTCCTTGAAATAGGACCGGGCTACTCATATCTCGAACCATATTCATGAATGGAGAAGTCATCGTCACTTAATCAAATTTGAAATTCCTAATTAGATTCTTACTCATTGGTTCACTACCTCCTTTTTTAATCAGATTGCAAAAGACATAGCCATGGGGGCATGTGTAATCGAGGAACAGGCCATTGCTCGTGCCCAATACCTTGATCTTGTGTACTCTCAATCAGGCATATTGTATGATATTTTGACTGATGCCCCTCGACCTAGAACTTATAAAGCACCGACGACCCCATCCGTTGACGGTATTATTGGTTTTGTGTCTCAGACTTCGCGTAAGTCTTCTTCTTCCAACCCTGGGAAGCAAAATTCTAATTCTTCCAATGATATTGCTCCTCAGTCTAGCCCAAATCCTGGTAAAACCTCAGAGGTCAATTTCGTTCAGACCAATCCTGCGGATAAGACTTCTAAAGGGAAAAAGAAGGGTAAAGGCAAGGCCAAGGCTGATGCCCTAAAACTAGATTCATCCAAATCTCGTGTTGATGATGGTTCGCAGCGTAAGTCGAAGTACCCCTGTCTGATTTGTGATGAAGAGCACTACACCAAGGACTGTCCTCGACGGGCCGAAGTGAGGAGATTGCTCAAGGGCACTTAGGGTACTCCTACTATCCTTAAAGAACCTTTTCCATCTCAGCAGACCCAGATGGTCGAGCAGCCTCAGTCATCTGCTCCGTTTGGCTCTCAGGTGTTCATGATGAACGGTTCTGCATCTGTTTCTATCACTACTCAATCGAAATATTATGTTGGGTCGCGCCAGGCAATGGGGAAGGAGATCACTGATGGTCCTCCTCCCCCACCTGTTTCCAACCCTCTTGAGATTTAAAGGCCCAGTGTTGAACCCGTTATGCGACCGCCTTCCAAAGGTGTTCTCCGAAAGTCTTCTTATAATCCCAACGCCCGTGCTGCTCAACATTACAGTATTGTTAAGGATTTGGCACAGGCGTCGTCCACAAGGTCCACGTTAGAAGTACTTCAGAGTTGTTCGTCTAAGAGGAAAGCTTTATTATCTGCGATCGGCGGGGTTGTTCCTGCTGATACTAGCCTTCTCGCTTTCGATCTAGAGAATTTAGTCCCACAACTTCCGCACCAGATTGCGCACATAATACAAGTCGTTATTAATGGTCTCAACATCCATCGAGCCACTGTGCACGAAGGTGCATCAACATGCATCATGTCAGCTTCTTGCTAGAAGGCCATTGGCTCTCTGACCCTGAATTACTCACCAAATGCCCTTGAAGCATTTGATGGAAGGGAATCAAAACCTTTGGGTGTTCTCGCAAGTTTGTCGATTACCTTGAAAGGGAAGACAGTCAATGTTGAAGTAGAAGTAGTTGATGCCAAACTCAATTACAATCTTCTACTCGGTCGTAGTTGGACTCATGCTATGCTTTGTGTTCCGTCCACCCTCTTCCGTGTTTTGAAATTTCCAAACGAGGGCAAGATTGTTATTGTCGAACAATTGTCATTCTTCACCTCTTCTTCTGAGAACAACGTTTCGTATGTGGATAAGGTCCCTACTCCCTTCGAGAGCATTGGGCTAAGTCTCTTCAAGGATCCAGCCCTCATGGGTATTTTTCCCCTTTCACCACCAAAGACTGCTCAAGTTAATATGATCTCTTGGTCCAATGACCCATGGATTATTCCTTCGCTTGAACAAGTCAATTCATTTGGAGATTCAATGCCTTTGAGTCCAATTGAAATCGATTATTGTGAACTCATTGTTGCATCGGATACTCCGCCCTCTAATGGTGCTCCTTTGAGATTGTCTCTTGACGTGTATTCTCAATCCCCCTGGCTCGGCGATTCAGACTCGCCTAATCCTTTGAAAGAAGTGTTTCCTTCTGATGAAGCCATCGTGGAAACTATGTCTCTCGAAGACCTTCCGTGGGACGATGGTCATCATCGTTCTTCATTTATGCTTGGCCTCGGGGCTATGTCTACATGCTTGAGCATTTTTCATCTCAAGTTCATTCTTCTCTGCTTCAAACACCAATCCTGACACATGAAGTCTTTATAGAAGGAAACTTGAGCAATATCACACAAACAATGCCTATTGTCATTTCTGTGAAGTCAGGAATCGTCAAGAACATCCATGTAGGGGTCACTTGTTCTTCAGATGAAGTCCAAATTTATACTAGCCTTTTCTGCTAATTCCATGATGTCTTCGCATGGTCCTACGAAGAAATTCCTAGCATTGATCCTAGTATAGTGGTGCATGAAATCCCTACCTATCCCAGTTCGAAGCCTGTTTGCCAATGTCTTCGTCTGGTGCACCCTAGAAAGGTTGCGGCCATTAAAGGTGAAGTTGAAAAACTTCTCAAAGCTAGTTTCATTTATCCAATTCCCTTGACAGAATGGGTTTCGAACATCATTCCTGTTGATAAGAAACAGGGAACTATCCGTGTCTGTGTTGACTACCGTGACATAAATCGGGCCTGTCCTAAGGATAATTATCCCACTCCCTTCATCGAACAGATCATTGACGACTGTGCCGGGAGTGATATTTTTTCCCTTATGGACGGCTTTTCTGGATATAATCAGATTAACATTCTCCCGGATGATGAACACAAGACGGATTTTATCTGTCCTTGGGGTACCTTTGCATACAATAAGCTTCCTTTTGGCTTGAAGAATGTTGGGGCCACATTCCAGCGAGCGATGTCCTACGCTTTCCATGAAATTTGTCACATCGTTCAGCCTTACCTGGATGACCGTCTGGCTCATTCAGCTAAGCGTAGGAACCATCTGGACCATCTTCGTCAGATCTTTCTTCGTTGTCGACACTACAACATTCGGCTTAATCCGCATAAATGCATCTTCTGCGTTGATTCCGGTAAAATTTTAGGGTTTATCGTGCCTAAAGATGGAATTCGCCTCGATCCACTCAAGGTTGAGGCTATTTTCAATCTCCCCTTTCCATCCTCATTACATCAGTTGCAGAGTCTACAAGGAAAAGCGAATTTTCTATGTCGTTTTATACCGAACTATGCAGAAGTAGGTAAAGGATTCACACGACTTTTGAAACAGGACGTCCCTTTCTGTTGGGATGAGATTGCTCAACAATATTTTGATGCACTCAAGGCGTTGCTGATCAACGCTCCTTTATTACGTCCTCTGAACTATCACCGTGATTTTTCCCTCTATTTAGCTGCCACTTTTAGTACAATTGCCATGGTTTTGGTACAATAATATGATGATGGTAACGAACATGTCATTTATTACTTGTATCATAACCTTCTCGATCCTGAAACACGTTATGCTCATGTTGAGAAGTTAGCACTAGTTGCGGTCCAGGCCGTTCAGCGCTTTCATCATAATATCCTTTTGCGTACAGTGACTGTCATTTCTGATTGCAACCCCATGACCTATATTTTGTCTCGAAAATTGTTGGGGGGGAAATACTCGAAGTGGATCATTATCCTTCAAGAGTTCAATTTGGAATTTACTGCTTCCAAATCAAAGAAATCACTAGTTTTTGTTGATTTTCTTTGTTCCCTCCCTTCCGACTCCGCTCCGTCTCATTCTGAGGACCATATTCCAGATGATACACTTTTCTTGATTAGCACCCTCGACCCCTAGTACAGTGAGATCATCGTATATCTCCAGACTTCCACATTCCGATCTAAGTTGACAAAGGATGCCCACCACTGTATCCGACATCACTCTCAACCTTATTATATAGTCAAAGATACGCTCTATCGCGTCAGAGTTGATTCCATACTCCACCGATGTTTGACCCTCGAGGAAGCTGAGAAAGTATTGAATGATTGTCACAGTGGCACCTGTGGTGGTCACATGTCTGGTTATGCCACTACACAAAAGATACTTCGTGCTGGTTATTTTTTGCCTTCCATTTTCAAAGATTGTATTGTCGTATTTCATAAATGTCATGATTGCCAAATTTATCAATGCAAATTGTGTGCGCCACCTGTTCCTCTTCACCCTGTCATTACCGTTGGTCCCTTTGCAAAATGGGGCATCGATTTTATGACGTGTAACCCTCACTCGGCTGGGGGGCATGCTTATATCATCGTAGTCGTGGACTACTTCAACAAATGGACCGAAGTAATGCCTACACTTGCCACTGACGGTAAGACAGTTGTTCAGTTCATGTTCAATCATATTTTTGCTAGGTTTGGTGTCCCTCAAGCCATCATTACTGATCATGGTTCCCATTTTCAGCATTATATGGTGGTGGAGTTGACTTCTAAGTTGGGTCTGCGTCACGACAGCTCAATGCCGTACTACCCTCAAGCCAATGGTCAGGTTGAAGCTGTGAAAAAAGTTCTTGTCACAATGCTTCAGCGTACGATTGGGATCCACAAATAAAATTGGAATCTCATGTTATTTTCGACTCTCTGGGCATACCGAACTTTGACTAAGAGTGCGACCGGATTCACCCCTTTCCAGTTGGTTTACGGTTTGGAAGCTACTCTCCCGATTGAGTGTGAAACACCTTCGCTCAAGTTAGCTGTGGAATTACTACCAAACACTTCACCAAAAGAAGAGCGTCTCCTCTACTTAGAGAGGTTGGATGAAACTCGTCGCTTAGCCGCTTTGGTCATCGAAGCACAAAAGAAGCGAGTCGAAGCTCATTTTGATCAATCAGTTTCCCCTCGTTCTTTCATTGAAGGAGATCTCGTCCTCCTGTATGACCAAGCTCATGATAAGCTGGGGGCAGGAAAATTTCAACCTATGTGGCATGGACCCTACATCGTTAAATGTGTGTTGAAAAATGGGGCCTATGAGCTAATTGACTAGGAAGGTCGGCTTCTTGAACAACCCAGAAATGGGTTGTATCTCAAAAAATATTATGCATGAGTCATTCATCCATAACAGGTGTACTATTTTCATTTTTATCCATGTTTTTGGGTTTGGTGTGCTTTGTGAGCGTTTTCTTGCTTATTGGGTCTTGCTTATTGTGCAGATGTCTATTACCCCTTATGTCGGTTTCGTGGATGGTGCTTCCCGCAGTACCAGGAATTTGTCTTCGGCAGCCTGAGTAATTTATGATCCTGCTGGTGAGTTGATAGATCTGCAAGGTATTTTTCTAGGACGAACTACAAACATGTCGCTGAATATAGCACTATCATTGAGCTATTAACCGAGGCAATCAACCTCAGCATATGTGCATTGCTTGTAAATCTAGATTCATAGCTTCTTGTTCTGCAACTCAATAATCATTATTTGGTTAGAAATCCGCACATTCTGAGATTGTATTTACGTATTCGTTTGTTGGAAAGACATTTTAATTTTATTACTTATCAACATATTCCTAGACGAATGAACACATTAACTGATACAGTGGCTAACATTGTATTAGATAGACATTTGCATAATTTGTAAAAGCATCATCATATGTAAGAGATCCATGTAAGGAAATAGATGTATATATATATCGCATGTTTGTAACTATGTGCATCATAAACGTCAAAAAATATATGTATGTTTCTATTACATCCTAAGACATCATGTCTCGCAAAATATGCAGATAAAATAAACCTAGGTGTCTAATCAGCATGATGCTTGTGATAACATGTCACGGCCCGTACTAGCCGCCTCAGCAAGCGGTGGATTCGGCTGGGCACCCCTACAGTATGTATCTGATAGGCACAAGGAACATCATCAAAACGTGCATAATCTGGGACTCCTCAAGTGATCCCCTCTAGGTTGTGCACTATCTCATCTTCCTCGCCGCCCTCGCCATGAGGGTCGAAATCTCTAGGGATTTGCCTCGCTATCGGTGACATACCGGCAGGTCTCTCTGGGCCAACATCTGCATCAGATGGATTTAATGTCAGAACATACATAAATAAGCAAAAAATCATAATACTCATAAAACTTAAAAATTGAGTCTCACCCAAATATTCATCCCAATCTTCTCCCTCCGGGAGTGGGAGGTCTGTATCATCAGTGAAATATGTGCCATAGTAGGGCCAATCCTCCATGACAATCAATTGTCGATAAATCCAATCAAAAAATTCCGGCCTCCAAGACATTTGTTGGTCGCCCCCTGCCCTTGGCATCAGTGCTGCCCATCGAGCCATCTGCGTTTCTCTCGCTGGTGGTGTCGGAACTATGACCTCCTGTCGCTGAAAAATTGGTAATCATTCCAAGAAGAACGATACCATGATGGATCCATAACCAAATTGTTTTAGTTTGGTCTTCTTGCATTTGGTTAGTTGGCGCTTCATGTTTATGGTCACGACCTCCGTCCAGTTGTAGACGGTCGGAGCCATGCAGTCCACAACAAGAAGCAACTGTGTCTTTGTTGCTTTGTGCGGTGCTTGTGATCCCACAGCCCGTGTGATGGTATGCAATACCACGCGTAGTGTCAAATCTGGGATAGTTTGTATATCAACTTTCCCACTATCTGATCCTTTCCGCGCTCCTCGACATACTCTGTCTATCACCATGGTCATGTTTTCCATACAGGGCTGGGTGTCGGTTAGGAGTGGTGCTGCACCTCTCTATGATAATCCTGTGATGAAGTACACTTCATAAACATCCATCTCAAGTTCTTGATCCCGTAGGATGAACTTCTCTTCATTTTCGTCCCATATACTAATCAAATACTGTAGCAATTATGGTTGGGCTCAGAGACATGGTGTTAGAAAGAATTTTTTCAAACCACAGTTTCTAAGGGCTTCCATAACTCCCTCATTTTCCATGGCTAGCTCATCTTCTTCACTATGTTCCTGATCTTTCCATTCGATGACCATTTTGCCTCTTTCTACCTACAAACACACACATATGAGTGGTATTTAGCCCTTAAATTTGTAAACAATTGGAGTGTTTGATGTATATTTTTGCTAGAAATTGGTTTGCGCCGAAAACAGGCACGCCCTAGTGTTAAAAATCGGGCGGTTGGTGTGACTCCGTGCCCGAAACCCGCACCAACCGCGCAGCCCTAATTTTTACATTTTCTCCCCCAAAATTTGAAATTGACAAATGCAGGAAGCAAGAAATAGCTTAAAATAAGAAGAGAGATCTCAGCCCTTACCTGGAGTTGACGGATTTGTGATTGATCTACTAGATTGGCTGCTATCGTCACCGCAAGATTGCACAGTAAAATGGGTAACTATTGCTCCACAAGAGGTAAAAAGTGAAAATTAATTATTTTTACCATTTTTGGCATTTTATAACTTTTTCACAACCCTAATTAGGTTCTAAGTCATGTTTTTCGATTATTTTATTGTATTATTTTCGAAAAATGGGTTTTATACATGTCTCTTGTGTAGCAACAGGTTTTCATGCGACAATGATGAAGTACCGAGTTATATTTTATACTTTTTTGGACTCGGTAAAAACATGAAAAAGTCACTACTGGAGTCATCTTTCAGCTCTTTTCTGACTCTCTAAAATTGAAAAGATTGTCGAGACACTTGTCGTTTTGAACTCGTTAAATGGCTGCGAAACGATATCTACCCAGTATACATTTACCCCTTTTTCGGGCTGGGATGGATTATTTACGAAAAATGAATACCTTAGCCTATCGCGACTAAGAGGTTCTTTCAGACTTTGTTTTCTACCTTTTCGGATCTGTGAGACTACCTACAAAAAGGGACTGTTGGAGTTTTCTTTTCTGCCTTCTTTTCAAACTCTCTAAACATGAAAATATGTTGAGTTCTTCCTTTGTCAAACTCGTTAAACTCTGATGACATCGAACTTCGTCACCATGACGTTATTCGATTTCCTCCTTCCTAAGGCTCGTAAAATGTACTAGGATGGATTTGTCCAAAGGAAAAACTTACAGTGCAAGCATATGCTATCCCTTTCAAGCTTTTTTTCAAAAAAAATTGGGGTACTCACCAGAAATGGTGGGGGAAAATGGAACCATATTTTAGTTGTGTTGGCAGTATGTCACTCTTGAACATGGCACTTGTCTGCATTCGTGTCGGGTTGGGGACATCTCATTTCGTCATTTTTTCCTCCATGGGTTTGGGTAATCTATTTTGACCTATAATTTGCTCTTTTCCATGTCATCATGACCTCAGATCCTTTTATGTCAAATACTGCCAAATCCAGTGTGGTGCTGTTGATATGTTCAAGAGAAGTTTGCCTCTGCAGTTTTCAACCTCCCTCTGATTCTCTGTTGGTCCTGATTCACAAACATCATATTCCTCTGACTTGTGTCGATGATGTGGGAAACATTATGGCCCTCCTTTGACCAGGTCACTTCCTGTCGACTTCAGCTCATTATCTAGGAATCTGATCTAGAGACTCCCTTCTGTTGCCTTGGAGCCTGCATGCCTTAATGGCAGGTTCTTCGCATTCGACGCAAGGTCCACATCATTGGCCTTCAATCGACTGACTTTGCGGGTGTTCGACGCCAGATCACTATTCATATTTTGTATATTATACCTTCTGTACCTTGAGATCCATTGTCATTATTGGTGGTTCCTCTTGCCTCTGTTAACGGCTTTCATCATTGGCTGGTAATCAGACGATTTTCTTGCATGTTCGACTTCAGCTCATATATTCGCATGCTTGAATTTGTACTTGTTCGGAACGAGATGGAGCGCAAGACCCTGGGTTTTGTCTGCTAAAATTCAGGCTGCAAGTTCTTTGTGGATTATCATGACTTATTACATGACACTTTGATTGGATGGTTGCGACCATACCTGAGTCTATTTGTTGATCTTTACTGCTGGATGGTTGCATCCACACCTCGATCTCAGTTTTTATACACTCTATTATGGATGGTTGTGCCCATGCCACATGTTCATGTATCAGATATATCAGTTGTATTTATGATTTCAGGTTTTCCGATAGCGGTTTTTGGTTCGAACGTGTTCTCATAAAGAATTTCGCCCCTCCCTCTCCCTCGGACCTCATGCTTTAGGGGGCATCTTTTACATAGCATTTTGTCACTGTCCCTGCAATCCCCAACTCGCACATTATAGGTTGTTTCTGTTACCAATACGCAGTGTCATGCTTTTCAAATACCATCCTTGCATCCCTTTTGATGAAAGAAATATTCTTCTTGTTGACATTTCCCTAAGAAGAGCTGTGAAAATCCCTATTTTTGCCTTGGCGCGAGTAGCCCATTACATCCTCGCACCGACCTGGAAATTTAACATTGAGCCCACGCCACTTGCCGCTCTATGCTAGTTAGACACCTGCGCCAAGCTATTTAAGGAATCTTTTTTAAAAATAGAAGCAGAGGTTCCATTCCAAGCACCTCGAGGATGAGTCATTGGGAGTGGTTGAACTGAAACAACCACAGACTCCTTCCTTTGGTTAGTATTTTCCACCTCCCTTGGAACACTCCTTGTTACATAGCAATTTGTCACCATCCCTGAAATCCCCCATCCTGCACATTGGAGGGCTTATTCCGTGACCTATGAGCAGTGACATGACCTGAAACCACTTTCATGGCATCCCCCTGGATAAGGACATTCATTCCCCTGAAGACAATTCCTTGTGAAAAATCCTAAAAATAGCCTTTTTTGCCTTGGCGTGACTATACAGTTCAGTACTCGTGCCAATTAGGGAAATCCTCCAAAGAGGGTGCGCCAGCTGGCGCACTGTCTCAGTGTTGTACCTGCGCCAGGCTTATTAAGGAGTGTTTTTTAAAAATAAATGGCGGAAGATTGACTCCAACCAATTCCTAAACTGGTCTCTAAATTGAGTTGGGAGGTTTGGCTTCGGATCTCCATGTAGAGGAGGTGGTTTTCCACCTCTCATGGAAGCTTCCTTGAGGATAGGGCCAATCCCATGATTATAGGGATCCCAACTCCCCTTCCACCATCTATATAAGCTTGCCATTTTCCTTTTGCAAGCTAGCCTTCAAGAGCCCTCAATAGCCTAGAGAATGCTGAAAGAGCCTTGATAGTCCTCATAGAGCCAAATCAGTAGCAAGGAGATTATTGTCAAGACAACCGAAGAGAGAGGCTTGTCCCATTCCCGACGAGCTTTATCAAGACGTACTCCGCTGTGGACCCGCCGAAGGAAAATCCAGCGTCAGAGCACAGGTTGTATCTTTCTTTGTATTGATTAATGATAAGCGACTTTGGTTATGGTTCCACTCGTATTGTTCATACTTTGTGATCATGAGTTGTATCTTCTCTGACTGATACATAATTGCATATATTGGGTTTTACGCTTGTGTGTTCATCGTGTTTCTTGTATGTGCAGGTGTTCGATCGCGACAAGCGGGAGAATTGTGATCTGCTAGAGCAAGGAAACGGGAGTGCTATCTTCTCCGCAAACGACAACAGCATTGGACTTAAGGTAGGTCTTTCTCGCAATTTGATCTATTGTAATTAGGAACTTGCACCTTAGCGTGACACGATTGTTGCTAGACCCGATCTGGGCTAGTAGGGATTGCCTCTGTCCGCAGAGGGGATTTACCTCTACAACAAATTGGCGACTCTGCTGGGGAAACATTGATTGGAGTTTGTCTTGTCTTTTCGGTTGATTTTGCTCTTTGCCTGCTTGATCAGCTCTTGTGGTTCGCTCTTTTCTAGTGTTAAACCTCTGTTCAGCCCCAGAGGATCAGATCTGACCTCTGCTTTTCTGAAATTTTCATCTTTTCATGGTTGGCTTCATTGGCGCGGTTTCCACCATGACAGTCGCGCCCATTGGCGCAGGTTGCCAGTTCATCACTCGCGCCATCCCCTGTCTGGCGCGGATTACAGCCAGACAATCGCGCCATTTCCTGTAGGTGCTAGGGTTTTCCCTTGTTCGGAAGTCTTTTTGGTCAGTGCTTTTGCTTCTGGGTTATTTTTAGATTTTGCTTGAAGTGGTGAGTATGGTCTTGGTTGGGAGAAATTCTTTGTTTTTTCATTTTCAGGCATTGGCGCTTGTTGTCAATTAGCAACCCTTGCCAATTGGCCATTGGCGCTAGTTGCCAGTGAGCAAGTCGCGCCAGTTGGCGCTAGTTGTCAATGACAAAGTCGTGCCAATTTCGGGGTGTGTGAAAATTGAGACTTTTTCCCTAAATCCTTCACCAGTGTGTCTTTTCCTTCCGGTCTTTTCTCTGTATGAACATAGATTACATTGCTCATTGTTTGAAATGTCTTCTTTCCATGATTGCTTGATGTAAAAGGGAATGAATGCCTTGTTTTGATCTCTTGCTTTGGAAGTCCTCTTTGTGTTTGACCTCATATGTCTTGTCGCCTTTTGAGGGATTTCGTTACAAAGTGTTTAAAACAACGATTGCATTCTTAGTGTTTGTTTACATCTCTTTTGCATTCATCCTTCATTAAGAAGATTTGTGTTTATTTAGTTTTCGTCTCAAAGTGTCCTTTTTGTTAAAATGCATTAGATCACACTGCATTGAAAAGTATTTTTTGAGATCCATCATTGAACTTAGATTACATTGTTTAATGATTGAAAACTAGAAATCACTTTGATTGCATTCTCTTTTATTAAAAGCATGCATTAAGTAGATTCTCATTTCATCAAAAAATGCATTGAGTGCATTCTTATAATTTGAAAAGGAAAAGGAAATTGTGCATACATTACAATTGCATAGTTTTCGAAAAAGAGGATTTTGCATAGATTACATTGCATTATTCGCATCGTTGAATGTTTGAAATTACTTTTGGATAGTGAAAGTCATCTAGTTTGGAAAAAGTTTCGTTTTCAGTGTTGTTGTTTGTTGCATCATTGTTTGAAACTCTTCCCTTAACTAGATAGCATTCATCGAATTGAAAGATTTCTTTTATCATATAGCTGCATATAGGAGATTTTGAGACGTAACACTCACTAGGGCCTGAAAACTGAAACATAATTGAAGATAAACATTAAAATTCATTCAATTTACACTAAGGTAGCATTGAAACATTAACGAAATATTTAGAGGTCTAGGCTAGAGACGTGTTCCGGCGTCTTTAAACCTAGTAGTTGTCGTTCGCCTCTTGGCTTTAGACAGCACTAGTACGGACTTGTGCTCCCCGTACCGTCGAGTATATAAAGGGAGACCCCACTAGGTTTCTATCCTTTATCCATAGGAAGCCGAGTCTGCCGCCCTATACCCGTGATACACCGGACATAGCATTCGGGGAGATTGCCTGCACGTACGTTAAGTCCTTGGTTGATTTCTCCTTCATTTTGAAACCAAGGTGTATATTGCAGTTCACGGTTATTTGGTACACCCTTTGCCTAGAATTCCTGAGTAGTCATTTCGATCTTTTCTGACTCTTTAAATTTGAAAAGGTCATCAAGCGCTTGTCCTTTCACGCTTGTTTCCAATTTGAAAGTGATAGAGTCACCTTTTGCCTGTTTCTCGACTCTTAAAAGATGAAACGGTAGAGTTTTGTTTCAATGTTTTAAAAATTAACTGCCCACGAAATATTCCTGGTTAAAGTTAGTTTACTTAGGGTGTTGTTCTGAAGATCATTTCTAATGGCAACTTTTCCGAAGTTCACCAACCAAGGAATCCCCTCCGAAGGGAATCCTGGTCCTTTTCCTCCTTTTGGGAATGTTGGCGCTCCTTATATGGCAACGTTGTCCCTTCCTGGGTTAACTGTTGGGTTGCATGTTTGGTTGTTTTCAACCTCTGTGGTTCTAAATTTCCTGGCTACTGTTCAATCAATTCCTCCGCCTAAGCAACATCATGTTGATTCCAAGGCGGACCTCTCCCCTTCTTCACCTGTTTCTGCGTCCTCCTCTTCTACTTCGCCTGGCCTCATCTACTTCGCCCGGTGAAAGTCTCGATCTGGCACCAGTGGCTAAGAAGAAGAAGAAGAAGACAAAGAAGAATAAGTCTGATAAAGGAGAGGCTAGCTTCGCGGCTATTGCGCCTAAGAAACCTCCTCTTGATAAACCTTCCAACCCTCCACAGAAAGTTAAGTTCCCTTGCATGTTGTGCCAGGGAGACCATATTCTTCGAGATTTCCCTGGCATTCCCAAGGTGCTTGAAGTATGGTCCAACGGTCATCTATCGTTGCCTTTGGCTTCCGGGAGTCAGGTTGGGGGCACGTCTCCAGCTAGTGCTGGTAAAACTCTTAAGAAGCAGGGTAAGCTTGCCAATCCTTGTAAGTTGTGTGAAGGGCACCATGCCATTCACCTTTGTCCATATATGGATGACGCCAAGCGAGTTTTTGACAACTCGGCTGTTTCTGCGCCGTGCCTTCTGGCTGGTTACCAACAGCTTTCTTTGAGTCCTCCACCAGCTGATCCTATGATTGGTCAAGAGTCATCCTTGGTAAATCTCGCTCCCCCGGAAATTAAAATTCAGGAATCTGTTCCCAACCAACCATTGGTCATGGGATCAGTTGAGCTGGCCATTTCTGTGGTGCACCAGGTCTTTTCCGTTGAGAGTGGACCTCACATCCCTCAGGTTCTTCTTTTTTATTCAGATTCTTCGGACTTGGAGAAAGATTCTCTTGTTCCCATATCTCAAGAAGCTTCTCCTCCGCCTCCCGTGATGGAGGTGCTGAAGGATACCCTTCCCAACTCCGTGATGGAGGTCGTGGAGGATGCTCTTTCTTCTTCCATAACACCAGGAGAAGACTATCTCAGTTCGATGGTAGCCCCTCTGAGTAGTTTGGTCGCTTCTTTTCATTGGAATCGATTTGCAGGATTTCGCCTTCCGTCTTATGTGCCTTTCGAGATCACAGTACAGGCTCTTGGTCTGGTTGTACCCAGCACCATTATAGACGAAGGTGCCTCTGTTAGTATTCTGTCATCAACTACCTGGCAAGCTTTCGGTTCACCGCCGCTTGCGCCTGTTACGCAGAATCTGTTGACATTCAATAGAAGAACCAGTCAACCGTTGGGGATCCTTCCAAGGTTACCTGTTACTTTGGGAGGTAAAACCGTCCATATGGACGTGATGGTTGTTCCAGGCCCCTTGGATTTCAATATGCTTTTGGGGCGCGATTACACCTATGCCATGGGAGCGCTTGTCTCCTCCCTTTTTCGTGTGGTCTGTTTTCCACATGAAGGACTATTCATCGGCTGATCGCCCGTTCTTTGGTCCTGATATGGAACCGGGCCCGCCATCATCCCTTCCCCGGGCCTTTATCCACTCCGTGTATCCGCCCCCACCGCAGGTCAACTATGTGGCTACCTACCCCGTGCCCGTGCTCTCGTTGATGGCGGTCGCCATGCATAGTGTGTTGGGGGCACGTCCGGTACTTCCAGGGTGTTTTCCCTTCCATCTAGAGTGGAACTCTTGGAAGCGATGACTTCTTGTTCATTATGATGGGGTCCGGCCTGAGCATGGTTCTTTCCCGTGTCAACCTCCTTAAAAATGAAACCAAAGTCCGTCTATACGCTCGTTTTCTTAAAGCCACCTCCTTAAAAATGAAACCAGGCTGCCTGAGCATGGTTCGTTTTCTTGTGTCAAGCTCCTTAAAAAATGAAACAAGCTGGTCGGAGCATAGTTCATTTTCTTGTGTCAAGCTCCTTAAAAAACGAAACAAGGTCATTGGAGCAGAGTTCCTTGTCTTGTGTCAAGCTCCTTAAAAATGAAACAAGGTTGTCGGAGCAGAGTTCCTTGTCTTGTGCCAAGCTCCTTAAACCATGAAACAAGGTGTCCTGAGGATAGTTCTTTTAATGTGTCAACCTCATTAAAACAATGAAACACTTTCCCGTTCAATTCGAGTCTTTGTTTAAGTTATCGTAAAATCCCAGTCGAGTCTTTCTTTTGATCTCGTAATTTGAACCTTCACTCCATCTGCTTTTCATATGGACTGAAGCTTGGGGGGCATGTACCTAAAATTGAGTCACCATGCTGGGGGCATGCTTACTTTTTCAAGCATAGTTTGTTTCCGTTTCAAGCTTGTGTAAAAATGAAACCGGTTTCAAGCATAGTTTATCTTTGTTCCAAGCTTGTGTAAAAATGAAACCAACTTCAAGCAGAGTTTCCTAATTTCAAGCTTGTGTAAAAATGAAACCTTTTCCATTTTACCTCTTGTGATTGCCATCTTATTAGCATGTCTTTGCCACATGAGCCTTGGTTTTCTCACTCCATCGTCGCTATATGCTTGGCCGATCATAGGCCTTCACTTGGTTGTTTTACCCATTCCTAAGGAACTGCTGTGATGAGTGGTCTTGTTAGCCATCCTCTTAACCTTTATTTTTTCTAAGTAGTTCCACCGTTACCGGAACCAGTTGCTACCCTTTATACCACTCGTTCCTTTAGGAGGAGTCAACTTTCAGCTCTTTTCTGACTCTCTAAACATGAAAAGATTATCGAGTCCCTTGTTGTTTCGATCTCGTTAAAGTGGCTATGAAACGACATCTACCCAATATACATTTACCCCTTTTCGGGATGGGATAGATTATTTATGAAAAAGGAATACCCTAGCCTATCGCGACTAGGAGGTTTTCTCAGACATAGTTTTCTACCTTTTCGGATCCGAGGAAATATTTATGAAAAGGGACTGTTGGAGTTTACTTTTCCACTGTCTTTTCAAACTCTCTAAACATGAAAATACACTAAGTTTTTCCTTTGTCAGACTCACTAAACCCTGATGAAATCGGATTCAGTCGTAATGACGATATTCGAGTTTCTCCTTCCTAGGGCTCGTTATATGTACTAGGATGGATTCGTCCGAAGGATGGATTTATATTACAAGCATATGTTATCCCCTTCAAGCTTGTTTTCAAAAATAATTGGGGTACTCGACAGAAATGGTGGGGAAAATGGAACGAGTATCATCATCGTGTCAGCAGTATGTCGCTCTTGAACATGGAACTTGTCTGCATTCGTTTCAGGTTGGGGACATCTCATCTCATTTTCTGCTTGCCTCCATGGGTTTGGGTAATCCCTTTTAACCTCTCATCTGCTCTTTACCTCGTCAACATGACCTCTGATCTTTTGATGTCAAATACTGCCAAATCCACTGTCGTGCCACCGATATGTTCAAGAGAAGTTGACCTCTATAAGTTTCAACCTTCCTCTGATTCTCATCTGATCCTGATTCACAACATTATTTTCCTCTATCTCGTGTCGATGATGTGGGAAACACTATGGCCCACCTTCGATCAAGGTCACTTCATGTCGACTTCAGCTCTTTATCCGGGAAGCTGATCTAGAGACTCCCTTTTGGTACCTTGCAGCCTGCATGCCTCAATGGAAGGTTCTTTGCGTTTGATGTGAGGTTTTCATCATTGGCCTCCGATCAAGTGATTCTACGGGTGTTCGACACCAGCTCACTGATTCACATGCCGTAGATTGTACCTATAGTTCCTTGAGGTCCATTGTCACTATTGGTGGTATCTCTCGCATCTGTTAACAGCTTTCATCATTGGTTGGTAATCAGACAATGTTCTTGCATGTTCAACTTCAGCTCACTTATTCACATGCTTGAACTTGTACTTTGTTCGGGTCGAGATGGAGTGCAAGACCCTGGATTTTGTCTGTTAGAATCCAGGCTGCGATTATGTTGATTATTATGATTGGTTACATGACTCATTCATTGGATGGTTGCGACCATGCCTGAGTCTATTTATCGATCCTCATTGGATGGCTGCGTCCATGCCTTGGATTTGGATTATTTTATACTCTGTTATGGATGGCTACACCCATACCACATATATCATGTATTTGAGATATCAGTTGTACTTCTCTACGCAGGTTTTCCGACGGCAGTGTTTTCAATTGGACACATTCTCGTAAAGCATTTCACCCCTCTCTCTTTTTCGGGCCTCATGCTTTAGGGGGCATCTGTTACACAACAATTTTTCACCGTCCCTGCAAGCCCCCATCCTACAAATTGGAGGGCTTATTCCGTGACCTGTGAGTAGTGACATGACCTGAAACCACTTTCATGGTATCCCCCTGGACAAGGACATTCATTCCCCTGAAGACAATTCCTTGTGAAAAATCCTAAAAATAGCCTTTTTTGCCTTGGCGCGACTATACAATTCAGTGCTTGCGCCAATTGGGGAAATCCTCCAAAGAGGGTGCACCAGCTGGTGCACTGTCTCAGTGTTGTACCTGCGCCAGGCTTATTAAGGAGTGTTTTTTAAAAATAAATGGCGGAAGATTGACTCCAACCAATTCCTAAACTAGTATCTAAATTGAGTTGGGAGGTTTGGCTTCGATCTCCATGTAGAGGAGGTGGTTTTCCACCTCTCATGGAAGCTTCCTTGGGATAGGGCCAATCCCATGATTATAGGGATCCCAACTCCCCTTCCACCATCTATATAAGCTTGCCATTTTCCTTTTGCAAGCTAGCCTTCAAGAGCCCTCAATAGCCTAGAGAATGTTGAAAGAGCCGTGATAGTCCTCATAGAGCCAAATCAGTAGCAAGGATATTATTTTCAAGACAACCGAAGAGAGAGGCTTGTCCCATCCTCGATGAGCTTTATCGAGACGTATTCCGCTATCGACCCGCCGAAGGAAGATTCAACATCAGAGCCAGGTTGTATCTTTCTTTGTATTGATTAATGATAAGTGACTTTGGTTATGGTTCCACTTGTATTGTTCATACTTTGTGACTATGGGTTGTATCTTCTCTGACTGATACATAATTGCATATATTGGGTTTTATGCTTGTGTGTTCGACATGTTTCTTGTATGTGCAGGTGTTCGATCGCGACAAGTGGGAGAATTGTGATCTGCCAGAGCAAGGAAACAGGAGCGCTACCTTCTCTACGAACAACAACGTTGGACTTAAGGTAGGCCTTCTTCGCAATTTGGTCTATTGCAATTAGGAATTTGCGCCTTAGCGTGATACGATTGTTGCTAGACCCGATCTGGGCTAGTAGGGATCGCCTCTGTCTGCAGAGGGGATTTACCTCTCCAACACTTCTAAAGGATAGGCCTCCCTTCCACCTTCGCAGGGATCCCAACCTCATCCTTTTCCTCTATATAAACAAGCCATCTCCCTTTATGAAAGTTAGCTGAAAAAAGAGAATTATACAGCTGAAGAGTTGAACTTGGAGAACTAAACTATAACTGAATAACTGAGTTATTGAGAAGGTAGATCAAGAAGGAACTCCATCGAGAGGGCCCTCATCCTGTCTGAATTCCCCGATGATCTTTGAGACGTGCTTCGCCCGAACCCCGCTGGAGGAGACCGCAACGTCAGAGCATGGTTGTGTCTCTTCTTTCTACCTAATAATATAAGTGACTATTGTTTGGTTCCCATCTTGTATTTTTTCTTTATCGAATGCAATATTCTTATTCTTCTCTAACTGACTAGTAGTTTTCGGATAAAATTATTATGTGGTATGTGGTTATCGTTTTTTGATCTCTACGCAGGTGTTCAAACACGATAGGCAAAGGGATTGTGATTTGCCAAATCAGGGGCAAGAGGTTCTCATCACTACTACGATTGTCGACGACAGAATTGGACCATAGGTAGGCCATCTTATTGTATCCTCTTTCATTCAAATATCTAGGAACCTACACTTCCTTATTCCTAGATCCACTCTAGGGCTAGAGGGATCGTCTCTGTCCGCAGAGAGGATTTACCTACATAACACTATGGAGTCATTAAAGGATTTAATTGTTCATCAACTCTCCAAGGGTTTTCATAGGGAAAGCTAACTATATCAAGTGGATCTCTTAGATTAGATGAAATATGAAATGACAGTAAGTTGTGAAATCAGTAAAACTAAAGGGAAATTAAGAATCCTTTAACCATATTTCAACAAGAAAAGCCTTTTAGGTAACTGTTTAAGAAAAACCAAAGGACAGGGAAAACCATAGACTTCTTTGGCCAGACTCTACTGGGTAAACCTTTAAGACAACAATCCAACAATCCTAGAGAGCAATTAAGAATTCTCTAGTTATTGCTTTCAGATAAAGAAAACATTCAAGATAACAATAAGTGAAACTAAAGAGAAAGATACACCTGACTTCTTTAATCAAACTTCTAAAAGACCTTCAAAGAAACATTTTAAGACAAACCAAAGGATAGGGAAAACCATAAACTTCTTTGGCTGAACTCTACTAAGTAAACTTCAAAGAAGGCCCTAAAAATAACATTTCAAGCAAAAACAAAGGACAGGGCAAACCATAGACTTCTTTGGCAGGACTTTACTGAGTAACTTTCAAGGAAATAAGCTAGGTGGAACTAAAGAGCAGGACAACCCTGAATTCTCTAATCAGACCTGGCAGAGGAAAACATTAAGATGAAAGAAAGCAGGAAAAATTAAGGTGCCAAGACATCATATCTTAATCTAAATTTATGTTCTTTTATCAGAGAAATGATGGAAAATATGGAAAACAGAAGGGAAACATTGACAAAGAAGGATAACTTCATCATTAACATAACTCAAGAATCCTATGAACGTGCTTGTATTACTGATGTTCAAAACAATTACAATACTCCAGTACAATAATCTCTGCAACTCAGAGTCTGATCATATCCAGCCTAGCATCTCATCAACAAGCTCAGCAACCAACTAACCAACCTACCAACACTAAAAATGAATAATACATGCAGTATTTATCTACAAAATGAGGAGGTTGCCCTAAGCTAGGGTTTCAGATTTGTATTTATTACATATTTAATGTAATTGTTGACCTTTGAGACCATGCAAGGCCCAAGGCAAAATATCTGTGACTAACTCACTGTAATAATAACTTCTAACTTTAACTTCTGAGCTAAATTTAGGATATTTTTTACTTTTAAGGCTTTTCATTAAATTTTACAATAACTTTTGAGTAGCTGGGAAATATCTCTGATTGTTTCAATAATTGTGGTTGCCTTTATTTGAGTGAAATAAGGTTGTAGGTGGCAAAATGTGTTTTGAAGAAGTAATTTTTGTTTTGATTTTAGCATCCAGATCTGTCTTCTGTGTTAATATGTCTTTGATTGGTCCTTTAAACCCTGATTTGGCCTTTAAACTTAGATTTATCTTTTGCTGCGTGTCTTACTGTTTTCTCCTTAACTCTGCTTCTTCTTTTAATTCTTTTAATCTTTGCTTGATCTTTTATCATTTGTATTCATCTCTGCCTTTTGATTTAACCTTGATTTTGTGTTTTGGCTTTAATTTTGTCTTGACTAACCCTTTAACCCTTCCTCTGACTGTGTTTCTTCATTTCCTTGCCCTCCAAATCCTTTTAATGAAACAAGATACTATGGATCATCACCCAGAATACCTGTTCAAACAATTTTTGGATTATAAGAATGCATATTATGCGTTCTCCACCATGATAACCAAATGCACACTAAAACAAATGTTAATTAAAGCCTGCGCTTGTGGATAGAGTCTGGAAAATGAGGCTTTTTGGCTTGCATCATTCGTTTATGGCTTATCGAGTCTTTGGCATAGCGACACGGGTTAGCACAGAGGATCGAGGGCTTGAATACGTTTGAATGGGGGGTCAATGGTTTCGCAATAGGCGCGGAGGATGTAAATTGGTTTATAGCATGAGGTGAAGGTGGTAAATGGTAATGGCGGGGGGGAGTGCAATGCCATAGAATGAGTGCCACGTGGTAGGAGGGGACAGTAATGAAACCGCCCATATCGCAAGGTTTAGGGTTATTAAACCTAGGGTATGTGGGGGTGTGATAAAGATTTGAAGGCATCAAATCGGAGGGAGGAGATCCGACAGTGATTGGGTTGGGATGAAGCGGCAAGCTTATATGGTGGGGCACGAGGGAAATATACAGCGGAAGGTTTAAAACATAACGTGGGGTTTGTATAACGTGGGGCCCGGGGGTAGGTTCAAAGCGGGGGCGCTTAACATTTGCGGTGGGCCATGGTTATATGGCCGTTGGGGGGGGGGGGTAAAAAGATTTAGAGTGGGGTTAAGGGCTCTAAAGAGAGGGCTTTAAAGCATAGAGGAGGTGGGGTTTTAACATATAGAAGGGGTCAGGTAGATTTTTTAAATAAAAACTGAGTTTTAGTTAAAATAATGGGACCCGAATTTGTTTTAACCTTATCATAAAACAATGTAAAAAGAATTTTTACATTGTTTTGCAGGAAAAGAGTGGAAAGAATGGAAATAGGGGTTTAAATGGGTCAAATGGAGTGTTAGATAGGGAAAAGGGGTGAGAAGAGGGTTTTTAGGATCAAAACATGGAATTTCAGTAGCATGAGGATATTTTGAAAGAGGAAAAATGAGAGATAGTGGATATGTAAAATAAAGATAATGAAGGCAGTGAGATTTCTTAAAATAATTGATATTCAAGGAATGTTATTTTCAGCGGATTGTAGAAAATCCATAGTCACCTAGTGATACTGTAAAATACAGGAGGATAACAGAAGAAAAGGTGTTCTCGAGAAGACATCAAATATACAACAACAATAGTGGCTTGACATTGCCACATTATCAAGCAATCCATGTCAGCAATGTCATGTCATGATGTGTCACGAGTTTTCATATGCCACATCATCATTGTGGACCATGTATATTATATTTAAAATGTATTGTAAAGCATAAGTCCAAAGGACACACATGAATATGGATAGTCATGTAAGTTGAAAATTCATAGGAAGTTGAATAGTCATGAGGGTAGTCAAAGAGTCACAAGGGGGGAGCATCACCCCTTGGTTAAATATACACCCTCATTGTATAATCAAAATACTTTTAACCTTCACTCCACCAACAAATAATTAGAGAGATAAGCTAGTTATTTTGTGGAGTAAGGAGTGGCACCAATGCTCCACTATTGGGGCTAGTGATGTTCATTGTACATATGTGTCTTGGAACGTTTACTTAATAACAGAAGCCTTTCAGGCCATTATGTTCTTATTGCATGGATTATGAATGTTTGTAAGACTATTATGCATATTTTTGTATTTCATGTTTGCTTTCATATGTGATATGGTAGTTGAACTATTTCAGTTATTTTATTACTTATATTATTGAGAATGTGTTGTAATGGTATTTATTGTTGTCCCATACTTGTGGACTATTCTATAGGATATTAAGCAGATCTTTCTCAATTGTTGGTTGTAATGACCACCGCATCCATTGTTGAATATTTCGTTGGATTTTAGATGGATCTTTTGGTTCATGTGTGTCTCTTCTTGGGTGTGGTACTACTACCTCTCTCTTAGAGGCTCACTTATCTTCCTCACCCTTCAGTACACCCCCTTGATTTTCGAAGGAACGTGTGTACTCCTCTCCCTTGCTGACAGTTAGAGTCAAGGAAAAACTATAAGAATACATGGAAATCGGGTCAATATTCCGAATGGGGCTCCTATTCCAAACGATGTGAGGTCTAATTGGGACTTCACATCGGGGATACCCCCTTGGTTGATGGATTTCCAACATCGTCAACACATTCAATTACAATTAAAAACATGATAAGAGCCATATCTTGAATTTGTCATAAAAAAATGTGTATAACCAAGATATAACTAGATAAATAAAAATGATACAACAACCATTAAAGCCACATAATAACAAGTATAATTACCCATGAATTATAAGGGGAAGAACTCTTATCATTCATATGCAAAATCCAACCAAGTCAGGGACATCCACATACCACACCACCATAGATTGAGCTGAACCAAATCTCTCTTTATTTCTTTTTTTTTTTTAATAAGATTGATTCTATTAAGTAGAAAATATAGTACAAGATGATGATACAATCATGAGAAACAGAAAGCCAACAACCGGAAATGATAAAACTATCAACCTCGGCTCTAGAGAAGGAGAGAAACAAGCAAGGAATCACAAGAAAAGACTAGAGGGAAAAAAGACAGAAAACTACCCAGAGTGGGCAGAGGCCTCTATACGAAGCTTCTTCCCTTTCTTTTTACTGACTTTAATCCATCCATCCTAGGGTGAATGAGCTAAAACAAGATGCAGATCGGAGTTCTCCATAGGGGGGATCTCCTTATCTGAGTCGGAAGAGGAGGTCACATGGGAGCGCTTTTAAGCAACGGCATTATAAGGTGGGTGCGCCTGAGCATCGGTGGGGATGTCCATTGACTGATTCTGAACCGAATCTGCATCACTTCCATCATCTTCTGAGCAAGAGGAGTCAGAGTCCGCTGCAGGAGGCGGAGATTATGGAGCCCATCGTTTAGAATTGGGCTTGGAATTAACCTTTTTCTGTTTTGCCGGGAGAGCTGGGCAAGAGTTTTGCAGATGCCATGTTTGGTGACAGTGTCGGCAGCGGAAGGCAGTATTCTCATAATCCAGAGTCTGAGTCCATACAAAGTCGTTTATTTTGAGATTGATCTGATCTGGAAGTCCCTTGCTTAAATCTAGTTCCACACATATTTTGGCATATGTGTAAAGACCTTTGTTTTCTCGCCAATAATCTCCCATTATAAAACTGCCCAAGGTGTTGCCTATCGCTTTATAGACTCTAACATGCCATAGATGGACTGGTAAGTTGGGAAGTCTGATCCAAACAGGTGTCTTGGTGATGACAGCAGTTGCGGGGTCAAAATCTGGGAACCATGGAGTTAAGAAGAGCCCTGTTGTTCCCATGAACCAGGGACCTTCTTCGATAGCCTTTTCATAATGCTTGATATTATCGAACAGAACTATGAAATATCCTTTTGAACAGAAGCTGACTTTGCAATGGTGAGTCCAGTTAGCATGAATCCAATCATAGAGTTCCTTTGATCGTGGCCACAATCCATTAAATCTGCATATGATGGCTCTTTCTGCTAAATTTTGAAGATCATTTGCAATTTCTGCATGGGTGAACTCAACAATGGGAACCTCCTCAAGCTTGTCCACCAGAAAAGGCTTAGGAGCTTCAGGTGGTTGAGCTGCTTTCTTGGTTGTATGTGCGTGAACTGCATTCTTGTAGGAGAAGGCAGGAGCCGAGGAGGTTTGCCCCGGAGCTCCACCTCTCAAGCGAAAGGATAACACAACTAAAGCATATTTCTCAATATTGTAGCAAAATAGGGGTAAATGGTTTTCAAGTTGTTTACCTTTGTAAAGCAGTCTCAGGAGTCTTGAGGAATTCCCAATCTGAGGTCAATATCTTGCAGGAGGTCCTGCACCAGATCCGTGGCATGCACCCATAACAGCTTCGTTCCCCCGGAAGGAAGAGAGATCTGGATCTGGTATTGTGTACCCAGATTTGGAAGGCCATTGGCTATGAGAGCAGCTGGCTGAATATCGAAACCCTCCTAAAGCAACTTCCTATCCGGTTTGCCCTGCTTCTCCGAGAGGCAGAAATTGAGCCGTTACAGGGGCCCTGCATAGGTTGGGGCGGCAAGAATGCTGGAGCCTACAGCCCTATTCTGGCCATCAATGACGTTCCCTCCGCTATCCGAATCTCGGTGAAGGGAGGCAATAGAAACTGGTAAGCGCTTGTAGAAATAACCTCCAGGAACAGCGAAAGCTTTCTCAATGGATCTGCGACTTGGGCAGAGAAAACCACCAGATGCGCCCACGGTGAAGGGCGCAGAGCAAGCAGTGGAGCCGTAGACTGCAGGAATTATGCATGCGTTCCTTTGAAGTCTGCAACTCGAGAAATGATGACCGCTTGGAGTAGCGGCTGAGGGAAGCACACAGCTTACTGTGAAGTCGACGGCTATGGAAGAGCTGAATAGGGCAGGAGCAGAGGTAAAGTCTTTGTCGATGGCGGCCTGGCATAAAACCCTAGCAGAAGCCATCTCTGTCTCTTATTTCTCCAACCAAATCTCTCTTTCAATCAATCACCCCCGTGCCATATTCCAAGCATGAATGTGGGATCTCATGGGATAAACCAATGCCTAAACAACCAAAGGAATCCAGAGGTTAAACCACCTCCACCCTCACACTATCGTGATCTCACCTAAACCGATCTAAGATCACAAAACTGAACCGAGCTTGGATACCTCAATATTCCTTCACCATCCCTTGAGGAATTTTCTTGTCTCCACCCACCTGTTGAGGGCTTCTCGGAGAAAAGCATCTCCACCCCCCGTTGGAAAGTGTAACTAGTTTCGGTCTTCATATTGACTATGTAATTATGTATTTATGTAATGAAGAAGACAAAGATAATAAAATATATCTTTTTGTTATGCTTGCTTCATGAGTTTCATGAACAAGGTTTTGTTATAGGTCAATATACTTCTTCTTTATGTCTATTATAGATTTTTCTTTTGGTTATAAATGTATTTCAGAGTCATGTTTATGAAGAATAAATTCACACTTATATGCCTCAAGACCTTGCCAATGAAGCTTGAAGACATGACTCAAATGATGCTCCAAATCAACGTTGAAGTATCTCCTCAAGACAACCTATGAACAGTGGACAAGTCAGCTCATAAACCCCTCATAAAGTCAGCTTCATAACCTATGGACAGGTCGACTAATTTAAAGGTTGGAACAACTATATATACCCATCTAGGATGCACAGGACAGACCAACAAAAAGTCGGATGATCTCTGATTTTTTCGGACTAAATTGTAGGAAAGGAGTTCAGATAAGTGCGAGGTAAATTTAGCAAGGACAAACCATTCAACAAAGATAAAAGGAGTATTATTATATTTTGTCTTGAGCTAAGTTTGGTAATAATATTGTGTGGTTCAATGTGAAGACAATGCAAATATCTCAACGAAGACATAACAACATGAATGGGGTAAATATAGTGCAAAGAAAAGGGTGGCATGATAGTGTAAGGAAGATCTCTGCAAGGAGTGCAAAGAAATGATAATCCAACCTCCATAATGCCTATAACATATTGAACAAGCCCAGAAAGGAGTTCAAGGATGCTCATCATATTAAGAGTATTGCAATAATTAAGCTATCTTGAATACAGTAAGAAGGTCTACAAGGAATCTATTGAAGGTCGAGGTAAAAGAAGAGAAGCACATCAGTTAGAAACTGAGTTCTCTAGTGTCATTGTAGGACGATGCGGGACAGTGCATAAAAGAAGGATCAGCTTAAGGAGTCAAGAAAGAAGATGTGACAAGGTCTTGGAGGAATATAAGGGTCAATGGTCTGTGTCATGGTCATGGTACTTGTCATCTGAGATTCTATAGGAATAATTTCTTGTGGGTTTTCCTCTCCAAGAGGGAGAGGTTTTGGCCCTAGCTCGAAGAGCCTAAATTTCTGTCTCTTGTGTTTTTGGTAATTGACTTGATGAAATACATAATAAGCTAAGAAGAGAAGACATAAGTAAAAGAAGTAAGTTCACAAGTAATTATCAAGAAGATAATTTGAATGAATCACTCCCTACCAAATTCTCAACATGGTATTAGAGCTAAGGTGCTGAAGACAAGGGCTACTTGACAAGGAGACACTCAAGGAAACAAGAATCAAAGTCAAGGTCAAACTCTGCATTTAAAATTCAAATCAACTCGCAAGGAATATTCTTCAATACCATTCAAAGGATCTACTTATCAAGTAGATAATCTTTGCCATCAAGGACTTATGTCATTGAAGACATTTTTGGAAGACACGTCAAAAATCTCCATCCAACAATATCCAACACCTTTGAAGACATCATCATTCTGAAGATATCCTTTATTATTAAGGATCCTAGGTCACTTACTTTGAAGAATTCAATCTAAGAGGAAGTTCCCGACTTCATCGTCATCGTCATCAAGGAAGTTGCTAGAAGGAGGAAGTCACTCTACTCAAGTAAGTATCTATGACCTTATCTAAATTTGTCAAAATGACTTATTGCAAAGAGAGCAAAAAATTGGTTGGGTCATCAAACTTTAGTGCATGGAAGAAGAGGACAGACTTGAATCTAATCGAAGACGAAGTTATGGGCTACATCGAAGGATCTACAATTCAACCCTCAAAAGAAGATGCTCCACCTCATGCAAAGTGCATGAAAGAAGAAATCAGAGCCTAGAGGATTCTCAAAGAATCCATTAGGGACTCACTCATACCCTATGTATCAAAAATGAAGACTGCAAAAGAAATATATGAGAAACTGGTGGAGCTATTCTCTTTGAGTACTGCAGGAGAAGCAATCTCTCTGAGACAAGAAATATACAAGATGAAATTGTCAAGAGAGGAAGGAATCACTTCATATTTTATGAGGATTTATGAAATAAGAGGTCAACTGCAGGAATTGGGAGAAGTAATGTTTGATAGTGATATGACTACTGTGGTGATAAATTCTCTACCAGAAGAATGGGGAAACTTCACTTCAAGATTATACGGAAAGAAATAAGCAACACCATTGCACGATCTATGGTCTCTATGTAAAATAGAGTAAACATTATTGAAAGCCAAAACTAATATAGGATCAAATGAAGGGAATCAAGCAGGCTTTGCAGCCATGTGCAGGAAGAAAGGAAGATTCGGCAAATTTGGTCCTCAGAATAAAAGAATAAATATGGACAAAGTATGATGCTTCAGCTATAATGAACTTGGGCATTAAAAAGGGGATTGTCATAAATCTGGGAAGGACAAGAGGAAAAAGGAAGAAACCCATGCCACAGATGAAAGGGAAGAACTTGATGCAAATAAATCTAAGAAAGAAGAAGCAAGAGATCTCTATTATGATTGAGATCATCTTTCTCTTTAAGTTATTTCCGTTGGTTGTAAAATAGTGTGATAGGAAGCAATGTATATTAATAACATCATGATAGAAGCATGGAAGTAGAACTTGGAGAAACAGCGCCTAGAAACCTCACTGATAACAACAATGATAAAAGGTAGTAATCAAGATCAAGGGTCATCATTCAATAATCAATATAGAAACAAGTGCCAAAATTTTCTAATGGAGTGCTCTATGGATTCACTCATTAGAAAGAAAGCAAAAGGTTTTCATCGAGAATTATATGTTACAATTTTTTTGGATTAGGATAAGATGACATATTGATGAAGTAGGTCAAGGGAATGAAGTTCTTCATTCTAGTAAAATTTTTGTAGGATGGCTCCGAAGGAAAAGGATGAGGTACATATATATATGTGCTAACACTGGATGTTGTGAAGTCATGTCATATGGTTGCAAGTAATGGAATTCTATCTTTAGAAGTATGATCAGTGAAGGAGGATCTCTTATGGTGCACAGGTTTCCACTAACAGATGAAATTAAATATGTCCTCATATGGAATATGAGGTGGTGTTGAAGCCTCATAATTATGTTGCAACAACATGGGGAAAACCACCCAGTCTGGACCTTAGAGCAAGTCCTTTTCTGTTTGGTGTAGTGGTTCCGACTGGGGATAAAGGGACCAATTTCCCAATAAGGATAATGAGGGTGTGTTTGTTTATATCATGCAAATGGAAAAATGATCTAATCTATCAAATGCATTGACTAAATATCTATTCTATTATATACCCAAGAGTATTCATTCTTCAATGCGATCTAGAAAGATATCTTTCAACAATTGGTAATGAAGATTATTCAATAGTTGAAAGAGATGAAAATTATGTAAAAATAATTATTTTGAAAAAATAGTTTAATCAAAACAATTGTGAAATATATATCGCATTCATAAGTTTGATCATATATGAGATAAGTAGCCATAGATAAATATCAGTACAAAAGTGCATTTAACATTTACTTATGACAACAACTTTCACATATAATATAGATAAAAGATCACTATCAATTCAAGAAGTAAAACTTAATATAATATGTAAAAATACCATATATACGAGGTTCTACTCATTCAAACTGACAATAGAATTATGCTTTTCTTCACGTTAAAGCAATTCAATGAGTACAAAAGTGCAACTTCAGTTAAACAACTTCAATATCAAAAGAAAATGGAGTCTGTTCCATTAATTCATCAAGAAATTCACAAACATACAGAAGTGCATTCCTTTGCAAATGTTTTTGACAAATTTCTGGACCCTTCTCTAAATGCGTAAGGGTTTAAATACTAAACTAAATATGTCAAAAATAGATTATTACATAAAAATTTGAGGAGGTTTCAAACAACCTTCCTCGTAATGAGTAAACTAAACTACAGTCTAGAAATAAAGATAACAATATGCTTAAGTGGGCTGATCTTTTTTTCTCATTTGATCTTTGAGGTGGCAAATATCTACCATCGGTTTTCGCTGAGCTGGTTGTGTGATCCTGGATCTGACCTGGCCTTTAAAAACGTCATTTGAAAGTTTTGGCAATGATTTCTTAATGGAGTCAATTAAGGATTGTAGATTCAGGCACTGATGATGTGGTTTGATCAGAAAGTTCTAGTAATTTTCTTGATCTAACTTAGTTATATTTTTAATAGCTTGTTCATGTGTCTCTGTGCTTTCCTTCCATTGTATTTCTAATATTTTAAGCTCTGGGAGCACTTCGACTGTAGATTCTTTGATAAGTTCGGGATTTAGAAGTTGTCCATTAACATAATCGATGATATCATTTGTTAGATTTTTTGCCTTTGATGTTGCCTTCTCTGCTTGTCTTAACTGCATTTCCCAGTCTTTAAATACAATATATTTGTGAAACTTATCAATTTTCAGGAGATCATCTTTCTTTCCTATATCAAATTCTTGTCGTAGGATGAACTCATAAATTTTCTTTTGAACCTTTTCACATTCCAGTATTTTGTTCGCCACTTGTTGAATCAAAATTTTTCTTGTCTCAAAATATGAACTGGTAGCTGAGATTTGGTGACAGAAAGTCTCTTGTTGCTGCTTCAATTTTGTATTCCATTCCAGTGCCTCTTTATAAATTGTTCTATTTGAGGCTAGCTTTTTAGTTTATCCATCACTGCCTCTATCTGTGTTTCCTTCTCTAAAATTTGTACTTGGTGCTGCAAATTTAATATTTCAAAGTATTTTTGGAACTGTGACATTTTCATCTCAATTTTCTTATTGGCATTTAGCTTTTCCTGTTCTAGTTGTCTTTCCAATTCTTGAAATTTATCTTCCTTTTGATTGAGTAGAAGTTTCACTTCTTGTGATTTATCAATTGTAACAGTTGCATATGCACCAGAAAACTGTGACAGTTTAGTAAGATGTTTTGTAGGATTGGAAAAAGAGTCTTTCTAGATAACATCTACTGATTCATTATTGAGAGCAGTCACTGTTTCATCAATTCTTCTTCTTTTCCTCCTCTTGACTACAACTCTGTGACTTGGGTTGTAGAAAAAATTTAGTGGAGGTATTTCCTCAATATTTGAAATGATTTCTTCTATTGGGTAGGTCGGGATGATCTCTTGTTCCTGAACCTCTCGTACCTGCTAAAGTGGCACCGCAATTTCTACTATATTCTGGGTTTGCTCAAGAGTTTGAAAACTTGTCGATCCTTCTGGATTAGGATTTGGTGGTGGTGGTGTCTCTAGTGCTTTAGTAAACTTTCACCATTCTGTCTTTAAATCATGTGCTTGAGGCTTTAATGTCTGCTCAAGTGTAGTTTGAACATGTTGAGCTTCCTTTGAAGATGATTCAGCTCCACAAGTTTCTTCATCGGTTTGCATATCAATTCCTTTAATTACTTTTTCAATTATCTTCTCAGGACTTTTATTTTTTCTTTCAGATTCATTATCAGAATTATCTGAATTTTGAGACTGATGTTGTGAATGCTCTGAATCTCGAATTGATTTTTCTTGTGACTAATCTTCTGACATCTCTTTTGCTTCATCATCTAAACTGATGCTGGGAGTTGGCCTTCTGACATATTCCATTAGTAACAAGTCCAATGGGATTGTTTCTAACCTCTTGTTTCTGTATTGATGAAAAGCTTTAAGATCTGCCACACTGAGCTTATTGGATGCAGTTTTTAACACATATGCAAAATTCTCTACACCTTCAAATAAATCATCAAACATATCATTTTCATTTGTGAAAGGCCTAAGTTTAAGATTAGTGGTAAAATTCTAGACCACATCATTTGGATCATATTGTCTCCCTGGCATTAAAGCAAGATTAAATAGTAATGTTTGGAATTTCTTTAGCTGCATGACCTATGTCAAAAAGGGGGAAGGTACCACATTGTAATGGGAAGGTAGACCATATGGCTTTCTTGGAATCTCTGATTTGCTTGGTTATACCATTTACAAGAGTTTGGTATGCAAATTCTCTTGCCAAAAGTTTATCTAGAACATAGTATGGTAGAACATGAGGAGAAGAAAGACTCCCAAAAACTCTACATTAAGTAAAAAATTCCTCACCAAACCATCTGGCTATAGGTAAAATATCAGCACTGGCTTCTTTGGAAATTCTAGGAACTCTCTCATTAAAAATAGTCTGATAAATGGGCAACATAACTCCATGACAAGTTTTGTAGAAATGTAAATGAAATTCAAATTCCCATAGGGCTTTATGATAAATATGAATTGGGTTAGGGTCTTGGCTTGTCCACTTCCAACCCATAATAGGAAAACTTGAGCAGAAACATATAGCATCCATGATATATGCGCTCATGTAAAAAGGGGGATTTGTCCTAGTGGAAAAGACTTTATTGCTTCTGTAATACACAATGGTTTTGGCCAAGTTATCAGATATAATGTTTGCCCAATTCATGATAGTGGAATTGATGATTGCGTCAATTAAAGTAACCCACTCAATGGAGAATTCAGTGGTATCAGGTCTACCAAATAACCTACACAACATTCCTGCGACAAAACAGTAAGGTGATGGCAATTGTGTTATGGGCTACATACCAAGTTTATCCTGCTTTATATTGCCTTGATCTTCCTTCCATCCTTCACAACCTTCATCAGGTATGCATTCTTTCTTTAAAAGCTTTCCAAGAAAGCTTTATCATAAATCTTTTGTGGTGAAGGAAAATGATACATTGTTCGCAAATCCTCAGCGGTGATTGAACCCATGTTCTCTAATTTGGAATTATTGAATGTCATGTCTGCAGTGTTGAGATTATCAATGACCCATCTTACCATATTATTGTATGGTAAGATCTTCGGCCTTGCAACTATCCTATGTAGAAATGAACATGCAACTTCAAAGTAAGAAGGTTCTGATGAAACAACCTTATCCATCGTTGTTATTTTCTTTAGTTCTTTTGGATGTTCATCTTCAAACAGGTTATACATGGCTTCCCATGAAGAAACTCCACTATATTTATTACACGTAGTGTCTGAAAATAATGGAGGCATGTCTGTAGTTTTAGAAATGGATGTTTGGGAAACTGATTTGCCTTTCTTTTTCATTCTTGTTAATATTGCTTCCTTAGGTAGTTTCCTTAATTCAAGCAAAACGAATAAATTCAAATCTGAGATGAGGAGAGACAGGGACATAGAATAGAGTTAAATCAACATAAATCAAAATAGGGTGCTTTAAATTTAAAACACACTTCAAGTAAGATATTGATCTTTTTAACCCTATACCCATCGAATGTCATTAATAACCCTTAAATCGTTTATCAAATCTCTTACACTCTTTACGCAATATGTCTAATCCAACTATCTAAGTCGTTAGATCTTATAACGGATCAATTGAATAAGGATCAGTTCAAGCGCTTGAATAATAAATTTTATAGTGCAAACCGCAACATTTAGCAGATACCAATACTATATGTTTTCACCACTGGTGAACTATGAAATGTGATCTATGCAAATCGCACATCACACTTCATTACAGATATTTAACTTTCCATTTGGTTTTAACACTGCAGAATGCGTTATGCGCTAAATATTCAAAGTATTGCGCTTTATAGGATTTTATGGTTACATTTCACTGTTCGTTTATTGATTCATCGGGTCCGACTCATCGCAATTCCTTTTGAAATGATATAAGTTTGTTTTTTAAAGGAGGCGCGATGCAATTTATAACTTTAAAGGTTTTCTTAGCTTTTCACCGTGGAATTTCATATAATTCAAAAAGGTTGAAGTGCTTTATCATAATTCACAAATTATATATGTGTTTTAACTTTGTTAGCTTGTAAGCTTTACGATTTGCACTAAGCGCAATGAAATCAAAGTGAAAAGAAAAAACCTTTTATTCCTAAAGTTGAAAACTTAATGCTAAATGAAATAATGTTTCTAAAATTATATTTATTTTTTAAAGGGTCCCCATTTATTATTAAAATAAATGGGGGGTGTTGTATAGTACAACAGGTGGTTGTATAGAAACAAGGAGCTAGATACTGGAAGTTCCTGGGATGAAGCTGTGCGTAGCAAGAATGGAAGAGATCATGAAGTGCAACCATGTAAAGAGGCGGTTATTATCCGAAAGCCAAGAAGATGTGACTAGGATATCTCCTCGGAAGATATGTGTACTTTGATAGAAGTATGGTAAACAATAAGACCCTTAACAAGACATATCTTTAGGAGATGTGTCAATTTGAATAGAGGATGTTGATGCCTACTAGCAGATTTCATGGTGAAAGATCATCACAAAGGTAATTTTTGATTTAAAAGTTCTTATGCATATGTTTACCTGGATGAGCTTATGTAGGGCTGCCAATCATGTGGAAGGATGTAAGATCCTCGGGAGAAGGTTTGAAGGAAAGCATCATGGCATAAAGGTGGACCAGATGAGAAAGACTGAGGAATCAATTTATGTTGGTTGACATGACTCGTGGATTAAAGTGATGGATGATCTGTGCCCTATGAAGCCAAAATTTGAATATTCCTCAAAATTTAAATCCATGACATCAAGGGGGGGAATTCTTCATGAGCAGCTGGGTGTCTCACCATTGCTGCTGCAGGTCCCTGGTTGAGAGGGAGCCTGGTGGTAAGTTATTAATTTTTGGTCCAAACTCAAGGTTGCACTGCTGATATGTCGATGGTCATATTTTTTTTGGATTCCTCTTTCGGAGAGGTGGAATATTGATCTAAAGATCATCTTGATCGGATGAGCAGAACATTGATTTTGAATTTATTTTCCACTTGTGCAAGGTCGGCCAAATTTATCCCACATGCCTAAGAGATGTGTCACACACCCTCATTGATGAATACAAATTGGAGAGATTTGGAGGTCATTTTCTCATCATCTCATCACACATTCTCTCATTGTGATCTGATTGGTTCGATAGCCTTTGGAGGCCTTTTTCCCTCACACAGTGGAGCGAAGCTACTGTTTTCTGCGTTGATCTATTTAGGGCTTTTTGTTTTTTGTGTTGATTTTCTTAGGGGTTTTCTGCTGCAGCGTTGACCGTGGTAAACCCTTGGTCGTTTGAACTTAATCTTCTGCAGAAATTATGATTTTAGGAGGCCATATAGATGGGCACTAAAATCGAGGAATTCTGGGTTGTTTGACCGAAGGCCTAGTTTGTTGTGTTGAATATCTTGAAGCTGTATGCATTGACTTTTTTGAAGCTTCCTGCGTTGACTTTTCTGCACTGTCCCTGGTTTGACTTGCATTGACTTGTGATGAGCTATCTTTGAGGGTTGTGGGTGTGACACATGAAAGTGTTGGCTAACCGAGAAATACTTTGTTGGTTGAAGCATCTTGCTGACCGTCATAACGCCACAATATCTCATATCTTTGCTAGACAAAAGGAATTGTAAATCTGATCTATATTTGGCTTGTCTTCTATTGATCTATTATTGTGTTCTATCAGCATTTAACTTTCAAGTTTATGTGATTTCTATTTTGTATTGGGCCTAAGAAAGATTGAAGTAAAAGTGCATCAAGTATAGAACACCATGGTTATATAAATTTAACATGGGATCAGAGGACAAGTTAGGACAAACCCAAGCAAGGAAGAATGTAATACAGTTGAGAAGCATTCTGCTGTGAAGGAATGAACCATCAGGTATGTAGCTGGAATGTGAAATAATATAGAAGGATTTTTTTCTATGGATGATCTTGTATAAGTTAAGATTGCATATAAGAATCTTGCAAGTCAGAATAAGAACTTCTATCCTTTGGAATGGTGGAGTAAAGGCATCTCATCATGATCTGAGTTCATTAGTCTTGTGGAAGACTGGCATAATCAATCAAGAGGCCTAGTGCTAATTTGATTTGAAAATTAGTAAGGAGCATTGATGTATTGTTGTAAAAATGAAATATCGCAATCCTGAAACAATATTTTAGCATTCCATTGTCTGAGCTCTGGAGATGTCATCTAGTCCTGATAAACAATGATGGTTAGTGAAGTCTATCACCTAGATCAAGATTCGTCAAATAGAATTGTGGATCTGTGGCAAAGGCTAGAAGGCTTCCAGCGTGGAGAAGATTGTCTTCTCTTCAATAGGGAGGTTTAGCAAAGGAAGGCAACATCTATTTGGGTCAGCGTTGAGAAGCTTTAAGGAATGTTTCATGATGATTAAGGTTGCATATCTCTGGCCACTTCAGGATGATGTAACAGAGGTAAGTTGGGTGTGCCTTTTATATTCTATCATCTCATATAAATGGAACGCAGGGCAACGCTGCTATAGCATCATAGTCGAGGGTTATTTTGAGTATCCAACAATCCTGTTTTGGGTCATTTATCCTTGCCGCAGTCAACCCTAAACTAGTCACATATAACCTAAGGGTAGCAAGGCTGAATCAAGGTATTCTATGCAAGTCGCACTCCATTCTACATTAGATCTATTCATTAAGATTTGTGATGATGCTAGAAGGAAACATTGGAAGGTTATCAGTTTGGGTAGCGTTGTAAGGCTAGACTGCATTATCATTTTGGGCAGCATTGTAAGGCTGGGCTGCATTGAAAGGGTACTAAAAATCTCTATGTATTGGAGATATATAAGGGTAACTATGACACCCTAACTCTATCTCGGAAGTGTGCTCAGAACCCTTATCAACAACAGTTCATGACAACAATTGCAGGCCATCCACTTTCTAAAAGTCAAAATTTTATCAAGTCAAGTTTGACTTTGATTGATGTATTGGTTATAAATAAGCCCTTTCTGATTTGGTTGAGAATGATACTTATTTGGAATAAGAACTTCTAGAAAGCTCTAGAGTTATGGAACCAGGGGTTTTTACACTTTCATTACAAAGCCCTTCTCGAAGCAAGGAAGGGGGTGACAGGGATGCTCGAATTGAGAGATGATCATGAAGGTATATGTCAGGGTTGTGCTGAAGGAAAGCATATAAGGGGACCATTCCCCTCAAGTGTCACAAAGACAACTGATATCTTGCAGTTGATACATTCTTACTTATCTGGTATGCTGCATGTGACATCCTTGGGAGGATGTTCCTATTACATGACTTTTACAGATGACTTCTCCTGCAGGACATGGATATATTTTTTGAAGAAGGACGAAGCATTCAAATGGTTCCGTACCTTTAAAGCCTTGGTGGAAAAAAAGAGAGAAGAAAATCAAATTTTTGAGGACCGACAATGGGACCTAGTATGAGTCAAATGAGTTTAATGAATTTTGTAGAGAAGCTGGCATTAAGAGGGAGACCACAACTATGTACACTCCTGAGCAAAATGGTGTTGCTGAAAGAAAGAACAAGACCATTGTGGATGTTTTTTGTGCCATGCTATATGACCAAGGTCTTTCAAATTTTTTATGGGGAGAAGCTACAAACACTATTGTGTTTGTTCAAAATAGATGCTCGCATTCCACATTGGATTCCAAGACTCCCGAAGAAGTCTTCTCTGGTAAGAAACCTGATGTTTCTCATTTTAGAGTTTTTGGTTGTCCCGATTACTTTCATGTGCCGAAAGAAAAGAGAAGCAAGTTGGATGCTTCTGAAAAGAAGGGAATTTTTGTGGGCTACAGTGAAACTTCGAAGGCATATAGATCTATGTGCCTGGTCAAAGAGAAGTGGAGATATGCCACCATGACACCTTCGATGAAGATGATGCCCTCAAGAAAGTAAGAAATCTTCCTAGCTCCAAGGAAGACAAAGAATATGAAGAAGTAGGGAAGTTGGAAGAGCTGAAGGATGACCTAATGCCCGATGTTGAAGGACCTATGGATCCAATTGATCCACCTCCTTCAAATAACAGAAGACCCTCGTGGCTTAGGGATACTCTTGAAGATGACGAGAGACATATTTCCCTAAGGGGGACATTCCGTGAAAGCAAGAAGTCGAAGAGATACCAAGGCTATCTAACAACCATGAGTACAATAGTATAATTTGAGCCTGGAACATTTGAAGAAGCTGTAAAGCATCAAGTTTGGAAGGATGTTATGCATGAATAATATGAGTCCATTATGAATAATCATGTTTGGGAAGTGTTCCCAAGACCGTAGGACAAATCTGTTGTCACCTCGAAATGGCTATTCAAGATCAAGCATGGAGCTGATGGTAGCGTTGAAAAGTACAAGGCAAGATTTGTTTCCCGAGGCTTCTCTCAAAAATAAGGCATAGATTATGATGATATATTTGCACCTGTTGCCCACTATACCACCATCCGATCTATCATTTCCCTTGCTACAGCACAAGGATGGAGTCTACATCAGATGGATGTGAATACCTCTTTTCTGCATGGATCTATAAAGAAAGAGGTGTATGTGGAGCAACCTCTGGGGTTCGAAGTTAGAGATAGAGACACCAATGTATGCAAGTTGAAGAAATCCCTCTATGGGTTGAAGCAAGCCCCCAGGGATTGGTATGAGAGGATAGATAGCTACTTGATGAAGTTGGGCTTCACTCGAAGTAATGCTGATCCAAACCTTTATTTTAGGTTGATAGAGAAAGGCCTTTCATTCTGTTTCTCTATGTGGACGATCTCTTTTTAACACGTGTTGACCCTCTCATTCTTTAGTGTAAGAGGGAGTTAGCTTCCGAGTTTGAGATGAAAGACCTAGGACTGATGCAGTACTTCCTAAGCTTGAAGGTCTGGCAGAAGCCAGGCGAGATTTTCCTTTCTCAAGGAAAATATGTTGTGAAGCTACTGGAGAGATTTGGTATGGTGGATTGTAAGTCTGTGTCGACACCGATGGAACTCAACTTTAAGAAGTTGAGTGGAAACATTGTTGGGCCCGTGATGGCAAATCCTACCAAGTATCGACAACTCGTAGGGGCCCTCATATTCTTAGTGAACTCCCGTCCGGACATATGTTTTGCAGTGAACACTTTGAGTCAACATATGGTTGAACCTCATCACATTCACTGGACTGGTGCCAAGGATTTGTTGAGATATATTCGAGGCACAATATACCATGGGTTGAGATACACTATCAATAGTTTGAGAGACCATGGATATACTAATTGGGCTGGCAGTCTGGTGGATCACAAGAGCACATAAGGATGTTGCTTCACCTTGGGTTTTGCTTCAATATCTTGGATGAGCAGGAAGCAGATGTCAGTGGCTTTGAGCACCGTTGAGGCCGAACACATTGCAGCGAGTATGGCCTATTGTGAAGCTATTTGGTTGCGAAATATCTTTAGTGAGATGTTCAGGAATGTGCTAGATACCACCGTTATCCTTTGTGATAACCAGAGTGGGATTTGTCTTTCTGAGAATCCCGTGTTCCAAGCATATTGATATCAGGTACCACTTTATCTGGGATATGGTATAGTGAGGCATCGTAAGGATCGATCATATAGGAACTGATGAGCAGGTCGTAGATATTCTCACGAAGCCCCTGGGGAAGGTCAAGTTCCTAACCTTCCATCAGAATCTTGGAATCGTGGAAAGACCCTATTTTGAGGGTCCTGTTTGAGTTGGAATATGAGCTCTAGGAGCTCCAGGGGGCTTGGGGATAGCTTCTTGGAGCTATAAGCACTCAAAGGGCTAGGCTTGCCGAACCTTGTGGTGCTTCTGCCCCACCATTATGATATTGAGTTGGTTCAGCTCTGTCTGATATGTGCCCTGCACGCATCCTACCCATGGAGTTTCAGACTCATGGGAAGTACCTCTCATTTGGCCAATGAGGTGGGAAATGTGGATAGAAACCATAGCAAGACCGATGAATGCATCAGAGATTGTTGTACTCTCTATGTTTAGGATGGCATGTTTCCAACACCTTGATTTGGGATCAAGTATGATGAGGTTTTATCCTCTAAACAGACTTCGGGTTAGTATGAGACTCTTTTGAGTCCGAGAGAGGTTTTTACCTCTAAGATGACTTCAGGTCAGTTGTGTGTGATGTCTTTGTGACTCAAATTTTGTTATGAAATAAAGAACCAGCAAAGCAAGTTACGGTGGGATGATGCATGATGTTTGGTTTGTTACATGATGGATGGCACTTACGGACAGATGGAGCTCTCCTTAATTGAGAGGGAGTATTAATTTTGGTCAAATAGGTCCAAACTCCATGTTGCACTGCTCATATGAAGATGGTCATGTTTTTTTTGGATTCCTTTTTCAGAGAGGTACAAGATTGATCTAAAGATCATCTTGATCAGATGAAAAGAACATTGATTTTGAATTTATTTTCCACATGTGCAAGGTCGGCCAGATTTATCCCACATGCCTAAGAGATGTGTCACACACCCTCGTTGATGAATATAAATTGGAGAGACTTGGAGGTCATTTTCTCATGATCTCATCACACATTATCTCATTGTGATCTGATTGGTTTGATAGCCTTTGGAGGCCTTTTTCCCTCACATGGTGGAGTGAAGTTGTTGTTTTCTGCGCTGATCTGTTTAGGGATTTCTATTTTCTCCACTGATCTGTTAAGGGCTTTTCTGCTACAGCATTGACAGTGGCCAACCTTGGTCGTTTGACCCCAATATTCTGATTTTAGGAGGCTGTATAGTTGGGCACTAAAATCGAGGAATTTCGGGTTGTTTGACTGAAGCCCTAGTTTGTTGCATTGACTTTTTCTGAAGCTGCATGCGTTGAATTTTCTACGTTGTCCCTGGTTTGACTTGCGTTGACTTGTGATGAGATGTCTTTGAGGGCTGTGGGTGTGACACATGAAAATGTTGGCTAACCGAGAAAGACTTTGTCGGTTGAAACATCCTACTAACCGCTGTAACGCCACAATATCTCATATCTTTGTTGGACAAAAGGAATTGTAAATCTGATCTATATTTGGCTTGTCTTCTATTGATCTATTATTGTGTTCTATCAACATTTTACTTTCAAGTTTATGTGATTTTTATTTTGTATTGGGCCTAAGAAAGATTGAAGTAAAAGTGCATCAAGAATAGAACACCATGGTTATCTAAATTTAACATGAGCTTCTTACTTAGAAGAAACTTGAAGTATGTCCTTCCTGAGTTAAGAGGGAGTGACGTATATGATTCTCTAATTCATGTGTCATGCACTAGACCAGGACTAATAGTCGTAAGTCTTAGTGAAGGCCATGAGGAGAGAATGGATAGACACATAATTATGGTCTTCACTTGCAATTACAATATGGAGGATTGGATAATCATCTGGCATCCGATAATCATTGAGAATGAGATAGGGCATTCAAGATAAGAGTAGTCGGCGACTGATATTATTTGTGGGTTGGATACCCAAGAGAAGAATAGTCTGAGAAGGTCATACTATGGGAACACCTAGGTGGAGTATGTGCCTTGGAGAGACAATGACTATGGTTTCTATAAGTCACATGTCTCGCCAACATTGTAGCCCATTGTCTTTTTGAGAGATGGGGTTGTTAGTCAAGGCCTTGCACTAGGACAATGCAGGTTGTTATGATGCTATAAAAATGCAATCAGTCTAATTCTTCTTAAGATATTCTTCAGTTTGAAAGTGACCATGTACATGTATGAATACCTCCCTAGTTAAGAGGGAGTGTTGGAAAGTGTAACTAGTTTCGGTCTTCATATTAACTATGTAATTATGTATTTATGTAATGCAGGAGACAAAGATAATAAAATATATATATTTTTTGTTATGCTTGCTACATGGGTTTCATGAGCAAGGTTTTATTATAGGTCAATAGACTTATTCTTGATGTATAATAGGGATTCTTCTTTTGGTTATAAATGTATTTAAGAGTCATGTTTATGAAGAATAAATTCACACTTGTATGCCTCAAGACCTTGCCAATGAAACTTAAATACATGACTCAAATGATGTTCCAGATCAGCATTGAAGTATCTCCTCGAGATAGCCTATGAATAGTGGACAAGGTGGCTCATAGACCCCTGATTAAGTCGGCTCCATAACCTATGGACAGGTCGGCTAATTTATAGGTTGGAACAACTATATATACCCATCTAGGCTGAGCAGAACAGACCAATAGAAAATCAGATTTCCTCTGAGTTTTTCGGACTAAATTGCAGGAAAGGAGTTCGGATAAGTGCGAGGTATAGTCAGCAAGGATAGACCATTCAACAAAGATAAAAGGAGTATTATTATATTATGTCTTGGGCTAAGTTATGTAATAATAATGTGTGGTTCAATGTGAATACAATGCAAATATCTCAATAAAGATATAACAACGTGAATGGGTAAATATAGTGCAAAGAAAAGGGTGGGTTGACAATGTAAGGAATATCTCTTCAAGGAGTGCGGAGAAATGATAATCCAACCTCCATAATGGTTATAGCATATCAAACAAGCCCATAAAGGAGTTCAAGGGTGCTCATCATATGAAGAGTATTGCAACAAGTAAGCTATCTTGAATATAGTAAGAAGGTCTACAAGGAATCTATTGAAGGTTGAAGTAAAAGAAGAGAAGCAAGTCATTTAGAGACCCAGTTCTCCAATGTCGGTGCAGGACGGTGCAGGACAATGTGGGATGGTGTAGAAAAGAGGGACCAGCATAAGGAGTCAAGGAAGAAGCTGTGACAAGGTCTTGGAGGCATACAAGGGTCAAGGGTATGTGTCATGGTCATGGTACTTGTCATCTACGAGTCTATAAGAATAATTTATTATGGGTATTCCTCTCAAAGAGGGAGATATTTTGGCCCTGGCTTGAAGAGCCTAAATTTGTGTCTCTTGTGTTTTTGGTAATTGACTTAATGAAAGAAATAATAAGATAAGAAGAGAAGACATAAGTAAAAGAAGTAAATTCACAAGTAATTATCAATAAGAGAATTTGAATTAATCACTGCCCTACCAAATTCTCAACATGGTATCAGAGCTAAGGTGTTGAAGACAAGGGCTACTTGACAAGGAGACACTCAAGGAAGCAAGAATCAAAGTCAAGGTCAAAGTATGTGTTGAAAAGTCAAATCAATTCACAAGGAAGATTCTTAAATATCATTCAAAGGATCTACTTATCAAGTAGATAATATTTACCATCAAAGACTTATGTCATTGAAGACATTGTTGGAAGACACATCAACAAGCTCCATCCAACAATATCCAAAACCTTTAAAGACATAATCATTCTGAAGATATCATTTATCATTAAGGATCCTAGGTCACTTTGAATAATTCAATCTAAGAGGAAGTTTCTAACTTCATTGTCATCATCATCAAGGAAGCTGCTAGAAGGAGGAAGTCACTCTACTCAAGTAAGTATCTATGACCTTATTGTTACACAGCATTTTGTCACCGTCCCTGCAATCCCTCGCCCCGCATATTGGAGGGTCTTTCCCATCACCTGTGAGCAGTGTCATACTCTGCAAACACCTTCTTTGCATCCTTCTGCATAAGGACATCATTTATCCTCTTGAACATTTCCTCAGAAAGCCCATAAAAACCTATGTTTTGGCATTGGCGCAGGTAGCCAGTTCACCCCTCGCGCCAGTGTGGAGAATGTACACTAGAGGCCGCGCGAGCTGGCTCTCTGTCTCTTTGTTGTGCCCGTGCCAACCTTTTTGGGAATGTTTTTTGACAAATTAGAGGCGGAAGTTTCCTTTAACCACCTCAGGGATGAGTCACAGCAAGTGGTTAAACTCGATAAGCCACGAATCTATTCCTTTAGATAGTGATTTTTGGAACATTATTTGAAGATAGGACTCCCCCCATGATTATAGGGATCCTAACCTCTCCTCCTTCCTTGATATAAACAAGCCTTCTCCCTTTACAAAATCTAGCTAAACATATAGCCAAGAAGCTGAACTTGGAGAAGAGACACTATAGCTAAGTAATCGCTATCGAGAAGGTAGAACCAAGGAGAATTCCATAGAGAAAGCCCCGTCTGAATTCTCGATGAGCTTTGTGAGACGCGCTCCGCTGGAATCCTGTTGGAGGAGACTGCAACGTCGAAGCTTGGTTGTACTCTTCCTTCCTTTCAATAATATACTCGATTATGGTATTGGTTCCATCTTTGTGTTGTGTTTATTGATGCATTGATTTAGTCTTCTTCAACTAATTGATAGTTACGGATGCGAAATAGTATGTTGTATATCGTCTTTGTTTCTTGTGTATGTGTAGGTATCTTAGTGTGAGAACGAGCGGATCGTGATATGTCGAACCAGGAGCGAGAGGTAGCCACTCTTTCGACGATGACGACAGCGCAAGATATACGGTAAGTTATCTATCGAATCTTTGTCCATCCGTTAACTAGGAATTGATGTCATAGCGTGTCATGTTTGTGGCTAGACCCACTCTAGGGCTAGTGGGATCGCCTTTGTCTGCAGAGGGAATTTACCTCACCAACAAATTGGTGACTCCACTGCGGATCAGTGCGAATTTGTCTTTCATCCATTAGGTATTATTCTTGGTCTTTTCTTGCTTAGCTTGCCTTTTCTGGTTGTTTTCCTGAGTCTTAGACCCCTGTTCAGCCCCAGAGGATCAGATCTAACCTCTGTTTTTCCAAAATTTTCATTTTTCTAGAGTTGGCTTGATTGGCGCAGTTTCCAGTCTAAAAGTTGCGCCCACTGGCGCTTGTTGCTAGTTCATCACCTGCGCCATCCCCTGTCTAGCGCGGATTGTAGCTAGACAGTCACACCATTTCCTGTAGATGTTAGGGTTTCCCCTGTTTTGGAGTTTTTTGTTAGTACTGGTGCCTCTGGGTGTTTTCTTGACTTGATTTGAGTGCTTTGATATTGTTTGTGACTGTGAACGGCCTCCTTCCTTTGTTTCCTTGTCCATTTATGTCAACATCATGGCCTTAGGGTTTTCTAGTGCTAGGGTATGTTGAGCCTCCTGTAGGAGTTTGAGTCTTTTGTTTTGTGGTCACCTTCATTATTTGCTTGATTGCATTCGGCTCCCTAGATCCGTTTTGAGTGATTTCATTTGGTGGAATGAGTCTTGCCTCTTTCATTCAGTTTTGCTTCTTGTCATTCCAAGCATAGCTCACATTGCTTGTATGGGTCTGTTTCGACATCTTTCTTCGATTTGAGAGATTCTGGCATTGGTTTGGGTTGTTGTTTTGTTTGCTTTTGGGTTGGTTGCATTGTTTCATTTCAACTCTCGCATTCGCATTCTCGAACTAGTGTGAAGGTTTATTTTTCATGTCATTTAGTGCATTGTTTGCTCTATTACATTGAAAAATCGAAAAAATATATTTCGTGCTTGCATTCTTGTTTGCATTGTGGAATTGGAAAATCTTTTGCATAACTAGCATTGGGCATTCTAGGAGAGATTTCTCGTTTTCATTGGCTTGCATCAAATTTTTTAGTGGATGCTTCTGTGTGTTCTCATTATTTGTTATCGCTTGGAAACTCCTAACTTTCTCGTAGATATCTTTTCATTGAACGAAATGGTATTTTATGGCATGTAGCTTGCATTCAAGGATTTGTGAGACCCAACATTCGGTAGGACCTTGGAATTGAAACATAAATACAAGATCAACTTAAAATTTATTCAATTAACCTAAGGCAACAATGAAACTTAATGAAACATTTAGTGGTATAAGTTAGAGACCTGATCCGGCGTCTTTAAACCTAGCAGCTGTCACTCACCATCTGGCTTTAGATAGCACTAGTACGGACTTCTGCTCCCCGTACCGTCGAGTATATAAAGGGAGACCCCTCTAGGTTGCAATCCTTTTATCCATAGGAAGCTGAGTCTGCCACCTTGTAACCGTGATACACCGAACACAACATTCAGGGAGACTACCTGCACGTACGTCAAGTCCTTGGTTGATTCTTCTTTCATTTTATAACCAAGGTGTATATGGAAGTTCACGGTAACCTGGTACACCTTTTTACCTAGACTACCTGAGCAGTCATTTTCGATCTTTACTGACTCCATAAATTTGAAAAGATCATCGAGCACTTGTCCTTTCGTGCTCGCTTAAAACTGAAAGAGACTAGTGTCATCTTTGACTGTTTCTTGACTCTTAAAATATGAAACAACAAATTTTTGGTTTCAATGTGGTAAAATAAACTACCTACGATTACATGCCCATTAAAGTTTGATTACTTGGCCTGTCTTTGTTTGCCTTGGTTTTGATCCAAGAGTCTTCATTTTCGATCTTTTTCCCTTTTCTAGTGTGCTACAGTCACAGTGGCGGAACCATCGGTTTCATCTACTGGCAGTCCTTTCTCAAACAATTCAGCTGAGACTTCTCAGACCTCTAGGTCTGTCGAGCTTCAGCAGCCTATCATCCCGTCAGATTACCCCTTCGGAGAACCAATTGACTTCCATTGGCCTCTTTCAAACGCTTGGTTTGGATTTGGGGTTGGGGAACATTTTCCCCCTCTTACATCGGGATCACCATTTTTGGTTGCTTTCATACCTCCTAGCCCCCGTAGTCTTTTACAAGATCTCATGGTGGATTTAGACATGGATTCATCTGGTCCTAATGGCAGTGAGGGTATTCCAGTTTCTAATGAAGAATACCAACTTTTCCCGAAAGGCATCCATCAATAGCCTGCTCAATCTTCACCATCAGTGTCGCTTCCAGCCGGATACAGGTCTTTGGGTCAGACTATAGCTGGTATTTCCTCCATGGCAACATCAACCCCGTCAAGGGGGCCAATTCTCCCATCATTATGGATGTCGCCGATGACACCTGTCTCATCGACGCCTTTTGTTACGTCTGTCCCCACTAGGCCTACTTTATGTGTGGCTACATCGGCGCCGGTTTTCACTGCTCACTCGTCAAGAGTTTCGACTTCGGTAGAGACTTCGATTACCATGGCAATCCCTGATGGCCTTTCTTTTGAGGAGTATTGGCTGGCTGTTCAGCAGCAGAGCTCCCAGACTTATCAGTCCCCTCAGTATCCTTATCGATCTTATTTCTTTCATTATGGAGTGGATGGTACCCTGATTTATTCACTTCCATTCCAATATGATGAGCAAGGCAACCCCATCTATTTACCTACTCTTGAAGCTTATCGGTTCATTAACAGTTTTATACCTACCTTGCCTGTGCAACCTTCTAACCAACAAGGACAACCTTTTCATGGACAACCTTCGGTTCAGCAAGGGTATGCTTTCGGCCCGCAAGGACAACCCTTTCAGGGACAAATTTCGGCCTAGCAAGGGTATGCGTACGACCCACAAGGGCAACCCATACAGGGACAACCTTCGGTCCAGCAGGGATTATTTTACCATCCTCAAGGGTAGCCTTACAATCCTCAAGGTCAACCTTTACAAGCTCAGCCTGTGATCCAACCAAGGCAGCCTCAAGGACCAGCTGGGTAGCCGGTATATCAACCCGGACCTTCATATGGTCCTAGGGGGTAGATCCATCCATCTCAACCTTTGGTGCAACCTCAATAGCCATATCTTCCGATTGGTCCAAATGTTGCGCAAGCAGGGCCATCTTATGGTCCTGCTCCAGGTCAACCTAGTTAACAGGCACAACCTGGCCCACCCCAACCATCCGGCTAACCTGCTCAGCAGGGACAACCTGGTGGCCCTCATCAGTCAGGTCAACCTGCTCAGCTGGGACAATCTGCACAGCCACCGCTCTACTCTATGCTGCAGCCGAATCAACCTATGCGCTTGACCTATTCAGCTCAGCAGGGCCCCACTTATCAACAGCCCGTTCGACCCCAAGGCGGTTGTTTTCCTCAAGGTCAATATCGAACGGTTTACAACTTGCCTCAAGGTTCTGCTTACTACCCTCAACTGCCAGGCTATACTTATACTCCCCTCAACCGCTAGGCTATACTTATACTTCGCAGCAAAATCCTTATGCTGCTCAATCGGGACCCTCATATACTCAGATTCAGTATCCTGGTTTTCAACCCCTGTATTTTGGTCCTCAGTCGCCACATCAACCAAATTATTCGGCTTATACCCCTTATGGTCTGAATCCTCCGAGACAGCACCAATGGGGGCAAATTTATACTCAACCAGGATGGAGTATGGGTACGAGTCCTTATCAGGGGACCTGCTATGCGTTTTAACCCCAAATTACCTTTTCTCGCCACGTTGGAGTTACCGAATGTGTCCAAATTGACAAATGATCCCATTCTTCATAATCCTTTTTGGCCTCCGGTTCCAACGAAGGTTCCAGGTGATTGTCCCAATTTCAAGGGCAAGTCTGGAGAAGACCCCCAAGCACACTTCATGACATACCATTTATGGTGTTCTTCCAATTCTTGGGTGGATGACTCTGTTCGACTCCGTCTTTTCCAGCGCACTCTTACCGGAGCTGCTACTAAGTGGTACATCAAATTGCCTTGTGGTATCTTTCAAGATTTCAACACTCTCACTATGGCATTCCTTACCCATTTCCAGTTGCCAGTTCGTTATGAAGTCGGGATGCATCTCCTAACATCCTTGAAACATGATCGGGCTACCCATATCTCGGACCACATTCACGAATGGAGACGGCGTCGTCGCCTGATCAAGCTCGAAATTCATGATCAACTTCTTACTCATTGGTTCACTACCTCTTTTGTCAATCATATTGCGAAAGACATCGCTATGGGCGCATGTGTAACCGAGGAACAAGCCATTGCTCGTGCCAAGTACCTTGATTTACTGTACTCTCAATCGAGCATTTTGTATGACATCTTGACTAAGGCTCCACGACCTGGGACCTCTAAAGCACCGGCTACCCCATCAGTCGACGACGTTATTGGTTCTGTGTCTCAGACTTCATGCAAGTCTTCCAATGAGAAGAAGAAATCAAATTCTTCCAATAATTCTGCTCCTCAGGCTACCCTGGATTCTGGTAAAACCTCTGAGGTCAACGTCGTTCAGGCCAATCCACCAAACAAGATTTCAAAGGGGAGAAAGAAGGGCAAAGGCAAGGATAAATTCAATGCCCCAAAACCGGAATCGTCTAAACCTCGTGTTAATGATGGTTCACAGCGAAAGTCGAAGTATCCTGTCTGATTTGTGATGAGGACCACTACACTAAAGATTGTCCTAGACGATCCGATGTTAGTCAACTGCTCAAAGGCACTAAGGGAACTCCGGCGGCTTTCCCATCTCAGCAGACCCAAATGGTCGAGCAGCCTCCACCATCTGCATCGTTTGGCTCTCAAGTATGCATGATGAACGGTTCTACACCCGTTTCCATCGCTACTCGGTCGAAGGATTATGCTGGATCATGCCAGGAAGCCGAGAAAGAGGTCATTGATGGTCCTCCTCCCCCACATGCCTCTAGTCCTCTTGAAATTGAAAGGCCCAATGTTGAACCCGTTGTACGACCACCATCTAAAGGTGTTCTCCGGAAATCTTCTTATAATCCTAACGCCCGTGCTGCCCAACATTATAGTATTGTTGAGGACCTAACACAGGCGCCTTCCGCGATGTCCGCGTTAGAAGTGCTTCAGAGTTTCCCATCTCAACGGAAAGCGTTATTATCTGAGATCGGCGGGATTGATCCTTCTGATTCTAGCCTTCTCTCTTTCGAATTAGAGAATTTTGTCCCCCGACTCTCGCACCAGATTGCGCTTGTCATACAAGTGGGCATTAACGGTCTCAACATCCATAGAGCCGTTGTGGATGAGGGTGCATCTACCTGCGTCATGTCATCTGCTTGTTGGAAAGCTATTGGCTCTCGAGCCCTGACTTCAATCACCCAATGCCCTTGAGGCATTTGATGGAAGGGAATCGAAACCCTTGGGTGTTCTCACTAGCTTTCCGATCATGTTACAAGGAAAGACAGTCAACGTTGAAGTAGAAGTCATTGATGCCAAACTTAACTACAATCTTCTACTCGGTTGCACTTCGACTCATGCTATGTTGTGCGTTCCGTCCACCCTCTTTCGACTTCTAAAGTTTCCACTTGAGGGAAAAATCATTACTGTCGATCAGTTGTCGTTCTTTACCTTGTCTTCCGAGAACAACGTGCCATACGTGGACCAGATTCCTTCTCCCCCTGATAGTGTAGGGTCGGGTCTCTTCAAAGATCCCGCTCTCATGGGTATCTTTCCCCTCCCACCACCAAATATCGTTCGTGTTAATATGGTCTCTCGGTCAGATGACCCATGGATCGTCCCTTTACCTGAACAGGTTGATTCATTTGGAGATTCAATGCCACTTAGTCCAATCGAAATCAATTATTGCGAGCTTACTGCTGCATCTGATTCTCCCCCTCCTGAAGTTGCTCCTTTGAGCATGTATCTCGACGTTTATTCTCAATCCCCCTGGCTCGGTGATGCGGGTTCGCCTGATTCTTTGAAAGAAGTGTTTCCATCCAACGAGGCTATCATGGAAACCATGTCTCTCGAAGATCTACCGTGGAGCGATGGGCATCATCGTTCCTCATTTATGCCTGGCCTCGGGGCAACCTGTCTTGAGCGTTTTGCGTCTCAAGTTCCTTCTCCGCTGCTTCAAACGCCTAATTTGACTCATGATTTCTTTGCTAAAGGTAACTTACAATGCCTATCGACATTTTCGTGAAGCCGAGAATTGTCGAGAACATCCATGTGGGAGTCACTTGCTCTTCCGAGGAAGTCCAAGTGTATACTAGCCTCTTTCGCAAATTTCGTGATGTTTTCGCCTGGTCTTACAAAGATATGCCTGGAATTGACCCTAGTATTGTGGTGCACGAGATTCCCACCTACCCAGGTGCGAAGCCTGTTCGCCAGCGTCTTCGTCCAGTGCATCCTCGAAAAGTCACCGCTATAAAATCTGAAGTTGAAAAACTTCTCAAAGTGGGTTTCATTTATCTAATTCCTCTGACAGAGTGGGTTTCTAACATTTTCCCTGTGGATAAGAAGTAGGGAGCAATTCTTGTCTGTTTTGATTATCGCAATATCAATCGGGCTTGTCCTAAGGATAACTATCCCACCCCTTTCATCGATCAGATCATTGACGATTATGCAGGGAGTGAGATTTGTTCCCTTATGGATGGTTTTTCTGGCTATAATCAGATCAACATTCTCCCGTCCGATCAACACAAGACCTATTTTATCTGTCCTTGGGGAACGTTCGCATATAAGAAACTCCCTTTTGGCTTAAATAATGTTGGGGCTACGTTCTAGAGTGCGATTTCTTATGCCTTTCACGATATTCGTCATATTGTTCAACCATACATGGATGACTTTCTGACTCATTCAGCTGCGTGAAAAGACTACCCGGACCATCTTCGCCAAATCTTTCTTCGTTGTAGACGCTACAACATCCGGCTCAATCCGCATAAATGCGTCTTCTGCGTCAACTCCGGTAGACTTTTAGGGTTTATCATATCTAAAGACGGAATTCGCCTTGACCCACTTTAAGGTTGAGGCTATTGTTAATATCCCCTCCCCATCCTCGTTACACCAGCTCCAGAGTCTCCAAGGGAAAGTGAATTTCTTACGTCGTTTTATCCCAAACTACGTCGAAGTAGCCAAAGGATTCACATGGCTTTTGAAGTAGGACGTCCCTTTCTATTGGGATGAGATTGCTCAGCAGTCTTTTGATAGGCTTAAGACGTTGCTTGTCAACGCTCCCCTATTACAGCCTACGAATTACCATCATGATTTCACCCTCTATCTAGCTGCCGCGTTCAGTACGATCGCCATGGTTTTGGTTCAAGATGATGATGACGGTAACGAGCATGTCGTTTACTACTTGTCTCGGAACCTTCTCAACCCTGAAACACGTTACGCACATGTCGATAAGTTATCATTGGCTATGGTCCAAGCCGTACAATGTTTTCGTCATTATATCCTTTTACGCACGGTGACCGTGATTTCTGATTATAATCCCATGACCTGTATTCTGTCTCGACAGTTGCTGGGGGAAAAATACTCGAAGTGGATCGTTATCCTCCAAGAGTTTGATTTGGATTTTACTACTGCCAAATTGAAGAAATCACTTGTTTTGGCTAATTTGATTTGTTCTCTCCCCACTGACTTTGCTCCTTCTCATTCCAAGGATCATATTCCAGACTAAACTCTTTTCTAGATTAGCACTCTCGATCCTTGGTACGGTGATATCATCGTGTATCTCCAAACGTCTACTTTCAGGTTTGAGTTAACGAAAGATGCCTGACAGTGCATTCAGCATTAGTCACAACCTTATCGCATTGTTGGAGATACCCTTTATCGTGTTGGAGTCGATTTTGTACTCTGCCAATGCCTTACCCTCGAGGAAGCAGAGAAAGTTTTAAATGACTGCCAGAGTGGCACCTGTGGTGGTCACATGTCTAGTTATGCCACCGCACAGAAGATCCTTATTGCTGGATATTTCTAGCCATCCATTTTTAAAGACTGCATCATCGCAGTATGCAAATGCCATGTGTGCCAGATATATCAACGCAATATGTGTGCGCCACCTGTTCCTTTACACCCTCTCATTACCGTTGGTCCTTTTTCCAAATGGGGCATCGATTTTATGATATGTAACCCTCGTTCGACCGGGGAGCATGCCTATATTATCGTCGCTGTCAATTATTTTACGAAATGGGCCGAAGCAATGCCTACACTGGCTGCGGACGGTAAGACAACAGCAAAATCATATTCAATCACGTTATTGCTCGGTTTGGTGTCCCTCAAGCCATCGTTACCGATCATGGTTCTCATTTTCGGGATTATATGATGGCAGAGTTGACATCTAAGTTGGGTCTGTGTCACGACAGCACAACGCCTTATTATCCTAAAGCTAATGGCCAAGTTGAAGCCGTAAACAAAGTCCTTGTTACAATGCTTCAACGAACAATTGGGATCCATAAATCAAACTGGAATCTCATGTTGTTTTCAGCTCTTTTGGCTTACCGAACGTCGATTAAGAATGCAACTTGATTTACCTCGTTCCAGTTGGTATACAGTTTGGAAGCCTCTTCCGATTGAATGTGAAATCCCTTCACTCAAACTAGTTGTGGAATTACTACCTAATACTTCGCCTGAGGAAGAACGTCTCATCTACTTAGAGATATTGGACGAAACTCATCGCTTAGCTGCCTTGGCCATCGAAGCACAGAAGAAGCGAGTCAAAGCTTATTTTGACCAAACAGTTTCCCCTCGTTCTTTTATCGAAGGGAATCTTGTTCTCGTGTACGACCAAGCTCATGACAAGCTGGGGGCAGGAAAATTCCAACCCATGTGGCATGGGCCCTACATCGTCAAACGTGCATTACAAAATGGGGCTTATGAGCTTATTGATTATGAAGGGTATCCTTTAGCACAGCCCAGGAATGGGTTGTACCTCAAAAAGTATTATGCTTGAGTCATTCATGCATGATATGTGTACGTAGGTGATTTTTTCATTTTTGTGCATGCTTTGGTTTGATGTGCTTTGTGAGCTTTTTTTCTGCTTATTGGTCCTTGTTAGCTATGTAGATGTCTATTTCCCCTTATGTCGGTTTTGTGGATGGTGCTTTCCGTAGTACCATGAACTTGTCTTCGGTAGCCTGGGTAATTTATGATCTTGTTGGTGAGTTGATTAACTTACAAGGTATTTGTCTAGGACCAACTATAAAAAATGTCACTGAATATAGTGTTTTTTTGGAACCATTAACTGAGGCAGTTAACCTCGGCATACGCGCGTTGCTTGTGAATTTGGATTCGCAGCTTGTTGTTCTTCAACTTAACGATTGTTATTCGGTTCGAAACCCATGCATTTTGAGATTGTATTTGTGTATTCGTTTACTTGAAAGACATTTTGATTTCATTACATATCAACATATACCAAGACGAATGAATACATTAACAGATGCAATAGCTAACATTGTGCTAGATAAACATTTGCGCAATTTATAAAAACATCATCATATGTAAATATACCCATGTAAAAATTAGATGTATATATATATATATATATATATATATATATATATATATATATATATATATATATATCGTTTTTTTACAATGTGTGCATCATAAAACACAACAAATAATATATGTCTGTTTCAGTTACATCATGAGACAACATGTCTCTCAAAAATGTGCGGAAATAGAGCCTAAGTGCCTAATTGACGTGGTGCTCATGATAGCACGTCACCGCCCGTACCAACCGCCTCAGCAAGTGGTGGATACGACTTGGCACCCCTACAGTGTGCCTCTGATAGGCCTGAGGCACATCATCCAAGCGAGCATAGTCTGGGACCCCACGGGCGATCCCCTCCAGGTTCTGTACTAGCTCCTCCTTGCCACCCTCACCATGAGGATCGAAATCGCGAGGAACTCACCTTGTTATCAGCGACATACCTACAGATCGATCTGGGCCAACATCTGCATACATATAAGAATAATTGTCATAACATGCATATATACCAAAAAATCATAAACTCATGAAAATAAAAAATGAGTCTCACCTAACTCTTCATCCCAATCCTCTCCCTCCGGGAGCGGGAGGTCTGGGTCTCCGATGAAATCTGTGCCAGCGTAGGGCCAATCCTCCATGACAATCAGTTGTATTCGGAGCCAATAAAAAAAATTTGGCCTCCAGGACATCTGTTGCCCACCCCCTTCTCTAGGCATCAGTGCGGCCCATCGGGCCATCCATGTCTCTATGGGTGGCGGCATTGGGACAATAACCTCCTGACGCTGGAATATGGGTAATCGTTCCAAGAAGAACGATACCAGAATCGATCCATACCCAAACTGCTTTAGTTTGGTCTTCTTGCACTTATTGAGTTGTCGTTTGATGTTGACAGTCACGGCCTCGGCCTAGTTGAAGATAGTCGAGTTCATATCCTCTAAGGCAAGAAGTAGTTGTGTCTTCGTGGCCTCATGCGGTGCCTGCGATCCTGCAGCTCGCGTGATAGTGTGCAGCACTACTCTTAGTGCCAAATCAGGGACGGTTTGGATGTCCACTTTGCCACTCCCTGTTTCTTTTCATGCCCCTTGGCACACTCTGTCAATTACCATTCCCATGCTTTCCCCGGAAGGATGGGCACCGGTCAAGATAGGGATTTCACCTCTACGCGACAATCCAGTGATGAAAGACACATCCGAGACTTCAAGTCCAAGCTCTTGATCCCGAAGTACAAAATTTTCCTGGTCTTTGTCCCAAATGCTTATCAAATATTGAAGCAATTTGGGCTGAGCCCGGAGACATGGTGTCAGGAAGAACTTCTTGAGCCCACAATTTCTGAGGGCATTCATGCATTGTTCATTTTGCATGGCATGTTCATCCTCCTCACTGTTTTCTCTCTCTTTCCAGTCAATTACCATCTTTTCTGCTTGGTACCTGCATGCATTGTCCATATGAACATTGTAAGTCCCCTTGGGCATTAAAATTTGTAATCAAATGGTTGCATTTTCTTGAAATTAAGGCGGATTTTGGGTTGCGCGATTGGCGCAATCCCTATGTAAAAAAGGGTCGATTGCCGCGGGTCCGTGCCCGAAACCCGCGCCAACCGCGATGCCCTAGTTTTTACAAATTCCCCCCTAAGGAATTCAAAATGATAATTAAAGGTAATGAAATATAGCTCAAAAGATAGAAATGGTGTCGGCTCTTACCTAAAACTGATAGAATCTGGATTGGTTCACTGGATTGTTCATAATCGTCGCTAAAAGATCGCAAGGAAAACGGGTCATTGTTGCTCTGCAAAGAGGTAAAAGTGGAAAGTAAATAGTTTTTACCACTTATGGTCTTTTATAAATTTTCAAAATCTTAAGTCGAGAAATACGTTTTACACGTATCTTTTTGTGCAGCGACAGGTTTTCACAGGGTTATGACAAAGAAACGAGTTGTATTTTATACTGTTTCGGACTCGGTAAAACACGAAAAAGTCACTACTGGAGTCATCTTTCAGTTCTTTTCTGACTCTCTAAAACTGAAAAGATTGTCAAGTCGCTTGTCGTTTTGAACTCCTTAAATTGGTTGCGAAACGATATCTACCCAATATATGTTTACCCCTTTTTCGAGCTGGGATAGATTATTTACGAAAAAGGAATACCTTAGTCGATCGCGACTAAGAGGTTCTTTCAGATATTGTTTTCTACCTTTTCGGATCTAAGAGACTATTTACGAAAAGGGACTGCTGGAGTTTTCTTTTCTATTGTCTTTTCAAACTCTTTGAATATGAAAAGATGTCGAGTCCTCCCTTTGTCAGACTCGTTAAAACCTGATGACATTGGACTCCGTCGTCATGACGTTACTTGAGTTCCTCCTTCCTAGGGCTCATAAAATGTACTAGGTTGGATTTTTCCGAAGGACAAACTTACATCGCAAGCATATGTTATCCCCTTCAAGCTTGTTTTCAAAAATAATTTGGGTACTTGCCAGAAATGGTGGGGGAAAATGGAACCACGTTATAGTCGTGTTGGCAGTATGTCACTCTTGAACATGGCACTTGTCTGCATTCGTGTCAGGTTGGGGACATCTCATCTCATTATTTATTTGCCTCCATGGGTTTGGGTAATCTCTTTTGACCGCTCATCTACTCTTTGCCATGTCACCATGACCTCAGATCCCTTGATGTCAAATACTGCCAAATCCAGTGTCGTGTTGTCGATATGTTCAAGAGAAGTTTGCCTCTGAAATTGTCAACCTCCCTCTGGTTCTCTGTTGGTCTTGATTCACAAAAATCATATTCCTTTGTCTCGTGTCGATGATGTGGGAAACATTATGGCCCACCTTCGATCAAGATCACTTCCTGTTGACTCCAACTCATTATCCAGGAAGTTGATCTAGAGACTCCCTTCAGGTACCTTGGAGCCTGCATGCCTCAATGGCAGGTTCTTCGCATTCGACGTAAGGTCCACATCATTAGCCTTCGATCAACTGACTCTGTGGGTGTTTGACATCATATCACTGTTCACATTCCGTGGATTGTACCTTTTGTACCTTGAGAGCCATTGTCATTATTGGTGGTTTCTCTCGCATCTGTTAACGACTTTCATCATTGGCTGGTAATCAGACGATTTTCTTGCATGTTCGACTTCAGCTCACATATTCGCATGCTCGAATTTGTACTTTGTTTGGGTTGAGATGGAGCGCAAGACCCTGGGTTTTGTCTAATGAAATCTAGGCTGCGGGTTCTTTGTGGATTACTATGACTCATTATATGAATCTTTTGATTGGATGGCTGCGACCATACCTGAGTCTATTTGTTGATCCCTATTGTTGGATGGTTGTGTCCATACCTCGGATCTCATTATTTATGTACTCTATTATGGATGGTTGCACCCATGCCACATGTCATGTATAAGATGTATCAGTTGTATTTGTACTTGTAGGTTTTTCGATAGCAGTGTTTGGGTCGAACATGTTCTCATAAAGAATTTCACCCCTCCCTCTCTCTCGGACCTCATGCTTTAGGGGGCATCTATTACACAGCATTTTGTCACTGTCCCTGCAATCCCTCGCCCCGCATATTGGAGGGTCTTTCCCGTGACCTATGAGCAGTTTCATACTCTGCAAACACCTTCTTTGCATCCTTATGCATAAGGACATCATTTCTCCTGTTGAACATTTCCTCAGAAAGCCTATAAAAACCTATGTTTTGGCATTGGCGCAGGTAGCCAGTTCATCCCTCGCGCCAGTGTGGAGGATGTACACTAGAGGCCCTGCCAGCTGGTGCTCTGTCTCTTTGTTGTGCCCGCGCCAGCCTTTTTGGGAATGTTTTTTAACAAATTAGAGGCGGAAGTTTTCTTTAACCACCTCACGGATGAGTCACAACAAATGGTTAAACTCAATAAGCCATAGATCTCTTCCTTTAGGTAGTGATTTTTGGAACATTCTTTAAAGATAGGACTCCCCCCATGATTATAGGGATCCTAACCTCTCCTCCTTCCTCTATATAAACAGGCCTTCTCCTTTACAAAAGCTAGCTGAACATATAGCCAAGAAGCTGAACTTGAAGAAGAGACACTATAGCTGAGTAATCGCTATCGAGAAGGTAGAACCAAGGAGATTCCGTAGAGAGAGCCCTGTCCGAATTCCCGACGAGCTTTGTGAGATGCGCTCCGCTGGAATCCTGTTGGAGGAGACCGCAACGTCGAAGCTTGGTTGTACTCTTCCTTCCTTTCAATAATATACTCGACTATGGTATTGGTTCCATATTTTTGTTGTGTTTATTGATGCATTGATTTAGTCTTCTTCGACTGACTGATAGTTACAGATGTGAAATAGTATGTTGTATATCGTCTTTGTTTCTTGTGTATGTGCAGGTATCTGAGCGTGAGAACGAGCGGATCATGATCTGTCAAACTAGGAGCAAGAGGTAGCGAATCTTTCGACGACAACAACAGCGTAGGATATACGGTAAGTTATCTATCGAATCTCCATCCATCTATTAACTAGGAATTGATGTCATAGCGTGTCTTGTTTGTGGCTAGACCCACTCTAGGGCTAGTGGGATCGCCTCTGTCCACAAAGGGGATTTACCTCACCAACACTTATCTAAATATGTCAAAATAACTTATTGCAAAGAGAGCAACAAATTAGTTGGGTCATCAAACTTTATTGCATGGAAGAAGAGGATAGATTTGAATCTAATCGAAGATGAAGTTATAGGCTACATCGAAGGATCTACAATTCAACCCTCAAAATAAGATGATCTAGCTCATGGCAAGTACATGAAAGAAGAAATCAGAGCCCAGAGGATTCTCATAGAATCCATTAAGGACTCACTCATACCCTATGTATCAAAACTGAAAACTACAAAAGAAATATATGAGAAACTAGTGGAACTGTTCTCTGTGAGTACTCGAGGAGAAGCAATCTCTCTGAGACAAGAACTATACAAGATGAAATTGTCAAGAGAGGAAGGAATCACTTCATATTTTATGAGGATTTATGAAATAAGAGACCAACTGTAGAAATTGGGAGAAGTAATGTCTAATAGTGAGATGACTACCGTGGTGTTGAATGCTCTACCGAAAGAATGGGGAAATTTCACTTCAAGATTATACGGGAAGAAATAAGCAACACCATTCCATGATCTACAATATATAGGTAAAATAGAGGAAACAAGATTGAAAGCCAAAACTGATACAAAATCAAATGAAGGGAATCAAGCCTTTGCAGCCATGTCCAAGACGAACAGAAGATTCGGCAAATTTGGTCCTGAGAATAAAATAAGAAATATGGACAAAGTACGATGCTTTAGATGTAATGAACTTGGGAATTATAAAAGGGATTGTCGTAAATCTAGGAAGGACACGAGGAAAAAGGAAGAAACCCATGTCACAGATGAAAGGGAAGAACCTGATGCAAAGAAACCTAAGTAAGAAGAAGCAAGTGATCTCTATTATGATTGAGATCATCTTTCTCATTAAGTGATTTCTATTGGTTGTAAAATATTATGATAGGAAGCAATGTATATTAATAGCATCATGATAAAATCATGGAAGGAGCACTTGCAGAAGCAGCTCCTAGAAACCTCACTGGTAACAACATTGATAAAAGGCAGTCATCAAGATCAAGGGTCATCATTCAATAATCAATATAGAAACATGTGCTGACATTTTCTAATGGAGTTCTCTATGAATTCACTGGTTAGAAAGAAAGAAAAATTTAATCACGAGAATTCTATGTTACATAATTTTGGGATTAGGATAAGATGACATATTGATGAAGCAGGTCAAGGGAATGAGGTTCTTCATTCTAGTAAAATTGCCACAGGATGACTCAAAAGGAAAAGGATGAGGCACATATATCTATGTGTTGACACTAGATACTGTGAAGTCATGTCATATGGTTGCAAGTAATGGACTTCTATCTTTAGAAGTGTGATATATGAAGGAGGATATCTTATGGTGCACAGGTTGCCACTAACATATGAAATTAAATATTTCCTCATATGGAATATGAGGTGGTTGTATACAAACAAGGAACTGGATACTTGAAGTTCCTAGGGATGAAGTTGTGCATAGAAAGAATGGAAGATATCATGAAGTGCAACCATGTAAAGAGGTGATTATCATCTGGAAGCCAAGAAGATGTGACTATGAGATCTCTTGGGAATATATGTGGACTATAATAGAAGTATGGTAAACACGAAGGCCCTTAACAAGACATATCTTTAGAAGATGTGTGAATCTGAATAGAGGATGTCGATGCCTACAGGAAGATGTCATGGTGAAAGATCATCATCAAGGTAACTTTTGATTTAAAATTTCTTACATATGTGTTTATTTGGATGAGCTTATGTAGGCCTACCAATCATGTGGAAGGATGTAAGATCCTTGGGAGAGGGTTCGAAGGAAAACAACATGGCATAAAGGTGGACCAAATGAGAAAGTCTGATGAATCACTTTCTGATGGTTGACATGACTCATGGATGAAAGTGATGGATGGTATGTGCCCTATGAAGCCAAAATTTGAAGGTTTCTCAATATCAAAATCCATGACATCGAGGGGAGGAATTCTTCATGAGTAGCTGGGTGTATCGCCATTGTTGCTGCAAGTCCTTGGTTGAGAGGGAGCTTGGTGGTATGTTTCTTACTTGGAAGGAACTTGGAGTATTTCCTTCTTGAGTTAAGAGGGAGTGAAATATGTGATTCTCTAATTCATGTGTCATGCACTAGACCAGGACTAATAGCCGTAAGTCATAGTGAAGTTCGTGGGGAGAGAATGGATAGACACATCATTTTGGGCTTCACCTGGGAAGACAAAATGGAGGATTGGGTAATCATTTGGCATCCGATACTCTTTGAAAATGAGACAGGGCATTCAAGATAAGAGTAGTCGGGGACCAATATTCTTTGAGGGTTGGCTACCGAAGAGAAGAATAGTCCAAGAAGGTCATACTCTGGGAACACCTGGGTGGAGTATGTACCTTGGAGATACAATGACTATGGTGTTTATAAGTCATGTGTCTTGCCAAGATTGTATCCCATTGCCTCGTTGAGATATGGGGTTGTTAGTCAAGGCCTTGCACTAGGACAATGTTGGTTGATATGATTCTATACAGATGTGATTACCAATCCAATTTTCTTATGAGATTCTTCAATTTTAAAGTGACCATGTACATGTATGAATACCTCCCTAGTTAAGAGGGAGTGTTGGAAAGTGTAACTAGTTTATGTCTTCATATTGACTATGTAATTATGTATTTATGTAATGAAGGATACAAAGATAATAAAATGTATTTCTTTGCTATGCTTGGCTCATGGGCTTCATAAGCATGGTTTTATTATAGGTCAATAGACTTATTCTTGATGTCTATTAGGGATTTGTCTTCTGGTTATAAATTCATTTAAGAGTCATGTTTATGAAGAATAAAGTCACACTTGTATGCCTCGAGCCCTTGCCAATGAAGCATGAATACATTACTCAAATTATGCTCTAGATCAAAGTTGAAGTATCTCCTGAAGACAACCTATGAACAATGGACAAGTCGGCTCATAAACCCCTGATCAAGTCAGATTCATAACTTATGGATAGGTCAGCTAATTTCTAGGTTGGAACAACTATTTATACCCGTTACGGTAGCATAGAACATACCAATAGAAAGTCGGATTTCCTCTGAGTTTTTCAGACTAAATTGCAGGAAAGGACTGTTAATAAGTGTGAGGTACAGTTAGTAAGGATAGACCATTCAGGAAAGATAAAAGGAGTATTATTATAACATGTCCTCGGCTAAGTTCTATAATAATATTGCATGGTTCAATGTGAATAAAGTGCAAAGATATCAACAAAGATATAACAACGTGAATGGGGTAAATATATTGCAAAGAAAAGAGTGGCTTGACAGCGTAAGGAAGATCTCTGCAAGGAGTGCGAAGAAATGATAATCCAACCTCCATAATGGTTATAACATCTCGAACAAGCCCAGAAAGGAGTTCAAGGGTGCTCATCATATGAAGATTATTGCAACAAGTAAGATATATTGAATATAGTAAGAAGGTCTACAAGGAATATATTGAAGGCCGAAGTAAAAGAAGATAAGCACATCAGTTAGAGATTGAGTTCTCTAGTGTCGGTGCAGGACGGTGTGAGACGGTGCAGAAAAGAAAGATCAGCTTAAGGAGTCAAGGAAGAAGTTGTGACAAGGTCTTGGAGGCATACAAGGGTCAATGGTTTGTGTCATGGTCATGGTACTTGTCATCTAAGAGTCTATAAGAAGAATTTGTAGTGGGTTTTCCTCTCCAAGAGGGAGAGGTTTTGGCCCTGGCTCGAAGAGCCTAAATTTGTATCTCTTGTGTTTTTGGTAATTGACTTGATGAAATACATAATTAGATAAGAAGATAAGACATGATTAAAAGAGGTAAGTTCACAAGTAATTATCAAGAAGATAATTTGAATCAATCATTGCCCTACCAAATTCTCAACACCCCCAATCCTTGGGATTTTTTTTTAGACCACCTCACCCGGATCCAAAAACCTTCTAACAATCCAGCGCTCAACCAAGAATGAATCCCATCATACCATGGTTATCCAAAAATGGCAAGGCAAGGCAGAAACCACTGTCAAACCAGGTAAAATCCATATCAATGACAACAACTGAACCAAATACACACATGCATCTACCATGCATGCCAAAACCAACTAGGAAATCATACATGCAACCTATTACTTGCAATTATTCCCATTGAAGGCGCTTGATCCAACCTTTCCTTTGCTTTCCTTGTCCTTCCTTTTCTTGCTTGATTGCTTTCTCCTCTTGGTGCTCTTCTCCTCTCCAAAATGAAATCCAAAGTTGAACTGAAAAAAGGCTAACAAAAAAAAGTTGTGAACTGATCCTCATAAGCCTTTTTATTATTGATGCCTCTAATTTCTTCATTTTTCCTATATTTTCCTTCAATTTCCTCCTTACATGCAACCTGTGACCTTTCACCTTCCTTTTCTCCTAATTTCCTTAATTCTCATAAATAAAATGCCAAAATACCTTTTTTTCTTTCAAATGTCCTTGTCGTTGCCTTTGCCAATTTCCCTTAGCCATAATAAACAATAAGTGATGCCCACTAGGATGTTTTTCCCAACATTCAGCTTGGAATATGTGTCCCATAACCTTGGTCTTATTTTTTTTTCTATTACATGAACTTTTAACTCGGGTATGTTACAATGTCACAAGTGCACCTTTTACTTCTTTTTGATAATGTTTTGATGAGGAGCATAACTTAGGTGTCCAAGCTTGCTTTTAATGATATATCATTTATTTGTCCCTTAATGATGAGTCAACTTCTCACTCATCAGAGTTGGGACATGCAAGGATTCCTTTATTATGTGGTGGAGCATCTAATGTTTAGGAACCAGGAGATGTCTAACGAGGGGGGTATAGCTCATTCTAGGTTTTTTCCCACATGATAAATATTGTCTTGACCATTTTTTGCATTTTAACTTTCTTTTTATTTCATTGTGGCCATCTTATGCTTTTATCTTTCTTTTAGCTACATCAACCTATAGGTACAAATTTTCGGCCTTGACTCAAGGATATGGATATAATGGTGTCAAATCCCAATGAGCCAATGACAACATATACAAATGATGGATGTGAAATCAAGGGAATGATGATCAAAATTTGTTAAGTATGGAATGGTTACGGGCACACTAATTCAATCCAAGTTTCCCAAGTAGTGTCCCTCTTAAAACCCTAAGGTCTCAAACGAGGTCCCACTGGACTAGGGCCAAAGACTAAGATCCCTTTCTAAGACGAGAGAATAATTTTATAGTCAAGATTGGTCAATAATCTAGATAACCCATTTATTCATATTAGGATGCCCAAAAAATTGAGTAAAAGCACTCAATTGCAAAATGGTTAAATTACATGCCGAGTGGTAACCCACCTTACTTCAATAGGAATGCCAGATGGTGAGAGGTGTATGACCGATGCAAATGGCAGAGGTATGTGGCGTATCATCATAACTGAGCAACACATAGGGCTACTGGTTGACTAGCCGACCAAGATAGGAGAGCAATGTTCTCCTACAGGGTTACCCACTTTTGGTGAGTGACAAGAAACATATTGAATATTATTGAGAATGACATTTCTATATTTGAATGTGGTGGGAATGGAAGTACCAATGACATTATGGTTTTTGTAGGAAGTCTTCAACAATAATTAAGTTATAAATTGGGTAAGATTATTGTCTTATATTATTAAAGATAGGGCAAATTAAGAGGAAGTGGCGTTCATGCTCAACCTCCTTTGTATCACAAATGTTACAAATTAATTATAACAAGGTTTTCTTTTTATTAGTCCCAAACTCTCTTTACTATGAGGTTATGATAGCCAATCTTAATTTTAGCAATATTCATATTATTTTTACTCATGTCAGAAAAGCAAATTTGACTAACTAATGCGGAATTATTAAATTTTTGTAATATTTCAATTTCCTCTTAACGATGATTTGATTGCCATTTACATATAATTATTTAATTTCAATATTTCCATTCGTGCATCATAATATTGAAATTGAATTGTGAATACATTTACAATTTGAGATTAAAAACAATGCACATATCGTTGGATTCTAAATCCACGTTTGTGGACTAAACCTATCCATGATAGCTATAAATTTTTGAGTGCATACAATTCATTTACCAAAGATATATGTTGCAAGGATTAATAAATTTATAGATATCCTTTGTGAAACAAAAATACATCTCTATTCTAGGCAAAAACCCCATAAGTAAATGCAAGATAAACACACAAAATACATAGTTTGTTGTGAATCTACAACTTATATACAAATGAAAAATCTATATATCTAAATTTGATGTCATAGTTTTGTAATGCATATTTGTAAGTACAACATATAATTGTCCTCAAGAGACTCATCTTTGTAATGCTACAATGTATGAGACACAAAACCACCTATATAATTATTACTACGCAACGATACCACATGTAACAATAATATTCATAGTATTGAAAAATATTCAATGATCTAGCTATTATTTAGGTTTGTTGTTGTAATTTATGAAAGTGAGAATATTTTTAATTGAACAATCAAATTAAAACTTAGAAAACTAACGACTTACTCTGCCTTGCAATAAAGAAAAATTACAACTTTAACAACTTCATATGATATTGCAATCTATACTAGACACATTCCTTATATCATCACACATAAAAACTCTTCTTCTCATAATTATCAATTGAGATTTATTTTACTGTGCACGACAATATCACACAATATGTCACAAGCAAGACAAGACATTGCATATATATTCTTCTTCAACAACACAGAACCCAAGTGTTCTTTTGCAATCCTGAGATTTGAAAATTTTACAAGCTCTATTTTGCATTTGATAATATATAGCATATGTCATTTTGCATGGATTCTCAATATCCTTTTTCACCTATCAATCAATCTTTTGCAACCTTGAGATTTGAAAATTTTACATGCCCTATTTTACATTTGATAATATATATTATGTGTCATTTTGCATGGATTCTCAATATCCTTCTTCACCTCTAAATCAATCATAATGAAGAATAATGAAGAAACAAGAGAACAAACATCCAATGTGTTTGCACTGAAAATGTTAATGGTGTAATCGCTATTATATCATTGTTTTCAATTTTTATTATTGTTTCCTAGTCCATGTCCGAAGTTTCAGTCATTTCCAATAAAAGTTAAAACGAGTCCCAACATCAAGGTATTTTTTAAGTGAATAGGTGTCATAGTGTTTTAGAGTCCTAAAATAAGTTAAAATATCTATTTTGACTTATGTTAGTTTTGAAGGTTAGTCGTTGTTTGGGTAATAAAGTTGCAATCATCTGATCTAGAATAATAGCTACCTTTGCTGCAAATTCATCGTCAAAACAGTAATATAGTAAAGGGCAGTTATTTCTCAGAAATAAAGTCATATATTCCACACAGTGAAAAGCGCAACTATTTCATTGAGATTTTGGTTATCTCAATAAAAAGGCTACAGGTAAACAGGTAATAAATTTTCAAAGCACGCAAATTAAGGCTTTGTAGACATTATTGCAACTAGAGTTATTTAAAAGTAAAGCGCTGCCTGAAGAAAACAGATTGACCAGCAGAGTGGGAGATCCGGAGAAGAACCGCGTGTAGGATGAGCAGACGGACATGATCCAATCGTAGAATCTGAAGGGGAAGAGACCGAAGGCTGAGATGACATCACAAACTAAAAATATATAAGTTGAAATGCGACTAAGGGCAAACAACGAAGACCGTTAGATCTGGGCGTAGATCAACGATGGAGATTAAAGCGCAAATGGAGCAATTTCGCAAATTGCAGTTTTTAGAGTTTACTGTTAAGGAAATCATGTGGTATGTTAATTGATTTGCGATTCGATGAGGAGAAGGGGAACATGTCGGCGTAGCGCACCAGCACATATCACACATCGCATAGTTTATGGTTTAGTCGATATCAGTGTAGAGTTAAACTTGCAGGCGACCGATTTGCGATAAGACGAGAAGTTGCGATGTGTGATTGTTTCAGATTGGTCACCAATTTGTGGGGCCCAATAACAATAGTTTCGTATGTAATGCATGTTAAAATGTAGTTTCTTGATGCATTAATATTTATAAAAGGAATAAAGCATGGTAAGAGGAATCTGACATGTAATGATAAGGTGGAAGTGTGAAGCTCAGTGGGATGACTCGGCATTGGTTTTTGAATCACTTCAAAAACATGTCATTAATCCTTGTCATAATTGCAGGCGTGAAATTAGAGAAGAGAGCTCAGCGATCACTCAACCTAAGGCCTCTGTGTATGATACAGGTAAACAAAAACCAATCCTCCAGCAAGCAGTCTCAGGTTTCATGGACAACATTGCAACTAGAGTTAAACAATTGTATTCGTGAGGAGTTTAGCTGTCGAAAAATGGGGAAGGGAGGAAATGTAAATAGGTCTGAGCCTTCTAACACAATATTTGTGGATGCAAGGGAAAAATCACAATTCAAATCCGTAGGTTGGTATAAATTCCTCTAGAAGTTTTATGGGGAGAACATGGCACTGGCTTAAGCTTTCGCTGAGTCTTTCGATGGCGAAAAGGTCAGGTTAGGCAGGAAAACATTCAGCATTTCTGAGGATATCATAGCCCATGCAACCCAATCTTCTACAACCAGTGAACGTTGGTTTTAAAGCAAAGCACTGCTTGAAGAAGTAAGTTCTTAACTTAATCCCAAATATGCTCATATGAAATGGAATTCAACTGCTCATATTTCTTGTTTTAAAGCCGAGTGGCAGAATGTTATTACCTCAGTCCATAAATGCATCGCATGAAAAGGGAGGTTTTCTTTTGTTCATCGTTATCAGTTGAGATTCCTGGCCCACATCTCAGGAGAAAAACCTCTAAACCTACCCTATTTTCGGTATAAATCTCTCCTTAAAATGTCCCTCAAGCTACAGAAAGTTCCAAGCTACTCCTTGCATAATTTGTATCATAGAGGGTTGATTAAAATTTTAGTTTTCTATCATCTCATAAAGAAGAAAATTACTTGGGATAGGTTTTTAAGAGAGGAAGGGTTTGGCAGTATTAATTCTAGAAGAATGGTAGGGAGGCCAAAGAAGAAAGCCATCCATGAGAAAACCAGTGTTGCCCCTGTTTCACATAGTTCACCATCTTCTCATAAGAAGCCTATGTCAAGGAATAAAGAAAAAATTGGCTCTTCTTCACGAAGCCAACCTAAGAAGAAACTTTTCATGGCAAAAGAACCACTAGAAGTCAACCATGGTCTTCTTGCACCTTCGCCTGTTTTCTCACTAGTGGAAGTCAACCCTGGTATGAAAAGTTAAAGCCAGATTCTTGATTCATCTCATCAAGTGCGGCCAAACAGTGGCACCTCTCTCACTGAGTCCACCCTCTCACAAGTTTTGCTTTCCCTCAAGAAAGGAAAACAAAAAATGGCAGAGCCTACCATAGAAGAAGAGCCTACCTTGGCTAAATTAGTATCCTCCATTTGTTATTCGATCAAGAAGAGGAAGAAAAATGAGATACATTCCTATTCCACATTTGAAGACAGTATTGATCCTGAGTACACAAAGTCAGAAGATGAGGAGGAAGAGTCTAGTAAATTTATACATGGAGGAAAGAGGTCCAATTTCATCCCTAATCCCTATGTCAAAAGACCTCATACTAGACCAAGAAACAGACTCAGGCTAACCAACAAGTTGATTGCCAATCCTAAACCGAGGGATGAAATTATCAACATTGAAGAAAGCCCAGAAGAAAAAATTGAAAGGAAGAAGAAAGCTCAGTCAAAGAGCCAAGCACAGAAAAATAGGTATGATAAAAGGGTAACTAAAGTAGAAGCCATAATAATGTTTGCTTCTATTATGTACCTTTGATGAATGAAGAACAGGGCTGACTTGGAGAATTCTTTTTGGGTAAATGTTCCATGTTTTCCGGTTATTGCTACCTTTTCTGCAAAAGTAGCAATTATTTTGAAATATCATCATGTGATGGAAATGGGCTAATTTTTGTTTTGAATCACGATGGTGACATTAAATAGATGAAGAGGAGAGGTTATTCAGTTGCAATGGATTCTGCCAGGTGTCTTATATCCAGCCTTCTTCGAAATATCATGTTTATGTTTTGCACATTTAATAGGAGACATCCACATGTCATTCCCACTGTTTTTACACTTTTTGCTGAAGATTGGTTGCACTAAAACAGAAGGGTGGTCTATGAATAGGCTTCCACCTCACACAACCATTTCGGAGTGACAGCCTCCATGATGCCTTCATGATGTTTATCTTGTTTTTAATATAGCACTTTGTAATTAAGATTAATGGATAAGCCTCACCTCTTGCATGAGGTTGTAATGAATTTTGAAACATATTTACCTTTTTCTGTGAAAGATGACAGTATCATATTTTGTATATATATGCCAAACTGATATGAAGTTAGGGTTGGTTGTTGATTTTAGAATTTGACTCATATGATCTGTAATTTTTTTGTGAATGAAATGGAATGATACTACTGAGGACTTGTTACCAATTTGTTGTGTGTCTTGTCTTCACAATATCATATTTTGTATATATATGCCAAACTGATATGAAGTTAGGGTTGGCTGTTGGTTTCAGAATTTGACTCATATGATCTGTAATTTTTTTGTGAATGAAATGGAATGATACTACTGAGGACTTGTTACCAATTTGTTGTGTGTCTTGTCTACTTTACTTGTGTTTCCATATCTACTCTCTTTCAGTTTCAGTTTGCAAACCAATATGTTGTTATGAATATTTATCAGTCTCTTAAACATGCTATGTGTTTATCAGTTTTTGTTAGTCTCACACAGTGAGCATTCATGGTAAATATATAATGCAATAGTGGAAGAGCATCATTCATGACAGTTATTCTTCATGATATTTCAATGAGAATCTCGTCAGACTATAAATAGCTTTCTCTCAATGGAATATTGTCAAACTGCTACTTTTGTGAATTTCTACTAAATGCAGTAGATTTATTTTTCACAAACCTACTGTTTCCTCATATCTCAGAATTTCCTCTCCTCATAGGCTACAAACTTGCACTCTGCCACCACATCATATTCCAATACCCTCTTTAGTAGAACTGTGGATTTGATCGAAATATCTCTTCAGTGAATTAGAGTTTATACCATCTTCCAATCCCATAAAACAAAACATTAAAATTGCCTTGGTGCATCTGTCGGGAGCCGAAGGCCTTGTAACGAAGTATTCTCTAGAGTCTATTGTTATGAATTGCTGATAATCAGTTCTTGATGGTGAATAAGAATTGGTGACCTGAAGAAGACTGCAATTTTTTTCACCTGACGACTCCACAAAGAGGAAGAGGGGTTTCAAGACCTCCTTCTACAAGGAGGAATCAGATATCTCCAACTGTGACTCCAGTTGCTAACACAAAGAAAATTATCAAAGATGCTAAAGGAAAACAGATATCACTTGAAGCCACATCTCAGTTAGTGAAGAAGGTACACAAAAAGTACGTTCCAAAGCAAAAGGTACCTCTATCTACTTTAGAATCTAAAGAGGTTTTAGTTTCAAAAGATTCTTCTGAAAAATCTCAAGTTGAAGCTACTCCTCTAGAAAATAAAGTGGATATTGTTAACCTAATCTCAACTAAAAGTTTTTTTTACTCATCACCTAGTAAATCTAAAACAAGTATTGTTCTAGTCAAAGAGGAAGAAACTAAATTTCCAAGTGTTAAAAGGAAGTCAGAAGAATTCGTGCTGACTAAAGGGGAATTAGAACAAGTTTTGGCTATTGCACCTTTCCTTGATAGGGATATTTCGACTGAAGAAGACTTCAAGACTATTTTAAATTTATTTTAGACTCATCCTGAATATTAGTCTCTTATTACCCCTCAACAAGAGTATTTTCCTTTTTTCTCCAAATCCAACTATTGGGTCATCTTCCTCTCATCCTTTTGAAGGGTCTATACCTGAAGGTCTTACTTTTAACTTATCCGATTTCCTTGCTCAACAAAATAAGGTTGAATTAAATCCATCCCCTCAAGAGACAACTTTAGATTCATATTCTTCTACTGAAGTAGAAGTCAAGACATCCTCTATTCATCTTTATGAAAACCCACTCTTATAAGTTCCAAAGCCTAAAAAATCGGCTCAAGAACCCCAATTTTCTGTTGTCCCAAATCAAAATCAAAATTCACCAATTGTAATTTCTATTTCCAAATAGCTACATCAACTGTACATCAGCAAAATATGGCTCAACCTGCCCTTACAAGGATGGAACAGATAATGGTTGCGATATATGCGCCACTTGTCCTCCCTCAACCCTTGCATCCACTTCCCCAAGGAGATTACTTGAAATATCTTCCAAAATACACTGGGGAGGGAGAAAGAGTTTCTGTTGAAGAACATTTAGTGGATTTCTATAGTTATGTTGACAATCATAATATTGAACATGAAGATGTCTGGTCAAGACTCTTTGTTTAGAGTTTGGATGGTGAAGCTCGAAAATGTTTTAGAAGTTTGGCTCCAAATTCAATAACAGGAATTGATGAATTAGAAGAGATATTTGTGAAGCATTGGGGTGATAGGAAATACTATGTCTATTATCTTATAGAATTTGGAACTCTGAAGAAGAAGGCAGATGAGTCTTTAGCTGATTTTACTAAGAGGTTTAATAAGATTTATCAGAAAATTCTTGAAGAAATTAAACCCACTGAAACCACAACTATGATAAATTTTGCAATTGCTCTAGATTCTGAATTTGCTTTATGGTTGAGGGCTGAAAAAGCACAAACACTGACAAGTATGCAGGAGGCTGCAATTGGAGTGCAGTCTAATCTCATGGCTTCTAATAAATTAAAAATGGAGGAATAAAAGGAAGCAAAAGACAAAAAGAAGATGAAAGAAGAAAAGCCTTCTCCTTCCAAGTCTCTTTCAGTAGAAGAAAAGATCAGTCAAATGTCCAATTTGATCAGGGAACTTGCCTCTAAGATGTCAAAATTAGAGGAAGAAAATAAACTAGTTGCTAAAGCCAATCAAAACGAAGCTAATAGAAATCAAGCTCCCTTCAGGAGGCCTTTTTAGCCTCAACAAATCCTACAGCGCCCAAGGAGGAATGCTGATGATCAAAATGTTCAGCCTCCTTTGAATAATTTTGTTGAAGAAGAACAATAAGGAAATGAGGAAGAAAATGAAGAAATAAACCATGTGGGAGAAACTTCACAGTCAACATGTTTGACATTGCAGGAATATGAAGATAGATCAAGAATTTGTTTGTTTTCTGATAATATGAATGTTCAAATTTATGCCCAGAATGATAAAAAATAGCAAGAAGTTCAAAATAGAAATTACTCTTTGAGGTCCAAAGGTCTTGTTCAACAGCCTCAACAAAAATCAGATTCAGATAAACAAGCTGCTAAACAGAAGGCCAAGGTAAATGAGGTTCCTCCACCTCAAAATTATGCTCCAATGGTCAAAATTACTGCAAAAAAATAAGGAATTAGTTCCGATTTATTTCAGTTTCAAATATGAATTGAATAAAATCAAAATCCCAGTTCCACTCCTGGAATTATTGAAAAATCCAACATATAAAGAGTCCTTCAAAAATCTGATACAACCTCCTCTTGCTCCTGATTCAATCAACCTTGAGGATGAGCATCCCACTATTTATCTAAGTTGTCATGTCCAAGACCAAGATGATGATAAATCACCGCCTTTCTACCTGTCACTTAACATACATGACAAATTGCTGCATAATTGTTTGTTAGATTCTGGAGCTTCCCACAATCTCATGCCAAAGAAAGTGATGGATGAATTTGGGTTACAGATCAGCAATCAATACCATGACCTTTACACCTTTGACTCCAAAAAATTCAAGTGTCTAGGAGTGATTAAGGATTTGGTTGTTTCCCTTACCCAGCTGCCTATGAAGAGTTTAGTGATGGACATTGTGGTTGCCGACATTCCTTCTAGATTTGGGATGTTACTTTCCAGATATTGGTGTTACACAGCATTTTGTCACCGTCCCTGCAATCCCTTGTCCCGTACATTGGAGGACTATTCCCATGACTTGTGAACAATAAAATGTCTTGAAAACACCTTGATGGTATCCTTTTGCATAAGGACAAGAATTCTCCTGAAGAACATTTCCTCTGGAAAACCCTAAAAACCCATGTTTTGGCATTGGCGCGAGTATCCAGTTCATCCCTCGCGCCAATGGGGAAAATATACACTAGTGGGCACGCCAGCTGGCGCTTTGTCCCTATGTTGTGCCCGCGCCAAGCCTATTAAGGAATGTTTTTTAACAATAGAAGGTGGAAGTTTGATTCTAACAACTTCAGAATGAATCATCAAAAATAGGTTGGGTTGTTTGGCTCCAGATATCCCCGATTAGGAAGTGGTTTTCCACCTCTCATGGAACCTTCCTAAGAGATAGGACTCTCCCCCATGATTATAGGGATCCCAATTTCCCTTTCTCCTTCTATAAAATCTTGTGCTCTCAATTTGCAAGCTAGTTGAACGCTTGGAAGCTGAAATTTTGGGAAGGAAATCATAGCTGAGTGAAAATCAAGAGCAGAGCTAAGGAGAACCTTGTGAGAGAGAGAGTTTTGTCAAATCCCTGACGAGCTTTGTGAGACATGTCCAGTTGGAACCCTGTCGAAGGAAGATCACGACGTTAGAGCACCGGTTGTAATCGTTCTCTTGTATCTTAATATACATGACTCTGCTATTGGTTCCATGATTGCGTTTGTCCATTATATAATGCAATTTCATCATTCCTCTCTGACTGATCGATAGTTATAAAGTGTGAAATATTACATTGCATGTTGTCTCTCTTCTTTGCATGTGTACAGGTACCTGGATGCAGCGAGCTCACGGATCGTGACTAGTGCAGCTAGGAACGGAAGCGCCACTTCTTCTTCGACAATAGCAACGAAGGAATCACGGTAAGCGATCTATCACGATTCTATCTTTTGTAACTAGGAATCAATAGCTTTGCGTGTTTTGATTGTTGCTAGACCCACTCTAGGGCTAGTGGGATCGCCTCTATCCACAGAGGGGATTTACCTCCACAACAATTTGGCGACTCCACTGGGGATCAGTGGGAGTTGGTCCTTCCTCCGTTGGATTGTTTTTGGCTTTTTTTTTATTAGTCTGCTTTTCTGGTTCACCTTCCTTGGTGTTAAAACCTTGTTCAGCCCCCAGAAGACCACATATAGCCTTTGTTCGTTCATTTTCATACTTTTCTAGGGTAAACCTGATTGGCATGGTTATCCCTAAGACAATCGCGCCAGAGGGCACGAGTTTCTAGTTAGGAACCCACGCCATCCCCTGTTTGGCGCAGATTACAACCAGACAAGTGCGCCAACCCTGCTTAGTTTTAGGGTTTGCCTGTTTTTGGACTCTCTGAGCTTGAGTTTTGGTCCTGGTTTGTTTCTTCTAATTGTTTGAGTGCTTTGAAGTCATTTTTGACTGGTTTTATCCCTTATCCTCTGGTTTTTTGCCCTTTTCTATCAGTTTTGCATTTTAGCCCCAGGGCTTCTAGGTGCTTCAGTGTGCTGAGCCTCCCGTGGGAGTTTTGGGTCTTTGTTTTCCCGATCAACTTTGTTTTTTCTTCTTTGCATTCATTTTGTTGAATCCCATTGAATCATTGCATTTATTGAGTGACTGTCCTCTCTTTCGTTCAGTTTCGCTTTGTGTTGCTCCAAGCCTAGATCACACAGCTTGTTTGAGTCTCTTTCGAGATTCTTCTTCGCTTTGAGGGATTTCGTCATCGATTTGAGTCTTGATTGTGTTTGTTTAAGTTGAGTGAACTTGTTTTGTTTCAGCTCTCTCTTTATCATTCTCAAATTGATGTTTTCATTAGTTTTTCATTTATTTAGTGCATCTGCTCTAATATACTGAAAAAATAAAAATAATAAAAAAATAAAATAAATTAATTAATTAATTAATTAAATAAAATTAAAAATAAAAATAAAAATAAAAAAATAAATAAATAAATAAATAAATAACAAAAAAAAATAACCAAAAAAAAAAAAAACGTGGCATGTAGTTTGCATCTAGAGGTATTATGAGATCCAACATTCGATAGGGCCTTGAAATCGAAACGTAAATTGAAGATCAACTTTAAAATTTACTGAATTAACCTAAGGCAGCATTGAAACTTAACAGAACATCTAGTAGTCTAAGGTAGAGATGTGCTCTGGCGTCTTTAAGCCTAACAGTTGTCGCTCGCCATCTGGCTACAGACAACGCAAGTACGGACTTGTGCTCCCCGTACCGTCGCGTATATAAAGGGAGACCCCATTAGGTTGCAAATCCTTTATCCATAGGAAGCCGAGTATGCCGCCTTTTACCCGTGATACACCGGACACAACATTCGGGGAGATTACCTGCACGTACGTTAAGTCCTTGGTTGATTTCTCTTTCATTTTTACCAAGGTGTATATGGCAGTTCACAGATATCTGGTACACCCATTTACCTAGATTACCAGAGCAGTCATTTTGATCTTTACTGACTCCCTAAATTTGAAAAGATCATCAAGCGCTTGTCCTTTCACGCTTATTTCCAAACTAAAAGTGATAGAGTCATATTTCACTCGTTTCTGGACTCTTAAAACATGAAACGGTGAATTTATGGTTTCAATGTCATAAAATTAACCGCCCACGAAATATTCCTGATTAAAAGCTATTGTCCTTAGTGTTTTGTTCCAAGGTCGTTTCCGATGACAACTTTTCCGGAGTTCACCAACCAAGGAATCCCCTCCGATGGGAATCCTGGTCCTTTTCCTGCTTTTGGAAATGTTGGTGCTCCTTATATGGCAATGTTATACCTTCCTGGGTTAACTATTGGGTTGCTTGTTTGGTTGTTTTCAACCTCTGTGGTCCCGAATGTCCCGGCTACTGTTCAATCAGTTCCTCCGCCTGAACAACGCCATGTTAATTCCAAGGTGGACCTCTCCCCTTCTTCTCCTGTTTCTGTGTCCTCCTCTTCTACTTTGCCTGGTGAAAGTCTGGATTCGAATAACCAGGTGGCTAAGAAGAAGAAGAAGAAGACAAAGAAGAAGAAGTCTGATAAGAGAGAAGCTAAGGCTGCAACTACTGCTTCTAAAACACCTGCTCTCGATGAACCTTCCAACCCCCCGCAGAAAGTTAAGTTCCCTTGCATCTTGTGCTAGGGAAACCAGCTTCTTCGAAATTTCCCTGGTATTCCCAAGGTGCTCGAAGTATGGTCCAACGGTCGTCCGTCGTTGCCTTTGGCTTCTAGAAGTCAGGTTGGGGATACGTCTTCAGCTAGTGCTGGTAAAACTCCTAAGAAGCAGGGTAAGCTCACTAATCCCTGTAAGTTGTGTGAAGGGCATCATGCCATTCACCTTTGTCTGTATATGCATGAAGCCAAGAGAGTTTTGGACAACTCGACTATTTATGCATTGTGCCTTCCGGCTGGTTACAAACAACTTTCTTTGAGTCCTTCACCAGTTGATTCAACGATCAGTCAAGAGTCATCCTTGCTTGATCCCACTCCCCTGGAAATTCACCATCATGAATCCATCCCTGACCAACCATTGGTCATGGGACTGGTCGAGCTGGCCCCGTCTGCAGTACACCAGGTCTTTTCTATTGAGAGTGGACCTCACATCCCTAATGTTCTTCTTGTTTCTTCAGATTCCTCGGACTTGGAGAAAGATTCTTCCGTCCCTGTACCTCTGGAAGCTACTCCTCCGCCTCCCATGATGGAGGTCTTGGAGGATACTCCTTCTGCCTCCATGATGGAGGTGGCAGAGGATGCTCCTTCTTCTCCCATAACACCAAGGGAAGACCATATCGATTCGATGGCAGCCCTCCAATTAGTTTGGTCACTTCCTTCGATTGGAGTTGATTTGCAGGTTATCGCCTTCCTTCTTATGTGCCCTTTGATATCATGGTACAGGCTTCCCATCTAGTCGTACCCAACACCATTATAGATGAAGGCGCATCTGTTATTATTTTATCCTCAACTACTTGGCAAGCTTTCGGTTCGCCGCCGCTTGTGCCTGTTACGCAAAATTTGTTGGCGTTTAACAGAGGGACTAGTCAACCATTAGGGATCCTTCCGAAGTTGCCTGTTACTTTGGGAGGGAAAATTGTCCATATGGACGTGATGGTTGTTCCTGGCCCCTTGGACTTTAATTTACTCTTGGGCAGTGATTATACTTATGCCATGGGAGCGCTTGTCTCCTCCCTCTTTTGTGTGATGTGTTTTCCGCACCAAGGTCGGATCGTGACCATCGATCAGCTTGCGTTCTTTGGTCCTACTATGGCAGCTAGCCCACCATCATCCCTGCCGAATTTTTATCTGTCGGTTGTGTCATCCCCGCCGCATGTCAATTATGTGGCTACCTGTCCTGTGCCCGTATTCAGTGATAGTGCCGTTGTAAATTGTGTGCTGGGGGCATTGGGTCCAGACTTCCAAGATGTTTTCCTTCCATCAAACGGGCAACCCTTGGAAGCTCTGACTTCTTATTCATTATGATGAGGTCTGTCGGAGCAAGGTTCGTTTTCTTGTGTCAAGCTCCTTAAAAAATGAAACAAGGTCTTCGGAGCATGGTTCATCTGCTTGTGTCAAGCTCCTTAAACCATGAAACAAGGTATGTTGGAGCATGGTTCGTCTGCTCGTGTCAAGCTCCGTAAAATGAAACAAGGTCATTCCGAGGACGGTTCGTTTACTATGTCAACCTCGTTAAAAAATGAATTCGGATTTGAGGATGGTTCGTTTTCTATGTCAACCTCGTCAAAAAATGAATTAGCTCACGAGGATGGTTCTTTTAATGTGTCAAACTCGTTAAAACAATGAGACACGTTCCCTGTTCAATTCGAGTTTTTGTTAGATTTCGTAAAATTCAGGTCGAGTCTCTCTTACTCTTGTGTTTTGAACCTTCACTCCATTTTCTATGGATTGAAGCTTGGGGGGCATGTACACCTCGAATTGAGTCACCATGCTGGGGGCATGCCCAGTTTTCCTTGTCATTTCAAGCATAGTTTATTTGGTGTTTTCAAGCTTGCGTAAAAATGAAAACTCATTTCAAGCATACTTTACTTTGTGTTTCGAGCTTGTGTAAAAATGAAACCCATCTTCAAGCAAAGTTTACATTTGTGTTTAAAGCTTGCATAAAACATAAAACTCATTTTCAAAGCATAGTTTGCGGTTGTGCTTTTAAGCTTGTGTAAAAATAAAATATGTTGGTTTGATGCATTTTGCAAACTTTTAACTTTTCCATTGGGTCGTTACTTATGCAGATTATTTAGCTGATACATTAGATAACGTTGTATTAGATATTTGCATAACATATAAAACATCATCATGTATGTAAAGCAAGATCCATGTAGAAAATAGATGTCTATATATATATGTCGAGTGTTTGCAACGTGTGCATCATATAAAACAAAAAATATACATGTTTATTTCAGTTACATCCGGAGACGACATGTCTCTCAAAAATATGCAAATAGGAAGCCTAGGTGACTAACCGGCATGGTGCTCATGGTAGCATGTCACTGCCCGCACCAACCGCCTCAGTAAGCGGTGGAGATGACCTGGCACCCCCACGGTGTGCCTCTGATAAGCTAGGGGAACATTAGCTAAACGAGCATAATCTGGAACTTCGCGAGCGATCCCCTCTAGGTTCTGTACGAGCTCATCCCCCTCGTCCCCTCACCTTGAGGGTCATAAGCGAGAGGGGTCCTCCTCGCTATTGGTGACATTCCGGCGGGCCTCTCTGGGCCAACATCTGCATACATAGAGGATTAACTGTTAGAACATTCATGTATACCAAAAAATCATAAAACTCATAAAATTAAAAAGAGTCTTACCAAGCTCCTCGTCCCAGTCCTCTCCCTATGGGAGTGGAAGGTCCCGGTCTCCGGTAAAATCAATGCCTGCATAGGGCCAGTCCTCCACGACGATCAACTGTCGTTGGAGCCAGTCAAATAACTCGGGCCACCAGGACATCTGTTGGCCGCCCCCTGCCCTGGGCATCAATGCCGCCCATCGAGCCATTCGTAGCTCTCTCAGTGGTGGATCCGGGACTATGGCCTCCTGGCATTGGAAAATAGGTAATCATTCCAAGAAGAACGACTCCAGGATCGACCCATATCCAAAAAATTTCAGTTTGGTCTTCTTGCATTTTGTGAGTTTCTGTTTCATGTTCATCGTCACGGTCGTGGCCCAGTCAAAGATAGTTGGGTTCATACACTCCGATGCAAGCAGTAGCTGCATCTTTGTGGCCTCGTGCGGCACCTGCGATCCCGCAGCCCGCGCAATGGTGTGTAGCACTAATTTTAGTGCTAGATCGGGGATGGTCTAAATGTCTACTTTCCCGCTCCCTGTTCCTTTGCATGCCCCTGGGCACACCCTGTTCATGACCATGTCCATGTTTTCTCCCGAAGGTCTGGTGCCGGTCAGAATAGGGACTGGACCCCTGCGTGACAATCCAGTGATGAAGTATACATCTGATACTTCGAGCTCAATTTCTTGGTCTCGAAGCTTGAATTTTTCCTCATTCTCATCCCAAATGTTGATGAGATACTACAGTAGTTCTGGCTGAGCACGAAGACATGGCGTTAAAAAGAATTTTTTCAACTCGCAATTTCAGAGAGCATTCATACAATGCTCATTTCCCATTGCTAGTTCATCCTCTTCGCTATGCTCTCTCTCTTTCCATTCAATGACCATCCTTTTTGCTGGATACCTGCATCAATCAAACATAAGAATGTTATAAACCTCCTTGGGTATTCAAAATTTCATTTCATTGGTTTTTTTTTTAGAAATTTTAGTTGGATTTTGTGTTGCGCCGTTGGCGCGACTGTTTGGCTAACAGTCGTGCCAACTGGTGCGGCCTCTGTATAAAACAGAGCGGATTGGCGGGGGTCCATGCGTGGAACCTGCGCCAACCGCGAAGCCCTAAAATTTGAAAATCCTTCCCTAAAGGACCTCAAACAATATTTAAATACAGTAAAATGTAACTTAAAAGATGGACAAAGAGGTCGGCTCTTACCTGAACCGGACGGAAGTCGATTTGATCCATTGGATTGGCCGCTCTCGTCACCTAAAGATCGAAGCACAAAAGGGTCACTGTTGCTCTGCAAAGAGGTAAAAAGTGAAAAGTAAATATTTTTTACCACTGTTGGTCTTTTATAGTTTTTCAAAATCCTAAATGGGGTTTTAAACATGTTTTTTGATATATTTTCACATTATTTTCATCGAATATGTTTTGCACGTGCTTTTTTGTGCAGCAACAGGTTTTTCACGTGGTTTTGACGAAGAGACGAGTTGTATTTTATACTTTTTGAACTCGGTAAAAACACGAAAAATTCACTATTGGAGTCACCTTTCAGTTCTTTTCTAACTCCCGAAAACTGAAAAGATTGTCGAGCCGCTTGTCGTTTTGAGCTCGTTAAATTGGCTGCGAAACGACATCTACCCAGTATACGTTTACCCCTTTTTCGGGCTGGGATAGATTATTTACGAAAAAGGAATACCCTAGCCTATCGCGACTAGGAGGTTCTCTCAGACATAGTTTTCTACCTTTTCGAACTTGTGGGACTACCTACGAAAAGGGACTGCTAGAGTTTTCTTTTCCGTTGTCTTTTCAAACTCTCTAAATATGAAAATACGTCAAGTTCTTCCTTTGTCAGACTCGTTAAAACTTATGACATCGGACTCCATCGTGATGACGTTACTCGAGTTCCTCCTTCCTAGGGCTCGTAAAATGTACAAGGTTGGATTTGTCTGAAGGACAAACTTATATCGCAAGCACATGCTATCCCCTTCAAGCTTGTTTCCAAAAATAATTGGGGTACTCACTAGAAATGGTGGGGGGAAATGGAACCAATATTATAGTCATGTCGGCAGTATGTCGCTCTTGAACATGGCACTTGTCTGCATTCGTGTCGGGTTGGGGACATCTCATCTCGTTATCTGCTTGCCTTCATGGGTTTGGGTAATCTCTTTTGACCGCTCATCTGCTCTTTGCCACGTCACCATGACCTCAGATCCCTTGATGTCAAATACTGCCAAATCTAGTGTCGTGCCATCGATATGTTCAAGAAAATTTTGCCTCTAAAATTGTCAACCTCCCTTTGGTTCTCTGTTGGTCTTGATTCAAAAACATCATATTCCTATGTCTCGTGTCAATGATGTGGGAAACATTATGGCCCACCTTCGATCAAGATCACTTCTTGTCGACTCCAACTCATTATCCAGGAAGTTGATCTAGAGACTCCCTTCAGGTACCTTGGAGCCTACATGCCTCAATGGAAGGTTCTTCGCATTTGACGTAAGGTCCACATCATTAGCCTTCGATCGACTGACTCTGCGGGTGTTCGACGTCAGATCATTGTTCACATTCCGTGGATTGTACCTTTTGTACCTTGCGAGCCATTGTCATTATTGGTGGTTTCTCTCGCGTCTGTTAACAGTTTTCATCATTAGCTGGTAATCAGACGATGTTCTTGCATGTTCGACTTCAGCTCACATATCACATGCTCGAACTTGTACTCTGTTCGAGTCGAGATGGAGCACAAGACCTTGGATTTTGTCTTATGAAATCCAGGCTGCGGATTCTTTGTGGATTATTATGACTTGTTACATGACTCTTTTGATTGGATGGCTGTGACCATACCTGAGTCTACTTGTTGATCCTTATTTTACTGGATGGTTGTGTCCATACCATGGATCCCGATTTTTGTACACTTTATTATGGATGGCTGCGCCCATACCACATATCATGTATCAGAGATATCAGTTGTATTTGTATTCGCAGGTCTTCCCGACGGCAGTTTTTTCAGTTGGACATGTTCTCATAAAGCATTTCACCCCTCCCTCTCTCTCGGACCTCATGCTTTAGGGGGCATCTGTTACACAACATTTTGTCACCGTCCCTGCAATCCCTCGTCTCGTACATTGGAGGACTATTCCTATGACCTGTGAACAGTAAAATGTCTTGAAAACACCTTGATGGTATCCTTCTGCATAAGGACAATAATTCTCCTAAAGAACATTTCCTCTGGAAAACACTAAAAACCCATGTTTTGGCATTGGCGCGAGTCTCGAGTTCATCCCTTGCGCCAATGGGGAAAATATACACTAATGGGTGTGCCAGCTGGCACTCTGTCCCTTTGTTGTGCCCGCGCCAAGCCTATTAAGGAATGTTTTTTAACAATAGAAGGCAGAAGTTTGATTCTAACAACTTCAGAACGAATCATCAAAAAGAGGTTGGGTTGTTTGGCTTTGGATCTCCCTGATTAGGAAGTGGTTTTCCACCTCTCATGAAACCTTCCTAAGAGATAGGACTCTCCCCCATGATTATAGGGATCCCAATTTCCCTTTCTCCTTCTATAAAAGCCTGCCCTCTCCATTTGCAAGCTAGCTGAACGCTTGGAATCTGAACTTTTGGGAAGGAAATTATAGCTGAGTGACAATCAAGAGCAGAGCTAAGGAGAACCCTGTGAGAGAGAGAGTTTTGTCAAATCCCTGACGAGCTTTGTGAGGCACGTCCCGCTGGAACCCTGTTGAAGGAAGATCATGACGTCAAAGCACCAGTTGTAATTGTTCTCTTGTATCTTAATATACATGTCTCTTCTATTGGTTCCATGATTGCGTTTGTCCATTATATAATGCAATTTCATTCGTTCCTCTCTGACTGATCAATATTTATAAAGTGTGAAATATTACGTTGCATGTTGTCTCTCTTCTTTGCATGTGTATAGGTACTTGGATGTAGCGAAATCACGGATCATGACCTGTCCAGCTAGGAACGGAAGCGCCACTTCTTCTTCGACAATAGCAGCGAAGGAATCACGGTAAGCGATCTATCACGATTCTATCTTTTGTAACTAGGAATCAATAGCTTTGCGTGTTCCGATTGTTGCTAGACCCACTCTAGGGCTAGTGTGATCACCTCTGTCCGCAGAGGGGATTTACCTCCACAACACTTGGTCTAAGAAATTGGGAGGTACCCTTCAGATGACCATGTCATATGCTACCATCCCAGTATTTGGAGGGGAATTCAGAAGGCTGTATAGGGAAACTCAAATGGCCTGCATCATTAGTGATCATCACAATCCATCAAACCATCCCATATATGCTGAAGAAAAGGAATTGGGGTCATCAATTCGGCACCTTGTTGCTTATGATAATGATTTCCAGCCTGAAATAAGTGAAAAACAACACTTTCAAAGTGCAAATGAGCAGCATTCAGAAGGAGGACAGATCTGGAAATTGTACTTTGATGGAGCCTCTTCAAGAGAAGGATCGAGAGCTGGTGTAGTCCTCATTTCTACTACTCAGCAGAGGGTGACCATATCATACAAACTGCAATTTTTTACCACTAACAACACTACTGAGTATGAAGCACTTATGTTGGGTATGAAGGCAACAAAAGATTTGGGAGCAGAACAACTAATTGCCTTTGGTGAGTCAGAGTTGGTGATTAAGCAGGTAAGAAACAATTACCAAGTGAAAATTTCCAAATTGAAGAATTACAGGAATGAAGTCTGGGATTTGATTAAGCATTACTTTTCAGCATTTAATATAAATTTTGTCATTATAGAAGAAAATCAAATTGCTGATTCACTAGCAATTGCTACTAGTAATTTCAAAGTTCCTCTAGATTTCAAGGCAACCTATGATGTTCAAATAAAAAACAGACCTTCAATTCCTGATAACATCAAGCACTGGCAATTATTTGAGAATGACAGGGAGATTCATAAATTTTTAGAGTGTGTAGAAGAGTTTGCAGGCATACAAATTGATGATGAGCAAGAAATTGTTGAAAACCAAAATAGCAGCCCTTTTAAGAAAACTATGGTTGGGAAAAACATTATAGATCTGAAAACTAACTTTATTCCTAAGGGTTTAGTTCCTTTAGAAAGGTTGTTTGATAATAATGATGTTTTTCTCAAGCCTGAAAGCAAATTTGATGGAGAGAGTAAAATAGAATGTAATATTGGTACAGAAGATCAGCCAAGATTATTCAAGGTGTCCAAATTCCTTTCTCTTGAAACCATAACTAAATATATCAAACTGTTGAAAGCATTTGCTGATATTTTTACATGGTCTTATAGTGAGTTGAAAACTTATGATAAGAGCATAATGGAGCACAAGATTCCTTTGAAAACAAATGCAAATCCTTTAGCACAAAAAATCAGACACATCAATCCCATGCTGCTCCCAATCATTGAGAAAGAAAACAGAAAATTATGGGATGCAAAGATAATTTTGTCTTTGATATTTTCTAACTAGGTAGCTAATATAGCCCCGATCCGGAAATAAAATGGAGAGATAAGGATTTGTGTCGATTTTCACACCCTGAATTGGTGTTCATTGAAAAATAACTACCCACTACCCAAGATGGATTATATCTTGCAGAAGGTTGTAGGATCCAAAAGACTGTCAATGATTGATTGCTTTTCAGGCTATAATAAGGGTTTAGTTGACAGGCGAGACAGAGAAAAGACATTTTTTACCACACCCTAGGGCACATTCATGTACAACAAAATTCCATTTGGTTTGATGAATGCAGGTGCAACCTTTCAAAGGGAAATGGATATTTCCTTTGTAGGAGAAAAGGAAAGATTTATGGTCATCTATTTGGATGACATCATAGTATATTCAAAATTTGATGAAGATCACTTGAAACATTTGAAACAATTTTTTGACAAATGCATAAAGTTTGGTTTGTTCTTAAACCCAAAAAAGTCATTTTGTTGTCCAAGAAGGTAAGTTATTGGGACATATTGTAACATAAAGTGGAATCTGTATTGATCTGGGAAGAGTAGAAGCTATTCAGAAGATTGGTTTGCCAAGAAATAAAAAGTAATTGCAGACATTTTTAGGGAAAATCAATTTTATGAGGCATTTTGTTCCTAACTTTGCAGAGCTGATCAAACATATAAATGTCTTGCTGAAAAAATATGTACAATTTAAGTGGCTAGATGAAGCAAAAAATTATTTTTCAGCAATTAAGTCTGCCTTGATTGAAGCACCAATTTTGATTAGTCCTAATTTTGAAAAGGATTTTCTGATTTTTTCATATGCTTTAGAAGAAACAATTGCAGCTATCTTACAACAAAAGAACGAGGGTTTGGAGCAGCCAATTTCATTTTTCAGTCGTGCTTTAAGGGATGCTGAATTAAAGTACAACTCGATCGAAAAACAAGCATATGCACTAGTTAAGACTTTGAAGTCTTTTCGATTTAATGTGTTGCATTCAAAAATAATTGCTTTTGTGCCCAATATCACTATTAAAGATGTATTGTTGTAGCTAGATACAGATGGCAAAAGGGGACGATGGCTGACCAAAATTCTGGAATTTGACGTTGAAAACAAACCAACTAAATTGATAAAGGGTCAAGGCTTGGCTCGCTTGATGGCTTAATCTAATTACAAAGCTTTAAATCTGAATGTAGAGGTAGCTGAAGGAGAAGATGGAGAAGGTATTGCTAGTTATCCCGGAATATTTAATTCAGATTGGTACACGGATATAGTTTACTTTTTGTTAAATTTCAATTGTCCACCTAAAATGGAGAAATCTAAAAGAAGAGCTTTTAAATTCAGAGCTATGAAATATTGCATTTTGGAAGACCAACTTTACTGGAAGGATCATATTGGAGTCTTGTTAAGATGTGTAGATGAAGTAGAATCCCAAGAGATTATGACAAAGATACATGTAGGAGTGTGTGGAGGGCACTTATATTAGAGAGCCACTGCAAACAAAATCTTAAGAGTTGGCTAATATTGGTCAACTCTTTTCTCTAATGTCTTTGCCAAAGTCAGGAGTTGTGTCGAATGTCAGAGATTTGCTGATAAACAAAAATTGCTACCATTACCTCTCATTCCTATTTTAGCAGATGTTCATTTCCAGCAGTGGGGGCTAGACTTCATCGGTGAAATTCATCCACCTTCATCAGGACAACATAGATGGATTCTCATAGCTATAGACTATTTCACTAAATGGATTGAAGTTGTACCAACCAAGAATGCTACTAAAACGGTAATTATCAAATTTCTGTTGCAAAATATTATGTCAAGATGTTATGAAACCAGCTCCAAAAATAGAAGAGAAAGGAGATCAACTCCTTAGAAATAAGCCACTTCGAGGGGGAAAACTCCCTTACATTACACAAATGAACAATTCTTGGATGATACAAATGACCAAAAGCTCCTTCTATATATAGGAGTCCATGGGATCAAAATATAATCCTAGCCGACCTAACAATAATAATGTAAGGGCACAATAATAACAATATTGGGGTTACAGGGGCACAACAATAACAATAAGGGGGTTACACTAGCAACAATAAGGGACTATACTAGTAATATAGGGACCTAACATGCCCCTCTCCATCAAAAAAGTGTTGTCCTAAACGCTTGAGTAGCTCTGGATGATTTCGTGTAAAATTCTCATCCTCCCACGTAGAATCTTCAGTGGGTAAGTTCTTCCACTTGATGAGATACTTTGAAATTGATCAATTTCGTAGCTGTCGAGTTCTTGTTTCTGTGACTGCTTCAGGTTCCAATATGATTTCTCCTTCCTCATCAAGTTCTGGCGATATTGTTTGAACTGGAAGTTTGTCCCCTATAACCTTCTTTAAGCATGAAACATGGAAAACTGGATGCACTCGCGAAGAAACAGGAAGCTCCAATTTGTATGCCATAGTACCAATATTTTGCAACAGCTTGTAAGGACCATAGTACTTTGGCGATAATTTATTATCCTTCTTAGCTTGCTTGAGGGACATTTGTTTGTATGGTTGTAGCCGTAAAAATACCCAGTCTCCTACATAAAAAAATCTCTCACTGCGATGTTGATCTGCCTGTTGTTTCATTCGATTTTGTGCCAAATTTAGGTTATCCTTTAAGAGTTGGAGAACTTCTTGTTGATTCTCGATGTGATCTTCCACTGCTTGAACCTTATAATTTTCTCTTAAAGAAGATGTGATGGACGGTGGATGATATCCATAAAGTGCTATAAATGGGGTCATTTTTGCTGCAGTATGGAAAGAAGTGTTACACCACCATTCAACGAGAGGTAACCACTTGACCCATTGTGTTTGCTTATCAGATACAAAACAATAAATATATCCTTCCAAAAATTTATTCACTATCTCTGTTTGACCATCGAATTGAGGATGATAAGATGAGCTATGAGCTAATTGAGTACCCAAACAAGAAAATAATTTCGTCCAAAAATTTCCAGTAAAAATGGGATCTCTGTCACTTACAATAATATTTGGGTTTCCATGTAGCTTTTGAATTGTTTCCATAAATGCAGTAGTAATTGTACTTGCTTTAAATGGATGAGATAATGCACAAAAGTGTGCATACTTGGTAAGTCTATCAACTACCACCATCATGACACTCTTTCCTTCGAACTTAGGTAAACCTGTGATAAAATCCATTGAAATCTCCTCCCAACATTGACTTGGAATGGATAAAGGTTGTAGAAGACCCGGGGTCTTCATTGTCTCAACTTTGTTTTGCTGGAAAACCAAACATTCCACCACAAACTTTTGAATATCAGATTTAAGGCCATCCCATAAAAATTATTTCTTCACCCTGTGGTAAGTTTTCAAAAATCTTGAGTGTCCTCCTAAAGGAGAAGTGTGCAATTCCAAAAGAATCTTTTGTTTTAGTTGGGAATTCTTGCAAATATATAAGCGATATCTATAAGGCTTGATGTTTGGAGGAACACTTCCTGGAATCAAATGAATAGCATGATCATGACCATGAATAGGTGGGAGTCCTTTGGGAGTTCAAACACCTTGGAATGATTGTCCAAGACTTTTTGGAGATACGAAGAAATATGTGATTTTGATGTTGGAACTTCTAGTGAGCATAATTGTGCAATTATGCCTCGTTGTCCTTTCTTCAGAAGCTTTGTCATTACATTAGAGCTTATTATCTTTCCCGGCTTCCCTGCAATACCCTATAATTTGATTTCCTTTCATTCAGGAAAAAAAAAAAAAAAAAAAACTACCATCCCAACGATTATAACCATTGTAATCATAGTACAACATCAACACCTCCCATTGGAATGGAAAGCATTGGACTGTTAAATACATATTCCCCCATGGTTAGCTTGATATTATGGTATTTTCCAGAGCAATTCATAGTTCCTCCATTTGCAACCATCACTTGACATTCTGGTGCTGGGTATAGGAATCAATTCAATTCCTTGGCTACCTTACAATGGATAAAATTATGGGTACTACCCCAATCAATCAACACTATTACCTTTTTCTTCTTGATATGTCCTTCTATCTTGAGAGTTTGAGGAGTGGTAATTCCTGAAAATGCATTACACGATATGGTCGGACTCTTTTCTTCTTCTTCTATGGTTAGTTCCTGGTGTATATCCTCTTATTTTGAAGTCTAGGAGTAGCAACACTTCTATCTTTATAGATGTGCGTGGCAGGCTTCCTTGTCGCCATAATTTTGCATTCAATTTTTCTTGCCAACCTGAATGCCTTCTCTAATGAATCAGGTTCCCAAACGTGAACTTCATGTTGGATGTTATCCTTTAAAGTCCCTATGAAGACATCAATCCTATGTACCTCTGGGATATTTGTTACCCTTATATTCAATTTTTGGAAGTCCTCAATATGCTCCCCCAATGAACCCTTTTGTTTGAGATTTATCAATTAGCTAAAGAAGGTGTTGCTCTTTGTATCCTCATAATGTGCTATCATTTCCTCCATAAAAATTGACCAAGTGACAATTTTTTTACGGGAGCAAAGCCATCGATACCATACAAATGTATTTTATTCTAAATGTAAAGTTGCAATGCATACCTTTTGTGTGTTTTGCACATTATTGAGATCAAAATATTGCTCCATCTATAATATCCATGTTACGTGATCCTTGCCATCAAACTTCCTCATATCCATCTTTGGAATATGGTGGTTCTTCCATCCAACGTTAGAGTTTATGAAATCAAGATTAACATTTATTTTGTTCTCATCATGAGTTTCCTCTATTATATTTTCGCCAATAGGAAACATTTCTTGTATCAAATTTGTCAAACCTTTCATGTATGCTTTTAGATCATTCTTCATGTTTTCCATGTTGTCTTTCATTTTTTCTTCCATGTCATCCGTCTTAGCTTCCATGCCATCCATCTTAGCTTCCATGCCAACTTCTATGCCTTCCATCTTAGCTTCCATGCTTTTCTTCAAACCATCCACATTAGCTTCCAAGCCCTTCTTCAAACCATCCATCTTAACTTCCACACCTGTCTTCAAAACTTTCATTTCATTTTTTGTTGCTCTTTGCGAGAACGAAATTTGGTGCACTTGCTCTTGTAATTTTGATATGCCATGTTGCACTTCTTCCTCTTCATGAGTCATAGTAGAGCCTTCTGAAGGATTAATGGGTGTTGAATTATTTTTATATGGTATTTTAGAACCCAATACTGCTATCTATGCTTCAATATGCCCTTAGAATCACTTCAAACTGAATTTTCACACAAGACTTATGTAATTCAAAAAAAAAAAAAAATACACACCTTTTTCTTGTTGTTGAGGAGCTCGATATTGAAACTAAATTATCTCTGTGATTTCAGATCTTAAATATCTGAAATTAGACACTATAGTAGCTCTCTAAATATTCTTTATAATGCCACAGGTCTCACCTGATTTGGATTCTTCAAGATAAAGTTATGCCCAATCTCCCACAATGACCTAATTATGGACTGGTTTAGTAGAGTGAAATTGTACGACATGCCACATGTCAATGTTTCCTCCTTCGGCTCTGAAATTGATATACATGAAACTACATTCTGTGTACTTTCAGCCACTTTTTACAGAATGCCAATCCGACGCTCAGAGAGAGAGTTATGACGATTTTCCCATAGTCACCTCTTTGAAATGAAATTCAGGAGCCTAAAAATCCCTAACTTCCACAGATAATATCTCCGCAAATATTGCAAACCAAGATCTAAAATTTTTACAGGAAGTTCCTCAGGATTTTGGCTTTGCTCTGTAAAAATTTTAGCTTCTAAACCTTCATAGAAAAAAAAAGTTATAGCGCAAATTCCACGATGACCTGTTTTAGGTGAAATTCGGGAGCCTGAAAAACCCTAACTTCCACAGATCATATCTCTGAAACTATTGCGAACCAATATCTGAAATTTTTACACGACGTTCCTTAGGATTTCAGATTCACTCTGTAAATATTTCAACTTTTGCACCTTCGTAGAAAAAAATTTATAGCGAAAATGTCACGATGACTTGTTTAGAGCAGCGAAACCCTAGAATCCAAAGCTCTGATACCAAATGTTATGAAAACATTTCAAAAAATAGAAGAGAAGAGAGATCAATGCCTTAGAAATAATCCAATTCAAGGGGGAAACCTCTTTTATAGTACATAAATGAACAATTCTTAGATGATACAAATGACCAAAACCTCCTTCTATATATAGAAGTCCATGGGATCAAAATATAATCCTAGCCGACCTAACAATAATAATGTAAGGGCACAATAATAACAATATTGGGGTTACAGGGGTACAACAATAACAATAAGGGAGTTACACTAGCTAATATAGGGACCTAACACAAGATTTGGTTGTCCACATAAATTAGTAACTGATAATGAAATGTCCTTTAAGTCTGCTAAGATGTACAAATTTTATCAGCAATATGGGATTGAATTGACTCATTCCACGCCTTGTTACCCTCAAGGTAATGGATTAGTCGAGTCATAAAATAAAATTTTGGTAAGGATTATTAAGAAAATGCTGCCAGAAAATAAGAGGAATTGGGACACTTAGCTGATACATGCTCTGTGGGCAGATAGAGTAAGTGGTAAAAAATCAATTAGAATGTCTCCATTTCAGCTTGTATATGGTACTGATGCTGTAATGCCTTTGCAATTAGCTCTTCCTGTGATGAAGTTCCTACAAGATGAAGTTGATCATGAAAATCGAGTCCAAAGGAGAATGCTACAGTTGATGGGGGCACACCAAATAAGAGAATCATTGCTGGAAAAAGCTCAGAAGTATCAGGCTAAAGTCAAATCTGTTTTTGATAAAAGAGAAAATTAGCAGTTGTTTCAGGAGAATGATTTGGCGCTGCGTTGGGATGTTAGGAGAGAAGACCATGGAAAGCATTGTAAGTTTGACAATCTGTGGTTTGGGCCATTTAGAATTGCTGAAGTTTTGGAGAATAATATATTTCTGCTCAAACATCTGGATGATGATCAACTGACTGGAGGCCCAGTCAATGGTCATTTTCCTAAGAAGTTCTTTGTTTAGTAAGTCAGTTGAGTCAATTGTAAATATCCGGTGTGAAGTGTCAATAAACTCCATGCCCAATGGTACTTATGTCTGTATATATGTTTAGTGTTGAGTCTAGTCAGTCAATGTTCAGTCCTAGTCTTTATTTCAAGAAGTCCTCTAAGTTTCAAGAGTTTTTGAGGCACTGAGTCTACAGTCCTTGAAGCCTCACAGGGAGGACTTCATCCCCAATGGGAGCCATTGTTAGCATTGAAAATGTTAACGGTGTAATCGCTTTTGTGTCACTGTTTTCAATTTTTATTATTGTGTCCTAGTCCATGTCCAAAGTTTGATTCATTTCCAATAAAAGTTAAAAAGAATCCCAACATCAAGGTATTTTTTAAGTGAATAAGTGTCATAGTGTTTTAGAGTCCTAAAATAAGTTAAAATATCTATTTTGACTTATGTTAGTGTTGAAGGTTAGTCATTGTTTGGGTAATAAAGTTGCGGTCATCTAGTCTGGAATAATAGCTACCTTTGTTGCAAATTCAACGTCAAAACAATAATACAGTAAAGGGAAGTTATTTCTCAGAAATAAAAGTCATATATTCCACACAGTGAAAAGCGCAGCTATTTCACTGAGATTTTGGTTATCTCAATAAAGAGGCTACAGGTAAACAGGTAATCAGTTTTCAAAGCAGGCAAATTAAGGCTTTGTAGACAATATTGCAACCAGAGTTCTTTAAAAGTAAAGTGTTGCCTGAAGAAAACAGATTGACCAGCAGAGTGGGAGATCTGAAGAAGAACCACGTGCAGGATGAGCAGACGGACACGATCCAATCGTAGGATTTGAAGGGGAAGAGACCTACGGTTGAGATGACATCGCTAACTAAACAATATAAGTTGCGATGCGACTAAGGGCAAGCAGTGAAGACCATTAGATCTGGGTGCAGATCAACGGTGGAGATTAAAGCGCAAATGGAGTGATTTCGCAAATCGTAGTTTTTAGAGTTTACCGTTAAGGCAATCACGTGGTATGTTAATTGATTTGCAATGCGATGAGGCGAAGGGGAATGTGTCGGCATAGCGCACCAGCACACTTCGCACATCACATAGTTTATGGTTTAGTCGATATCAATGTAGAGTTAAACTTGTGGGTGACTGATTTGCGATAAGTTGGGAAGTTGCAATGTGTGATTGCCTCTGATTGGTCACTAGGTTGTGGGGCTCAAGAACCACAATTTTGTATGTAATGCATGTTAAAATGTAGTTTCATGATGCATCAAGATTTATACAAGGAAGAAAGCATGGTACGAGGAATCTGACATGTAATGATAAGGTGGAAGTGTGAAGCTTAGTGGGATGAATCGGCGCCGGTTTTTTAATCACTTAAAAAACATGTCATTACTCCTTGTCATAATTGCAAGCGTGAAATTAGAGAAGAGAGCTCAACGATCACTCAACCTGAGGCCTCTATGTATGATACAGGTAAACAAAAACCAATCCTCTAGTAAGCAGTCTCAGGTTTCAAAGAAAGCAATCTTAGGTTTTGTGGACAACATTGCAACTAGAGTTCAACAATTGTATTCATGAGCAGTTTAGCTGTCAGAAAATGGGGAAAGGAAGAAATGTAAATAGGTCAGAGCCTTCTAACGCAAGATTTGTGGATGCAAGTGCAAAATCACAATTCAAATCCGTAGATTGGTATAAATTCCTCCAGGAGTTTTATGGGGAGAACGTGCACTAGATCAAGCTTTCGTTGAGTCTTTCGATGGAGAAAAGGTCAGGTTAGGTAGAAAAACATTCAGCATTTCCAAGGCTATCATAGCTTGTGCAACCCAGTCGTCTTCAACCGCTGAACATTGGTTTAAAAGCAAAGCGCTACCTGAAGAAGTAAGTTCTTACCTTAAGCCATAATATGCTCATATGAAATGGAATTCAACTGCTCATATTTCTTGTTTTAAAGCCGAGTGGCAGCATTTTATTACCTCAGTCCAGAAATACATCACATGTGAAGGGAGGTTTTCTTATGTTCATCGTTATTAGTTGAGATTCCTGGCCCACATCTCAAGAGAAAAACCTCTTAACCTACCCTATTTTCTATATAAATCTATGCTTCAAATGTCCCTCAAGCTACAGGAAATTCCAAGCTACTCCTTGCATAATTTGTATCATAGAAGGCTGATTAAAATTTTAGTTGTCTATCATCTCAGAAAGAAGAAAATTACTTGGGATAGGTTTTTAAGAGAGGAAGGGTTTGGAAGTATTAATCCCAGAAGAGAGGTAGGGAGGCCAAAGAAGAAAGACATCCATGAGCAAACCAGTGATGCCCCTGTTTCACATAGTTCACCATCTTCTCCTAAGAAGCCCATGTCAAAGAATAAATAACAAATTGCCTCTTCTTCACGAAGTCAGCCTAAGAAGAAACTTTTCATGACAGAAGAACCAGTGGAAGTCAACCTTGGTCTTCTTGCACCTAAGCCTGTTTTCTCACCAGTGGAAGTCAACCCTAGTATGAAAAGTTCAAGCCAGATTCCTGAGTCATCTCATCAAGTGCAACCAAACAGTGGCGCATCTCTCACTAAGTCCACCCTCTCACAAGTTTTGCTTTCCCTCAAGAAAGGCAAACAGAAAATGACAGAGCCTACCATAGAAGAAGAGCCTACCTTGGCTAAATTAGTATCCTCCATTTGTTCTTCGATCAAGAAGAGGAAGAAAAACGAGATACATTCCTATTCCTCATTTGAAAAAAGTAGTGATCCTGAGTACATAGAGTTAGAAGATGAGGAGGCAGAGTTTAGTAAATTTATACATGGAGGAAAGAGGTTCAAATTCATCCCTAATCCCAATGTCAAAAGACCTCATACTAGACCAATAAATAAACTCAGGCTAAACAACAAGCTGATTGCCAATCCTAAACTGAGGGATGAAATTATCAACATTGAAGAAAGCCCAAAAGACAAAATTGAAAGGAAGAAGAAAGCTCAGTCAAAGAGCCAAGCACAGAAAAAAAAAAAAGAAAAAAAGAAAAAAAGAAGGGTATGATAAAAGGGTAACTAAAGTAGAAGACATAAGAATGTTTGTTTCTATTATGGACCTTTGATGAATGAAGAACAGGGCTGAATTGGAGAAATTTTTTTGGGTAAATGTTCCATGTTTTCCGGTTATTGCTACCTTTTTTGTAAAAGTAGCAATTATTTTGAAATATCAACATGTGATGGAAATGGGCTACTTTTTGTTTTGAATCATGATGGTGACATTAAACAGATGAAGTGGAGAGGTTATTAAGTTGCAATGGATGCTGCCAGGTGTCTTATATTCAACCTTCTCCGAAATATCATGTTTATGTTTTGCACATTTAATAGTAGACAACCACGTGTCATTCCCACTGTTTTTACACATTTTGCTGAAGATTGGTTGCACTAAAATAGAAGAGTGGTCTTCGAATAGATTGCCACCTCACACAACGATTTCGGAGTGACAACCTTCATGATGCCTTCATGATGTTTATCTTGTTTTTAATATAGCACTTTGTAATTAAGATTAAGGGATAAGCCTCACCTCTTGCACGAAGTTGTAATGACTTTTGAAAAAGATTTACCTTTTTCAGTGGAAGATGACAGTATCATATTTTGTATATATATGCCAAACTGATATGAAGTTAGGGCTGGTTGATGGTTTCAGAATTTGACTCATATGATCTGTATTCTTTTTGTGAATGAAATGGAATGATACTACTGAGGACTTATTACCAATTTGCTGTCTGTATTGTCTACTTTACTTGTGTTTCCATATCTACTTTCTTTCAGTTTCAGTTTGCAAACCAATATGTTGTTATGAATATTTATGAGTCTCTTAAACATGCGATGCGTTTTATCAGTTTTTGTTAGTCTCACATAGTGAGCATTCCTGGTAAATATATATTGCAATAGTGGAAGAGCATCATTCATGACAATTATTCTTCATGATATTTCATCTCATTAGACTAGAAATAGCTTTCTCTCAATGGAATATTGTCAAATTGCTACTTTTGTGAATTTTTACTAAATGCAATAGATTTATGTTTCACAGACCTACTGTTTCCTCATATCTCACAATTTCCTCTCCTCATAGGCTACAAACTTGCACTCTGCTACCACATCAGATTCCAATACCCTCTTTAGTAGAATTGTGGATTTGACCGAAACCTCTCTTCAATGAATCATAGTTTATACCATCTTCCAATCCCATAAAACAAAACATTAAAATTGCCTTAAAGTTTAAGATGTGTCTGGTCAGATGCTTGCTACAGTCCAGGTGCTGATTCCAGCGCCAAAACAATGCAATAATCTTCCTCAAATTTAAACTACATGTTTTAAAACAAATTGACATATTTAATGAAAATTACATAAAAACTCTCATAATTAACTTCAAATACAAAAATAAACTTATAATGACTATATATTTTACATAAAAGTTAATAACAAGAGAAAAAAAAACCCAAAATATTAAGGACATAAATGAAGATGACTAGAAAAATGTTAAAAAATAAATATTAAGAATTAAGAAAGTGACCTAATTCATCACATATACATCAAATTAAAATATGCAAAATAAAATTATAATAAAAATATGCAAAATAAAAACTACAATTTATTTATTTATAGTGTTAACTAGTAATAAACGTTATGCAAATTTATTATATTACAAATAAAAATATTTAAAATTATAATTAAATTATTTTTATTAGTATACGGTGTAATTAGTTTGTTTGCAAATTTTTAGAAATTATTTCTAAAGTTTGTTAAAATTTTGGTAAAATTAAATATTAAACTTATTTTTTAGAAATTGAAAATTATTTTTTGAATTTTGAGTGGATGACTAATTTTTTGTGGTTTAAAATGGAATTTTTGATTAAAAAAAAAAAAACCCTAATTACTAAGTGTCTTTATAAATTAATTATCATAATTGTCTTTTTTCAAATTAATGGATTTTTCCATAATTAATATTTTCTTTAATATCACATTTGGGGCTTTTACTAACCCTCGAAATTGGCTGATTAAAAAAAAAAGCAACATATTACAATGATTTTCTTCGTATTTGTTCCTTGCTCATTTATATTATTGAATGGAGTTGGTTCAATCATTTTCCTCAATAGACCTTACCCATATTATATATTTCCACAATTCAATTTTAAACCATGATGCAACATAAAAAAAATTAAAATTTAAGTCAATAGTACAATAAATACGATTTTCTCTTTTGTCTTCACGATTTTAATAATAACTTAAAAGTAAAAAAAGAATCTTTTGCACTCACTTAAGTCTTTCTACAACTAACATTTTTATTTTAATATACTAGACATTGTAATTTTTCTATATTATATATTTTATTACATATGAATTATGAATTATTTGCCACGGGTTTCCAAATAGATAATTTACCATAGATTATGATTAAGACTACACATGATACTTCTTATCAATTTACATAAATTTAAAGTTAAATAAATAGTTTGTTACAATAAATAGTTTTTCAAAAAAAATAAAAATAAAAATATATATATATATATATATATATATATATATATATATATTAATTAATATAAGGATATTAGACATTGTAATTTTTCCGTCTTATAATTTAAATATGGAATAAAATATGCACAAATACATTTCAATAAATTTTTAACTTGTGTAACAAATGAATGTTGGGGGCATTCTCATGAGGTTCATACTGTTTTTAATCCTAGTCCCTATAGGTGACATGGGGCTACTTTTCTTTATCTGGGCACCATCTTTTCTCTCGATAGATGAACTGGGTGTACATTCTATTGACGAGATTATGTATTTTGGCACATGGATTGTTTTTCCTATAATATAATACAAAACAATGTTTTTTCTCTTGTGAAAAAAAAACAAATGAATATTAAGATTAATATTTTATCTAAAATTATCTATGAACTGATCTTTATTTTGCTTCTTTAATTCATTAATTACTTTCGTTACATAATTTCGTTGTATTCAATCATTATTAAATTTATGAATTTATTAAAACATTTATTAATAACTATCCATTACTATTAAAAAAAGAAAAGAAAAGAGAGTATTCAGCAACAATAATACTACTGCAGATTACACTTATTTTTAAAAATAATTAAAATTGTTAATATCAACATGATTAAAATTATTGTTAATTACATTCTTATTGTAATTGTTCAAAACTCTTGTCCCCTGGTTAAGGGGACGATGAAGTACTCAGGTATTGAGGGAGCAAGTTTTCCGACTGCGGAAGAAATATGAATTAGCAATGAGGGGTTGTTGAGGTTATCGGTTGCATTACTCACTTCTAGCGACTCTTTTACTGCCATTGTTGGCCAGTCAATACATAACATAATATTACCTATTTTGCATGATTTTCCCCGAGAGTATGGCATTGTCATCAACATGTTCATGATCAATTTAATTGGGAATGCGAGGAAGCAAAAAAATACTATTGGGAGTTGATGACTTACCTGTCACGCTACATTACATGAGGGAGGGACGCAAGACCGACTTAATTTGCAATGCAGTGCATGGATGTCACAATATTGTTCATGACTAATTCCTTCCTTCCTGCTCTGCTATGCTGCTCCTCCTGGCGTACCTTTCCCTGCTAAACACAACTAAACACGGAAGGGGATCGCAAGATAAAGAGTGGCAATGAAGAACAGGCAGAGTAAAGGGTAGAGCTGTCATATAATTTATAATCGAAGGTGGGTGGAAATGGCGGAATTTGCAGAGCTAGAGGCACAGGATGGGGTGAGAATGAGCTGGAATATATGGCCAGGGACTCAAACGGAAGCAAATAAATGCATAGTACCCACAGCTGTTGTGTACACACCTTTGAAGCAATTGGAAGTACCGGTGTTACCGTACAGCCCTTTGAGATGCAGAAGCTGCCGATCGACCTTAAACCCCTTCGCAAGAGCAGATTTGGTGGCGAAGATATGGGTTTGCCCCTTGTGCTTTCAACGTAATCACTTCCCCCTGCACTATGCGGCATCCCTGGCAGAGGACAATCTCCCATCGGAGCTCTTCCCCCAATGTACAACTGTAGAATATGGCCCCCCTTCCTCAGCCCCTTCAGGCCCTTCAGCACCCCCCTCAGCTCCCCTTCAGCCCCCACCAGTGTTTCTCTTCGTGGTGGACACTTGCATTCTGGAGGAGGAATTTGGGTACTTGAAGACGGCTCTTACGCAGGCCATAGCTCTCCTCTCCGATGGAATGTCCATGGTGGGCTTGATCACCTTCGGCACGCACGTACATGTCCACGAGCTGGGCTTCACTCACATTCCAAAGTCTTATGTCTGGAAAGGTTCCAAAGAAGTTACCAGCAAGGACCAAATTTTGGATCACCTCAACTTCTTTATACACAATAAAAGCACGATGAACGCAACTCCCTCTGCAGGAGTTATTGGCGGGGAGAAAGATGGACTCTCTGCCAAAAGCATTGGCCGCTTCTTGTTGCCTGCTTCGAATTGCGAATTCACCTTCAATTTGGTAAGTCCTTGAAGTTACAGGTTCAAATAAGGAAGGGTAAGGTATCTACACATATGTAGTCTAAGTAGTCGTATTGCTGCACGGAGGGTCTTTGTCTCACAAATCAGGGATCTCATACATCGTTGTTCAGTTAGGCAGCGAACTTAAAGTTAAATTATTATTGTTATTTATATATCATTAGTTACAAAATGACCGCCTGGTCACAAGAACTATCTACCCTTACTGGCAGATTTTTGAAGAGTTGCAAAAGGACCCATGGCCGGTGCAGGCGGATCAAAGGGCGGCCCGTTGTACTGCCACTGCTTTGAGCGTGGCGGCTGGATTATTAGGCGTTTGTGTGCCAGGAAGCGCTGCTCGAATCATGGCTTTCATTGGTGGCCCTTGCACTGAAGGATCCGGTACTGTAAGTTATTGATCTTTACTTGATCACAATCTATGCTATATGTGAATACAGTCTATGCTATATGTGAAGGATTAACTCAACCTGATAAACATTTTGCAATATGTAATGTAGTAGAAAGTAATGGTGAAAACAAAAGAGAGAAGCTAGGGATGGAGATCAGTTGAAAGATCCATGGAGAGGTTATGGGAGATAATTACGGAGAAAGATAGTTGAATGAGCTTTTTAACCATATCTAATTGTAACATATTTGTTATAGTCACCTAATGCTATATAAAAGACCTATTATACGTTGGAAACAAACACGGGTATTGATTGATTGCTTAGAATTTTCCTTCATGGTGTTTCTTTATTGGAAGCTATCGATGTTTTTGCTTATCTGTTTGAATGTATTTATCACTGTGCGTATCTCAGCAATATGTATGTAACAATTGTAAAGAAATGTGAAATTAAACCCAACCCAGGTTTCTGAGTAACCCCACGTCAAAAATTTTCTGCAATTATTTGGCACGGGGTTATCGAGATCAGTTCAACAGGCCAGCTGAGACTGAGGTCGATTGCAATTCTAAGAGCTATAGCATAACAACTAAAGATGAAGTACAAAAGGAACCACATTATCCCCAGCTGCTTCTACAACGAATGAGCAAGCATAGGCGTAGGCACATTTGACTGTACATCTAAAATAATGCCAGAACATAAATTAAGCAAGAAGTAATCCCGCTCAAACACAATTTTTGTTCTGGAAACACAATTCTTATGTTAATTAAACAGCAAGTACTCCCACTCAAACACAATTTGTGTGTCTTGGAAATACAAATCTGATGTCATTTCACTGAGCTTCAGCTAATTTCAGGTGGAGTATTCCCAATTTACTATGTGCTCTTGTTGTGATACCTAATGAAATAAGATCTAATTTCGGCTCAGAAGATGCTTCCAATAATACATGCCCAAGCATAATGTAGTGTTACTTAACCCTGAAATTTGAAACATAAACAAGGTGTGAAGGTTTACAGAGAATATCATTGCAGAATATCAGATACAAAGACAAATAGGATGAAATATGCGAAATATGCCCTTGTATTATGATAATCAAAAGAAAAAAAGTAAGGTTCACCTGCCTTTTAATGTGGGGTGACCTTTCTCTAAGCGAAGCTCCAAATACAACAATACAAGACAAAACATTTCATAACCCTCTATTCTATTTAAAGAGACTCTAGATAGGAAAAACCTAACTACATTGTTAATGGGCCTTATAAAATGGATCCTTTTACATTAAATAACTTCCACTACTATTTAATGGGCCTTATTCAAAGAGGATGGTTGCATACAATTGACTAACTCCTAGGTAGCCCGAAGTAGAGAGGTTAGGGTAGACTCTAATATGCCTTCCCCCTTCAAAAGCAGTGTTTCCTCAAGGTTGGAGTTGAAAAAATTGCTGTAGGATCTGTGAAATTTTCACACTGAAATGCTACTGCAGTGATTGATTTATTTCGCCTACTTATTTATGATAAGTTATTTACAGATACTTTCAGTAAATTCATAAATAAACACAACTACAGTATTCACTTAATTATAAACAGAAAATCAAATAGAACACACATAACGCAATAGAAACAATCACATGAACACAGTTATTTTTTGACAATTGTCCTTGGAAAAACCCAATGCGGGAAAACCAGTGCAGCAGGTGAGGGTTTGTATTATTCTTCATCAGTAGAAATCATTTACAGAAATTTGACAAGTAGATGTCTAGAATACACCTGAGATAATTTTTTCGAACCCTTCGAAAGAATTTTTGACACACGGGAGGCACCCTTTCTCCCTTTGTGTCACTCTGCGTGGTCTTCTGCACAGTGACTGTGCTGGACTGCATCACTCTGTGTGGAGGACCAGTGCTGCTGCTCAACGCTGTCCCCTCTGTGTCCTCCTCCTGTCTTCTTCTTCCTCTGCTGACTTCCCCTTCCTCCTTCTGCCTCTGCAACTCCTCCTCTACAACCTCTCCCTCCGAAATCAAACTCTATTCCTTCAAAATCGATTTCCTTCGGGTACTGAGTGTGTGCCCATCTTGCTTTCCAAATGACCCTTAAGCATTCTCTTATAATCTTCTCGTTGATGAATCAACGACCCATATTATATCTCTAATCAATGGCTGAGATTAAAACATGACTTGATCTTCGTTTTCTAGAAGATTCACACTCTGCTTTATTAATACCCATTAATTATTTAATTTCCCTAAGTTTAGACTTAGGGATCACTTTAAAATAATTAATTATTTTAATAAAGCATGAACCAAGTGGAATTTCCACAAACGGTTTTTGGGTTCTCTGGAATACTGATGTCCAAGCCTCCTCCCAAAGTTTGAGACATGTAACACTTTCCAATGCTACAAAATCAACACTCCCTCTTAGCAAAGAAAGTGTTTAAGCAAAATACCAACTGCATCTGCTCTGACCTGAAGCATCCACTGCGCTGCCGATGTCTTGGCTGCTGCCCCTCATTTGTGCGTTGCTGCCCCTCATCTCTGTGTTGCTACCCTCTGTACTGCTGCCCGTGACACCATCTCCGCCACTGCCTCATCCGTATTGCAGCTCCCTCTGAATCTCAAGTCCACCCATTCTTCTACTGGAATGGGTTCTTAACCATCCCCATCTTTTCCCGAAGTAAGTAAACTTAATCTTACCCAGAGTTTTCGTGAGGATATCTGCCACCTATTCCCCTGTAGGAATGTGCTTCAACTATACAACTCCCTGTTGGACATAGTCTCTGATGAAGTGGTCAATGTGCTTCGACCGGTCATGAAACATACGATTCTTAGAGAGGTTGATGCAACTCTGATTATCACACAAAATTCTGGTCGGTTCCATCCTCTTCTTGAGCAAGTTCATGAGAAACTTACGAAGCCATATGGCCTCACGCGAAGCTGTGCTAGCTGCCATATATTCAGCTTCGGTTGAGCTCAGTGCCACGGATTTCTGTTTCCTACTGTGCCAGGAAGTCATTCCTGATTCGATACTGAAACAATACACACTGGTACTTTTCCGATCTACTAGGCTTCCAACCCAGTTTGCGTTAGTGAACCCACTCAATTGGATTTCATTGCCCTTGGTGTACTTCAATCCAAACTCGACTGTCCCCTTCAAGTATCTGAGAACATGTTTGGCTGTTGCCCAGTGAGCCCTCCTTGGTTCTACCATGAACTGATTGAGGGTATTCATGGCATAATATATGTCTGGTCTAGTGTTGACCTGGTACATCAATGATCCTATGAGCTGCCTATACAAGGTAGGGTCAACCTCATCATCCTCGGACGTGTCGATCTTCTTCCAGTTTGTGATCATTGACGTAGCCATGGGTCTACAGTCCTCCTTCTGAAATCTCTTCAAGATCTCTGTAGTATATCTTCCTTGCCCAAGGAAGATTTCTCCCTTCTGCTGCCAAACCTCCAAACTAAGAAATAGTGCATCCGCCCTAGATCCTTCATGTCGAATTTCGTAGCTAGATTTTCCTTGCAGTCTTTGATGAGCATAGATGATCCAGTCAAGAACATATCATCTACATATAATACCAGAGTTAGCGGCTCATCCCCTACCCTTAGATGGTAGAGGTTGGGATCTGCGTTGCTCTTGACAAATCCCATCTTCTGCAGGTAGCTAACAATTCACCCATACCATGCGCTAGGAGCATGCTTCAGTCCATACAAGGCTTTCTTAAGCCTGCACTCATGAGTCTTTTGCTCATGTGTCTCAAAGCCCCGTGGCTGTTCTATGTACACTTCCTCTTCTATCACCCCATTCAAGAATGCTGTCTTGACATCCATCTAGTGAATTTCCCATCCCATTTGCGCTGCAAGAGAGATGACAGATTTGATCGAAGTGTACCGAGCTACAGGGGCGAAGGTTTTTTCATAATCGATCCCTTCTTTCTGTGCATACCCCTTAGCCACAAACCTGGCTTTGAATTTCTCTATGCTGCCATCTGCAGCATACTTGATCTTGTAGATCCACCTTGATCCTACAACCGATTTGTTCTGAGGTCTAGGGACTACTTCTCATACATCATTTGTCATGATGGAGTTGTACTACTTCACCATAACGTCTACCCACACCTGATGTTGAGCTGCCTCTCGAAAACTAGAGGGTTCTCCAACCTGTGCTACTAGTGCCTGGTACCTGTCTGGTTGCCTGCGTTCCCTCTTCTCATTTCTAGGGGCTCCAGTAAATTCCTCTGCATCCCTCAGAGTCTGTTGGAGTTCTCTGCTCGTCCTTCCACTAGTGGTGGTTGGATTCACCTGCTCTTCTTCTTGCACTTCCTCGGAAGAACTTTCCTGAGGATCCTTGTGCTGTGGAGAGGCACTAGATCCATCTTCTGTAGGCCGTTGTGGCTGAACCAGTGGATTCTCCTCAGACTGCGTAGCTGTAGACATCTCTCGGGATCTCCTGAAGGCTCTCTCCATGAATTTCACGTCTCGTCTTACTACGGTCTTCCTACTCTTGGGAATATAGATGCGATATGCCTTCGCATTTTCGGTATATCCCACAAGGTAACTTTTCTCTGCAGTCTATTCTAACTTCTTCCTCTTCTCATCGGGTATATGGCAATACGCTATATTGCGAAATATCCTGAACTGACTCACCTCAGGCTTGCTGCCAGTGAACACACTCTCAGGAGTACCTTACCCAATGCTCTATGAGGTACCCTGTTTTGCACATACATTGCTGTATTGCAAGCTTTAGCCCGCAGAAATTTGGGCATCTCTTGATTATACAACATCGCCCTCGCAACTTCCACAATGGTCCTATTCTTCCTTTCTGCAGCTCCATTCTACTCCGGATTATATGGAGTTGTCCATTCTCTCTTAATGCCTTCCTTTGCGCAGAACCTCGTGAAGTCCTTATCAATGTACTCTCCACCATTGTTTGATCGCATTTTCTTGATCTGCTTTCCGGTTAGATTTTCTACCAAAGCCTTGAATTCTTTGAATCGCTCAAAGACTTCATCTTTGGTTTTCAGAAAGTAGATCCATGTCTTTCGGGAATGGTCATCAATAAAGGTGACAAAATATTTTGCACCACTGAGAGCATTCATGGACATTGGTTCACAGATGTCTGAGTGTATCAATTCCAACACACTCTTGGCCCTATTGCTGCTTCTTGGAAATGTTGCCTTGGCATACTTCCCTAATACGCACCCCCTGCAGACATCGCCTTTCCTAGTGCTAAGTTCTGGAGCTCCCGTGACAGTCTTTTTGAGGATCCTCAAGGCTCCATGATAGATGCCCCATTCTTTTGTGCCATAATTCATTCAAATCCCTTTCGTCAGTACTGCTTATCAGTGCCATTGGAGACTCGAGCTGTAACTTATACAGTTTATGGCTCCTTACTCCAATTTGTGCCTTCCTTTTCCAACTAGGGTGTTTGACATAAACTTTTTTGCCAATAAAGTATATATTGTAACCCTTGTTCTGAAGTTGAGACACCGAGAGCAAGTTCATCCCCAATCTTGGTACATGCAGTACGTTGGTGGCCCGAAGCTTGTTACCAACTTCTTTTTGAAATATTATGGTTCCTCTTCCAATAAGGGCACACTTGGCCTTGTTTCCCATCGTGATCTGAAAATTCATTTGCTCTTCTTGGTAGCTTGAGAAGCATTCTCGAATTCCTGTCATGTGAGAAAATGCTCCACTGTCAATATACCAGACCCCTGGAGAGGCCATGCTTGACACACAAGCAAAATCCTCTTATAGTCTGGACGCTAGAACTAAAATGTCATGATCCCTCTATTCTTCCATGCATTTTGGAGGACTGCGTGAACCCTTCTGAGCTGATGCTGCATCATTGTCGGACCTTCGTTCCATTGCAGAACCTCCTCTTTTGTCTCTCGGCTTTTGCTCTGATACCATGTGAAATTTTCAAGCTGAAATACCACTGCAGTGATTGATTTATTTCTCCTACTTATTTATGATAAGTTATTTACAGATACTTTTAGTAAATTCCGAAATAATCACAACTGTAGTATTCACTTAATCATAAGCAGAAAATCAAATAGAATGCATATAACGCAATAGAAACAATCACATGAACATAGTTATTTTGGACAATTGTCCCTGGGAAAGCCCAATGCGGGAAAACCGGTGCAACAAATGAGGGTTTGTATTATTCTTCAGCAGTAGAAATCATTTACAGAAATTTGACGAGCAGATGTCTTGAATACACCTGAGATAATTTTTCCGAACCCTTCAGTAGAATTTCTGCGCATGGGAGGCGCCCTTTCTCCCTCTGTGTCACTCTGCGTGGTCTTCTGCGCAGTGACTGCATCACTCTGTGTGGAGGACCCGTGCTGCTACTCAGCGCTATCCCCTCTGCGTCCTCCTCTTGCCTTCTTCTTCCTATGCTGACTTCCCCTTCCTCCTTCTGTCTTTGCAACTCTGCCTCTACAACCTCTCCCTCTGAAATCGAACTCTATTCCTTCAGAATCGATTTCTTTCGGGTACTGAGTGTTTGCAGGCTTGCTTTCCAAATGACTCTCAAGCCTTCTCTTATAAGCTTCTCGTTGATGAATCAACGGCCCAGATTAGATCTCTAATCAATGGCTGAGATTAAAACATGACTTGATCTTCGTTTTCTAGAAAATTCACACTTTGCTTTATTAATACCTTTAATTATTTAATTTCCCTAAGTTTAGACTTAGGGATCACTTTAAAATAATTAATTATTTTAATAAAGCATGAACCGAGTGGAATTTCCACAAACTGATGTCCAAGCCTCCTCCCAAAATATGAGACTTGGAACACTTTCCAATGCTACAAAATCAATAGGATCATTGCTGGTTCCCATGTGGCATCTCCAAGTTGCATATCTTTCCACTGGATCCGTACTTTTCAGATCATGTGCTAGTGCAGTTGACACTCACTACCACCCAATACTGCTTCCAACTGGAGCCAAATGGAGCGTTCTTCATCAAGTTCTGGTTAGCTTGTTTGCACCTTACACTTTAATCACATGAGCATCTTCAGATAAGACACATGAAAGACTGGATGAATCTTGGAGTGGGTTGGAAGTGCCAGCTTGTAGGCCACTTGTCCAATGTGCTAGATGATCCTATAGGGTCTATAGAACTTTGGTGCTAATTTCTCAGGTATTTTGTCTTTGGGTAATGATTGTTTATAGGGTTGGAGACTCAGGAGTACAGGGAGGATGTGGATGCATTCAACTTTAGAGTCCAGGGTCAGCATTGGAAGTTCGTCATGAATGTAGCTCCAGTGTAGTGCTAAACTGCCTATTGAATGAGAACATTACTCTTAAAGTGGCAACGATTGTCCCTGCTACAAACACCAAGCAATTGTTTCAGTGGGATTTGAATTTATATAGTTTCAACTTTCACTTACGTTAATAGCGTACATGTAATAAGAAATCAACTGAATCCGTTGAAATATTGGGCTAACCAGCATCTACGTTGAAACATTAATTTTTCTGAAAGTAGTTGAATCTTTTTTAAGTTTTAAGTTTTAACCTGTTCTTTTGTTTGGAGAAATGCATCATATGCTACTTCATGGAACAAAGAGTTACATGAATCGAACAACAGGTTTTCAACGAAATTCCCTTCCTAATAAAGCCAGAAATTCTAACATGTGATCCTGTGCCCCACCAGATAGGGACTGAATTTCTTTACAGGAAATATGCTAACATGTGATCCTGCTTTTAGACACAAAACAAATTCATGCATAAAAAGGTTTCAATTCCCTCTACTAAAAGGAGATGGTTCTGCATGAAAAGTATCCTCCCCTGGATTTTCATGGAGATCCCATAATGGACAACCAAACTGTGCACCAATAAAATTTGCAACTATCCCTAATCATCCAAGTGTTCCCAAGAAGAGGGCCTTTGCAAGAAATTAGGGAAGTGAAAAATCAAAATGGCTACATTCAGCCTAAAACCATGTCCATAATCTCTTGGCTGACAGGCATCCCCAGAAGATATTGTCAACCATTTCATCTCTTCCACAAGGCTTACATGCAACATTTATAACATCAACTTGACAGCGAAACCTTGGTGGAGTGTAAGTCAGCCCAATACTTTGTGCTTGAAGGAATTGAAATTTCCAAATGGATTGGCACCTCCTTAATCAGTGTGCTTTAGAACCTCTCACCCTGACCTTTTGTTCAAGTGTGGAGCTAGTTCGGAGGTGTCTTACAATGTCATAAAGTCCCATTGCCATGTAGTTATGGAAGGCTTCCTGCCACTACATTTCCAATCTCTCCAGATAGGTTCTGACCTAACCTGTTTATTTTGTTAGGTAAAGCTTTCGCATACAAATTTCAAAGCTCTATGATTGCACTGAGAGGTGCTTTGACACTTCTACAGTCCAGTATGAAGGAGATGTATAATTCCATGCTGTTTGTACCAAAAGCCACTTTCTACAGCCCTTTATGAATATGTGCAACTCTGTGCTGAATGTGGAGCTGACACGTGGCTTAAAAAATATTAATAACAAAAAAATTAAAAATATGTCATTGTTGGGCTGAAGTTAATACATATATATATATATATGAAAACAAATTTATCAATGATTGAAACATCTCTGTGGTTTGCAGCTCACATAGTAGCTAAGGGGAAAGTTACTGAAAGTTATCTGACAGCTTCAAATGAAATATTGGCAAAAGTAAACATTCTTGATCCATCAAGTAAAAACAATCTCAAGCATTCCTATAGAGTAATTGGCTAAGCAGAATGTAGAATTAACCTTGATTGCATGTTTCATACCTTTCTATATGGTTGTACATGGTGATTTGGAAGACACAGAAGAACTGAGTGATAGAGTTTATAGTCAATCAAAGATTTCAGTGCCTTTGGATAAATCGTTACCTGAAAACCTTAAATTGTGGAGAATTGATTCTAAAGCTCAAGCGCTTCTCTACAGTCATTGGTCAGTTGCAAAGCAAACAAGAAGCATAATGTAGAACTAACCTCAATTCCAGAAGAGGCATGTGAAACAGTGACAAAGTTTGCAGTCAATTATGTGCATGGGTAACAGAAATTTGCATTCGAACTGCATTCAAAAGACACCTTCCAGATAAATATGTACACAGTGCACCTAAACCATTTCACTGATTTCAGCTAACCAACTATATGGTCATAAAGACACCTAACTGCTGCTGAAGTTAACAAAGAATGCCTATCAATGCAATTACTAATAACAAAGGAGAATGTAAAGTATGATTCTCCCAACAAAAAAAAATATTCAAAAATAATAATCAAACAATCTCTTGTGGTGTAGAGAAGTTGTCAAAACTTTTGAAAAGTGAAGTTTTGGACATGTGCAAAGACTAGCTAATCATTTGATAGATTTTTGGTGTGTCCACCTGTGACTGGAACCAGCACAGATCCATCTTAGCTCTGGATCTATCAGACATCAAGAGGGATCAAATCTGTGGAGGGAAAGCCTTCCACAGTTTTGCTCTCTCAAAAAGGTTTGCACCTTGATGGATTTGATTGCTCTTGGTGATTGATAGATTCAGAGCTCAGATGGATCTACATGGGTGGGTAGCGTGCACTTGTAAATCAAAGTACTTGATCAACTTCTCCACAGGTGATGCTCTCATCTAGCCAAAAATGAACATTAGGGTGTACTCCAGCAAAACTAACTAAAGCCAATTTACACAAGGTCTATTGGATTTACACTTGTTTTTTCAGCTCACCTCCACACATAGCCCAGCTATTATAATTTTGTAATTCTGATGTTTGCTTTTGTTTGAGATGTGTCTTTTGCAGTGGAATTTTGATTTGCTTGAAGTATAGGTCTTTTGCAAGCCAATTTATAAGGCTGTTACGGCTATTACTTAGTCTTCCCTTTTGCTTATAAATGCAACTTTAGAAGGGTCCGTCTTACCAGCACTATCTATTGATGGTGTAATGAAGTTTTTAAATTTTTTTCAAGCTGCTTGCTGCAGTAAGTTTTTAATGATTGGAAAAATGATTCTATATTGTATTTTTGCAGATTGTGTCTAAATATCAGTCAGAACCAATACGCTCTCACAAGGACCTCAACAAAGATGCTGCTCCTTATTATCATAAAGCAGTCAAATTTTATGAAGGACTTGCTAAGCAACTTGTCAATCAGGGTCATGTTCTAGATCTTTTTGCATGTGCTCTTGATCAGGTTTGTGAAGCTATCACGTACCATTTTAATTGCTATCTATTATCTTGTTCTTGACTGTTCATTCATGTTTGTGTTTTGTCCTGTTAATGTGTAATATTCCTAATATGAAAATACATGAAATAACAGAGGCTATGAACTAACTACAAACTACAATCTCAAAAACATGCAAGCACAAGAATTAAACACCAGAAATAACAACCAAACCTCTGAGCCATTAATATATGAGCCGAATGGGTACCATAGATGGTAATAGTATAACCTGAACATGCTACAAACAAGCAAGGAAAACTCAGGTGATAATAATGAAGCCCAAGTGTTGTAGAAGCTCCTCCCCAATTTCTGTGCTGACCCAATAAATTTCTGTTGCTGCTACCAGATAGGAAATGGAAAATCTGCCCTCAGAAGTGCTCAGAAAATTGTGAGAAATTAGCTGGTGCCCTCTCTCAACAAGGCCAACAAAACCCAGAAAGGGATTGACCCCAAACCAACTCTCCAGGAAACCCACAAAGTGGTGCAAATTGTCAGCTTACTACTAAAATGCACCACTGAAAGAAAGTGGATTTCTGGCCTGAATACTGACTGGATCATGCTGAAAATGCAGCCACATACTCCTCTCCAAATACCCAACAAAAACCTAGAAAATGTTTGGGCTGATTTCGAGTGACGAGAGAGCCCACCAAATAGTGCGAGTGGCCCTCTAGCTGGCTACACGCACTGTTGTGAAATGATGCTCCAGAAACTCCCAAATCCTTCGCTGAAATGCAACTAAAATTCCACACAAAATCCCCTTTGATAACTACCTTCTCCTCCAACCAATCTCCTCTGGACATTTGTTTCCCTCTTCCCCTGCGCAAACTTTTTCTAGTGAGCTCTGCGCACTGCTATAATGGAGAAATTCGACCCACCAACTGGCCTAGACTTCTGCCCTGCAAAACACTACCAAAATTCTAGACTCAGGGTAGTAAATCTCTCTACAAATCACCTGATCCCCCGACTCACTCCAACTGAAGAAATTTGTGCTCCACAAACTGCCTTTTGTTGAAAAGTGTAACTAGGATCGGTCTTCATATTGACTATGTAATTATGTATTTATGTAAAGAAGAAGAGAAAGATAATAAAATATATTTTTGTTGTACTTGCTTCATGGGTTTCATGAGCAAGATTTTTATTATAGGTCAACAGACTTCTTCTTGATGTCTATTAGGGTTGTCTTCTGGTTACAAGTATAATTAAGTGTCATGTATACGAAGAGTCTAGTCATCAATATATGCTCCAAGACCTTGTCATGAATCCTTGAAGGAATGGCTAAAGACAACCTTCATCCTCACCTCATTAACGCTGGAAATTATGCTCTCCAAGTCGGCCTACAAACAGTGACATAGGTCGGCTTATTAACTGGTAGGAACAAGTATATATACCCCCGCATATGCTGCGCAGAAGACACAGAAAAAGTGCAGATTTTCTCTGAAGTTTTACAGTGGTTAAGGTGTGGATTTCAGGAGGGTTAAAGTGCGGATATATCTGTGATAAAGTGCGGTCTTCAGACAGATTCAAGTGCAGACTTCTTTGAGGTAATTACAACGTGAAGAATTCTGAAGACAAGTGTGGATTGCTCTGAGATCAAGCTACGGTTTTCAGGAAGGATACAAGTGTGGATATATTTGAGTTTCCACAGCGTGACCAAGTCTGAAATAAGTGTAAGTTAAGGCAGTGGACAAGCATAAGGTGTGGACCTGTTTCTTGAATTGTTTTAAAGTTGTGAATACCAATCTGTGTGAAGAAGCTAAAGGGCTGAAGTCTGATATAATAATATAAGAGTAGATTCCCATCATCAATACACAAAAGGAAAGCAATATATCCCAAGTGAAACAAGAAGAAGTATAACTGGAGACTAAATCAAGGAAGATATAATTAGACCGAGTTCTCTAGTGGTGGTGCAGGTCAGTGCAAGTTGGTGTAGAAGAGAAGGATCAATGTTGTGAGCATACAAAGAAGCATTGGCAAGGTCTTGGAAGCATTCCTAGGTTAAGGGTCTGAGTCTTGGTCATGGTACTTGTCATTTGAAGATCTATAAGAAAAATTCCTTACGGGTTTTCCTCTCCAAGAGGGAGAGGTTTTGCCCTGGCTCAAGTAGCCTAATATTTGTCTCTCATGTATTTTGATAATTGACTTGATGAAAGACTAAATAAGCTAAAGAAGAGAAGACACAAGTAATTCAGGTAAGCACACAAGTAATTATCAAGAAGAGAATTTGAATTAATCACCAGCCCTCTAAATTCTCAACATGGAATCAGAGCTAAGGTGTTGAACACAAGGGCTGCCTCAAGCTATTTCAAGAAAGGTGTTCTATCTCATTCAAGGGATCAACTCATTCAAGAAAATAATCTTTGCCATCAAAGATTTACATTCCAGACATTGTTAGAAGAGGACATCATCTTTTGAAGATATCCTTTATCATCAAGGATCCAAGAACATCTACATGGGAGATTTCAATCTTAGAAGAAGATCTTGACTTCATTATCATCAAGGAAGTTGCAAGCCACTCTACTCAAGTAAGTATCTATGACCTTACTTAAACCTGTTAAGATGACTTATTGTAAAGAGAGCAACAAGCTGGTTGGGTCATCAAACTTTAGTGCATGGAAGTATAGGACAGATTTGAATTTAATTGAAGACGAAGTTATGGACTACATCGAAGGATCTACAATTCAACCACCAAAAGAAGATGCTCCAGCTCATGCCAAGTACATGAAGGGAGAAATCAGAGCCCAAAGGATTCTCATAGAATCCATTAAGGACTCACTCATTCCCTATGTATCAAAACTAAAGTCTGCAAAAGAAATATATGAGAAATTGGTGGAGCTATTCTCTGTGAGTACTGCAGGAGAAGCAATCTCTCTGAGACAAGAAGTATAAAAAATGAAATCGTCCAGATAAGAAGGAATCACTTCATACTTCATGAGGATTTCTGAAATAAGAGATCAACTGCAGGAACTGAGAGAAGTAATGTCTGACACTGAGATGACTACAATGGTGCTAAATGCTCTACCAGAAGAATGTGGAAACTTCACTTAAAATTTATATGGGAAGAAAGAAGCCACACCATTCCATGATTTATGGTCTCTTTGTAAAATAGAGGAAACAAAATTGAAAGCCAAAGCTGATATAGGATCAAGTGAAGGGAATCAAGTCTTTGCAGCCATATCCAAGAAGAAAGGAAGATTCAGAAAATTTGGTCCTCAGAATAAAAGAAGAAATATGGACAAAGTACGTTGCTTTGGATGTAATGAACTTGGGCATTATAAAAGAGATTGTCTTAAATCTGAAAAGGACAAGAGGAAAAGGGAAGAAGCCCATATCTCAGATATGAGGGAAGAACCTGATGCAAAGAAATCTAAGAAAGAAGAAGCGAGAGATCTCTATTATGATTGAGATCATCTTCCTCTTTAAGTGATTTCTGTTGATTGTAAAATAGTATGTTAGGAAGCAATGTATATTGATAGCATCGTGATAGAAGCATGGTAGGAGCTCTTGGTGAAATAGCTTCGGGAAAACCTCACTAATAAAAATACTGATGGAAGGCAGTCATCAAGATCAAGGGTCATTATGGAAATAGGTGTTGACATTTTCTAATGGAATTCCCTATGAATTCACTAGTTAGAAAGAAAGCAAAAAGATTTCATCAAAGAATTCTATGCTACAGAATTCTGGGATTAGGATGTGATGGCATATTGATGAAGCAGGTCAATGGAATGAAGTTCCTCATTCTAGTAAAACTGCTACAGGATGACTCAAAGGAAAAAGGTATGAGGTATATATATTTATATGCTGACACTGGATGCTGTGAAGTCATGTCTTATGGTTGCAGGTAATGGACTTCTATATTTAGAAGTATGATCTATGGAGGAGGATCTCTCACGGTGCACTGACAGATGAAATCATCATAATATATCCTCATATGGAATATGAGGTGGTTGTATATGAACAAGGAACTGGAAATTGGAAGTCCCTAGGAATGAAGATGTGCAGAAAGAAAGAGATCATGAAGTGCAACCATGTCAAGAGGTAGTTATCATCCGGGAGCCAAGAAGATGTGACTAGAGTATCTCTTGGGAGGATATGTAGACTCTGATAGAAGTCTAGTAAAGAAGAAGACCCTTGACAAGACATATCATTAGGAGATGTGTCAATCTGAGTAGAGGATGCTAATGCCTACAGGGAGCTGTCATGGTGAAAGATCATCACTGAGGTAACTTTTGTTTTTAAAAGTTCATACGTATATGACTATCTGGATGAATTTGTGTAGGGCTGCTAATCATGTGAAAGGATGTAAGATCCTTGGAAATGATTTGAAAGAAAGCAACATGGCATAAAAGGTGGACTAGATAAGAAAGACTGATGAATCACTTTCTGGTAGATGACATGACTGTAAATTTATGTAGATGTTCTATGCTTGATGCAACTTTACTTTTATTACAACAATCACATAAACAGTTAAGTAAAATGCCGATAGAACATACCAGTGGATCTATAGAAGACAAACCAGAAACAGAAGAATGTGTTGGTGCGTTATGGCAGTCAACAAGATGCTTCAACCAGCAAAATCTTCTTGGTCGGCCAACCCAGAGTGTGTCACAACAGTCCTCAAATCAGTCACCCAGTCAACTCAAAGTCAACCCTAGAAAAGTCAACGCAAGGAAGCAACAATAAAGTCAATGCAGCTTGGTCTTCGGTCAACCTTTTGACCTTGGTTTTTGTGCCAATGAGTACGGCCTTCCAAAATCGAACTCTCCATCAAATTTCAACCCTTTTGGACCATGTGTTGACCAAAGTCAGCGCTGGTCAAACTATCGTGGAAACCCTAGCTGCGGTAAACTGTAGTAAATTCGGTCAACCCTTGTTGCAGTAATTCGTCATCTTTCCCACGTGTGAACATAATTCGCCTCTAAGGAGCTCGTACTAAATCAGAAGAGGAGATGTGTGTGTTGAGAGTGAGTGAAATGCTCTCCAACGTTGACTGTATATATATCCATCATTGAGGTGTGTGACACATCTGCTGGGGGTGTAAAACCTTAAGGCCGACCTGCACATATTTGAAATTATTAAAAATAAATTCAAAATAAATGTTCCGCTCATCAGATTAAGATCAATTTTATATCGATCTTGCATCTCTTCGAAAGAGGAACCCAATAAAAATATTGGTATCTTCATTTGAGCATCACAACATGGAGTTAGGACCTAGTTGTCCAATTTTAACACTCCCTCTCAACTAGGGAGAACTCCATCCACCTGTGCAAACAAACATCGTGCGTCATCCCGCCGTAACTTGCTTTGCTGGCCTCTTTATTTCAGAACAGAAGTGGGTCAGTCACAAAAACATCATCCCTCGGCTGACAAATTCAGCTTAGAGGTCCGAAACCTCTATCAGACTCACAAAGAGTCTCCAACCAACCCGAAGTTGGTTCATTTGACCCGAAGTCAGGTGGAGGTCCGATACCTCACTAGACTTGATCCCAGATCAAGTGGTTGGACCGTGCCATCCTAGATAGAGAGTACGACAATCTCTGATGCGTCCATCAGTCTTTGCTACTAGTCTCTAGCTTTTCCCATCTCATTGGCCAAATGAGAGGTACTTCCCATGAGCCCTGAACTCAATGGGTAGGATGCATACGGGGCACAGATAATGAGAGGTGAACCAACTCAAACATCATAACGGTGGGGCAGAAGCACCACAAGGTTTGGCAAGCCTAGCCCCGTGAGTGCTTATAGCTCCGAGAAGCTATCCCCAAAACCCCCCAGAGCTCCCAGAGCTCATCGTCCAACAGGGCCCACATCATAGGGCCATTCCACGATACCAAGACTCTCACGGAAGGTTAGGAACTTGACCTTCCCCAGGGGCTTTGTGAGAATATCCGCGATCTGCTCATCAGTTCATATATGATTGAGCCTTATGGCGCCTCGCTGTACTATATCCTAGATAAAGTGTTACCTGATATCAATATGCTTGGATCGATGGTGGAACACTGGATTCTCGGACAGGCGAATCCCACTCTGGTTATCACAGAGTATCACGGTGGTATCTAGCACATGTCCAAACAGCTCATTAAAGAGCTTTTGCAACCAAACTGCTTCACAACAGGCCATACTTGCTGCAATGTATTTTGCCTCTGCGGTGCTCAAAGCCACCGACTTCTGCTTCCTCCTCATCCATGAGATCGAAGCAAAACCAAGATTGAAGCAGCGTCCTGATGTGCTCTTACGATCCACCACACTACCAGCCCAATCAGCATCAGTATATCCAAGGAGTGTCACGCTCCTGGCAGTGTATCTCAACCCATGGTTTATCGTGCCCCGAAGGTATCTCAGAAGATTCCTAGCACCAACCCAGTGAAAGTGATGAGGCTCAACCATCTGTTGACTCAAAGTGTTCACTGCAAAACATATATTTGGACGGGTGTTCACTAAGAACATCAGGGCCCCTACGAGTTGACGATACTCAGTAGGATTTGACAATACGGGCCCAGCAACGCTGCCACTCAACTTCTTGAAGTTGAGTTCCATTGGTGTTGACACGGACTTGCAGTCCACCATACCAAATCTTTCCAGAAGCTTCACAATGTATTTTCCTTGAGAAAGGAAAATCTCGCCGGGTCTCTGCCAGACCTCCAGGCGTAGGAAGTAGTGCATCAGTCCTAGGTCCTTCGAACTTCGCAGCGAGCTCCCTCTTGCATTGATGAATGAGAGGGTCAGCACCTGTCAAGAAGAGGTCATCCACATACAACACCAGGATGAGAGGTTTTCCCTTGACAACCTTGAAGTAAAGGTTCATATCAGCATTACTTCGAGTGAAGCCCAGCTTCATCAAGTAGCTATCTATCCTCTCGTACCAAACTCAGGGTACTTGCTTCAGCCCATAGAGGGCCTTCTTCAACCTGCAGACATGGGTATCCCGATTCTGGACTTCGAACCCCAAAGGTTGCTCCACATATACCTCTTCCTTTATTGCACCATGCAGAAATGCGGTCTTCACATCCATCTGATGAAGACTCCATCCTTGTGTAGCGGCCAGGGCTATAATAGATCGAATGGTGGTATATCGGGCCACAGGTGCAAATATGTCATCATAATCTATGCCTTCTTTTTGAGAGAAGCCACGGGCAACGAACCTTGCCTTGAATTTTTCAGCACTTCCATCAGATCCATGCTTGATCTTGTAGAGCCATTTCGAGGTGACAACTACTTTGTCCTTTGGTCTTGGAACCACATCCCAGACATCATTCTTCATAATGGACTCATACTCTTCGTGCATAGCATCCTTCCAGACTTGATGCTTTACAGCTTCCTTCAAGGATCCAGGCTTGGATTGTACAATAGTACTCATGGCTGCTAGATACCCTTGGTATCTACTCGGCTTCTTGCTTTCACGGAATGTCCCCCTTGGGGCAGCATGTCCCTCAACATCCTCAAGAGTGTCCCTGAGCCATGATGGTCTCTTTCCTAGTGAATGAGGTGGATCAATCGGGTCCATCGGTCCTTCAACATCAGGGATTGTTTAATCCTTCGGTTCCTCTTGATTTCCAGGCCTTGCTTCATTATCTTCCTCAGATCTCGGAAGATTGACTACTTTCCTCAGGGAAGTATCTTCATCAAAGGTGATGTCGTGGCATATCTCCACTTCCTTTTGACTAGGCACATAGACTCTATAGGCCTTTGAAGTTTCATTATAGCCCACAAACATTCCTTTCTTCCCAGAAGCATCCAACTTGCTCCTCTTTTCTTTCGGCACATGAAAGTAGACGGTACATCCAAAAACTCTAAAATGTGAGACATCAGGTTTCTTACTAGAGAAAACCTCTTCGGGAGTTTTGGATTCTAGAGCGGAATGCGGGCATCAGTTTTGTATGTACACGGTAGTGTTCGCAGCTTCTCCCCATAGAAACTTCGGCAGACCTTGGTCACATAGCATGGCACGGGCAGCTTCCACAATGGTCCGGTTCTTTCGTTCAGCAACACCATTTTGCTCGGGAGTATAGACAGTTGTGGTCTCCCTCTTAATGCTAGCTTCTCTGCAAAAGTCCTTGAACTCATTTGTCTCATATTTAGTGCCATTATCAGTTCTCAAAATCTTGATCTTTTTCCCTGTCATATTTTCCACCAAGGCTTTGAATGTACGGAACCACATGAAAGCGTCATCCTTCTTCTTTAAGAAGTATATCCAGGTTTTGCGAGAGAAGTCATCTATGAACATCTTCCCAAGCATGTCATAGGCAGCATACCAGATAGATCAGAATGGATCAATTCCAAGACATCAGATGTCTTTGTGACACTAGAGGGGAAAGGTCCCCTTATATGCTTTCCTTCGGCACAACCCTTACATACACCTTCATGATTATTTGGAAACTCGGGCATCCCTGTCACCACCTTCCTTGCTTTGGGAAGGGCTTTGTAGCGAAGGTGTCCAACCCTTCGGTGCCATAGTTCAGTTTGTCGAATAGTATCACATGTCATTGCTCCCAACGGACTTCCTCCAACCTGGTAGAGTGTATCAACTCTAAACCCAATCGAGATAGCTTCCTTAAAGCTCTTCTTCCACATGAGCACCTTTCCATCAGTGAATGCCACATTGAAACATTTGTCTTCCATGGCCAATATAGATACAAGGTTCTTCTTCAAATTTGGTACGTAGAGTACATCCTGCAAGTGAAGGACTTGTCCTTGAGACAAGTGGAGGGTCACAGTCCCTGTCCCTTTCACGGGATATGTGGCATTATCTCCAAGGATAATTTCCAGATTAGTATCTTTCTCAATCATATCAAAAAGTGCTTCCTTGAACCCAGTGATATGCCTTGAGGCACCACTATCTATTAACCAGACGTTCATAGTGTCGGGTGGGGATGTAACAGAGAGGGCAGATACAAGAATTTATTCATTTCTTTTATCAACAACATGTGATTCCTCATACCTGGAGTTTCTTGACCTTTTGAAAGGTTGATCATTTCTGCTGGAGGAAGCCTTCCTTTTTCCCTTGAACCTGTTGTTCCTTTGATTGCCATTCCTTCGGTTGTTGTTGTTGTCATCACTATCGGGAGAATCCTTCTTGAAAGGACATTCTCTAGCATAGTGACCAGGCCTAGGACAAGTGAAACATTTGCCCTTCTTTCCTTGGGCCCTTGCTTTTCCCTTATTCTTCGGACCACCAGAGTTCTTCTTTCTAGAATGAGCAGCGTATGCAGCATTCCTCCATTTCCATACTTCTTCATTCTTGATTCTTCTTGAACGCATCTTGACAGTATTTCGTCAAAGTCAGGTATCACATTATTATTTAGAATGGTAGTGTTGAACACATGCCATTCAGATGAGAGCCCTCCAAGTGCGGTGAGTACCATCTCTCGATCAGCTATTGTCTCCCCAATAGCTAGCAGATTGTTCCTGATTTTAGTCAGCTTCAGAAAGTATGATTGGACAGGCTCATCCCTGCCTTTTTTCAAATTCTTCAATTGATTCTTGAAGAATAGTACTTGATTCGCATTGTTGGCCTTGAACATGAGGATCAATTTATCATACATCTCTTTGGATGTGCCCAACTCAGAGATGTAGGCCACCAGGCTTTTATGAATGGATTCCCTGATCATCAGCTTTGCTTTGATCTCCCCTTTCTTGTACTTTGTTTTGGCAGTAGCAGTCGCAGTGGATGGAGGTTCTTGGATTTTACCCTGCACATAGTCCATGACATCTTGGTCTTCCAATTTGAGATCCAATATCATTTTCCAAGCATGGAAGTCATCCTTCCCAGTCAATTTGTCTTCCTCCTTGAAGCTATAGCTTGTGGAACCCATTATCCTTTCCGGTGATTGCTACAAATAGGGCTTGTCTTCACCTTAGCTCTGATACCATGTAAATTTATGTAGATGTTCTATGCTTGATGCAACTTTAATTTTTTTTATAGCGATCACATAAACAGTTAAGTAAAACGCTGATAGAACATACCAGTGGATCTATATAAGACAAACCAGAAACAAAAGAATGTGTTGGTGCATTACAGCGGTCAGCAGGATGCTTCAACCAGCAAAGTCTTCTTGGTCGGCCAACCCAGAATGTGTCACAACAGTCCTCAAATCAGTCACCCAGTCAACTCAAAGTCAACCCCAAAAAAGTCAACGCTGTCCAGAAAAGTCAATGCAGGGCAGTAGCAATAAATTAACGCAGCTCAGTCTTCGGTCAACCTTTTGACCTCGTTTTTTGTGCCAATGAGTACGGCCTTCCAAAATCGAACTCTCCACCAAATTTAAGCTCTTTTGGACCATGCGTTGACCAAAGTCAACGCTGGTCAAACTATCATGGAAACCCTAGCTGCGGTAAACTGTAGTAAATTCGGTCAACCCTTGCTGCAGTAATTCGTCCTCTTTCCCACGTGTGAACCAAATTCGCCTCCAAGGAGTTCGTACTAAATCAGAAGAGGAGATGTGTGTATTGAGAGTGAGTGAAATGCTCTCCAACGTTGACTGTATATATATCCATCATTGAGATGTGTGACACATCTGCTGGGGGTGTAAAACCTTAAGGCCGACCTGCACATATTTGAAATTATTAAAAATAAATTAAAAATAAATGTTCCGCTCATCAGATTAAGATCAATTTTATATCGATCTTACACCTCTCCGAAAGAGGAACCCAATAAAAATATTGGTATCTTCATCTGAGCATCACAACATGGAGTTTGGACCTAGTTGTCCAATTTTAACAATGACTCATGAATGAAAGTGATGGATGATCTGTGCCCTATGGAGCTAAAGTTGAAGATTCCTCAATATCTAAATTCATGACATCGAGGGGAGGAATTCTTCATGAGCAGCTGGGTGTCTCACCATTGCTGCTACGGGTCCCTGATTGACAGGGAGCCTGGTGATAAGTTTCTTACTTGGAAGAAACTGGGTAATTCCTAAGAATGAGCTTAGGTACATTCCTTATACAGGAATGCTATGTCACAGGGTTTGTCGAATTTGAACAAATTCGAACCTGAAGGCGAACCTGAAGCCAAATTTAAAAAAAAATAAAAATAATTGGGGTTTGAGGTTAGAGTTTGAGCATTTTTTGTCAGTGGTTTTAAGGTTTATAAGAAAAACCATGGGTAGAACATGGTTTTTCTTGTTCTGCTTCCCGCTAATTAGTTTCCCGCAGTGGCCACTGGTTTGTCTTTATTTACCATGGTTGTCGATAGATTTTCACAGGCCAACTTCAGCCTCCGTGTACTCATTTTATTGTGCTCAGTGCTGTATTCTCTGCAATTTCCTTAATTCAATTTCTAGACATTGTTTGTCCCCGCCTCCTGGAGCGTGAAGTGAATAGTGGTTGTGATTTGTGACTCGTGCGTGTTCATTGCTATTCATATAACTTTATTGATTGATATATATATATATAGTCGAACTTAATGCCGAACCTCATGCGAACCTCAACGAAAAATTCGAATTTGAATCGAACTTAATCGTTGCCGAACTCAAATTCGAACCCGAACCGTGTGACATAGCAGGAATGAGTACATTCCCTTGTGGAATAGATCCTCCCTGGCTGAGAGGGAGAGATAGACACATCATTCTGGTCTTCACTTGGGAAGACAGAATGGAGGATTGGGTAATCATCTGGCATTCGATACTCTTTAAGAATGTGATAGGGCATTCAAGATAAGAGTAGTCGGGGACCGATATTCTTTGAGGACTAGTTTCCCACCCCGGTTTTCAGTTTTTCACCTTATTACTCCAAAATAGTTAAATGCCATTTCCCATATCCATACATTTAACAAACTGGAAAATAACTTTTGCTGAAAACACAAATTCTGGAAAAATTACAGAATGCTGGAAAATGCAGAAATAAATATCAGCAGTAACAAACAGCCATTCAACACATCATAACACAGTAATTTTTGGTCAAGGTGACCCTGGAAAAACCCCCTACAACTCTTGGGGAAAACCAGTCTGGAAGCTTCTCTTTTATTTCTGAAAAATGCTTTTATAGTGAGCAGTAATACACAGACAAACACAAAAATCACTTATCTTGACTTTCGTGCCACTCTCCACTTTGAAAAATGTGCCAAACAGCAAACAGAAAATTTTCAGAGAAATTACAGCATTAAATGCTGTCTTAGCTGCCTCGAAAAGCGTGCCAGGAATGACCGTACAGACTGTACGGATTCAGTACGGATGGGATAGCAGCCCCCTTTCTCGATTTTTGTGCCCTGAAAAATCTGCCTTGAAAACCGTGCTCCTTGCTGCTGTTCCAGCGCTCGAAAACAGTGCTGCCCCTCTCTCGAAAACCGTGCAAATGCTGTACGGACTTTCTGCCTTGGTTAATGTGCCAATGAAACTCTGCTGTACGGATTTTTCAGCCTTGGGAAGTGTGCCCTCTTGCTGTACAGACTTGCTGTGCTGCCTTTGCTGCTCTCCCTCTGCTCAGAAATTACTCTTCAGCTCCCTCTCCTCCTCTCTCAATCTGCTCATGAAAGAATGAATGATCTTTTCCTCGTTTTCCTCCTTTAACCTAACCCTAAGTGACTTTTGGGGAATCCCTAAATCCAATGGCTGAGATAGATTGAGATCTAGGGCTGAGATTAAATGCTCATTTAAATCTCACTTTCTATTTTTTAATTCACCCCACTTTAATAAAGACCCACTTAGTCATTTATTTCCAAAATCACTTTTCCTTTCTAATTTCACATTGACTTTATTAAAGTCACTTTAAAATTAGACTTTAGTAACTTTATCACTTAAAGTCACTTTTAAATTAGATTTGACTTTATAACTTTATAAAGTCACTTTAGGAGAAAAATTAAATTCTTTTGGACACTTTTCCCTAGGCCAAAGATCAAAGCCTTAGGGAACCACTTGTCCTCCGTTACCAAATTTCAACACTCCCTCTTACCGAGGAAGGTGTTCCTCACCACACCCATCTTGTCTCTGAAGTAGACATGCTTGCCTCGTGGTAAAGGCTTTGGTAAGAATATCTGCAACCTGCTCATCAGTGGGAATATACTCAAGCTTCACAGCTCCTTTCTGAACATAGTCTCTGATGAAGTGATATTTGATCCCGATATGCTTTGACCTGTCATGAAATACCGGATTCTCCGTGAGTTTAATGCAACTCTGATTATCACAGTAAATCACTGAAGGTCTCAACGGCTGACCAAATAAGCCAAACAACATCTTGCGAAGCCAGATGGCCTCACAACTAGCTAGATTGGCTGCCATATACTCTGCTTCCGCTGAACTCAATGCTACTGACTGCTGCTTTCGGCTGAACCATGACACCACTGCCGATCCCAACCCAAAACAACACCCTGAAGTGCTCTTCCTATCAGAAGCACAACCTGCCCAATCAGAATCAGTGTAACCTGCCAATCTCACCCCATCCCCCTGCCTGTAGTCCAGACCATAATCCACTGTCCCCTGCAAGTACCGCAAAATGTGTTTTGCAGCCACCCAGTGAACCTTCCTAGGCTCATACATAAACTGACTCATCGTGTTGACTGCAAAACAAATATCTGGCCTAGTGTTGACCAAATACATCAAGGAACCAATCAGCTGTCTGTACAATGTGGGATCCACCAACTTGGAATCTGAAGCATGAAGCTTCTTCCAGTTGGTGATCATCGGTGTCGACATGGGTCTACAATCCTCCATGTCGAATCTGCCAAGGATGTCCACAATATACTTCCCCTGTCCCAGGAAGAAATGCCCCTCCTCCTGCCACACCTCCAAACCCAAAAAGTAATGTATCAAGCCGATGTCCTTCATCTCAAACTCCGCCGCAAGATCTCTCTTGCAGTGCTCTATGAGTCTCTCTGCACCTGTAATGACTAAGTCATCCACATACAGCACCAGAATGAGAGGCTCCTCACCTATCACAATATAGTAAAGGTTCGGATCTGCCTCATTCTTTGTGAAACCCATCTTCTGCAAGTAAGTATCTATCCTGGAGTACCAAGCTCTGGGAGCTTGCTCAGGCCATAAAGGGCCTTCTTCAGTCTACACACATGGGACTCCTTCCCATGCACCTCAAAGCCCTGTGGCTGCTCAATGTACACCTCCTCCTGTATGAAGCCATTGAGAAATGCGGTCTTCACATCCATCTGGTGGATCTTCCAACCCATCTCTGCTGCTATCGATATAATGGAGCGGATCGAAGTATATCGAGCCACGGAGCGAAGGTCTCCTCATAATCAACTCCCTCTACCTGGGAGAACCCTCTAGCCACAAACCTCGCTTTGAATTTCTCAATGCTGCCATCTGCAGCATGCTTTACCTTGTAAAGCCATCTGGAAGTAACCACGGATTTGCCCTCAGGCCTCGGCACCACCTCCCAAACATTATTCTTCATGATAGAAGAATACTCCTCCTGCATGGCCTCTCTCCAGACCTGCTGGCTAGCTGCCTCCTCATAGCTAGAAGGCTCAGAGTCAAGGATGCCGGTAGCCATTGCCATATAGCTACAAAACCTCTCAGGTGGTCTGCTCTCTCTGACCGGCCTCTTAGGCTCAGCAACAGATGTGGCATCTCTCAAGGTGTCCTGAAGCCACTTGGGCTTCCTCTTCCCTGAGCACACTTCTCCTGCTGGAGAATAAAACTCCTCCTCCTCAACATCAGGAGCCTGAACTCCTGACTGTCTGTTTGCTGTCCTCCTGCCTGCACCTGAACCTGTAGATGCTGAGGTACCGTGTGAACTGTCCATCAGTGGACTCCCTAGTGAACTGCTCTGTGGACTGCTCTGCATGCTGCCCAAAGCACCACCCTTCCACTGCGGGAACACCGCCCACCGACGACCTCGACACGTCATAGATGTACCTCCTGGCCCCTCCCCGATCCCCGCCCCCCCGGATCCCTGTGACTGACTCAACTGCTGCTGAGGGTCTGGCTGATCCAGATACTCTAACTCCCGTGACCTCCTAAAGGCCCTATCCTCCTCGAACTTCACATCCCGCCTGACAACAACTTTCCTCTGCGCAGGAAGGTAAATCCGAAAGGCATTGGAGGTCTCACTGTAGCCCACAAAGATACCCTTCTCTGCGGTGGGCTCTAGTTTGGTCCTCTTCTCCTTGGGTATGTAGGAGTATGTGATGCACCCAAAGATACGAAGATGACCAATATCAGGCTTCTTCCCAGAAAAATCCTCCTTCGGAGTCATGTGCCCCAAGGCACGATGCGGACTCCTGTTCTGCAAATAAACAGCTGTGTTGCAGGCCTCAGCCCACAAAAACAATGGCAACCCCTGATCATGTAACATGGCTTTGGCAGCCCCTCCGATGGATCTGTTCTTCCTCTCCGCAACCCCGTTCTGCTGGGGGTTGTAAGGAACAGTGAACTCCCTCCTAATGCCTGCCTCCGCACAATAGTCAACAAACTCTCCAAGGGTGTACTCTCCTCCATTGCCCGACCTTAGGGACTTGATCTTCCGACCTGTCTGTGTCTCCACAAGAGCTCTAAACTCTTGAAACCGCTTGAAGACCTCACTCTTGGTCTTCAAGAAATAAATCCAGGTCCTCCTGGAGTGATCATCAATGAATAACACATAGTACTCATATCCACTCAAGGAAACATGAGACATCCAACCGCTCACATCGGAATGAATCAAATCAAGTATCCCAGTCGCTCTGCTGTCACTGCTGGGAAAAGGGGATTTGGCAAACTTGCCCATCGCACATCCTCTGCAAGTATCAAAGTGATCAGTACTGAAATCTGGCACACCTGTAGTGATCTCCCGCAAAGTCCTCAAGGCTCCATGATACACGTGCCCCATCCTGCGGTGCCAAATCTCACACAACTTAGAACTGCTAGCTCTGCTGTCGGTACTGCTGCTCAATGCGAAAAGGGGCTGGAATGCTAACCTGTACACCTTTGCATGGCGTACACCTATCACTCTAGCTGAATCAGCTGGAGTGCCCCTGGGATACATCAACACCTGTCCTCCCCTGAACAGTACCTCATATCCTCTATCCTCCAAAGCTGAGACGGATATGAGGTTCTTCCTCATCCTTGGCACATAAAGAACATCTGACACCTTCAAGGGAGGTTTGGACTCCCTCTGAAATGTCAATGTTCCCACACCGACTGCTCTAACAACTCTGTCATCACCGAGTACTACCTCTACATCAGTGCCACTCTCTGAAAGCTCTGAGAAGTACTCACGGACTCCCGTCATGTGACGTGAAGCCCCACTGTCCACATACCAGATACCCGAAGATGCTCCGCTAATCGAGGGAAATGCATGCTCCCTCTGAACCTCTATGGCAGATAATCCCGCACTAGAGGACTCACACGCAGTGAACCCAAACTCCCGGTCAAAACGATCTGCAAAGTCCTCAACCTCTGCTGAAGCTGCCATACTCTAGTTCTTCCCCTTCTTCTTCTTCTTCTCCGGACACACAACTGCATAGTGTCCCATCTTCTGACAATTCCAACACTTCACTTTGGAATAGTCCTTCTGTGTGTTATCATGTTTACCTTTACCTTTGCCTTTGCCCCCACCATTGCTTGTGGAAGCCTGCTTCTTCCCTTTGCCTTTCTTGTGTCCCGCCAACAGTGTTACATCCTCATCCTGCTCAACTGGCTTGGCTGCCCCAAGCTGACCTTTCCTGATCTCTGTCTGAATGCAATCATCCCAAAACCTCTCCCATGTGGGAAGGGTCTCACGTGCACAAACCCCATCAGCAAAGTTCATCCATGAACGGGGAGGCCATTCACTGCAATCCGCACCAACTCAGTGGGTGGAATGGCCTCTCCAATCGCTGCCAACTCATCTCTCATAGTAATCTTTGTGAGATATCCAACTGCACTATCATTGCCCATCTTAATGGTCTTTAGCTTCTCCTTCAGGACCATTTTCCGGTTTTCATTGGTACTCTGGTAGAGATTGGACAATGCTGTCCACATCTCATGAGCATTTCTCTTCCCTCTCACATGAGGAATGAACGGTCTTTGATTCCGTCTAGAACCGCCCCTTACCCTGTTGTTCTTTTTATTATATGCCGCCAATTTAGTGGCATCAATGGGCACATCTTACCAGTGGTTCTGTGGTATGTACCATAATGTCCCAGACTTCTGCCTCCTCAAAGATACTCCGCATTCTCTCCTTCCAAATGCTGTAGTTGGAATGCCCATCCAACCTATCCTCCACCCTCAGTCCCAATGACATCCTGCTGTCCTAAAACTGAAAAATAACACTGCTGTAGTAAAGGTAAAAATCTGCTGTTTGTGAAAAATCAGCGTGCTGGAATTTTCTGAGTGAAAAATCAGCAGGCTGTAATTTTCCTCCTTGCTGTCCCAAACTGCCCTTCAGCACTCAAGCTCTGATACCATGTAGAAATTTATAGTTTCCCACCCTGGTTTTCAGTTTTTCACCTTATTACTCCAAAATAGTTAAATGCCCTTTCCCATATCCATACATTTAACAAACTGGAAAATAACTTTGCTGAAAACACAAATTCTGGAAAAATTATAGAATGCTAGAAAATGCAGAAATAAATATCAGCAGTAACAAACAGCTATTCAACACATCATAACACAGTAATTTTTGGTTAAGGTGACCCTGGAAAAACCCCCTACAACTCTTGGGGAAAACCAGTCTGGAAGCTTCTCTTTTATTTCTGAAAAATGCTTTTACAGTGAGCAGTAATACACAGACAAACACAAAAATCACTTATCTTGACTTTCGTGCCACCCTCCACCTTGAAAAACGTGCCAAACAGCAAACATAAAATTTTCAGAGAAATTACAGCATTAAATGCTGTCTTAGCTGCCTCGAAAATCGTGCCAGGAATGACTGTACGGACTGTACGGATTTCGTATGGATGGGACAGCAGCCCCCTTTCTCGATTTTCGTGCCCAGAAAAATGTGCCTTGAAAACCATGCTCCTTGCTGCTGTTCCAGCTCTGGAAAACTGTGCTGCCCCTCTCTCGAAAACCGTGCAAATGCTGTACGGACTTTCTGCCTTGGTTAATGTGCCAATGAAACTCTGCTGTACAGATTTTTCAGATTTGGGAAGTGTGCCCTCTTGCTGTACGAACTTGTTGTGCTGCCTTTGCTGCTCTCCCTCTGCTCAGAAATTACTCTTCAGCGCCCTCTCCTCCTCTCTCAATCTGCTCATGAAAGAATGAATGACCTTTTCCTCCTTTTCCTCCTTTAACCTAACCCTAAGTGACTTTTGGGGAATCCCTAAATCCAATGGCTGAAATAGATTGAGATCTAGAGCTGAGATTAAATGCTCATTTAAATCTCACTTTCTATTTTTTAATTCACCCCACTTTAATAAAGACCCACTTAGTCATTTATTTCCAAAGTCACTTTTTCCTTTCTAATTTTACATTGACTTCATTAAAAGTCACTTTAAAATTAGACTTTAGTAACTTTATCACTTAAGTCACTTTTAAATTAGATTTGACTTTATAAAAATTATAAAGTCACTTTAGGAGAAAAATTAAATTCTTTTGGACACTTTTCCCTAGGCCAAAGATCAAAGCCTTAGGGAACCACCTGTCCTCCGGTACCAAATTTCAACACATTTTGCTGGGGTGTCCTAGCAGTAGAGAGTTCTCTTTCGATTCCATGCTCTTTGCAGAATTTATCAAACTTTTTCGAAGTGAATTCTCCTCCTCTATCCGTTCTAAGACATTTAATCTTAGAATCTTTTTCATTTTCAATGAGAGCTTTAAGATTCTTAAAACACTCAAATGCTTCTGATTTATATTTTATGAAATATATCCACATCATTCTAGTATAGTCATCAACAAATAGAGAAAAGTACCTTTCACCTCGAAGCGCTGGAGTTCTAGTTGGCCCACACAAATATGCATGAATGATTTCCAAAGGTTTTGATGTTGAGAACTCCTTGGTTTTGTGGCTAGTTCTGGTTTGCTTTCCATGTTGGCATGGGCCACATACAACTTGATTTGGTTTGCACATTTTTGGAATGTCCCTTACTGCATTATTTTTGCTGATGCTGACTAGGTTGTCAAAACTTGTATGCCCCAATCGCTTGTGCCATAACCAACTTTCATCTGTTTGACTTAAGTAACATTTATCTTCTTGGATTCTACTGAGAATGTAAACATTGTCTGGTGTTCTTACTCCTTTTGCCACAAGCTCTCCTGAGAACGAGTCTCTTATTTCACAATTTTTTGTACTAAAGACAACATTATGCCCTTGGTCATAAATTTGGGTAACACTTAAGAGATTGTGTTTGAACCCTTCTACCAGCAAGGTATTTTGAGCCTTTCCTAGTCCATTGACAAGGGTAGCAGTCCCTTTTCTAGTGATTTTAGCAGATCCACTTCCAAAGGATACATTTCCATTTTTCTTGTTCAATGAGAAAAACATCTTTTGGTCACCTGTCATATGTCTCGAGCATCCACTATCCACGAACCAATGATTTTATTCACTATGAGCACACAGAGCTAGGCCACATTTATCAGTTTTGAGATTTACGTTTTTATCTTTTTCCCTTTTGAGAGAGCAATTTTGTTCATTATGATCATAATCATCACATAATGAGCAAGACAAATCAAACTTAGCTAAAGGATCAAAGGAATTGTAAGTTTTGATTTGTTCTTGCTCTTTAGGCCCACGCAGTTGGTTTAGTTGATTATTCAATCTTGGTGCTTCATTCTTATGAGCCTTGCAATGCTTAGCTTGATGCCCAAAGTTTTTACAATTGTAACAATGCCCAAGAAAAATAGCTTGATACCTGTTGTAGTATCCATAGCTTGAATCAACATTCTTCCTTGGAGTTGCTCTTTCTTCAAATCTTGGTTTTGAGATGTGACCTTTTTCCTGAGATGACTTTTCTTCTTTTGGATGGCAAGAGATTACATCAGCATAACTTATGGCATTATTCTTCGTACTTGATGATTCTCCTTTGAAACCAATTCCAGACTTCTCATGTTGAGGTCTTTGAGTATTAAGAATGTTGTCAAGAGCTAGAGAGCTTTGCCAACTCCTTTTGATTTGCTCCAATTCCTTTCTTAGGGACACTATTTCAGCTTCACGTTTTTCACAGATATCATCCTTCTCTTTTAACTTGATGTTCAAGAAGTCTTCCCTTCTTTTTGCTTCCTCTCTTTCTATTTTGAGAGAAGTTATCTTCTTTTGTAGATTTTCATTTTCTTCAGTGGCACTTATTAGCAAACTATCCATGTTTCTTTCATCTTCTTTTTCTGAGTCATCATCATTTGTAAATGCCATGAATAGCGTTTCTTTGCTTCCAACATAATTACTTTCCTCATCTGATTCATCATCACTTTCTTTGTACTGATGCACATTTCTAGTTGATTTCCTCTTTATGACTATGAATTCATCTTCATCAGACTCATCTTGTTTAGAGAAGAAGTTCTTCTTATTAAACCCTTTCTTTTTGTACGTCATTCTTTTAGAGTCCTTTTCATCATCACTATCATGTTTATGAGGACATTTTGCAGCATAATGACCCATTCTTCCACAATTGAAACAAATAAGAGGGTACTTACCTTTTAATTTAGATCCCCTTTTTAGTCTTCGTACAAATTGAGCTAACTCGTTTTCAGTATCTGATTCATCGCTGTTGTAATTCCATCCTTTTCCTTCTTTTGTAGATTTTGAGGCTTTGAAAGCTGCTTCTTTGAAATTTGGGATCCCTTTCCTCATCTCATAAGCAGTAAGAATTCCATGAAGTTCATCCATTTTGAGAGTATCTAGGTCCTTCATTTCTTCTATGGCACTTACTTTGGAGTCGAATCTGTCAGGAAGTGATCTCAAGATTTTTTGAACTATGGTGCTTTCTTCAATATTTTCCCCTAGTCCTTTAAGAGAGTTAACCACTTCAGCTACTCTGAGGAAGTATGATGCAATATCTTCTTCATCATCCATTTTCAGACTCTCAAATTGTCTTCTATAGGTTTGAAGCTTTGTGTTCTTAATTTTGGAGTCCCCATCATATAGCGAAACCAATTTATCCCATACTTCTTTGGTTGAGTCACAGTTCATGACTTTTGTAAATTCGGAATCGTTGATTCCACTAGTGATGGAATTTAAAGCTTTGGCATTAGCAATGTAGGCTTTTCTTTCATCTGGATTAGTTGGAAGACCGGCGGGAGCTTTGCATCCATCCAAAACAGAGTGCCATACTTCAGGGCCAAGAGACATTAGATAGTAGGACATCCTATTTTTCCAGAAACTAAAATTTGTTCCATCAAAGATAGGCAGTTTACCTGTTGCGTCCATGTTCTTCATTGTGCCTGAGAATCCTTCTTCCAGCTGTTAGGCTGATAATGAAGAAGCTGGCTTTGATACCAATTGTTGAAAATACTGAGAGGGGGGTGAATCAATATTTCTTTTCAATTGTTAATTATTGCCAGTTAGATTCTTCACAATTAAAGACAGAGACGTATATTTATATATAATAATGATATTAAGAATTAAAGAGAATTGCAATCCCTTTTTAATATTAGTATACAATAGATGAGAGAAGGGCACCAACCCTTTTAATGAAACAGGCACCAACCTGTTTGCCAAGCACCAACTTGGACTTTGATGAGGCTCCGACCTCTAGGACTTCGACCCTATCTTCTCAAGGCACCAACCTTGTGTTTAGGGGCACCTACCCCAAGGACACCAATCCTTCTTTGCTTCTTTTGATAGAGAATGATAATAATACTTACTTGAATGTCCTCGACATATTCTTCATTGTACAATCAGTGCCAAAATTGCTTATATTGACTTCACTGCATGATCTACTTGCTTCACTGTGTTGACATTATTGCTGAGCTCTACTTTTTCAATCCGAGAGTTCTTCATTGTCTAAGGGAGGATCACTGTGTTGCTGTATAGATGATACTACAAATATCCAACTCTTATTGATTACGATATAACCACGAGTCCGAAAGAGCTGCCCAATCCAAGTTGTAGTCACAGTCTGAAATAGGATAGTACCCACAATTCAACATTTTTCACACTCCGAAATACAAGTGAACACCACATCTTGAAGCTTCACAGTCAAACGAAAGTAGAACCCTATAGTTCAGTGAAAATAATGATACATAGTCCAAGCAGAGAGCTAACCAATCGGAATAGTAAACTCAATATATAAGGCACAGTCCGAAAATATATATATAGCCACAATTCAATGAGGACACAGTCCGAAATAAATGATTATTCACAGTCCAAAGGTAATGATGATGCACAGTTTGAAATTCTCCCGTCCAACGAAGATAGGCTGCCACAGTCCAACGAGAACAGGAATAGCACCCTCAGCTTGAAGTTGTAGATACAAACCCTGTCTTGTTTGCTGTAATGATCCTGTAATGAAGACCGAGAGACAGTCCGCTAAACTGAGCTAGATACTGAGATATATTACTTGATCTTGTGTTCTTCTTCCTGAAGGTTCATGAGATGTGAACCTGTAGCTCGTTGTCTTCCAAGTGCTGGTTGAACTGATTATCAAAAAATGAAGGTTCAACACTCTATTTATACAGTTCATTCTTGTGCTTAAACGAAAGGACATGTCTTCTTAGGGCAGACCGACTTGAGAAGAGGTTTAGGTCGGCTTAGTGACCAGACAGATTTCCTTAACTTAAAAAATTCGTATTTCTCAGAATACTTGGAGTTTCGGGCCAAGTGATAGCTCATTAGAAAGCTAAAAATATGCTCTAGAGGATGGTGAAGGTCTCATAGAGAAATTCTTCCTCTAAGGTAGTGAAAAATATTTTTTAATATGACTGGTCATTTATTGGTGCAGAAATGGAGGTAGGGTAGAATGCCTTCGAGAGTTGGGCTTCTTTATGGTTTGATTTTTGCCTTCTCCAACATAGGGTTATAATGTCATCAATTCACCATGCCATAGTGATATGTCATTAATCATATGAAGCATCATGTCTTCAAGTAGTCTTCCATCATCCATCTAGCATCTTATTGCCATATTTCCATCAATAACAATCTAGATTAACACAACCTGATCTTCCAAGCAGCAAAATTTGATGAGTCAAACAACTTCCATGTATCCTTGAAGTAAGAGGTAGACTTCTTGATCAGGTAGCTTCTTCTAGATAGATTCCTTCAAAGGTGATTGCTTTAGTCTCTTATCTCCTTGGGCTTGTCTTCAACTCAGCTTTGATACCATGTTAATTTTCCATTGTTCTATGCTAGCACAATTACTTAGCCCAATTCTTTCTTCAATTAACATTCACATCCAAATAAATCTAATCTTTCAATAACAATGGGAAATTGTAGATAGAACAGTAAATCCAATTTGCAATAGAAGACAACCAAGAGCAATAACAAGAGACACAATATTTGGTCAAAGACCAGGGAAAAACCCCACAAGGGAGAAAACCCTTTCGAATTCTTCTTCTATTAGATTGTCATCAAATGTTCAATAGAGAGATACAATGTTCCAATTCATCAATAATGAGGTAGAGGTCAACAACTTTGAGTATCCAATTCAACTAACCAATATCCAATGAGAGATGAGCCCAAAATTCAAATATGATCCAAAGTCAAAGTCTACATTTTTTAGTCAAAGTCAACAATAGTCAAAGATGCCCTAACCATTCAACGTTCAACAGTCAAATCAACTCCAAATAAGCTCGGTCAATAGTCAAACAATTCGTCCTCCTTTGTTGGTCAAACCTCAGTCAAAACAATCCCAAAAAGGCTTTGTCAAAGGAGAGAGGAAGCTGCAGTCAAACTTCAATCAACAAACCCGCAGTCAACCGAAATTAAAGTGCCCAAAAGAATTCGGTTTCTTCACCAAGAAATTCATCTTCCAAAAATCGAACTTTTGCAAGTCAAACCAAGTCAAAATGCCAACTCAAAGTTGGTCAACAACTGCCCAAATAGAAAGTCAACGCATAAAATTAAAAGAGGCCTTCTCCCCTTCGCACTTGTGAACTTGGACTCCTTGCTTCAAACCTGTACGAACCAATCAAGAGAGGATAGAGAAGATGTGTTGAGTTGATGTGATGTCCAAATGAGGTGACCTTGATGTGTATTTATATGTGACTTTGGAGACCCAATTTGTCCTTTAGGTTGACTTCTACTTTTGTGTACTTGAGGGTTTTCCATTAAATATAATATTTTTCCTTAACCAGATTAAATTCTTCCAAGGGAAAAGAGGGTCTTCTCTGGATGAGGAAGGCTTTCCAAAGGAGGGAATTTGTCCCTGAGCTGCCAAATTAACAGGAGGGAGGAAGCTTTACCCAAAGAGGTTGATGCAGTAGAAAGAAAAGAAAGAGCATGAGCCATGAATATAAAATGCAAAAAATTGAGTTGGGATATAATAAAGTGTGTGGACAAAAGCCTAGCATGAGATCTACCCCCCTCTTCAGCCCTCACCTAGTTCCTGGCTAATGCATAAGCAATAAAAATGAAAGGAACTATGAATTCCAACCCCAATGAACGATAAACCACTTATCTTTAAGGGATCAATGATGCATAAATAAAGGCTTGTAACCTATGTTGTGCAAAAAAATAAAATCAATGAAGAAAAAGGTGCGCAAGAGAGGTGGCAAAATAGGTTGAGGAAAGGGGTAACTTAGGCCCCATGATTGCTCCCTCTTCACATAATAGCACTCAAGGATGATGGAATTTCATAGATGGTACAAAGCTCATGGCATCATCTATGAAGTAAACCCCTACCATACCACTTAAACACTTGCACCTACCAATTGATGGGTTGACCTAAGAACTATTCCTTCGCTTTGGGTTGGAAGCACCTAATAGGGCATTTTGATAACCCTCTCATATCTAAGCATGGTAACTTGTTTAAAACCTAAGCTAGGAAGACATTTGAATATGATGTCTGTGTGAAGCACTTTTGTGCCTTTTGCATTAGATATGGCCCACTATGATACTCCTATGGTTATTTTACCTATGATGACAATCTCACTTGATGACCCTTCTCAGCACCTGACCTATGACATTGACCACTTTGAGGAGCATTGACCTTATGATGTATCCTTGTTAATTTTGGCCAACTAGGTCCAAACTCCACGTTGTGATGCTCAAATGATGATGCCAATATTTTTATTGGATTCCTCTTTCGGAGAGGTGCAAGATCGATCTAAAGATCATCTTGATTCGATGAGCAGAACATTTATTTTGAATTAATTCCACTTATGTGCAAGGTGGGCCAGAATTGTAATGTAGGCTTGGAGTCCCAACAAATGTGTCACACACCCTCACTGATGGATATATATAGGTCAACGTTGGAGGTCATTTTCACCATCACTCATCATCTTGGAGGCTTCTCTTCACTCACACGTGGGAAAAACAACAGCTAGGGTTTCAGACTATACTAGGGTTTCTAGTGCATATTTGACCAACGGTGACTTTGGTGAACACTTGGTCAACTTGACCCGAAACTCTCCCAAAACTTCGATCTCCTCAATCCGCATTTTTTGCCACAAAAACCGAGGTTGGACATTGACTTTGACTTCGCTGCGTTGACTTTCTGCTGCTGCTGTTTTGCGTTGATTGTTGACTGGACAATGTTGGCTTTTGTTGACTTTGGGTTGATTGTTGTAGAAGCTGTCCGAGAGGGTTGTGTGACACATTCTGATTGGCTGACCGCGAGGAGACTTTTTTGGTTGAAGCATCCTGTTGACCACTGTAACGCACCACAACACATATTTTGCTGATCAAGTTAAGTGTATTTTTGGCTTGTCTTCCGTCGATATTTTGGTATGTTCTATCAACATTTTACTTTCATGTTTATGTGATTTCTATTTGATATTGGGTATGAAGTAAAGTTGCATCAAGCATAGAACATCTACGAAAATTTACATGGTATCAGAGCTAAGGTGAAGACAAAGCCTAGGTTGTATTGAGAGCAATCATCGAAGAAGTAGTATTTGTCAAGGACTCATGGGTACCTCAAATTATAATGGCTTCAAAGCTGATGACAAATTAACTGGCAAGGCTGGCTTTCATGCTTGGAAGATGTCTTTGGATTTGATGTTGGAAGACCAAGATGTCATGGACTATGTGCAGGGTAAAATCCAAGAGCCTCCATCATCTGCATCTGCTGCCACCAAGTCAATGTATAAGAAAGGGGAAATCAAAGCAAACCTGATTATCCGGGATTCCATCCATAAGAGTTTGGTTGCCTACATCTCTGAGCTGGGCACATCTAAGGAGATGTATGATAAGGTGGTCAATATGTTCAGGGCCAACAATGCAAATCAAGTTCTTTTCTTTGAGAACCAATTGAAGAATCTCAAGAAAGGCAGGGATGAATCCGTTCAATCTTATTTTTTGAAGTTGACCGAAATCAGGAATAATCTTCTTGCCATTGGGGAAACAATCGCTGATTGAGAAATGGTTCTCACTGCACTTGGAGGTCTCTCCTCTGAATCAATGTTGCACGAAGCGGGGACGAAGTAGGGACGTTTTTTGGAAGCGGATACGCGGAAGCGTCATTTCCCAAAAATCTAGGAAGCGAAGCGTCTCAGAACAATCTACTATATATATATATATTTTTTTTTTTTTCATTTATATTAAAAAAAGCATCCAAAATACCAAACTAGTTGTAGAAGATATGAAAACATGCATATTTGTATACAAATCAAGATAGATATGGCATCCATTGTACATCAATGGTTAATTATTCGAGCATCAACCATCTAAAATCTAGATTCTTCTCCTCTTGTCTCGCCTTTGCCTCTACCTCGATTGTCCAGGGATATTAGTCAACATTTCCCAATTTTAATCAAACTACCTAATCCAAGCCTTAAAATATGGTGGAAAAAGCTTAACATGCTTGATCAATGATTTTGACTTGATTGAAAGGTAATTTTTTGTTAAGGCCATGACAAAGGAGTTCAACAATTAACACCACCAACATTAGGGTACATGAGCACGTAGAGGGCTTGGTGCTCTTGATTAAAAGCCAATCACATACCCTCATACATGATATAATCTAATGAAAAGCCACAATCTCATTGACCCTGAATTCCTTAAAACTGTTAAGTCTGTTGAATTTTGAATAGGATATGAAATTCTTTATTCTCCATATGAAGCCCGATGGGGCTGGAACCACTCTCAAACATCATGAGTCATTTCATGGTAATGTTAAAAATTTAAGTAAAAGGATGAAAATGAAAGATAAAGGAGAATGTCTCTTTTACTTTGGGAGTGTTTGGGAAGCCCCAACCCAACTTAAGTCAAAGAATTTTTGTTTTTTGTTTTTTGTTGTTGTTTTGTTTTTGTTTTGTTTTGTTGTTAACTAAATTTAGATCCCCGCGGAACCGCCCATCTCCCTCTGGATCCATTGGTGATCCGCATGGATCCGTGCCAAAACCTCCATGGATCCCCAACGGATCCTTTTCTGGATTCGCGGATCGGGAATCCGGAACCGCAGATCGGCCTTGAGTGGTTCCAGATTTCTAGGAATCGCCTCAAAACGATGGAACCACAGATCTGATTTTCGGATCCGCAGTTCTGTCGGAGGATCGCCCAAGGATCGGTACGGGATGCGGTTTCGACCTTGGATCCTTAGGGGGGGGGGGGAGTATGGTGCAACACTGCTTTGAATGACATGTATTCATTACTACCATTCTCAATAACAACGTGATTCCTAATTTTGACGACGTATTGTCGAGATGCACTCAAGAGGAAACAAGAATGATGGAATATGAAAATGAAGGTAATGCTGCCTTCACCGCTTGTGCTAAGAAGAAGAACAATGGTGGTCCGAGGAACTATGGAAGAGCAGGGGCCTGAGAAAAGAAATGAAGATGTTACACATGTAACAAGACCGGCCACTATGCTAGAGAATGCCCTAATAGAAGGGATTCTCCCAGGGATGATGATAACAACAACAACAAGAAGAATGGAAATCAAAGGAACAACAGGGTCAAAGGAGAAAGAGGAAGGCTTCCTCTGGTCACAATGGAAATGGGCAACCTTTCAAAAGGTCAAGAAATTCCAAGTATGAGGAATCTAATGTTGTTCATGATAAGAAAAATGAATTCATTCTTGTGTCTGCCCTCTGCTGTATCTCCACCTGACACCATGGATGTCTGGTTGATTGATAGTGGTGCTTCAAGGCACCTCACTGGGTTTAAAGAAGCACTCTCTGATTTGATTGAGAAGGATACTAATATGAAAATTATCCTTGGAGATAATGCCACCTGTCCCGTGAAAGGGACAGGGACTGTGACGCTCCACTTATCTCAAGGCCAAGTCCTCCACTTGCAAGATGTACTATATGTACTTGATTTGAAGAAGAACCTTGTGTCTATTTCGGCCATGGAAGACAAAGGTTTCAAGGTGGCATTCATTGATGGGAAGGTACGCATCTGGAAGAAGAGTTTCAAGGAAGCTCTCACGATTGGGTTTAGAGTTGATACACTCTACCAGGTTGAACGAAGTCCTCTGGGGGCTATGACATGTGATACTATTCGTCAAACCGAACTATGGCACTGGAGGTTTGGACACCTTCATTACAAAGCCCTTCCCGAAGCAAGGAAGGTGGTGACAGGGATGCCCGAATTCAAAAATGATCATGAAGGTGTATGTTAGGGTTGTGCCGAAGGAAAGCACACAAGGGGACCTTTCCCCTCAAGTGTCACAAAGACATCTCATGTCTTGCAATTGATACATTCTGATTTGTCTGGTATGCTGCCTGTGACATCTTTGGGAGGATGTTCTTATTATATGGCGTTTGTAGATGACTTCTCTCGCAAGACCTGGATATACTTCTTGAAGAAGAAGGATGAGGCTTTCATGTGGTTTTGTACTTTCAAAGCCTTGGTGGAAAATCAAACAGGGAAGAAGATCAAGAGTTTGAGGACTGATAATGGCACTGAATATGAGACGAACGAGTTCAATAACTTTTGTAGAGAACCTGGCATCAAGAGGGAGACCACAACTGTATATACTCCTGAGCAAAATGGCGTTGCTGAAAGAAAGAACATCACTGTTGTGGAAGCTGCTCGTGCCATGCTATGTGACCAAGGTCTTCTGAAGTTTTTGTGGGTAGAAGCTGCGAACACTGCTGTGTACATACAAAATCGATGCCTGCATTTTGCTCTGGACTCCAAAACTCTCGAAGAGGTTTTCTCTGGTAAGAAACCCGACGTCTCTCATTTTAGAGTTTTTGGTTGTCCCGTTTATTGTCATGTGCCGAAGGAGAAGAGAAGCAAGCTGGATGCTTCTGGGAAGAAGGGAATGTTTGTGGGCTACAGTGAAACTTCGAAGGCTTATAGAGTCTATGTGCCTGGTCAAAGAGAAGTGGAGATTTCCCACGATGTTACCTTTGATGAAGATGCTTCCCTCAGGAAAGTGATAAATCTCCCGAGCTCTGAGGAAGATCATGAAGTAAGGTCTGGGAATCAGGAAGAACTGAGGGGTGAGATGATGCTCGATGGACTCCATTGATCCACCTCCTTCAATGAAGAGAACGCCCTCATGGCTCCAGGATACTCTCGAAGATGCCGAGAGACATATGGCCCCAAGGGGGACATTTCGTGAAAGCAAGAAGCCGAACAGATACCAAGGGTATATAGCAACCATGAGTACAATCGTACAATCTGAGCCCTGGATCTTTTAAAGAAGCCGTAAAGCATCAAGTCTGGAAGGATGCTATGCATGAAGAATGATGTTTGGGATGTGGTTCCGAGACCAGAGGACAAAGCTGTTGTCACCTCGAAATGGCTCTATAAGATCAAGCACGGATCTGATGGTAGTGCTGAAAAGTTCAAGGCAAGATTCCTTGCCCGTGGCTTCTCTCAAAAGGAAGGCGTAGACTATGATGATATATTTGCACCTGTGGCTCGATATGCCACCATCCGATCTGTCATAGCCCTTGCTGCTTCGCAAGGATGGAATCTTCATCAGATGGATGTGAAGACCGCCTTTCTGCATGGTTCGATAAAGGAAGAGGTGTATGTGGAGCAACCTTTGGGGTTTGAAATCTAGGATAGAGACACCCATGTATGCAGGTTGAAGAAAGCCCTCTTTGGGTTGAAGCAAGCCCCCAGGGCTTAGTATGAGAGGATAGATAGCTACTTGATGAAGCTGGGCTTCACTCGTAGTAATGTTGATCCGAACCTTTACTTCAAGGTTGATAGAGAAAAGCCTCTCATTCTGGTTCTGTATGTGGATGATCTCTTCCTGCCAGGTACTGACCCTTTCATTCATCAGTGTAAGAGAGAGATCGCTTCTGAGTTCGAGATGAAGGACCTAGGACTAATGCATTACTTCTGAGGCCTGGAGGTCTGGCAGAGACCTGGCGAGATTTCCCTCTCTCAAGGAAAATACATTGTGAAGATGCTAGAAAGATTTGGAATGGTGGATTGTAAGTCTGTGTCGACACCGATGGAGCTCAACTTTAAGAAGTTGAGTGGAAGTGCTGCTAGGCCCGTGCTTGCAAATCCTACCGAGTATCGTAAACTTGTAGGGGCCTTGATGTTCTTAGTGAACACCTGTCTGGACGTATGTTTTGCAGTTAACACTTTGAGTCAACACATGGTTGATCCTCATCACATTCACTGGGTTGGTGCCAAGAATCTGTTGAGATATCTTCGGGGCATGATAAACCATGGACTGAGATACACTGCCGAGAGTTTGAGACTCCGTGGATATACTGATGCCGATTGGGCTGGCAGTGTGGTGGATCACAAGAGCACATTTGGATGCTGCTTCACACTTGGGTCTGCTTCGATATCTTTGATGAGCAGGAAGCAAAAGTCGGTAGCTTTGAGCACTGCTGAGGCCGAACATTGTAGCGAGTATGGCCTGTTGTGAAGCTGTTTGGTTGCGAAGGCTCTTCAATGAGTTGTTTGGGCATGTGCTAGATACCACCGTTATCCTTTGTGATAACCAGAGTGGGATTTATTTGTCAAAGAATTCCATGTTCCACAATCGATCCAAGCATATTGATATCAGGTACCACTTTATCCGAGATATGGTATAGCAAGGCGTCGTAAGGCTCGATCATATAGGAACTGATGAGAAGGTCGCGGATATTCTCACAAAGCCCTTGGGGAAGGTCAGGTTCCTAACCTTCCGTGAGAATCTTGGAATCGTGGAACGACCCTATTCTGAGGGTCCTGTTGGACGATGAGCTCTAGGAGCTCCAGGGGGCTTTGTGGATAGCTTCTTGGAGCTATATGCAACCACAGGGCTAGGCTTGCCGAACCTTGTTGGTGTGCTTCTGCCCACCATTATGATATTGAGTAGGTTCACCTCTCTTTGATCTGTGCCCCGTATGCATCCTACCCATGGAGTCTCAGACTCATGGGAAGTACCTCTCATCTTGGCCAATGAGGTGGGAAAAGCTAGAGACCAGTAGCAAGACTAATGAACGCATCGGGGATTGTCGTACTCTCTATGTCTAGGATGGCACGTGTCCAACCACTTGATCTGGGATCAAGTCTAGTGAGGTTTCAGACCTCCAACTGACTTCGGGTCAGTTAAACCAACTTCAGGTTGGTATGTGACTCCTTTGAGTCCTATAGAGGTTTCGGACCTCTGAGTTGATTTTGTCAGTCGGGAGTGATGTCTTTGTGACTCACCTTTTTGTTCTGAAATAAAGAAGCCAACAAAGCAAGTTACGATGGGATGACGCACGATGTTTGGATGGCACAAGTGGATGGAGTTCTTCTCCCTAGTTGAGAGGAAGTGTTAATTTTGGGCAACTAGGTCCAAACTCCATGTTGTGATGCTCAGATGATGATGCCAATATTTTTATTGGATTCCTCTTTCGGAGAGGTGCAAGATCGATCTAAAGGTCATCTTGATTCGATGAGCAAAACATTTATTTTGAATTAATTCCACTTATGTGCAAGGTCAGCCAGAATTGTAATGTAGGCTTGGAGCCCCAACAAATGTGTCACACACCCTCACTGATGGATATATATAGGTCAACATTGGAGGTCATTTTCACCATCACTCATCACACATTCTCTCTCTGCATCTGATTGGTTCGATCATCATCTTGGAGGCTTCTCTTCACTCACACGTGGGAAAAACAACAGCTAGGGTTTGAGACTGTTCTAGGGTTTCCAACGCAGATTTGACCAGCGATGACTTTGGTGAACGCTTGGTCAACTTGACCCGAAACACTCCCAAAACTTCGATCTCCTCAATTCGCATTTTTTGGCACAAAAATTGAGGCTGGACGTTGACTTTGACTTGGCTGCGTTGACTTTCTGCTGCTGTTGTTTTGCATTGATGGTTCACTGGACAACATTGACTTTTGTTGACTTTGGGTTGACTATTGTAAAAGCTGTCCGAGAGGGTCGTGTGACACATTCTGGTTGGTTGACCGTGAGGGGACTTTGCTAGTTGAAGCATCTTGTTGACCGCCGTAATGCACCGCAACACATATATTTTGCTGATCAAGTTAAGTGTATTTTTGGCTTGTCTTCCGTCGATCTATTGGTATGTTCTATCAGCATTTTACTTTCATGTTTATGTGATTGCTATTTTATATCGGGTATGAAGTAAAGTTGCGTCAAGCATAGAACATCTACGAAAATTTACAATCCTACACTGATTATGGCCTTCTCCTCATTGTCTAGAGCCTAAAACGTTGCACATTGAAGCCAAGACATTGCCTAGAAGATAGATGTACCCCAAATACCTCTCGACACCCCCAGTTTGGCATTGTACTTCTTGATGGACATTCCCTTGTTTCTGGGCCAGTTTGATGATGATGGTGACGATTTGAGATCCCTCTGGAAGGGAAGTTACACCTTTTTAGATGATGATGTCATGCCTTAGCCTTGTGATGTTACACTCATGTGGCTTGGAGTGATGATGTGGGCTTGGTTGATAATGACATGTTGATGAGGAGGGTTTTGCTTGATGAGTGGACACCTTGTTGATGAGGAGGGTTTTGCTTAATGAGTGGACACCTTGTTGATGAGGAGGGCCTTGTAATGTCCCCAAATTTCTTGTGCATGAGAGCTACATTTTCGCTGCATAGTTATTTCCTATAGGCTAGCGAGAAGGAAAGTTGATCTAGGAGATCCATGGAAAATTTACCCAATTTGGATATATTAAATAAAAAGGTTAAATAGTAAATAAATAATAAAAAGGGGGACAAAAGTCACATAGGAGGAGAAAAGTGACTTCTTCAGAAGCTTGGAGAAGTCTCAAAGAACATTATAAAAGGAGAATGGAGCTTAATGATTGATCATTCTATTCCATCATATCATTTGCTATAGGCAAGGAGCTCACGTGAGTTCACTGCCGAGGGTTTCTAGTGAAACCCTCACACTAGCTTTGGTGGATCGCTTTCCACCCTAGTTAGATTTCTTCCATCTTCGGTGGACATTATTTTCCGCCCTAGTTGGATTTCCTCTTCGTTATTATTTCTAAAGTTCTAACGAGATTTGTTGTGGGTAATTGCTATCATTGTGATTTAGTGTTGTAGGGTTATTCCTCGTACTCCTAGAGACCGAGTGCTATTATTTTCCTGAGGAGACAAGTACAAGGATTGGGACTCGATTTCTTGTGAACTTTAGAATTGTTTAAGGTCGAAAATCTACTTCCAAGCAGAGGTTGTTTGCAGAGACAAGGAGGTCGAAATTTTTATTTGGAGTAGACAAATATAAGGAGGCCGATAAATACTTCCTTCCAAAATTTGAGGCCAAATTGACTAGCCCATGCAAAGATTAGTTGTTCATATTTCGGGGCTGTATTTTTCCTTCTAGTGGATCGAGGGTTTCAAGAGCTATACCACCACAAATTCTTCAGAAATTCCTTCAATAAGAGATCGAGTATATATGTGAAGAAAGGTCGAATTCTTTGTGTTTGAGTAGAGGGTTTAAGAAGTCGAATCACTGGTGCATTGACAGTAGTTTATGAGGCCGTATTTATTGTACACTAATAGAGGTATATGAAGGCTGAAATATTACAAACCTAGGAGGGCTGAATGCATGAGGAACTTATTGATTGGTTCCAGATTTAGTCTCCATTTGGCAACAATCTTGTTGAGTGGTCTTTCAATGGAAAATTGGTTAATCTATCCCTTTACATCTCTGTCTGCAAGGGAAGTCTCTTTGATTTTAGAAGGGAGGACGAGTTCTATTATGCTCAACAGTGAATCTATTTATTACATCACTGGGAAGGCTGATTGCTTGTAGAGTTGCTATCTAGCTCCAAATTTTATTCTTCAGTAGGCGGCGTTGTCATCTCTTTGGTGAACTTGTTCAACGATAGATTGATCCTTCTGTCTTAAAATAAAAGGCGAAAACCATTAAAATCTACAGCTATATTCTTGGAGAAGACCAAGTACTATTTGTGGTCATCACAACTCAAAGGATGTTGGCATTCGAAGGGAGTCACTGATTATATGTTCCAGATCTGAAGTACTCTCTGTGGCAGCCTCTTTGCAGGGTCGCGTTGGTTACAAAATTCATTTCTAGATCAGTCATTACCAAGCTTTGTCCATTGATGTCAAGTCCCAAGTGTTGTTTTGCAATAAAAAGTTGGCACTTCCTTGTAGAAATTTTGACCAAACCCCGGTTATCAGTTTCTCCTTATTACTCCCATGTAGTTAAATGCCCATTCCCATAAACATACATTCGACAAGCTGGAAATAATAAATATTTCTGAAAACACAAATTCTGGAAATTTCAAAGTGTTGGAAAATGCAGAAATAAAAACTCCGAAAATATATCAGTGACACACACAAAAAATGACACGCTGATTTTTGGTCAAGATGACCCTGGAAAAATCCCCTACAACTCTTGGGGAAAACTAGTTCGAAAGCTCCTCTTTATTTCTGAATATTTCTTTTACAGTGAGACAAAAAATACAGTAAAAATTCCAGCAACCACACAAATGCACTTATCTCGATTTCCATGCTTGCACACCGCCTTGGAAAACATGCCAAACAACAAACTTACAAAACATAAATTTTACAACATTTATTACATCATTAAATGCTGAACTGCCACTGTCGATATGCGTGCCCAAATTTCAGCAGTATGGCCGTACCACTGTACGGATGGTACAGAAAGTAAAACTATACTTCCTCGATTCCTATGCCTAAAAACATCCTCGAAAACAACGCTGTCCTACTGTACGGATTTCCTTGGCATCTATGCCAGAAAACCAACAATCTCCTCCTCGATTTTCGAGCCCAAAAACTGCCTTAGAATGTGTGCTGAAGCTGCTGTACGAAATCCCTCAAAATATGTGCCTCCTTTCTCGAAAAGTGTGCCAACCTCCTGCTGTACGAATTTATGCCTTGGTAAATGTGCCTCTAAGCTGCTGTACGGATTTGCTGAAGTCTCCTTGCTGCTGCCCTCTTTGTTCTCACTGCTCAGAAATGTCTCCTTGCTTTCTCTCCTCCTCTTTCAATCTGCTCATGAAAGAATAAATGATCTTTTCTCTTCTTTTCCTCCTTTAACCTAACCCTAAGTGACTTTTGGGGAATCCCTAAATCCAATGGCTGAGATAGCTTTAGATCTAGGGCTAAGATTAAATGTGCATTTAAATCTCACTTTCTATTTTTTAATTCACCCCACTTTAATAAAGACTCTCTTAGTCTTTTATTTCCAAAGTCACTTTTCACTTTCTAATTTCACATTGACTTTACTAAAGTCACTTTAAAATTAGACTTAGTAACTTTATCACTTAAAGTCACTTTTAAATTAGATTTGACTTTACAACTTATAAAGTCACTTTAGGAGAAAAAGTTAAATACTTTTAGACACTTTTTCCTAGGCCAAAGATCAAAACCTTAGGGAACCACTTGTCCTCTGGTACCCAAATTTCAACACTCCCTCTTACCGAGGAAAGTGTTCCTCACCACACCCATCTTGTTTCTGAAGTAGACATGCTTGCCTCGTGGCAAGGCTTTGGTGAATATATCTGCTACCTGCTCATCTGTGGGAATATATTCAAGCTTCACAACTCCCTTCTGAACATAGTCTCTGATGAAGTGATATCTGATCCTGATATGCTGTGACTTGTCATGAAATACTAGATTCTCCGTGAGCCTAATGTAACTTTGATTATCACAGTAAATCACTAAAGGTCTCAACAGCTGACCAGATAAGCCAAACAATATCTTGCGAAGCCATATGGTCTCACAACTAGCTAGAATGGCTGCCATGTACTCTGCTTCCGCTAAACTCAATGCTACTAACTACTGCTTTCGACTGAACCACGACACAACTGCTGAACCTAACCCAAAACAACAACCTGAAGTGCTCTTCCTATCAGAAGCACAACCTGCCCAATCAGAATCAGTGTACCCTACCAATCTCACTCCATCTTCCTGTCTATAATCCATACCATAATCCACTGTCCCCTGCAAGTATCGCAAAATGTGTTTTGCAGCAACTCAGTGCACTCTCCTGGGCTCACACATGAACTGGCTCATCGTGTTGACTGCAAAACATATATCTGGTCTAGTGTTGACCAAATACATCAAGGAACCAATCAGCTGTCTATACAATATGGGATCCACTAACTCGGAATCTGAAGCGTGAAGCTTCTTCCAGTTAGTGATCATAAGTGTCGACATGGGTCTACAATCCTCCATGTGAAATCTACTAAGAATGTCCACAATATACTTCCCCTGTCCCAGGAAGAAATGCCCCTCCTCCTGCCACACCTCCAAACCCAAAAAGTAATGCATCAAGCCAATGTCCTTCATCTCGAACTCCGAAGCAAGATCTCTCTTGCAACCCTCTATGAGTCTCTCTGCACCCGTATTCATACAACACCAGAATGAGAGGCTCCTCACCTATCACAATAAAGTATAGGTTTGGATCTGCATCTCTCTTTGTGAAACCCATCTCCTGCAAGTACGTATCAATCCTCGAGTACCAAGCTCTAGGAGCTTGCTTCACGGCATAAAGTGCCTTCTTAAGTCTGCATACATGGGACTCCTTCCCATGCACCTCAAAGCCCTGCGGCTGCTCAATGTACACCTCCTCCTGTATGAAGCCATTGAGAAATGCGGTCTTCACATCCATTTGGTGGATCTTCCAACCCATCTCTGCTGCTATCGATATAATGGAGCGAATGGAAGTATATCGAGCCACGAGAGCGAAGGTCTCCTCATAGTCTACTCCCTCTACCTTTGAGAACCCTCTAGCCACAAACCTTGCCTTGAACTTCTCGATGATGTTATCTGCAACGTGCTTTACCTTGTAAAGCCATCTGGAAGTAACCACGGATTTGCCCTCAGGCCTCGACACCACCTCTCAAACATCATTCTTCATGATAGAAGAGTACTCCTCCTGCATAGCCTCTCTCCAGACCTGCTGGCTAGCTGCCTCCTCATAGCTAGAAGGCTCGGAGTCAACAATGTTGGCAACCATTGCCATATAGCTATAGAACCGCTCAGGTGGTCTGCTCTCTCTGACCTGTCTCTTCGGCCCAGCAAAAGATGTGGCCTCTCTTAAGGTATCCTGAAGCCACTTGGGCTTCCTCTTCCTTGAGCACACTTCTCCCACTGAAGAGGGAGAATCCTCATCCTCATCAGAAGCCTGAACTCCTAAATGTCTGTCTGCTGTCCTCCTGCTTGAACCTGTACCTGTAGATGCTGAAGTACCGTGTGAACTGTCCATCAGTGGACTACCTAATGAATTACTTTGTTGACTGCTCTGCATGCTGCTCGAAGCACCACCCCTCTGACTCTGCGAGCCACTGCTCACTGATGGACCTGACACCGTAATCAATGTACCTCCTGATCCCTGTCCACTGGATCCCTGTGACTGACTCAGTGACTCCTGAGGGTCTGGACGATCCAGATACTCTAACTCCCGTGACCTCCTGAAAGCCCTGCCCTCCTTGAACTTCACATCCCGCCTGACAACAACTCTCCTCCGTGCAGGAATATAAATCTGAAAGGCTTTCGAGGTCTCGCTGTAGCCCACAAAGATACCCTTCTTTGCGGTGGGCTCTAGCTTGGTCCTCTTCTCCTTGGGTACGTAGGAGTATGCAATACACCCAAAGATACGAAAATGACCAACATCAGGCTTCTTACCAGAAAAATCCTCCCCCGGAGTCACATGTCCTAAGGCACGATGTGGACTCCTGTTCTACAAATACACAGCAGTGTTGCAGGCCTCTGCTCACAAAAACAATGGTAACCCCTAATCATGTAGCATGGCTTTGGCAGCCCCAATGATGGATCTGTTCTTCCTCTCCGCAACCCTGTTCTACTGGGGGTTGTAAGGAACTGTGAACTCCCTCTTGATGGCTGCCTCCGCACAATAATCAACAAACTCACCAAGGGTGTACTCCCCTCCATTGTCTAACATGAGGGGCTTGATCTTCTGACCTGTCTGAGTCTCCACAAGAGCTCTGAACTCCTGAAACCGCTTGAAGACCTCACTCTTGGTCTTCAAGAAATAAATCGAGGTCTTCCTGGAGTGATCATCAATGAATAAAACATAATACTCATATCCACTCAAGGAAACATGAGACATCCGACTGCTCACATCGGTATGATTCAAATCAAGAATCCCAGTCGATCTGCTGTCACTGCTGGGAAAAGGGGATTTGGCAAACTTCCCCATAGCACATCCTCTGCATGTATCAATGTGATCAGAACTGAAATCTGGGACACCTGTGGTGATCTCCCGCAATGTCCTCAAGGCCCCATGATACATGTGCCCCATCCTGCGATGCCAAATCTCTCACAACTCTGAACTACTAGATTTGTTGTCGGTACTGCTACTCAATGCCATCAGGGGCTGGAATGAGATCTTGTACACCTTGGCATGGCGCACACCAATCACTCTAGCTGAATCAGTTGGAGATATATAAGCACTCGTCCTCTCCTGAACAATACCTCATACCCTCTGTCCTCTAATGTTGAGACGGATATAAGGTTCTTCCTCATTCTTGGCACATATAGAACATCCGACACTTTCAAGGGAGGTTTGGGTTCCCTATCAAATGTCAATATCCCCACATCGAATGCTCTAACAATGCTGTCGTCTTCGAGTACTACCTCTATATCTGTGCCACTCTCTAAAAGCTCTGAGAAGTACTCACAGACTCCTGTCATATGACGTGAAGCCCCACTGTCAACATACCAAATACCTGAAGATGCTCCGCTAGTGGAGGGAAATGCACACTCCCTTTCAACCTCCATGGCAGGTTATCCTGCACTAGTGGACTCACAAGCAATGAACCCAAACTCTCGGTCAAAGCTCTCCGAAAAGTCCTCTATCTCTGCTGATGTTGCCATGGTCTTGTTCTTTCCGTTCTTCTTCTTCTCCGGACACACAACTGCATAGTGTCTCATCTTCTGACAATTCCAACACTTCACCTTGGAATAGTCCTTCTGCGTGTTCACCTGTTTACCTTTACCGTTGCCTTTGCCCCCACCACCAGTTGTGGAAGCTTGCTTCTTACCTTTTCCCTTCTTGCCTCTTGCCAACAATGCTAGATCCTCATCCTCCTCAATTAGTTTGGCTGCCCTAGTTGGTTATTTCTGGTTTCATTCTATATGCAATCATCCCACAACCTCTCCCAAGTGGGAAGGGTCCCCTGTGCAACAATCCCACCAGCAAAATTTAGCTATGTACTGGGAAGGCCATTCACTGTAATCCGCACCTACTCAGTGGGTGGAATGACCTCTCCAACAACTGCCAGCTCATTTCTCACATTAGTGATCTTTGTGAGGTATGCAGTAAGATTATCAGTCTTTGCCATCTTAATGGCCTTCAACTTCTCCCTTAGGACCATTTCTCTGTTTTCATTGGTACTCTGGTAGAGATTGGTCAAGTCTGTCCACATCTCATGAGCAAGTCTCTTTCCTCTTACATGAGGAATGCAATGGTCTTTAATACCATCCAGAATCAGTCTCTTTCCCTTGTTATTCTTCTTATTAAAATCTACCAGCTAAACAGGGTCAACAGGGACATTAACAAGGCGTTGTTGGGTATGCACCATTATACCCCAGAATTCTGCCTCCTCAAAGATGCTCTGCATTCTCTCATTTACTGTAGTTGCTGTGCCCATCCAACCTATCCTCCACCTTCAAGCCCAAAGACATGCTCGCTGTTCTAATAAACTGAAAATTTCACTGCTGTGGTAAAGGTTCAGTTTTCTCTGTGAAATATAAGCTTGCTGTAATTTTTCACTTGCTGTCCCAAATTGCACTTTTCAACCACCCAAGCTCTGATACCATGTAGAAATTTTGACCCAACCTTGGTCATCAGTTTCTCCTTATTACTCCCATGTAGTTAAATGACCATTCCCATAAACATACATTCAACAAGCTGGAAATAATAAATATTTCTGAAAACACAAATTCTGGAAATTTCAAAGTGTTGGAAAATGCAGAAATAAAAACTCAGAAAATATATCAGCCACAGACAAAAAATGACACGTTGATTTTTGGTCAAGATGACCCTGGAAAAACCCCCTACAACTCTTGGGGAAAACCAGTTCGAAAGCTCCTATTTATTTCTGAATATTGTTTTTACAGTGAGACAAAAAATACAGTAAAAATTTCAGCAACCACACAAATGTACTTATCTCGATTTTTGTGCCTGCACACCGCCTCGGAAAACGTGCTAAACAACAAAATTACAAAACAAAAATTTTATAGCATTTATTACAGCATTAAATGTTGAATTTCCACCCTCAATATGCGTGCCCAGATTTCAGGAGTACGACCGTATGGCTATACAAATTGTACGAAAAGTACAACTGTACTTCCTCCTCGATTCTTGTGCCTAAAAATAGCCTAAAAAACAATGCTGTCCTGCTGTATGGATTTCCTCGAAATTTGTGCCAAAAAAACAACAATCTTCTCCTCGGTTTTCGAGCCCAAAAATTGCCTTGGAATGCGTGCTGAAGCTATTATATGGAATCCCTCAAAATTTGTGCCTCCTTTCTTGAAAAGTGTGCCAACCTCTTGCTGTATGGATTTTTTCCTTGAGAAATGTGCCTTTAAGTTGCTGTACGGATTTGCTGAAGTCTCCTTGCTGCCGCCCTCTTTCTTCTCACTGCTCAGAAATGTCTCCTTGCTTTCTCTCCTCCTCTTTCAATCTGCTCATGAAAGAAGGAATGATCTTTTCTCTTCTTTTCCTTCTTTAACCTAACCTTAAGTGACTTTTGGGGGATCTCTAAATCCAATCGCTGAAATAGCTTTAGATCTAGGGCTGAGATTAAATGTGCATTTAAATCTCACTTTCTATTTTTTAATTCACCCCACTTTAATAAAGACCCTCTTAGTCTTTTATTTCCAAAGTCACTTTTCACTTTCTAATTTTACATCGACTTTATTAAAATCACTTTAAAATTAGACTTAATAACTTTATCACTTAAAGTCACTTTTAAATTAGATTTGACTTTACAACTTATAAACTCACTTTAGGAGAAAAAGTTAAATACTTTTGGACACTTTTCCCTAGGCCAAGGATCAAAGCCTTAGGGAACCACTTGTCCTCTGGTACACAAATTTCAACATTGCTCTCAATAAAAGATCACACTTTGTCTCAGATTACTCTCTTTTCCAAATTGCATGCATATTGTATGACAAAACATCTTTGTTGCCTTTGAAGTCAATTTCCTAAAGTTTGCAACAAAGTGTTTGTTAAAAAGTGTCAAACAAGTTTCATTGGTTTTTTTGGAAGCATTTACTTGGAAAGGTTGCAATTTGCATCTAAATTGTTTGAAGAGTTGCTTGGTACATTACAGGCCTTTTAAGTGAGGAGTACTCTTTTGACCCATCCATGGTACATTTTGATGGAGATACTGATTTTTTTAGGATGGCATCACCCTTGGAGGACCTTTTTGCTCACATGTGGGCTAAAGAAGGCTTTATGTTATGCTTTACCATTGAGATAGCTATCTTTTAGATCAACCCGTGGCCTACTTATCTTGTAATCACTTAATTTATTATTTTTAGTGCTTTTACTAAATTATTGGACTGAATCGACTTGGTTGCCCTCATATAAATAGAGTAAGTTGATTTAGGTTGGATCACTACTACACACACTCATTACTCACCTGAGAGATTGTGCATTAGTAACCCAATTTTCTCTTGCATGCAATAGAGCATTGATGTGGTGAATTGTCTCGGGGAGGATACTGTGATTGGAGGGATTTTCCTCTTGGATTCATGAAGTGATTCTATGGTGATTTTCTATAATTTTTATTATGAGTATATTCTTTCATTTTGCAATTGTTCTAGTATGAGGGTTTCAGTGAAATTTTTATCTTAATGTATTATAACTTTTATGGCTCTAACATCCCCTTTTGCAAAATTATCACCACATTTCCATCAAGGAACCTTAGTATAGCTTCCTTACTCTTGAATCTCCAATTGATTAAAAATCACTGGGGCTTTGATGGAGAGATTTTCTCTTATAACTAGCTCCAATCAAGTCTTCTGCAAAAGACCTCACGTTTAACTACATATGCCCAAGGATTGAGAAAGGCACTAGTCTATTTAGTGTGTCAATCCTTATAAAAAAGTTAAATCCCTAAACTTTCTTTTTAATTTTTTATGGAAAATTAGGGTTAGGTTATGACAAAATCTGCATTTAATAGTATGGAGAACCTTGAACCTCATAGTCCTAGTGTTTGGCTTTGCATTTTCTAAATTGAAAAGGCAAAATATCATTTTATATCAATGTTATCAGAACCGAACTGGTTCTGAAAAACCGGCCGGTTCGACCGGTTTGGAGGCAAAACCGGTCCGAACCGGCCCTCCAAACCGGAAATGACCGGTTCGGACCGGTTCAGAGACCGGTTCCACCGGTTCACAAGCCTGGGCACTAAAAAAAAATTTTTTTTTTCTTAATTTTTTAAAATTTTTTTTTTAAAATTATTATTTTTCCTAGTTAATAACGCTACCCTAGCCCCCCCTAAAGCTACTTAAACACCCCCACCCCCTCTATTTCCCTCACACTATTCATGGTAATGTTTAAGTAAAAGTGACATTCTCCTTAATCTTCATTTTCATCCTTTTACTTAAATTTTTAACATTACCATGAAATGACTCAGGATGTTTGAGAGTGGTTCCGACCTCATTGGATTTCATATGGAGAAAGTAGAATTTTAGATCTCATTCAAAATCCAACAGACTTATCAGTTTTTCAGGATTTCAGGATTGGGTTATTGCAATGTTTCCATCGAATTTTGTCATGTATTAGGGTATGGAACTCGTATTTAATCAAGAGCACCAATCCCTTTATGTACCTTGATGTTAGTGACATTGGTTGTCAAACTCCTCTATCATGACCCTACTAAAAATGTACCCATCACTCAAACAAAACCTTGACTATCGAAGATGATAGATAAATCTATGTTTAAATCAATGAATTAAGTATGAATTTGTGTAAAAAATGTCTAATTTTTAATATATATATATATTTTAATAAAATAATATATAACATATCGTATCCCAGAAGTATGCTGTTCTAGGGTCACCGTACCCGTATCCGATTCTTCGAATCCCCGTATCCCTGTATCAGGTGACTTAGGGATTCTGATGATGATTGATGATTTGATCATATGTAGCTTGTAGTATTGTAGGCTATAGTATAATACTATGATCTAACATGTTATTTTGGACTATAAAGGCCTTTTAGAGCCTGTTTCTTGATGTTTGTTACATTTTTTGTTCAACGATGTTTTGCACTAAGTGCTATTTTGGCTATCTGCACCTATATAATGAAAACTTTTGCATATTTGTGTTTAAATGGTTTGGATTAATATGAATGTACATGAATATATTTGGTTTTTCTTTAAAATATGAATATTTTATGTGCTTTTGGTAAACCGGTTTTTTTTCCGGTTTTTTTCCGGTTCCGGTGCGGTTCCGACCGGTTCCCGGTCCACAAGGTTTTCCGGTTCGATAACCGGTTCAGTTCCGATAACATTGTTTTATATGCATTTTCAGCCACCCTTTTATGGCTGATGTCTAGGGTTTTATAGCTATTTTATGCATTTTCAACCTTTCAAAAATTGTTGCAACCTATTTCCTTGTTTCTAATAGCATTTGTTTATTTATGGTTAACATCATTTATAGGCTATTTTGTTATTGTTGTTATAAATTTTGCATGTTCTAAATTGTGTGTCTTAAAAACCCAATGTATAACAACTATTATCAATCTAAAAGTAGCATGTGTTTGGGATCTATTTGAGCCTCTTTAGGACGATCCAAGCCCTCTAAATTTAGCTATCGGTCCTTTGAACTCATTACCTTATCTCACTGAGGGTATTTAGCCCGAGACTTCTTGGGTTATCTAATCTTTTAGATCCACTAGGGAAGCTTCCCTTCTGTGGATAATATCCATCCACAAATACAACAAGGGAATAGTTACTAAGGTGGTGGTTGATCCCATTGTTGTCCTTAACCTAGAGTGCATAATGAGGCTTTGCACTAAGGTGATAGATTTTCCGATAACATGGCCCATTATAAACTTGATATCATGTTGATTCATGAAATGCCATGCATCTTCTTCATGGTCCGTGGGATGAGTTTGGTACAACTCTATGTATAGATTGACCAGCTAATCAACCAAATAGTCCATAATGCTCATAGGTAAGAAAACAACCAACTTCACATTATATTAAACTTTATGTAAAATTTCCAGTTGATATCACCTGACTTGGTCACTCCATGGTAAATGTCATATGTGTGGCTCTATGTTATGAAGATGGCCCCATCAAATATTCCACATTACCAGTTATTTGATTAGCAAGAAATCCATAAATAATTTTTATGTGGAATATGGATGACTTGAAATGTGAAGGAAACCCCATTCAACCGTACACCAATTGACCCATGGTTGCAATAGATGTCAATTTCATCTCCATATTTTCAAATGACTGACCTGCCATTAGGGATGGTAGCGCGATTCAAACATGTATATGCAAGTCAATTCATTCAGTGATAAACGACCCAACCAAATATTCCAGTGAATCATTCATCCAAGCAAGTGATTCATAACAAAATTAAACTCTGAAGTGCCATAATGCTATATGACTTGTTATTGAATGGAAGCAAAACCTTCGTGGCTATAAGACATTCCTTCTGTATGCTAGGACGAGGACTCTTCTTCAGATGAGTCCATGGGGTCATATGAGGATGCTTCTGGGGAGCATGAGCAGTCATGTGGAGTTGATGACAGTAGACCGGATTTGTCTTCCAACGAGCAGGGTGAGCAGTCAGGGGACTCGATGGGAGATATTCAGGATGATGAGTCACTTGTGATGATTTAGTCGGAGCAACATATGGTGGAGCATGAGTTAGCTGAGGAGGAGGCTATGCATATCATGCATGATATTCCTTTGGGGGAGAGCCAGATGGAGGCTCACATTGAGTCGGTGGTCGATATGCGTCTAACCTTGGGGTCAACCATTGAGGAGGAGTAGACAGCTGCACGAACATCTAGTACGATGACAAGAGTTGCAGATATTTATCCTTAGGAGATGTTGGAGGTTGATAGGATAGTTCTGCAGGAGGCTAGTAGACAATAGGAATATGACATTTCTGATCCAGAGAGGGAGGAGCTGTTGGAGACGGTGGAGCATCCATCTTTGGGCCGACCCATTGATGAGGTCCAGATAGATGCACATGCAGTCAGCAGAGTTGCAGTACTTCCAAGGCGCATCACTCTCCAGGAGTACATTGATGGGGCTTGCAGCATATCTTGCCCACATTGGCCGATTATAGAGAGAGGGGCTTTTTTCTATAGGAAGATCTCGTCAGCAAATGGGACGAGGCAACACGAGTTGAGTATGGACTGGCGACCTCACACCAAACTTGTTCTGCATGCAGGTGTCACTGCATTTGATTCTTCTTCTGGGATAGATTGGCGGGAGATCATGAGTTGGTATCCTATTGATGGTACGGTCTTCTTAGTCAAGAGCATAGCGGAGCAGGGACTTGTAGACATGACAGATACTACAATTTCCAGTTGGCAGTGGGACACATGTCGACATTTCTTCAGTGTTCCATCCCGACTTCGAGAAAGCAGGGTTAGCCTTGGATTGAGTCAGGGGTTGGATTGGAGAGAGGTGATGAGTTGGTACACAGTTGGTGGGCACTGGGGTAGCTTGTACAGTCAGAGCTACAACACAGCATGAGCCGTGGAGCATTGATGCATGTTGGTGGTCTTTGCTTCACGAGGCAACATCTATAGCCAGAGGTAATGTGCAGTCCGAGCTAGAGGACTTGGGCGATGATTGGCCATGGTGGCATTGGGATCTGGGAGGATTGATTGATGATAGGTGCTGTGAGAGATCAGTTTGGGATCCTGGCATTGAGGGGTCTGTTTCGGGTGACCCGACACAGGAGTATAGCAGCACCCAGGGGTTTGTATGGGATCCAGGCATTGGGTCTCAGTGGCATCGGGCCAACAGGGTGGCTCACATATTTGGATCGCTTGAGGGAAAGCAATCTTGGGGTAGGAGGTCTGTAATATTCCTTTTTTTGGTGTCACCTATGATAGGTTTAGGATGGACTTCCAGAGTTAGGAGCAGACAGGTCACAGATATAGGTTGGTGTCATCAACGGGCCCAAGGGATTTTTGGAGGAGTTCTGAGGAGTTTCTATGAGGACCGGTGGCATTCGCTTGATATATTCCATCATCCACATTGTTTGCCGTTCGTTCCAGTGCATTCCGACAACTTTTGGAACACTGAGTTATTTTTGGGCTTAACTTAATTAATTACTCTCAAGGTGGCATTTCGGGAGGAATACGTGATAGAACACCTTAGTGTAATATCTTGTTGGAACCGGGACGAGAATACCTACATGATGGGTTGGTTGGACATGAGTTTCAGTGACCTGAGGAGACATGGTAGCCGATTTACTCTTTTCGACATTGAAAAGGAATATTTTAATTGGAAAATAAGAGGGAAAAATGCTCTATGATTAAAATAATAATAAAATAAGGCTCTAGAAGGATCCATGAGATGTATAAAAGAAAATGAAGAGGCCATTGAGGGATATCTTGGATTTGATATATTTTCTTGTATGTGAGGTTGAGAACCCGGTTCTCTTCAACATTGGTAGCCCCAGGACGGAAACCCAACCCTCTTGAGGAGACTTCATCTAGGAGTTTCACGGAGCTTCAGGGATATTGGAGTGAGGATCATTCAGATCCTCAATTGGTGCTTCATTGTTTTCAGTGGACTCAGTGGCAGCTGTTGCCGGAGGGAGAGTTCAGTAGTTCAGTTTTGGAGGCCAGCGCAGTGCAGCAGTGTAACAGAGCCTTGAGGCCGGATTATATCTCAGTTATGTTAGCTATTTATCTCTCCCCAATGTAAACCCCAGTTTATGTTATAATAAAGTTGAGATTATTTACTGCATCATTGTGTTATGGAATTGCATAAACTTTATATGTCTTATTTTACATGGCAATCTTCTGTAAATAAATGCTGATTTTACGACATGGTGTTGGGTTAAAATATTTTCTGCAAAATTTATCGAAATGTCCTGTTTGGGATATTACAGTTTGGATTGCCATTTGGGCATCCATAGATGTACTCAGATTTCACTGTTGCATAATAAAATAAAACCCTCATCTGCTGCACTGATTTTCCCAAGTTAGGTTTTTCCAGGGACTTTTGTGCAAAAATAATTGTGTAAATTTTATGTGTTTGCTAGCATTTCTTCCAATGTTTATTTTTCCACAATTTTATTTGTTTAGATTGCAGTGTGAGTTATTCAATATTTGCCTTAGAAAACTTCAAATAAATTGTTAAATTAAATTAACAATTAAGAGAATAATTTCTAGTTGCTGCAATAGGATTTCGATTTAGGAATTTTCACAACTTATGCCCAAATATGCCCCAATACTTTCTATATGCTAGAACAAATTTACCAATGAGCAATTATGAGTTTTTAGAGCTTCTTAAATCGTGTTATTCAGAAATGATCAGATCTGATATATTCATTTATGCAAAGATTTTCCAGCAAATAAACAAGTAGATCTAGGCCTAATGAACAATGCCCAAGTAGCCAAAACACAAGTAAAATTTTATCATGAAATTTTTAGTGTGTCTAGACTATTTAGATGAGATTTAGGGTACTTATATCACTGTTATGAAGAATTTATTACAGCTGTAGCAAAACGGAGATAAAATGTGGGTTTAGACTCTAGAGAGCAAACCCTAGGCCCAAGGCCTTGTAGAAAACTTGCCCAAGTTGCCAAAATTTCTTCAATGTACTTGGCATCTGAAAACACAAGATTTGAGCCAATTTATTTGCAAAACACACCAAATATTCAGTCCCAAAAAATTCCGATATAAGCAGAGGTCAAATTAGGGCCAAGGAGGGCTAGCACTAGGCCCAATAGGGCTAGAAAAGGCCAAGAAGGCCTAGCGGCTAGGGTTAGAGGCTAAAGGAGGGCTGAAAAGGGTCAAAAGGAGGGCCAAAAGGGAGAGTGAAGTCCTAGAAGGGAGGCCGAGGCAGAAAGGAGGAAGGTTGAGGTGAGGAAGGGGCTTGGAAAGCCCACGACAAGCCTAAAAGGCTGTCATTTAGGGTAAAGGGGAGGGAGAGGGGGGGAGGGGCGAGTGGTCTAAAGGCCATGGCTAGTGCTGAAAAGCCTTTAAAGGCTTGACGCAGGGGCAAGAATGGAAGATCGAGAGGCCTGGAGGGTACGACCAGCACTGGGACGGTCGAAAATGATGATTTAGGGCCTCAAAAAGATGATGTAGAGGCTAGAGAGGGTGACATTGGCCTTGGAGGAGGTAGATCCGGGCTTAGGAGCCCTAAAACTTGAAACCGCAGCTCTGAAAATTTTTATTTGCTTCAGATTGTCAATTTGCTACAATTTTTAATGGGTGACTTTGTGAAAATTTTTGGAGGTTAGATCTTATCCTTATGGGCCTAGATCTAGCTCTATTCCAACTCTTTCCTCTTGATCTCACCTGCAAAAATGGAGATAAAATACCCAAAACCTCAATATATACAAAAATTCTCAAAACCCCAAAACCCTAGTTAGAGAAAAATAATTTACAAATATATTATACTAATTTATTTACAAATGTACAAATATACAGGGCTTTTGAAATAAATTTTGAGAAATAATTTTTTTTTAGAATTTTTTTGATAAATAGTTGTGTATTCAGAGTCCAAACAAGGTCAACGTACATCAACATTTCGTGAACTTGGAGCTCAAAGACTGGGTAACCTGCAAACACTATATATTGTTTTCAAGAAAGCTTGTTAGACATATGGCAAATCAGATCACCTAAGATAGACCCAAAATCTACCAATAGAATGTTCTTATCACCATCTAATGAAAACCAAACTTTAAAAATTTCAAGCACAATATAGGAAAACCAGTACCCAACACATACCACACCACAAATTAGTAGACAATAAACACCTTGAACTGCACCCGAAAGTCTTTATTATGATTCAGAAAACGTTCCTAGCGGGACAATATCGTTACATCAACCTTTTTGCAAAATTTTCTTAGCCAAACATCAGATGGATTTTAACACAAATGACTTTCTTATTTATAGATAAACCCTCCAAGTGGAAAAATAATCGCTAGTTGGCTTGATCCTTGTCAAAATAATCTGGCTGTTGATAAATCCTTGATGATCTTTTGATCTGTGTCGTCAAAAATATTTATGTTGAGGAATTTTCGAATTTATCATGAAATCCCTTTTTTATTAGCTCAAAGATAATTATTTTGAGCTAATTTCCTCAAAAAATTGACTTTGACTTAACCACCAAGGTCAAAGGGTCTAATTTTTCTTGAAATTTCCAATATTCCCTTAGTGGGGGACCTCCAAAAATTAATTTCTTTGATACCCATGAATTTTTCCACTTGGAGAATTTAATTTCTCTAAGACTCTAATTTAGACTCTAATCAATTAATTTTTTGGCTTAGGATTTATTTAATTTTTGCTAGAAAAATTAATTAATTGACACTTGAGGGGATTTAACATTTTTTCCACCCTCTAATATTTTAGCCATGCTGTCTAAGCATGAGGGCTATGCACAAAAATATTTTTTACATAAGATTTTTACATTTCAACCCTCAAAGGGGGAACACCCGTTCGGTATAGACACTCAAATTACACACCCATTTCTGCGGCACAATATGATCTAATAGACCAAGTGATTTGTAATTAATTTAGCCAATTAGCTTAAATTATTCCCAAATCACTTTTACATAAGACTCGACTAAAACACTAAGACTCACCTAAGACTTTGACGAAGAATTCTCTCCTAGCTTTGGGGTGAGGTTGGAGGGAAAAACTTTGTTGACCATCCGTGTTTAGAAACACAAATGAGTCAGTGAGACGAAAAACCTCCTAGGATGAAATTTTCGCCAAATTAATAGGCTTACCTAAGTTGTTACATACATATAAGGTCTTACTAGCATCATTTTCATTACACATTTGTAAAATGGGTTTACAATGACTCAATAAACAATTGATTGATGATCTAATCATTTTGCAAAAATTGGTACATCTGCTTCCTTGGAACTTTGTCAAACATGAGTGCAACAGGCTCCTAATTTTTAACACATGCACCCCTTATGTAAAGACCCTCCATATGTTTTTCATGTCTACACCATCACATGGACGGTTCACAATGATAACTAATTTCCAACCTCCACATATTTTCCCTTTAAAGCATGGGTATATGTTTGCAAGTAAGGGAAGATTGCCACCTCCACATATGTGCCCTTTCAAGCATGGATATATGTTTGCAAGTGAGGCCAGTTTGGCTCATAGCCCTTTCAAATAATATATGATGACACCCACCTTTACATTTTAGAATTTTATGTGAAAGCCCCCTTTTTTATAATGTTACCATATAATAAATTTTCCCTTATGCAAAATGGGAAAATGATACAAGTTATATATGATGACCCTTGTCACTATAAAATCTAGAACCCTAGTGCAAAGCCTCACTAAGCAATCTATATTGTGAGCAACAATGGGAGAGTGAATACAAACACCTTAGCAACTACTCCCCTCGTTTCTATGGTTGGATACAATCCTCATACACGAGGCTTCTCCAATAGATCTTAGGGATCGAGTAACCTAAATGGACTTAGGCTAAATGCACCTAGGGGTTCTACAATAAGATCACCCATGGGCAAATATGCAATAATTAGGGTTTTGGGTGATTTAAGGTATAATTTCAAGAGAGCAAGTTCAAAGGTCCTTATGGCTAAATCTAGAGGATTCGGTTTGTCCAATAGAGGTTCAAAAGTATTTTCATACACATGCAATCACTAAATTACACTTTGCTGTTATTAACTAGAGTTTCAATCAACAATTTACAACATGCAAATATTTTGTAATACTAATAAGGAAAACAACCATAGAATCTATGATAAACAAGGTAAAATTCGGGTTGATTATTGAGTAAACAAGAGAATAAATTTTAGCACTTTTCAATGGATGACAATATATATAACAACAAAATAAACCCTGGACATCACCCCTCCCTAATTTGTGGTTGGAAATGCATGTAAAATGATATTTTCACTTTTCCAAATGAATTCAAACAAGTCATAACCCTAGGAGAATAAGGTTCAAGGGAAATAATGTTGAAATCCTAAGGGTTCTATGATAAGATCACTGATGGACAAATATGCAATGAATAGGGTTTCCAGTGATTTAAGGTGTAATTTCAAGAGAGCGAGTTCAAAGATCCCTATGGATAAATCAAGAGGACTTGGTTTGACCAATAGAGGTTCAAATAGATTTTTATACACATGCAATCAAGAAATTACACTTTGTTGTTATAACCTAGGGTTGCAATCAACAATTTACAACATGCAAATATTTTATAACAGCTATAAGAAAAACAACCCTAGAATCCATGATAAATAATGTAAAATTAGGGTTGATCAATGAGCAGCCAAGAGAATAAATTTTAGCACTTGTCAATGGATGAAAAAACACATATAACAGCAAAATAAACCCTAGATGTCACCCCTAATTTGTGGATGAAAATACATGTAAAATGATATATTTTCACTGTTCCAAATGAATGCATACAATTCATAACCCTAGGAGAATAAGGTTAAAGGCAAATAATGCTGAAAAATAGTGATTTTGCTATGATCTAACCCTAATTTATCTTAGAAACATAAAATATGAAAGTTTAGGTTTTATTTACTTATTTATGGGATTGGCACAAGAGAAAAGACTAGTATCTTTCTAAATCAAGGGTTAATGGAGTCTAGGAGTAAAAATCTATGGAAGAATAAAAAATGAAAGTGATTTCAAAGAGAATGAGGAAGACAAATTGGTGTTCCTCCCACCCTTAGACCCTAGGATCCTTATATCTTTTTTGGAGATTCAAAGGGAGGAAGCTAAGCTTAAGTTCCTCAAGAGAAACTTGATGAAAATCTAGTGCAAAAAGATGTTAGAACCATATAACATCAACAAAAATTTGATGAAAATTTCATTAAACCCTACTTCATCAACAAGTACAAGATGGAAGAAGATAACTTACAAAAGATTTGGGGATATCACCAAAGAATTACCAATAACCATCCAAGAGAGAAAACCATCAAACAATCATCGTTCATGAGAAGTTTGTTACACTAGTGCTCCATAGTGCACAAGAGAGAAGAGACAAGTGCTAGTGCGAATTGATCTCGAAGTGTGACAATGATTCCAAGAAAGCCAACTTCCCTCTTCTTATATGAGAGCAACCAAGTCGATTTCTTTTGATTTTATCCTAAAAGCCCTAAAATAATATTAAATTATGATTACAAGGTGGACAAGTCAATCCCCAAAGATAGCTAACTCAATGATAAAACATAAAAATAAGCCTCAATTAACCCACACGTGTGAGCTAAAACCCCTCCATGGGTGACATCATCCTCCAAAAGTGTCTCTCCACAACAGGTGCAATGGATGGCTTCAAGGGGTGCATTTCATCCCAAAAGTCACATTTCATCAAATGGATGTCTAATCATCAAGCAAAGCTCCCCAACCAAATGTCATCCTTAAATGTCCCCATATCACCAATCCAAACATCATGAGGGGGACATCATAGTGCTAGAGCATGACATCATCATGGATAATAGTTTATCATCCTCTCCAAAGGGGTCTCATGTCATCATCATCATCTAACATCCTCAAAAAGAGGGCAACATCCATCATGTGGGTGCAATGCCAACCTGGGAACTTCTTGTCAACTCTAGGGTACATCAACTCTCAAGGCAACATCCTGGATTTGGAGGGAAACATCCAAGGTCCTACAGGAAAATGAGGGGATCATTAACTATGCACAAGCATTCTAAGATCAACATTTCATAACAAGTGTCCAATGTCCTCTACCAAAGTGCCTTATGCAGTAATCAAGTGGGTAGGACATCATCTCTGAAGTGCTAGTGAGGCATCATTCAATCCCTCTAGAGATGGTAGCAGTGCTTGGGAGGAAATATCTAACACGTACTCACATAATGAAGTGAGATCAACATCACAGGTGCAAAAACCATAAAAGTATCAGAGTGGGCCATATTCGATGTAAAAGGCATCAAAGTACTTCACAAAAGCAACATCTTCAAATGTCTTTCTAGCTTAAAAATTATAAACAAGTTCCCTTGCTTAGCTATGGAAGGGTTATCACAAGGCCCTATTAGGTGCTTCCAACCCTACGGGGAGGAACAATTCCTAGGCCGACCCCTTAAGATAGTTGTGAGAAATGTCATGAACTGGGGTTTACTTCATGGAGGATGCCATCTGTTAATTTTCCTTTAAACTCTGCAACTACTTAGATGAATTACTGAAAGCAAGGCAACTGAAAATTGAAACCAAATTTACTTTCACCAAGTTACATAGTTTCTTAACAATCTATAAGCAAAGGAAAATAATCTAGAGATAAAAGCACACTCACACAAATTGACACGCTTGTTTACCTAGGAAACCCAAAAGTGAAAACTTGCTTTCTTTGTTATGGTATTTTATTGATTGTTCTTGAGCAATTGGATCTATTACAAAGCAATCAGTCTCTGAGAAGGCATTCTGCTTCTTATCACTAATCTCAGCTAATACAATTGGTCTCAACCTGCCTTGATCACTTCTTGATCTCGACCCTCTAGCATGCAATTGCCTTGACTTGCCTTGCCTCTTGCTTGATCCCAGGTCGTATTTCCTTGTGCACTGGAGCCCCTTATTTCCTTGCACACTTCTCCTATTTCCTAGTGCACAAGGAGCTCTTAAATCCTAGAGAACAAGTCCCTATTTCTTAGTGTCCTCGTGGCTCCTATTCTTTAGTGCAATTCGGCTCCTAAACTTGTGCGCACTTGCTCCTCGAATTTGCGCACACACACACAATCTCCTAAATCCTTGCACGCAATTGATACTTGATTATGTGCTCTCCCCAATCAAAGATCTCACAAACTATTTAAATTATGTGCCTTCGTCCTCCGCTTTATAGACCCAATCCGAGCATGCAAGGAAGGCCCATTTCAATTTTAGAAGTCGAGTTCTAATAGTGAGTTAACTAAGAGTGATACTCTTTCTCTCTCCAATCAATACTTGGAGTCTTAACTTGTTCTTCCTTCAATCAAGACTGAAAACTAACTCGTTCTAACTGAACTTGTAACTGCCACCTCATTCTATAGTCAAATTGATGAAGACACCACTTAACTGATGCTCCAACTCTACGCATGCCATCTTGATGATCATTCCAGTAAACTGGAAATAATCTCATCCTAACTGAAGTCTAACTCATGAGCTCACACTCATGCTAGAGAAAGACAAATCGAAGTCTTCACTGGCTAAGGCACAAGCCAAAAGACCTTCACTTGCTACATTTTCAACACCATTGTCTTGCACTGAGCTATGAAGTTCCCAGCATTCTTGAGCATTATAGATGACATTGAAGATTACTTCCACATTGAAAAGGGTAAATGGGAAATTATTGGTCCTCAATTTGATTGTGATTCCATTTATGACACCGACAAGGAAGATGAGGTTGAGAGTGGTATCCCCTTTCTCTCAGGCATTATCTATGAGGTCATATCCATCGATACCCTTGAGAAGAAGGATCATTATTTTCCCTTACATGAAAAGGATGATTTTGAGGAGGAAAAACCTGTTGAATATAGTACTTCACTCTCCCCTTTGCCTCATCCTCTTGTTCATCACCTCAAGTCTTCCACAAGTGATTCCCTCGCCCCTTTTCAAATGATCTCAAGTGACCGTGAGCCCTTTACCCCTTCTGAGTATGGTTTCAAGGAAGAACCCCTTATTGAATATACTTTATCTTCTTGGGCACCCCCTCAGGATCATGATCATTCTAAATCTCCCCTTTTCAGTGTGATCATCATGGGCTACCTGCTTGTGTTTCTCCATCTCATCAATCTCCCTTTCCTACTAATCATATCCCTCTTGAGGCAATAAAATATGACATAAATGATAATGGAAATAATATGCCCGAGGTTGCCATCCATCAAAAGTTTATGAGCCTAATCATTGACATCTCTATATTTTGGTTGGAAGAGAGGATCTCATGGACTAGATTACATCCTTTTCTTACCTCTTCTCACGTGATCATCCATGTGTGGGCATCATATTTTCCCACCTACAACCTGCTTCATCCACCATATAATTGTATCCGCATTCGCTTTAGGATTTGCTACATGAGTAATCATACTGGCAGGCAAATCTATATTGATATGATGATATGTTGGTTGCATTGACTTTATGATTACACTTGGTATTAGTTTCACACCATATGCATAACATGTTGATTTTAGCATTAGAATTAATGTCATATGATATTTCCCATAGTAGATTAGCTGCATAGATTAAACTTGCATATTTTATTTTCTGTTGATTTTACGACCTAAGCATGTGTGATCATAACGCACCGTGAAAAACATGATGCCCCGTGGGTTTAGTCGTTGATATGTGCAGGTTACAGGTCTACGGTGACCAAGAGATTGCTGGAGTTCTTGTGACCTCCCGTTCGAGTAGCTTCGCCCATTCCTTCGAAAAATCATGTCTCATTTGGAGCCAGATGTTACCCACCTCTTTGTGGGTGACATCCGTGGGAGAAATTTTTTCTCCAAGATGGTCCTCGGCCGGCAACCAACAACCTCTTGTAGCCACCAACTAGCTCGTCGTTCCATTTCTTTGCCACTTGAGCCAGCCATGTGGTCCCTCACCCATCTATCATGATTGTATGTTTGAAGGTGGGCCTCCCGAACCTGAGGGTATGTCTTGTAATTTGGTAATTGAGTATTGAGTTTGCTTATCATGGACACTTCTCGGCATGGATTAATGGGGGAATTCGGTGGAAAGAGTGGGCTTAGTTTGTGCTTTTATCCCCTTGACCTCTTTTGGATGTTACCCTTGGATCTTAGTCTCGTGGAATCTCCTTTACTGACCATTTGGTTTTAGGGTGGTACTACTTGGGAAACCCCGATTTTGGTTGCGTGGTCCCACTCCCTCATCCACATAATCACTCCCCTTCCACTTATTATAACCCCCTTCATCATATTTATTATTTACCACATCGGTCCACATAGGGACAACCTTCCTGTTAATGTTAGATAACAATGGTATGTTCTACTCCCCTTCCACTTATTATAACCCCCTTCATCATATTTATTATTTACCACATCGGTCCACATAGGGACAACCTCCCTGTTAATGTTAGATAACAATGGTATGTTCTATGCTTTAGAGCAATTCACTTCAATCTTTTCTTATTAGCCCAATATCATTTTCCTGATTAGCAATTACATTAACTTGCTAGTAAATGCAAATAGAACATAAACAATAAGCAGAAGACAAGCCAAGATAAGAGGACACAATATTTGGCAGATTCCAGGGAAAAACCCCAATGCGGGGAAAACCATTTGATCAAATCTTCTTATTGTTCTTCAAAAGTTCAACAGAGAGAAAGAGTACAATATAAAAAATACACTTGCCCAATCACTATCAAAATAGTCCAGTGAAACTATAGTCAACAGGATGCCCTAACCAGGAAGTCAACGCTAGTCAAACGAACAAGGATGTTTCTCCAAATCAGCTCGGTCAAACCCAGTCAATGCGGCCTTCAAAGGTAGTCCAAATCAGCCCAAAACAGATTCGAAAATCTCTGTCAAACCCAGTCAACAGAAAGTCAATGGTGCGGTCAAAGCTGTTGTGGTCAACGCTGGTCAACGTGCTTAGAATTTCCCAATTTCCATGCCAGAAGATGCGGCCTAGAAAGATCAAACTTTCTTCCTGAAAAACGCAGCAAAAGGAGTGAGGTTGACCTTCGGTCAATGCTGGTCAAAACTCTGCAATTCAGCCCAAAACAGATTTGCAATTTCAGAATTTTCCAGTCACCTTGCCACACATGTGAAGAAGAGATGCTGCTCCTTGTACGAACCAATGAAGAGAGGAGAGAGAAATGTGTTGAGTGATGATGTCCAAAATGAGGAAGAGGTCTCTCATATTTATATACTTCGTTGAGAGTGGAGACACATCTATTGGGGCTTATGAGCCTACATTAGACTTCTGGCGGACCTTGACAATTTGCGCGTGTGAGAGATTAAATTCAAAATATCACTTTTTCTCATCCAAACAAGATGATCTTTAGATCAATATCGCACCTCTCAGAAAGAGGAATCCAATAAAAATATTATCTCCATCATATGAGCTATCCAAGGTGGAGTTTGGCCCTAGTTGCCAATTTTCACATTCCCCTTTCCCTTGCCCCCACCTTGGGTCAGGATTGGAACGATGCCCCGAAGGTTTAAGCTGCTGAAAAGAAAAAGCAAAAACATAAATGGCCACATTCAATAGGAAAATGTACTAGAAGATGCAAAAGATGGCAGGGACAAATATATTTAGCACATGGGAAAAAGCTAATGCATGAGCTCTACCCCATAACCATGGCCATCACCTAGTTCCATAGGCCCTAGATGGGCCTCCTTTATCATTCTGGAACCCATTATTGTCCCAGCCCCTGGTGGGCAATGAACCGCCCCATCTTAAAGGGGATATCCACTAGGGGTATCCACTGCTATATCCTACACATCATGCTCTTATCCTTTGAGTCCCGAGTAGTTAATAAAAAAAAAATCATAAAAGGCAAAAGGCATATAAAGAAGGGTGGAAAAATCAAGGCCGAGGTACCGCATGTACCATGATTACTCCCTCCTATTCATTATATACCCAGGTATGTGCTACCCTTTTTCTAGCTACCCTTGTACCTCGATATGTGGCCCAGGATTGCCCTTTCATTCCCAATTCCATTCACCTCTTTATCACATGCCACCATTGTTTGAAGGATGTACCTTGGACATACTATCCCCTCTAAAGGTAGAAACCACCTAATAAGGTACTTGGTTAACCCCCTTTGGAGCTTAGAGACATTAGCACATGCCAAGGCCAAGTATGGAAGGGCATGCCATTATGAAGTGTCCACTTGTTGTCAATGGTTTGTAAGTTCCTTTACCCAATTACTTTAATGACTTGTTGTGTTGGAAGGCTAGGGGACGCATTAGATCTTATGCAGGATTGCAGAGGGTTTCCATTCTAAGTTTGGTCTCCCTATACGGGGTCCTAACTCTCCAGAGGGCTACATTGGCACATGTCGGGTTTGTGTAGAGAGCCATGGGCCTCCACAACAGTAGACAACACTCCACAGATCCATAGAGATGTTCAGAGATTGCTCGAAATCCACCTATTGGATGAGGAAGATGCACATGGTACACCATGCCCAACCAACCCCAATTGCAGCATACACTTGGCAGGTGACCCAGGACTTGTACACTGATGTGGCATCATTTATTCCATCATCTGAGCCCTTATAGATGGTCTACAGGCATCTTCGATTTACTTGGAGATCCATGAGGTTATCGGTGTGCCCCACACCCACTTGGAGCACCACAGGTTTATTGTTTGGAGAACAAGGGACCAACTCCTTGTCCATCACTTTTGAGGGTCCTATTCATCATCATGGCACTTATGGACCTCATCAATGTTGATTTTTGGTAGCATCGGATGTGCTCTAAGTCTCAAATTTTGTAGGGAGGCTTAAGCACATGTATTCCAAAGAACCCAGAAAGCGTTTTGGGAAATTCCACTCGGATTGTGTGTTTATGAAAATAATTAATTATTTTTAATGGGACCCTAAGTCCAAACTTAGGAATTTAAAATAATTAAAGGGTATAAATAAAACAAGGTGTGAAAGTCAAATAAATTTTAGCCGTTGATTAACGATTTAATCTCGGCCGTTGAAGTCTCAACAAGAAGATTATAAGGACTTGATGGGGCATTTGGAAAATACACCGGGCAGATAATCAGTTACCTGAGAAGATCGATTTTCTCACTCGCTGAAGTTTGGCAAGAGAAAATCGAATTAGAGGGAGAGTTACAGGTTGGAGAGAGAGGGCATCAACAAAAGTTGAGAGTACAAGATCAGACTGGAGGAAGCAGAGCAAAGGAGGGACAACAGAGAAGCAATGACATAGTGGCAAGGACAACGCAGAGGATGTGACGTTGGGACTTCGCAGTCACTATACAGAAGCGGACTCAATGAGACACATACAAGCTACATGGCCTCTCCAGGGTCAGAATTTCACTGTGGTACGAGTGAGAAAATTGTTTGTAAATTTCTCACAGATATTCCTCTTCTATTCTGCTGGTTATTTTTGTGCAAGAGATTTTGCTGAAGAATAATAAAGAAACCTTCATCTGCTGCATCGATTTTCCCACATTGGGTTTTTTCTGGGGACAATTGTCCAAAAATAACTGTGTTAATGTGTTTATACTTGTGCTTGTATTTTTCCTTGCATTTTACTTTTCGCAGAATTTTTATTGTGAAGACTGCAGTGTATTTTATTTCGATATTTAGCACACGATAAATAATTTGTTCTGTTAAACAAATAGAAGAAATCTAATTAGCTGCTGCAGTAGGATTCTAGATAGCAGAATTTTCACAATCAGGTCTCTTGGAGGGCCCAACAACATATAGTGTTTGCCATTGGACCTCTTGAGAGGCTTATTATTTTATTTATGAGCTGGTTTAGTGGGCTTGTCACCAAAAGTTAGTTTCTTTGCACATTATTTTATTTTAGGGGCTAATGTAGGCCCAATTAGGTAATTCGAACTCCTAAGAAGTGTATAAATAGGAGTGACATGAATTCATTTTGTATCATCACTTGGATTGGATCATTCTCTCTCTTGAGATTTTCGCATTTCGTTCTTGTTGGACGAAGTTGGAGTATGGATGAATTTTGATGTTTGGATTGCATTTTCTTATCTTGGAGTTTCTTAATTGGAAAATGTATTGATGGTTGGATGTATTCTCTTACATGTAAGTACGAATTTGAGGCTATTTTCTTTTACTCTGTCACATACATTGATCATGGGATTTTCACTATTTTAGGGCGAATTGCTGCATGCATTTGCTGCTTAATTGTGGAATTATGTTTCTATATAGCATATATCTATGTATGGGCCATGTTTATTGAACGAATTGTCCTAGAGATCGAAGTTATCTTGATAAGCCATCTTGATTTGCAAACGAAGTATAAATGCTTTAAGGTCACTCTATTTTGCCCTAATGCCAAACGAAGTTGTCCTTAGAACCTCCTTGAGCTAGAAACAAAATCCATTCTCATCATTCTTCTTGACTCCATATCCCCAAAGGAATTAAGCACTGATCCACCATAAGGTGACACCTTAAAACCCTTCTTTCTTCACCTTTTCTCCTTCTCTCTAGGTCTAGCCACGCTGGGCCACCTAGGGCATCATTTTCCTGACAAAATAGCCATAGAAAAAGTTCGATCTCCTTGCCTCCCTTGTGCTGGTGTGTCCTTAGGGTCTCCTCCAAATTTGATGAAATTTCGATGGTGGGATTGTGAGATATCCCAAGCCCTAGCGCTGAGACCGAACTTTGCCCCAGTGTTCCCTAGGTTAGTACCTCATAGGATCATTTTGGCACCTTTAAGTGGAAATTCTTTCTTTGATCCTCTTCCCTTCCTTGTTTAGGTTAAGATCATCATTGGTTGCTAAATTCCCTCCCCTTAACCTAGGCTGGGTCCACTTGGCCCTCTATGGTCCTACTTCTTATCAATGACAATTCTTCAAAGACAACTCGAGAATCCAAGTTTTGCAAGGATTTTAAGGATTGGGAAACTCCTTTACAAGTCACATTCCCTTAACCTAGCCCTTAAATCCTCACCTCTTTCTCCTAGAAAGCCTTGTTCCTTGCTTAAAGAGCAAGTAAGATCCATTCTTGACTTTCTTCTGGGAAAGGATCATTGATGTCACTTCATATCCATTTGTTGACCTAATCCTTCATAAGTGACTTTCTATATATTGGGTCTCCTCCCATCGATGAAAGTTCATAAAGAGTAGGGAGCCTTAGTTGAGGTGACAGTGGGCTAAGTCTCCATCGTTTTGTCCTTAACCTAACAATTGTCCCTTTAGGAGTCCCTTTTAGGTCCCTTGCTAGTTTGAGTGGTAACAAGACCCAGAATCACCCTCAAGCAATGCGACCTTTTCTGCAACAATTCATACCTACATTAGAAGGGAAAATATGCCCAAAACAATCCCTCTCTTCCACACCTTGTCTTCCTCTTGCCTGCGGCCAACTACAAAGATGTATTGATGTGTTTTGATGTTCTTGGATAGTGAGAAATGACCCACAAGTCTCTCATATTTATACTAACTCACATGGTGTCTCCAACATGCCTTGTGGCACACAAATATACTAGGTCAACCTTCTCTAGGTGCCACAAAACCCATTCCTTATCTTCAAAAATTAATTTCTCCACATAGACAACTCAGATTTCGATGATTTTTGATGCGTCTTGTTTGTCTCGACATCCTCTATCATCTCCATCCATCACTTGTCCAAAACTCCTCGTGGTTTCACATCCACATGCTTGGGTGCAAATCCCACAGCTTGGGTTCCAAGCCGACAATGCCCTATTGTGGCGCTCCAACCTCCAAACCTTGAACCCTAGGGCTTGGAGTACCTCCCAAGCTATAAAAAATCAACAAACATTCCTCTTGTTGACCTTTAAGTTAAGTTGCATGAAACACCGAAATGTTTTGGAGTTTCCGAAATGGGTATGTTTAGAAACATTACCTCACCAAAATGGAAATTTAGGGAAAAACGTCAGCCGAAACGTCATATATATATAGAAATAATTGAATACCACATTATCTTGCAAGAAAATAGGGAATAAGAGCCATATATGACAATTTAGAAGGAAAACCCAGTGTATATTAACTCATAGATGATTATATGATCGCCGAGTTTTGATGTTTCGGGTATGGGTACAGCCCGAAATGCCAGTTTCCTAAATGTTTCGTGCAACATAGCCTTTAAAAACTAGTTTGAGGGGTCGACTTTGTTGAGAAACCAAGCATAGGGTAGATAAGGCTTGATTCCTCTTACTTGATAATTACTTGCGGCTGTTTAATGTCTTCTTATTACTTCTCAAGTGTTCTTCGTCAAGAAATTATACAAATGTTCAATCTTTCAATAAAAACAAAGAGACAAGAGGCACCAAAATTAGGCTCCAAGCTGGGGAAAAACCCCACTAGGGGAAAACCCGACAATTCTTCTCCTATATAATCATATCAAAATGAGATATCCAAGATGAAGACCAAGACTGCCACCAAAAACTCCAAGTCCAGCACTCCTCCAAGTCACCTCAAAAGTCAAAGTCAACATAAGTTAAACTAGTCAACCTCCTGAAATTTCGGCCCTTGAATTTTGGTCCCTGAAATTTCGGGCCTGCAATAGCACATATTAATTCGTCTTGTTCACAAAATTTATCCTCCACATGTGCGAGATTCTCTCTCCTTTAGTTTGGCTTCCTTTCTCCTTTGCTGATTCAAAAAAATGCTTCTTTTCATGTGATTAGATAATCTCCTAAAAAGTTGAACCGCCTGTTATTTATAGCTGTCCAGGTGGGTTGAATAGGTGGCTCTTGGAGGACTGGGCTGACTTGCTCATTTGATGGACTTTGACTCAAACAAAAATTCAAATTTTCTTACAAATGTCCAAATGGGACATGACTCAAACACAATTCCTTTTGATTCATAATAAATTATTTTGATTCTTTTTTACTCTCCGAGTATGAAGAACATGCTTTGACCAAAAATAAAATATAATAATGATAATGAATATAATAAATATGTCAATGATAAAATTACATTACATTATGAAGACCAACACTAGTTACAATTTCAACACTCCCTCTTAACTAGGGAGGTATTCATAATGACTCAACAGGATATTCTCGACTTGAAATATTCATATAAGAAAGGATCCAGATTGATAAGCATTGTTGATGATTGCATCATCATAACTAACATTGTCAAACTACCAAGGCCTTGACAAGTAGGCTCTATCTCTCCAGTAGATTAGAGCGCAATGTTGGGAGGCATAAATTTGGACACCACCGCCTCGCCGAGGCATATACCCCACCCGGGTATTCACCAAGGTTTGTCCTCACAGGACCATTTCGTTTTCCATTGTCACAATATTTGACACAAGGAAATGTCAATCCTGTTGTCACCTAAGATGTACACGTAAGTGGGGGAAAAGTTTACAAACCCACAAGGTATAATCTTTAAGGTGCAACACTCAGAGCAGAGGTTATCAGCTATTCCCTACTCACTCTGTTTAAGCTCTCTCCTAGGAAAGCTATGAGGGGTAGTCCCTAAAGATGGTTAGTAAAGGAAAACTTGTTGAAAACAACAAGTTCTAGGAGATCAAGAGCAAGGCAACTACCACTCAATATAACTTGATTATAGATTAATGAATGATCTCCAATGCCCTTGCTCGTTTTGACTTTGTACCTTGTCTATTCGTTGGATCCTTGACCATATGCAACATTCGACTAACCCCAACAGCTAGATTGACCCCCGCGACATCCGTTTTTGACCCACATGCTGCTGGATTACCTTTGACTGCCATTTTCTTTGTGATGGCTTCACATTTTGGAAAAAATTCAACGTGGCATGTCATATACATTTTCTGCTAAGCAATTTGAGACCAAGTTGAATTTTTGCCTTTCGGAGCCACATGCATTGGGAAATGTGAGTTGCTGAAAAACTATGAGACTGCCAGTTGAGAACTGTCTGATGAATATACCATGGTCAAAAAATACATACGAACTCAATAAAACAACCATGTGGGAAAGACAGGTGCACACGGGACATGGGCTGGACTGGCCCTACAATCTATGATCACCTCTACAAAACCAATGGCTCCACTAAACGATGAGTCCTAATGAGATCCATCCAAAGCCATCCAATCCTATCCAGGATGAAAGGACTAGGAACTTAGCCAAGGGGACCGACAATGGTCGACCATAATAGGCTTAGGATACAGTAATACACAGCCTCCACATGTCCTACAACTCCTCTTTGGGCTTCAATGGTGCTGCCAAAAATGAAAATGTGAATATGTATCCCTGCTGCAATGAGAGGGGTAACGGGAACAGATAAAAATTTGACCCTGTCCAAAATATAGTATAAATGATAGTGAGCTTGAAGGAAATGTTAAAAAAGGATATAATCAATACGGAGTTGAGTCATTCATTGCATGTCTTAAATCTGTCAGTTGTCACTTTGCATTCACGTTTTGTAGTTCCACTGGCTTTAGACTGTGAAAGCTTCTGTCCTTTCTATTTGTCTAGGATTTTATCAATACATGTGCCACAACACAGATTTTGAAAGGAATTTCGATAGTGACTTTATGGTTTTACATTCTAAGAAAGATCTTAAGATGGTACATTGTGGGAAAAGGACTGACTTTTGTGTTTCAAATGGTTTGATGTTTTGGTGCTTTGCTTTAAGTCTTTTCCTTGCAAGTTTTCTTTTGTAAGAGCTAGTTGCTTTCCAGAGAGCCTTCCAATATTTGTTGTCTAGCCAAATGCATTTGGAAGTGTGATGACTACAGTAATGGAATGCTCTGTTCCTTTAAGTTCAACTAATTGTTGGTAAAATGACTTATCTATGGTGATCAGTCAATGTCTATTTAAAATCTAGATTAAGAGCAAGTTAACTAATGTCAGCCGTCAAATTTTCTATTTTAGTGAAATTGAAATTTGAATATAGGGTGATGTTTGTGACCTTTTTGCTCCTTTGCGATTTTATATTATTTCAGCAACAAAGGAATATTCAAAGATATGCAAAAGCACTCTTGAAGCAAATAGCATTGATGTTTTACTTTCAGGTGGGGGTAGCAGAGATTAAAGTTGCAGTAGAAAGGACAGGTGGACTGGTTGTGCTCTCCGAAAGTTTTGGGCATTCTGTTTTCAAGGAGTCTTTCAAGCGTGTCTTTGAAGTTGGAGATTATGACCTTGGTTTATCATTCAAGTATGATCTTTTACTGGTAACATAAAATGTATTAGGTAGAAGTCAACTTTTTGAGTGAACTTACTGTTTTATATTTTAAGCTTTATGAATTTTGTGTCACATATTTGAGTGATATTAGTTGTAGCTAACTATCTTTGATGCATCATTATAGGCTTTTAATGAAAGTGACAAACTGACAGCTTAATTGTTTTACTCTTATCTATCTAAACTGACTTACAACTTGCTGGGTCAAAGATTTTTTGATTTTAAACTGGCAAAGCTCAGGGGTCAATAATAACTCCATGCTTCTTTTGCATCCACATTCTCACCACGTCTTGGTAGTTCTGCATCTGCTGATAAAAGAGAGAAAAACTGGTTCTATTAAATATGGAAAAGTAAGTGCTAGCAGTCAATGTGAAATTAATAATTATAGAGAAATCAGAAATCTAAAATATCTGTCCAACACTTGATTTGGAGCTAGTTGATTCAAATTTTCTCCTTGGTAAACCAACAATAATTCTCTGTTTTCTTGGGTCAATAGTAAAATGTACAACCATACATCATGTTGAAGTCATCTAAGGTCTTAGGCTTCTGTAAGAATTGAGGTGTAACATTTTGTAAATTGCATATTTGATTTGGTGTTTCATATATATATATATATATTCGGGGGGAGATGGTGTCTGCGTTGTGCTTGTTCATCCTGCGGTGTATATATATATATATATATATATATATATTCGGGGGGAGATGGTGTCTGCGGTGTGCTTGTTCATTCTGTGGTCAAAAAACCATAGATACTTCTGTTTTTTCTCGCCTTAGAATTATCCTCAGTGAACAGGTAAGGCACTCTGCCACAGTTGGGTCTCATTTTGGGTCTGTCTGCACGGTTAAGTGGGTGTTTTTTTGTGGGCATATGGACACTCTAGTGGACTGCAAGCCACACTTCTCGGATAGCGACTCCATCAGGACTGACTCACCAGGTCAAATGGAAGGGATCTCAGTTTATCAACCAACTGGCATTATGTCAGAGATCATGTTGGTGTCAGAATCGACCTGGATTTGTGGAGATTTCCCTAGGCACTGGTTTGCTTCCGGCAGTGGTGCCATCGGTGGTTTTCTAGTCTCTAGCACGACAGTTCATGGATCAATAGGTTCGGACAAAACCCTTATCCTTTTGTCTCTTTGGTATTTGCATCGACTACGGGGCATGGTTGTGAAGGATGTTTGGAGGGGTTTCAGGACACTGGATCTGACATATGCTGGGGTTTAAGCGCTCTGTCGGTCCGAGGGACGCAAGGATTTGGTTTGCAGTTCTAGTTTGCTTCAGTGTGAAACACACAGACAAAAGCATATGAGGGTGTGGTGTCTGGTGCACAGGGGATAGAGTTGTCACAAATTGCGCTCACAAACGGGGGGTTGGTGGAGGAAGCGGGTCAGGGTTTGAATCAAGCCCCTGTAGAAGAAGGGGAGCATTCTGAATGGCCGTACAGGGAAGAGATCCCCAGGCGTGAGACAGCAAAGGAGGAATGACAACAACAAAAAAGGGGTGCGACTGTAGGAACATAGACAGGTGAAGCAATTGGAGCGAGGAGGAAGAGAAAGAAGCGCAAGTGCATTTTTACCAGGCCAAATCCCCTGAGCATGGTACTTGGTGAAGACATTACGCTGGATGAAGCCATGGAGACGCCAAAGAAGGCTGTGGTGGGCCGCGCTAAAGGGCAGATGTATAAGGTAGAGGTTCTGAATGTCTGGATTTCCCAAACTTGGGCTAATACTCCTGCTAGGGTTACTGAAGTATATGTTATGGTAAGAGGTTGCTTTATGTTTTGTTTTGAATCTTCTAAGGCGACAGATTAGGCCTTGGGGGGGCACTGGATGATTGACTCGTCCCCTGTGGTTCTGAAGAGGTGGTCTCCCCTTTTTGATGCTCGAAAGGAAAGGCTGGAATTTGTGACTGTATGGGTAAAGTGTCGAGGTTGCCATTCTAGCTATGGATGATGGACGTCTTCCGCATGATTGGTAATGCTCTTAGGGAATTTTTGGAAGCAGATATGTTTTTTACTGAGACCAATATTCGAAATATGGCCAGGATATTGGTAAATCTAGACCTAAGGAAGGGTCTCTATGAGGAATTAACCATAACTTATCAGGGTCACTCTGTTTTGCTGCAACTTGATTATGACAAGCTCTCGTTTCAATGCTGTCATTGCCATCGACAGGGTCAATATGGTGAGGGACTACACTTTGGGCTTTAGAACCAAAAGGGGGTTGGGAGGTTCGAGTTCGGACTCTGGCATTTAATATAATTTGGAAAGTCAAGGGACGACTCTAGATGACACTGCCTCTTCGGAGTCGATGTCGCCCATCGTACTGCTAGAACCAACAGATGCCTTGAATTTGGCTAGTATTCTTGGGGCCGCGATGCAAGAGGAATTGGTGGCTATACAGTCTCAAGCAGGGGATGTGTCTCAAGCAGGTAACACATTTTCTCTGCCTTATTTCTACGTTTCCAGTATCGTTGATGTTGATTTATGGTAGCATCGGATGTGCTCTAGCCTTGTGATTTTGTATATAGGCTAAGACACATGCATTCCATAATACCCAGAAAGGATTTTGGAAAATTCCACTTAGAGATGTTTTAATTAAATTAATTAATTGTTTTTTAATGTTTTCCTAAGTCTAACTTGGGGAAACTAATTAATTAAAGGGTATTAATTAAACTAAGTGTTAATCTTCTAGATAAAGTCATGGATCAACTCTCAGTTAATCTTAGCCCTTGATTTAATCTTGGCCATTGATGAGTCAGTGAAAGATTATAAAGGAGAGCTCGATGGGCATTTGGAAAATATATCAGACGGAGAAAGAATCTAGAGATCATTTCTTCAGTCGAAGGAAGAATCGAAGTGATTCTTGATTGCAGAGAGGGGAAGGTGAAATCTCCAGGAGGGAGAGTTTCTGAAGCATATAGAGTACAGGAAGAGAAGAGTGAAGGGAGCCACAAGCAGCAATGCAGAGATAGGCAAGCAGAAGTTACGTTGGGCCAGTGCAGAGCAACAGAGGGAGTTTCGATTTCAGTTGGAGAGGAAGCTGGGGGTTCACCTAGAATCCAGAGGACATTTCTGGAAGGGGAGAAAACTCTAGTCTCACCTAGCAGCGAGCACCGAAGCAGTCACAACAAGCAGTAGCAGCAGTGACAGCGTGGGGGACGCAGTCATTGCACAGAGTTCACGCAGAGCTACTCAATGTGGGTGCAGGTTAGTGCCAGAACTTTGTGGTAAAGTGAGAATTGTCTCACTAGTCTATTCTTATCAGATTTCTTCAGGTGATTGATTGATGATTACAATCACACATTTCTACTCAGAATTTCTGCATAATAAAGCAACCCTCAGATCTACTGCACCGGTTTTCCCACATTGGGTTTTTCTGGGGACAATTGTCCAAACATAACAGTGTCTATGTGTGAATACCAAAGTAACAAAAATCGCGATGTTATCGCGAGTTTTTGAAAAAATCGCGAGTTTTTCAAGAGGCCGATTTAATCGGCGATTTTTTGAACGATTTTTTGAAAAAATCGTCATCGCGATAAAATCGCGATTTTTACGAAAAAATCGCGATTATTTTGGTAAAAATCGTGGGCCCATCAAACAGAAACCCTATAAGTTCAAAAATCGATTTTTTTTTTTCTCATTTTTGCAGCCCTCTCATTTTCCTGACACACCCTGTTGGCAGTTCATGGTAATGTTAAATTCTTAAAGTAAAAGTGATATTTCCTTTATTTTTCATTTTCATCCTTTTACTTAAATTTTTAACATTACCATGAAATGACTCGGGATGTTTAAGAGTAGTTTCGACCTCATTTGATTTCATATGGAGAAACTAGAATTTTAGATTTCACTCAAAATTCAGCAGACTTAATGGTTTTCAGGGTTTCATGGTTTGGGGATTTGCATTGTTTCCATTTGATTATATTATGTGTAAGGGTATGAGATTGGCATTTGATCAAGAGTATGAAGTCCTTTAAGAACCTTGATGTTGGTGGCATTGATTGTTGAACTTTGTTGATGTTGGTGGTATTGGTTGTTGAACTCCCCTACTGTGGCCTTAACAAGAATGTACCCTTCACTCAAAGGAAAACAACTGGTTAGGCATGTTAATCTTTTTCTACAACATTTTAAGGTTGAGCAATCCAAGTCTGAAGACTTTGAGCTAGATGATGTTTATGTATCTCTTGTTGATGATCCCATTTCTAGTAGCGATGAATCAATGATGAGTTTCATGAGGAGGAGGAGAAACAATGCGGAGGAGGGTGACACACCACCCACCTCTTGTGAAGACGTAGTCTACACCTCCTTTAACTCCTAATGCTTGGTCTGGAGGCACAACGAGAGTCCATTGCCCATTATGACTTACGTCTGAAGGGAAAGAGCTGACATGCATTTTCTGTAAGAGGAAGGAGGAAGTGATGGTGTAAATTACCTTTGGTGCATTCCTTTGTATATAACATTGTGACTCATGATAAGATACATTGTATATTTTTGTTGATATTTTGAGGTTGAGTTGAGACTTGGACTTAGTATTAGGGACAGATTGAGTTTTATGATGTAGCACTGAACACAGTATTACACATCCTTATATATTGAATTTTTTCATATTTATGTGTCATACATTTTATTTATCTTTGTGATGCTTTTTAGATATTAAAAAAATTGAAAAAAAATGAATATTTTTGTATGTGCCGATTTTTTCCCGATTTTTACGATTTTTTCCTGATTTTTACGATTTTTTCCGATTTTTTCCCCTCGGCGATTTTATCCCAATCGCGATTTTTGTTACTTTGGTGAATACTTGTGCTATTTCTTTCATATTGATTATGTATTGTAAAGTCTGCAGCGTATTTTATTTTGATATTTAACACAGTGAAATGTTAAATAATTGTGATTGAATGCAATAGAAGGAATATAATCAGTAGGTGCAGTAGGATTCTATATTATAGAATTTTCACATGGTATTAGAGCTGTCAGATCTAAAGGAAGCAGGGTCAAGGATCAGACTGCGCAAACCAGAAGCTTCAGAAGGGATGCAGCACAGGGAAAAGAAAGCATAGATAAGTATGGCAGACTTAGATTTTTTATCCTCTTGGTTAAAAGAGGATTGTGCATGCTTGTCAAGTTCAACATTTGCAGGAATCTGGTATATTGATAGTGGGGCTTCAGCTCATATGACTGGAGTATGAGAATATTTCTCGAGCTATAGGGAGGAGCAGATGAACTTCCAAATCACTATGGGGAATAGCACGAAATGCACTCCAGTCGGGAGAGGAACCGTAGTGTTTCAGACGGAAGTCGGAACCAGTGTCAAGGTCACAGATGTACTACATGTGCTGGGGCTTAGGATGAATTTAATCTCAGTATCCCAGTTGCAGGACAAAGGGTATGGCATACACTTTATCGGGAAGAAGGTATATGTCAAGCAGCCAAGTTGGAAGCAAACAAAGCAGATCGGAGTTAGGAACAATAGACTCTACAGGTTGCAGCTTGAATCTCAGATGGCACTAATTAGTAGTAATCTTGAAGACAAGAAAGGGTTGAACGAGCTTTGGCATAGAAGAATGGGGCACTTGCACCATGGTGCATTGAAGATGCTCAAAGAGATAGTTGTTGGGGTACTTGCTCTCAGCACGGAGCATGATGATGTATGTCGAGGATCTGTACTTGGGAAGTACGCTAAGGCAACCTTTCCTAGAAGTGAGAACTGGGCAACAAGCATATTATGATCGATACACTCAAATATCTGTGGACCAATGTCCACTAACGCTCTCAAGGGTGGAAAATATTTTGTCACATTCATTGATGATCGCTCCAAGAAGACCTGGATCTACTTCCTGAAGACAAAAGATGAAGTCTTTGAAAAGTTCAAAAAATTCAAGGCTCTTGTTGAAAGTATAATGGGGAAGAAAATCAAGACATTGCATTCAAATAATGGTGGAGAATACATAGATGGAGACTTCACAAAATTTTGTGCAAAGGAGGGCATCAGGAGGGAGTGGACTCCGCCATACAATCCTGAACAGAATGGTGTGGCAGAATGGAAAAACAGGACAATTGTAGGTGCAGCCAAGGCCATGTTATTCGACCTTGGATTGCCTAGATATTTATGGGCAGAAGCCTACAACACGACAATGTACACCCAGAACAGGACTCCTCATAGAGCATTGAGGAAGAAGACTCTTGAAGAAGTTTTCACAAGGAAGAAACCGGATGTAGGGCACCTTCGGATATTTGGTAGCATGGCATACTGTCAGGTACCAAGCGAGAAGAGAAGCAAGCTTGATCAGACTACAGAAAGGGGGTATCTTATAGGATACAGTGAAACCTCCAAGGCATATAGGATCTATATTCCGAGCAACAGGAAGGTTGTGATAAGACACGATGTTAAGTTCATGGAGGATAGAGCTTTTCAGAAATCGCGTGATATGCTAACAGAGGATCAAGCTGCGGAAGTTCCATTCGTCCAAGAGCAGCAGAGGCATCAAGAAGATCAGGCTTTAGTACCCAGTACAAGTATTAACGTTTCCATAGAAGAAGATCCAGAGGATACTCAGTCCGAGGAACAACCAGATCAGGAGGAAGAGTTGAGAGAGTAGCCTTCCACCAGTGGTTGGATCAGCAGGTAAGCTCAACAGATATTGAGGGACACAAAAAACTTCATTGTGACTCCCAGGAATGGGAAGAGGCAACATAGACCACCTGACAGGTACCAGGCTTTGGTTGCACAGGTAGAGGAACCCTCCAGGATCCAGGAAGTTGTTCAACACCAGGTATGGGTAGATGCCATGATAAAGGAGTATGCTTCTATCATGACAAATGATGTGTAGGAAGTTGTGCCCAGACCTCAGCGCAGATCAGTTGTTGGATCACGATGGATCTACAAGATCAAATACGCTGCAGATGGTCGCGTAGAGAAATATAAGGCAAGGTTCGTGGCAAAAGGGTATGCTTAGAAGGAAGGCATTGACTATGAAGAGACCTTCGCACCAGTTGCCAGATATACCTCCATTCGGACTCTCGTATCCTTAACAGCACATATGGGATGGAGATTCATCAAATGGATGTCAAGACAACGTTCTTGAATGGAGAGATTGAGGAAGAGGTATATATCAAACAACCAGAGGGTTTTGAGACTCATGAAAGGAAGTCTCACGTATGCAGATTAAAGAAGGCCTTGTACGGGTTCAAGTAGGCTCTGAGAGCATGGTATGGTCGAATAGATAGCTATTTGCAAAAAATGGGGTTTGTCAAGAGTGACGTCGATCCCAATCTTTACTATTTGCTGGTAGAGGATGAGCCATTAGTATTAGTACTATATGTAGATGATCTGTTTTTCACTGGATCATCTAGGCTCATCAAGGATTGCAAACAAAATCTAGAAGTAGAATTCGACATGAAGGATTTGGGGTTGATGCATTACTTCCTAGGATTGGAAGTCTGTCAGAGAATGGAGATATCTTCATGGGGCAGGCAAGGTATGCCTTGGAAATTCTGAAGAGGTTCAGAATGTAGGATTACAGGCCCATGGCCACACTCATGATCACCAATTGGAAAAAGATAGATGCATCAGAAGACGCAGAAGTAGACCCCACCTTATACAGAGAGCTCATTGGGTCACTAATGTATTTGGTTAACACTAGACCAAACATTTGCTTTGCTGTCAACACTCTTAGTCAGTTCATGGTGGAACCCAAAAGAGTGCACTGGGCAGCAACAAGGCACATCCTGAGGTATGTACGAGGAACAATTGGATTTGGTATAAGGTATGGCCGAGGAGAGGATGTTAGACTCAACAGATTCATAGACTCAGATTGGGCAGGAAGCTCAGTGGACAGGAAAAGTACCTCTGGGTACTGTTTCAACATTGGATCAAGAATGGTGTCCTGGTGCAGCAGGAAACAAAAGTCAGTAGCATTGAGCACAGTTGAAGCAGAGTACATGGCAGCTAGTACAACTACATGCGAAGCCATCTGGCTTCGAAAACTTCTTGTGAGTCTATTCAGGAGCAGGATGGAGCCGACTAGCATTTACTGTGACAATCAGAGTTGTATCAAACTCTCTGAAAATCCAGTATTTCATGATCAGTCCAAACATATTAACATCAGGTGTCATTTTATCAGAGACTGTGTTCAATGTGGAGCAGTACCACTCCATTACATTCCCACAAGAGAACAGACAACAGATATACTCACTAAAGCTGTGGGGAGGATTAAGTTCACTCAGTTCAGAGAACAGTTGGGTATGACTGAAAATCCATTTCAGTAGTCAATGGATCATCAACGTAGTTGAAAGAGGGAATTGCAGTACAGTAGCAGTTGGCAGCAACATGCAAAGTTAGCAGCAGTATAGTTGCAACATTTGTGCAGTGTTTGTGAGCAACATCAACAGCACAACAATAGATGTTACAGAAGTCAGAGCAGCACATAGAGTTGTATTGCTAGAGCACTTTCCTCGCTAGGAAGGAGTGTTGATTTATGGTAGCATCAGAGGTGCTCTAGCCTTGTGATTTTGTATATAGGCTAATACCCAGAAAGGATTTTGGAAAATTCCACTTCGAGATGGTTTAATTAAATTAATTAATCGTTTTTTAATGTTTTCCTAAGTCTAAATTTAGGGAAACTGATTAATTAAAGGGTATTAATTAAAGTAAGTGTGAATCTTCTAGATAAAGTCATGGATCAACTCTCAGTTAATCTTAGCCCTTGATTTAATCTTGGCCATTGATGAGTCAGTGAAATATTATAAAGGAGAGCTCTATGGGCATTTGGAAAATATATTAGACGGAGAAAGAATCTAGAGATCGATTTCTTTAGTCGAAGGAAGAATCAAAGTGATTCTCGACTGTAGAGAGAGGAAGGTGAAATCTCCAGGAGGGAGAGTTTATGAAGCATAGAGAGTACGGAGAGAGAAGAGAGAAGGGAGCCACAAGCAACAATGCAGAGATAGCCAAGCAGCAGTTATGCTGGGCCAGCGCAGAGCAGCAGAGGGAGTTTCGATTTAAGTTGGAGAGGTAGCTGAGCGTTCATCCAGAATCTGAAGGACATTTCTGGAAGGGGAGAAAACTCTAGTCTCACCCAGCAGTGAGCACCGAACCAATCACAACAAGCAGCAGCAACAGTGACAGCGTGGGGGACACAATCTCTACGCAAAGATCACGCAGAGCTACTTAGTGTGGGTGTAGGTCAGTGCCAGAACTTCGTGGTAAAGTGAGAATTGTCTCACTAGTCTATTCTTATCAGATTTCTTCAGGTGATTGATTGATGATTACAATCACACATTTGTACTCAAAATTTCTTCATATTAAAGAAACCCTCAGATCTGCTGCACCGGTTTTCCCACATTGGGTTTTTTCGGGGACAATTTTCCAAAAATAACGGTGTCTATGTGTGAATACTTGTGCTATTTCTTTCATATTGATTATGTATTGTGAAGTCTGCAACGTATTTTATTTTGATATTTAACAAAGTGAAATGTTAAATAATTGTGATTGAATGCAATAGAAGGAATATAATCAGTAGCTGTAGTAGGATTCTATATGATAGAATTTTCACAGTTGATTCTCTCTGTTCAATGGCATTGGGGACTAGCCCTTCCCGACTCACTCTATCCGGTTTTGTCTCTTTTTTTCCTATACCTTGTCCCTTATCCTCGACATCAACCTCTTTTCCATCTCTATAGCTCGCGAGTGTGCCCCTGTCAAAATTTTCTTTTGAATCCTACTATAACTTCTAGCCCCGACAGTGTAAAAGGGATTTATGTGGGGTGGTGGGGGGACTTGGGTCGATTTCTTCTAGAGGTAATTAACTATCCCTGGGGCTGTAAATCTCATATTTCGAAAGCAAAATTCAAGGCAAAAATTGATATCACCAAAGGTCGTCAACTTTCACTCAATGGGGTGCTTAGAGCAATGCAGTCCCCTGTGACTATTCTGTCATGATATTGTTAACTTTTAACTGTAGGGGATTGGCCAGTTCCCGGAAAAAACTGGCCTTGGAAAGAATGTTGCAGGTGGAGCACCTTGATATTTTACTACTTTAGGATGTCTTAGGTGTGGACATTTTAACAAAGCTCTCCCCTGGGTGGTCATTCTGTGCTCTCGATGCAAGAGGTCACTTTGGTGGTCTTGCGCTTGGTCTAAACCAAAAGTCCATAAAGCTCTTAGGCACTTGGGGATCGAAGTCGGTATGGGGGGCAGACATATTATCCTCTGAGCTTGGTATGGAGGTATCCATTATTAACTTATATGGTCCACCGTCCAAATCATGAGTGTGCTCCTTTCTGGGACCGACTTCTTAACAGATATTTCATGAAGAAGTCATATTTGATTGTGGGAGGGGACATGAAATTCTCTTTGGGGGCCTCCAAAGTCTGGGGCCCTTTGGCCCTCCTAGATAAGATGGTGGACTATTTCATTCGGAAATTAGTAGACAACAAACTGGTCAAGGTTAATCTGATTAAATTGTTGCCAACTTGGCGGAACATGAGGTCTAGGGATGCTAGGGTGGCTAAACACTTGGATTTATTCTTACTGGCTGAGGAGCTCATGGATCAATCGCCACTGTTTCGACAATGGGCAGGCTCTGGTGGAAAGTTAGATCACCATCTGGTTCTTCTGGAAATCAGAGGGGCGTCTAGGAAGCCTGGTGACTGATTCAAATTCAATCCCTTATGGTAGGAAGATGAGGCTTCTAGACAGCTAGTCGCTGACAAATGGATTCCCTGTGAGCACGGTCTGGACATGCAATATGCACAACAATTTGCAGAGAATCTAAAGCGAGTGAAGAAGGCAACTATGCAGTGGGCACACCGAAAGAGGATTAGGGATGAGGAGTTGAAGTCTATTGAGGAAGGATTGGAAAGAAGGGACCATCAGGATGGTGGTGGATATAAATCAGACTGACAAAAACAGGATTCTGGAATTGAAAGCTATCAGGAGGCTCTTGGATGAGAAAGAACAGTGGAGACAAAAAAGTACGATTGTTTGGTTGAAGAGTGGGGATGAAAACATGAAATTCTTTCAGAAATTTGCAAAGGGAAGGAAGAGCTGTAATACAATATGGGCCATAAACCAGCCTTGGGGGGGGTGCAGGTGGGGGGGCGTGTGCACAAACGTTTGAAGAGCTGGCTGCTTTGTGCTGTGACCATTTTAAAAATTTATATATGGCCCCCCGAGAGGCCACTATAGCTGAAGTCATTCAGCTGGCTAACTTCTTCCATAGACACACGGATGAGGAGGACAATCTGACCCTTATGGCGCCTGTTATGGATGGGGAACTTCAGGCTGTGCATAGGGGCATGCAAAAGGAGAAAAGCCCAGGTCTGCATGGTTGGATTGTAGAGTTCTACATGGGTTTTTTGGAAATGCTGGAAGCTGACCTGCTGGGGATTGTGGAAGGCTCTTGAAAAAATGGGCACATTTGGGACTCATTTAATTCAACCTTCATTGCTCTCATCCCAAAATCTGATGATCCCTAGTCTTTTGACGACTACAAACTCATCTCATTCTATAATTGCCTATACAAAATCATTGCAAATAGGCTAAGGCCCATTTTGTCCAAAAATGTTTCCAGCGAGCAATTCAGTTTCCTGGAGGGTCGCCAAATTCATGAGGCCATTGGCATAGCTCAGGAAGGGTTGCATAGTATGAAGATCATGAGTCTGAGGGGCTCAGTTATTAAATTGGATCTGTCCAAGGCCTATGACTGGGTAAGCTGGGTGTATATCAGACTCCTCACTCACCTGGGTTTCGAAGTGTGTTTCATCAATTGGGTTATGTCATTTATTACCATGGTGTCTTTTGCTATTCTCATAAATGGTGTGTCATCTCCTTTCGTCCACTCACAATGAGGTCTGAGACAGGGATGTCCACTGTCCCCTGTTTTGTTTCTGTTGGCTGCGAAGGGGCTTAGTAGGCTATTATTGGAAGCCCATAGAAGGGAAACTCTGCGTGGCATTGAAGTTGCTCAAAATTTCTTCATAACACACTTGTTATTTTTTGACAATATCTTGCTCTTCTGTAATGGGTCTAGGCAGGATCTGGATTCCATAAACGAGGCCCTTCTATTGTTTTAAAAGGCCACGAGGATGGCGATTAATCGGGATAAGTCATCCATAACTATTGCGGGGCTTAATATGGTGGACAGGGGCAGAGCGTTGACATTGTTTCCTTTTCAGGTCAAGCCATTATAGGAAGGCATAAAATACCTCGGATTCTTTCTAAAACCAAACCGCCACAGGTTAAATGACTGGCTATGGCTTGTGGCTAAGGTGGAGAAAAGACTTAAACATTGGAGTCTCAGATGGCTCTCTAGGGCTGGCAGATTTGTCTTGATCAAATCTGTATTGGAAGCCATTCCAGTCTACTGGATGGCCTTGACTTGTGTTCCAAAAACCATCACTGAATCAATCACAAAACTTTGCTCCAGATTCCTGTGGTCCGGTTCTAAGGAGGATGGGGTGCTTCCTTAGGTCAAATGGTTCTGCATTTCCAGTCCAAAAGGATGGGGGAGCTGGGGTCTAAAGGACTTTCCCTGTTTTGCAAAGGCCCTTGCAGCGAAGGGGTGCTGGTGACTGATTTTATCGGACAGCTTATGGACATCGGTGGTTTACAGAAAATACATTTTCCCCCGCACCCTGGAAGAATGGATTTTTTCTCCTATCAAGCGGGTTCCTCAAATGTCAGTTATGTGGAAGGTAGTGATATCGTCTTTACCTGTTGTTGGAGGATTTCCACATGGCGAATGGTAAGAGCAAGTCTTTGTGAGTGCATTGACCCTTCTAGAGGGCGTAGTCCCAATTATATGTTGCCGCAGGAACTTGCTGCACACCTGCACAATTAAGGGAAATTATTTATATCACAAATTGCAGATGAGGGGAGGACAACAATGTGGTTACAGGGTTGGCTGGACCCAAACAATCTTGCTCTGCCTGAGAACCTCTGGGATGTCTGGGAGCAGTATGTATATGCCCTTAAAGTCTCACATGTCCGAATTAAAGATCAAGAAGATGAGTTGATATGGGTACAATCTCCTTTTGGAAAGTATACTCCAAAATTTGGATATATCCAGCTGACCGCTGTTAAGGAGGCTGATGAGCCAGACTGTGGGCGGGGAAAGCTGTGGCAGCTCCCATGTCCATCAAAAACTAGATTGTTCATGTGGTGTATACTGAAAAATAAGCTCCCTACTTGGGACAACCTTCAGAAGAGGATGAAAGAAGGTCCCGGATGGTGCATCCTCTGCAGAGATGATGAGGAATCCGACCTACACCTTTTCCTTAGGTGCCCTTTTGCCAGGTGTATTTGGGACTCTGCAAAAAATTCTAGCAACATAACTTGGTTTGGAGGGGTGAGGCGCAATGTTGCAGGAAACGCCCCCCCCCCCCCCCGGCTCCAAGCCCGGAACCGCGTCCCGTACGGAACCGTACGGGATCCGTACCCGGAACCGCGGTTCCGATTTTCGGAACCGCGGTTCCTAAAAAAATTTGCGATTCCTGCCCGGTCGGAACCGTACAGCGGATCCGCGGTTCCGTACAGCGGATCCGCGGTTCGTACGGCGGTTCGCTGTACGGAACCGCCGCGGTTCCGGTACGGATCCGTACGGATCGCGAACGGTTCCGTACTGCGGCGTACGGATCCGACCATAACACTAAAAAAAAGCGCTTTTTTTAATTTTATGTGTTAGCTTGGTTAGTTAGTGGGTTAGCTTAGGGTTAGGGATGAAATGAAAAGCTTATAAGCTCTATTATTCATCTTATTTGCTCACTTATGTTTTTTGAGAGCTTGGAGAAGAGAAGAGAAAGAGAGGAGAAGAGAGCTTGGAGAAGAGAAGAGAAAGAGAGGAGAAGAGAGCTTGGAGAAGAGAGAGTTGAGGAGAGCTTGGAGGAGTGAAGGAGGAGGAGCTTGGAGGAGTAAAGAAGGGCTTCTATCTACAAGATCTAAAGAGGTAAGTGCAAACCCCAAACTCTCTCATTTTTTTTGTCATTGTTTTTTGTATTTTCTCTCCTCCCTCTCCTACACTTTCCCATTCTTTCTTCTTGTACATTTATTTGCAGGTTGCCCACCATCTATATTCATACTCAAAGATGATGTTTCTTTGGGTTCTATGTATCATTCCCCTCTTGGTTTTGATGATGGCAAGGGGGAGTAGAAATAGAAGAGGGGAACATGAAGAAGAAGAGGGAAGTGGTTACCATATGAATGACCCAATGTATGATGAGGAGGAAGGCTTTGAAGAGGAAGAAGATGATGAAAACATTGAATCACAAGATGGGAAAACTGCATTGACACCCTTGTGGAACTATGTGACCAAACTTGAAGGGGGAAAAGGTGGTGGAAGCTACAAGTTTTTGTGCTCTCATGGTTGTCATGGAGGAAAACCATATAGCGGTTCATATACCCGTGTGAGGAGGCATCTTTGTGGGGTGATGGACAGTGATGAAAAAAAGGGTGTTGTGGGGATAGCAATTTGCCCCAAGGTTTCAGCTGAACAAAGAAGAAAATACATCCAAATAGAGGAGGTTGCACAACAAAAAAATAAAAAACAAAAAACTCAATCTGACTCAAGTGCAAACTCTAGATTTGGTAGCTCATCTGGTCATGGTGGTTCTGCAAGTTCTGGAGGTAAAAAAACTATAGCAGATTTCCTTAATGTTGCTGGGAGGGATGATGTGGATGGAAAGATAGTCAGATTTCTTTGTGCTTGCGGTGTACCATTCAATGTGCTTCGCTCTCCCTATTGGCATGAAATGGTAAAGGGCATCAATGAAGCCCCAAAAGGATACAAGTCCCCCAACTATGAGAAAGCTAGAACAGTGTTATTAGAAAGAGAAAAAGGAAAGGTTCAAGCAGCGTTGACACGTTTTACAAATGAGTGGGTAGATAGTGGGGTATCCATTGTATCAGATGGGTGGACAAATATCAGAAACCAACATTTGATAAATGTTCTTGGTGTTTCTGCTACTGGTTCAGTGTTTATTGCATGTCATGATTCCTCCTCTGTCAGTGCAACTTCCCAAAACATTGCAGATCTCCTATTGCAATCAATCAGAGATGTTGGTCCTAGCAAAGTGGTTCAAGTGATCACAGATAATGCAGCAAATTGTAAGGGAGCAGGTAAAATTATTGAGCGTACTTATCCACACATATTTTGGTCTGGGTGCTTGGTGCACACATTGAACCTTTTGATCCATGATATTGTGAAGCATAAAGAATGTGGGTGGATTAATGAGCTTTACAAGAGAGGGAAGAATCTCATTAAATTTATCACAGGGCATACAAGGGTAAACTACTTCTATGGCACTTACTCCAAGTTGCAGTTGCTTAAACTTGCAAAAACCAGACTTGCAAGTTATTACCTCACCTTTAGGCGGCTAGTGAAGGTGAGACAAGCTCTAACTAGTATGGTCACCGCTGAATCATGGGAGGAGATTAACACTGATAGAGATGGTGCTAATGCAACAAAGGACACTATTCTTGACATGTTCTTTTGGTCACAGGTTAAATATGTTTTGCAATTCACCAAACCAATTTATTACATGATCAAGTTTGGCAATTCAGATAAGCCAATAATTGGGGAGGTGTATGAGCAAATGGATAACATGTTGGGGCAGATTAAAGACATTGTTGAGCCTAGAGATACCACCTTGTACAAATATATTCGTGCGGAGGTGGTAAAGCGATGGGATATGCTAAATATTCCATTGCATGCATTAGCATATGTATTGACACCTAAATATTATAGTCCATCATGGCTTTCTACAACAGCACCTAGGGGGGCGAGCAGGAGAAAACCACACCTAGATCCAGAGGTCCTACAAAAATATATGCTTGCACTGGATAAATTAGTCCCTGATGAGGATGAGGCACACATGGTCCGGAAACAGTTGAGCAGCTATACACTTTCCACTGGTCCATTTGGGAGCATGCATGCTATTAGAGATCGAGAGAGTTTTTCTTCTATTGAGTGGTGGAACATGCATGGCGGTGCTACTCCACTTCTACAGAATTTGGCATTGCGGGTGCTATCACAGGTGGTAAACACTTCTTCTGCAGAGAGGTGTTGGAGCTCTTATTCTTTCATCCATAGTGTTAAAAGGAACAGGTTGAGTTTAGACCGGGCAGAGAGCTTGGTTTATGTTCATTACAACTTGAGATTGTTGTCCCATTACTGTGATGATGCAAAGAGCAACAAAGACCTTATTGTTTGGAACAAGAATCCAGAGGAGAGCAATTTGGAGGATGGAGTGTTGCGATTAGAGCAATTAGAGGATGCTCTTATCCATGATGATGAAGATCGAGTTGACATGCCACCCCCCACTAGTGCCTTGGTTCCTAGGTCCCATGGTTCAACACCAACAGCAGGGGCTTCGTCTTCAGCAATTGTAGTGCCATTGCCACGGCTTCCACAGCCACCATCTTCTTCATTGCCACCACGTGGAGGCGCACCATCACGTACTGTTCGTGGTGGAAGGAGGAGAGATGAGTAGATATTTTCAGTGTTCACAGTGCACACTTTACTGCTTTTGTCATAGATTATCATTACACTTGTAGGATTGTTGTTAATTTGAACTTTTTTGTGTTGGTGGTGGCCAAGTGGCCTATTTTGTAAACATTATTATTTGAATTTTGGACATGACTAATGTTGACAGTTGCTCGCTTTAACACTTATAATATGCTTTATGTTTTATAATATGGTTAAATGCTTTATGTTTATCATTTATGTTTTATAGTATGCTTAATTTTTAAATGTTTTATGTTTTAAAATTTATAGTATTTAAAAAGCCTTAAATGTTTTAAATTTTTATCATGCTTAAATGTTTTAACTTTTAACTTTTATGTTTATCATTTATGTTTTATAGTATGCTTAAATGTGTTATGTTTTATAGTATGCAGCATGCTTAAATGTTTTATCATGATTCATGCTTAATTATTTGATGTATGTTTGCAATTGCTAGGATCTAGAATCTAGATTCTAGATTTATGATGCTCGAATAATTAATTATTGATGTACAATGGAATCATGGATGTCATATCTATCTTGATTTATGTAAGAATATGCATGTTTTCATGTCTTCTACAACTAATATGGTATTTGGGATTGTTGTTTTGAATATAAATGCAAAAAAATATAAAAAAATATATATATATATACTAGACGCTTCCGAAACGCTTCGCTTCCTAAATTTTTGGAAAATGACGCTTCCGCGTCCCCGCTTCCAAAAAACGTCCCCGCTTCGTCCCCGCTTCGTGCAACATTGGTGAGGCGGTTGAGGAGGCTTGGCAAACATGGTGGGACGCCACAAAGCAGGTGGATCTTTGATGCATTCCCCCATTGATCTGCTGGGGCATCTGGCTATCTAGGAACAAGGCCATTTTTAGGGAATCATCTTCAGTTCCTGATCGGGTGGCTGCACAAGTATGTGCAATTTTCAATCATCTACCTTATCCTGAGTCCTCGCATGTTCCTCGTCCCATCGTTGAGAAAGAAATAGATCAGGTCTACCTGTGGGAATATTTTGATGGTGCCTCATCTGCTGAAGGGGATTGCGGATGGGGTATTGTCCTCTACCTTTCTGATCATAACTACTTATGCTCATAGATTGGCATTGGAAGGGGCTCAAACAACTTTGCCAAATTGCTTTCCCTCCAACTCCTCTTGTGCCTGGCCATGGAAAAGGACTGTCACTCCATTCAGATTTTTAGAGACTCGATGAATGTCATAAATTGGTTTAATTCTACACAGAGATGTCACAACTACACTTTGCTTCCTTTACTTGATGAGATTTTACAGTTGTGTTGTATCTCATGCAGATACATTTACAGGGAGTGGAATGGGATGGTGGACTCTCTTTCAAAGGCTGGAGCTTCACTGGCTCTGGGCTTATGGAGGATTTCTGAGCATATAGATGGGATGGTTCAGGAGTCTAGCGACTCTATCCAACCATCTTTTATCAATGGATAGTTTATGATGCTGCTGTTTATCTATTTATGACGTACTTCTTTACTTTTGCTGCATGATCAAAACGACTTATCATGTTATGATATTGACTGGATATATATATATATATATCTGTGGCTTATTTCTGGGCAGTTCATCTATTTTTCTTGGTTTCATGATCGTTTATGATATCGGTCTTTGGACGGCTGTTTTTTGTATATTCTGGGCACAGTTTCTTTTCTTGAAACTGTTTGTTGTAGATGGTATGGCTATCAGTTGGTAGCCCAGACTTTTTTGAGTGCACATGGTGCTTCTGCGATATGTAACTCTCTATTTACATAATGGAAGTTATGATTTTTTCCATGGAATTATATATATATATATATATATATATATTACTTTTTTAATTTAATGAAAATATTTGCATCATATGTCAGCATTTTTGTTCCATAGGCCACTTGGATTCACAAACAGTTATTATAATCATATACGTGTGTGTGTGTCCTCCTAAGTCAGAATCCCACAGAGATCCCTATAGATAATTCCCAATGAGTTTTAGCAGATCTTCCTTCTGTTCTTCCCCAGGAATATTGTGACTATTTCATGCTAATTCTTCTTTTTCATGATTGATAGCCAGTTGATTTCTAGACACTCTATTGTATTTACAAGAATGATCATGTCAGGATCTGGATGGACTAGTCCTTATCATTCCAGGGTCATGGGTGGGCCTCTGGATAAACGGAGCTGGAAATGGAAGAGGATAGCTTGGATTACTCAGCTGATCCTTTTGGAGGGTTTGTCAATTTGAAAGAGTCCACTTCCATGCACGTTTGGTTTATTTTGAATCACGATCTTTTGGCTCAACTTTATTCCAGTTTTGCTGAGGGATTGACCCCATTTTAGATCTGAGTCTATGCTCATATTATAGAATGGATATGTTGATGAGCTTTATCCAGCATCCATGGCTGAATGGTTAAAGCAGAGTACTTAGCCTGCCACTTACCTTCCTCGACCATTAAGGGGCCCTTACCCCTGAATAAAATGGAAAGCTGGAAGATTCTTGGACAGCCACCCATTGTTGGATCATGCGTGCGTGAAATATATATATATATATATATATATATGGTTTTAGGTCTGTGAATCCAAGTGACCTATGGGACAAAAACGCTGACAGATGATGCAAACTTTTTTATTAAATTAGAAAAACACAGCAAATCAAAACAACATATAACAACAACAGAAAAAATAGAGCTCCCAACAACAGCCTGCAAGTATTCCCCAAACAGAGAATACCAGGAAGTTTCATACATGGAATACTTACAAATCTTAATGACAAGGAGCCTTTAACATCAAGATTGCTATTTACTGCAAAAGACGAGTATGAGTGGCCATTTATGTCAGTATTGGCTTTGCTTTTCTGTCCTTGTTGACTGCATATATCTCCAGGAACTATTTTGTCTCAGGCCTCCCTTGGGCCATAGTATTTGTGAGCCGTCTTCTGAAAGGTTGTGTCTTGGAGATAATGCATGACTTCATGTTGAGTGGATAGTTATGTAACTTCTTGATTGTGATTTTGTTGGGTGGATAGTTATGAGCATGTTAGGCAGCTTCGTGGTTGTGACTATGTAAATAGACTCCAAACATTGGAACAATATCAGTAAAGTATCTCTTCTCATTCCCGCAAATATTCTGAATGTAATATGTTATCTGCAAACTGAAAAGTTAATAGATCTTTAAATTAGTAAGGCCTTTATAAGGTGCAAGATTAAACATGGATTACAGTTGGTTCTACTTGATAAAATTGCCAATAATTATTACTGTTTGTGCTTATGATTTGTTTTTGAAAGAAAATTTGGTTGAGTGGTAAATATATAGAGAGAATTTTTTGTTAAGTGGATCTTCAAAACAAGCTTATACATAGAGTAGAATGGTTTCTAGTATCTATTTATTGAGAATGCTAATTTTTATTATGTTTTCCGGTATGCTTTCTTTTGAATATGATCTGATTGAGTGCTGTTACCATCTAGACCTGCACTCAGAGATAATCATGTCCCTGAACGAAGTGTAAGCTTAGAGGCACTTAAGAAGGTTGCCCACTGTTACCACAAGAATTATTTAGTCCACTTTAGGCTGGTGCTATTGTGGCACAAGAGGTGAAACCCTAGGAAAGATGTGCATGATATTCTTTTAGAATTAAAGGGATGTTGGACTACACAGACCATTGTCTTTTCAATTGGGAGGTGGAGCTAGGATTAAAGAGAAAGATGGCTTGAATATTGTGGAGAAGACATAATTAATCCATTCACTGATGTGCCATAGTTCAAAGCATATTTTCAGGTCATGTACCATCACAACCATGAAATTACAGCAAAGTAATAATGAACAATTAAAGAAGTAGCTGCATTGAAACCACAAATGATGTAGAGAAGGTAGGACAGCCTTCTTATAGAACTAACAATACGATTTCACCACAAGATTAAGAGAGCCATTATGTGACACACATAATCTTCTTCCATAGCTAAAGCATGCCTCACACATGGAGCGACCAACCCTAACCAGAAAATTACAGCGGCAAATTCCTTCAATTATCCAAGGTTACATCAAGAGTTAGGGAGTGTTTCATGTTGACCCCATCATCGTCTTATTGGAGAAAGACTGCCCTTCTTTGAAGATATTTTTAGTGGCAAAAACAATGGCAGTCTCTGCAAAAACCCTAATCATCGATTAAAAGAACAAGAGAGATGGCAAGCTTCACATTGAACTTGTCCCTAACTTTTTCTTCCCAAAATATCTTCAACTAGGCTTGAAGAAGAACTCCAATATTTCTGACCATACATTTTGCAAATTGAATCTCTCATCTATATATATCCTTCATATTAAATAATAATAAATGGGAGCCAAAAGCCCTACAAGTAGGATGCTCCTCTTTAGAGTGTTTTTAGGGTTTGATATATCACAAGTAGACGATTGTCACCTTCTCCTTTGTGGTAACTCCTCCAAGTATGTGACTCATGCCTTAATCAATTTGTAGTGCCTCGTAAAACCCCCTCGCACATGCTTGACTTGTCCCTTTGAGGAGGATTCCCTTGTTTAGGGACTAGAACCATGATTTAAGCCATAAATATCATCTTTTCTTTCCCTTGGAGTGGAGTGCTCCTTTTTCAAAGACCTTCCTTGACCATTCAAATACTTATACCTCCAGATGGCATTGCCCTGAGCTATGGCTTTCCTCATCCAACCTCTGCATTTGCCATATGTCATGTTTTAGGGTATCTCCACGTAGGACGTGTTGCTTGTTTTACCTTTGAATGCATGCAAAGGGTCCATAATGTCTCGTCATCTTCCAAAGAAAATGCATTTCCTTCAATGGTTCAACATTGCCACATGGTACCTCCTCATTCTAAGTGTTTGCCTCCAAATATCTAGAAAAGGACTCAAACAATGTATCCTTGCCCCCAGATACCTAGAAGCATGAAGAACCTACTTTAAAAATAATAATAATAATAATAAAATTCTCTTTTGAGCATGAAACCCACGCTTGGATTTTTTTTCTTCTAGCTTTTTACATAAAGTACATAGAGGTACAATTGTGAAGACTGAAAATAGTTACATCTTTCAACACTCCCTCTTAACTAGGGAGGTATTCATAATTGTACAAACGGTACAAGGATGACCCCAAGTTGAAATGTTCTAAGAAGAGTATCACAATCAACATATACAATGCGAGAGATCTTGATACCATCTAGGCTAACTACCAAGGTGTCAACCCATCAAGGGATTTAGGTACCATACTACCATCTAGGCTACCTGCCAAGGTACCAACCCAACAAGGATCTAGGTGTCATCTAGTCTACCTGCCGAGACACCAACTCAACAAGGATCCATGTGTCATCTAGGCTACCTCCCAAGACACGAACTCAATAAGGATCCATGTGTCATCTAGGTGACCTACCAAGACACCAACTTAACAAGGATCCATGTGTCAGCTAGGCTACTTGCCAAGACACCAACTCAACAAGGATCTCTGTGCCAAGACAACAACTCAACAAGGATCCAGATGTCATCTAGGCTACTTGCCAAGACACCAACAGGGATCTAGGTATCATCTAGGCCATCTGCCAAGGTACCAACCTTAACAGGGATTTAGCTATCATCAAGATACCAACCCTAAGTACCTTCATATAGGCTAATTAGCCTAAGGTGCAACAACTCATCATCATGATCTGGTCAGGACCTCAACCTTATGGTAATACAGATTAGTACAGATTCGTCATCATCAAGGTCAAGCTTCAAGGAACATCTATCCTCAAGGAGTACCAATCTTAGATGCTTATCCAATTCTCCACCATTCTCTCTCCAAGGCTTTCACTTAGACTTACAGCTGTTCGTCCTGGTCAAGTGCATGACACATGAAGAAGAGAATGCACACGTGATGTCCATCATCACTCCCTCGCAACCAAAGAGGATATTCCATACTTCTTTAAATTTGGGAGGTCCACACCACAAGCCTTATAGCTTATCTTCATAAGAGTATCAACCACCTGTTCTTCATAGTTACATGGCTCCTTTCCTTCGCATTTCTTGTATCAAGCTTGCTTCCTTTCGAGGTATCATGGAGCCATCTTCTTTCTTCAATCTTGTGACAGTGTTCAGGTCATCAATCTTGCACATCACTTTCATCTTGTCATCATCGATGAAGGCTTTATATGGAACCTTTCCAAACTTCAAGCTAATCATATCTTCTTCATGAAAGTGATCTCCTTGTTGTTGTACGAACTTGAACTTCAGGTTATCTTCTCGTATTGCTACCTTTTAATCTGAAGATGAACACAATTTGACTTCATAATAGCCAAATATGTTGAGCTTGCCTCAACATTCTTCATATATTCCTCATCATGATGACTTTCTCATCAAAGCATCAACATCCTTACGATCCATCTCCACATGAATATTTCTTCATGCATCAGAGTGCCAAAGGATCGAGCTCGATTACCAAGCTATAATATCTTCGTTGGAGTTGTCATTGTTAACTTCCCTCTTTTCTTCTATAGACAATGATTCTGTCAAAGAAATGTTTCTCTTTTAATCATCAATGAACTTGTTAATATTAATTCCTTCAGGGTCCTTACAGTTCCCTCCTTCCATCATGCTCATCATTCCTTTGATTTCGTCATTCTTATTATCTTGCTTTCACAATTTTGAAAACCTCCATTATGTACTTGCAATTTTATCAACAAGTACAACCAAGCAAACTATACAAGAGCATGATGCTAATTTTATCAATTTAGGGTTATCATGACTTCAAAAATGTGCATCTAGGGTTTTGGTTACAAACCCTAGGTATCCCAAGAACTAACCCTTATTAGGGTTTTTCTTTTTGGCGAAAGCATTTATATCTAGGGTTTAGACATTCAAGCCCTAGGTTTCACTTTTATGTCAACCCTTGCTAGGGTTTTACCACATATCTTAGATTCTATCTCCAATCCTTAGAAGTCAAGAGCTAGGGCTTAATAACTAATTAGTTTTAGGGTTTTTACTATTCTAGTGGTTTTAAATTCAAGACCCATTTAGGGATTACGAACCCTAGATACCAAGGAAATCTAAAAATGTAAAATCTATAAACCCTAGATCTCATATCCCAAAAGGTATGGTTTTCTTTAGAGGGACCAACTTGGTTAAGGTAAGGGTTTTCTTGCTTTTTTTTTTCTTTAATATTTCTTGCTCTGTAACTAGGAGAATCGGCAACTGCAGCAGTATCGTACTCGCGTGACATGGGGTTGAATCTCGCTGGCTACCCCTATAAACCTAGGAGGAACCGCCACGCCCGTCATAACGACCCTCGGGCTTTACGAGACTCGAACTCGTGACCTGCATAGTGGCACGAACGCCTTAGCAAGCATCTGCTAGCCACGAGACCAAACCCCTACGGGCCAAGGGTTTTCTAGCTTAATCCTATACTTCTAAGGTTAATTCAAATCTAAGGTTTAGAAACCCTAGAAAACTACAAAGCTTAGAAGTCATATAGTTATTTAAAAAAAAGTCAAGAATCTTATACAGTCCCTAATGACATTATAGATCCTTTATCTTTTACAAACAAGAAATGTAATTATACGTACCTCCTTTGACTTTATTTGTCTTCCAAAATTACGAGAACATCTATAGGTCGGCTTCATGAGCAGTGTCACTCCCTAATCCATCCATTGAATAGGATCATTATTTCATGATCATCAAGTGCCATACGATATGCCAAGTTAAGTGTACAATGCTTTTGTTGTATAACTTCAATGCTTTCAAAGTCTGGCTATGCCGCTACAGAGATAACATACTGTAAAGAGCAATTTCGAATAATGTCTTTGTTCATGACTCCACGCGTTCATAGAGATAATTGTTCCGATCCACAAAGATGATAGAACACGGAAATCTGGTGAAGCCATCATGGATGTTGTCATTGTTGTAACGAGAGCTTCATAGTTATTGTATATTTGTCAATTAAATACTACGAGTCACAATTGTCATGGAGAGGTGTGATGCCAAATCATGTGATGAGATCCATGAACCATCGGATTATAACACATGTACTGTATTAATAACATGCTGTAGAGAACAACGTCGAAACACTGTAATAATATGTGCTCCACCATTTTAATTTTACATGCCAATGAAGCCATTGATATATTTGTAATGCTTCTTGTTGAACTACATATCCATATCTCAAAGTGCCATTTACAGTTTGGCAACCTATTTACTGTGTGAGATCTTAGTTATAGTGCGAGATTTTTAGTGCCATTTATAGTGCCATTAACTGACATACCTCAAAACTTGTATACAATGCCACTGTGATATTTTGACTTTTAGAATGTCACTGATATCGCAATCATGATGCTAAAACAAACTTTCAACCAGGGTTGCGGGGGAGCGCCCCCATCCCCTCAACCCCGCTCCTAAAATGCGCTCCGCACGGGATCGAATAGGGAGCTGTTGAGGCAAAAAAAAGTGCTCCCTTTTTTTAGGCAAAAAAAGCGCTCCATGTTTTTTAGGGAGCACTTTAGGGAGCGCTCGGGAGCGAACGCTCCCTCCTTAAAAAACATGCTCCGGTGCGAACGCTCCCTCCTTAAAAAACATGCTCCGGGAGCTTTTTTTTGAAGGAGGGAGTGCTCAGGCAGCGTTCGCTCTTGAGTGCTCCTCCCTTTGCAAAAATGCTCCCGCTCGAAGAAGGGGCTGACGACCGCGCGAAGAAGGGAAGCCGACGCAGGAGCGTTTTTTTTAAGGAGGGAGTGCTTGGGCAGCGTTCGCTCCTGAGTGCTCCTCCCTCTGCAAAAATGCTCCCGCTCGAAGAAGGGGCTGACGACTGCGCGAAGAAGGGAAGCCGATGCGATTTTTTTGAGGGAAAGGAGGGGGGGGGGGAATAAAAGGCCCTCACTCTCCGTCATTATCATCATTCTCAAGAGAGAGCAAGAGAGAGCAAGGGAAAGAGAGAGCTTGGAGCTTGGAGAGGATATTAGAGCTTGGGATTGAAGGCCAAAGAGGTAGGATCTACACTCTAGAGTCTAATCTAGTTTTTTTTTCTACGTTGCATTTTAATTTTTTGAAAAATGAAAAATTGAAAATGTTTTATTCTCTTTTTCCCATTCCCATTTGGCATTCCTCCATTTGTTTGCAGGCTAAAAACTTGAAACATCATGGCAATATGGCTTGGCATTTTCTTCTTGTTGGTCCCTTTTCTTGTTATTATGGTGTTGGAGAGTAGAAGAAAGAGGGTTATTTGAGAAGAGGAGGATGAAGAAGTGGGTTATAGTGGATTGGATGAAAATCCTGAAGAGGAGTACCATGGTGAGGAGGAAGAGGAGAGTGGAGATAATGAGACCACAATGACACCAACTAAAATTGACCAAACACCATTGTGGAAATATGTTACTAGGCCCGAAGAAGGAAAAGGGGGTGGAACCACTAAATGTTTTTGCCCCCATTGCAATACATAATACACAGGTTCATACACCTGTGCTAGAAGGCACCTTTGTGGGAAAAGGCCATGGGATGGAGATAAGAATGTAGGAATCAAAGCTTGTGTAAGTGTGTCAGCAACAGATAGAGCCAAATACATAAGGGAAGAGGAGGAAGCCCAATACAAATCTAAAAGATCCAAGGGTTTCTTAGAATCTTATCCACTATCACATCATGCACAAAGAAGTCCATCAACTTCCACCCATGGCAGTGGATACAGAGGCACACTTGGTACAGGAACAAACATCTCTTTAAGGCGTAGAACCATATCAAATTTCCGTGACGAAGGGTCTAGGAATGATGTGGATTCAAAAATTTTCTAGTTTCTCTATGCATGTGGGGTATCATTCAATGTTCTTTGCTCACCTTATTAGCATGAAATGGTTTCTGCCATTAATGATGCCCCTAAAGGATACAAGAGCCCTGGGTATGACAAGGCTAGAACTGTGGGACTTGATCATGAAAAAGTAAAAATAACTCATTCTTGGTGTAGAATGACAAGTTCTTGGAATGAGCATGGGGTGTCCATTGTATCTGATGGATGGACAAATGTAAAAGGCAAGCCATTGATAAGTGTTCTTGCTGTGTCTGTTAGTGGTGCAATCTTCCTTTAATCATATGATTACTTAGATAAGTTCAAGACTGACATCAACATTTTGGAACCATTACTTGACACAATTGAACGTATTGGGCCATACAATGTCATCCAAGTCATCACTGATAATGCTGCTAATTGTAAGGCAACAAGTTTAGCTTAATTTTCTTGTACTTGGACATTATCTACTTTAACAAGCTCCATTTTATGTTTAATGTTCATCATGTTCATGGATGGTTGATGAATCTCATTTCCTTTCAAGTACTCTTATTTCATGTTGCAAGGCTAAATGCATGTTGGTTTAACTTTCAAGTCTTTTTATCATTTGGTTTATATTTAGATAACTAATTGTTTCCTTGTGAACAAGATAGCTTCATGTGCTTTGATTCATAAATTCGTTTATCTTGAGAGCATTTCTGATATCCTGAGCTAGCAATTTTTTGTTTCCATATCAGGATTGCGTTGCTTTCACTCTTGAGAGCATTACCTATTTTTACTTTTGAGCAAGTTCTTTATAAGGCACTGGTTGTATGGTTTTATCATTTTCATTGTTATTCCAAGTTGCTCATATTTGCTCTTAAATATTTAAAAGTAATCCAATTTCACTCTAATAATCTCCTAGGAACTCAAATATTTAACTTAGTTTTCCTTTAGGGACCACCCCTCTTCGCTGACCTGGGAGAGAGCTAAAACAGAGAGAGTTGAGATCAGTATGACAACCCCTTCATTGAGATCCTTGCCACCACCACACCTTGTGGGGTTGAATGCTTTTTCCACTGACTTGTAGGTAGGTGTAGGCGGCAAGGAGAGTTAACACTATGTCCAGAACTTCAACAAGAGACTCAAACCAATATTGCCCAGAACACTCCTTGTAAAATCGATCAACAACTTCAACTCTGTCTAGATCATATCTTTTAAGAGAGATATGAACTTGTCTTCTATTCAACTCGAACTAGACTTCTCTTGGATTGTTACTAGCTTTGATACCATGTTGAAATTCGAATGCATGATAGAATTTCTTAACATGATAATTACTTGTGACTGTTTTTATGTGCTTTTTTTTTTAACATTTAATTCATTCATTAGGTCATCAACAATTATACAAATACATTGCACATTAAGAGAAATGACACCAGAAATTAGGCCAGAGGCTAGGTCAAAACTCACAAGGGGAAAACCCATCAATCCTTTCCTCATAGAATCTTAGTCAACAAGATATATCCAAGTCATGAATAAACTAACCAGTAACCCAAGTGCCAAGTCAGCCCTCCTCATTTTTGTCCATAATACTGCGTATAAGACTGTCCATAAATCTGCCTTTAGGATGTCTTTGAAACTTGCATCATCATAGGAGAATATACCTCTAAAAGTCGCATACTACAGAAGTATAGTGTCATAGAAAAATTTGTATACCACAGTTCCACAGGAATTTGCATAAGCTTTAAAGAATATCAAAAGCATACTTCAGCCTTCTTATCTACTAGAGCAAGGGCTAGAAGAGATCAATATTAGCATTTGTTTTCGTCCTCCAGTAATTCCTCTTTTTTTCATTCTGGATCAGATGTGTATGTGATGATATCCAATTGAGAGATTCAATGGGGTATAAATAGTCTTCTACACAAGTGAATGGGTGAATGTAATATTCCAAAAATTTAGCCTTCATCTAAATGGAATATTATAGTTGGTTTTATCACTAGGTAGGTGAATAAATGGGTAGGGGAGGCCCATTAACCTCTTTAGAAGGAATAATAACACTCCTAATGTGAAAGGAGGAAGAATAAGCAACTAATTTGAGCACCCTTGGGTGTGAACAGGGATGGGATGATGTTGATTCAGTCAATTTTGACCAAGTCAACAACACTGTCTAGATACATTTAATCTCCTTGATGGACAACGCAGTTTTAGTGGTGGACAACTTGCATGAGCTTGGTGGCACATATGGATGGGACCCAATGTGAAGAGGTTCACTTGCTATATATGGAGAGGATGGGAGCCTTTGTTATTTATGATATGAGATTATTATTTTGATATTGGTCTGTTTAGACTTGGCTTCCTCTTGCTGTTTAGCAAGGTTGCAGTGTTGTTTAGCACCGGGTGTTCTCAAGTGGGAATCCCACCTCCTCCCTTGAGAGGCCTCTTGGGAGAGTTTTGTACTGCATTGCTCCACATCCAGGCTTGAGGCCAAGCATCAGTCTTCAGCTACAGCATTATTTCTGCAGAGAATAGTGCTGTGTTGCAAGGTGTTGCAGTGGGAGGATTGATAACACCACTTCCGGGTCTATTTCTCAGTAGAGGGAGTCTTCCTTCTCTTGAGAGATCATCTAGGAAGATTTCTGGGCTCATTTCACATCTTGGCAGTTGGCCAAACTATTCCTCATCTCCTACAACGCAGTCCCTTGTAGGAACTGCGTCATTTTTCATAGAGCTGCAGCAGCAGGGTTTAAGCCCTTGTTTTGAGCTAGTTTCCTAGGGAAAGGGCCAACCCTTCTCCCGGAAAGCTAGAGGAAGGGATTCCCATCCCTCTATTGTATTATTCATCTATATTCATGTAATGTTGCAGTAAGACTGCGTTATTTCAGAGCTGAATATTCAGATCTGCTCTTTTTGTACTTAAGCTTTCAAGAAACCCTTGCTGGGTTGTCTTTATATTGTATTAAGGAGGCCAGATCTTATTTTTCTTAGCATATTGTTCAATAAAGATCCAGATCTATGATTTTCTATCCTATTGTTGCAGAAACCCCCAGAAAATAACGCTATCATTTGCTTCAGTAAATTCTGCATAGCTTAAGTCATGGGATTTGGCCATTTTTAAGCTGATTTGAGGCTGGGAGGTCTGTTTAACTTATCAAAAGAGATTTGTTTCTGTTCCTCTTTTGTATGTAAGGGCCTAAATCTATATGCTAAGGGAACCAAGCGTTATTTCTCTCAGTTAAAATGCAGATCTCTGAAAATAACGTTTTTAGGGTAAAATTGCTGCATTTTCCCCACTTGGGAGGATGTAGAAAAGCTCCTTTTGTTGCTGTTTCATTCATTTGGTGGCAATGTGTTTGTCAACACATTTTGTGAACTAATTTCTTACTGCTACTCCAGTATTGTGCTTGTGCACTGCTGCATTCCCTTTTGGGGATATTACAATGTAGCTGAGGCAACTTGAGAGGTAGTTTGCTGACTTGGCATCTTGGTGAGACACACAACACTTGACAAATTTAATATTTATTTCTTTTGCAAAGGACATCAATAACAAGCGCTTCTAAATTTTCTTTTGACTCAATAAATTGTTTTGACTCCTTTTGACTCTTTGTCAAAGATATAAGAGATACATCAATGACATTATGGAGACCGAACCTAGTTACAACTTCAATAGTCCCTTGGGGTAAATGCACCCATTCGGCTTGTATATCTACACATGATGGACACTTCATTTGATCACTCACTAATAATCATCATCTCTCTTTTATAGAAGACACTTGTTGGAGCAGAAAAAGGATGAAGTCACTGAAGTTTGGACTTGGTTTTTGGCACAGATTTTTAGACATTTTTATTGTAAACCTTGCTGAAGGATTTCTCCTAGAAAAAGAGTTGCTTGGTTTTCTCCCAAGTTTGGGTTTCCCAGGGAAAATTTTGTTGTCTCTATTGTGCATGGCTGTCCCTTTTTGATCTTATTGTTTCACTGTATTACTGTTGAGATTTTCTGTGTATAATGGCTTAATGATATGTATGGCACAAGATAAATTAATTAAAAATCATTAGAAAGTAATTATCAGATCAGAGGATCAGTTTCTACTGTGTATTATTGTAGAAAAATCAACAACACCACCTATTGTCTTCCCTCTCATCTAAGTTGAAGGACCTATGGATATGGTCCTGTTTGTTTAGCTGACAAATTGTGTTGGCAGAGAAGTGTACAAGCCATAGAGTAACTACAAGAAATGCTTAGCTTAGCTAGATATTTAGTTATGCTTCCTGCTTTTTTTTGTTTACCATAATAGATATAGGAGTTGCTTTTGCACTCCCACATTGTATTCCCACTCGGTGTACCTTTTAGTCCCATTGACTACTTTTTCGATGATAATAAAATTATGTTATCTTATCATGTCTGGAGCAGCTGGAGTTACTAAGTACCTGAGGGAGCATGAGATATATATTTATATTTACATATGTTAATATTTCAGTAAATACATCATTATTATAATTTCTGCTGTATAATAGAGACATTACAGGAACATGCATACCCCGGCTATTTATATATCAGATAAACCACCTTTTGGAGTTATTATGTTGTGATTAATGTGACATCTGGTTACAAATTTCTGGTTTTTATATTTTGATTTAGACTTTCAGTTCCTGAATATCCTATCTGTGTATTCACCCCTTTATTGGCCTTGGTAGCTTGGCATTTGGAAGTTTATTGATACTTGTTTACGTTTGTTGGGTCTGTCCTCACTCTTGAAAGTAGGTTTAAACATCAGGCCTACATATCGTGTGATGTTTTTCATATGACCTTTGTTTTTGGGTAGTTTATGTTACAACTTACATATGATTAATTTTTTTTTGTTCTGCCCACCTTTTCATAGAAATTTGGTAATGCTAGTAATCTTAGTGAATATAATTTATCTAATACTTTAATTTAATTATGTTGTTCTTTCTTTTTGCAGTGGTATTTTCGAGGTGAACTGCTCGAAGGAGGTGAAGATACAGGGTATCATTGGGCCCTGTGCTTCTCTAGACAAGGTTTGTACACGAAAGAGTGGAATTCTAAATATAAGCTGCCAATTTTATGCAGCAAGTGTAGCTATGAATCTGTGACGCTGATATTTGGGTAGCTTCTTTCGAATTTTCTACAGAATGGGGCCTTGTGCTCCAATACAGTTGTTGGCCAAGGAAAAACAACTGCTTGGAAAATGTGTGGCCTTGACAAAGCCACATCTATATGCATATTTTTCAATGTTGTCCCAAAGGAGGTGTCTGGCGCAGGAGGACAATCTACCAGTAATCAGTTCTTTTTTCAGTTTCTAACTTAGTAAGGAGTTTCATCCTTTGTGCAAGTTTTCAGATTAGATTTTGCTGGTTCTTATCAGGCTATATTCCTCAGCAATTTACTGTTACAAGTAAGAGAACCACAACATGGCAGAAGATTTGGTTCATTGTTAATTTGACCTGTCTTCTTGCAGCTATCAGCATAGTAGTGGACAAATGCGCCTTAGGTCAACAACATTATCCAGACGATGGGTTGATGGTCCTGGAAGTATAGAGGTGTTATTAAATTATTCCATGAAAATCTTTTCCATTCACTGATCAATCTTAAATCTTCTATGAATGTCTAGATGAAATAATGGCTTGTCTTCTTAAATTGTTTTATTATGAGTGTATTAAATGATGAAACATGTATAAAACATTTGTTTATTATTTCAGGAGATACCTTATATTGACAGAAAAAGTATGTAGAGAGAAAAAGTTATGGAATATGTACAAAAATGCTATAAAAAGGCATCTTTCTTGGTGCTACAGGGATTGAGAGTAGATCCTAATATGCAAATGCATTATCATAATTTGCATCCTTATTCAGAAAACATTTGGAGAGTAGTGGAGAGCATATTTCTTCCCGCCACATACTCAGGAAGGAGGAAACGGGGCTATCACGATTTTAAAAAGTCCACTCATCTCATTCTTGAAAATAACTGTAAAGTGGAATCCTGAATGCAGTGTGAAAGACCCATGAGAACAGAGAACACCAGATGCATGAATTCCCCTAACAAGGTGGCTCCGCACTGAATGTTACCCTGGGAGATTGATGGTGAGTGCTGCTCAACCTGTGGCCAATTATTTTCTATCATGCAATCCCAGAAAACATGTTTAACAGTTTCAGTTTTTGCACAGCCAGGGCACTGATCTTCCATGAAACCACTCTCAACTAGGTGTGTTTTCATGGGCAATCCCTGGTAGATGACAAGCCAAGCAAATATCTGAAGCTCGTATGAGATGTGGAAGGACCACACACAGTGCAACTACTGAATCCATCTATTCTCCAGATCTAAAGCATTCCATCTAGCATTCCTTGTATATGCAATGGGTGTCTTTTTATTCAACAACACACGCAACTTTTTGGAGTCATAGTGGTGAATTGGTTTATCAAAGCTCCAACGGCAGTCTCTCAAAATTGGTCCCTTCCCCTGAATATTGATTTTAAATAAATCCTCAGTCATAATTAGCTTTCAATGTTCCCAGATAGTTAATCTATCAAATGTGAGAAGACCCTTCTATCGTGCTGGCATCCACCAGTCTCTCCATCTCTTGGAATTCAAAATCCCAGAAGTGATGCCAAAACAAGATTCCCTTCCTACTCAATGTTATAGTGTGAAGACAAGGAATTTTAACAACAAACTGCTTCTGAATCTTCCAGCGTTAGATTGGAAGGAAGGATAGGTCCCATCCTTCCCTAGTTGTATAAAAAATAAATTTCAAGAACGTGCTAAAACTGTAATATCCTGTTTCGGGGATATCTATAAAACACGGAAAACTCCAACCAGAGATGGACTGGGAGGGCATTTACCAGATATGCCGCCTCTGAAAAGAGGACGAAATCCGGAGGCTATTTGGCCCTTTTCAGACTCTATCTAAGAGTATGAGATAAACACACCAAGTGGTATAGAACTAGAATGCCCAAAAATATATAAAGATAACAGTGCAGCAAACATACAATAGCATAGAAAGAATGTACGACAAATCATCCAGAAATATAGAGAGAGAATGCTAAGCCATTTTATTAAACTGAGTAATATAATGAAGTACAATAGGTGATCAGAGTGATGGCACCTAAACTTGCTCAAGGCAAGTGAAGAAATACTCTCAGAATACACAGGAAATGGCTGCTCTCTGAACTGTGTCCCAGCTGCTGGAAAACTATCGTGTAGCTGCTACTGCTGAGATGAACTGATGACTAGGGGCTGTTCCCCTTGCCGGAATGAGCTGAAAATCTGGAATCCTCCTCTACTCACCAATCTCAGAAAAACCCAGAAACCATATCAGAAATGGCTGACCCTTGAAAAACACCCCCTTGGGGAATTACGCTGGCCTCCAAGGCTCTGCGCAGAGGCTGAATAGGAATGAATAAAATGCGGCCTCAAACTCCACCAAAATCCTCCCAAAGGCAAAGGCTGATTCTCTGCTCAATCTCTCGACTCGAAACCCTTGCAAAAATCCCAATCCGAAGTTCCTCCTAGATGGACTGCGTCTTCCCTCTCAATGACTGTGCAGTCTCTCTAAATGCTCGGCTCTGCAACAAAACTACACACCAAACCTCCCGCAAAATGCTGAAGAAGATACCTTGCCCGAGTAGGCACTCAAAGTCCCCCTGGGCTAAGGGCGAGATCTCCAACCGGAGACACTCAACGCACTAAACAGTGTTGCAGATAGGTTAAACAGCCAGCGTGCTCAAGAAGTCAAAACGACCAGCTCAATATCATCAACAACGAATGAATGAAATGAGGAGGCTCCTCCCTCTTTTATAACGTTGGCCTTTCTCCAAACCCTAAGGCCTATCTCCTCAACGTAGCCTCCCTCTTGCCACGTGCTCATCCTCATCTGCGCAGTCTCTCCTAGTGCATGTGTGGGCCCCCTCTCTACGTGGTGCTTGGCCCCCCTTGGCTCCCTTTAAGTCAAAACGTTGTGCTACTAGGGAGTGGGTTTTATGCCACTAAGTGAGTTAGACCCTCTCTACTCACCTTTTTATTTATTAATAAACTATAGACGACAAAATTGAGCAAAATCGAATATTCCAATTAGCCACTGCTAATTAGGAATATTACAGTCTCCCCTGGCAAAATGTTGCTTGTCCTCAAGCAACTGAAGTGATGGATGTTGCAAAATCTTCTCACTCTCCCAAGTGGCATCCTCATTTGGAAAATTTTTCCACCTCACCAAGAATTCCGGGATTGTCTTGCTCCATAGCTGCCTCTCCCTGGTATCAATAATAGCCTCTCGCTGCAACACCAAATGTCCCTCATCATCCGTGGGTGGTAGCTCATCTGTCACTGTGACCTGCTGCCCCAGTGCCTTCTTCAGGCATGATACATGAAAAACGTTATGGATCTTGCTGCCTTGGGGCAGCTCCAACTCATATGCAACCTGCTCAATCCTGCGTATCACCTTGTATGGCCCGTAAAAGCGGGGCTTGAGCTTTTCAGCTCCCTTCTGCTTCAGTGACGACTGTCGGTATGGTTGTAATCAGAGGTAGACCAAGTCCCCTACCTCAAACTGTCTCTCTACCCGACCTCTGTCAGCATATAGCTTCTGTTGGTTTTGTGCTGTGGCCATATTATCCTTGAGAGTGCGGAGAATAACCTGACTCTCTTGGATCCAAATCTTGGCTCTCGGAGCCCTGCTAGCACCAAACATCACGTCAGCAAAAGACAAAGAGTGATATCCATATAAAGCGTAGAAGGGAGACATACCAATGGACATGTGATGTGTAGTGTTGTAGCAGTACTCCCCCAAATGTAGCCACTTCAGCCATGCTCGCTGCTGCCCACTGACATAGTTACGCAAGTAGCCCTCCAGCCACTTGTTAACTATCTCCGTCTGTCCATCCGTCTGTGGGTGATAACTAGTACTCGGTGTCAACTCTGCCCCCACCAACCGGAAAAGCTCCTGCCAAAATCCGCCCATGAAGCGGCTATCCCTGTCACTGATGATGGTCTTAGGAAGATCATGTAGCCTGAAAACCTCTTTGAAGAACAACTCGGCCACCTGTGCTGCTGCGTAGTGCGCGGATATGGCGAAAAAATGAGCAAACTTTGTCAGCCGATCAACGACGACAAAGATACAATCCTTGCCCTACACCATGGGCAACCCTGTGATGAAGTCCATCGATATACTCTCCCATTTCCCCTCCGGAATGGGAAGAGGCTGCAATAATCCTGCGGGATGGCTCATCTCCCCCTTGTTCCTCTGGAAAACATCGCACTCCCTGATGTGCTGGAGTACGTCCTCCTTGAGGCCCTTCCATGAGAACCTCTCTGTAATGGCCCTGTAGGTTTTGGTAAACCCATGATGGCCGACCAATGGTGAATCATGTGATGTTGAGTATCTTCTTCTTGGTGCAGACCCTCGGTCAAGAAGATCTTATCTAGTTGTGCATGATCTGCTCCCAGCCACCCGCAACCTCCTTGAGGACTCCCCATCGGAAGGGACCTCAAATGCAAATGTGTGTTTGGGTACTCCACTAGTTCATACCTCAAATGCCTTGTCCAAGGCGATAAGAGATAACGGCCGTTGGATTACGTGAGGGGCATCTGCTACCCATTATTCTTACTGTCAAACATGCCTCATTTCAAAGTCACTGTGCTTGGATCTGTTGATCCACTTCTGCTGCCTCTCTTGTAGCTGCTTCTGCTCCAAAAAGAACTTGAGGCTGTTGTGATCAGTCCTCACCCTAAACCTGTTCCCTACCAAATATTGCCGGAATTTGGCCAATGCATGCATAATGGCCAACATCTCCTTGTCGTATATAGAATACAACCTCTCGTGCGGAAGGAGCTTCCGACTCTCAAAGGCTATAGGGTGTCCTCCCTGCATCAATACTGCGCCAATCCCCTCTCCCGACGCATCACACTCCAAAACAAATCGCTGCGTAAAATCTGGCAATGCAAGCATTGGGCAGCTACTCATCACCTCCTTGAGCCTGTCAAAGGCTCGCTGCGCTGTATCCGACCAACTCAATGCCCCGTTTTTCGTCAAATCTGTAAGGGGTGTAGCAAGCTGTGAGAAACTCTTGACGAACTTCCTGTAATAAGTACATATGCTAATGAATCCTCGAAGTTCCGTCACGTTCCTCGGCTCCGGCCAATCCCTGATGGCCCTGATCTTCTCCTCATGGACTCTCACTCCGTTCACTCCAATAATGTGACTCAAATACAACATTTCCGTCATCCCAAACTCACACTTGGAGAGCTTAGCATAAAACTGTTGCTCTTCCAAGATATGTAGTACTGCCTCTATATGTTGGAGATGCTCCTCCCAAGTCCTGCTATATATGAGTATGTCATTGAAAAAGACCAATACAAACTTCCTCAGATGACTGCGGAAGATATGGTTCATGCAAGATTGAAAAGTAGCTGGGGCATTGGTTAGCCAGAAGGGGATAACCAGAAACTCAAAGTGCCCATAATGACACCTGAAGGCGGTCTTGGGAATGTCCTTTTCCCTCATGCGAATCTGATGGTACCCTGATCTCAAATCAATCTTTGAGAAGAAGTTGGCTCCTCTCAGCTCATCCATCAACTCATCGATCCTGGGTATAGGATACCTGTTCTTCAGGGTCTTCTTGTTCAGGGCCCTGTAGTCAATACACATCCACAAGGTGCCGTCCTTCTTCTTCACCAACACCACGGAAGAAGTAAACGGACTCGTGCTTGGTCTGATGTGCCCAAGAGCCAGCAACTCCTTGATGGCCCGCTCAATCTCATCTTGATAGGATTTGGGATGCCTATAGAGGGTAGTAATCACTGCCTGAATGCCCTGCTCAAGCTCAATGGTGTGCTCGAACCCTCGGTCCGGTGGCCGACCTGGTGGTATATCCCCAAACATTGCATCGTACCTGTCAAGGATGGCCTGTATATCAGGATGAACTGCCTGACCCGTGGTCTCTGCCTCTGATGCCCGCAACTCAACTGCCCACTCTATGTCTCCCTTCCGGAAATCTGCCTCCATCCGGTGTGCCGAAATAGTCTGAGGTGGGTAAGTGTGCACCCCGCGGATCTTCTCGTGCTTCCCGGTCTTCTTATCATCCCACTCCATCTCCAAGGCCTCCCAATCTGTGGTGACCTTCCCCAGAGTAATCAACCACTGAACACCCAATACCACATTGGTATTCGGTATGTTGACCACGAAAAAGTGGTTGGTCATGGTGTAGGTACCCATCGTCACTGCTAACTCTGGAACATATCGAGCACACTGCATCGTCTGAGCTCCTGGGACTAGAACTAAAAATCCATCGAAGCTCTCGGTCGGTATACCTCTCCACTCGACCATTTGTGCATCGATGAAGTTGTGGGTTGCCCCATTGTCAACCAAAACTGATACTCGCTGGCCACGTACTGTCCCTCGTACGCGCAACGTCAAATACTTGGGAACTCCTCGCAATGCTGCAAGGGTCCCTCCTATGGGTGCACAAGCTGCACCTCCTGTTCCTGGAGGTGGGGGTGGCAACTGATCCTGGGCTGTCTGACTATCTCCGCCTCGTCATCCTCCTCATCCTCTCTCCCGCTAACCTCGGATAAGTACTCAATGAAATGTGCTTTGCCAGCAGCACACCTATGTCCTGGGGCCCACGGCTCCTGACAAGTAAGCACAACCCCTTCTTCTTCAGCTCCCTGCTGGCATCATCTGTCTGTGTCCGTCCTGGATTCCCCTTTGGAGGCGGAATCCTCACATCCTTCCCCTTGGGCTGGAAGCCCTGTCTCTGGGGGTAAGGTGTTCGAGTCCTGGGCAATGCATCCTGTAAGTCCCGGGTCCTGCTAATAGCATCCTGGAGTGTAGTTGGTCTAGTAGATCTGACTAGACCCCGAAGTGGCTCTGCTAACCCCTCCACAAACATATAGATCATCTGTGCTACGGATAGATCTGGCAACATCACTGAAACCCTCAAGAAATCTGCAATGTATGTCTCGGGGCTCCTAGTCTGTTTGAGCCTCGTCAGCTCAACAAAGTGCTGTTCTGGATCCCTCCGGTCAAATCACTCCATCAACCTCCTAGTAAACTCAACATATGTCGTCACTGTAGAATGTCCGAGTGTAACCATCCCATGGAACCACCAGTCCTGGGCCTCACCATCTAAATGCAATGTCGCCACCTTGATGGCTTCCGTCTCCGACATCTGGTTAAGCTGGAAAAGATGTCCAGCGTCTCCACCCAAGACTTTTCCGAACTTTTTGATGAACCATCAAACGTAGGCAAATGGAACCTGCTAGATGTGCGGTGGGTATCTCCATCATGATAACGCTGGTGCCCTCTATGATGGTCGCGGGGTCTACTGTGCCGCTAGAGCTAAACAAAATCTCTGAACGAGAGAGCATCCTTGAACTCCTGCCCATAGGCCTGATACTCTGCAAAATAATCGCCCATGTGCCTGGGCTCTGCCTCCTGCTGGGCTCCTGCCCCTGTGTCTGCTCCCAAGAAAATGGGCATGGTAGAGCGTGTAGGTGCATGTGAAGCGATTGGCTGAGTAGTATCATGCTGAGCAGCACCATGCTCCGGCAAATGGTGGGATGTACCTGATCTCTCACCTACCTGGAAGACCCGTTGGGTCTCACGCTGCCTAGCCTCTACAGCGGTGAATCTCTGACCCATCACCTCAATCTGCCTCGCTAAATCCTGCACCGATTTGAGGAGTGCCTCCCCAAACTGTTTGGCCTCAGTGTCATCTGCCATCGGCTCTCTCTGCTCTGAATCTAACACAGGCTCACCGTGTTGAGTGTGCATACGGGCTCCTCCACCGCTCACGTGTCCCACCCCCCGAACAGTCTCCCTCTCCGTGGGTGTTCTCCAACCTACGCTCTTGTTGAACAGGCCTTCCGCCTGTAACAAATATATGGCCTCTTCTGGTGTCATGAACAACTAGCTCCACGGTGAACGAACTATGCTCTGATACCATTCAGCAATATCCGTTTCGGGATATCTATAAAACACGGCAAACTCCAACCGAGAGATGGTGGGAGGGCATTTACCGGATATGCCGCCTGCGAAGATGACGAAATACGGAGGCTACGGCCCTTTCAGACTACTGGCTCTAAGAGTATGAGATAAACACACCAAGTGGTATAGAACTAGAATGCCCGGAAATATATAAAGATAACAGTGCAGCAGAGATACAATAGCATAGAAAGAATATACGACAAATCATCTAGAAATATAGAGAGAGAATGCTAAGCCATTTTATTAAACTGAGTAATATAATGAAGTACAATAGGTGATCAGAGTGATGGCACCTAAACTTGCTCAAGGCAAGTGAAGAAATACTCTTAGAATACACAGGAAATGGTTGCTGGAAAATTGCTGTGTAGCTACTGCTGAGATGAACTGATGATAGGGGCTGTTCCCCTTGCCGGAATGAGTTGAAAATATGGAATCCTCCTCTACTCACCAATCTCGGCAAAACCCAGAGACCATATCAGAAATGGCTGACCCCTGAAAAACACCCCCTTGGGGAATTACGTTGGCCTCCAAGGCTTTGTGCAGAGGCTGAATAGGAATAAATAAAATACGGCCTCAAACTCCACCAAAATCCTCCCAAAGGCAAAGGCTAATCCTCTGCTCAATCTCCCGACTCGAAACCCCTGCAAAAATCCCAATCTGGAGCTCCTCCTAGATGGACTGCGTCCTCCCTCTCAATGATTTTGCAGTCTCTTTGAATGCTCGGCTCCGCAACAAAACTACACACCAAACCTCCTGCAAAATGCTGAAGAAAATACCTTGCCCGAGTAGGCACTCGAAGTCTCCCGGGGCTATAAGGGCGAGATCTCCGACTGGAGACACTCAACGCACTAAACAGTGCTGCAGACAGGCTAAACAGCCAGCGTGCTCAAGAAGTCAAAACGACCAGCTCAATATCATCAACAACGAATGAATGAAATGAGGAGGCTCCTCCCTCTTTTATAACATTGGCCTTCCTCCAAACCCTAAGGCTTATCTCCTCAACGTAGCTTCCCTCTTGCCACGTCCTCATCCTCATCTGCGCAGTCTCTCCTAGTGCATGCGTGGGCCCCCTCTCTATGTGGTGCTTGGCCCCCCCTGGCTCCCTTTAAGTCAGAACGTTGTGCTACTAGGGAGTGGGTTTTATTCCACTAAGTGAGTTAGACCCTCTCTACTCACCTTTTTATTTATTAATAAACTATAGACGGCAAAATTGAGCAAAATCGAATATTCCAATTAGCCACTGCTAATTAGGAATATTACAAAAACACCCTCAAGCCTCCTAGAACAAAGGCACTGAGAACTCTGAATAAATGAAGAAAAACAATACTATCAGAGGCCCACAAGAGTGTGGTGTAGTGGAAAGCAACAAGGTGATCAGGCTTGTATTAATGTGGAGATTCATGTTCAAAACTCTTTGACTGCAGGTGGATGAGGCCAGGTACAAGCCCTGGATGAGTTTGATTGCATAGAAACGTGTCTCATAGCATGACAACTTAGCCAAATAGATTCTATGAGAGGTATTTCTTATCAGAAAAACCACTGATACTGAAGGTGTTAGAGTTTACATATTGTTTTGAAGGTGATTCTCCTTCAACACGGGGCACTTCAACAGATCTGTACAGTTATAGTGATTGTGGAGGATGGGCAACAGTGACGAGAGTGGAGGATGCACAGTGTGAGTAACAAGGTTTACAATAGCACTCTGTTTTGCAGCAACAATAATTTTCTGCAGCAGTTGTTAGATCGCCATGGAACACTCAGCAAAGCAATATTGTCACAACAGTGGCTATATAGTGGTGATGCACTTATGGAGGAGTTAGAGGGCACATGCATGTTGCTGTCCAGAATTGATGGATAAGCTTCAGTTAGATTTAGAAGTTGCTTTTCTATTTTGAGTTGGGTTTTCCAGTTTTAGGAAAATGTTTTAATTAACTGTAGTTGCAGTTTTAGGGGGGGTGCTAATCCGAAAGATAGAAGTGAGGTGCTTTGCATTGTTTGGTATTCCATTGGCAGAAAACAAATTCCTCGGATCCCAGTGCTTGAATGCATGGAAGTGCAGCACTCTATTCTAGGTGCCCAAGGTTTTGGCCTGAACCCATTGATTCTGACTGATTCAAGACCAGTTCATAAGAAAACTACTCAATTGTGGTTTAGGAGGTCAGTTTCGACCAAAAACCTTCCAAATTTGGTTTGATTGGTCGGGTCTAGCAATTCTGGTTTGGTTCCGATAACATTGATTTGGATCAAGAGGCTCGGTGAAAATATCTGCAGCTTGCCATTGAATCCTGTTGTCCCTTCAGGGTAACTACCTTAGAGACACTCTGCTGAGTGTAATGTTGCTACATTTATGAGGTTCCTATTCTAGCTTCTCAGATCCAGGCTTGCTTCTCTCCTACACTAAATCATACACCTGTGCTTCAGTTCACTCTAGAGTCTATAGTGGTATATCAGTACCTACTCCCCAGACACTTTATTTCATATGTGCTAGCATACATTATTCCATGATCATTTCTTCTAGTTATTATGATTCCATGTGTTGTTTCCTAGCTTAGAATGGTGTTGATGATTTTGACTTGCTTGTAAAGTGTGCTGCAACATAGACATGAACCTTTAGTATCTATATCTGAGTAAAAGTTTTACCTTATTTCCTCGTCTAACTATGGGGAAAATAATTATTCTCAGACAAATGTGTCTTGTCCTAGGCAACTAGGTTCTACTAGGTATCAGGGTAGGTAGCATAGTCATACCACCTCCACACTTAATACTTTTCATAGTTCCATTTGCGTTTCCAGTTCGTCCATATACATTTACTGATACACTCAAAGGTCGTTATCATACACGTATATAGAATATTTGGGATATGATAATATCTATCATAGGACAAATAATTTTTATAAAAAAATGTTTTTAGTACAAGGTGATATGGTTGAACACAATGATGGGCCCCGTGTAAATGTTAGACAGGATTTTCCTTTTGTAAGGAGTTATGTCTTTTGAGACATGCCCTTTCATAATTATTAATTATTATTTGTATTATTACATATTCATGTTCATAACATTGCCTTCTCCTCTACAAATGCTTTGTCATCAAAGCATATGGATGAAAAGGCATCTTATCTTTTTCTTTGTCTTGTAATTAATTTGCATCTTTTCAAATTCTTGGAACTGTCATCTTCAATGATACAAGATGATATGAAATTCTAATTGTGGTACAAAATTGTCTGATTGTAGAATGATATAACCATCACAAATCAATCTTCCATGGAACATTGTGCTTACAAGCTTCCAAAGATGAATTGTTATCATAAGACTTAATTGTGTTGACATCAATATTCTTCAGAACGTAAATCAGTTGTTTCTGTCCTAAGTGATATGGATTTGCTTATTTGTTGAGACGTCTTCTCTTATGATTTGGGTGTCGTTAAGGAGATCTTGTGCCCTGATTTTCTTTTAACATAGTTGGTGTGAAAATTTATGAATCTTACTTTATGCAGAAATTCCACTGTTAGATCTGGTTATATTCTCCTACTTAAACAAGTTATTAATGCTGAAATATTCAGATTAGCATCGAAGTAAACACATAATAGACTTTCACCGATTCAGATCTAAAACATAAATACATGTACACAGACAAAGTGACACATAAGATTTTCTGGACAACTGTCTCCTGAAAAACCCAATGCGGGAAAACCAGTCTTCTGGCTGCTGAAGGGTTTATATTATTAAGTAGTTTTTGAATACAACAAATCTGGGCACCTTACTGGTTCACCTGACAGAGAAAAATAATAGATCTGCAGCTAACTTGTTGTTCTGAGACCAAAAGACTTGATTGATCCACACCCTCAAACGAGATTTACAAGACTCAGCCAATTTCTGGGCCTAGAAACCCTAGCGATGCCCCTGAAGCCCCTGTGTTAGCCTTGTGTGCCTCTGCACTGGCTTGGAGAGGGCTGCGTAACCCCAAAATGGGTGACGCAGACCCTATGTTGCCCTAGAAGGGTCTCTGCGTAACCCTGGAGGGTCTCCTGCTGCCCAGCGCTGCCCTTTCTGGGCCTGCGTAGCTGACGCTGCTCTCTGTGCTACGCAACTGCTGCTGCTGCCTTTGCTTCATTGCGCTGTCTCTGGTTGCTGCTCGCTGCCTCTTGCTAATTCTTGGCACTGGGATCAGACCATCCCCTTAGCCAATACTACTTCTCGTTGCAGCTGAAACACTTCTGAAAATTCTTAGCAAACCCTGCCCTAGAATTTCAGCTTAGTCTTAGTGCTCTGCCTCTGTGTGTGTGTTCTCCAACTGACCCCAAGCCTTTCCTTTATACTTTCTCGTTGGGAAACCAACGACCATGATCAGATCTTGAATCGATGGCTCAGATTAAAAGAAAGTTTGATCCATGTGACTTAAGTCAAATCCATCACATGTTTTAATAAATTACCTTTAATATTTTAATTTTTCTAAGTTAGACTTAGGGTCCTTAATTAAAAATATTAATTAATTAATTATCTCCCAAACTGGGATGGAATTTCCCAAATCCTTTTCCGGGTCTTGGAGATCTGATATACTCTAGTCCCTCCACAAAGTTTGGGAGCTAGAGCACATCCAATGCTACCCAAACACTTAAAAATCTCAACACTCCCTCTAAACGAGGAATGTGCTTTAATACAACTCTGCTTCACCTTGAAGCTCTGCACTGATCTCTAGTGTGGGTTTTCGCACTAATGGTGGACTTGTTGCCCTTCATAATTGTGCTGCTGCTGCCATTCTGTACTACTGCCCATGACGCTCCCACCGCCACTGCTATATATGTATTGCAGCTCCCTCTCAATCTGCTGCATCATGCTGCCAACTGCTGCACTGCATCTTCAGTTGCTGAGGAAGCAATTGAAACTCCTGCCCAATCTTTGACAGACAAGTCAGTTGGGTTGCATCCTCATCAGTGAAGCTCCATAGGCTGTTGATCTGTGCTGACATCTGGAGGATGATGCACAAATACAGCTCTACACTGCGTAAGCAGACGCCCTCTGCGCCGCTGAAGTCACATCAGCCCCTGCGCTGAAATCTCTCACGCTGCTGCAACGCTGTGCTATCCTCTTGAAGCCTCTACGCTGCTGCAGCTCTGCTCTGCGCTGCTGAAGTCACATCAGCCCCTACACTGCTATTGCATCTGCACTACGCTACTTCCTTCAGCCTTCAGCTCTGGCTCTGTTTCATTCGTGATTCTTTGCGCCAACTGCTCCACTTGTCCCGCTACTCTCTTAAGGCTCCCGTACCTCGGATGTAATCCAAGAGATGAGCTGCTCAAGGATCCCACCCTCACTCTGTAGCTGCTCTACAGATCCATGTCGCCCGATTTTCGTGGTTCATGAGCGCTCATGGCTATGTCATATTCAGACCCATCGTCTGCCACAACAGCCTTAGAAGTAGAAGCTTCATTGTCCTTCTTCTTTTGAGGACAATTGCTAGCGAAATGTCCTAGTTCGCCGCACTGGAAACACTTGATCTTGAATAGATCACGCTTCTTCTTCCCTTGTTGCCTCTTTGATGCCAAGGCTCATCTTCTTCCTCTTCCTTCTTCACCTTACTTGACCCCGTGCTGTACTGCCTCTTGGTGAATCAGCGGAGTTCTTCTTGACGAAGGATTGCCCACATATTGTCCCAGTCGAGAAGGTCCACTCTGCCCAAGACACTTTGGACAAAGGTTTCCCACTCTTCTGTGACCGCATTGAGTGCAGTCCTTACCATTACATCACCCTCCACCTTTGCTCCCATGGCAGACCACTGATCTCTGATCATCCGTAATCTCAAAAGGAAGGGCTTTATTTCTTCTCCCTTGGTCATCATGAATGACTGTAGTCGATTCTCCAGCAGCGTTTTCCTCTGGATGGACTTCCCCTCATATAGGGCTGTTAAGGCTTTCTACATCTCATTAGCTATTTTCTTTTCAGCTATATGTGGAACTATATGGTCCTTAACCCCATCCATTATGAAACATTTGGCATGTGCCGCACCTTCCTCATGCTACTTCAGGAGATCTGCATAGGTCGGGGTGGCCAGGACCTTTTCTGCATGGTCCGTTAGACCGTATGCCTCCATGACTACCAGGATTCTGGCCTTCCAGACTGTAAAGTTGGACAGGCCATCCAACCTATCTTGATCACATAGTCCGTGAGGTGCCATCTGCTAAGATCTACTCTGTTAGAACAAATCTTCCTCTCCCTGCTTCTCTACTAAAGCTCAAATCTAGGGTCCTTGGCGAAAAAGGCACCCTATGCTCCCATTGACAACTGATTTCCTCTCTTGTAAATCCGCCAAATCAACAACGAAACAACTCTCTTTGATCCTCTGATCGATTTGCAGATTTATTTGGCTAGAAACCCCTCTGAGAAGCTGATCTCCTCCCGCTCTTTATCACCTAGTGCTTAGGCGAACTTTTAAATCTTCAAAAATTTAACCCCACCAGCAACTTCTGAAGTTCTGCAACACATTTCTGGCACTTCTGAATCAACACTGCTTCAGAGCTCCGTCACCCTAGCTAGCCTCTGCGTAAGCAGACAGTCCCAACGCTGTCTCTACACTGCCTCTGCGTAGTAAGTATGTGGGCCTGCATGGAGACTGCGTAGGACTGCGTCACTCTGTCCTCTGCGTGGCTCTGCTTACTCTGTTGCTGTGTTGTCCCTTCAGATCTGGCTTTCTACGGCTGGCGTTGCTCTCTCTGCTGCTTTATGCGGCAAAGATTCTTCAGTCTTCTGCTGGTGACCCTGCTAGATTTGCAATCGCTCTGATACCATGTGAAAATTTCTGAATGTTACTTTATGCAGAAATTCTACTGTTAGATTTGGTTATACTTCTCCTACTTAAACAAGTTATTAATGCTGAAATATTCAGATTAACATCGGAGTAAACACATAACAGACTTTCACCGATTCAGATCTAAAATAGAAATACATGCACACAAGCAAAGTGACACACAAGATTTTCTGGACACATGTTCCCTGAAAAACCGAATGTGGGAAAACCGGTCTTCTGGTTGCTGGAGGGTTTATATTATTAAGTAGTTTATGAATACAACAAATCTGGGCACGTTATTGGTTGACCTGACAGAGAAAAAAATAGATCTGCAGCTAACCTGCTGTTCTGAGACCAAAAGACTTGACTGATTCAGACCCTCAAACGAGATTTACAAGACTCAGCCAATTTATGGCCTTAGGAACACAAATGCTGCCCCGGAAGCCCCTACGTCAACCCTGTTAGCCTCTGCGTGCTTTTGAGCTAGCCTGGAGAGGGCTGCATAACCCCATAATGGGTGACCCAGATCCTACGTTGTTGAGATTTTGTGTATTTGGGGTAGCATCCATTGTGCTCTAGGTCCCAAATTTTGAGGAAGGACTAGAGTTCACTTGATCTATAAGACCCAGAAATGGATTTGGGAAATTTCATCTGGTTTAGGAGATATTAAATTAATTGATTATTTTAATGTATTTCCTAAGTTAAAACTTAGGAAAATAAAATAATTAAAGTGAATTTAATTAAACATGTGATGAAATTGTCTCAAATCACACAGATCAAGTTTTCATTTAATCTTAGCCATTGATTAAAGATTTAATCTTGGCTGTTGATTTGTCAAGGAGAAAAGTATAAAGGAAAGGCTTGGGGTCATTTGTAAGAGACACAGAGGCAAAGCACTGAAGCTAAGCTGAGATTCTAGGGCGGGGTTGCTAAGGTTTCTCAAATGTTTCAGTTGCAGATAAGGGAATTTAGACCAAGGGGATGATCTGATCCTGGGGTCTAGAATACACAAGAAGCAAAGAAGAGATCAGGAAAGATAGCCTAGAGGAAGGCAGCAACAATAGCAGTAGACGACAGCAGCAGCAGCAGCAGACGGCGGCAACAACAGATGACGACAGCAGCAGCAGACGACGGTAGAAGCAGCAACAACAACAAGGACAACGTGATTTTTAGGAAACCATTCAGGGGTTACGCAAAGACCCGTAGGGGCAGCATAGTGACTGCGTCACCCAGTCTGGGGTAACGCAGTTCCTTCCAGTGACAACGCTGAGCATTTGGAGGCCTTCAGAGGCTGACGCAGTGTCTTTCAGGGGCAGATCTGGGGTTAACAGAAATAATTTCTGCATAAAGTATAAGATTCAGAAATTTCTACATATGCTGCCCTAGAAGGGTCTTTGCGTAACCCTGGAGGGTCTCCTGCTGCCCAACACTGCCCTTTCTGAGCCTGTGTAGCACCTGTGTAGCTGAAGCTGCTCTCTGTGCTGCGCAGCTGCTGCTACTGCCTCTGCTTCACTGTGCTGTCTCTGGTTGCTGCTCTCTGCCTCTTGCTGATTCTTGGCACTGGGATTAGACCATCCCCTTAGCCAATACTACCCCTCGCTGCAGCTGAAACACTTCTGAAAATTATTAGCAAACTCTGCCCTAGAATTTCAACTTAGTCTTAGTGCTCTGCCTCCGTGTGTGTGTTCTCCAACTAACCCCAAGCTTTTCCTTTATACTTTCTCGTTGGGAAACCAACGACCATGATCAGATCTTGAATCGATGGCTCATATTAAAAGAAAGCTTGATTCGTGTGACTTAAGTCAATTCCAGCACATGTTTTAATTAATTACCTTTAATATTTTAATTTTCGTAAGTTAGACTTAAGGTCTTTAATTAAAAATATTAATTAATTAATTATCTCTCAAACTAATTAATTATCTCTCAAATTGGATGGAATTTCCCAAATCTTTTTCTGGGTCTTGGAGATCTGATATCCGTCCACAAAGTTTGGGAGCTAGAGCACATATGATGCTACCCAAACACTCAAAAATCTCAATAGTTGGCACACTTTATTTACTTATTTTTGGCATATGATCTTCCTTTCATATTGGTGTTGTTGGTTTGATTACTGGATCTTCTCTTGGAATTTATGTCATTTGAGTTGCAACATACGAGTATGAATTTACTTTAATTGGATTCATATTTGACTGAGTTGTGAGGTTAATATGATCTATATTTGTTCCCTTTTCTTCACCTTGAATTTCCACATTTGAAGATTTTGATACTTCTGTCTCAATAAATTGTTGTACTTTGTTTTCTAGTGAATTCTTGTCCTTCTTAAACTTCTTAATTTACGTAGGTTTTCACTGTGGTCCTTGAGGCAAGAAAATCTTCATTTTTGTTTGTGATAATTTTGTCAACTTCTTTTTGTATATTTTCATTGATTTTTGGTTTTCTTGAAGAATTATTTTTGAGATTTCTGTTATGTTTACTGGTGGGACTAAATCTGGCTCCATTGTAATGTCCTGCAGTGCTATTTTTTTTTCTGCTTGTATGAAAATGTCAAAAACTTCTTCTTTGTATTTAGGATTAAGGACGCTAGTGATTCTATCCAGAGTGGACCCAAAATAATGTCAACTTGATTGCTCCATAGAGATCTGACAAAGAATTGCGATATAAATGTATAATCCCCAATGCTTAATTGTAGTTTGGTTATGCCATATTGTGTTGTGGCCCAATGGTCTAATTTTTCAATTATATTTGACTCAAGAATCACCAATTGGTTAACAAATTTAGGGCTTATATATTTTTTTATTTTTGGTAGGAGCAATAAAAATAGTAATATCTTTTCTTATAAGAGTCCCCTAATTCTAAATAGCATTGAAGCTTTGTTGCAGGAAACGTGGGTCCTACCCTCGTTTCAGCAAAGGAGCGAAACATAAATGCGTTTCACCATACTATACGGCTTGGAAACGCGTTTCTGACTGTACTAGTACGTTTCTCATTGGGGAAACATGCCTTGTACGACCAGAAATGCGTTTCCAAGCCGTACGACCGTATTTTCGTCAATTTAAGTTGTTTATTTTTATTTTTTATTTGGTGTGTGTGTTTTAATATTCTTCTGCTGCTATTTTTGGTGAGGATTCTGATAATGAGTATTAGTCCTTTGACTTTATAGTACTTGCAGCCTCATAGTCTTTATTGTACTTGCAACCTCATATTTATAATAAAGGCTGATTTTGAGATTTTGATATATAATAAAGGCTGGTTTTGGATATTCTGATATTGCTATTTTAATTACGTGTCTATTATCATTCATGAGTAAATGTGATGTAATAGTTTATGGTTTGAATGTATTAAGTTATAATTTATCATGTATGTTTATGATTTCACATAACATTTCTTAAATGTCTTATATATATATATATCGCGTTTCCTCGTTTCCAAAATTTGGGGAGGTTGCGTTTCGTATTGTACCCCATTTCGGAAACTCGTTTCCATTTCCCCGTTTCGTGCAACTTAGCATTAAAGCATACCTACTTGAAGTTTTTGAAAATATTCCTTTCTCCTTAGTTATAGACTCCATTTTTCTTTCTATCAATAATTCAAATGATGCTCTGGTTATGAAGCCAATGTGCTATTTTGTAATGAGTGAATGTACAAAGTGTGGAAGACCCAGTTCTTCAATATGCCTTTTAATTTAAACTTAACATCTCCCCCTTAATGGTGAAATGTTTATTAACGATGGGAGATAATGACAACTAATTAATCCACATTAACCAATTGGATGTGCGATTACTGGTCACAACCTTTAAGTTGATATGCTTTGGGGTTACTGTTTACCAATAGGTTTGATATTTTTGGTGAACAATTACCCTTGAGCTCTCTGCGGACCGATTGGAATATAACCTAAGTTGCATGATACGGGCAAACATGTATGCATTTCTGAAACTAAAACACATTGGAAACTTGACCCCTAAAAATTTGGAAGTGGGTAAACGTGATATATATATATATATATATATATCACATTATATATATATATCACATTATATTGAAACTTGGAATGAGATCGTTATGAATAAATGAGCAAGAACATTTAAATAACAAACATAAATGACAAGCAATGTTCCACCATAACTTATATTGGGATCCTTATCATTAGTATCACCTTTTTCCTCTACCTTAATCCTTTAGCAACATCAATCAACACCACTCAGTTTTCATGAAACTACCTAATCCAAGCTTTAAAATATGCTACAAAAAGCCTAGCATGCCTGATCAATGATTTTGGTTTGAGTGAAGGGTACATTTTTGGTAAGGCCATGATAGAGGAGTCTAACAAAAAATATCACTAGCATCAAGGTACATAAATGGCTTGGAGCCTTGATTAACTACCAGTCTGATACGTTCATACATGATAGAATCTATACGTTCATACATGATAGAATCTAATGAAAATAATCCTTTGTAATTTTCGCACCAATGATGAATCAAACATGAGGTCCTTGTAGGTGCTTAGTTTGTCAGCTCGACTGTGCTTCTTTTGTTAGGTCCCTATATTACTAGTGTAGTCCCTTATTGTTGTTAGTGTAGCGCCTTATTGTTATTGTTGTACCTCTGTAACCCATATATTGCTATTATTGTGCCCTTACATTATTATTGTTAGGTCGGCTAGGATTATATTGTGACCCCATGGACTCCTATATATAGAAAGGAGGTTTTTTCATTTGTATTATCCAAGAATTGTTCATTTATGTAATGTAAAGGAGGTTTCCCTCTCGAAGTGGCTTATTTCTAAGGCGTTGATCTCTCTTTTCTTCTATTTTTGGAGCTGGTTTCGTAACATTTGTGTAAAGACCTTAACTTTCACAATTAACAATCATTAACAGAATTTATACTTCACAATCTAGAGTGGGATTTTTGAAGCAGAATATATATATATATATATATATATATATATATATATATATATATATATATCAATTGACTAATTAATACTTACCTGGAACTGTGTTCGAAGATGTTCCTGATCCGCCATGGCTCCAGCTTCCGTTACCAAACTGTCATTTTCCTCCTAGCGTATCTGAGGTCAACCTCTCTGGTCCTTAGATCCAGAAGACAAGTCTTCTGGCCCTCGTGCCCAAAACTCCAATAACAATCGAGATCACTCCATGACTCTGTTAGAACTCACTGCTCATGTCTTACGTAGTTAGAACTCCTCTGATAACATTCGAGTCAGTTTTCCCACCTCACGGCCCATGTCCATCAATTTTCCCTCCGCCCCTGCCCTCTTCTCCTTTTATACACAAACTCCTTTCAAGATATTTATTAAAATATCATTTTTTTAATAAATATCTTGGATTTCTAAAATATCTTAGTTTTATTAATTTATTATTATTTAATAAATATCTAGGATTTCTAAAATATCTGAGTTCTATTAAAATATTATTATTTAATAAATATCTTGGATTTCTAAAATATCTTAGATTTATTAAAATATTATTATTTAATAAATATCTTGGATTTTTTAAAATATCATCATTTATTTGCATAAGTCAATGCTTTTAATTTTCTTTGAACAAAGTATTAGTTTATATTATGATAGTGGTAGTTATAACTAATACATTCATTATATTCTGGTGAGTTTGGTATTACTCAATACTTCAATAATTCACTCATTACTCTATATTGAGATTTTTTTATAATTGATTAGTGCATGTACTAGTGCAGTACACGTGATACATGCATATGTAGCTATCATATGCAGATCTCATATGCATGCTAATATTTCTATGTTCCCTATAACTTGAGTTGGGTCATTACATACACCCCTCTTTTAGAAAACTTCATCCCGAAGTTAAGTTTTATGTCGTATATCATTAATTATTTAAGTGATTAGTATAATCATATAAGAGTGGTGTACCATAATTAAATTTTCGTTTAATGTGTAAGAACACTTTAACATTTATGTTTTGATCATTTATTGGTTTACAAATTTTAGTAGTCACGTCTTGCCCCAACAGTGTTCCCAAGCTATTCTAGAATCATCCTATCCTCCCTAATCTCTTCTGCTCCCATCCTATCTGTCTTCTACAGGAATATGCCATGGCATCAGTTTTACTGATCCAACCATTCATAGACCTTAAGCGTGTCAGCGTCAATTACGTCAACCTGATTGACCAGTAGACATCCGACATTCATCATCACACGTCTAGGGAAGCGTGACTCGCACAACCCTCCCATGACTCCAGGTTTTGGAGGATAAAAGGTGGGCAACACCTCCACCCCTCCTAGTAGGACTGAGGTTAACACCCTACCATGGAATCTCAGTGCACCTTAATTGTTCTTGGAGTTTTGTCATCACACGGTCGGTTTGGTAACGATATCATCTGCGATGTAAAACACTTGTCCATAAATTATAACATATGTATCATTATGTTCAAAGCAAATTGTTACCCACATAACAATTTCTACACATTCCAAATATGTTGCTATCTACGATATTGATCGTTGAGTTCATATAACATACTTGGTTATGTTTATCCAATAGGTCTGTAAATTCATTTTCACCTTGAATAGTCAAGTGCAATTACTCTTTTATTTATATCTCATCATTTATGTTGATATGTAAAATTATAGATACCATATCCATAACATAATTCATAATTCATATCAGTATCCATGTACCAACAATGTTTAAGCAAAACTTTCTTCATATTGGTATCCATGTACCAGCAATGTTTAAGCAATTAATATATTCTCACATGTTATAGTACAAAATGACAGTCTTAAGTATCCATCCAAAATAAGATAACATTATACAAAATAAGTTTTTAAATGCTTATAAATATAGCCCACAGTTATAAATGTCACATAGAATAATTGAACACGGATATACAAATAAGGGTGTAGCTACTATTTTCTATACTATATTACCTGATTAACCTTATAAAAAGTCACCGGTTGAGACTCTAAATCTAAATGGAGGGATGTTCCAACCATAGTTTTAAAAACCGGCCGGTTTGAACCGGTAACCGGCCAAACCGGCCGGTCAGATGTGCCCGCAGTCGGAACCGGCCAAGCAACCCGGTCGGGGAGGGCATTTCGCCTTTTTTTGCCATAAACCGGACCTAACGGACCGGTTAGGAACATAACTGACCGGTTTATGTATAAACCGGCCGGTTCCGTTCCTAACCGGCCGGTTACTTGCTTGTAGCATTGTTATGTGTGGTAGCTTGTACCTCTAATCGATAGTCTTTCAAACATCTCTGAAATTCGAATTGCAGACCTCAACACAATCCCGTGGAGGCTAAAAACTTGGATATCTTGTAGAGGCTCGGACTGGCAGTGACACATGTGGTAGCTCTTATTGATTGAAACCTCTCTAATAGACATATTTGAGTAATTCTACAGCAACATATGAAACATTTTGGAGAAGCAGATGATAGCAGTGTTGAATATAACTAAATAATATCTTGGAGCATTATTTGAAGCTTGTTTGAAGCATGTCTTGAAGACACCGTGAAGGATTCATTGAGGTGTTGTGAAGATCTGAAGCAATCAAAGAAGATCTTTGCAGACCTAGAACTATCATTGGAACAAACCTTTCTAAAGAGGAACAATTGTAGTAGTGTTTGAACATTTTCTTGAAGACCACTTTTAAAGAAATTATTAGAGCAGTCCATAACATTATTGAAGGACATTATAAGCTTGATGTGTAGACCTTGAAGCATCCTTGAAGAGATTTTTGTTGGAAAAAAAAGGTTCACCTCTACTTGAAAAAAGCAAGTATACATTCCACCTAGTATGGGATCCATAGTTTAGAAGAACGAAGGTATGATGACAAGAATGTGCAGCATGATGATTTGATTGAAGTATTTTCCATCTTCAAACAAGGAAAAGGAAGCTGCTAAAGGAAGTCTATATGACCATAAGAAAGAGGTATGCATACAATTGATAATTTTTGATAGATAGACAAAGGCATGTGTTCATTTTGTTTCAGAAAAAGATGATTGAAATGCTCTATCTCATGAGCATGTTGGAATAAAAATACTCCCTTATGGATGATACATGAAGGCATAAATCCAATATGCCTTGAACTCTTCTACATAATGACATGATAGAATCAACATTATATAACCTCATGAAGAATATGAGGTGGTGGGCAACAATTGTTCCTATGAAGGAGTTATGTATATAGATTTCAAGGAAGTAGTAGGTGTAAGAAGAGTTCGTAAATATGTATCTATAACTACTTAGATGAGAAACCAACATCTGATATAATAAGGATTGGCTATGACATCTCCATAAAAAATCCATGAAGGCTCTAATAAGTATAATAAAAAAGGAAAACCTTGGTAATAAATTTCTTGGAGATGGATTTGTATAGAAAAAGATGTTGATGTTGCAAAAGCAGATGATTTGAGAAAGGGCCATCATAAAGAGGTAATTTTTGTTTTGATGGGCCATTTGGAGCCTCATTTCTTATGTATTTTTCGATTATATGTATTGCACTCGGTGCCATTTTGATATATTCACCTTTGCATGGTATATAAATGAGCAAACTTTGCATATTTTGTCTCTATTGGCTTGGAATCATGGTTGCAAATCTTAAAAAAAGTTTTTTTATTAAAAAATAAATTATTTAATGTATTTTTTTTTTTAAACTGGTTCATTGAGATCTGACCGCTCCCGGTTAGACCGGTTCCGGTTAGAAACCCGGTTCATTAGGTCCACCAGTCCGGTCACCGGTTCCGGTTCTTAAAACTATGGTTCCAACTTCCAACCTTTATGATTGCATATATAGAAACGAAATGAATTGAAACAAGAGCACAAAACACTTACTGTTTAGTCGAAGCATGATCTAATTTCTTGATACAGGTTGATTAAGAACTCTAAAACACAAAACTACATATGGATCTAGCCAATCTTTTAATTCTTGTTACTTATTTGTCTTTTAAGTCTAATTATCTTTGATCTGTAATCTGGATCCCAAGAGATAATAATAACATTAACTTCTTTATCATGTTATTCAAGCTCATTTTCAGCCTAAAATTCTAGAAGCCAAGGAGTAGGGTTTTGCAGGGCTAATCATTAGGGTTATGCTGGAGATGGAGGAAGAGTTAATTGAATACTCTAAAGATCCTTTAGTGAGAGGTTTATTTTCATAGAAGGAATTTGTCACTGCTTGAAAATGCATTATTCACTTTGCATTATACTTGGTCTACTAAGAGTGTCATGTTTTCAACAAGATGTCAATTGTTGTTAAATAATAATTTCCTCCTCTTTCAATAAGAAATTCACAGTTTACAAGATATGCGTAGTCACAGTATTAGTATGTTACAGTGTTGATATAGTCTCTTTACTTTCAAGTTTCACCCTTTAGAGTCTTAACTCTAGCTAGGATATTACTAGCTTTACCATCATTCCTTAAACCATTGTTTCATTTCTATTATATTGACTCATTTAATCCAAACACTTAACACATCACTGGTATACCCTCTCCTTATTCTTCACATTACTTTTTTTCTCATTAGTCCTTAGGCCTCATGTTATCACCAAATGTATCTTCTTTTCTAACGGTGTATAATTATTATCTTTAATATTTACCTTTAAACATTTTCCCAGTTTATCACTTGCTACTCTTGATGAATATACAAATTCCACTTCAAAATTTCTTTTCAAAAATGCTCAATTCTATTAAGGCCCAGGCTTACTCTTCTTTATGATGGAATTGATCTATTTTTCAGTACTTAGTATGCAATTCCAATTACTTTCCTTTTTATACCTATGGTAATAAAATATTGCATCATATATGCAAACTCCATTCTTTTACCATATTCGTTGAGTCCATAAAGGACCATTGTGATTGTATGTAACAACATAATTAAAATTGCAACCATCAAACAAAAGTCATTCAATTTAATATTGAGCGTATGCTCATCTCAACCCAAACCAAATACGAAAATATCAAATCTATTCACAACCAATACCACTAGTCTTTCAAGTTTTTGTGACCAAATGCAATGTTGACTTGTGGCACAGTTTGCTATGCGCGGTTGTGTATCACGGGCTTGTTCGTGTGATGACCACGCCACGACTTTGTGTACAGTCATACGTCACTGGCCAGCTCCTGTGAGCTCCCACACCACACTCCGTCTGCAATGATGTATTACGCCTGCTTTTTATGAACGCCACACTTCAGCTCTATGTGCGTTATCTATCACAGCTGCTCGAGATATTAATCACATGCCATGCCACCGCATGTGTTAATGCCTGCATCAAGGCTTTCATTAGTTAGCTTCACACTTGCCGCAAGCTGTAATCTCCAATCGTGGTTGTGTGATGTCTCCTTAGCGAAACACATTAATACGTCCACTACCAAATACGCTAATATCTTCTTGCAGGCTCATGATTTCCACAATTTCAAGCTGTGATGGTGCCTAACTGCAGTGTTGACACTCCCCACATTGCAGTGTTGTAGCTAACACACTGTCATTGCGTTCTTACTCCAACATATTTGACCTCCTGCACCCACATGCTCCAACAGACAGCATATATACAAACATATATACAAGTTGCAGACTTAAATAAAAATTGTAATGTCAACCATAATCCGATTAATTTGAAATTACTAACACATGGACTGAACATTTCACTAATTGCCTTTTACATTTGCAATCTACATATTGGCAATCTTGGTGTTTCCTTACTACCATCCTATTATTTATACTTGAGATATGAAACTGCTCCTCTTAGAATAGATTTCTTCTCGAATTTTCTCAACAAATCAATACCTCCCTATTTTTAATTGCTTATCCCTATGTTGGCTCTATATCCACGCAGGGAAAGAAACCAACTACTAATTTTATTCGTAATTTATTTAAACATAAAAACAAACTAACAATCCTCATAAATGAATAACAATAATAATAAAACAAATAAATATGCTACTACTAATGCTTATTTTTCTTTGGATTAGCCACAACATGTGAACAAAACATCACATTGTTGGCTAAGTTCCCGATGCTCCTGCATCAGACTCCCGAGGAAGAAAACTGATCTTGTAATGCTTTGGAATCGATTCCCAACTTCTGTAGCTCTGCTGCAGTCATCCAACTGGCGTCTTCCACTGGCTGTCCTCTCCACTGGACTAAATACTGATAATAGGTTTGGCTCCTGGTTTTCCTTGACACTCTTTTCTCCAAAATGGTTTCAACTTCCCTCTTCCCTACTTTGGGCATCTGCTCTTCCCAATTTATCGTTGGGTCTTCTACTGTGGCGCCCCCTTGTAGTTCTTCTTCTGGTTCTCGGTATAGGTACAAATCTGCAACATTGAAGATTGGCGATATTCCAATTCCTGTTGGCAATTTAACTTCATATGCATTTGAAGAAAATTTCCTTACAATTTTACATGGCCCTATCTTCTTCAGTTTTAATTTGTTATAAGTTTTAACAGGAAATCTTTCTTTTCTTAAATATACCATAACCAAATCACCTACTTGGAATTCTTTTTCTTGCCTCCTCATATCTACTCTTTGTTTGTATTTGCTACTACTTTCATGCAATCTGCGTTTGACATCCTCCTGTAGTTCCTGCATCTGTTCTACAAATTATCCAGCCTTTGCACTCCTTACCTCCTGTTTTCCTAGATCTCTGAGTTCATACACACCTCTTGGATGCATTCCAAAAACAATTTGAAATGGACTCATGTTAGTACTTCGATTTGGAGTATTGTTATAAGAGAACTCAGCCTGAGCAAGGGCTAAATCCCATTGTTTAGGATTTGCATATACTAAACTTCTCAATATGTGTCCTAGACTTCTATTCACTACCTCGGTCTGTCCATTCGTTTGAGGATGATATGCTAAACTGAAACTAAGGTTGGTACCTAGTTTCTTCCACAAAGTCCTCCAAAAATGTCCCAGAAACTTAGTATCCTTGTTAGACACAATGCTTACAGGAAATCCATGTAATCTTACAACCTCTGAAAAAACAGATTAGCAATATGTGTTGCATCACTAGTTTTATTGCATGCAATAAAATGTGCCATTTTAGAAAATATATCTACAACAACATAAATGGAATCATTCTCCCTTTGAGTTTTTGGCAAACCCAAAACAAAATCCATATTGACTGCATCCCACGGTCGGTCGGGTATTGGTAATGGTTGATACAATCCCGTATTCTGCCTTTTCCCTTTAGCATGCTGACAAATCCTGCGCTTTTTCACAAACCGTTTAACATCAGTTTGCATCTTTGGCCAGTAATAAAAAACATTTACCTGAGCAAAGGTTTTGTCTTGTCCAAAATGTCCGGATAGACCTCCACTATGCTTCTCTTTGATTATGTTTTCCCTCATAGAACATTTAGGAATGCATAACTTATTACTTTTGAACAGTAATCCCCCTTGGATAAGATAATCCAACCACTGGCTTCTATTATGGACTGCTGGATTCTCTCCGGCCGCATAAATTTCTTTAAATTCTGTGTCATCTTTATACATGTCAACCATCTCCTCGAACCCTACAACACCAACTTGTAACTCCTGCATAATTAAGTTCACCCTGCTCAAAGCATCAACAACTTTATTCAATTTACCACTCGTATGTTTGATTACAAAAGTGAAACTCTGCAAATATTCTACCCATTTGGCATGTTTTTGATTTAACTTTGGTTGATTGTTTATAAACTGTAATGCATGATTATCAGAATATAACACAAACTCTTTTGGCAATAAATAATGTCTCCATTTTTTTAAGGCTTATACAACAGCATAAAATTCTGTCATAAGATGAAAATTTCTTCTTTGCTTCATTTAGTTTTTGACTGAAGTATACTATTGGTTTCTGATCTTGGCTCAGGACTGCTCCAATCGCAATTCCACTAGCATCAGTTTCAATCTGGAAAAATTTCTCAAAATTTGGTAAAGCCAAGACTGGTTTTTCAGTTATCTTTTTCTTTAGCAATTTAAAGTTTCGATCTACTGCTTCTATCCATTTGAACAGCTGATTAGTTTCTCTGATTATTTCAATAATGGGTGCACAAATCTGACTAAAACTTCGAATAAATTTTCGGTAGAAACTTGTAAGAACATGGAAGCTTCTTACCTCAAATATGCTTCTAGGAGTTGGCCAATTCACAATTGCTTGGATTTTCTCCGGATCCATTTTCAACCCTTCCTTAAAGACTACGAACCCCAAATAAATTGGTTCTTCCTTCATAAAGCTGCATATCTTCAAATTTATCAGTAGTTTTTCTTTTTGCAAAGTCTTTAGAACTAATTTAAGGTGTTCTAGATGCTCCTACCTATTTCGACTGAAAATAAGAATATCATCAAGATAAACAATTACAAATTTACTCACATATTCTTTCAAAACTTCATTCATTAACCTCATGAAAGTACTAGGTGCATTA